>CM059564.1:9112566-10362566 GCA_030386875.1 Morinoia aosen | reverse complement strand
AATGAAACCCTTATAGGACATTCATGTTTTCTTTCTTATTCACGTCCAAAAATGCTCTTGTTGGCTAGCGTTGTGTAAATTATCATATCATCTCTTACGCTCTAGAGTATATTATAACAACCGTACCGAAGCCTCATGTATTTCTGGAAATATTCTGTACTTGGGAACCGTTGTAGAACAATCGTTTTCATGTTTCTGACTCAGGTAGACTGTTTTGTGCCACTATTTTTAGTACGGAAATTTCATAAAATTCATGCCCTGATAAAACATATTTTATCTGAGTCCCTCGATTGGAACGCTATTTTATACTGACTAGTTTACGCTGATATTTGCACACAAGCTTTCTTGTGTATATGTGTACGTGTGCACGCTATGCGTGCGTAGATGAATAAAAAACACTCTACCTCTAGAAACATTCTACCTCTAAACGTATCACCTGTTGTAAATAAATTGTTTAAAATTGTTTAAACTGTTTAAGTGAAATGAAGTATTACGTAGTGACACATAATACTTCATTTCACTTAAACAGTTGAAACAATTTTAAACAATTTATTTACAACAGGTGATACGTCTAGAGGTAGAATGTTTCTTAAGTTTAGTACAATCGTAAAATTTGAGTATAGCTACCTGTGGGCCCGAACAAGTTCAGCGACTTCTAGGGCATCCTACCATCATGTTTTTCTAAGGTGTAGAATAATGTTTAACCTAATCCACTTAACCTAGTTTCGCCTGAGACTGATCAAAGAGATAATTAATTCGATATTTGATGCTGTATTTTACAGTATAGGTCAAATCAGCTATATTTAACAATATATTCAATAAAACGATTGAAGAAGACTGAAGATCGGTTATCTTACCCATGGCAAGTTACATTATTAGGACCAGACTTGTAGGAGGCAAGATGTGACTAGGTGATCTTAAACGACTAGTATTCTGATAGGAAGTGAGACCCAAGATTTCTTTTGAATACCTTGTAAGAATTACTTTCACGGATCTCCGCAGGTATTGAGTTCCAAGTATAGTAGTGTGCTACTATTTTGAATCTTTATTATTGTTGGTTGCGTTTTTGTTTGTTGGTAGTTGCGTTTTGTATACTCTGGAAAGTGACATCCACGTGCGACCTGTTACGCGTAATAGCGAGAGCATGTGGAGGGTTGCCGAGGATAGGTTAAGAGAGTTAGTTTTTGGAGCCTGTAGAGGTCGGTTTGGCTATCTTTGTACTCCTCCGTGTATACTTTCGTCGGTGACTACGTTGTGCGTGATATGGTGGGTCTGAGCAAGGACAAGTTAATAAAGGCTTAAGTCCGGTGCTAGAAGACTCCGCCATAAGATAGTCGCCAATGTATGAAGCAGGATTGTATAGCTTCATGTAGCATAGTCACGCCGACCGGTTGTATCGTAAGTGGTATGTTTTGGAGTGTAATACCCTGAATGTGGATACCAATAAAAGTGAGTTTTGCATTTTGTTGTTTTCCATGAAGGCCGGATTGAGAATAGCGCCACAAGTTTGGGTCTAGAAATTAACAGGAAGCTGGTGCAAATTCAAAAGAGAAGTTCGGTCGTAATTTGCGTTCAGGTGTGTATTGGTAAACCATTTTGTTAGCGACGGTGCCGAAGCCTGGGAAGGCTTTGGAGTTTGCTGGCGGAGTCGAGCCTTGGATGCTCTGGAGATAGGTTGATAGATTAAGACGGATCCTGGAGTGCATTGAAAATAAGGTAGCAGCGCTACGACCCGTGCTTTACGTTGGCTAGGCTGGTGAAGTGGTGGTCGCGCAGCCCAGGGTATATAAATTCCGCGACCCCGCGAGCCAGAACTACTACACAAGTTTTAGTTCCAATGAAGAGGTTACTGTGTTGCGACCGGCCTTTGAATAATAAGGAAGCATGAATTTACTTTTATTTCGGGTTAAATGGTCGTTATGACCAGTTTGCGTAGTTAATAAGTGTATTAGGCTATTGTCGCCATCATTTGTTAATGTTTTGTAGATGAAATTACGAATGAAGATTTTGTAGAGATCCGAAAGTTTAAGTATTTGTAAATTTTTGAATGAATCATTTGTATGAGCGTTATATTCAAGGTTCTTTACCGCTCTGATGGGTCTTTTTTTGCAGAGTAAAAATTTTATTGGTTTTATTTATATCAGTTCTGTGTCATGCTTCTATTCCGTATTGCAAGTATGGAGAAATGAGCTTTCGGGAGAGCATTTGTAGAGCTGTTTCAGGCAGGAAATTTTTAACTTTATTTAGGATTCCGATGGATTTAGATAATTTAGAACTAACATGAGCGATGTGCTCTTTGAAGGTCAGATGCTTATCTATTATGACGCCCAGAAACTTATACGAGTAGGTTTCTTCGATTTCACCTTCGCAAATTTTAATGCGTGGGAGAGATATATTTTTTTGTATGAGAATGTAATATATTTTGTTTTATCGATATTAAGGCTTATTTTATTAGCTTTGCGCCACAATGAAACCTAATGAAGTTCAATATTTATACTCTCCGCAATCATAGCGGGATTCTGGTTCGAAAGGAAAGAAAGAAAAGAAAACGTTTATTTTCCAAGTTGCCACATGAGATACATGCCAACATATTGGCTTTTAAAAGGTTCTTAATATAAGACGTCCTAAAACAAAAGTTCCATACGAGGAGTACTAATTGACAGACCATCCTAGGTGTACAAATAGATATGCCATACGAGGCATAATAATAGACAAACTATACGAGGTGTACCAATAGGCAAACTATCATAGGTGTACAAATAGATAGACCATACGAGGCATATTTATAGACTAAATATACGCGGCGTACAAATAGACATACCATACGTGGCGTGCTAGTAGTCTAACTCTGTCAAGGGTAGTCGAATGAGAAATGAGAAATATCATCTCTGGGATATTTTATATTCCAAGAGATGGCTAACAACTTATAAATAATTCGTATGCTACCGAAGAATTCTTCGAAACTCACAAGTTCTTAGTTGAAATTAACAAAGTAGGAAAAAGACAAAAAACGCTATATCGGAGCAGATTGAAACACCATTGTAAATGACAATCAAGTATACCGGCAGGCCTCAGCCGAGACGGTTCAAGAAACGGTTTGTGAAGAGTACAGGAATTTCTGGAGAATTTCTTGAGTCCCCCTCGCGCGACTTTACACTTCAGTTTCCCACTCGTAACTTTAGAAAGAATGTACCTATGAACTTCAAATTGCTCTCAAACGAAAGAGCGAAACTTTCTCTATCTAGCTAGTATAAGCAACACCCTCAAGGTATTCTGAAAAATACAAAAATTCTTCGATAAACCTTGAAAACATGCGCGCACTAAAAACACTTCAGTTTCCCACTCGTAACTTTAGAAAGAATGTACCTATGAACTTCAAATTGCTCTCAAACGAAAGAGCGAAACTTTCTCTATCTAGCTAGTATAAGCAACACCCTCAAGGTATTCTGAAAAATACAAAAATTCTTCGATAAACCTTGAAAACATGCGCGCACTAAAAACACTCCAGTTTCCCACTCGTAACTTTAGAAAGAATGTACCTATGAACTTCAAATTGCTCTCAAACGAAAGAGCGAAACTTTCTCTATCTAGCTAGTATAAGCAACACCTTCAAGGTATTCTGAAAAATTCAAAAATTCTTCGATAAACCTTGCAAACATGCGCGCACTAAAAACACTTCAGTTTCCCACTCGTAACCTTAGAAAGAATGTACCTATGAACTTCAAATTGCTCTCAAACGAAAGAGCGAAACATTCTCTATTAGCATATTATTAACAAAACCTAAACAGTTTTCTGAAAACAACAGTATATTTCACCTGCCGGTGAAATGTTCGTATGTGAGTTATATGAAATACAGTGTAATTTCAGAATATGATAACCTCAAGAAGAAAACATTAAATGGGGCCTGTACCAAAACTTTCCGCGGAAATCGCAGCGGGGGCAGATGCATCAACGCCTAAAGTACCTGTTTTGCATTTGAAAGACTAAAAAAAAGACATGCCTTCAAATCTAAAAAACTGACATAATTTTATGATAAATAGTTGAAAGTAAATATCACTAATTATAACGTGAGAATTGGTACAAAACAAACCGAAGTGGAGAAATAAGCATTTCAATGGTTGAACTTATAAATGAAAAAATAAGAAAAGCAAGGTAACACAAAAACATATTTTGAGATAAT
The DNA here is from genome assembly GCA_030386875.1 of Morinoia aosen. NCBI lineage: Eukaryota > Metazoa > Arthropoda > Malacostraca > Amphipoda > Talitridae > Morinoia > Morinoia aosen. Next base: position 10,358,386 of record CM059564.1, on the reverse strand, counting down.
ACCCATGAGTATAAGACAAATAGTCAGGTAATGGGTTTAGGAAATGCTCAGTGAGTTTCATTGTAGTCTTGACAATTTTAAGAAACAATGGATGCGTGACAGATTTCAGCTTTCGCATTTGAAACTGTAAACGTTTCATTAGAAATAAACGATTATTTTTTAATTCATATTCAGAGTGAGAGTCTTAATCCTACTCATAACCAATGACCCAGCTAGACGACGTGGTTGTTTTGCTGACACGGCAAGCGCCTGCTGAGTAGCCCTCACACTGTTTAGGAATCACAGACCTGCGTTGGTATATAGTCTTGCTCCGTGCATGCCTACAACGTTAGTTCTATTTTAAGGGTTTTCGTGTAAGGTTGGTCCTTTTCATTGGCAACAGGAGACCTTAATTGGAAATTCAGCTGATCAACGATCAAAACTTGTGGCTCTTAAGCGTATAGAAAACTGAACGTGGATTATTTTGTGCATTGTTTTGTGAAAATGGAGAGGGAACTCGAGCTCTTGAAATCGTTGCCGAGCAAAAGCTATAAAAGCAAACGTGAACTTTTTAAACAATTATCTCGCAGTTTAGGAAGTCAGCGATACGAACGAGACCGAGCTAGATTCCGAAAATTAGAAGGGACGAGTGCAGCGTTCAACTACCAAGTGGCCAGAATAGTTCAAGTAAGTTGATAAGCTTAAATTACTTTTACTCAAAGCTAGTTGCTGTCAAAAGTAGTTACAAAGATAGGCCTTCCCGACTATAGCATGAGATACAATTCCCGGCCTTCCCGACTATGCGTAAAAGATACAATTACTTTATGTTGTAAAGCTAAATAAAAAACCAGTCCAATATCGCACCTCGAGATTATTACATGTTTGAAAACTTAGATTAAACTATAATCTCAATAGTGCGAGGATCACTCCTGCAAAATCTAAGTCCGATCCCATCCGGCCTTAACAGAAAAAATTGAAATAAAACGAAAGAAGAAAAAAAGAACAACAGTTTATTTCCAATAAAGTGCAAAGAATAAATGTTGATACATTGGTTTTTAAAATATCTTAACATTAACATCCTTAACTGATATTTATTCATTGGTATCGTAATACTGAAGTAAAATGTCAAAACAAAAAGTGACTGACAGAAAAGCACAACAAAAATGAGTTCCTTTTGTTGCTTAATCTGATTTCGAGAGTGCATTTAAATAAGAGTAACTTAGAAAACATAACCCTCGTAACGCTTAGTTGAAAACATTCTCGTTAGTGCGCACATGTATCGAAATAAATGCGAAAAACGCATTCAAATACCTTTACCTTGAGATCCTCAATTGCTATTCACACATGGTTATCGTAGTACCCATGATAATTGTCGAAACATGATTCGGAGAAAAGCACGAAAAAAAGCGTTTCTTTTTCCTGCGGTCGTCGGATTTTGGTAATGCATTTAATACAAGCTTCTAAGAAAACATAGTTCATGTGACGCATTGCTGAAAAACCCTCTCGGTAGTGCGTACTCGAATTGAAATATGATCATAAGAACATAGGAAATAGTGATACGAGCGTGAGGGATTGATGTTAGGGGTAAAATGAGCAGATTTGATTCATTTTGCGTGTAGAACTATGAGGTCGACAGTCGGGATTTGGGACAATTTTTCACACGGACGCATCATCTACACCTTTTTCACTTCAAATTAATCTAAGTCGAGTTCAATTTAATCCTAGTCAAGCTCAAATTAATCCGGGTCAAGTTCAAATTGATCCAAGTCAAGTTCAATTTAATCCAAGTCAAGTTCAAATTAATCCGAGTCAAGTTCAAATTAATCCGCGTCAAGTTCAAATTAATATTGAGTTATAAAATGACATATTAATTTGATAATTTAAGTTTTTTGTGTTAAATATGTATCTATTGGATGTTATAAGCATGACTGGTTTGGAGGATTTATTTACACTCATAGGTATTTATATACATGAAATTCCACTTGATCACATCTATGAAATCATATACATGCAAATACAAAAGGTTACCATTGAACGATATGTAGATATAATCTTTAAAAAGAAATATACAAATGTGATTCACTTAGTACTAATGTACGATTCCGTTTGATTACAATTTATACATGTACATTACTACCCAGATACATTCTTGCATTAGCAATATAAATGTTGCCATCCATTCGAATTCCATGTTAGTCAATGTGAATAAATGTAGGATCGACTTACAATACACAATAATAATACAAGGAACAATGTTTCTAACTTATTACTGACTTTATTTGTGTGTGTTTGTTCACAATTCAATATATAAAACTTTCACGACTTAAATATTCATAATGTGATTATTATATAAGTTATTGAAGTCTTAAAAGTGTTATATATTGAATTGTAAACACACACAAATGAAATCAGTTGTGAATTAGAAACATTGTTTCCTGTATCATTATTGTCTATTGAGAGTGGATCGTACATTTCTTCATATTGCCTAACACGGAATTCGAATGGATGGCAACATTTATATTGCTAATGCAAGAACGCATCTGGGTAGTAATGTAAATGTATAAATTGTAATAAAACGGAATCGTACATTAGTACTCAGTGAATCGCACTTGTATATTTCTTTTAAAGATTAAATCTGCATATCGTCCAATGATAATATTTTTTTCTTACATGTATATGATTTCATGTATGTGATAAAGTGGAATTTCACGTGTATAAATATCTATGAGTGTAAATAAAACCTCGAAACCAGTTTTGCTCATCACATCCAATAGATACATATTTAACACAAAAAACTCATATTAACAAATTTTTATGTCATTTGGATCAATTTGAACTTGACGCGGATTAATTTGAATTTGACTTGGATTAAATTGAGCTTGACTTAGATTAATTTGTAGTGAAAAAGGTGTAGTATACTAAGTGGCGAGCTCGGAAATAATATATTATTCATTATAACAAAACAAAAAATTTGTGTGCTATTTCTTATTTACGCTAATAGTACTGGCGCAAAGAGTTCATCTGAGTGAAAGACCTGAAAAGGATTGTTGTACAACACAGCCGTCAGCTCTACGTAGCAGGACGAAATTCGTTTTTATCATCACTTTTATTTCCTATTTTCTTTATTTATATGTACCATCCGTACATGAAACAGTTTTGAAATTCATTTTTGTGTGTATATTAGTCTATGTGGTCCTAGATGCGAGTGTTATGCTATATTTCTTCCAAATTATTTATGGAAAACGTTCTCTCACTACTTTCTCTCACATTTTGTTCGCTTATAGTGGAGGACTTCCGAGGCATTTTTTTCGTGTAGTTTTTATGAGTTTTAAATCATCTTACCAAGTATGAAATATCCCAGATAACATATTTCTTTGGTGCCTCTTATTGACATAACTAACCCCTGACAGGGCCATTGTACTGTACGCCTCGTTTGGTTTGTACTCCTGTATTCCTCGTATGGGGGAAATATGCGTTTTTTATTCGTTCTTTCTCTGCGCAATGTTAGCTCTGAACTTACAATTTGAAATAACTCTAAATTTCAGTAAATAAAATTAGCATACTAGGTCACTGTTCCCCTTACTCCTAAGTGCAAAAACTTTGTGCATATTTGCTACTCATATGCTATTTCACAGTATCTTCAATGTGTCACATGTACCCATGTACGCATAATGTTGAAGAGACTACCGAAAGCCTGTGAAGCATGAGATGTTTTTTGTTGTTGTTCCTAGACTGTAACTTGATTTCCCTTCAAATTTCCGTAGAAAACAAAAAGCTAGTACATTTTTTCGTTCTTCTTAGAATTATCTCCATTTTACTTACTTTTTCTTCTGGTATTTTCATTCGATTAAACTTAGCTCGACTGCTATTTTCGAGGTAGCAAAGGGACGGCTTAAGTTTTTTACTTATCCAACCCCTTTATATGATATTAAAAAAAGGGCGAAACGAGAGAAAGGCCATAAGAAATTAATATATACAATCTCTCGAGAGTTAATGAGGCCGCGTGAACACGGCCCGACAAAATATATAGGGCTGGAGCTTGTATCACAGATACGCTCATCACACACTGCAGGCTGGCTTCGGACAGACCGACCGACGGACGGACGCGGCTCTTATTATAGTATAGATATATTAACTATAATGAAAAATGAACGCTCTAAGCGCAAGATTTTAACGATAATATTGTCTATTGGGAAAAGCGTTTTGGAATGGGATATTCTAATATCGAAATACATAAGACTGAAGGAAGTAACTAATGACTTTTGCAAATTCAATGTAAGTTTTTACACAGATAGAAATCTCAAGATTCGATAATTGGGTGGTCTTATACTCACCTATGTTCGTTTTTTCTTTTACGTTCAACAGTTGAAATGCGACACAAGCAAACGACCTCCTACCGGAGGCGTTCGTTTGAATGAATATTTTCACGAAGAAAACGTCGCAGTATCTACGGGGAAGTGCGCAAAGGTGAGTTCTTCTAATCAATTATCCTTGGTCTAACTAAAAGTGGTGAGGAAATGTTTTTCGGCAAATTATTTCCGAGCGAAATTAGCGCAGTAAATGGAAACAAAAAAGATTATCTCAATTATTGGGCGACCATATGGTCAATATTTTTTCTTTCTCATCCTCTTTTCCAACTTCTCAACTCTACGAAATATTTAAATTTCTTCACGTGTTCATATACAAAGGAAACCTCTCAGAATTTTTCACTGCACTATGTCAATCGTTAAAATTCTGTACCTCTGCCATGCTATAAAATTCAACGTTTCGATGAAACTATTATCTTGAGGCTGAAAAAAGCGAATATATCATATTTTTTCAGTCACATCGATGAAAATGTCAATCAACTGCTCAAGCACAAGCAGACCCAGTAAAAACACAAGAAATACATTGTAAGACGACTAGATATGAGTAGTTCCCATAAAAATATCGAATACCAGCAGACTGGCTAATATTGCACAGCAGTCACATGTTCATTGCAGCAGAGACACAGGAGAAATGGTCAAACAAGCCTATGTTTCAAACATTTAGGAGGCATTCCTATTGAATAGTTTTAAAGCAACGAAATTATTATAATTTTCATTGAGGGCCGGTTTAAGGTTGAGAACATATAATGCATCTATAATTTGGATATGCTCTTTTTTAACTACATTATACAGAATTTGTATGTTTGGATGAACATCTTCATGTGAGCGCTTTCCAGCCATGATGACTAAGGAACCAATTAAAAATATAGCCATGATATTTATGCGCAGTTATTCGTTTTATTAGAGTCATCTTAGTGATGCTAATGTTAATTGAGAGACTACATTTTCTTCCTACGCACTTAAATTATTACATTGGCCATGTATACGTCAAGGTTCGAAAACTTCTGACAAAGGTTTAATTTCCAAATTTCAGGAAAAAAAGACAAGAAGAAGAAGAACTTCAACATGAGACACCTGAAAAACAGAAGAATCGGCATGACGAAAAGGACGAGTACAGTGACATGACTGACCAGGGGACTTGTGAGGCAGAGCATGATGGCCAAAACGACTCGAATGATGGTGAGTACAGTGACATGACTGACCAGGGGACGTGTGAGTCAGAGCATGATGGCTAAATTGACTCGAATGATGGTGAGTTCAGTGACATGACTGACCAGGGGACGTGTGAGTCAGAGCATGATGGCCAAAACGACTCGAATGATGGTGAGTTCAGTGACATGACTGACCAGGGGACGTGTGAGTCAGAGCATGATGGCCAAAATGACTCGAATGATGGTGAGTTCAGTGACATGACTGACCAGGGGACGTGTGAGTCAGAGCATGATGGCCAAAACGACTCGAATGATGGTGAGTTCAGTGACATGACTGACCAGGGGACGTGTGAGTCAGAGCATGATGGCCAAAACGACTCGAATGATGGTGAGTTCAGTGACATGACTGACCGGGGGACTTGTGAGTCGGACTATGATGGTCTAAATGACACCAACAACTCGTCCAACTCAGCTAATGATGAGGAACACGAAGATGGCAATGAATACGAAAGCGGAGTAAACGATAGTGTCAGTGAAGTGTCTCAGGACTATAACTCGAGTTGCTATCCGAGAACGCACCGGCATGAGCACCAATACGGGTCCCAATGGGAGCTGAGCCACGAAAATATCCAAGAGTATTGCGAGGAAAGATCGAAAGACAGAAACCAAGATAACGCCGATAATGAAATTTCCGATGCAGCAGAATCGGACGACCGAGAAGAACCGATCAGTGGAAGAGAGTCTGATTTCAGAAATGCATACCATTCTGTGCGTAACCCTGACTACCAAACAGAAACAAGGCATGATGTAGGAGAGTATTTCCGAGAGCAGTGCATGCGAATAGCAAAAAGGACAACCGAAGATAACCTCGATGAATACTTACGACATGGAAAAGGTAAGCACTATCACCTGAGACAAACATTTCTTATAAGAAGTCATGGTTGTCCCCCTAGTGACATATTTGAACCACGGCACGAGCGGCACAATGCTCTTTTGACAAGAATAAGACAGGAAAATGAAGGATGTTGCTTGAGATTTTACGAGAGGCGTACGTTTAGGAAGAGCTATGCTGGAGAGCCTACTTTCAGCTTCCTGATAGCTTGCCGGGACTCATCTTGTCCCTTGAAACAGAAAATTGTTTACCTGAAAGGTCAAGAAGACACCAATGACATACATAAAGTTTTTTGCTAGAAAAGGTGAAAGGTATAAAGAGCCACAAGCCAACAAAGCGACAAGTCGAACAGGAAGAAAGAAAACTCCTTGGAGAGAAGGTCGTGCAGGAAGGGCCATCAAACGTTTATTACGGCCAACTTGCCTGTACGGAAGGAAGTAGTAATACTTCTACGAATATCCGCTCTCTCAGCAATTTGAGCAAACTGGGGCAGAAAACTAAGAATGTCGGTAAAATGTCCTTAGATGACGACACGGATCTCCAATTAACAATCGTAAAACTCCGCGACGAAGACGCCAGAATGAACCAAATTCTCCCTGGTTTTGTGCAAGAATTTGATTGCATAAACTTCAAACTTGTTATGCAGTCTGAGCATGAGCTTCGACAGCTAGCTAGAATACCTAACGTAACACTTCATTTGGATTCTACTGGTGGTATCATTAGTGGTTGCAAAGCGGACGCCTGCCTCTACCACGCTGTGGTGTTCCAACCAAAAAAAGGAGCAACTCCTTTGACGGCAATCTCGATGTTTTCAAAAAGCAGTGCATCTAACCACATAGAAAGTATGTTAGCAACCCTGCTGCACAACTTTAGGCAAGTGATTGGGAAGGAGTTCAAACCGAAGTGTATTGTTGTAGACCACAGTTTCGCTTACCTGCATGCTATTACAGCTGCATTTAAGCTAGGCGATCTCCACAACTACATCGACCGGCTATGGATGCACCCCAATGAGGCTGAACTGGACTGCGTTTGTATCAAATTATGCAAAGCACACTTCATGAAAACTATTGCACAAAAGTGCAAGAAATATTACCCTGATATGAAGAGTAAAAATCGTAGTGTAATCAAACAGTACTTCGCCGATATGGCAGAGGCTTCCAATAAATCAGACCTGTATACAGTGTTCAGAAATTTAGCAAAAGTATTGCAAAGCCCTTTTCTTGAAGAAGAAATTACGTCTCTCATCGACCGTGATAGTTTCATTGATACCGACTTCGAAACTAGTGAAAATCTTGACACATTAGTGGTAGAAGAAGCAGGAAGATACAGGGACAAATGTGCTGTAGGCAAAAAGTTTGTGGCTCTGGCGGAAGACGTAAAAAAGTACGTGGCTGTTGACGGAGAGAAAAATAATCCTTTTTATTCCCCCAAGATGATGGAGGACATATTGACTTACTGCATGCCATTTACGCCACTCTGGTGTGGAGTGCAAGGCGGCACGGAAACCAATGGATTAGTGGAAGGGTGGCACAAAATTGTGAAGAGAAATATACTAAATAATGAGCGAACTTCACCAGCATCCTTCGTTCGGAAAATGTACATACAGATAAAAGGGCGCTGTAGAGAAGCTGGTGATGATTACAAAGTTGTTAAAATGAAAAGTAAAGCAAAAGGAGTAGTCAACCAGTTCGTAGAGCGTTGGTCGAATAAGAAGAAAAAAAACACAAAGCCATCATACGCCGAAATAGCGAAAGAAAAATTCAAGGCATTGCAAGATCGTCGAAAAGAGTACAATGATGAGCCCAGAGGAAAATGGGAGCATGTAACAGATTTCTTGACACTGAAAAAATTTCGACGTAGAAGCATTTCTACATCGCCGCGCAAAAAAGAGCCTAACAAGAAAGTGAAATATGTTGAAGAGATTGACCTGGAAAGCAGCCAAGAAAATATGGTTTGCGATAAGACTTCCCAGTCAGAAGAAGAACACATGTCGAGCAAAAGCAAAACGTGGCTCCCACATTTCAACCTCAAAATCGAGCACAAAGAAGACATTCTGAAATCCACAAGTTGGCTATCCAGTGATGCGATTGAAGCATTCGCTATTCTCATTCGAGATAACTATCCTCAATACAGATTCCCTTCTCCTCTCACTGTATTTAAACCAGAACCACTGATTAGTACGACCGACATGTTTGTGCAAGTCATTAACACAAGGTATAATGACTGTAAGTTAATACTGGACAACGATGGTTACGCAAGTGCGCATGACAGCGGGAGCCATTGGGTCGTTGTCACAAACGCAATGTGTCACAGAGCTGCTGAAGAAGGTGTGGCGTACGTGCAACACATCTGTTCGCTGAACGGTGACCCCAGTCCAGATGTTATAAAGTATATCAAGAAGGTGTACAAAGGCACTAATGCCATTAAAAAACTTGTGTTACAGTGCCTGAATGTACAACACCAAATGGACGGTTCAAGTTGTGGTCTATTCGCTCTAGCATTCTCTACGTCTGTAGTGAAAGGAAAAGACCCATGTTTTCTCGACTACGACGTACGCAAGATGAGGAAACATCTTATTTCGTGCTTCGAAGAAAATTCGTTGATGGATTTTCCACTCATGGCAACGTCTGAAAGCGTCAGCTTCGGAAAAGGAAAACTTCTCGGGCTCCATGGACCACGAATCCGCAAGGAAATAATCATCACATGCGACAGCTAAATGTTTTACTACAAAATACATGCATTTTCATTTTGAACACGTTCCCCGCGATTCCAAGGCTGTAAACGGTTGGTTTTGTCTGGTTGTAAGTATCAGAATAGGGAAATCGATTTCCAATTTGGATATATTTTAATAGTTCCTGATGAATACGGAAAATACAACTGCATGGTAAGATTTCAATTAGTATGGTAACAATTATCTGTAAAAAAGTTGCAAAACGGATACAATGTCGTGCATTCATATCGGCACGTAAATTGGCAATTTACCTTTTGGTTTACATGTGGCCCGATACGCGGGGAACGTGTTAGAGATCCAATTGCCGTTTTTTGATTGACTAGATCTAGGAAGCTTTACATCCAATGACATTTAAACTGTGCGATAAAGTCATGAATGTGGATCATGTACGTTATGTCATGTTATGCTATGAATATTGATAAGTTATAAATGTTAATTATATTATCATGTATATTTAATGAAAGTCCACGATTTCATTGGTTGGTTAATTTAATATTTTAACTTGAGCTCAAATAAAGGCCTGTAAGTGTTGCCCAACAAGTGGACAAGGCCCAAATTTTAGTCCCACTGCTCGGATTAAACTGAAAACAGCAGCTGGTCTGAGTGGTGGGGCTGGAATCGAAAGCCACAACTCAACGAACCCACAGAAGAGAAAGACCAACTGAACTTCATGGCAACCCTCGACGTCTTTCAGATATTCTCTTATTGGGATTAGTTACTTCGGTGAAAAGTAAAGCGGAAGAAGCGAATGGGAGCTGCGCTTTTTCCCCCGGTAAGTGTGCGCAAAACATTTATGTAATAGCGAGTCTGTTGGAGAAGTGTATGAGCTGTAATTCAAATGTAAATTAAAGCCTCAAGGAAACACATGTTATGTGAGAATTAGGAGCTAACGCTAGCGTTTCCCCCTTTTGTAGGTGAGTGCTCAAGAATGTTGGCCTCCACGATTTCCCCTCAAGAATGTTTCAATTTTTTAGTTTTAGATTACTTTTAATTCGATAGGTGCATTATTTCGAAAGTTACTTGAATGTGAACGTAGAATCGCGACAATATGGGGCTCATCGAAAAAATAAACCGATAGGGTTTTGTTTATAATAAGAAGATAGAAAATGTTTCGCTCTTTCGTTTGAAAGCAATTTGAAGTTCATAGGTACATTCTTTCTAAAGTTACGAGTGGGAAACTGGAGTGTTTTTAGTGCGCGCATGTTTTCAAGGTTTATCGAAGAATTTTTGTATTTTTCAGAATACCTTGAGGGTGTTGCTTATACTAGCTAGGTAGAGAAAGTTTCGCTCTTTTGTTTGAGAGCAATTTAAAGTTCATAGGTACATTCTTTCTAAAGTTACGAGTGGGAAACTGAAGTGTAAAGTCCCGCGAGGTGGACTCAAGAAATTCTCCAGAAATTCCTGTACTCTTCACAAACAGTTTCTTGAACCGTCTCGGCTGAGGCCTGCCGGTATCAAGTATTGAGAAAAAGTTAGTCAGGAAGTAATTTATAAAAAAATATCGCGCAACACAGCACGCACATCTAGAAATGCGTAAACAAACTTACACTCAAAAATGAAATGCATGGCATGTTCGGCATACAAATATAGAGATAATTTTTGCACCAGCGCTTTATTTCATCTATCTGTTTATACTTTTAATTTCTTCTATTCACAGAAGTGCCCTTCGGGGCCGTGATAGATCGATTTATAAATCATTAAGCAAGCGCAATCAGTATATTTTTGGAATTTGGTTCAGTGTTAACTGATCGCAGAGCTTTAGGTAAAATGTAATATGTCTTGAGGTTTTGCTTTTTACGCAAAAAGTAGAAATAGAAACATATATACGTACATGTGCGTATATACATGTGCGAACGTGTGCATGTGAACACTGATACATAGACATTCATGTTTGCGCGCGCACACATGCACACTCATGCACATACTAACACACATATCCATATATATACGTATTGAAAATGAATATAAGAGAAATGCTAATAAACATGAAAAATAATCTTGCTCTTTCTATGTTTAAAATGACAGCCAAAGCTCTGAGGAATCGTAAGAAATAACCTGAGGAAAATAAGGAATAGAAAAAGGACTTCGAAAAACGTATAAATATGATTGTTTTTTAATTTCCTCAAAGAAATTTTTAGAAAACTCAAGTTACCGCCGAGGAACAACAACAAAAAAACATATTTCATATCTTCTTGATATTCTCTGCAACATCATGCGGACATGGGTACATGGGATAAAATGGATATACTGTGTAAGCCGGTTACCACTCATGATTGACAAATATCCGCAAAATTTTGGCAGAAATGCGTAAACAAACATATACTCAACATCAAAATTCATAGCTTGTACAACATACGGACAGAAAGATAATTCTACCACGATTCATATGCTCATATTGCGCTTTATTTCATTAATTGTATTTGTCATTAAACCGATTCACAGAACCGCCCTCTGAGGAAGTGATAGATCTATTTTTTAATCATTTCGCTCGCTAGTGCAATAAAATTTGTTAAACGGATAGTTTTTGCGTAAAGAAATGAAATAGAAACATGTATATCTATTTATGTAGATATCTATGTATATCTATTTATGTATATATATATATATATACTTACATACAGTAAGTACACACCCATATTAATATAAATACTTATTGAAAATGAAATATAAGAAATAAATACTTCTATAAAATAAAAAGATATAATCAACCTACCATCTACTACACCGAAAATGACAGTTGAGCTTACTGTAATACTAAGAAATTGTTCGGAAAAAAACAACTAAAAGGAAAAGAAGACTTCGAAAACGTAAAAATGAACTGGTTTTTAATTTCTTCATAGAAATTTTTAAGAAAACTCAGGTTACAGTCAAGAAACAACACAACTCTTCAGCATTATACGGACATGTGTACATGGGATAAAATGGAGTAGCATTGTGGCCGGATATCACATCTGAGTGGCAAATATTTACAAAATTTGGCACATATATGTAGGTAGATTTAGCAATAGTTCAAAGTGATAATTTTAATTACAGAAATTTAGAGTTTCTTCCGATTTCCAAGTTCAGTGCTTCAGTGTGCGCTGAACGCACGGAAAAATATAAACAGACTAAATTAAATGCTTAAATTACCCCCTCCCCCAGCTCAGCCGAAATCGATTGAAAACATCTTCGAGAATGATTTTGAAATAGCGAGACAACGTTACCCAAAATTTAATTCATTAAAAACTTGACACAACCCTCACATCTATAAACTTAAACGTCATTCCTCCGATTTGGTTTTTTGTTTGAGATATTCGATGGAAAAAATTTTACCACCTCTGCATTACTTTGGGGGAGGTACAGAGAGGAGAACACTCGTCGAGCTTTGTGGATCATGAATTTGTTCGGTATTGGGACCCAGTCTAGTTTTCTTAAAAGAGGGGTGACATGATCGTATTTATAGAAATTTCCTTTGCATACCACTTTGGCGGCGAAGTTTACACATTTTTTCAACTCTTCCTGACGATATTGAGATAAATCTCCCCCACACAAGACTGCAGTAGTCCAGACGCGATAAAACTAAAGACTGGATCACTAATAATCTAGATTTTTTGTCAAGTGTGTTCTTAATGCGATGAAAGAACATTAAGGTTCTGTTAATTTCGTTGCACATTGTTTCTACGTGTGAATTGAAAGTCATATTTTCGTCAAACCAAACACCCAGATTTTTTACCTTATCTACTGGTTCAATTGTATCGTCTCCAAATGTTAGCTTGAATGGTGGTAAATTTTTAGTCGTATTCTGTGATCCAAAAATAATGCATTGCGTTTTACTTGCGTTAAGTATGAGGCCATTATGGTCATCCCACAATTTCCGATTTCTCCGAAAGTTTTCAGCGTTGGCTTGTGTTTCTTTTAAATCCGCTGTTGAGCTTGTCATGGCATTTTGTGCGTCATAAGCATACATTGAGATTTTTGTGTTTGCCGGCATGGTTTGGAAATCGTTGATGAAAATTGAAAATAGGAGCGGGCCGATGATTGAACCTTGAGGAACGCCAAAATTATTTGGTATGAATGATGACATTCGGTTATTCAAGCACACTGCACGAGAGCGGTTTAGTAGGTAGCTTTCAAACTACTGAGTGTCTATTCTGAGGTTTGAAATTTTTTGTAGAAGTTTCTTATGCTCAACACTGTCGAAAGCTTCGGAGAGATCAAGCAATAGTAAGAGAGGTAATTTTTTTTTGGTCAATATCATTGTAATTTTTTTCTTTTATGTTTAACAGGGCTTCCTGAGTACTGGTATTCCTTCTGTATGCATATTGATTGCGATACAGTAGATGTGACTCGTCTATGTAGAACGAGAGCTGGTTTGTTATTACTTTTTCTAATATTTTAGACATAACAGGCAGGAGACTGATTGGTCTGTAGTTTGCCGCTATGTCGATATCACCAGATTTATGCAATTGCTTAATAATGGATAGTTTCTATTGACCGGTAAACTTGTTTGTGGCTATAGATGTATTTATTATCAAGCGAATGAATGGTGCTGTGACAGGGAAGCTGTCTTTTATATGTTGGAGGCAGGACTGCAGGACTGCAGAAAACGTATTGTCATCAGAAAAAGTATGAATTTGAAAAATGATGTAGATTTAATAACATCATTGATGAAAAACAAAAATAGGAGAGGCCCAAGAACAGATCCTTGTGAAACTCCATGGCTAATTGTCTGTGGACCCGATTTTGCATCGTCAAGGACAACGTATTGCTTCCGATTTGATAGGTATGATCTGAACCAATCATGGGCAACCCCTCGAATGCGATAACAGTGTAGTTTCGAGAGTAATATGTTATGGTCCACACAATCGAATGCTTTTCGAAAGTCAAGGAATACAGAGAAAAGAAGACAGGCTTTCATTCATCTACATTAGAATAAAAGAATGGTAAATGATTTAGTATAGCCTGTGTTGATTTTTTAGAACGAAAGCCGTACTGTTTATCATAAAGAAATGATTTCTGTTCAAAATAAGAGTACACTTTTTTATATACAATTTTCACGAATACCTTGCTAATAATTGGTAGCACGGAGATAGGTCGATAATTGTTTACACAGGTTTTTTTACCATTTTTAAAGATAGGGGCTACTCCAGCAACTTTGAGATAGATCGGGTAAGTGCCTAGGAAGAGAGACTGGTTAATAATATTGGGTATCAGCGGGGCAACAATATCAGCAACAATTTTAAGTACTTAAGTCGTAGAAGTTTGTAACCCACTCGAATTATTTTTCAGGTTGTTTATGCACGCAATTACATCGGAAGAGTTGGTAGGCGAGAACACAGTTCATCTATTTCTGGTACCAAAAAGGACCTCACTGTATTTCGCTGTTTTCTTTTGATTTCATTTTTGTTTTATTGAACATAAGGGATCGGCATTACGAAAACTTCAGTGGTTGGAATGTCAAAAAACGGATGTCAAAATAATATTTTCATTAACGAATTAATGAGTTTATTCGATACTAGTACTTACTGATCGTACTAATTTGATGTAGCATCAGATCATCTATTTTTGGTACCAAAAAGAACCCAATTAATTCTACGGATTTTATTTTTCTTTAATCGAACAGGAGGTATCGGCATTACATTTCTGTGCCTAATAGCACCAGTTTTATGGAAAAGTTCCATTTGAAAAATTTTAGTTGTTCATTTGTTAATGATGTGAATATCTTGTAAATTAAGAATCCTATAGAGAGTACAAACGTCGGAGGCGCATAGAAACGGGAGGTGGAGGGTAACTTCTTCTGAAGAGGTATAGCTGAGGAGGATAATTCCGCCCTCTGCTACTTGCGACACGATAGCATTAGTGCGGGCCCTGTCGTCTCATCATATCAATAGTTAAAGAACGCAGATATGTAGTGGTTGAGAGGGTTGGTCATTGTGGATATTTTTTGTCTAAGAAAGGAAGTGCGCAAATATAACTAAAATTGGTAAAATTTTCTTAGTAATCGGTTGCTTGACGAGTCCTTTTGTGGTGGTGGTTAATTTTAAATGAAAGTTATATCCGTAGTGTTTGCAGTGGTGAATCTTACAAACAACCTGTAATGGAATTTTTTGCGTGCCGAAGATGTTTTTGTAAAAATTTATTTTAATAGTCAAATGACGGCTGTCGAAAATGAAATGAATATATGTGTTAAACATCTGTAATGTTTTCACCTATTTATAAATCAGTGGCGGTTTGAAATGAATATATTGTACTGTGAGACTTACCGTAATTGTCTCGTGTTTTACAATGAAGATGACAATTTGAACCCTCCTACTGTAGCATTCATGTGCATCGCAGCTATTTTTGCCAATGATGCATTGTTAGTTGTTACAATATGCCTCACCCTGTAATACTAATCTGTTCAATTATCGCAATTTGTAAGAAATTTGATGAAATATATAGACTGTATTAAACCAATTTGTTGAATTTAAAAAAGTAATTTCGGTAATTTTTGTGAAATCTTCAAATTCACGGTAATTGAACAAATGCGTTTCATGCATCAGGTTTGGCTAAATGTTTTTGGGAGCAATTCGCAATTTTTGGGGAAAACCATTGCACTGCTAATGAATCTCCCGGAATATAGTGGTTAGAGTAACCATTTTTAACGGTAAATTACCGGTTATTATCGTAAGGCCAGTATCACACAAAGATCAAATGGTAACGTTTCGTCATAATCGTCTACGTAGCGGTACCATTTGGTCTGCCTAGCGCTACGAAACCGTAAAGGCGGCGTAGCGCTACGTTACTAAATTAATCTGGTAGCTTGACGGAATTATTAAGAGAGATGTTACACGCTTCCGGGTTTTGTAGCGATCCGTGACCATTTGGTTTATTTACATTTGCTTCAGTCGCTGGCTAGCAACCATGCAAGACGGATGGCGACACAAGTTTTTCTCAAGTTCGGGACTTCATCACACTCTATAAAATAGCTTTATTGGTGAAAAGTGTTGAACAACCAAAAGGAAAAATATTGTGAGCTTCGATTTTGGATCGACGTAATGACCAAGGACTTGCGAACATTTGAGTAAAAGAAATGCGTTTGGAAGACGCTGATTTCTTCAGGTACGAATATAATGAATTCAAAGTTTTATTTATTTATTTTTATAAGTTTTAATACTGTACATATTACCAAATCACGCTTTGTACTATAGAACTGTATGAACTCTTCGTTGCAGGTTTATCGCAGTATTCAAATATGTATTCTGCTGTAGGCTACGTGCCACTGTCTTTTCAAAGAGCCTTGTACTAAACTCCACAAATTATCCAGCTTCAAACTTATTAAGCTATGAAAATTTGTTTTTTGTAGTATCATTTAAAATGTGCAAGTTATCCCGTTTTAGAACTTTTTAAACTATGCAAATAAATTTTTCATCTTTAATAATTATTTGCTTTGCTTTCTTTAATGAAAATTTGCATCTCCAGAAAATCTCTTGGACTCAATCAAGCACTTAATTCCTGCCTATCGGGGTCACCAGCGCATTGCAATTTTTGGTCTTGCCAGCTTGCGCTGGAAAAAATATTTTTGAAAGTTAAAACAACTTCAATTGTGAGAATGAGTGCAAGTATTTATATTTTTCTCAAACCAAAGTTTATAATGCTGAAATAACAGCACTTTTTTCCGTCTGATACTGAGCACGTTTTTGGTTTCTCAGATTTTATAAAATTTTCAGAGGCATAACTCCAATTTTTCCAATGTCTCTGTCCAAAATGAAACTGATAGATTGTTAAAAATAAATGAACTTTTACAAACAAAATATTCAGCTCTGTAACCTTCGAGACTTGCTCATCACTATTGCTAATGTTAAACAATTTTACTTTAATTTTTGGATCAAAATTTCTCTGCTAATGAGCACCAATCTGAACAGTAATTCAAATGCTACCCAGAACGCAGCTTTAACATGGTTCACAGTTTAAAGTGACCGATTTTTCCAGGAACTTCGCGAGGATGAGCACCAGCGTCTTCTCCTGGCTACTAGCGAGTCACTCCTATCATCCAGAAGAGGGACACGCACATGAGGAGCGAAATTTCAGCACATGATCGTCTGGCCGTCACTCTGAGGTACCTGGCAACAGGCTTGTCGATTCTATGTTATCGGAGCCATCAAAATGTTGGTGCACTGAGGCAACACGTCATGTTTGGAGAGTCAAAGTTACATCGAAGTGATACATGATTGTATTCATTTGGTTCACCTGACCTGTTCCGAACTGGGTTCACCTGACCTGTTCCGAACTGAAGTACCAGTTACCGAAAATTTGTTTGTTTCAGGGGAAAACAGAAGCTCTCACAAATTTCAATTTCGGATGGGAAGGTGAACAGTCGGCGGCATTACTAACTGAGATTTTAAAGCAATAACTCATTTACTCGCCGTTTGCATCTCGGACCTTCTAAAACTGAAGGATGGTTATGGCAACACAATTCTAGCAACTTTAAAATTTCCCTCTGTCTAGGTGCTATGGACGGCAAGCACAAAGCTACCCGATCACCTAATCACAGTGAATCTCGTTCTTCACTTACAAAGGGTCATTTACCGTTGTTCCTTTTCCGGTCATGGATGCCAACCTCAAATTCATGAACAATCGGCAAATTTTGGTACAAATAGGCGAATTTCAGAAGAAGATGTATACGCGAAGTTTCACCTCAACGGTCACATTGACGGCAATACTTTAATCATGCCAGAAAGTACAGATTTGCCGGATACTAATATCAACGTTCCAGTTCCCATCTTATGATGCTTCCCCTTTAACAAAAAATAACTCATGAAGCCTTACCCACAAAAAGGACTAACCAAGAAACAACGCATTTTTAATTACAGGCTGAGCAGAGTGGAGAAGGTATTTGTCATACTTGCCAGTCGATCCCAGGTTTTCTGGCGGCCAATTGAAACAACCGTACCGAACGTAAATCAAATTGTCTTGCTACATGGTTTTTGCATGATTTACTTCTTGAAACTGAAAACAACCAATACACTCTAATTGGCTTTACGGACACCGGAGACGCGGTTGAAACAACTGTGAATTTGGGAAACTGGAGAAACAGCGCTAATGGACTGCTGAGACTGGAAAGCGAGTGCCGACGCCCTTCACAAGGCCCTTTCGGATCGAGACGACATTTTCAGCAAGTAGAGGGAAAACTACCCAAGCATTGTCACAATGAAACGAAAGGAAATGATTCGTTTCACTCGCCTTATATTTAACTTCTTCGTATGGTCATGATTTCCCTCAGCTACATCGTGCATTGCGTTGCATAAAAGAAAATTTAGGCGCGCGTAATTCCTTTCTTCTATAGGTCAAAAGTACTCAATATATTAGTTAAAGCGATTTCATATTTATTCTGACTAAAATTACGTTTGCATACGAGAATGGTTAAAAGAAAGTTTCACCTATTGTTATTAAGAGCATTATTAACGGAGAGAAAGCTTGTGTACATATCAATGCAGTGCACCAGTCCGACCTCACAATTAAACCGACCATTAACATGCGAGTCGCACAATTAAAGCACTAATAAATGAACATTGGAATGCAGGTTCTAGAGAATCTTGTCATTGGATCATGGGCAGAAATATCGTGTAACTTATTCATATCCACAAGAGGAGAAGTCCGCTTGCAAGTGAAAGTTTGTGGCAGAACAATATCCATGAAATAACAAATTATTGGTTACCTCAATCCAGTATATATTTCACAATATAGGAAATTGGTGTCCTCGGAATGTCAGTTACAGAACCAGCGTGGTAGCGTAGCACTTGAACATTTGCCACTCACTCTATATATCAATAAGCGTAAATGGGCTCAAAACTAACGTAAGCAAATTATTTTCCTCATAGCATGTAACTCAAATTTGAACTTATTTGAATATTTTACTAGCTGTTGAACTTATTCAAATACCTTCCACAGAAACGAACTATCTCACACGAAATTAGCACCAGAAAGTGCTTCTCTGTCAGTGGCTAGTCATCCAGGTTATGATGCTATTTAATGAAACCATAAAAGTCATCAGGGAGCCGTAGCAATCGTAATAAAAATGAAAGAGCAAGATAAGCTATTTTAATCATTTCATCATTTAGGGTATATATTCGAATAAAACCTAACTCCAAAAATTTCGGCCACAGCCCATCATCAGTGATACGAATTCTGAAGAAAGTACAAGTAAATGAAATGTGTGTCAGGAAGTGTGAAAACCTTCATCGCATGCTTGAAAAAACCAAGTTAGATATAAATTTCCTTGTCAACTGCAAAGCTCAGAACGAAGTAAAATGGTCTATTTTTACTTTTTAAGAATTCGTATCACTCATGATGGCCTATGGCCGAAACGTTTGAAATTAGGTTTTATTCGAATATATACCTTAAATGATGAAATGATTAAAGCAGCTTATCTTGCTCTATCATTTTTACGATGTAATTTAAAGTAACAGCAGGATGTGCTCCACCCAACATTTGTACTATAGTTTTTAGTTTAAGGCTCCGTTTTCACAAAAAAATGCTTTCACAGACTAAGAGGAATGGAACATCTGGTATGGACACGTCCCAAGGGATTCTATGCACCATGTGCTCCTCCCACATAGGTGTAGTACCACGTGCGTTGATGCACAGGACACAATGTGCGTAAAGCACCAAGTCAGACAAAAAGTTCAAAGAAGAAATAAGTTGAAGAAAAAAGTAGTAGGTGCTGAAGAAAAGGATGAAAATGAATCGAAAAAATGAATGGTTCTTTAACACAATAAAACCCTATCCTACTAAAAAAATACAATTCTTTAACTCGGATCCTAACATTTTCCCGTTGGACACGCTTCTTACCATAAAGACAATCGTAGTACTTTCTGAAGGAACTTTAGCAAATAGGTCTCCAGAAATAATGCCAGAAAGTGAAAGAATATTAGTAGTTATGGTTTTAAAAGGAATAGAAGATTTATCAACAGGTTCTTCACAAAAGATCGAAGGCGAATTTTCAGTTATCAGCAGGCTGGATGAAGAGATGGTGTCTTCCACTTGAAGTTCACACACCGCCTCCACACGCTCAAATCCAAGGACGGTAACTTGCTGGAGAGGTTGGCGCTCAGCAATGTTTCAAAGCAAATTTTAAAAAAACGACTCAACAATACGAGTGTTGGGGAAACAAATGAATCAACTGTACCCCAAAAACTATAAAATTATATTTATGTAGACTGGCACAGAAATATATTAAAAAAAATGTACTAGTGAGAAGTCACTTTGAGGATCAAAAAATCCTCCGCAAACCAGAGACGTCAGTATAGTCATGCGTGCCCTGTTATTGTCTCAAATGGCACTGGTCGTTTGTGGTCATGAGTCTCACCATCATGTTTCAAAAATGAATTCACCAACAGAGATGATAGCCCCTAGATACTGAAGTTCATGTGTGCCTTTCAACACATAACTCCAATAAAGGATGTCAATAAATAGGAAAAATATACGTTAAAGTGATGAAAATTGAATTGAAACTAACATGGCTAATTTTAATGTACCCTAGTTGCAAGGTAAATTACTGTGATTCAACGATGGACGGTTTTCAACTTTTCAAATATTAATGGAACTATGTAAACTGAACAATTACATTTTTAACAGGCACATGGGAAGAAACAGAAACTTTATCGGGAACCACAACCTTATTTTGGTATGGGCCACCTAGGACCTCAAATGGCCACTTTGATATAGTGACCTTTCAACTGATATTAGAAGGTACACAAATTCTCATCCTGCAATGGCAGGCAACTCTATGTCCAATAAATATTCCAAAATCAAGCAGGAGAGAAAGTGCCCTACTATCTTGTAACTCAAATAGTACAAACCAGCCATTAATTCTCACCATAGCACTTTCTGTTCCAGGTTTGAGTGACAGGTTCAACTTAAAACCCTCAGTTGAGCCATCAACACATTTCTCTGGTCAACCAATACTGAATTGGAGCTCAAAACATATTGGGTGCCAGTATTTGGAATTCAATGACAGACATACCTACTCTACGAGACATTCAACTCAATTGCATTATTCATTTCAACTTACAGTTGAGAAACTACTGCTCTCAGTCTAGAAGAGAAGCATCCAGATTTTTTACACTCTTGTCAGCCGTGATAATGTCCTCCAAGAAGCTGAGGTGATCTCATGCTCTCATAGAGGGCAGCAGCTGAGCCTGATTTCTTGAACTGGCACGCCTTGAAAAGCTCAATTTTTGGGAACTAAGTCATCACATTTTGCAGAAACAGCTGATGGAGGGAAAACTAAGTTGCATTAGTCTGAAATTAGTAAGTAGAGAAATTTCACTAACCATGCTTTGTAACAATATCAAAGAATACAAAGAAGGAACAAATGCTGAATGTAGATTCTTTAACCTGATTTAATTTCTGTGTAAACTTCAATTTAGTTTATGTGAAGTCCCAAAATTCTTACAAATATAGATAGATGAAAAGAAAAAAACTCGTGTGATAAACACAGTGAGGAAGGATGGTGAATGTTCACTGATACTCTTAGTACAAATTGATTTTACAGCATAGGAAAAATATATTTCCATAACTTAAAGCGAAATTTATTAGATTCCACTGAAAGATGGCGTAATACTAGATCACTTGAACCTTGAACATCAGAGGGACTGAAATTCAGAAGACATTAGTCATGACTGAGAAGAACACACCAAGCATTATGTCAGCCCTCATGTATGATGTGGTTAAATGCCAAATTATACTTTATTCTGGATTCACCTTCGAAAAAACATGGTAAAAGACCAGGAACCAGTAGGAAAAAAATTCATTTTTCTTTATTTTACTGCCATTATCTACTTGCTAATCTTTTTATTAGTAAATTAAGAAATGTTTGAAAACCAGCCCCTCATTTTATGAGCATATAGCAACTTTTTGATACGTCACACTCATCCGATGGAAACATTAATTTCAGGGAACATTAAAAAGAAATAAAACAATGCACCACTTCTTCTCAATTTAAAAAAAAAAGGGTATCTATTGAATAAAATGTGCAAGCATCTAATATAAAACATTGATGAAGAATAAGGTGTCCAAAAGAATTCAATTTTTTTAAATCCGTTTTGCTGGAGGCATTTTATCAGGATAAAATTTAAAACCCAAGGATATAAAATTAAAAAAAATTATACATCCCTAACAATGATTTTAGCTTCAGGCTACTTTATATATTAACAAAAAATAATAACCTACAATAGCAAGGAATATCAAGGGAATCTTCAACATTCATCTATTTTATGTTCTGCCTTGCACTAAGTTTAGGTTTGCATTGTAGGTTGATGTTGATGTGCTGCATGCTAAAATATTGTTGCCTGCATCAAGCTTATATAAGAAAATATCTTCGCAATGTACTATTCAACAAAACAAAAAAAATACTAAAACACAGCCCCAAAATTGTGAATGAAACACTATTTTGTCTTAGAAATTTCAATATCACTTATTAGAGCCATTGTAGGTAGATTGAAAGCTGATCTGAATTACGTAAGCAAGTTTGGATCAAATAATTATATGGTGGTTATTATCTTGAAAACAAATAAGAACCAATACTTTCATGTCTCTTTATTACTGATGAAATCAACAACTTCCAGAGCAAAATAATCAATGTTTTTTTTCTCATTCAGAGACACAATTTCAATTCTCAAACCAGAAGTTTGCTAATAAGACTTCTCTAATTTTGTACACCCATCAACTGTGACCAAAAAGAAGTTTAATGCATCTTATCATAGCTGCATTCAGTAGATATATGAACTTACTGCTGGGTGCGAGTAATTCAATTTTTACGTATAGCTTTAAGTACACCCATTTGATATTCTGGTATCATCAAGGTTTAGGCAATTAAGGTTTGACAGGGTCACCAGCATTTACTGTGGCTATGGCTAGGCACATAAATGCAAAATAAGATTGAGATTGAGGACTGTTCGGGCCCGTTGACTCAGAAGGAGTGGGTAATCGGGTGCTCTACTGGCACCGAGGTTTTCAGATCACTTGCACGAACTATCCATTGAGGAAGTGAAAGTCACTGGTTAGCTCGCCTCTTTATTTTATTTGACACTGAGGGGTGCCGTGGCCACTGTTCACTCATCGGGGTTTTCCGCTTCTTGATGCGGGGTTCCGGATCCAGTCCTGGCGGCGTACTCCAACCGCTCGCGGTGGCGAGTGGGAGTCCGTTGTGGGTCCAGGCGAGGACGGAATGTGAGTTATGTGGGTGATTTGGGTGGCTCAACGAGTGGAGATGGCCGAATTGGAATGGACGGCGAGAATGAAAAGGTGAAGCATGAACGCTTGGGAGCGAGGCAATTTTGGTGGATTGAAGTATTGAACGAGAAATTGAAAGAGTTGAAAGAAGGCTCTTGAAAGAGGCAGTCCCGTTATCGCGGTGACTGAGTTGTGAAGCCGTGTGGCTGATTTGTAAGTCTCAAGTGTGTCTGAGAAAGACCTAGTTTCAGCTCAATGGCGGGGAGGACTAGGTGGTTGTGTAGGGTATGTTTGGCTCGTAGGTCCTCCTGTGCCGGAACAACAAGCTGGGTTACTTGGCAAAAGCACAGTTAAAGAGGGAGAACAGTCGCTGCACAAGCCAGGCTGTGAACGACTGCCGGTTTACAAAATTGCCTCGGAGTCTCTATGCAACAACACCATCCGTAATTCTGGCGCCCGAATACGGCCGAAGGTGATCGCAATATTGACAACGTCGTATGGACAACATGAAATTCCCAGGTGCAAGCCTCAATATTTACCTAACATACAACTATGCTAAGCGTACTACTAGAAGTGTACACGGCATGTCTTTTGACTGTCTCCAGCATGGAGTGTAAGGTCAGTCTACGAGATTCCAAAGCTGACACTTATGCAACATTGGCAGTGAGCCAAAACTTAAGAATTAAGGTTGTTACTGGATGAGTTTATGTACAAAAGGAATTGACTGATTGGGCATCAGTAGGAATAAGGGCTCTATTTCCCTAAATCAAGGGTGTCACAGCTTAATACTCTAGGGTACAATTATACTAGAATACACAAGTGCTTTAGGTTGGGCAGCTGTGACATTAGGACAATTTACACTCAGCAAACAGTCAAGGACTGTCTGCAATAAACCTATCTGAGCCTAAAATTAACTAAGATCACTGCTAACTTATCCAATTTGGGAAATAACAGGAAACCCCCACAACTTTAAACAGCTAAAATATAAGTAATTTAAGCATGAAATTAACCAGTAAGACTCTTAAGTAATAATACATGAGTTTAGCTATAACATTTTTACAAGTTTGCAGTGCCTCTAATACTCCCAGGGAACAAGGAAAGATTAAAAAAATCACTAATTGAAAGTTTTGGGCAGCCATAAGGTTGCTCTAAGTTGTTAAGAAAGGAATTAATTTACCTAACATATAGGCAAAATTTTGCAAAAACTGGGGGGAAGATTTGTCTTCCCCGAACATCTGGGTACATGTATGAAAATTACATTAATTAGCTGCAGGCACATTACAACAGAGTCAGTGAATTTAGAATTAAGACTCCTAAGTTGAGATGAATAGCACAGTGCAATAAGTGAGGTAATATGTGAGAGGTAAAAACTCTCATTCTTATGAGATGGTTTCACTTAAAGGCACTTTTGAAACTAGAATTACCTAACTAATTAGCAAAACATGAAGACAACATGGCCAAGATGACACAGGCAACATGAGCAACCTTCAGCATGCTTAATCATTAACACCAACAGATTATCAATTTCCTAAGTCATTTACATGAAGAAGAGTTCTGCAGAAATTGATGAAATATCTTGGCGCAAGAATATTTCGGCCTTTTATTGATTAAATATTGAACACACATCATTTCTGGAAATTGATAAAGTATCTTGGCGCAAGAGTATTTCGGCCTTTTGTTGATTAAATATTGAACACACACGTTTCTGGCAACGACCTAAAACAATGACAACGTTTGTGAAGTGAAGCCTCTCATCCTATTTTAAAGGTCAGGAGGAGTTGAGCTTACTTAAAATGTGCTTGGCTTTAACAAAAAATGGGCAGAAAGTTTTGTCTTTCCAGAACAGCAGGGAGTTTGTTTGACAATTGAATTATTTAACTTACTACAGGCTAATGACCTACACGCGTCGGGTGCAGAGGTGGACTGACGCTACGCGTAAACGCGGCGTTAAACATTTCAAAATGTAAGGGAACGAAACTTTCCCAAAACCCCAAACTCAAACTGAGTATCTGTGAATGTGCTTTCTACCTCATTGAATCGCGAAAGTGAAAAACAGTTATCAAATACAATCAGTTGTGACCAATTTTATTATGCAAAAACAGACTGATGCTTTCTGTAAACTTTGTCTTCACTCGAAGTCTGTGTAGCGACCCTCGGTGTTGCCTCCCTCCTTGGTCAACCGCAACAAGGCGGTTTTTCAGTCGTAATCTCTAAGTGATCGAGTAACCCTCGGGGTAACGCGGGTTACTCGATTCGTCAAAAACGGTGTTTCCAAAGATGATCCGTTGTCGAGATTGCTTCTAGAAACACAGGTTAGTGTCACCCGAGTAACTTTTTCTGTAACCTCGTTTTGAAAAGGATTATGACCGGGTTGGATTATGACGTCACAAATGTTTACAAACAAATTTTAGGTGGGCTTTCGCTAATGTGGTACTATGTCCGTATATAATTAAAATTTAGCGTTCAAATAGGATGAAATTGTAAGATGTGTGTATAGTGTTTACTATTTTAGCATATTGTGTAAAGGTTTTAGCATGAAAATGAAAAGTTATATAAAATTGACATTGAACACAAGCAGCGTATTTGCTGTAAGGCTAGGGCAGTTAATAGTCATCAAAATACAAGTATTTTTCTGTTTTCATGAACTTATCTTGCAAGGAATAGTATTGCTTTAAGTAATTTTATATTCATTCAAACTTTTTTGTATGAATTAAGTTTGTGAATTGCTTTTTACTTAGTTATTGCTGGCTGAATTAACTATCCTATTTATTTATTTGAATTGTTGTGGTCCTAGATTTAAGGGTCTTGTTATTATTTATAGTTCATTCTCACACAATTGAAATGATGTCATGTAAGTATACAAGTTTGACTAGTTGGTAAATCTGGAGGATATGTCAGTTATCGATTTTCCACTTATTGGTGCCTGAACCTAATTAATTGAATCAAAATAAACAAGTTTTCTTCTATGCACTTTCCGTCTCAAATGAGTATTTTACGATTTATAGCGGTAAGTTTAGTTTCGTCTTTGATGACGAATGCGCTCGAATAAACAGCTACTCATCGATTTTCGAATTTTTGTTGCTTGAATCATGGTAATAACATCAAAATAAACAACTTTTCTTCTATACACTTTTTTCGTCAAATGAGTATTTAACGAGGTATAGCGGTAGGTTTGGTTTCGTCTTTGATGACAATCGCGCTGGAAGCGAGTGCGCATTGCAGTGTTGCTGTCCGACGTGCTCTTTGAATAACTTGCCGCTTCAAACACTGGAGTTGCGGTAAGTCATTTACCGCTATAACTAATAAAATACTCATTTGAGACGGAAAGTGCATAGAAGAAAACTTGTTTATTTCGATCTAATTAACCATGCTAAGGCATCGAAATGTACAAAATCCATAACTGACATATCCTTCAGATTTACCGACTAGTTTTGTGAATATAGTTTTATAGAAATATTTTGTAGTAAATGTGAAGCGTTTGCCAGTAATCGATTTTTAAGTTTTCGGTGCATTAACGTAATTAATTAGATCAAAGTAAACAAGTTTTCTTCTGTGGACTTTCCGTCAGAAATGATTACTTTACAAGTTATAGTGGTAAATGACTTACCGCAACTCCAGTGTTTGAAGCGGCAAGTTATTCAAAGAGTACGTCGGATGGCAACACTACAATGGACTCTCCCTTCTGATGCGCTCGAATGATCGACTGCATTCTCGCCATCTAAGACAAAAGTTAACATACCGCTATAACTCATTATTTTTGGAGGATTATTTCTATTGTGTTATTATCTAAAAGATCCTAGAAGTGGGTTCAGGCTCTGCGGGGCCGGCAAATAATAAATTACGAAGTACCCAAACGCACTCTACCCAAACTAAACCTACCGCTATAACTCGTTTAATACTAATTTTTGACGGAAAGTGCGTAGAAGAAAGGTTGTTTATTTCAATCTAATTAGCTATGTTTAGGCACTGAAAAGTGGGAAATTGATTATGGTCCTTCCTATAACGTTTACTGTCATTTAAGTGTGGGACATCTTTGTTTTATGTTCTTCATCTGTTAATTAATGATCCATTTGAAAGATAACTCATCATAGCTTTCTAATTTTATGGAAATGTTTTGAAATATCTTTCATCTGATATGTTACTCCATGTAATCAAATAGTAGATGATAACATTCATGCTGAGAGTGAATTGACACTATTATCATTTATTGAAAAAATCATCTTGGCTTTAAAAATTTGGCACATGTCTTTGTTAAACTGTCAAAATAAGATGCCTTGCGCATTTATGCTAATTTTTAAGTAAATCTTGAAAATTTTACAATTATGTTTCAAAGAGAACATCATTTTTGGAATAAGTATCCAAAATTAATCAAATAGTGAGTCAGTTGAATAATTTATTCAAGTATTTCATTGTTGCTACTGAGCTGTTCTCGCGGAGTTTTAACTTAGAAAAACCAAATAACTTGTTTGTTTAATAACCTAATCAAGCTAACTAAAACTTTTTACTCTATTCAGCCATAATGAAGCAGTCTTATCTCTTTGCCTAATAGCAAAAATACTTATAAATGTGTTTGGTAAAAGCATCTAGTATGTTCAGCTGATTAAAAGTATTTGTGCTGTACTCAGAACATAAACTCTCTTAAATTGATATTTACTAAGTTATTTTCGATTCAATAATAGCTATTTTGCATTATTCTGAACAGTAAAAAATCCAATGGCACTCAGTAGTTGCTAGTTGAACCCTATATAAATGAATAATTTTTCCCATTGATGTTTCTTTTTCTACTGATTCTTTCTTACACCTTATTTTTGTACTCGTATTACTGTTATTACAACCATCATCACTAAGCTGGTTCTGATATGTGGTAGTCACTAATATCAGGCTAGTAAAAAACTCCTACTTAATGGTGAACTTTAAATAACACGAAAGGAAAGAAATTCAAACAGAACTACAATGTATTGAGGCTATTTTGGA
Organism: Morinoia aosen; assembly: GCA_030386875.1. NCBI lineage: Eukaryota > Metazoa > Arthropoda > Malacostraca > Amphipoda > Talitridae > Morinoia > Morinoia aosen. Next base: position 10,330,099 of record CM059564.1, on the reverse strand, counting down.
TAGAGGACCAAAAAGTCTTGTGGGGTGCTGAAGGGTTAATAAAACCAGCTGTGCTACCTGTGCAATTAGTGTGCAAGCTTTCATGCCTATGTTCTGTTCAAAACTTAAGAGAAAAATTTTTGTTCCTCGTTTCATTGAGATAAAAAGAAACTATAAAGGACATATCATAATTTTTTAACTTGTCATGGTGTTTTTGAAAGGAGAGCATATTTAGTAAGTATTGTAGACTGTATTCTATCACAACAGGTAATTATTGTCCAAAGCAGCCTGATAAAAATTTATTTTAGGAGACTTCTATGTCGACTGTACTTCTAATGTTAAATTTGCTGAAGCAAAATAACTCTCAGAATTTGGAAAAGACAGACAGAAAAAAGAAAGGTATAAGCAAAACCTCCATAAAAAACATTTGTATCCCTTCCTTTTTGAAAAAGTACTATAAAATATTCAAGTTGCGTATAAAAGATTGTAAAATGAAGAAACACTTATAGTGAGCCTCATTCTTTTCATCAGATATGTTCCATTTATCTTCTTGATATACATTGTGTCTTAGTGTATCATTATTCATGACAACTAATTTGAGTCAGCTTGCAACAGATGTGTGTTTAGCAACGAATAGGAATTTTTTATTCAGTGATATCAACATTATCATAGTGTTGATGGAAGTGGCAGTAGCTTCTTTCATTGCATGAATTTTCTTTTTATATGAGTAAAAATTGTAACTTAGTCAGCTTGGTGTCTAAAGCTATGCCTTTTTCCATTTCAGGCGCCATCAGTGTTCAAACTATGACCATATATCACAGTCCAGTGAAGAGGCCCCATGCCACCGGTTCAGAGTTTTGCAAGGATTCTTAACGAGTTGCAAGTGGATATCTGGAAGTTTATTTCTTAGGTGAGTTATTTATCAGTATTAAGGAAAATTTCATTATTATGTATATGGAAAAGTATTGCTCCACAATTGAGAAGCTTGTTAGTTTAATGTCAGAAGTGCTACAAATCATTCACCATGTTGAAGAAAAGGGCCCTGATATTGAGGTGTGACATAATTGGGCTGTCATCATCACTTATTTCAGTTAAACATTTGTCTTGATGACCAGATGAAAAGAATAAGTAAATAATATTTATAGATATATTACCAGTAGCTCAATAATAACATTAATAATTTGGAGCACTTCAAACCTATCTTTTGTACATCACCATTTTGAGAGTTCATTGATTTTGTTTGCATCAATTTCTGAGAAGGAGTCCACTTTGGATGCATGTGCATTGAAGGATTCTGATTATAGAATTAGAGATATCAAATGTTATCTTTTAATTTCTCAAAATTTGTATACGGGCTACAAAATAATATAAATCAAAGTGAGTTATGTACTTCTCTCTTCTACAGTTCTGCAAGTGAGTAGGTCTTTATCAGCATCAGCCTAAAAGTATTGATTTATCTATGGCCTGAGTATTCCGCTTCCTCCTAAATCTCAGTCAATCTAAGTTCAATTATTTCAATTTCCAGAGGAATCTACTGAATTTTCATCTAGCAGCGAATTGAAAGATACTCATGCAGCAAAGGGTTGCATACTCTCCACTACAGAGGAACATCTGGGCAGCTTCAGACTCAGCACTGCAGGGTCAAAGCCAAACATGCTGTACAGCCAAGAGGTTTGTTGCATGGATAGAGCACTTAGTTGATGTGGTCGTGTGTTCATTTATTTATACTTGTGTTCATTTTTTGCCATCAGAGATTCAAACTTGATTCTGACGTTACCTCATGTATGCATGTATTTACTCTTGGTGTGTTGTGCACTGTTTTTAAGATGACTATGATAGAGGGAAGTGTCGTACAGAAAATCATATAAATTTAGTCAGTTTTCAGGATTTATACTATCCCTTTTGAATGATTGGAGGTACGCAGATTGTGGGTGTTATGGTGACTATTTAAAAAAAAAGATGCTCCTCATTTTTAATTCTATCTTATCTCTTCTAGACTTGATAGTACAAATTATAGAGATTTTATGTTGGTTTCTTGAGGTAAACCGTTTTTTTTGTTGTTATTTAATGTGTTCTTTTCAGTACAAAGACCTGTACTGTGTGATTAAAATCTGCTGGCAATGGGATTGATGTAAATCTTGCAATTTATTCATTAATTTCTTGTTTTATTGAGCTGCTCCCTTTCACTGTTGAGAAAACTGTTTAAATCCAATTAGTCATTCAACTTTTGTAATAGCATTGGATGAATACCTATGGCTGTAAAAGATATTTCAACATCATACTACTTCTGAAGTTGAACCAGAAAACCTTCATGCGTTTTCACATCTCTGTTTCCATGTCACCATATCTTAGTCTCTTTAAGGTCAAGTTGCTGATATATTTTTTCTACACACTATATTTTCACCTTGACGTCTCAAATGGTCAAGAATCAGGTCCAATTTATGCAATCAAATGATGGTTGTGAGCCCTTGCCTGAACATGTATGCTCCTCCAACCTGTTCAAATCAAACCTCTCGTTGGCTGAATCACTCATCATTCTGAGTTGTAGAACATTTCTGTTCAGGTAATTTTTAAATGAATTATTAATGTTTTTAGAAACCCTAGTTGTTTGGGATAGATGCCTCGTTTTTGTTAAAAAAAATTGGAAGAACATGGTCTTTGGAGTGTTGTATTACACTCTTCCATAGCACTTTGCACCCTCAAATTCACGTTAACCGTCGCATTCTCAATTTTTTATTTCTTGTGTTCCAACTTCATGCTATTAGGATTGATGTCAACTTTAATTCTTGACATTGTTTATTTTTTACACAAATGACTATCAAGACGTACACCACCAGGAGCTGTACTACTGGAAGAAAGTCTTCTAGCACATGAGGTCCTGCCAGCATTGCAGGAGCTGCAGTTACAGCATGAGGTCGATTCCCAGCACTTAGATCAAGGCCTTCAGAGCCTTCAATCTTCTAAAGGTGTGTTATTCGTTTTTATGCCAGAGGAAGAGTGATCTAATTGCTCCTACTATGCATGGTATCAATTACATATTGGAACTCGGATTTGTTGAATGTAGATACATGGATATCAATATATTTGACTCAAGGAGTAGAAAGCAATGCACTTAATTTTGGTATGCAGGGTGTTGTGTAGTTCGATCCACATATTTTAACCACAGATAGAGCTATGAAAAACCCTCTCTGTGGTGATTTTATTGTTCGTTAAATCAAATTTTCCACAAAGTTACATCACTTCAAAGTTTTTTTTAACAAGAATACTTTTGGTCGTAAAATTTTTATTTCATGGCCGATTTTTATAGAAATTTAGTTAAGGGTGATAATTAGCCTACTTTTGAAGTAAATATTTTATATTACTGCAAAATATTGACACAGAAAGTAATTACTGAGGTCCAAAGTCTAAGTCAAATACGTTAATGGTCTCAATTGAAAATGTACAAAAAAGCTTATTTCATCACAAAGTTTACATCAAGAGCCTTGAAATGATGTAGTAAAATTACAAGTTATCTTCCTTTCCTGCTTTAAAATAGATTTTCACAAGCAAAACAGCCCCTGGTTTTGCGTGTAGCCTCACGATAATAAGGCTGCTATTGTCGCGTCGCAACGGCGTGTAACATAAATTAACTGGTATACGAACTGAAGTACTATGGGCACATTTTGTTCCCATGTAAATTACCGTCAAATCTAAAAACTTGAGCTCAAACTTAATGTGGCGATTGTACAATGTGTTCGTATTTTAGAACAACTTACTTGATTATTTATCCAAATTCTGAAATACTAACACATTGTACAATCGCCACATTAAGTTACTTCAATTCACAAGTTCAACAAATTAGTTTATGTTACAAACCGGCGTGACGTGACGATAGCAGCCTTGTAGTGAGGCTACAAGCTGAGCCAGACGGCTGTTTTGGTAGTGAAAATCGACTTCATTTTTTGACGGAATAAGTTCAATTTACGTTTTCAATAGAGATCATAAACGTACTTGGTTTTGACTTTAGATCTCTGTAATTACTTTTTGGGTTGATATTTTGTTAAAATATTTACCTCAAGAATAAGCTAAGTACTATTTTAAATTAAATTATCAATATCAGCCAAGAAATATAACTTTTATAACCAAAAGTATTTTTGGGGAATAAACTTTGAAGAAAAATAACTTTATTTAAAACTTGATTTTTTGAACAATAAAATCACTAAAGAGTGTGGATTTCATAGCTCTATCTGTGGTTAAAATATGTACATCGAATTACATAACATTCTGTATTTTAACATATTGTGCTTTCTCTACTATTATTATTATTAACCTTACTTAACCAAATAATTTGAGTTGTATTTGTTCAAAGGCAATGCACTTACTGCTGATGTAAGATTTCAGTTGCATATCTGGGGTCATTGTGTTCCTATAATTATTTTTTCGATGAAATTGAAATTTTTTACATGCTCTTTACACATTTTATCCTTGAGAGGAATTTAAGCTGGTTCATTCATAATATGGCTTCTTATCATTGAATGTAAAATAATTTTCGTTGTACTTGTTCATTGTTTTTTATGAGTGCAATTTTTCGTCTTTTCACATGTCGGTTTAGCATAACAGCGCCAACCACGAATTGAGATGGAGTAGTGTTTGTTACAATGTATTGGTGTCTCTTATGTTAAGTAGGTGTGTGTCTTTCTGTCCAAAATATTTCATCAAAACTTTGGAGATGTCTCAGCATAGAGTCCATCCTACATGTGGTCGTCAAGAAAAATCGAATTATTAATATGTAATTTGTCATTTTTTGTTCCGACGTTGTAAAAACAAACTTCTTTTATGGTAAGCCAAAGAACTGGAAGAAAGGTTTGCCTCTTTGAATTTTAATAATCACATGCACATATGAAATTGCAGAATCTTCAATGTCGTGGATGGAAGGCCAGATGAAAAGCCTGTGCAACTCATTACCTTCGCTAGCTGTTGCATCATCTGCTGAAACCTCAATGCCAGTGGCATCGACGTCATCTGCATTTGGCTCACAGCGGGAGTGCCATCGTCTGCTCCCGAGTAGCTGGTGGAGATGGAGGTGGCTGATGCTGATGCTGGAGAAAATTGGCCTGATCAAACCTCAACTGTTCAAGAGTAGCATTTCCTAAACTGATTTTTAATTTTAACAGAGAGCATTCGGTGTGATCACTAGCATTTACCATAGTAGGAGTTACAGCCGCTACTGCCTCATTTCTTCCATTTCACTGCAATGCATTATTGTGAGAACGCGTTTTTGCAACGAGTCATAATTTTAAGAACAGAAATTTGCTTTAAAGATGCATAATTGTTACAATGCTTCTTTAAATTTGGGCTTCTATTTAAAGACAAAGTATTACAGCAAATGTTTATTTTGAAAACATTTAGAGAGGGAAGTTGTGATTCATTCTCTTGAACGATACGTGGTGTTCACTTAAAGAGAGGGAAATGTGCTCTGAGTTTTTGCATTTATCATTCTACGCCGCCAATGCAATAAAGAAAATTCCTTGTCACGCCTATTATTTAGTGGAATGTATTATTAATGGGTTAAAAAATTAAGTTGTATTAAGTATTGATGTTAATCAAAAAATTTCCTGTTGAAAATTTTTTTGTCAGGTTGGTTTAAACAAGAAGTTAATCTGACATCAACTTGAAGGCCTGGCTGTAAATTTATGCATGGGCTATTTTGGGTTGTACGTTTAAACAGAATCATTTACTGTAGCATTTAAACAATGAATACAAAGCGTCACAGCAAAAGTAAGAGGAACTATGCCCTGGTTATTTTAACTCATTACCCTGCGTTATGATTATAAGAGAGGACCGGTGCTGTGATACTGTCACCCAAGAAATGGTAATAAGTAAATACTTTGTTGCATTATAAGAACAAAATAGTTTTTAATTATTGTAGGGAATAACTACTTCAAATAAGTTACTGCATTCCGAGCAAAGAATATCGCAGAAGGAAGTTGGCATTTTATTTCTAAATACTGATATATATACATACTTGAGTGTAGGATGGTAATGAACTAAATTTGATCCCCTCAGGGATCAAAGTTAGTTAGTTCAACTATTGTATCTATGGGAATTAGCGCTCCCAGAGGGACAATATGAGGGCCCGAGCTAAGGGTTAGGTAAGCTTTCTTTTGTTAAAATAACATAGGTTTTTGTTTTGTTACGGACCATCTTTTTTCGGTTCACTGCTGTCCTGTTTTTTTCAGCACCTACTGCTTTCTTCTTCAACTTTGATCTTGTTTTGTGAACTTCTTTCTCATCTTACTGTTTCTATGCCCTTTCTGCATAGATTTCGCATTCCCTTAACTCCATACTACATGGTGCCTTCTTCCTTCCTCTCTTTGGGTCTCATTTGTTAAGGATAGGGAGACAAAAACTAACTAATAATCTAATCTAATCTCGCTACTAACATAACTATGCCGAGCGCTCATTATTCTGTTCATATCAGTTTTTTCTCCAATTCATGGAGCGTAAAGTATCCGAAACATAAATTGCATTGATTTCCATCCGCATTGCCAGTTACAGCCCATCCTTGAGTTATGTATCATCTTATGCAGACCTCAAATGAATAAATATTAGTCTCAGCTGTACAACTCATACTGAGCTCGTTTCAAGATGTAAATTACGTTGACTGATTGTGTTTAATAAAATAGAGGTTTAGAGGTTCATGAGATTCATAACTGGAGGATTGACTGCCATGATTGTATAAGTTTCCATTTCTTCTCTTTATTTATTCAATCAGTAGCTCTTTACCAACCGTTGGTAATTTTTTAATTATCGTTACAGTAAATATTGACGAGTCACTACGTTTTCATTTATTCCTATTTGCCATCATAAAGCACATTTCCTCAATCGTCTTAATAGTGAAGACCTATTTAATAGCTGGGTCAATAAGACAAAATAAACCATGATGAACTCCTCTATTAATAGGAAAATATGAGTCATCACTCAGTAAGTTAGAAAGTATTTAGAATCAAGCAATCTATGAAAACCACCTTATGAAGTTTACATAATGATCATTAAGGATGCTAGCTGAGTTTCTTGATGAGAAATGAGATTCACAACAACAGAAAAGACCAACAAAGGTATTGGAAAACCTGAAATACTGGATTCCATTTGAATGCTAGAAAACTTGAATGCACTATTCTAGGAAAAATTTACTGAAACTTAATGCTGCCATCACTTCCATCCTGGAAAGAGAAGTGAGAAGAGTTACGACACCATAACACTTGACGTGTATGGCTGTCAGTATCTTTACATCAGAGCCTTCGTGTACCTCTACTGTTAATTGCACAGCCCACAACATGCAATTTATTTCCTCACCCACACTAATCAACAATATTTCAGGTGCTAAAGCATAGTGTTGCCTATCACACCATCAGTACATTATTCCCTTATTTTCAAACATACAAATACAATAAACAGATCTCTTTCTTTCCACTGATTTTATTCCATTAAATTTTTTTAAGCTCTAATTATACAAATGAGTATTGATTGCATTTTTAAAACCATTCACGTACATTTTGTTAACTTGTCAACTTCTCCACTCACTCTAATCCGAAATCACAATGACAACTATAGTAGTTGTAATCAGTGTATCAAATTTTCTCACCAAAGCAGTCCTTCTACACATATATTGACATGACATGTTACCATTTAAATTTTAGATGCTCTTAGTCATGAAGTCTCAACAGCACATAGAATTTTTTGATAGAAGAAAATTTATTTGATTCTCTTGATTGCTTCACCACAGTTGGGTAAACATTTGGCAGCTTGTCATCTTCTCCAGGTATTCCAAGTATCTTCTTCTGGAACAATAACTAGTTGACATCACTCACAAAATCAATATCTGCACAAGTCCCCTACCTTAACTCATTAACTTCTAAAATTTCATCTTTTAGATCATTCCAATAATTTTCACAAACCATTTCTAATGTCAAAATGGATGAAATTGTCCACCTTACACCATTTGCAATTTTTGTAATAAGTATGTGGAATCAGAGAAAATGTTTTACTCCACTTGAATGACACTATCAAACACTGCACTCATATAAAGTCCATTAGATTTTTCTTCAAGATTCAACGTCTGGAAATTTTCAAGGCTTGAGTAGTGTTAATTGTTTTCAATATCTACCTTAGCCAAACAACTTGCAACTTGGCAAGAAGATTGCAACATAGTCTCTCTAAAAGTTGTTCTTGAAGCAAGATACCACAATACCACTCAAAGGGCCTATGAAAACTTTATTTTGTGCATAGGACTAAGCTTGTTTGGATTATCAGTCAAAGCCTCTGTAATGTCTGCAAAAAAAATATATCCATGATTATGTCTTTCATAACTTTACTAGTCTAAAAAATTCACATTAAAATACTTTATTAATAATAATTCCTAAAATAGAAGCCCATGATAGAATTAAGAGCTTCCAATTAGGTTATTGATAGTTTTTATGAAAGCCTGTAGAGTAATTTTGCTCAATTGCTTTAACCAAGAACAAAATTAAGTTTATTTCTAAATTTTTGTACTAAATAATCATGATAACTGCATAGAACTGTTGGTTTATCTCTCCATCATAAGTTGTAAAAAGAATTTCATGAACCAGAGGAAAACTTCTAACTGAGCATATTAGATCACTATTTAACACTTACTTAGAACTAGCAATGGCTGAAAATAGAATAATATCTTGTTAATGTCATTTTCTTGAAAAAATTTTGAATTTTACCAATGAAATAGTTCAATAAACAAAGCACTCAATTAAAATAGTTATTGCTATTAGCCTATATAACAATGATCATGAATTCATTTATTCATAATATTTGGAACGAGATTCACTTATCAAAGGTCACTTTCTCAACAAAAACAGGCAAAATTAATCAAAATGTATGCTTTAATTTCTAACGTAGAGCATGGTCTTCACAGAGTAAATACTCAGTACACAGTCGACTTATATGTAAATTAGCGCTCTCAGTGGATGACCGGAAAAGTCATCTAACAACACCACTTAGGCATAGCATTCATTAAAATATGCCAAGTATAAGATATAAATCAAATCATCGACGGGGGTAAACGTCAGTAGGTATAAAACAATGTTGATTACTATCACACACTAAAATTCAACATGCGTTATCAACTCCAAGAAGAGGTAAAACTAATCAGCTGATTCATTGTTTGTTTACAAACAAAGGTGCTGAGTAACCCCAAAATGGCAAAATCGTGTTCACAGTTGCGTTTTCGGATCTTGTCAAGAGTTACTCCGGTGAGAGTTACGCGGGTAACTCTCAGGGTTATGACTGGAAAACCGCTCCTCCCTCTTCCGCATATAGAACAAACGTACCACGAATACCAGCGTGGAAGCAAAAAAAACCGATGCAGTGGCAAATTTGAATTTTGTGAAGACTAACATAAAACACAGTGGTAATTTTTTTGTAATTTTTATCAGCTATTGCAAAAAAATTATGTTGAGTGTCTATGACGCGCAACTTTAACCTTTAATTCTCAAAATTGTGTTCAAATAACTTCACTAATAAGTAACTCTGTCCTTTTATTGAGAACACTTGGTGAAACAGTGACGTAAAAAATGATTTAGAGAAAATAAATTCTGTAAATGTTGAACCGTCGCAAAATGAGTGTATAAAATGTGAAACCCTGAAAAAATAGACCTCTATGAGAACCCAGCTACGCCAAGTCTGCGCCCGCACCCCTTCCTACCCCCCCCCCCCCCCTCCCAGCCCACCGTCTCCTTGGAAAAAAATTGCCACGCTGTAATAGTGGCTAACTTAAATCTGTGTTCACTGCTAGAACACAATTCGACTACGTGAGGTGAATTTTTAGCAATATGACGTCTTTTGGATAGCTCACCATAGCAATCTTCACACGGAAATATTGTATTGTTTTCTTCACAAGCGGACGAACGAGAAACGCCAAGCTGGATCACCGCAAGCATCCTGCTCCCCGCACCCCCGTCTCTGTCTACTCTACCTTCTCTTCTCCTCTAACCCTCCCCCTCTTTCTTACGGGCGGCTTCTCTTCATCTGACATTAAAAGGCAGTAATTTTCGTTTTCATATGTGAACGAGCAACGCAATCCCTCATCCGTAAATATTTCAATGATGGCTAGCTTTCTTGTTGAAAGTTAATCACCCAATTTTTCAACCTCCTCTGAATAAACAAAATTAACTTTTCTTATGGTGAAATAATGACCCACCAGTTAACTTTGGTGAATAGTGACATAAAAAGTGAATGAGGGCTTACAAATTTTGTAATTATGAAACGTTGAGAAACTGAAGGAGTAAAATGTATCAACCTGCAAAAGTTTGAACGTCATTGTCGTCATTATTCACGGCCGACACACTCTCCCAGTTCCTCGCCTCCTTTTTCCAGCATTTAAGGGCAACTCTATCTTCTTATGTTTTTGGTGATGTTTTTTAGGTGATGTTTTTACGGCAATATTTTTGGGTGTTTCAAATTCTGAATGAGAAGCTAGCCCTCATTCATGTGTAAACGATTACCCTTCTACCCAAGACGATCGTTACTCACTCCGTAACAGCTACACAGTGAACAAAATTTTGAATTATCTTCACCTTTATTCACTCATCCAATACAACTTCACAATGTCTCATTACGAAACTCGCTCAGCTACTCGGAAAGCGGCTTTATCTGGAGAAATAACATCCCTCCACAACAGCGCCGCATGAAAACTCAAACCCCAAAAAGCGGAATATACCTGAACCGTTAACAAAACGAAAGCAAACACCACCAAAATTCTCGCGTGTGAAATCACTCTTTCAAAAGCCTAAGCCGCTCACAATGACTACAAAAACTCCGACAGAGAAACAGTATGACGTCAACGAAAGCACCGCAACTCCCAAACATCACCAGTGCCGACCGACAGAGAATCGACGGAGAGGTGCCCGACAGAGAGCCGAGCAGCAGAGTCGCCCGTCTTTGACGAAAATCTCCCAAGCGCTGCTTGTACCATATCACTGGCGGGAGCTGCCACAGCACCATCGCCAGCTCCTCCTCTTTCGTCTCGTCCCAACGATTGCGTCATAGCGACATCTCCCCTGTCCTGCGTCACTGAGAAAGCTCAAAATTGTTCACCAACGACGACGACACCAACACCAACGTCAACGTTGGAACGCGATAAAATTTTCGATGTGAGCAACCAGTCAGAAAGTAAAAGGGGTAATTTTAATTATAACTTTATTGATAAATTGTGTGTAGGCATTTCAGGCGGTGGAGTTAGGTTTGAAAATGCATGCGCGGCAGCTGACACTGGCAGTAAAGTACCTCAGAGCGTAAACTGCGAGGATAACTTAAGATTTTCAATGGAGAACAATACAAACAGACCTGTTACCGCTTTTGATGGGTACTTACATCCTCTCCAAATGACTAGTTCCCAAACTATTCACGTAATAAATAACATGCTGTCTCTTACAGCTGCATTTCTCAATAGAGCTTTGAGACAAAATTGTCCCCCAAGCCCAGCGTCGATTTTTTCCACTGTATCTCGTATTCAAATGATTACAGAACATCTTTTTGCTTTAAAATATTGTATCAGCGCTCATGATTTTACGCCGGTGGTAGCTGCGAATAGCCATCCTTATGCGAAATCCCCTCTAGACACTTTTCTCGTTGGAGACAATAGTCTCACAAAAATCAACAGAGATGACATTGATAGCGCATGCAGGATTCAGACCATAACTTCGGAACGTCTAAATTATCTCTATGATGAGATTGAACGCGCACCTCCTTTCAGGAACTATATAATTAGTTTCAAAGGTTTGAGCCTCTCGTCCCATAACCTTACTAAGTTAAAAAATCTGATCATGACAAAGAATCTTTTTTCTCATATCTATGTGGTGGGTATCTGTAGTGGTCAGCCATTGTACATGGCCTCGAGCCTGTGCAGAAAAATTGGTCTTAAACTGATTCCGCTGCGAGCAAATGTAAAAACTGTTACTGTTAATGAAGCTTATAACAATGCCCGCACTTGGCCTGTTACGCGAGAAGATACGCATCATGTTCTTCAATAAATTGCTTTAAGATCACCTTTGAGACTTACTTCACATTTTATCTCCTGTGTCAGAAACTCCCATGACCTGAATGAAGAAATTGAATACTCTAATGATTATGCCAAACAGCAGATTGAGTTGAATGATTGTTCTCAGTTGACCGCCTTTCCACGTGAAACCTCCAGCAGCATATACCAATGTTTGCCTTCATCTAACAAACCCTCTCCTTCCCTCTCCTCCCGATGTTTGCCCTCATATAACAAACCTTCTCCTCCCTTTGCCGCAAACAATTACGGAGTGCCTACAAAAAATAGGTTTTCATTGCTATCCAATGCTGATCCAGAGGGTGAAAAGCCTCTCCTAAACACGAGTATAAATCAACATCCAATCACATACTCGGAAGCAGTGAAATCAACAGGAAGAGAGAAATCGCTGCAAAATTGCAGTCGACAATCGATGGAAAATCCACTACCCAACTGCATGCACAATCATCACCAGAAAAATAGAAATGACATGAGCATTTCTCAGTTCTCTGCAAATCCCCATATAAGAAATCACCACAGCCGGTCCATTCAGAGCCAAAAAAAGTAAATTCCCCGCACCTCTCAGAACCTCTTATTGATGTAAAAAGTACGAAAAAAAAGCGTCTCCAGCCCCATTTGTGAACGCATGAATTCCACAATGGATGAATTGAAACGATCATGGAACACAGAGCTGATTCCCAACAAAGCCGATGGACACTGCCTCCTCCATGCAGTAGCTCATCTACTTACAAAACAACGATCAACAACCAGCATCAAAATGGAACTACAATTCCTTAAAGGCTGCAATCAAACCAGAGAGTAAAGCAAACAACAGCACATACGCTAAGTTTGTTGACAAGAACAGTGTAGACATGCAAAACCTCATAGATAATTACATTGGCGACAAACATTTTGATCAAGCTGCTGTAGACCTTATACCACTAATCATTTCAAATGTGACAGGCCAAAAACTGCTCGTCCTGGATGAACAGGATCATTGTGTTTTGAAAATATCAGTCGATCCCTTTTCAGAGTTATCAAATGATAACCCTCCACTACTGCTCCATCGTAGAAAATATCACTACAGTGCTCTTATCACACAAGGCAAAAATCAGACCGGGGTTACTTCATCTTGACAGACTGCCGTTGCCCAGCCAAATAGTAGACTTTCTTCTACAGCAGATGCTGGGCCAAACACCCTGGGCAACGTAGACAAAATAGATCAATTCCCTGAACGATCCCATCGAGATAGTAACTTTGCTACCTTTAAAAAGAGTGCCAATATAGGTAAAATCAAAATCAAGCATATAAATGCTCGAAGCCTGAATGGTAAATTGGATGAAATCAGAGTAATGTTGGTCACTGAATAAATTGACATGTTGTGTGTTTCAGAAACACGGTTTGATTCACGAACCCAACGTTCATTTTTTAACATTCCTGATTACGTGTTGTACCGCTACGATGGCGCTAAAACCAGCCGAGGGAGTGGATCTTGTATTTTTGTGAAGAAATGTACTCAACATCTTCACTTCTAGCGAATAAAGTTTGCGAAGGCTTTGAAATGGTTTGGTTAGAAGTGCAAATAAATAAACACAAATCAATAATCATTGGCAGCCTTTACCGGCACCCATCGTCTCCCCTAAATCCAACACTGGATTTCATTGAGGAAACCTTCAAAGAAATCCTTCAGGCAAAAAAGTCATTCTTTGCTTTCGGAGATTTTAATGTTGACCTAACGGACAAAAGCAATCAGCTAAGCAAACTATTGTATAAACTAAGCCTATCACAAATAGTCAAAGAACCGACTCGCATCACTAAAGTCTCTGCAACTCTCCTCGATCTAGCAATCACAAATAATCCCACCGCAAGACTTAGTACTGTAATATCACCTTCTATTTCCGATCCCCACTCTATAGAATGTGAAATTAATATTGCAAAGGAAAGACAAAAATACCGCTTAATGACTTATCGCTCGAAAGTTTTCAGGGAGGTGTGTACCAATCTAGATGAAACAACAATTGAAAATTTATACCCCACTGCACCCTCGAGGACTGATGCCAAGTGGAGACCACGCCCTGTCGATTTACCGGAGTTACGAAATATCTCATACTCATTAAAAAACACAAACGCAGTTGGACATGATGGTATCAGTCTTCAACATATCAAAGACAGTTTCCCTGTTACAGCACCATGGATTCGTCTGATAATTGATACATCAATAGTAACCAATCCGTTTCCAAACCTATGGAAACACTCCATTATTAGACCGTTGCATAAAAGTGGTGACCTAAATACAGCATCACACCACAGGCCTATCAGTCTTTTGCGTCATGTCCAAACTATTGGAGAAAGTGGTGACAAATCAACACTCATTTCACCTGAACGAGTTAAATCTACTCCACCAAAATCAATACGCCTATAGAAGAAATACTAGCACTCAATACGCTCTGCTCAATATCTCTGAAAAAATATACACTGACATCGATCAAAAGAATGTAACACTCTTGCTGCTACTCGATCTCTCTAAGGCGTTCGATAGTGTCGAACATAATAGACTTCTACGTAAAATACTGAACTTGGGAATAGACACGCAATGGTTTGAAAGTTACTTGTCAAATCGATCTCATGCAGTCCGCATAGAAAACCAATTGTCCCCATTCATTCAAAACAATTTTGACGTTCCCCAAGGATCCATTCTTGGTCCGCTACTGTTTTATTTTCATTAATGATTTCCCTCCAATGCCTTCTAACACACGGATCTCAATGTATATGCAGACGATGTTCAAATTGCAATAACAAGTTCTGTATCGGAAATACCACAGACGCAAATTAAAGCCGAGGCTTTACTGACCAGCCTGAAATCATGGAACGACCGAAATGGTCTCAAATTAAATGATAATAAAACACAATGCATTATTTTTGGATCCAAAGATGCAATTAAAAAAACTTCAGATCTTACTCATGCAGTTGGAAATGATAAAATTAATACATCAGAAAAAGTTAAAAATCTAGGTATCTGGTTCGATAGAAACATGTCCTTCAAATCTCATGATGAGAATACTTGCAACAAAATTTATAGAACTCTGATATTTTTTCATCGCATAAAGTGTATGCTAGACGAAAAGTCCAGATTATTAGCAATTCAATCACTGGTGTTCTCGCGCATTGACTACTGCAACCTAGTATGGGGAGACCTACCTCAATACCTTCAAAGGGACTTACAAAAGTGCATGAACTTTGCGGCCAAGGTGGTGTGCAACGGTAATTTCAAAAGAAGTGATCACGTAACCCCTCTCCTCAATAAACTCGGCTGGATTCCTATCCAAGAAAGGTTCCTCATGCAGAAGGCCCAATGCGTATTCTCCTCGTTATATCTTCCTCGGAGCAATGCTGAGATAGTGCGTTTCCATCCACCCACTGTAACAAATCAAAAACCGAACAGAAACAATAATGTCTTAGTCAACTATCGTTCATCTCACTTAGGGCAGAAGGCTCTGTCCATATCAGGCGCCTTACTGTGGAACAAACTCCCACTGAGTATTAAAATCCCTCAAAGACCGAGAGAATTTAAAGCCAAAATAACTCGTCATATTGTGTCTCAAAAATGATTCTTAGTTACAGAACATACTGAATAAGTATTGACGAATCTCATTTGCCTGGTATCTCCATCGCTGAATAATTTCCTCCGATCATTGTCTTAAGGGAACCTTACTCCCAAAAAAAAAATCCTAAACTATTCGACCGACCTCCATGAAACTTGCTATAGGTATGTTAAATTGAACAAGGATTAAGATTGGACTCGTGTTTTTTTCCAATTTTCCCCATAGAAAACGTGTTATTCAAAGAAAACGTCAAAATAAGGGGTCTGGGGAAAATCTATGGACGTAATCAGATTTTGAGATACAGAGATAATATTGGTATCAAAAGAAGCAGAAATGTATTCTCTACAACGTGACGTGGAGTTATGTTGAATTTTCGAAATACTTTTTGAAAAAAATGATAAAATACAAAAATTTGACCCATTTTCACACTTTTCCCGACAAAAGAAAATGTAGCTAATTTTCTATTCCGAAATTGAATAAAAGCTCACGTCATCTTGTAGAGGATTAAATTCTGGTTCTTTTGATACTAAAATCATCACTGTAGTTCAAAAACTGTAGAAGACGCTATATTTTGAAGCCCCACATTCCGGTCCTCCAAAATAAGGCAAAACAGGTAAACAAAGATATATAAACAATTTCAATTTTTTCTTTATGATTTTTTTTTGGGTCAGCTAGGACCCTTGAAATCATTATACAGTAAAAAAGAGACATAGAAGAAGGCATAGCAACGTCAAGCCGTGAAGAAAGTGCCAAGGGGAAGGTGTAACATGATAAAATATCACTTCCCCCTCCCCTCCCCCCCATACTTCAAACCCCCGTAGCGGGCGAAGCAATGAACGTACGAACTTCATTTTTTCACAAGATGTACCTGATATCTTACCCTTCCTATGGCAGCTAAAACCCAATATCTCAAGAAAATTCGATTTTCTGGGAGTACGGTTCCCTTAAAATTCAAGACATCACACAACAGTTTTGAAGTATGAGTAGGCATTATGATTTGATTGCTTATACGCTGCCATTTGCAAACATGCTTACTTGTATATGTGTATATGTGCACCTGTGTGCACTTTAGTAGATAAACCAGTCGAAGGTTGCATTTTATGTCATCCCTCTCCGTTTCTGTGCAAGCATTAAACTAGACCGTCATGGTACCTATATGTGTGTGTGTTTATCAATATTGCAGACATTCTGCCCCATATTACAAAGATAATGTGATTTTTTTTTCTAATATGAAATTGTAAGGCATCCATGTAAAAAAAACAATAAATACGTTGTGTGATCGTCCATTTATACTGCAGTAATATGTTTATAATGCTTATAGTTATATGCTTATAATAATGTGATACCTATGTATGTTTATCAATTGCCGACAATTTGCGCCATATTTCAAAGATAATGTGATTTTTTCTAGTATGAAACCCTTATAGGACATTATTGTTTTTTTTCTTATTCACGTTCGACAATCGTTTTCATGCTTTTGACTAAGGTAAACTGTTTTGTGCCACTAATTTCAGTGCTGAAATTTCCTCGATGCATAGAAATGCATTTGTGTATGCTTACGAGTTTGGTGTACGTATGTGCGTGGGTATGTGTGTGCATGTATACGTGTATATATTTACATGTATATGTGCACATATGTGTGTACTAGACTGACAACCAGCATTTTACCAGAGATAATGGTCTTTTTTCTGTTCACTCTCAACTTGTAACATTACCTCACTCGTCATCTCTTTATTATTGTAAAGCATTCATGTACAAACTATCCATTTGTTGTGCGATCATCCATTCATATTTAAATAAAATGCTTATTAACTAACGACCGTTATGTCAAAATTGTTGAATTAGAAATACAAAACTTATAATCTTCTTGGTCCTCATGCTTATGTGTACATACAAATATATCTATGTGTGTGTATATATATATACGTATATATATATATATATATATATATATATATATATATATATATATATATATATATATATATATATATATATATATATATATATATTAGGGTGGTTCTAAAACATAGGAAAATATTTTTTTTCAAAATTTTTATGGGGCACCCTGGCGTATTGTTCCATTTATAGAGAAAACATCATGTTAAAAATTTTATTTGAATATAATAAAATTTACTGGTGGCGCCGGTCCATCAAACTCTGAACCCTGGTAATCCAGGTCCCCCCCGGTCTTGACCGAGTATTAGCTGCTCAAAGGCAGGGGTTTCATGGTGCCCAATCCACTCATTGTAGCCTGTTCTGGGTCAGAGTAGACTTCAGGGAATCAGGGAAGGCAGTTCTATGTGCAGCAACTATTTGAAGCAAGAACTGGAGCTGATCTTCCTGTTTTGTCAAGAGTTTATTGTAGTCTTGAATCAGGGCTACTCCTCTCTCTGCGGTGTCATTAGTTACAGACAATGCAGATACCTTATTAACTACTTCTTGGAAGAAACCTATATTGGGCCACGTTGAAGGATCATTATCCAAGACATCAACATCCAGGCCAAACTTAATGAGTGACTCGTTGGTCCTCATGGAGACAAAAGATGAGAGTGTCCTTGTTTGGAATTCATCTAAAGTAGGATGTGGTCTTTTAACGGGTTCCTCATGGCCTTCTTCTCCCAATGCAAGCACCATCTTTTTCTTTTCTGAAGGAAGAACCTTGGGGTCAAAGATTGCTAAAGCCACAAGGTCCTCTGACATATACCAGAGATGATTTCGAAACTTATTTGATGTGGCTTTGGAGATTTTTGAATTAATCTCACCATACTGGATCAGACGTTTCATTAGGTTCAGGTCCCTACTAGAAGCTTCTGTTGCAATAGAACTGGAAAACCAGGCTTCAAGGTAGGCTGTCACAACAAAGAGAGAGATTTCTCTCATACCTCGCTCTTCCTGAGCTGTCAGCTTTATCTGTGCCCTGAATAGCCAGATCTTAATGGTGTAGAGAGCCTTGGACATCCAGCGAGCATGATGGTAAGCCCCAGGTGCTAGAAATCGTACACCTCGTGGGGGAACTGCTCCTAAAAACAATAGAGCAAGCTCTAGGAACTCCTTGTAATCATCTCGTGGTTGATGATTGGTCAACTGGGAGGTGGAAAATGATGTGACCTGCTGGATCAGGTCTTTAGGCAGGTGCTGGCGGAGGTGTTGCGTCAGGTGCTACTTGGTAGGCTGTTTTGTCAATTGTTTCCCATCGAGCTTTGAATTGTTTGAAGAGAAGAACATCAGGTCCACTTGTTGTTGAACCCATTTCAGAAGTAAATGCAGCAGAGAGAGAATCAGCTCTAAGATGTGGTGACGACATGCAAAGTAAAACAAGTCTCGACCAAGCTTCTGTTCAATGCGAAGACAAGCCCCTGATTTTATTCCTGTATTGGAAGCAGTCGTGTCAAAGCGCATACCAATTACTTTATCAGTAATCCCCCACTCTTCTAGTGCTTCAATGACAGCTGTGGCTTGGTTCTCCCCAGTTCCACCAGACAGCTTTGGAACTCCTAACAATTTTTCCAAACCTTCTCCAGAGACGAGGATGGGAAGCCTCTCTACATGTTGTTTCTTTGTAAGTTGTTCCATCAGCTTCCCATCCCAATGAACCACTAAAGGAGTATCAACATGAAAGTCCCGATTGATCACCTCGGCAAATTGCCTCCGGTTTTTCTGTCGACCTCGGGAGATAGAAGATCGGTTAATGTTGTACTCGGTTGTATCTAGGCCAACACTCTTGACAGCTTCAGAGATAACAGAAGCCGCTTTCCTATCAGACACCTTGGTGCGATCAAGAGCTGAAGCCAAACCTGGAGAAACTATATCTTTACGAGCTCTTTTTCTAGGAGGAATACATTGAGAAGGTCCGGGTGTCTCAATGGCTTGCTGCACATTTTCAGCTTCTGACAATTCTAATTCTGATGACTCAGCAGAAGAGGTATTGTCAGTGCTTGGTGATTCTAGGATATCTGTTTTAGGCTCCTCTTCCTCCTCTTTACTTCGGAGCTTGCGCTTTTCTTCAGCAACCTTTCTCTCTTGTGCTCGGACTTCCTTTTCAGTTAAAACCAAGTCCACACCTGCCATTGATCCTCTCCTCCCTTTTTCGCGTTGTGCTATCAGAAACTCCTTATCTTCCACGATGGTAATCATGTCCAGTGCATCCTGATGAGCCATGTCAAAGAGGTTGTCTAGGTCATCCTTAAAATTTTTTTCCTCTTGGTATTGCACGGCGGACTTCTTTTTTTTTTTTGCTCTTCCTGAGACCTTTCCATAAGTTGAAGAGGACCTCCAGCTTCTTGATCAGGTGTTTCTTTAAGCGCACAGGAATTCTTGCCTTTTCCCAGAAAGGCAAAGCTTCAGAAATTGCTCCTGAAGCTGCTTCCCGAATGGTCTTCTTTTCTTCATTGTGAAGGTGAAAAAACACTTGAAGAACCTGTCTTTTAGATGGGAGTTTGTTTCCAGTGATGGTTGGAGAAGGCTTTCCCAACAAGTAGATCTCGTCTAAACGCTTTGATGGCATATCTGGAAGAAAAAATGTTTACTTTTACAGGAATTCAGTACTCACTTTGAAAACAAAAATATTTTATAGTCAATACGAAACTGCCAATGTCACTAAACTCGCTATGTATTCAAATGTTTTGAGTGATTAGAATTGTTTCAAGGTCACTTACGTTTGGTGATAGCAGTGGTGGTTATATGATGGTTATTCTTTTCAAAAACTTCATAAAAAGCTCCAATCTAATACTCTGAATAGCACTAATAAGTCACTATAATACTCTGAATGCAATTAAATTAATTTACCCTGAAAATAAAGTAAAAATAGGTTAAAACGTAGGGGGAAATATATCTAATTTCCTTGTTAGGAGCAACAGAGACTAGCAGTGGGTGAGACACTACACTATACAACACACCACCTCACTCTGCGGCGTCCAATGCAACACTGATTCAACAACAAAACAACAACAATTCACAAGATAGTTTCAGCATTAGTTGCTATGCAGTGAGCCGCGCTATGAAATTTGGTTTAAACTTTGTACCTCCGGCGCCACCAGTAAATCATAATGGATTTGCATAATATTTTGCATGGTGTTTTTACACCTAAAGGAACAATTCTGGAGGGTGACCAGTGTTCTTTTCAAAAATTCGAAAATAAGGGCCACCCTAATATATATATATATATATATATATATATATATATATATATATATATATATATATATATATATATATATATATATTCATATATTTTTTTCATGCTTCTTTAAAATGACACTTTTGAACATTGGCCGAAACAAGCGATTCAAATATCATTTCCTGGCATCAATAATTGCGAAGTTTTATGCCATGTACATGTAAACTGTCAAAAGTGTTTTCACCCCACAATGAAAATGCATCGTTCATGGATTTGTGTTATCTCTTATAATTATCATTACATAAATTATCAAATGTAGATTAAGCAAGATTAGGAGTACATTGCCCTCAATCATTTCTTTTCGACTAGTGACATGGGTATTACAAGACTCATGTGTGTGTATCATCTAAGTGTATTAACTTTGAGATATTTAAAAACTAATGATTGTAATATTGTACAATCTCTATTGGAAATAAAAGTTTTTTTCTTTCTTTCTTTCTTTAATGACAGAAGAAGAATCAGTGAATTTCGAAACATGCCTCTTAAGTTGAGATGACAAGCCAAAAGAAACAATGAATAGAATCCTATCTTTCTATGAATAAATGCACAGGGTTATTGAGGGTAAGATCTAGTTTCACGGGAAGTAGAGGCATGAACGGAAACGCTGGCCACAATTTCAAACGTATACAATCCTGCTGACTAATCAGTGACACATGATGATTTATTCACATCAACTATACTGACACGATTTTCGTAAGTGAGGTAATTGCAATTTATAGTTACCCGAGGAACAGAACACGGCACGTAAGCAAATAAGAATCTCACCCGTAGAGAAAAGGAACGCGTGATGCACACGCAAGGAAGTGATTTGAAAAAGTGAGCGCTTGCTCGAGACGAGTGTTGCTGCGCTGCGTCTATGAGAAGTCTCTTAAGTTTTGAAACTGAATTCTTAAGAGATTGATTTTTTTGGTACACAATTTTAATTCAATTTGGGGATTAAATGCATGAAATTGTTCGTGTAAAATTATGAAAATAAGCGTATTGATGTAATTTAATTTTTATGTTGATAGTTTAAACATTTTATAAAATTTTAACCGGTAAGGGCTGAAGATGCACTACAGATGCAATGTCAAAAAATGAAAGCATTTTTCACAATTTTAATAAATAAACTAATAAAATACAATAAACATTTTGCAAGGCAAGCTCATACAATGTCTCATGAGTTATCCAACAAAGCAATTTTGCAACTAAATTGATGTAGGTATCAAAACTAATTTATATGCCAGACATTAAATCGCTTGAATGAGATTAATATCAGTTAAAGAAAGGCTTTTTTACAGGAATATTTTTCTCCCTTTTCATCATTTCATGTGAATTTTAGATTACTACTGCAAGAACCTCAAAAAAAACAAATGGTTAAAGGGTGCATTGGAAGACAAATCACATACATATGCCGCCTATGATAACATGTATGGAGCATTTAAAACTTACCATCAACTGTGAGAAATTTGGCATCTTCAGGATGTAGATCACATAAAACTGTCTTACTTTTTCAAAAGCTAAACTTTTTTGCTCGCCATAGCGCAAGTGGCTGGGGTTCTGCCGCCGTGCGGGAGACCCGGGATCGATTCTCGGCACTGGCGGGGGCAATTTTCTCTGTTGGGTATAGGAGAAAAATTCCAAGCACAATACCCCACTACACCCAGGTGTCTGAAATGGGTACCGGTCTTGACCGGGGTAAAGCGTCATGGCGTCCTGGCGTTAGTTATAAGGCATTTGAAAATCCAATGTACAAGGTGATATGTATCAGGCTTGATTGGAAATAAAGCATCCGTAGATGCCTTCATTATTAAATGTCGTTTATGGTAGGTATCACTTTTCACATTCCAAATGCACGGATTTTCATATACTGCATCAATTAGAAGAGTTTCCTTAGCCTTAGTCCATACAAGACTGGACATGCTGCAATGATGAAGGGCTTCTGAAAAATGGATCGGTTCTTTATTCCTGGTTATTTTCCTGAAAGCACTGCTTCTTCTTAAATGTTTAGTATAATTGGCCCTAACTTATAACTTAATGACCGTTGCTCAACTAATCAGTATAGGTAATTACAATTACCCCAAAAAGACATAATATAATTGAAATCTCTTGAAATTATAAAACTTCTCTCCTATACATAAATTCTTCTTAAAATATAAATTTTTCCTCATAACACCTGTACATCACACTATAGATAGATTATTTTGCAGCCTGACTTGAGACTTGGCACTATAGAGGAACCTTCAAATTCAGAAGATTAGATTGAAGAAAAAATACTTCAATAAATTTCCAAGATTTAATAATAGTTGTTATGGATTAAACCTTGGAGAAGTTAAGTTTTACTACTTCAAAACAATTTATTAAGCAATATAAATAAAAGGGGAACCAAAATTCAATGATGAAGTACCTTATCTCTCATAGCATTATTCCTCATGTTCATTGTAATTAGTAATAGCTCATACAAATTTTTAAGTAAAGTACACAAATTATTCATTCTTCTACTGAATTGTCAAACCAGTTTAATCACACCTATCAATTATTCCTCATTTATGATGCCGTTTTCCAAAATCTTCTCTGCAATCAAAATCGACTGGATATATTTCTACCGACCCCAGACCAGAGCACTCAAACAAAATACACTCAACTAAAGATGCTACGTTAAAAACACAGCCTAAACCCTTTAAAACAGTTTTCCACGTCAAGAAACTGAAATAATCCCTGAATATAGGTAAATAAGCATTCGCACAACAAAGTTCTCCGCCATATTGGTTACCAAATGGTAACGATACGTATACCAAAAATGGACCGAAGACCGACTATAATAACCGTTTAACTATCAGAAATTAATTGGTTAATATCGTCGGTCTTCGTCCAAAATTTACGATGAAAACCGGTAATTTAACGTTAATCGGACGATAATATGAGACATTCCCGACACCAATTCCGACGATATATCGTCGGTTTATAGGAAGAAGAAGATGATAATTACCGGTAAATTCAGACGTAAATTATCGTCGGTCAGACGATAAATTTGAGACTGGGCTCTACCCTATAAAGCGTTTCTGTTAATAGGAAAAATGAAAAATGCAATTATACAAATGAAATAAAGCGCAATTTAAGCATATGAATCGTGGAAAAAATAGCTTTCTGTCCGTATGTTGGACAAACTATTTTTATTTTGAGTATATGTTTATTTTCGCGTTTCTGACAAAATTTTATAGATATTTGCTACTGATAAGTGAAATCTGGCTTACACTGTATCTCAATTTTATCCCATGTAGGTACCCAAGTCCGTATGATGTTGCAGAGAATACCAAAAGGATATGAAACCCGATATTTTGTTGTTGTTGTTGTTGTTGTTGTTGTTGTTCCTCGACTGTAACTTGAGTTTTCTTAAAATTTTTGTCATAAAATCAAAAATCATTTCATTTTTACGTTTTTCAAAGTTTTTTCCTCTGATTTTTCTTCCGGTTATTTCTTGCGATTATACTGAGCTTGACTGTCATTTTAGTTGTAGAACGAGCACGATTGTTTTTTATGTTTGTTAATATTTTTCTTGTTTTCATTTCCAATTCGTATATATATGAATATGAGTGTGTAGGTGGGTGCGTGTGTGTGTGCGCACGCATAAATGTATTCTTATGTGTGTGCGCACATATACATATTCAATTATATACGCATATATATATATGTTTCTATATCTATTTTTTGAGTAAAAACAAATGTTCAAGACACATTACATTTTACCTAAAGCTCTGCGACCAGTAAACACTGAACCTTATTTCAGAAATAAATATAAATATTGATCTTGCTTAATGAATCAAAAATAAATCTATCATTAACCCAGAGGGTGCATCTGTGAATAGAAAAACTGAAAAATATGAACAGACAAATAAAAAAATATCACTCGCGAAAAATTATCATCTTTCTGTGCGTATGCTGAACAAGCCATGAATTTCTTTCTGTATGTAAGTTTGTTTACACGTTTATTTTCTAGATGTGCGTGTTGTGTTTCGTGATGTTTTTTATAAATTACTTTATGGCTAACTTTTCTCAATACTTGATGGTCCTTTACGACGGTGTTTCAAGTGGTTTTGGTATAGCGTTTATTGTCTTTTTTCTATTCAACAAATATTTTAGGAATCCGGAAGAATTCTCTAGTAGTATTTTAAATTATTTATAAATTGTCAGCCATCTCTTGGGATATAAAATCTCCAGGAAATGATTTTTTTGATTTAACTAGCCCTTGGCAGGGTTGATCTATTTGCACGCCCCGGGTGATTTGTCTATTATTTCGCCTCGTATGGTTTACCCATTTGTACACCTCGGATAGTTTGTCTATTAGCACAACTCGTATAATTTCTCTATTAGTACATCTCGTATGGTTAGTGTGGTGTATTGCTACGCCAGGCATGTATTCCTACGCGCAGCCAATCACAGGGCGGCAGCTGTCGGCGGGTTGCTTTGTGTACACATCGTGATTTGTGTTCACGGACGCTTTGGTGTTCCAATGTGTTTATTCTGTTTAGAATTACACATGCGACGTATTTACGTTGTAAGCTGCTCCGTTTGAGGCGCAGGAGATATTTTCTGGGATCTATTTCCTGACGTGTGGAGCGTCGGTCTGAGCGCCGGCCTTGGTGATTATTGCGTCTGTTGCTGGCGAGTGAGGTTGAGCGAGTTTAAGCTTCCGGTTTCGCTCTTGAAGTATCCTTGTGAGATACTTGTGTCGTGTTCTGTTTTTGCGCTGAGACACAAGCAGGTAGGACCTGCAGGCGTGTTGTGTGCCTGTGTATCTGAGTGTTGTTCAGACACACCACACTAGCGCTGGAGCTAGTGTGTGCTTCCATTCTGCCGTGAAGTGTGTTCGTTTCACGGCAGCGTGTTTCCACACTGGGTGTGTCCTCTGACACACGAGCTCAGGTGTGTGTCTGGCGTCGGCTGCAGGGGAGGTTAGGAGGCCGATCCGAGCTATGGGAGCTCGGCTCTGAGACCTTGGGTCTCGGGATTTACACATCCCACAACAGTTAGCCTATTAGTAGACCACGTATAGTCCATCTATTAGTACTCCTCGTATAGTACGTTTGTCTAAGGACGTCTTATATTAGGAATTTTTTTGAAAGCCAATATGTTGTCATGTAGTGGATGCTTCCAGCCCCTTACCAACCAAAATTTACGAATTTTTAAAACTCCTATCTAAAAATCCAAGTATCGCATGATATTCACTCTCATTATTTTTGGAATAAGAAATTTACTCAACTTAACCCATAATCCATTAAAATTGTGCACCAAAAAAAATATGTCTCTGTAGAATTCAGTTCAAAATATTTAGAGACTCCTCATAGACGCACAGTGGCAACATTCGTCGCCACCTAACGCTGACTTTTTAAAAACCGCTGCTTGTGTGCGCGTCACGAGTGCATTGCTTCCTCGGGAAGCCACGAGACATATCGCACTCCACTGCCACATTCACCTACCTTGCCCACTCATATAAAGGGGGTAAATAACCCGGTAGCCAAACTTGGCAGAGGACAAAAACTGCCTCCTCTTTGGTTTTCCTACTCAGTTCCTTCGCGGTGATCGATTCCCGTTTCCTCATTCCCCTTCACCCCTCATTCCTCATACACGTTACGTCCCTCGTCCAAGCGACGTAACTATTTGAGCACTCTCGGGCTGCATCTAACTCACTTGACGCTGACCCATATTTATCAACCGGTGGGGAATTGAGCATTCACCAGCTGTTTCTAATTACTGACGCTTAGCCGTTTCAAAGAGCCATTGGGATTCCATGCACACCAAACCTCCACCACATACATTCACCATCTCACAACAACAGCTGCGAGCCGGTTGCATCCCTACTCAAGATTGGACCAGGAACAGCTCATCCTGAAGCGACCGACGGGTGTTGACAAGTCTCCCAGCAAAAATAAAGGCCAGAGAAAACAAACCCATATTTCCTTGCCCTTCTGCGTGGTCCAGTCCGTGGTAAAGTTCTAGTGTTGATTTGATTAAAGTGATGCATAAAGCATCCGAACACCGACTTCAACTCTTTCTGAGTTTTGCTAACCACTAGATTCAATGTGCGTTAACACGCGCTGGTGACCCTGTTAAATTGCTTTGCTCTTCAGACTCCACATAATTAAATTAAGTTCCCCACTTTGGGCGAACTTCACACTGGTAAAACCCCAGAGTAGTTTAATCAAATATAAATACTTATAAATACTAGATACTTACCCGGACCACCATCGAAAGGATTAGGAGCGCATGTCTAGTGCTGTCAACTTCTGTGCATGACTGACCTTGAAGGAGGTAGTTTCTTTTCCCCTCTCTAAAATTCTCAGTAGTCAAACATAGCAATCCCTCTCTAAACCCTTCCCTAATAATAAGTTATTGCTACTGCAGCCTATCCTAACAAAATTCTTCATGTATTTCCATTGCTACTGAAGCCACCTTTTACAAAACTCTTCATGCATTTCCATTGCTACTGAAGCAATCCATAGGAGACCTTCTAGGATTATTTCCATTGCTACTGAAGCTCCTTACTAATAACCTTCGCAATTTCCATTGCTACTGCAGCACCATTGCTACTGAAGCACAAAAGTAAAATAAAACTTGTACGAAACCAAAAGCTATTGCAACGCGCGTTATCAATAATTCGTGGGGGAACATTTAGGGAGCAAGTATGTCTCCAAACGACAGTAATGACAGTCAGGCGTTATCGGTAAAGCTGTAACCTTTCTCGATACATAGCCTCAATTTCTGGTTCTTCCAAACTAAGGGCCACTTCAAAAGCCTATCCATTACGTGCGAAAAAACGAAATATTACGCACTCCTTAGGGCTCTCCCCACGACTTGCTTAGACGACCTTTCAGTCTTTTGCGACGCAAATACAACCGAACCTTATTCCACCCTCAAAGATCATATTTTAAAACGTTATGGCAAAGATAGGGACCAAAGAATCCAAGCTCTGACGAGTACCTTACCACCTACAATAGCCAAACACCTCTAGAGTTGCTTAAAGAAATGCGGAAGCTTGCCAAAGGTGTTATGGATGATAATACCCTTAAGGCATTATACATCCAGCGCTTGCCCGCACGTCTGCACCCTTTCCTCCTTACCCAAAATTCCTCCTTAAATCTAGACGTTCTAGCAGAATTTGCCGAGAAACTTCTCGCATGCGAGACCTTGACACAGAATAGTTCTGCCGCAACCCCAATAGTCAGTCAAACCAGTGTAAGCGAAACAGATATATTGTTGCGCGCGTTAGTTCAGCGAGTTGGAGCACTAGAAGTTGCCAACCAGCAAGCTGAACACACGGAGAGAGTGCATGGGGTTGCACACCAAACAGCGGCGTATCAGCAAGTCGATAATTCTCCAAACACCGTCCCGTTTGACAGACAAAAGAGAGGGAATCATTCATTTAAACATCAGAGGGCTGGTAGTTCAAATACCGTTCAGGGTCCAAATTCACGAGACAACCTGGAGGAGGAATGGTGCTGGTATCATAGGCAATACTTGCACAAGGCTTGTAAGTGCGAGTCACCACAGTGTCCCATGTACGTACTACTTTACCCAAAAAAACGGGAACAGCGCGGCGTAAATGCGAGTCAGACGTCAGCGCCAAACCAACCAAACTCTACTCGCTGCCTTTTCCTACCTAGCTGATCCGGCTACCGGTATTCGATTTTTGATCGATACCGGGAGTTCGGGAAGCCTAATCCCGGCAACTGACAGAGACAAAAGTATTCCGGGCATTCCCACCTTACGTGCTGCAAATGGCACTCCTATACTGTGTTACGGCACAAAGACCTTGTCGTGCTCCCTAAATCTCAAACGTACCCTCAAGTTCGAATTCATAGTGGCTGATGTGGACACGCCCATCATTGGTGCTGATTTCCTTCAGAAGTTTGCATTGGTGGTGGATGTGAGAAACGGATGCTTGTATGATAGCGAAACCAGAGTGCAAAGACCCATTAGTGCCGTCGATATGGTGAACGTTACGTCAAGCGTCTCCCCTAATTTAGACAGCACATGCCCCTACCAACGAGTGTTGCTTGAATTCCCCTCACTCTTTCAACCTAACGTAACTGTGCAAAATAACACGCTGACGTAACACCACATATCGACGAGCGGTCCCCCGGTTTACGCGAAAGTAAGGCGCCTGCCCCATGATCGATTGCAGGAAGTAAAGGCTGAATTTGCTAAAATGGTGGAAGAAGGGACAATTCGCATCTCGAAAAGTCCCTGGGCCAGTCCTTTGTTGCTTGTTCCCAAAAGTAATGGCGAGTTGCGCATTTGCGGCGACTACCGCCAGTTAAACTCCGTAACCGTACCCGATAGATTCCCAATCCCCCATTTGCATGACTTCACTGCAAATCTGTCAGGGGCAAAAATCTTCTCTACCGTGGACCTGAAGAGAGCTTTCCATCAGATTCCAATGGAGGAAAGCTCTATTCAAAAGACCGCTGTCTGTACGCCGTTTGGCTTGTACGAGTGCCTTCGTATGCCGTATGGCTTGCGAAATGCTCCGCAAACCTTTCAGCGGCACATGACTGAAGTCCTTTCCGACCTCCCGTTTTTGTATTGTTACCTCGATGATGTGCTTGTGGCTTCGGGGACGCCTGAGGAGCATGTGCATCATCTGAGGGAGCTGTGCAAACGACTAGCGTCGCACGCTCTGCTGATTAATCCAGCAAAGTGTGTACTGGGAAAAAAGGAACTGACTTTTCTAGGTCACCACATTTCCGATAAAGGCATTAGGCCACTGCCTGACAAGGTAGAAGCTATTCGGAATTTCCCAAAACCCTCTACACAGAGAGAGTTGCGCAGGTTCTTGGGATCGGTGAATTTTTACCACCGATTCCTAAGGAACTGTGCGGCGACTCTGGCACCACTCTCCTCCCTC
Source organism: Morinoia aosen (assembly GCA_030386875.1). NCBI lineage: Eukaryota > Metazoa > Arthropoda > Malacostraca > Amphipoda > Talitridae > Morinoia > Morinoia aosen. Next base: position 10,300,412 of record CM059564.1, on the reverse strand, counting down.
ATTAGAGCGAAAAAGCGAGGGAAGTCAGTACTTCTTGAGTGGAACAGTGAGGCAGAGGAGGCATTCACCGCAATAAAAGAAGAACTCGCAAATGCGACGGAGTTGGCTTACCCACACCCGAACGCAAAACTTAATCTCGTAGTAGACGCGTCAGACCTTGCTGTCGGTGCAGTGTTACAACAAACCGTTAACAACGACACGTCACCTTTGGCGTTCTTTACTCGGAAACTTTCTCCCACCGAACAACGTTATAGCACGTTCGGAAGAGAGCTTCTGGCTATCTATCTCTCAATTAAGCACTTCCGCTATACCCTTGAAGCACGTCAGTTTACGGTATTCACCGATCATAAACCTCTCATTAATGCCATAAGAATGCCTCCTGACCGCCACTCCCCTCGAGAAAGTTGGCACCTGAGTTACATAGCACAGTTCACTAACGATCTCAGGCACATTAAGGGGGATGAGAACACGGTCGCCGACTGCTTATCGCGTGTGCACAACGTGGTATTGAACCCGTTGGCGCCCGAGTTCCGACCTCCTGTGCAAATGGTTTCGTTGGCTGATATCATCGCCGAACAAAAAACCGACACGGAGATCCAAACTTTGATTGAGTCTCCTAGCTCGTCCTTAAAGCTGTCACTCAGAGAAGGCGTTTATTGTGACGCCGACCGTCCTAACCGATATTATCTACCAACTAAATTACGTCTTCCCACCATAAAACATTATCATGAACTCGCCCATCCCGGAACAGAAAGAACCTTCCGCTTAATCGCAGATCGTTTTGTTTGGCCCGGGATGCGTAGGACCATAAAGCTCATTTTACACTAGCGGTGTGGAGCGGCGGTGTGGAGCGACAGGGAACTTGCAATAGCTCCGCCCACGAGAGGATTGAGCGTCAGTGCGCACCAACTTGCTTTTACATTGCCGCTCAATACAACGCTCCTTCCCGAGAGACAGCAATCGTCACGCAGGGCTCCCCCTCTGTTTTTTTTTCACCCAGATCTTTTTTTTCGATTCCTCCTGGGTTGCTAGGTTAATTTTTTATTTATTGCTAAATATTTGTGTTTTTTTCAAGTCGAACAGTGAATTCATTATTCCCTGAAGTTAGTTTAATAACGCAGTTAAGAATTATTGTTTCAACACCGTGTGCAATTGAATATCTGATTCAAAACCACGCCTATCGAATGGGGTAGAACGTGTTCAATATGTTTCTCGACCTTCTTGAAAACGCGTAAAGAACGAGTATCTACGAACTTGCAAGCCCGGCCAAGCCATGGATAGCCGGCGCTCCACTTGTGTTGCTTTGATCAGCTTGGCACGTTGCAGTGAGGTGACGCGCATTTTGATCGTAAAACTGGTCGTGCATCCCTTTAAATGAATATCTAAAAATTAATTATTTTAAACATCCAAATTTTCATATTTTTGTCGCACAAGTATTCAAAATGGCAAGCCCTCCAAAATCAATCTCTAAAAAGAGGTATACGCAGTCTTTCAAAGAAGAATGGTTAATGGAAAGAATGAAAAAACTGTCACAGTTGGAAACCTAAGCCGAAATTGGTAAGAGATGTCGTCATCATCATCATCATCAACAGAGTATGTCACCAGCGTAATCTTGCACAACAGAAAAGACGTCTTAATGTTGAAATTCGCGCTGCAGAAGAGAATTAGGAGAGACAGGAATAAAATCGGCATTAAAATCATTGTTTCTACTCACGTATGTTAACTTTTACTTTTTTCTTGCTAAAACCACACTACTACGTTTCTTTATTAACGAATCTCGATTTTTTCATGTTCAATCTACGTTTATCTGAATCGTTTATAAAAACTGTTTATCGTTATCTTCTGCATGTTAAAACGTTGAGTTAATATTCAAAGTTGAAAGCTAATTACTGGAAGATGTGTTAAAAATATTAATGTTGTAGGTAACTGATTGAAAACTAGGCCTGCCGCACATTTTTAACATCGCTTAATTTTGAACAACACATGTATTTATTCTTCAAGAACTTCTGCGTTTCGCCTCCTTTGCCGAAGAAAATTGGAAAAAATATCTGAATTCACAAATGAATATATAAGAATAATTATCAAATAATTAAAGTGAATGAGGGGAGACTGTTCATTGTTCATATTATTATCACTGGCAGCCCTGGTTTACTGGCAGTGCACACCGCAAATATTTAGCATGCAGAATGTTGCCGCTCCTTACCGTGAGCGTGGCAATAAGGGTCATTTTGCTCTGCTGTGGGCGGATCTTATTTGGCTGGCGGGATGGAGTGACGGTGTGGAGCGCGAAGACACCGTCAGTGTAAAAGGGCCTTAAGAGAGTTCGTTCGGAATTGCCCAGATTGCCAAGCTAGCAAAGTCACTCGGCACAACAAAGCCGCAATTCAACCTTGTGCATTCTCCGGAGGCAAGTTCGTTGCTGTAAACATTGACATCGTTGGCCCCCTTCCTAACTCTCGCGGTTACTGTTATTTACTTACAATGGTAGACCGTTTCTCCCGTTGGGTCGAGGCTGTTTCCATTGCTAACATAACGGCAGAAACCGTAGCTCGAACTTTTGTAGAGACGTGGATCTCCCGCGTTGGGGTTCCTTTGAGAATCATGCATGATCGTGGTGCTCAGTTTACTTCCACTTTGTGGTTAGAGATCTCCAAAACCCTAGGTAGTGCGAATATATCAACTACCGCCTTCCACCCCCAATCAAATGGACTCATCGAGAGAATCCACCGCGACCTCAAGGCATCCTTGCGTTGTTTACGGTGTCATGATGACTGGGTGGATCGTTTGCCTATTGTATTACTTACTCTGCGGAATTTGTTTAGGCAGGACCAAAAGTTTGCGTCCTCTGAACTGCTTTACGGGAAATCCTTGCGATTGCCCGGTGATGCTATTGATCCTGTTTACCAAATTGATGACTCCCCCAGCCGAATCGCTGATTACGCGGCACGTCTCAAACGCGCCATGCAGGAAATGGTTTGTAGGAAGTTGCTAATTTACTGTAGCACCTCCTTCGAGTCTATCACGGGGTTTAAGACCCGGTAAGGGATAGTAACGAGTCGGTCGAAGAAATGGATTTATTGTTTAGACTACTGAGGCCAGTAATCTCAAGAAGTAACGAGAACGTAAAATAGTATGACTAAAAGAGTGTAATCGTAAGGGTAACTTGAACAAACGAAGGAAATGAGGCAGTCGATAAAATGAATAGGTGATATGAGCCTCGAGACATTAAGATGATATTAGACGTTGCCATATTAACATAACGGCATTGTAATGTATGGTCAGGCGCGAGTAAGGTGCAAGTAAGTGGGTAAACAAAAGGGGGTAGCGGCGGAGTAGGCCTGTGAAAACGGTCTACGTTAATACACATGTAAAGACATATTTCTAGCACTTTGACATGCCTAATGCAATTATTATATCTAGGTATAACGACTATGGACACATATCATTATTACGTAATGTCTGTAAGTCGCACTAGTAATCACGAATTATCTAAAGAAATAATTATATTATTTTATCGTGAGCTCCGTTCTAAAATTCTCAATGTATTATAAGAACCAAAATTTTACACAGAACACAAGGCACGAAAGTAGTAGTTATTTCATCAACACAATAATTAAACACTGGCAGAAAATAGACACTCACCCAGACGGTTCAAGTTGGGAATACGCTACGTCTACATCCTGACGTAGTAGCTAGGCAAATGGGCTGGTGTCTACAGCCTCACGGTCGGCCTTGGCAAAATGTTGCCATAAGGGTTCACTCAACTCGTCTCGTAAGACGGTGTAGATTTTATCTATTTTAATATTTATTTATCTTTGAATAAAAGACTGTTTAAAAAGTACTAAATTACTTGAATGTTAAATTCTAAATTTTTATTAATTATTCAGTAATTGTCCGGGCACCACAGCAATACCCCGGCCAGACGCGGAGCGCACTAAGGATACTGAGATAGGGAAAGCCAGGTAGTTGGAAGTAAAGGAAATCGAGGGTAGGACATGTGGCGAGAGCCTGTTTTAGGTCACTAAAAGATTGCTCTGCAGCCTCGGTCCATGTCAGCCGTTTTAGCTGCTGGGGTGGTGGCAAAATAGTTCGATTAACATAAAGCATTGTTGACAAGGAGAGGTATCGAAGGAGAAAGACTAATATTTTACATGTTTTTGAAACTTTACAGGTCACGATAACACTGAGGACAGGCGCAGTCAGCAATGGTTGCTACTCTTATCAGTAGGGGCCGTACGCCGCCTGCGCTTACCTCGTACTCAAGGAAAGTAGGTTTAGTTTGAAAGGAGCTACATTTGTCTTACGACAAAAACTACCTGTGCTGAACCAGAAGGAAAAAAAAAAATCAGAGTAGATCTACAGGCAAAGAAGTTTGAAAAGTCGGCTCGGAGGATAGTTTCCGAGGAACTCAGGAATGATCACAATTTTTGGACATATTATAAAGTTCTCCCAAAGTGGGGAAACTATTGAGTTTTTTGAAAGGTTGAATTGGAAACTTGAGATCAAGCTGTTAGATTATCGATTTCAAGGAAGGATGTTCTTTTACAAAGGCGAGGTCACCAGCCGCCATCGAATAGCGACACTTAATAAACTAATGACTTAATCTGACTCAGAAGGAGTTCGGGGTATTCGGACGCATATTTCAAGCGTCTATAATCACAACAAAATTTACCGCGAGCCAACACCGGGGAAAATGAGAGAATAGTTTACTCGCCGGTTTTGGGTTTATTGAGGAGAAGGTTGCACGCTGAGGTGCGAGACTTGACTCTTGTTGCGAGACTTCTTGTTGCGAGACTTCTTGGGGAGAGTCCGAGGAGGTTGGAGGGCTTCAGACGATTCGTTCAGCTCAGGCTTGTGAAGCGCGTGCTGGAGTGTGAAGTCGTGGATGGTGTAGGTGTGGGAGGTTCCGACACCAAGTGAGTAGTGAGTTGAATGATGAGTTTTGGGAATAGTTACCGGTTGGGAAAACTCGGTAATAATGGTGAGGACTCTCGGCCCAATGGTCTCGACTGGAGATTTTAGCGGCTTAACTGCAGGGATGCAGGCCTTTCAAGTATAGTGAAATTTGAGTATGAGGAGAAGCTTGGAGGGAATACTTGGGGGCGAGAACTTGGAGTCGAAAACTTGGAGGAGGTAAGCTCCTTAAATTAAGAGGTTAGGGTTTGGTTTCATAAGTGTTTGTGAGTGCTTGAATGTGGGGTCCCGTCGATCCTGTGAGGGAGCAGGGGACTTGAATTAATTTGAACACAAAATTTGAGTCTATTCATACACATGTGCAAGGCTGCGCAAGACTGTAACATTCACAGGAGGAACAGTGGCAGGAGTCCGGTGCTAAAAATCAGTCCGCAACTCTAGCGCCCGAGTCGCGGCCCGAATCATCTTAACACCAGAATCAGTGCTCCAGACCAACTGGTCAAAAGCTCTATCCTGACATTACAAGTAGCAGCACAACTGAGTTTAAATGAACTACAGCCAAAGTAATAGCTAAAGCACTGAGGTAATTAGATAATTAATGTACTAAAAAATATAAGTATGAAAAAAGGTGAATTCTCTATACTCTATTATTTAGATGAGCAAGAATTGCAGCAGAAGTTACATAAAAAGGAACAGCACCTAAACGGACACGAAAGCCCCAACAACTAAGCTGAGACCAAAGTTACAGTGATTTAAAAAAGGCTCAATTAATTCATGGAAAAATATTGAACATAAGAACGCTGCTTCTATCCCTAAAAACATGTCAAATGTAGTTAGGTATTTATAAGGAACAATTATTTATGAATTGATTTGAAATGAGTACTACAGAAAATACAAACGCGATTTGCTGCAATATCCTATTTTATATCTTAAGATTTTTGGACTTTAAACGTTGAGTGTTGAACGTGAAAATAATTCCATACTTGTTTGAATCACGACTTAATTAAAATACAAAAGTTGAGAACACAATTAATTAGAAGCTGGAACATACAAAAAATGAGCAAAACAAAAATGATCTCTGTGGCCAGCAAGGTGTCTTAGCACTATGCTCAGCACTAAAATAACTAAGGAGCAAATGCCAACATCGTCTAACACTGACAGCACAATACGGTATCATCGGAGAATAGTAAACACGAAACAGTGACAAAGATGGGGCAGTGAGCTTGAGGCTGGTGACTAACTAATACTGGCACAGAGACAACATAGTGAATATTTCTACGACACAATAACGAGAGCTCCCTAACACGGAACAAGTTAAGACACAACACAGGAAAGTTAAGACATAATACACACTTATCGTTACACTTGATACTTACAATTGCCCGCTCTGGGCCCAAGCGCTAGGGGGATCGATAAGAGAATGACCACTCGGCCTGTGACGCCGGCCTTATATGCGCTTTGAGCGGACGAGCGTTTCCGGAATTTTCCGGATGTGGATGAACTTGCGATATGGTTCTAGGTAAAAACGCCGCTCTTTTTCTTGTCTAAATATTTCTTTGGTCAAATTTTAATAGATTTAAGGGTAATGTTGAATGAAAATAGTGATCTAAAATTTTAAGAATGATTACGTTAACTTTATTTAATTTTTAGAAGATGGTTTTAATAATTTATGAAATTTAGACTGAAGTACGGCTGAGGGCGATCACTACAGCTACCCCTCCCCCAAAGGAGACCGAAAGGTCTGGTAACAGTGAAGCTGTTACTTGTAAAGTGCAAGTCAGAAATACGAAGGAGAGATTCCAAAAGATGCTTTGACAGAAGACAATAGATGAAATTAGTGGAAGGTTAACTGTGGAACTATGAAAGTTTCAGCTCGGATCCCGAAATGGGACCATACAAAATCTGTGAGGTTAGCATCACTGGGCATACGGTGCCAGAGTATCCGCCGAAATGGGGGCGCCCGAAAACCTGATTCCGACTGCGTTCTTTGAACGGTGTAACGGGGAATCTAGAATTGGTCGACTTCCATGACTTTAGAACTCAAAGCGAACTAAGACGTACGAATTCGTTGGCTCGACAGGTGTTGACCTGATGCGAAGTCGCAGTATAGGTTTTTATAGTATGCCATAGTACAAAATCATTTCCTTCCCTCCCAAAACACATATGCCGGTTACAGCGGCAATTGTGCGACGTGAGTCGTTTGTACCGCCTCCCTAGGCAACGTGCGTGCTCCTCAGGCGTCCCCAAGGCTACAAGCACGCCGACCAGACGGCGACACAAAAATTGGGAGATCGGGAAAGACTTAGTCAAGTGATGGTGAAATGTTTGCGCTGAGCATTCCGACCCGTATGGGGTACGGATAACTATTAAAGGACAACCGGTCTGCAGACGGCCGTTCTTTTATATCCGTAAATTGCTCAGGATGGCAAGGTAGTGTTTCACACACAGACATTTTGTTTACTTTTGTGCTTCAGTAGCAATGGTGCTGCAGTAGCAATGGAAATTGCGAAGGTTATTAGTTAGGAGCTTCAGTAGCAATGGAAATAATCCTAGAGAACTCCTATGGTTTTGCTTCAGTAGCAATGGAAATGCATGAAGAGTTTTGTAAAAAGGTGGCTTCAGTAGCAATTGAAAACATGAAGAATTTGTTAGAATAGGCTGCAGTAGCAATAACTTATTATTAGGGAAGAGTTTAGGGAGGAAAAACTATGTTTGATTACTGAGAATTAGAGGAAACGGATGGAAAGGAACACTACCTCCTCCAAAGTTCAACATGCAACAGCTGCAACAGCCTCGACATGCGCTCAAAAACCTCCAAATGATGGCTGCGGCAATTCAGTTGTTGGATTATTTATCAACTCTGGTATGAATTCTGGTCACCAGTATAAAGTTCTCCCAAAGTGGGGAAACTATTGAGTTTTTTTTGTGAAGGTTGAATATCGACTTTAGAGATGTTGAAGAATTTTTAATGAGTTCAGGAGATGTTCTTTTAATAAGAGGTCACCAGGGTTATCGAATAGCGACACTTAATAAACTAATGACTTAATCTGACTCAGAAGGAGTTCGGGGTATTCGGACGCATATTTCAAGCGTCTATAATCACAACAAAATTTACCGCGAGCCAACACCGGGGAAAATGAGAGAATAGTTTACTCGCCGGTATTGGGTTTATTGAGGAGAAGGTTGCACGCTGAGGTGCGAGACTTGACTCTTGTTGCGAGACTTCTTGTTGCGAGACTTCTTGGGGAGAGTCCGAGGAGGTTGGAGGGCTTCAGACGATTCGTTCAGCTCAGGCTTGTGAAGCGCGTGCTGGAGTGTGAAGTCGTGGATGGTGTAGGTGTGGGAGGTTCCGACACCAAGTGAGTAGTGAGTTGAATGATGAGTTTTGGGAATAGTTACCGGTTGGGAAAACTCGGTAATAATGGTGAGGACTCTCGGCCCAATGGTCTCGACTGGAGATTTTAGCGGCTTAACTGCAGGGATGCAGGCCTTTCAAGTATAGTGAAATTTGAGTATGAGGAGAAGCTTGGAGGGAATACTTGGGGGCGAGAACTTGGAGTCGAAAACTTGGAGGAGGTAAGCTCCTTAAATTAAGAGGTTAGGGTTTGGTTTCATAAGTGTTTGTGAGTGCTTGAATGTGGGGTCCCGTCGATCCTGTGAGGGAGCAGGGGACTTGAATTAATTTGAACACAAAATTTGAGTCTATTCATACACATGTGCAAGGCTGCGCAAGACTGTAACATTCACAGGAGGAACAGTGGCAGGAGTCCGGTGCTAAAAATCAGTCCGCAACTCTAGCGCCCGAGTCGCGGCCCGAATCATCTTAACACCAGAATCAGTGCTCCAGACCAACTGGTCAAAAGCTCTATCCTGACATTACAAGTAGCAGCACAACTGAGTTTAAATGAACTACAGCCAAAGTAATAGCTAAAGCACTGAGGTAATTAGATAATTAATGTACTAAAAAATATAAGTATGAAAAAAGGTGAATTCTCTATACTCTATTATTTAGATGAGCAAGAATTGCAGCAGAAGTTACATAAAAAGGAACAGCACCTAAACGGACACGAAAGCCCCAACAACTAAGCTGAGACCAAAGTTACAGTGATTTAAAAAAGGCTCAATTAATTCATGGAAAAATATTGAACATAAGAACGCTGCTTCTATCCCTAAAAACATGTCAAATGTAGTTAGGTATTTATAAGGAACAATTATTTATGAATTGATTTGAAATGAGTACTACAGAAAATACAAACGCGATTTGCTGCAATATCCTATTTTATATCTTAAGATTTTTGGACTTTAAACGTTGAGTGTTGAACGTGAAAATAATTCCATACTTGTTTGAATCACGACTTAATTAAAATACAAAAGTTGAGAACACAATTAATTAGAAGCTGGAACATACAAAAAATGAGCAAAACAAAAATGATCTCTGTGGCCAGCAAGGTGTCTTAGCACTATGCTCAGCACTAAAATAACTAAGGAGCAAATGCCAACATCGTCTAACACTGACAGCACAATACGGTATCATCGGAGAATAGTAAACACGAAACAGTGACAAAGATGGGGCAGTGAGCTTGAGGCTGGTGACTAACTAATACTGGCACAGAGACAACATAGTGAATATTTCTACGACACAATAACGAGAGCTCCCTAACACGGAACAAGTTAAGACACAACACAGGAAAGTTAAGACATAATACACACTTATCGTTACACTTGATACTTACAATTGCCCGCTCTGGGCCCAAGCGCTAGGGGGATCGATAAGAGAATGACCACTCGGCCTGTGACGCCGGCCTTATATGCGCTTTGAGCGGACGAGCGTTTCCGGAATTTTCCGGATGTGGATGAACTTGCGATATGGTTCTAGGTAAAAACGCCGCTCTTTTTCTTGTCTAAATATTTCTTTGGTCAAATTTTAATAGATTTAAGGGTAATGTTGAATGAAAATAGTGATCTAAAATTTTAAGAATGATTACGTTAACTTTATTTAATTTTTAGAAGATGGTTTTAATAATTTATGAAATTTAGACTGAAGTACGGCTGAGGGCGATCACTACAATATTATGTCAGAATTTCGTTTTTATTTTGGCGCTTCTGTCGTTCACCACTTCAAACAGGAACCTAAGCATGATACCCTCAAGATACGAATTTCATGGCTACCTGAGAAGCAGTGGAAATATTGAGTGGAACAGACAACAACATCTGTGTGCTGTCAGGAACCAGGATGTGAAGTTTCAAGCGAGAAAAAAAAATGAGCAAGACTGTCGGCAATAGCACGTTTTAGGTCACTTAAAAGGTAACTTTTTAGCCTTAGTCTCTCAAGTAATTCGTTCGGTAAAGGTACGTTCAGTAAGGCCCTGGGCGATGCTATCGGAAATCGGAGGAATATCATAAGGCGATAGGAGTCAAGCATGCCACAGGAGTATCAAGAACGAGTGCGGTCAGGAATTAGTGGCTGCTCTGTCGGCAGGGACCGTTTACCGTATGCACTCGTCTCATACTAGAAGAAAGGCTACTTATTTTATTTGTTATGGAAACTTCACATTTTTACGACAGCAAGGCATAACGAGCTATTTGCGAAGAATTAAGTAAATAAGTTAATAAAATATACTTGCCGCTATGCGGAAGCACCAGATATTTTTTTTAGATAGGAAACATTTTTTTTTAATTTGAAAGAGAAGAAGGAGATTGTGGACAGAACGTCCAGGAACGCTTCCTCAAAATCAAAAATTGTCATCATCTTCCGGAAAAAAGGAACATTTTTGGACGTAGAGAAACGACGTGTGTGGATCATAAGCTCGTTAAAGACTCAGATTGAGTCGTATTAGGCATGATAAATTAGCATACAGGTTCCGCCAAGGAAAGTAGAAAAGGCAAAAGGAAAAGTTGAAACGAGAATAAGGTATCTTCGATGGTAAAACATCGTAATAGGAGGATACTTAACTAAATTGAGATTTACAACAGTAGTTCTTAAGAATCGGAGAAAACGAAACGTTAGAATTAGAGAAAATGTCAAAAATAGGGGAGACTTCAGAAAGAAAATAATGCTGCGCAACTGGCCAATGGAAATGATGGGTACACTCATAAAAGAAAATATAAATTAATTATCACAAAATTGCAAATGGGGAGAAATTAACCGTCTGGGATTTTTTAGTGTCTACTTACAACCAGCGCTGCTATGACTGTGTTCGGCTTCTTGGGCACCACGCCGGGTCTTCTTTCTTCTTTCTTGGTAATGGCGTCCAGAACGTTCGGCTTGCAGGAGTTCGGCTGCTGGCTTCGGCGATCGGCAATGCTACCCCCTTTTTTGTTATAATTATCTATAGTGGGTGTTTTTTTATGTGTGAGTAAAAATATGAGTTGGGTGATTATAATGAAGGTGGGTGTTGGAGCGAAAGGGTCACCACTGTAGGAAGTTGCTAATTTACTGTAGCACCTCCTTCGAGTCTATCACGGGGTTTAAGACCCGGTAAGGGATAGTAACGAGTCGGTCGAAGAAATGGATTTATTGTTTAGACTACTGAGGCCAGTAATCTCAAGAAGTAACGAGAACGTAAAATAGTATGACTAAAAGAGTGTAATCGTAAGGGTAACTTGAACAAACGAAGGAAATGAGGCAGTCGATAAAATGAATAGGTGATATGAGCCTCGAGACATTAAGATGATATTAGACGTTGCCATATTAACATAACGGCATTGTAATGTATGGTCGGGCGCGAGTAAGGTGCAAGTAAGTGGGTAAACAAAAGGGGGTAGCGGCGGAGTAGGCCTGTGAAAACGGTCTACGTTAATACACATGTAAAGACATATTTCTAGCACTTTGACATGCCTAATGCAATTATTATATCTAGGTATAACGACTATGGACACATATCATTATTACGTAATGTCTGTAAGTCGCACTAGTAATCACGAATTATCTAAAGAAATAATTATATTATTTTATCGTGAGCTCCGTTCTAAAATTCTCAATGTATTATAAGAACCAAAATTTTACACAGAACACAAGGCACGAAAGTAGTAGTTATTTCATCAACACAATAATTAAACACTGGCAGAAAATAGACACTCACCCAGACGGTTCAAGTTGGGAATACGCTACGTCTACATCCTGACGTAGTAGCTAGGCAAATGGGCTGGTGTCTACAGCCTCACGGTCGGCCTTGGCAAAATGTTGCCATAAGGGTTCACTCAACTCGTCTCGTAAGACGGTGTAGATTTTATCTATTTTAATATTTATTTATCTTTGAATAAAAGACTGTTTAAAAAGTACTAAATTACTTGAATGTTAAATTCTAAATTTTTATTAATTATTCAGTAATTGTCCGGGCACCACAGGTTTACACACCGCCTCACCCGCCTTTACCATCTGAAAGCCTAGACCCCTTTTTTGCAGAATTGTACACATGTTTACGTTCGAGTGGATGGTGTAAAAACCCCCTTGCGACGTCCCTATGATGGCCCCTACAAGGTCCTCAAAAGGACACCTAAGTTCTTCATAATTGAAAGGGGTACCAAGAGCGACAGTGTTAGCATCGATCGCTTGAAGGCCGCATATGTGTCCCTTCCTGACGACCTTCCCACCAACTCTCATGAGCCACAACCCAGACTGCAAATTGGCCTCAGGTCAACACCTGTCGTGCCCACTAATTCGCACTTATCTGCTTGGGCTAAGACCCTTCCTCCCACCATGGAGTGCAACGAGTTCATCGTTCCCCCGAATCCCGTTCAAAGAACGCTGTTGGAACCTCGTAATTTGGGTGCCTCCATTTCGGCTAATGCTTCTGATACTGTTGTTCCCCATCACGAAAATGCCACAGATACTTTTCGTTGTCCCAGTTGGGAATCCTAACGACAACTTTCACAGCTCCACAGCTTAACCCTCCTACTGCCCCCGAGCGTCGTAGCAGGTTTGGCAGACCTAGTCGTCCGCCAGCCCGTTATGCGCAGACTTAGGGTGGTGAACTCTGATCTGTCAACTCTTCCCTATTTTCCTCTGTCAAGCTTTCTTTCGGGACCTTCCTTCGTAATTCTTTCGGGCATCTCTCAGGTAACGGCTTCACTGTTACCAGACCTTTCGATCTCCTTAGTGGGGGGAGTAGATGTAGTGGATGCTTCCAGCCCCTTGCCAACCAAAATTTACGAATTTTTAAAACTCCCATCTAAAAATCCAAGTATCGAATAATATTCACTCTCATTATTTTTGGAATAAGAAATTTACTCAGCTTTATACCCATAATCCATTAAAATTGTGCACCAAAAAAAATATGTCTCTGTAGAATTCAGTTCAAAATATTTAGAGACTCCTCATAGACGCACAGTGGCAACATTCGTCGCCACCTAACGCTGACTTTTTAAAAATCACGGCTTGTGTACGCGTCACGAGTGCATTGCTTCCTCGGGAAGCCACGAGACATATCGCACTCCACTGCCACATTCACCTACCGTGCCCACTCATATAAAGGGGGTAAATAACCCGGTAGCCAAACTTGGCAGAGGACAAAAACTGCCTCCTTTTTGGTTTTCCTACTCAGTTCCTTCGTGGTGATTCCCGTTTCCTCATTCCCCTTCACCCCTCATTCCTCATACACGTTACGTCCCTCGTCCAAGCGACGTAACTATTTGAGCACTCTCGGGCTGCATCTAACTCACTTGACGCTGACCCATATTTATCAACCTGTGGGGAATTGAGCATTCACCAGCTGTTTCTAATTACTGACGCTTAGCCGTTTCAAAGAGCCATTGGGATTCCATGCACACCAAACCTCCACCACATACATTCACCATCTCACAACAACAGCTGCGAGCCGGTTGCATCCCTACTCAAGATTGGACCAGGAACAGCTCATCCTGAAGCGACCGACGGGTGTTGACAAGTCTCCCAGCAAAAATAAAGGCCAGAGAAAACAAACCCATATTTCCTTGCCCTTCTGCGTGGTCCAGTCCGTGGTAAAGTTCTAGTGTTGATTTGATTAAAGTGATGCATAAAGCATCCGAACACCGACTTCAACTCTTTCTGAGTTTTGCTAACCACTAGATTCAATGTGCGTTAACACGCGCTGGTGACCCTGTTAAATTGCTTTGCTCTTCAGACTCCACATAATTAAATTAAGTTCCACACTTTGGGCGAACTTCACAGTCATGTATCCCATGTGCCAACCTTTTTTGGAAATAAAGGTTTTTTCTTTTCTTTCTAATCTTAATCAAAGGTATGTGGACCGGTTACTAGCTGGGGAGAGGAAAAGGGAGCTCCGCTCCGCCCTTTCCGGTGTGGGTAAAAATAACTATGCATGTGCGAACATAGAATTTGATGGGCTTCATTTTGAGACTAAGATTAAGTTTTTACACGCGATGGTTGAAAAAATTTAATATTAATGGAAAAAGTGAGTTTTCAGAGGAGTTTGAAAATCTGCACTTGCGGGGAAATGAAAGGGATTTCTTTTTTTTTATAAAGAACTTTTGTAGATATGCAGAAAAAAAGAAAGAGCATTTTATTAAAAATGTTACTAGTACAAATTCGTTCAACTTGCAGGGAAATATACCTTATTTACGTGCCAGAATTTTTCATTAAATGATCCCTTGTTAAGCTTCTGACACACCTGTGACATGATTCAGGTACGAAACGTCTGGCAGTAGAGTTTACATGTTGACCCGTGATGTTGACGCAATTGTGGGTCTGTGACTAGAAATTTTACAGTTCATAAGTTGTTCATTGTCCACCGATTGTCTTTGACAGGAGTTTAGCGAATTTTCTATTAGAGTTAGATTTAAAATAATGCGAATTAGTAAAATAATCTACTCTTAGCATAGTTTTGTTATTATTGTGCTCTCCGTGGCACAGTGGTTAGGGAGGTCATCCCAGGCGTCTGCCAGGCCCCTGTCGGTCCGGGGTCATTTCTCATGTTTTTGTTGGAAAAGGACCCTTAGTTGGTGGACTATTTGGTCCTAAAATTTTATGGCGCTATGGACAATAATTCCCCCCCCCCCCAGGGGGGGTTGAGGGGACCAAAGTTTTCATTTTCGACCAATTTTGACCCCATTTAAAAAAAGAACAAATGGGAAATGGAAAAAAAGCCCTTCTGAGTTTGTTAGAAATGTTCCAAGGATTCTAAAACTCTTTGTTTTTGTTCTAGCATCAAAACTGGAGGAAGAGATACGTCTTGAAATATCAATATCAGTGAAAAGTACCAAAAATTTCAAATTTTCGACCAATTTTGACCCCATATAAAAAGAGAACAAATGGGAAATGGAAAAAAAAACCTACTGAGTTTGTTAAAAATGTTTTAAGGATTCTAAAACTGTCTTTGTTTTTGTTCTAGCATCAAAACTGAAAGAGGAGATACGTCTTGAAATATCAATATCAGTGAAATATCAATACTCAAAAACCAATTTGTCAAATTTTTGCAAAAAATAAGGGTAAATCTGAAGGAGATGACAGTTGTCAATTTTCCACTTTTTGGTGCCTGAACCTAATTAATTGAATCGAAATAAACAAGTTTTCTTCTATGCACTTTTCGTCTCAAATGAGTATTTTACGATTTATAGCGGTAAGTTTAGTTTCGTCATTGATGACGAATGTGCTCGAATAAACAGCTACTCATCGATTTTTTAATTTTTGTTGCTTGAAACATGGTAATAACATTGAAATAAACAACTTTTCTTCTATACACTTTTTTCGTCAAATAAGTATTTAACGAGGTATAGCGGGAGGTTTGGTTTCGTCTTTCAAGACAGAGCGCTGGAAGCGAGACGCCATTGCAGTATTGCCATACAGCTCGATCAAAGAATTTCTTTCCGCTTCAAAGACTGGAGTTACGGTAAGTCATTTACCGCTATAACTTATAAAATACTCATTTGAGACAAAAAGTGCATAGAAGAAAACTTGTTTATTTCGATCTAATTAACTATGCTAAGGCATCGAAATTTACAAAATCGACAACTGTCATCTCCTTCAGATTTACCAAAATAAGGCCTAAATCAAAAAAACGAATAGAATAAACTGTGTTTCTTTTCAAAAGTTACATATCATAGTCAAATTTCATAAGAATCAGACTGAGAAAAAAAAAATTCAATTGTAAAAATAAAATAATTTATAACTATTTTTATTTTTTTATTTTTGAAATCACAATTTACAGTGTGAATATGAAGTTATGTATGGAAATTATCGAAATAAAAATCAAAACTGCATTCATTTACACATATTGTTCATTATATAACACTTCAACAAAAAATTTTGTTATGGCTAATACCCTAAAAAAAAAACTTCAACATTCAAAATGTATCTCCTCATTGAGTTTTGATGCTAGAACAAAACTAAAGACAGTTTTAGAATCCTTGGAACATTTCTAACAAACTCAGTAGGGCTTCTTTTGAAATTTGAATTTTTCGAAAAAATGGTCAATATTGAATTTAATGTTGTCAACGAATTTCATAATTTCGTTGGTATAGATGGGTAATATAGTCGATTATAAGACGTTTAACAAGAATGACATTCTGCCCGGTAATGCGTTATTTTTGAATTATTCAACTTTGAAGCTGGCTTGTGCGCGCCATGGAAGCACGCGGGGCTAGCGTAATTGAATTAATAACGGAAGCTAACCCCCTATTACAAACGTAAAGAGGTTGGGTCGTGTGGGGTAGGCATAGTTCTTTTAGTGAAAATTATAAATAAAAGTTTCGAGTAACGTTTGTTTACTTCGACGCCAAGGTGGCTGCCGCCATGACGCCAACCGGCTGAAGATGGCGGCAGCCATCTTCGAGTCGATGTAAACAAACGTCACTAGAAAGCTTTATTTATAATTTTCACTAAAAGAACTGTTGCTACCCCTCACGACCCAACTTCTTTACGTTTGTGATAGGGGTTAGCTTCCATTTTCATTGCTAAAACAATGACAGTTATTGCGTTAAAAAGGCCATTCAGGAGCGCCGTTCGTATAACTTCAAACTTAAATAACTCGAAAACTAAGCATTTCCGGGCACATTGTCATTCGTGTAAAACGTCTTAAAATTGACTATATTACCCATCTATACCTACGAAATTATGAAATTCGTTGACAACATTATATTCAATATTGACCCAAAATATTGTTGTTCATTTCAGAAATTTCGAAAAAATTCAAAAAAATCGAAAAAATTTGAATATGAAAAAAAGCCCTACTGAGTTTGTTGAAAATGTTTCAAGGATTCTAAAACTGTCTTTGTTTTTGTT
Source organism: Morinoia aosen (assembly GCA_030386875.1). NCBI lineage: Eukaryota > Metazoa > Arthropoda > Malacostraca > Amphipoda > Talitridae > Morinoia > Morinoia aosen. The sequence continues at coordinate 10,283,281 of CM059564.1, read as the reverse complement.
CTAGCATCAAAACTCAATGAGGAGACACATTTTGAAATATGCATATAATATACCAAAAAACTCATTTTTCATCAAAAAAAAAAGTCCTAAATCGAAAAAATATCAGGAGTAAAAAAGGTTTACTTTCACAAAAGACATATACTGGCCAATTTTCAAACGAATCGGACAAAAAATAGGGTCTCAAACCCGGATGATATCCTTAAGGGATCAGCCTTGTATGTTGGAGACGAGGGTTCGTATCCCGGCGCTGGCGCGGAGATTTTCCTCGTTGGGTATAAAGGAAAGCTCAAGCATAATACCCCCACTCAACCCAGATGTCAGAAATGGGTACCTGCTTTACGGGGGAACCGTCATGGTATCCTATTGGCCTATATAGGCTTAGTTATAAGACATTTGAAAAACCAATGCTTAAGATCATATGTATCAGGCTTGATTGGAAATAAAGCATCCCAAAGATGCCAATGTTTGTTAGTGTGTCATCAAATGATAGAAATGCACCCGAATAACCTTAAAATTCATTTTATTTTTCATTATTTTTGCCAGCAAGTAAACTTAAGCTTTCATTTGTGTTTTTCTTTGCTTGTACAATCCATTCTACAATTTCCCATTATTTGAGGTCTAATAATCTTCACATCTTTGTTTGAGCCACGTTCAAATTCCATAATGAGTGTGAAAAACGTGCAAGTTTCCACAGCTTCGTTGGGCGTAGTGCCGCCTGGCTGCGTAAGAATAGGCATCGTGAGGTAGTGCCAGTAAAACTGAACAAATGATATAATTTTTCAATATTGTACAAATGTCTTCTCTAATCTCCGAGAATGTAAAGTATTCAATTTTTTTCATTGCTTTTTTATTTTGGTAAATGATGAGAAGTTACCCATAATTGATTTTTCACTTTGGATACGTAAATATTGTTAATGAGATCAAAATAAACCAGTTTTCTTCAATGCACTTTCCGTCTGAAATGGGTATTTTACAATTAGGTCAATGTATAGTTTCCCTTCGGCAGGGAAATTAAAGATGTCGTTGCTGATAATCACTAAATGAGCACATTTAAAAACCTTTTACAAGAAGGGCATTATGCTCTCTGATGCGTTATTTCCGAATTATTTAACTTTGAAGTTGGCCTTTGCGCCAAAGGAAGCGAGCGCGTGAAACGGAATTTAATTATTAACGGAAGCTATTACAAACGTAAAGAGGTTGGGTCGTGAGGGGGAGGCACAGTTCTTCTAGGGAAAATTATAAATAAAGCTTCTAACCCACCCATTACGGTGACGACCGCAATCTTGTTTACATCGGGTTTTAGATGGCGACCACCATGGGCGCCGCCATTTTGGACCCAATGTCAACAAGATTGCGGTCGTCACCGTAATGGGTGGGTTAGAAGCTTTATTTATAATTTTCACTAGAAGAACTGTGCCTCCCCCTCACGACCCAACCTCTTTACGTTTGTAATAGGCGGGTTAACTACCCTTATTAACTAAATTACGGCGCGCGCCGCCGCCAACTTCAAAGTTAAATAATTCGGAAATAATGCATCAGAGAGCATAATGCCATTCATGTAAAAGATTTTTAAATGTGCTCATTTAGTGATTATCAGCAACGACATCTTTAATTTCCCTGCCGAAGGGAAACTATACATTGACCTACAATTATAGCAGTAAATGAGTTACCGGAAGTCCAGGGTTTAAGGTGGGAAAAAATGAATAAAAGAAGCAAACCCCCTATTACAAACGTAAAGAGGTTGGGTCGTGAGGGGTAGCCGCAGGTCTTTTAGTGAAAATTATAAATAAACGTTTCTAGTGACATCCGTTTACATCGACTCCAAGGTGGCTGCCGCCATGGCGCCACCCGGTACCCAAGATGGCGGCAGCCATCTTGGAGTCGATGTAAACGGACGTCACTAGAAACCGTTATTTATACTTTTCACTAAAAGAACTGTGGCTACCCCTCACGATCCAACCTCTTTACGTTTGTAATAGGGTGTTAGCGATCGCTGCAAAAGGCAACTTCAAAGTTGAATACTTAATTACTTCCCGCTCCAAACACTACAGTTGCGGTAAGTAATTCATTCCTATAACTCGTTCAATAATTATTTCCTACGGAAAGTGCATAGAAGAAATATTTTTCATTTACACATAGTTAACTATGTTTCGGCACCCAAAAGTTAAAAATTAATTATGGTGAACTCCTCAACATTTACCTTTATTTCAACAAATACTGATTTAAAAATATCAATTAGTTTAGAAGTAAACTATGCAAAAATATTCATGAGAAAAATTCATTATATAGGCTGAGTGAGATCACATGAAGCCTATGTAGGGCCTATGTCCATATAGACTCAGTTTGTTACCATCTATTCCCCAAGGTTTTGCTGTGTTGGCCAGGTAACTCAGGTCGCTTAACACATTAACTGCGATGGGTTAAACTAAAGTTCTTTATTCAATTCAAATTTAAAGTCAATTGTGGTAACCAACTTTGAAAATAGCAAACATTAACTGGATCGGGGCTTGATTTAGTTTTCATTAAGTATTAATAAAAAATGAGTTAGTGTCTGCAGGTGGGCCAGCAGCACAATGAAAATTACCTAAGTGACCACCGGTGGGTCCCTTCGCAGGAAATGTGTTAATCAAACTGACTACAGTAGGACTGCAATGCCTAGATTGCCAATAGTTATAAATATCTAGTTCCTACCAGTTATTAGACATGAGGACCTTTCAAATGCATAAAATCAAATTTAGGAGCAATTAGAAGTTGATGTACCTGATGAATTATTCATATGAAGTACAATTGCAAGGCAATATATTTGGTGAATTAGTGGATCACACTACTTGAAAATGACATGTATTATCCAATATCTATTGATATTTGATGTCATCATAGGTCCTATCATATTTTATATAAATTATAATTTAGCACTGCTGTTATTCTAAGTTTTTTATTCTTATTGGCCTCACACATTGAAAAATGTTACCAGAGCATAATTTTAATTGCTAAAACAATTTCACTTGCCTCAATATTGGAAATCATGTGTCTTTTGTTGCAAAATATGGCATACAGGTCCTCATTAACCAGCTTGGACATGTAATTTCTCAAATTTGTACTCTCATATAGCTTGATCCTTGTCAAATGTTATATCTTGTGAAGAAAGCATGGTTAATATGCAGTTCAAGCCTTTCACAGAAATTAAAAATTCTGTTCTAAAGAATCATTAAAGGAACACATTTAAAAACGTTTGACAATAATGACATTCTGCTTGCTGATGCATTATTTTTGAGTTATTCAAATTTTGAATTTTCGTCTTCCATTGCTGTTGCGTTGCGCACTTGAACCATTAGAGTACATTTGGGTACTTTGTAATTTATTATTAGCTGATCCTGTGGAGCTTGAACCCACTTCTAGGATGTTATAGTTAATAACACAACAAAGGTTATCACATAAAAATATTAGCAGGACTTGAGTAGTGAATACTGAAATCGAAATGCAGTTGACATCAGTTTCAATATGGCAGCCCCCGTAGAACATTAGCAAAACCGGAACGAGTGAATACCGTAGATTTAAGTATTCACTATTCCAGTCCCGCTCATATTTTTGGGTGATTGGGTGATAACCTTTTTGTGTTATCAACTAAAACATCCTAGAAGTGTGTTCAGGCTCCACAGGGTTGGCTGATAATAAATTGCAAAGTACCCAAACGTACTCTAACAGCTCCAGCTCAAACGCGCAACTGATTGGAACTGCTATGGAAGAAGAAAATTTCAAAGTTGAATAACTCGAAAATAACGCATCAGAAAGAAGCATGTCATTCATGCAAAACATTTTTAAATGTTTCCTTTAGAGATTCTTTGGAATTGAATTTTTAATTTCCATGAAAGGCTCAAACTGCATTTTGACCGAAAGCATAATCTATATATACATGAGTGCGTTCAATGGTTTTTAAAATTTGATAATAAAATACACTTAATATATTTTTTAAGAATGACACTTTGCTTGCTAATGCGTAATATTTGTGATAGAAAAATAACGTTTAGGTAGGAATAACATTAATTAATTGGTTGCGTAGGTGCTGCACTGATGAAACATGCCGCACTTTTTTGGTTGGATAACAGTCTTAGTTTGGATAAGTCAAGTTTTTATTTTAGGTTTATATAGGTTAGTTAGTCTAACGTTACCTAACCTTACCCATTGTTACGTCAATAGCATATTTACGTGTCCATTCCTTCACTTTTATAAACAACATTTCAAACGGTGAATATCTCAAAAATTACGCATTAGTGAGCAAAATGTCATCCATGGTAAACGTCTATATAGATGTCTTGTATGACTGATTCTTGAGAACATAATTTTGAAAATAGTTGAACACACTAAATAAATATAGACCAAAAGCATTGACACACAAATTCACATCCGTAGAAGATAGCTAACCTAGTTTTAATGTTTTATTAATTTTTTTAAAAGTTTGATATGAAAATCTGTACAGGTTATTTTAGACTTTATTAATATATTTATAGCCCCTTTCTTGATATGTAAGATCATAATATCTGACCAGTTAAGAGTAATTTAGGTTTTTGTAAGTAGATGGAGTACTAGCATTTGCCGGTCATTACATACCGCTAATTTCTGGCCATAGGCTGTACTGTTATGAGTTAGGAATTGATGAAACTAGTGTTAGAAATTTTTTTTATTGTGGAACAGTTGTTTGGTGGTGCAGAAATAAGTGACAGTGTTTGGGATAGATGAAGATTTGAATTAGGAAAAAACTATACAAATGAAGCCTTGAATTAGGAAAACTGTACAAATAAAGCCTTGAATTAGGAAAAAACTTTACAAATTAAGCCTTGAATTAGGAAAACTGTACAAATAAAGCCTTGAATTAGGAAAAAAATATACAAATAAAGCCTTGAATAATGAAAAACCATACAAATAAAGACTTGAAAACAAAAAATTTAAAATAAAGATGCATAAAAAGTAAACAAATCCAAGTAGTTTATTTCAATTTTTCTTTAAACTTAACTTTGAAGGAACATAAAAAGTAAAAAAATAATAATGCTCAAAATGAATTCATGCAAAATTAAGTGCATAAATTGCCTAAGAATAAAACACAATAACAGAAGACTGTACTGAGGAATGGGTATGAGTAAAATTGGAGATCTAATCAATTAACAACAAATCTAAATAGGCAGCTTAAGGAAAATCCTGTTATGCATTGGCCTAAAAGTTTGGTAAAATTGAAAAAAAATCAGTCTTCTAACAGAGATGAAATAAAGACTGATTTGCCTTGACAAATATGATGCTTAACATAAATTAAAAATTTAGCCAAAAGCAACAAGTGTTTACAAGCAACAAGTGTTTACAAGCATAGCAGGAGTAAATAATGAAGTGGCATTTACTAGATGTTCATTTGGTAGAGACCAGGAAAAATCACTCAAGTTTTACAGTAAACCTCATTGACTGAAAATCATAGAAATTCAGCCCATTAGGAAATAATTCAATCATTCATTAGTTTGCTTAAAATACGTAAAAATTGAGAAACTCGTTTAAAAAAATATATATGTAAACTTTCAATACTGATCCATTCAATGTTGAAAATAATTTGAAGTGACATGAGCATACACACAAGTTTCTCAAACTCTTGCGAGCTGGATGTTCTTTTCTAATACAAGGCAATATTTATGGCCATGCTTACATTACATAATCTTAAATTTTAGCATTTGTGTCTTATGTTATCTCATGAAATGTAAGTTTTTTTATCACTGTAGTACTGGCTAGACTTTGTATAAATCTAATGATTTTTGTTTCAGGTGAAGTTTTAACATTTCATTTTTTGGTTTTATTTTAAATCAACTCTGCTGTTAATATGGGTGAAAAGGTTGTTATTCTCTCTGGAGTGCGTACTCCTATCGGTGAGTACCCATTGAAACTATCTAATATCTATATACTTAATTCAGTAACTCAAAATTTGTCCGAGTCCGTTTAGAAAATTGGCTGAGTCTATATGGTCAAGTGAGGTATTAAATTGAAGCCACTGGTGTCTATATTTGCAGAAAACTATTTATATATTTTTTTTTCTTCATTTTTTTTTTATTTATTTTTTTTATTTATTTTTTTTTATTCATTTTTTTTTTATTTTTAGGCCAGTCGGACAACCCGATACTCGGGTCCGTTTGTGCCTAGTGAGTATTGAATATACTAATTTCTGATATCTATTTTTCAGTGCTTCTTCCATGCAACTTACAAGTCTAGTACTATTTGATAGACTTACAATGCTCTCTTGTTAGCAAATCAGGGTATGCTCAACATTCTGACATTTTTCCTCACAATTCAACTTCATGTGTGCAAGTCAGATAACTGTTGGGTGGCAGAGGCCAGTTGTGACCTTTATTACAACCCACAATTCCCTCTAATAAACACACAATACGATAGTTCTTCCATGATTTTTGCCTGAGAACCTGATTCACATATGGAAATTACTCTGCGATCATGATCCTGGGTCATTGTATGCGAGAGTTACCATGAGGGTACCACTAAGAAAGTCTGCTTGTCAAAAACTTACTTTATTGCAGCTTTGAACTTAAGCATCATTTCAAAAATTTATTTATCCCCACAATTATAAGTCCAACACCTTTCTCTTCAATCAATTTCTTCATTCAGCTCACTGGACATTCAGAGTAATGTAGTGACCTACGTATTGTGGTCAATCTTTTATCTAGTTAATGATCAGTATTCTAGTAAGAAATACAAATTCATTCAGATGTTCACAGACACAATTCACTCGATAGATTGACTGTCATGTTCAATATGTAATTCTGGAAAAATTCATTTCTTGAAGTTTTGTTCACTTTAACATGGAAATAGTGACTATTTCTCTTTTGCATTTGACATTTGGAATGGTGTTTTCAAATTATGAAGCATCTTTCGAATAGTGTACTTCTGCAGATGCTCCTTCTTTGGTAATACCCAGGGAAAATGGTGACTAAGCAGCACTTGTTAGGTTATTTGCTACTGCTGGCTCATGGATTGTACTGCTGCTTGTGAGGTTATTTGCTACTGCTGGCTCATGGATTGTACTGCTGCTTGTGAGGTTATTTGCTACTGCTGGCTCATGGATTGTACTGCTGCTTGTGAGGTTATTTGCTACTGCTGGCTTATGGATTGTACTGCTGCTTGTGAGGTTATTTGCTACTGCTGGCTCATGGATTGTACTGCTGCTTGTGAGGTTATTTGCTACTGCTGGCTTATGGATTGTACTGCTGCTTGTGAGGTTATTTGCTACTGCTGGCTCATGGATTGTACTGCTGCATGTGAGGTTATTTGCTACTGCTGGCTCATGGATTGTACTGCTGCATGTGAGGTTATTTGCTACTGCTGGGTCATGGATTGTACTGCTGCATGTGAGGTTATTTGCTACTGCTGGGTCATGGATTGTACTGCTGCATGTGAGGTTATTTGCTACTGCTGGCTCATGGATTGTACTGCTGCATGTGAGGTTATTTGCTACTGCTGGCTCATGGATTGTACTGCTGCATGTGAGGTTATTTGCTACTGCTGGCTCATGGATTGTACTGCTGCATGTGAGGTTATTTGCTACTGCTGGGTCATGGATTGTACTGCTGCATGTGAGGTTATTTGCTACTGCTGGGTCATGGATTGTACTGCTGCATGTGAAGTAATTTGCTACTACTGGGTCATGGATTGTACTGCTACTTGTGAGGTTATTTGCTACTGCTGGGTCATGGATTGTACTGCTGCATGTGAGGTTATTTGCTACTGCTGGGTCATGGATTGTACTGCTACTTGTGAGGTTATTTGCTACTGCTGGGTCATGGATTGTACTGCTGCATGTGAGGTTATTTGCTACTGCTGGGTCATGGATTGTACTGCTGCATGTGAGGTTATTTGCTACTGCTGGGTCATGTATTGTACTGCTGCATGTGAGGTTATTTGCTACTGCTGGGTCATGGATTGTACTGCTACTTGTGAGGTTATTTGCTACTGCTGGCTTATGGATTGTACTGCTGCATGTGAGGTTATTTGCTACTGCTGGGTCATGGATTGTACTGCTGCATGTGAGGTTATTTGCTACTGCTGGGTCATGGATTGTACTGCTACTTGTGAAGTTATTTGCTACTGCTGGCTTATGGATTGTACTGATGCTTGTGAGGTTATTTGCTACTGCTGGCTTATGGATTGTACTGCTGCTTGTGAGGTTATTTGCTACTGCTGGCTCATGGATAGTACTGCTGCTTGTGAGGTTATTTGCTACTGCTGGCTTATGGATTGTACTGCTGCTTGTGAGGTTATTTGCTACTGCTGGCTCATGGATTGTACTGCTGCTTGTGAGGTAATTTGCTACTGCTGGCTCATGGATTTTACTGCTGCTTGTGAGGTTATTTGCTACTACTGGCTCATGGATTGGCTGGCTCATTAGTGGTACTGCTGCATGTTAGGTCATTTGCAACAGCTATCTCTTGGTTGGTACTGCTGCTGCACACCAAGGAACAGTCTTGCAACAGCTATCTCTTGGTTGGTACTGCTGCTGCACACCAAGGAACAGTCTTGCAAGGCAGTCAATGGATTGTTACAAAGGACCTCACAAAAAGCAGTACTATACATAAGCTAGTCTGCAACAATCAGTCATTCTGATTTTGAATTGCAAATAATTGTGAAGCTCATCTGTAATCAGAGAATAAGTTGAAGTTAATGTGTTAAGTTTCAAGTACTAAATTTTTTGTGCAGGTTTACTTAGTTTTTGTAAGGTATTTGTGCCTTGAATAAACTTCCAGGTTAGCATGTACATAAGTTTGTTTATAAACAAAAGTTAGGTGTAATCCATTTCATATTTACCTAATGTCATTTCGTGGACTTCCATTACTAGAATTTAATCAAATAAGCTCATTATTCATAAGTGCAGACATAAATAGTGTAATTCAAAGTTAATTTCATTTCCCTCAAGGACGTACAACTATGGTATCTATGTTAATTAATACTTTTCTAGGGAAAGTGAGGTTCAAAGCCAAAGGTTGGGAGTCCTCCCTCTTGTTGAAATAAAATTAGTTTTTGTTTTGACACGAACCTTTTTTTCCCCATTCACAGCTGTCCTGCATTTAACCACCTACTTCTTTCTACTTAAAATTTTATCTTGTTTCATAAACTTCTTTCCTGAGTTTTTGTTTCTATTTGCAGAGGGGTCTTTTGTGGGAACACAAGGGATCTTGTGCATAGATTCTGCATTTCCTAAATTCCACACTAAATGATGTCTTCCTCCTTGCTTTTTTCTGGAGTGTCTTTTTGCAATTGGAAAGGCTTAAGCGAGTTCATTTTATCTAAGTTGAAAGTCAACGCCTTTTGAGTAAAGTTTTTATTGATCTTGGAGATAAATGTAGAAAAACATTATGATCTCTTATGGGTTGACCAGATGGAGTATGTGAGGTCCCAAGCTAACTGTTAGGTAGGCCTTCTTTTCATTGAAATAGAATATTTTTTGTTTTGTTGAGGACCACCTTTTAGTTCACTGCTGTCCTGTTTTTCAGCACCTCTGACTTCCTTCTTCAACTTTTATCTTGTTTATTATGTGGGGGCCTGAGCTAAAGGTTAGGTAGGCTTCCTTTTGTTGAAATAGAATAGGTTTTTGTTTTGTTACGGACCATCTTTTTTCGGTTCACTGCTGTCCTGTTTTTCAGCACCTTCTACTTTCATCTTCAACATTTTCTCGTTTCATGAACTTCTTTCTTAGCTTCCTGTTTCTGTGCACCTTGTGCATAGATTCTGCATTCCCTCAACTCCATACTAAATGGTACCCTCCTCCTTCCTCTCTTAGAACATCTTTGTCGTGCAATTAAGGGAGGCTAAAACTTTCTTATATAATAATAATAATAATTTTATCTTGTTTCATAACCTTCCTTCTTCACTTCTGGTACTGTTCCTATGAGCCAAAGATCCTGTCTCAAAACATCCCTTGTGCATAGATTCTGATGTGGTAATGAGGCTAAAACTAATATATAATCAATTAATCTCTTGTGGGTTGAATCACCAGGTGCTGTAGGATTGAAATGTTTTGCATAATCAATTTCAGTGTCGGTTGTATTTAGAAAGATAGTACAGTAAGTCCTTATGCAGTATTTTGTTATTTGGTAGATTCACAATTATGGTGTTATTATCCTCTATTCCATTTGTTGTGAGAAAAATTTACCGCTCGTGTTTTGTTTACACCAGGCGTAGCGTTACCACACCGCACCGCCACCACAACAATCTGTCTCTTCCTGTGTTTCCCTCTGAACACGAGTAAAATCTAAAATCTGATAGAATATGTGGCAAGTGATAGGTTAATAAAGATTTTCTGTTCATTTTGTGCACTACTTTTGAATTTCTTTAACTATTTTCAGTTCTGTAGGGCTGACTTTCAACAAGTTGGAATACATTCCATGTTATCACTTGTTGTAATGGGTTCAGTACACTGTAAATTTGACTTGTGTCAAGGGTTTTAGGAACACATTTACCAATAATTTCACATTTTTTATGATGTAATTGCTCTGAAGAGGGAGAAAAAATAATCTTTAGTGATATTATCTATCCATCACAAGTAGGATGATGGATTTTTACAAGCTTCAATTTTATTAATAGTGCATATCATCTGTGAAAAATTAAAAAATAGTGTCATCCCTTTCAATTTTATAGTTGAATGCTTCAAAAAGTTGATAACTATGTGGCTTAAAAATTTTCAGCCTTTTGAATTGATGTATTTAGAAATTACTGATGAAACCAAAATATATCAATGTTAACAAAGCATGCAGAAAACTACGACTGCATGAATTCTTATCTTTTGTGGCTTCATTCTCATGATGGTTATTTCATCCACATCGGATTGTGTTGAAAAATAGTGAAGCTATTTGAATCTTCTACAAGTTTGTCATCTATTTTTGATTGCTCATGTGACTCTTGTTTGTGCAGGGAGCTTCAATGGGTCACTCTCCAGTGTGCCTGCTCATAAGCTAGGAGCTGTGGTTATGAAGGAGGCCCTGAACAGAGCGGGTGTTCAGCCTAGCAGTGTGTCTGAAGTCATCATGGGACAGGTAATGGTTCATTAAATTTGAGATTGGATTTGTGTTTTTAAAAAAATTTGTGTGCATGGATAATTTTTTAATATAAATAAATAATTTCTTGGTTTTAATAATATATTCAAAGTATTGGCCACTCCAGAAGCTCATAAAGTATACATTAAGGAGATCGTCCCAGGCCCCTGCTGCTCAGGTGATCATTTTTCATATTTTTGTTGGAAAAGGACTCTTGGGTGGTAGACCATTTGTTCCTAAAATTTTATGGCGCTATGGACAATAGATCCCCCCCCCCAAGTGGGAGTAAGGGGACCAAAATCTCTAATTTTGAGCCCATTTCAACCCCATATGAAAAGAGAACAAATGGGAAACGGAAAAAAAACATGTGAGTTTGTTAGAAATGTTCCAAGGATTCTAAAACTGTTTTTGATTTTGTTCTAGCATCAAAACTCGATGATGAGTCCCATTTTGAAATATCAATACCAGTGAAATATCAATACCTGAACACCAATATGTCAAACTTTTTCAAAACCTAAGGCCTAAATCAAATAAATTGATGGAAAAAATTGTGTTTCTTTTCAAAGGTTACATATCATAGTCAAATTTCATAAGAATCGGAATGAAAATCAAAAATTTCATATATATGAAAAAAAATGTTTATTCGTTTTTTTTTTGGTTTGGAAATCACAATTCACACTGTGAATATGAAGTTATGTATGGAACTTATCGAAATAAAAATAAAACTGCATTCAATTACATAAATTGTTCATTATATTACACTTCAACAAAAAATTTCGTTTTTTTTTGCTTATACCCAACACTTCTAACTTTCCACATTCAAAATGGGACTAGTCCTCGAGTTTTGATGCTAGAACAAAAACAAAGACAGTTTTAGAATCCTTAAAACATTTCTAACAAACTCTCACGGTTTTTTTTTTCAGATTCAAATTTGTCAAGAAAATATATAGCTCTAAACCCAAAAAATTACTGTTTTTAAAAATTTTAAAAAATTTGAAAAAATAGAAAAAATTTGAATTTGAAAAAAATCCCGTGAGAGTTTGTTAGAAATGTTTCAAGGATTCTAAAACTGAATTTTGTTTTGTTCTAGCATCAAAACTCGATGACGAGTCCCGTTTTGAAATATCCATAAAATATACCAAAAACTAAATTTCCCTAAAAAAAAAAAACTAAGGCCTAAATCGATAAAAATGACACGAGTAAAAAAGGTTTATTTTCACACAGTACATGTACTGGCCAATTTTCAAACGAATCGGACGAAAAAAGTTGAAAAAGCGGGACGATCTCCTTAAGCCTAGCTCCCTTCAGGGGGATACAACTATTTTATCTATGGTAATTAGCGCTCCCAGGGGAACCAGGTGAGGGTCCAAGCTAAAGGTTAGGTAGGCTTCCTTTTTGTTGTAATAAAATAGGTTTTGTTTTGTTACGGACCATCTTTTTCGGTTCACTGCTGTCCTGTTTTTCAGCACCTACTACTTTCTTCTTCAACTTTTTTCTTGTTTCATGAACTTCTTTCCTAGCTTACTGTTTCTGTGCCCTTGTGCATAGATTCCGCATTCCCTCAACTCCATACTAAATGATGCCTTCCTCTTTCCTATCTTAGAACATTTTTGTTGTGGTTAAGGGGGGCTAAAACTTTCTTATATAATAATAATAATAATAATAATAATAATGTTCAGACAGCTAAAATGCCATTGTTCCATTCATTAAAATGAGTATTGAGCAAAGTTCTCTGTATACTCCCTCTGGGTCCTCTTTTTTTGTCATGTGTAGTAGTTTTTTCTTGAGAACTCAAATGAATAGAACACATCTGCATTACTACATTAAACTACAACAACAGGTAATACTTGGTTTTGCCAAGTGCTTTTAAGCTTTTCAAGCATTGCTAAGCAACAAGGACCTTGTGATGCTTTGTTAGTTTATGAACTGATATAAAACTGTCCTACAATATCACTGTTGTGCACTTTTTCTCTATTTGTTTTAATAGACATTAACCCTGTGTATTCTGGTATAGCTCTAGTATTGACCTGAAGAACTGCACTTTGCCGCCGGGCATAAGCCAAATGGAAGGTGTAGATAGAGGCTGTGCTTCAAACTGAGACAGTTGATTTTGGACCTTTGTATTGTGCACTGCACTCCACTGTGAGTGGGATAATAAAGCTACCTGATGTGCCTATTATGCGTGTGAATGCTTGTGCTGTGTTTGTTGATACAGCTGTTTTTTTAGTATTGTTATAAGTTAGGGTACCTCCGGGCATTCAAGGGTTTGATAGTCGGCAGGTGGTTGACGATCTTGTGTGGAGACGCTACCTCAGCTGTAGACAGGTTTTTGGGGCTTTCACCATCAAATGTACTTACTCTGTTTCTTTCAGTTTTCATGCTTTCTTTGACATCTCTTTTGTTTTTCTTGTCTGTGTCTTCCTTTGCCTAATTTGCCCATCATGAGGATACTGTTATTTTTCTATAGGAATTAAGGCTTCCAGGAGGAATATGTAAGGTCCCGAGCTAAAGGTTAGGTACGTCTTTTGCTAAAATAGAATAAGTTTTTTGTTTTGTTAAGGACCATTATTTTTGGTTCACTGCTGTCCTGTTTTTCAGCACCTACTCCTTTTTCTTAACCTGTTATTTTGTTTCAAAAACTTCATTCTCAACTTCCTGTTTCTATGCATCTTTTGCATGGATTCTGAGTTCCCTTAACTCCATACTAAATGGTGTTTTTTTTTGCCTTCTCTCTTTAGAATGCCTGTATTGTGTTTAGGGATACTCAAACTAACATCTAATCTTCGTCTAATTTGCTGTTTGTATGTGCAAGGTATCCAGTGAAGGAAAGCACCATATAGAGTGATTTGCTGTTTCTTCAGTCTATACCAAATGATCATTTTTTTCTCCTCTAATTTTGCCTTTACTTAGCTGGAGAATCTCAGACTAATATAATAATCGTAATAATTAAAAAAATCTGTAAACTTCTTAACAATGTAAGAATTTGACAAAACAAAAAAGAAATTGTAATTGTTCTCATTGCTGTCTCTGTCCCGATTAAAAACAATTCAATAAAAGTTAATTCTAAATCAAGAGGAGGATTTAAAATCCCATGTACCCTTCAAATTAATTGAAAACTTCTCTGAGTGATGTTTAGATTAATACATGTGACTACATTGTCACCGACATTGATGTTCCAAATGTTGATGGAAAGTAGAAGATTTTTTGATGTTCTGTGGAGGTGAGCTATTAAGTGCACCTCTAATGACCCATTTAGTAAATCTGTAGAACACGTTGTGTGGAGTACTAGCAGATTTCAAGAAGATCCATAATTAAAAAAAGTGATCTTGTAAAAGTCTGAATGATGAACTTCCAAATGCAAATTGAGTTTACCTCAAAATACTCTTTTGATACTCGGCTGTGTGATAAACTTATCTGAATGACATTCACCAGAGAATTGTGGGGATGTCAGCAGAATATGTACTGCGGTGGAAACCTGTCTTCTCAAAGAATTATTTTGTGCACTTGTTTGGGTGCACAGCTCCATCCAAGACATGCACAGCAACTGCTAATAAAATAGAAAGTCTCTAGAGCAGGGGTTCCCAACTTGGGGCTCCATTGCAGGGGGCACAAGAAAAGTCCAGGTAAATAATCGGACGTTGGCTATATGTTGGGATTTTTATTTCAGGGGTTGCGAGGTTTGAATGAAATTTCTTTCGAGGTGTAAGGCAAAAAACAATTTTGGGAACCTCTGCTCTTGAGAGTATGTAGTCTAGTGGCCATCTAAAGCATGTGAGTTCTCTGAAGTGACTATTTCACTCTTAAAAAACTTTAAAAGCATATCCTTTAAATCGGAAAAGTCAAAATAAAGTTAATTTGTAACTTAATATAAAAGTTATCAAAATTTTAATTCTTGAATTTGAAATTATCATATATTCTTATTAATGGAGCAAACTGCTATTTGTTGTTAAGCAATAAAATTTACTGCTAAATTTTCTATCTGCATCTGTTTAAGGGGGTCATCTCAGGCGCCTGTTGGTCCGGTAAGCTTTTCTTTGTTTTGTTGTTGCAAAAGGACCTTAGATGGTGGACTATTCGGTCCTGAAATTTTATGGCGCTACGGACACTCGATTCCCCCCAAGGAGAGGATCGAGTAAGAGGACTAAAAATCCTGAATTTTCGACCCCATATAAAAACAAAACGGAAAATGGAAAATTTAAAACCATAACTTTGTTTACAATGCTTCAAGGATTCTCAAACTGTCTTTGGTTTTTTTCTATCATGAAAACTCAATGAGTTCTATTCATTTGAAATATCAATTTAAATGAAATAATAAACCAATATGTCCACTTTTGTCAAAAACCTAAGGCCTGAATCAAAAAAATGAATGGAAGGAATTGTGTATCTTTTCAAAAGTTACATGTAATAGTCAAATTTCATAAGAATCATCTACAAATATAAAATTTCACAATTTTTTAATTTTTGTAAATTACAATTCACAGTGTGAATATGAAGTTATGCATGGAGATTATCGAAATAAAAATGAAAACAGCATTCAATTACATAAATTGTCAATTATATTACACTTCAACAAAAAATTTTGTTTATGGCTTATACCAAAAACCTCTCACTTTCAACATTCAAAAGAGAACTTGTCAGTGAGTGTTTCTGGTAGGAAGAAAACATAGACAGTTTTAGAATCCTTGGAACATTTCTAACAAACGTAAAGTAGCAAACTTCCAAATCTGGGGGAGAAAAAGAAATTAAATAGCTCAAAACCCAAAAATGTATTTTTGATGTAATGATAAAATATCACTTTTCACAAAAAATGTTTTTCAAATGTTCCAATTTTCTACTTTACGTTTGTTAGAAATGCTTCACGGGATCCTAAAACTGTGTTTAGTTTTGTTCTAGCATGAAAACTCAATGACGAGTTCTCTTTTGAAATAGCCATAAAAGTGTACCAAAAAATTAATTTTTTGTAGAAAAAATAAGGCCTAAATCAAAAAAGTTACAGGGGTATAAAAGTTTACTTTCAACATATACTTATACAGGCCAAATTTCAAACAAATCGGATGAAAAGAGTCAAAATTTTGAGATGGAATTTCAGTGGTATTGACTTAAGGGCACAGTCTGGGTCGAATTTGGATAATGGTAGGTTTTCGGTTTATAAACTCATCGAGAGTTTTTTGCGCATTCAACGGTATAACTCGCTCTCAAGTACGTGCATTGGTTCGTCTCCTAGACAGAGTAGAAGACGCGCAGTAACGTGACCTTGGCGCGCCAGTGTATGAGTGATTTCCCCCTTCCCCCCCCCCCCCTAATTCCGAATCAGTTTTGGGCGTTCCTCGACGTGAATAGCAAGAGAGTTCATTCATGACCTTGCTTGAAATGCTTTAGTACTCATACGAAACAGTCTAACTCTCAGTGTTAATTCTAACCTATAGTCTATAATCTCAGTGTTAATTATGATGTAACCTAGTGTTTGCTTTGAGTCCGGCTGCTCTGAGTCATCAGCTAATTAGCTGTTGTGTAACATATAATCGCCTCCCGCAGTTTAGAAGGTATAAGAATGGCAAATATATCATTCGAAAAGGCTCAAAAAGAGCTACCAAGCGAAAGAGGTGAAAAAGTAAAATAGGTTTTTAACTAAGAAAAACACTTTATTTTAAAAAAAAGACTGGTGTTCTGAAATTTGCATTCACTGTTTTTTAATGTGGGTCCTTTCCCACAGTTTCGAAGGTACAGGAATGGCTAATATACCAATCGATAGAGCTTGAAAAGGAAAGATCTACATAAGGTGTAAGATTTATTAGAAAAAATACCTAGTTCAGAAATGATTCAAAAAACGAGAACATTTTTAGAAAAATGGCTCTATTGAAAACTTAACTTTTTGATCTTTGAAGAGGCCCTTCTCTGACAGTTTTGCAGGGACACAACTGGCAAACATATCAATCGATAGCGATTAAAATATCCTAGAGAGGCGCTGGTACAGTTTTTTGAAATTCTAATTATGTTGAAAATTATGAGCAGAACAAAAAATGGTAAAAATGATCGATTTCTGGGAAAAAATTTCTCATAATTCGAAAAATTAAATGAACGAAAAACCTTACTAGCGGATCTCAAGACAAGACAATTAGCTACCCAGAAAACCTTTATCCAGTTCTGTAACTTTAAAATTGTGGGCGATGGACGCTTCAGCAACACCCACTTTTTCAGGTTTTTAAAAAATCATATTTTTTTATTCACGAAAAAAAAACAGGAGTTCAAAAAGAAATGCCGCATCATTTGACACCTACTGTGAAAATCTTAGAAAAGTCCGTCAAAAACCGGAGGACTTTTTTGCTCCGTCTGACCGTGTCCTTGAGCTGAAGCACATTTTGAAGAGTTGTGGCTGTTACTTGGATTACTTGCTGCAAAGCCAGCCACACTGGTTACAATATGCTATTAGGTTTTTGTTTAATGGTCATTTTTTCATTATCATTCCTCCACTTTTTGTGGGGTGAAGAAATTTTCTGAAAAATAAATTTCTATTACATGTATTTTTAGCTCTACCTTTCCTATAGTTTTCCATCTTGATGAGATATGCTGCCATCAATGAAACACAAAGTTGATGCAAGTAGTGTTAAACCCCATTGGATGTGATGTTCAGGTTGAGAAGATTTTATATTTCCTGTTGTGCTGAGTTCTTTTGTTCCACTATGAAAAAAAGGCTTCGAGGAGTCACACAAATTAGCACATTGACTGGGAATTGTATGAAAATGTGAAAATTAGAATGAAATTTGTGTCTAATGCACGTTGGACGATTCACAAATGAAGATTGCTTGTTAACTTGCAAATGAATTGCATGAATACAGTGGTATTGACTGTTAGTGTCCCATAAATTTATTTGAATGAAATTTACTTTTTACAGGTACTGACAGCAGGATGTGGGCAGAACCCCGCTCGCCAGGCGGCCGTAGGAGCAGATGTGCCCTACTCTGCACCCGCCACTAACATCAACATGCTCTGTGGATCTGGGCTCAGGTCTGCCTGGTCTCTAATTAAGAAACTCACCACCTAGAGTGGTGCAATATGCTCCATTATTTCTCCAAAATGCATGTAATACAGAAAAATTGGTTCAATTAAAATTGACTCTATAAAAACAAAAAGATGTGAATGATTAAAATAATCTACCTTAAAGGATTACGAAAATAATAGCTAGGAATAAGGCTTTGAAACTTAGCATTTTATATTGAAAGCTTTACTGGAAAAATTGAACGTTTCGACTCTAAGAGTCATTCTCAACAAAATTCTCTGGAAAAAAAAATATATTTATATATTGACAATATCGAGAAAGCAAGAAAACTTAAAAGGAAGGAAAACTTAATAAAAATAAATCAAATTCCTAAACTATTTGCAAAGGAAAAGCGGATTGGGAGTCATTTAAAAAAGGCTTTTGTTGTAAAATATAAAGAGATTCAATAATGCGCAGATCAACGGGGTTTGAAGCAGCTGTAATTTATTTCTGTAATTTATCAACACAGTTGCGCACAGTGTGCGTCGAAGTATGTGGGTTCTACCACTAGGGCCTTGCATATGCTCGTTGCAGAGCATGCCGGCAGAAGTTATCGCACTAACCGTCCTCTTGCTGCTCCTTCTCACTCAGCCATACGAATCCGTGCTGAAAGATGTAACCTTCCTATAAAATTAGAGGACTTGAACATTTTAGCAGCTGCTTCGAACCCCGTTGATCTGCGCATTATTGAATCTCTTTATATTTTACAACGAAAGCCTTTTTTAAATGACTCCCAATCCGCTTTTCCTTTGCAAATAGTTTAGGAATTTGATTTATTTTTATTAAGTTTTCCTTTTTAAGTTTTCTTGCTTTCTCGATATTGTCAATATGTAAATATTTTATTTTTATTATTTTTTTATTCATTTTTTCCCAGAGAATTTTGTTGAGAATGACTCTTAGAGTCAAAACGTTCAATTTTACCAGTAAAGCTTTCAATATAAAATGCTAAAGTTTCAAAGCCTTATTCCTCGCTATTGTTTACATAGTTAAAATTTGTTGTAACACAAACCGTTATGTGCTTCCATATCTTAAAGGATTGTTAGTGATTTTTATCTCATAATTAATATGAAGCACTCAAGTATCTGGTTACCATCTCTTATATTACATATTTGAACTGAGGTAATCTTATCATGGCAGTGCTAGTTCTCGTTTTTGTAAGGTTCAATAATTTTTCTCCAAGTCAAGTAATACAGAATTTAGGTGGAAATGCGACTAATTATTAATTTTAAAACCCATAATGTGACCAGCAAATGAAGAGTAACTAGTAGCCTAAATAGCTGTTGAATGGTCTTTCAATTTGCATGAATTGCTCATGCCTAGGGTATCCAGAAGCAGTTTAGCAATTGACCAATGTCAATTCAACCAGAAATGCAGTATAGAAAAAGTTGAACTGTGTTCACCATGACCTCAGAGATTTTATTATTACCACACGATCAAGTTAATCACATTTGTTGTTATGTTATACATGCATACTTAGCACAAAATACCTACCTGGTACACATCATGTATGAGGACAAGGCACTAATTTTCTGCCAATTACACATAGTTGGCTTTTCACAGCAAAGATAGATAGATAGAATTTTTGGCTGAAAAACTTAAAATAAGCATGTGAATGCAAAGAATGTAACGTATGGCTGTGGATTTTTGGAACAAATTACGAATGAAATTTTGTGGGGAAGGTATTCATGTTATAGCAATTCAATATAGCACATAGCAAAATGAAAGAGCTCAAAAAATAAATAATGAAATATGCATGACGCTAAATTAAGTGGGTTAGTAACGAAATTTAGATAAGGTGCTTAGAAGAAAAACGAGATAAAAAGAAATTTTGTATTCAAGCAAAATAAAAACAAATAGCTCAAACTTTGACGAAAGAAAATGAAATGACTAATTGGCAAAATCAAAACAGCATGCTTGACCTCTAAAAAATTTCATCCTGGAGCAACGAAAAATGAATACAAGCTAAACAAGCCGAGTAATGAAGTTATTATTAACAGACTAGTCCACACGGCCTGTCAAAAATGACAGGATTCAATATTTTTCTTTAACAAATTTTTGTTCGAGTGGAGTTTTCATGTTTGAACTTATTCAAAGGTAACTTGTTTTTCTTGTGACAGTAATAAACAGTATTTTTGAGCTGCAATAGATGTAGTTATAGCCATTCGTGTCATATCCGAGATACAGAAATTCACCATTACTGGAAGTAACTACAAGCTTGTGTATGTGTATTGTAATATGCAATACCTCACCAAACTCGGTATCCACCAGAAGGAATTGAGTCTATAACACGGTAGAGGAAACAAGGTAGGTTCAAACCAGTCTTTTTTTCGTTGACAGCTTGGTTTTGCTGACGTCATGGCAGTGAACCAATAGCAGCGCTCATATTGCATCTGGTAGCACTGGTACCCCTAAATCTGGCTCCACTATTGGCCTAACGACATGGCGTTTTGGTGACGTCATAAAGTTTGTTTGAAATAAAGCCTTTCTATTGGCTAGCCAAACAAGAAGAGGTGTATTTTCTCCCATAGAAATGACCCGACCTTGTTTCCTTTACCGTGGTCTATAAGGCTCTGGATCTCTCAAATTTTTTTGAAAGTCACTTATTATAGTGCTCTTCTACAGCAAAAATGAGTATCTTAATTTACAGGTGAACTAAAACCAAGATTGGCAGTGCTAATTTCTTCCTATCTATTCCTAAGAGCGTGACACAAAACACAAACACACAACGGTCATTCTTTGTAGTAGATGAATACTGTGTATTGACCTGTGGAAATATGAATGCCAAGAATTTACTATTATGACATTATGTACACTATTTTGATTGCAGATTGTAAAAACGCTCAGAAGAAAAAGCAATAATTCAAAAACTTTCTCAACTACGAGTGAAGAGGAGAAAAAATCAAGAAAAATGTAAAATTTCAAATGCTCGTTCAGGAGTCATTCATGTATAGACTTAATTTTAATGCAAAAAAACAGTTGAAAACAAGAAAAGACAACACACACAAGATACTTAATTAGATTCTTTTCAAATCCGACGGCCAATGTAGCAGAGAAACTGGTACCTAATATTTAGGGCAACACCCATGATTGCTTTTCTCACAACGCATGTTTAATGTTTATGAAATAAATGAATCTTGTTAACTATTTGGGGTACTAGAAAGTTCTGTCCTCTTTTCTTTAGTCATACATAGATCCTCCACAAGAAGATCCTTGACAAAAAAAAATTCGAACATTGTTCTAAAGACTTTATCCACGTTTGTCTACTGTTCAGGAGCATCTGAAAAAGGAAAATTGTATAGAGAAGGTGTCTGGGTTCCTCATGAACTCCCTCCTTACAACCAAGCAATGCAGGCAACAATCGATATTACCTTCTATAAATTTCAAAAACCTACGACAGGAATGTTGAGTGAGTGTAGTAGGAAGGCGTCTCCAGCGATGGACTGTCGACTGGCAAGGCTTTGTGGTCCTCTGCCGGATTGAGTTAGTGAGGAAGACTTGGTCTCCCAGTCCGACGTTCAGTTGCGCTATTCAGTCAAGAAGTTCGGCTCCTTGTTACAGCGGCGGCTTTGAGAGGTTACTGGGTTCTCAAAGAAGGGGGTATATTGAATAGTTGAAGCTTCGCTTCTTTACACAAAGTCAAGTTGGGGAGCTAGGGCTCGGGTAGGAAACAGTCAAGGAGTGTTGCTAAAATCAAATATCAGGTAACTTGTGGTGCAGTTTAACACAAATGACTATCTAATTTTAGATTACTTTTATGTTAGACAAAAGAAATAATGAATGACATTAAAAATAATTCATCATATTAACGTTTTCTTTATCTGACCACTTACAGCATAAAGGCAAACAAACTAAATTAACTCAAATATCATGCAAAAGGGAACAAATCAACCGTAGCATATTATCTTGGATAGAAGGAGCAACGCAAAATAGTTATTTCATATGTGTACCTGCTCGAGAGACACAACGACGGCTGAGAGAGCCAATGTAGTTCTTGATGGATAAAGGTGCGCTCTGTTACCAGTTTGATGAGTTCTCTCTCAAAATGTAGTGTTTAATTATGTTGGCTGTGTGACGTGATTGTACCTTAACATTGGTTTTTTAGTTTCTGTTGTTTCTTATACCTTTTAGTTGAATGCAGAAACAGGCTCTTGGAAGAATTGCCTGGTTAACCTTCCTTCTCAATTTTTTACTTATTGTTTAGAGGCTCTAATTTTTACTGTTTCATTGAATCTAAAAAGTGCGCATGCTGAAAGAACTGTATCCTACAGTGTGTTTTTCAGACTAGGGTGATGTGTTGAATTTCTGAACTATGCTAAGGGATTCCATGTACTGTTTGTTCTTGGCAGTGTACTTGCAGAATTTTCTGCTCCTTGGTAGTCTCCATTCAGACAGAACCAATCCAATCATGATTTTGAAATTTCCGCTCAAATTTGGTGGGCTTGAATTATTTTATGTCACATATTTCATTTTCGTTACTGTTTCTGTATACATTTTTGTGATTTCAAGGTGCCTTCCTTGCTGTTGTCAAAGTATGGTGGGTCAACCAAATCAACTTTAGACTTCTAGCACAACTTCTGTTGTGTGATCCCTTCGCCGGTGCCAAACAAGACTGGTGTCGCTTGGATTATATCTAACCAAGTTGCACTAATGATAACCTTAATTTAGCTCATGTGGAGGTTTACAATGAATGTAATGATACTTGGGATAATAATTACTTTCATCAATGAAAGGCTTATTTGCTCGTCTTCCCAGACCTGGAATATATTTCCTTCCACTCAGGTAAAATTATTACTGGAAATGTGAGCGGTGTTGCATTGCAGGGCGGTGGTGCTGGGGTACCAATCTCTGCTGTGTGGAGACGCGTCTGTGGTCGTGTGTGGAGGTCAAGAAAGCATGAGCCAGGCGCCTCACGCTCTTCTTCTGCGGTCTGGCGTCAAAATGGGCAACGCTACCATGATTGACACCATGAACTATGATGGCCTCACTGATGCTTTTCTTGACTACCATATGGGAGTCACCGGTTCGTTGTATATTCACTTTTTATTACGTGCCAGAATTTGCTGCGTGTTGTGCTTGTGGGGAATAGGTTATTGGATGCCCTATTTTCCAAAGAGAGATATTAAAAGAGTTCTCCCCATTAGTATTGTGAGGACACTCGTGAACGGCCTTACTTTGTTCAGATAGTAGCAGAATATGCTAGTAATTATAAGTACTTGCAGGATTTAGGGATTGCTTAGTTCTTCTTGAATCACCTTGCAGAGCCTCCTCAACGTTCATGTGAAATCCTACAAAAACTTTCCAACTTTATAACTTGTTTAGATTGTTATTTTTGGGTGGTATTATGGATATTTAATGGTATTTCAAATCATCGATATAACTCGAAAAAGGGTAGTAAAAACGGGAAAATGCAATGAAGTTTGATGGGAGAGTTCAGTTGGCGTCAGGAAGAGAATATTAGCGGTTGATTAGACATTTTTTACTGTGTGTCATCTCTTCGCATGCTTCTTTTCTTTTTCTTAATCAATTCCTCCCCTTCCTTTTTGTTTTAGTTTCATTTGCGGTGCATTTATCCAGATCATCTCATTTTAACCTCATGAGAAGCTATCTTGAACAATAGTCAGTTGAGCCTCTTCTGTGCCCTTCAAGAAGTCAGCAAATGTTTGATTTCAGGTTAGTGTGAGCCTTTCTTTTGTTGTGCAGGATGTGGAACTGATCTCTTGCTCATCATACCATCATCATTGCTTGCAAAATTTGCAGAAGAGTGATAATTAGTGTGAACCATGTTTGTAAAAATGGCAAGAGACTACCTCCTCATATTCACGTTCTACGCTGAGGTGAAGGATATGCTCAAGCTAACACGTAACCTCTGTAATTGATATAATAAACATCCAAAGATTGTCCATACATCATTTTGTGGAAACGATTCATTGTTATAAATTTTGTTACGAGACCTCTAAGATGAAAAGTCATAAAAAGAGCGTAATTTTCAGAATGGCGATTACTAAATTTTCCTGTTTCTATTCAAACATTACACAGGAGAATCCTCTGATTGCTCTTTGCTGTTTCTAACTACATATATTGTTTAGCATTATACAAAAGCCATGCAATAAAGTATTTCAAGCTAATGTAAAAAATAAAATTAAGTTAAGAATACTCTTCTTGGAAGATTTTTTCCTTTGTACGAAGATTTAGATGAATAACTGATAATACCCCTCAGGGGGATACAATTATTGTATCTATGGGAACTAGCGCTCCCAGGGGGACAATGTGAGGGCCCGAGCTAAAGGTTAGGTAGGCTTTCTTTTGTTAAAATAGAATAGGTTTTGTTGTGTTACGGACCATCTTTTTTTCGGTTCACTGCTGTCCTGTTTTTCACCGCCTACCACTTTCTTCTTCAACTTTTTCTTGTTTCATGAACTTCTTTCTTAGCTTTCTGTTTCTGTGCCCTTTCTGCATAGATTCCACGTTCCCTTAACTCCATACTAAATGGTGCCTTCTTCCTTCCTCTCTTTACATCTCATTGTTGAGGATAGGGAGGCTTAAACTAACTAATAAACTAATAAACTAATAACTGATAATATCACGTAGTATAAAAGTACATGAAGCCTACACACTCTCTTGCTACCTTCAATGTACTCAGAGACATTTCTTTTCCGGTATATGATGTAAATGTAATATTTGGAGTCAAATTTGACTTAGAGAAAGTCAAACGTTGCTCCACACCGCATTTATACTCATTAGCTTTCAAGATATATTGCTTTATCTATGGGAATAGTCGGCATCATTTTCTTCACATGCAGTCCTTGTATCTGGAGATTTTTTAGTATTTACATAAATAATAGCTTATTTTTGTTTGCCAGCCGAGAATGTCGCAAAGCGATGGGGCGTGAGTCGAGAGCAGCAAGACAAGTACGCCTGTGAGAGCCAGCGCCGCGCAGGTCAGGCGCAGAGGTCTGCCCACTTCTCTGCTGAGCTGATCCCTGTGCCGGTGCCGAGCAGGCGAGGGGGCGACGACATGCTCGTCATGGCTGACGAGTATCCTCGCCCTAACACCGGCATGGACACGCTTGCTAAACTCAAACCTTGTTTTGTCACCGTGAGTAATTCACTCTAAGTTTTACTTGCTTCTGTTCACAAGATTGTTTGAACGCTTCATTTAACTGTTTTCTCAGAATTTATTGTGTTTGAGATCTAGCATAAGATCATGTCGAGGCCTTGAAGGAAATGATTTAGAAGTTTGCGTGCAAACTAGTTGCCTTTAGAGCCGTATTAGATTTACAATAAGCTGCCGTGCATGGCAGATTTAATCATCGATTGATACCAAATTTCTAATTCATATATGACAAATATTAAATATTCCTATATTGTTAATTATACATATCATGAATTCATGTAAAATTCCTTATCGTTGAATTATTCACCACACATTTTACGCTAAAGCCTACAGGGAATGAAATGCTGTATTCAAGCTCTGTATCCTTTTACTTTGTGCAAATTTGAATGTTCTTATCAGTTTTTATACTCTAGGTTTTGGATTCGGATGTGTACAAATTATCACCGTAAGTTCACTTACCTTGAATCGGCATTAGTAACTTGGATTATTTGGTGTGACCTGCAAGCAAACTTTTCTGTGATTCGATTTGTTCATCACTCATGCTGTATGGTAGCTAGGTATATGAGTTGAAACACCGTGGGAGAAGGGAAATTTAAAATTTTTGTTCTGTTATTCCCAGTAGAAATTTGTATTCTCCTTTTCGTATACTCTCTTCGCAAATCTCCACGGTTATGCTCATTGCAAAACCCTTTGTTTTAGTTTTATCTAAGTGGCGATTAAGCTAACTTCTGATGTCATTTGCACCGCTATGACGTCTTACGTTTTTAAAAAATTTGGCCCATAATGGGAACGTGCGGCTGACTATGTGCAGAAATTTTTAAGTTTTTTGCTGGCCACATTTTGTAACAAAGACAATGATAACTTAGTTTTCAAATGAGATAACCAAGTAAAGTTTTCAAGTATTATTAAATCCATGTTTGTTTCTTATTCTCATCTATGTTTTAAGTTTGGTTTTTACGGACAACTTTTCTGGTAATATACACGGCAGTACTTTGAACACATTTATTCATATCCTGTAATTTATCGCACGAATTAGTTCCATGGAGTAAAAGTGTTCCCATGACATTATTTCTTGTTGTAGTTGTATTTTTTATTGTAGGTGTATTTCTAGGTTGGTTTGATGACTTATTCTGACATCTCTTCACTAAGTCTCGTTTCCGAATTTAGTGAGCATTATCACCTCAGAATTACAAAGGGATGCCATGTCTATTCTGTAGCCTTGAATTGCGTCTCTATAATTATAGCGCTCTTGGATTATCAGATGAGGCTGGTATCAACTTGCGAGCATCAACTGAAGCTCCAGTTTAAAGAGCTTAGTGCCATTGTTGTTAGATTCGCTAGCATATTTCTAACCCACAGCAGATTTTCTTTATAAACGTCCACCGAATCCTTAATTTGAGGTCTTCTGCTCCATGCAGGGCTGAGTTCTGGTTTTGCTATCAATGGCATGAATAGTTATAGTTTTAACTTTTAGTAACTTTTTAATTCTGATTAATACAGGATAGGGTTAGGGGGTGGCACGTGCCAAATCACTTCTAGATTATAGTTATGTTTTTGGTTGTTGCACAGGATGGAACGGGCACGGTGACGGCAGGCAACTCGAGCGGTGTAAACGACGGCGCAGCGTGTCTGGTGCTGAGCACAGCCACGGCCGCTGCTTCCCTCACTTCCGTGACTCCTCTCGCCACCATCAAAAGCTGGGCTCAGGCTGGTGTCGAGCCTGCTTACATGGGCACTGGACCTGTGCCTGCTGTCCGGGCTGCGGTGAGTTGTGGTCACGGTAGAAGAAACAAAGTTAGTCATTTCTATGGGGGGAAATACACCTTCTCTTGTTACGGTGTCCAATAGAACGGCTTTATTTCAAACAAATTTTATGACGTCACCATTGCGAAATGTCGTTAGTCCAAAAGTGGTGCAAGATTTGGGGCTAGCAGTGTTGTCAGATGCAATATGAGCGCTGCTATTGGTTCATTGCCATGACGTCAGTATTGCCTCACAGTTGACGGAGAAAGACTGGTTTGACTGTACCTTGTTCCATCTACCGTGGTTGTGGCACCATCAATACCATTATAATACCTTGTGTATACTGTATACATACGAGGTTTTTACCTCTTGTTAAAGTGTAGTCTAGGGTACTTCCCACTTTCACGTTTGTGTAGATATATTTCAGTGTTTCGGTTTCAGTGCATTTGAGGTTCAGTGGAACATGATGAACTATCCACTGATGTACTCGGCATCATTTCTATAATCAGCTGATGTCTACCACCATGTTTTAACATGTTACCTTACTGAGAAATACGTATATTTGCTGAATGCATGTTGTTATTGCAGTTGAACAAAGCAGGCTGGTCAGTTGACGAGGTTGACCTGTGGGAGCTGAATGAAGCATTTGCAGCTCAAGCTGTGGCTGTGGTGCAAGAGCTCGAAGTGGACACCTCCCTAGTGAACGTGAGCGGAGGCGCCATCGCCCTGGGCCACCCAATTGGAGCTTCAGGTAACCTGCATGTGCTTTGGTGGTATTGTTGTCTGAAATGGACTGCTGCTGTTGGATTTACATAGAGGAGGAACTGTTAGACATTTTTTTCTGAAGCAGCTAATGTGAAGTGATGTTTGAGTAAGAGTTGGGGTTGTGCAGTTGGATGCTGACGGACGTCCCCTCAGGGGGATACAACTATTGTGTCTATTGGAATTAGCGCTCCCAGGGGGACTACGTGATGCCCCGAGCTAAAGGTTAGGTAGGCTTTCTTTTTGTTAAAATAGAACAGGTTTTTGTTTTATCACGGACCATCTTTTTTCGGTTCACTGCTGTCCTGTTTTTCAGCACCTGCTACTGTCTTAAACTTTTTCTTGTTTCATGGTCTTCTTTCTTAGATTACTGTTTCTATGCACCTAGTGCATAGATTCCTCGTTCCCTTAACTCCATACTAAATAGCGCCTTCACCCTTCCTCTCTTCGAACATCTTTTTCGTGGTAAAGGGAGGCTTAAACTTTCTTAAATTATAATAATAATGCTGACGGACGTTGAGGGCTGGTGTGGGTGGGTACTGGCTATTGGAATGTGAGAGCTGGTGTTTGCGCTTGCTATTTAATTGGAGCAGAAGGGCCTGTGTGGGCACTGGTTAGTGGAGAGTTAGTTCTGATGTAAGCGATATGTATTCAAGCGTGAGGGCATTAATTTTAGAAGACGGATGAAGTGTAAATTTGCAGTTCGGGGATTCCTTTTTATAGTCAAATCAATTGAAAACTATCATGTCTGTGTAGCCAATGTATTTATTTTTAGTTTCCCTACTGTGCTCAGTTTTCTAGTCCCCACAACAAAGTGAATAATTAGGAACAATTTAACTGCTAAAGAAAAGTAGAGTTATGTAGGGCCACTTTATTAGTTTTGAAAGGAACATTTTTTTAAAACATGTGATATTTATGGCATAAATAGTTCATTTAGAATTTATCCATGCAGTAACTAGATTCATTTTCATTGGAATAAATTGATTTGTATCACTTTGAGTGAATGATTGCTCTGAAAAAGAAAATATATTACAATTGTCTGAACTTTAATTAGTTCATGAGTTCAACTGCTTGTCAGTAATAAGGATTTAGTTCAATTAAGTACTCGTTAATTTCATACGCTTATGATTTGCGAGACTACTTAGGGGAAATTTCGCAAAGTGATGACCGAATGTCATGCTTAGCTTATGTGAGAGAGAGCAAAAACACCGGTGAGAGGTGTGATTCGGCGTTTCAAACTTGAATCAATATTTTACGTACTTAAACCGGGCTAAATTTACCTTGACGATTTGATGTTACTAATGGGAGCCGAGTGTAGCGTGTGCAATTTAAATTGGTACACTTTTGCCAATTGTGTGTGAGATGAATTGAACGTGAGAAGCCCCATATTTTCTTGCTTCTGCGTGCTGGTATAAATATTTTCATAAGAATGAGAATTCTCTCCTTGCTCTTCTCATTTCTTCTGGCACTTGGTACTTGGAAAGTCTCGATCACCAGCTCGGGCGGCTAACCAATGCTTGCTGATCTACAAAAGCTTTACCCATTCACATTAAATATCCCACTAGCGTCAAATGAGCCTAGTTATATAAATACAATGTTATTCAATATTTAAAACCGCTGAAGATGGGGCTGCCAAGTAGTGCAGGTGGAAAGATTGTCCAAGGTGTGGTTCCTAATTAATATGGGAAGCAAAAAGGGACCATGTTAAATTGAGAGAGCTGAGGAAATTATGAATGAGCTGAGGAAAAGTATTATGAGCATACTTTCCTATTATGAGCTAAGGAAAAGTATGTAAATCAGGAACGTTGAGAAGTATTTTACTTGAGCAGGTGTAATGTGTGTGGGAGAGAGAATTAATTCTTATCTCATGGTAGGATTTATTGATACAAACTTCTTTCGATCAAAATCTTGACAACCCCCTACCTCCCTACCCTCTTCCCCCCAACTGTATGATCTAATTATCAATGCCTTATTCGATTAAACTATCATTGGTTTATTCATGTGTTGCCTCAATATACCAATAATAGTCTAACTTTTTCGCTGGGGCGTCTATGAATTTGCCACCCATTGTTTTGGTTATACCAAAGAGGATTAAACCACAGATGACCTGGTATATTTTTAGACGGTTCTTTAAAATAACTAAATGTTCCCAACATTAAGCCTACTATATTTTGTACTGCTGCTTTTAGCGATAGTATTAACATGTAATATTTTAGTCCATCTTTCATTTTCACTTCCAGTAAAAAAAATGTACTCATGAAGTTCTCATGAACCAATAAGTTGCGTTTGATCAATTTCTTTTTTCTCCGTCGTCGATGATATTCCCAGCACATATTTGTGTAATTTTATTCAATCACGTTTTCACCAAGTATTTCTTTTAATGCTTTGGTTGGTTTTCGATATCTAATGTAATAATGAAAAATTAATTTATTTTTTTATTTCAATTTGTATTTAGACATTTTTCATTCTCTTACAAACGCCTGAATCTCTTACTTCGTACTCAGATTATTACTCTTATTCAAATTTTAGTTTCATTGCTAGAGGTTCCATCAATTTATTTAAGAGTTTCAGCTTAAGATATTCTATGGAGAGCCATAATTTTCCTATCGTAGCTTAGAAATTTAACTATGAATCTACAGTGGCCCAGAAAAAATTGGTTGGCCAATTCAAAACCTTGTAAATTACGCATGCTTTTCGATAATCGATCTTAACAAGCTGTACACCATTTGATTCGGAGTCGAATCCTCTTTCAAAAATTGATTTTATATTCGATTTTCAAATGAACTATGCAGGTGTTTACGCCAATTTATATAAAAACACAAAATCAGGAATGCAAAACGAAATTCCGCATAATGCAAAGCATGTTATGTTCGTGAAACTTCAGTACAAAATTAAATCTAAAATCAAGTAAACCAGACAGTATTTAGTAGCATAATCTTTCTGTGATTTGAAAGCCCGCAGTCTCTTCGGTATTTCCTTGATTAGCTTGCGACAGTACTTCGGTGAAAGAGCGTCCCACTTCTTAATTTTTGTCTACTGTTCGTCAAGATTACGAATATTTTCGTCGCGTAGCTGTTGCTTGATGAAGTGTCAAACGTTCTCGATTGGATTGAGGTCTGGTGATTGAGGGCTAGTCCAAACATGGAATGTTATGTCCCCATAGGAACTTTTTGAAATTGCCAACTGTGTGAATGGGACAATTATCCTGCGTGAAGATAGAATTATCTTCCAAATTATCATCGAAATTGGCCACAAAATGCGTATCCAAAGATACGCATTTGGTTTCAATTTTTCGATGTATTTGGTCTCATAAATTCGATCGTCTAATCGAACTAGAGGCCTCTTACCAAGAGCACTGATTACACCCCACACCACGACTGAACTTCCACCTTGCAGAGTGGAAACTGTGTACCTAGGATTAAATTCCTCGTCATTTCTTCGTCGGACGCACTGCCTAGCATATTGAACGTACTTTCATCGCTAAAAAGCACCCTCCGCCAGTATGAGGTGTCATGATCCTCATGACATTTGGAGAACT
The DNA here is from genome assembly GCA_030386875.1 of Morinoia aosen. Lineage (NCBI taxonomy): Eukaryota > Metazoa > Arthropoda > Malacostraca > Amphipoda > Talitridae > Morinoia > Morinoia aosen. The sequence goes on along the minus strand of CM059564.1, from coordinate 10,252,022 downwards.
TCAAACGGCGCTTTCTGTTCTTCACAGATATAATTTTTTTGCCTCTTTCGGTACAACCTCGCGTCTTGATTTCCATTAACCTAATCTTAATTTTTGAAAGAGAACATTTTTCAAGAAGGTTACACCTATTTGGGATCTGAGGAGCAGTTCCAAATCTGTTTCTGAGACTGTGGATCTTTATGGCACGGTCTTCTCTCTGAGAAGTTACCCTAGCACGACCATATTTTAGGCTACATCGGACACTGCCAGTTTTTTGGTGCTTTGCTTAGTCCTTTGTACACTTGTCTCATAATATTTCAGTCTACTGCCAGTTTCTCTGTTTGATAATCCAGCATTGTTGAATTTCGTAAGCTCCTTACACGGTCTGTTAGAGAATTTCGAGGCATTTGGAATAAATATCACTTGATTAAAGCGTTTACCGAAATAGAGCAACAGTTGGCACAATTGCAAGTATCTGAAGCTGGACATATTAGATGGTTAACTTTCTAAATATGAGCTACGGAATTTCTTTTTGTCTTCTTGATTTTGTGTTTTCTACATAAATTGAAATAAACACGTGCATGGTTGAATTGAAAAGCGAATATAAGCTGACAATTTTAAAAAGGAATCGACGCCGAATCAAATAGTGTAAAGACTGTTTTGATCAGTTGCCCTAATAAAGGCGAAATTAACAATTTTTTGAAAATATTGGCATTTTGGGGACTTTCTTCTTGGCGCCACTGTATGTCACTTTCGTTCTCATCGCAGTGGTTCGCAATTTTGCTATCGTGTCTCAAAGTGTACCTGTTTTTCTGTAAATGTTCCATGCCTTGTAGTATTATCGGTTTTGGCGCGATGTTTCCTGGAGCAAAGCCTAACTAGATACAATAATGTTTTGTGTTTGTTTCTCTTGTTTTTGACTATTTATAGTTGAATTTTAGCAAGTTCATGACGTAGATCAGAAATCCTCCATGGGCTGTTTTGTGTATTTAGTAGGGGCAAGCACGTATGATCTCGCAAGTAGGAAACACTACCTGTGGCTTGCAGGCAGCCGCGTGCTGGTGACGTTGCTGCACGGCCTGCAGCGCCTGGGCAAGAGGAAGGGCGTCGCAGCGCTGTGCGTGGGAGGCGGTATGGGCATCGCCATCTGTGTCGAACGTGATCAGTAACAGAGTTGCTACCGCTCTGCCTATTTCTTTTCTTTCGCAGTGGCGTCATCATCTTCATATTTTTTAGCCAATTTGTTCTCGGTTTCTGCAAGGCGATAAGTGCTGAGGAATGATATGTCTTGAATTGAAAGGTTTCATTTTGGGATACTATATACTGGGTCTGTTTTTGTGTGAAATAAGCTATGTGCCTTCTTAGTTTATTAGCTGAGGTGTTCTGGATAGTGTACAAGGTAGAATCCTGGTGTTAATTATGCCTACCATGCTAACGGAAGAATTTTTCATCACAATCTACGTCGAAACATTGTTATGCATGCATCTCATTTTATTGTTGTTGCAGTTGAAGTTTTTCCACTCTATTTAATTAACTTAATTGTTGAATATTGCTGACCTTGATCGTTCCCTTTATTTTTTATAGACTGAGTTAAACAAGGACTAACTATTTGCATGTATTGTATCATTGTTCGCATGGGCTGGCCTTCACCTATTTTGCTTACATTCAATTGAGGTCTCGCCTCATAGGCTTTTAACGGTTTAATTTTTTTTATTCACTTGGGTGGCGTTTGTTTTTGTGTCCACTTCAATGTTTGTTAACCTATATTTTTATCTTTCATATACTCGCATAACTGTTGTTTGCATCGGAAAACAAAAATACTTCCAAAGGTACAGTTGCTGCCGATGATGGGATCGGATTTTTTAGTTTAGTTTAGTTAATCGGTGTCATTCGTGTTTGATTTACTCTATGTTTAGTCCAGCTTTTATTCAACAGTTTACCTTTGCACTATTCAACCGTTTATCTTTGCACTATTCAACCGTTTATCTTTGCACTTGGCTAGTGACATGAAAACGTTCTCTGGTGTTGGTGCCGGTCACTAGGCGAGATTGTATGATGTATTTCTAAGGTATTTTGTTACGATATTAATGACATATTATTTACACGTATAAATTTCCCTCTAACTTATCAGATCCTCAATGAAGGAAATCTCCCCCACCTAAGTAGGAAATTTTTAGCTCAAGATTTTGAGCTTTTAGTGCTGACTACGAGGGCAAGTTTTGAGTAAATTCGTTAATATCGCATGCTTGCGTTAATTTATGATGGAAGATATGTTGCGCGAAGTGTTTGTGCACCCTGTGTAATGTGTCCATGTGTCCTTACTTACGACTTCCGTCGTTTCTGTTTGCGGAAATAAAATCGAACCCACTTGCAGCGCTCGAGGAATCATTGCGTGCTTAAAATGATTCACGACAAAACATCTTGCCTCATTTTCTTTTTATTTGTTATTAAGCATTAAATATTGTGATATGTATTGCTGATATTGTACGTTCTAGTTGAACCGCGGGTATCATTTGATGTGTTTAATTAGGCCGTCAATGTTAAGGTTATTGAACTGCTTTTGGCTACATTTCTTTGCGAAAAAATGACTCCCCACTGTAAGGCAACTACTTCACCAAATGTTGACCCATGCTGATATTCGTCAGGTGGTTTCGAAAGGGAATAAAAATATTAAAGTGAAGCATTGCTGTTATAGTACGATACTAACCTAATAAAAAACGGAATTACTAATAAAGGGATAGTATGAAGCTCAGAAGGAGATGGCGCGACCCAGTACTCCATTCATACTTCAATGGATGATGAACAAGAGTTTGAGTTAATGCTGGGTGAAAGCTTTTGAATTTTTTCTGCTTGTTCTTCCGCAGTTTAGGATGAAGTGGGTGACTTTCATGTGTGCTGTAGCTTCTCCATGATCTTCTTATACGAACAAAAAGCCTGAAAAACTGGTTCTGCTGTTACCATATATTTAAATATAATATTGTTTTATTTAATTAATTGTATCGTCAAGCATAGGGCTGATGCACTAGCTTACATTTTATGGTCACACGTGAACTTGAGGGCTGTTTTTCTTGTCTATGTCTGAGGAACGAAAGGCGCTTGTCGTTTATTTCGGTAAATAAATCTAGTGTCACTTGTTGAAAGTTGTCTCTTCGGACACGAACGAATAAGACTATTTATTCAGGTTTGACGAGACACAATTTGCAAGTTTTAGGCCCAATCAAAATTGCATCAATGGCGTGCATCAATTGCTTTCTCATGAGCATTTAAGGTCAGAGATATTTCCATGCATCGCGCTACGTTTTACGTTGTTGACTTTAGCACCGTTCATCTCGTCTTGTTCTTAGGGCACGGCTACTTCTGGTGCCCGAATTGCCGGTCTAGTTGTTGCTCGTGAGAAAATTCAGTTGCTGCGCGAGGTACGAACTCGTTTTTTTTTCTCGATATTTTACGCCAAACCGAGTCTCCAGCAGTGTTAATTCTTGCACTGGTCTTTCTCTCTTCGTACATTTTTTATTAAGCTTCAGATATGCATATGGTTTTAAGTATCAGCCTTCTACGCGTCTACGCGTCTCTCATAGCTCACTATATTTCGGTCTCATTGATTGCGTGTTTTCTGGCTAAACTGATTGAGCCAAAAATTTATCTTCCAATGATTTCTAATTATGACTTATGTAGTATGATCTATGCGTTTTAACTTAATCTAATATTAGGACACCTCACCATGATACTCCAAGCAATTTTACCTTTAAACAGCTTTATCTTCATTTTCATCGATAGGTCTTTAGAATACCGGACAATCTGTTTGTGCCTCGACCACTTCTTACTCCTGAATTTCTAGCAATCTCGTTCAATTTCAATAGCTGCTTTATTTTTTCCTCATTCTGAACATTAAAGAAATTGCTGTGCATGCGCATGAAGCTTGGCTTCCGAGTTATTTTCTGTGGTCGCATTATGAGCAGGCGTCGAGCTAATAAATCGTTAGTGCGCTCTGTTTTAACTGATCGTCCTCTATTTCAATTTTTCCCCTTATATGTAATACAAGTTCCTGACGTCGCTTGGATAAACTTCGACCAACAGCTTTCAATTATAGACGATTTAAATTGTTGCCTTTGTTAGAGACTGGGGCTGTTTTTACTTAAATAATTTCTGTTCATCAACTTCATCAGTTTGCAGTGATCATGTGTTCATGATTAACATTCGACTATTCTCTTATTTTTTGCATGCGGTAATTCAATTATTAAAGCAGGCCTGCTAATTTATTCCCAATCCCTTTTAATTTTGTGTATTTTCTATGTCGTTTTTTGAATATTATCTAGAAAAATCTATGCTAGTACCTCTTCTTTGCAATATTTATTGCTGTTGTTAATGATTTTCTATCCAATGCTGTGGGTACTGCCGCTTTCGGGGAAAAACTGTTAGGTTGAGGTATCTTTCGTGTCCATTTTGCTTTTCATTTTCATAGTTTTTTGGCTGCCCTAACTCTTCCTCCGTAATTTACCATTCCTACGGGCAAGATCCCCTGTGTGGGAACACACCTTGTGAACATGTGCGGCGTTTCTATGCAGTTCTACTAAATGGACCTTTCTTTTTGTTTTCTACAGGTAGTCTCTGTTGCGGCTGGAGTCTTGAATTGCCTAATGTATTCATGAATTTAGTGCAATATTCAACATTGTACCTCTAATAACTTCTACATATACCTTCAATTAAATAAAACTATGCCTGTGAAACTTTGTTCATTCGATCTTTCGAATATACTGCTTCAAAGATTTTCAACAAATATGCCATGGTCTGCATATAAGCTGGATTCTTTTCTCTCTCTTGATTATTTGCTATAAGGTGTTTCGTGTTTATGTTATAGTATTTATAGCCCAAGTTTTTAGGAAGTTTTTTGTGTGGGGTTGCACTTTGTTGCGTTGTGAGTGTGCAATGTGATACAGAGCTACAGCTCGTCCCGGCGCTTCTGTTGAGGTATTATTCTTGAGATTAGTGTGTACCGACACCTTGGATTAGTCGCTGCTCTCTTCATGCACTCGAGTTTTTATATTAAGAAAGCAAGATTCATCCGCTGCGGCCTACATACAAATGGCGTGCAGTCGTACCTTCTCTTTGATGTCTCATGGGTAAATTTTCTCGACTTAACTGTTCAAATGCAATCAGCTGAGAGGATCGCAAACCTTGCTATTGCTCCCCTCAGGGGATGCAACTATTGTATCTATGGGAATGAGCACTCACACGAGAAAGATGTGTGAGGGCTCTAGCTGAGAATTAGGTAGGCCTTCTATATGTTGAGATCAAATTCTTTTTGTTATGTTAAGGAACCCCTTTGTCGGTTCACTGCTGTCCTGTTTTTCAGCACCTTTTACTTTCTTCTTGAAATTTTCTCTTATTTCATAAACGTCATTGTTAACTTACTATTTGTATGCCTGTCTGCATAGATTACGCGTTCCCTGATCACTGTAATCGATGCCTTCCGCCTTCCTCTCGTCGGAACGCTTTCTTTTAGCGGTTATGAAGGCCTAAGGGGGTTGACTCTCATTTTTATGAAAAAATTCAATTTTTTTATTTGAATACGTGTGCAAAGCTTCGTTCTGACTCATTCTAAATTTCATGCTCCTAGCCAAGTTGTTCCGAAGATATCGATCGTCGAAGTTGCGTTGTGACTGGTCGGGCTGCCTTATTGACTAGAAAGTATGCCAGTGCTTTCTTTGCTTTGATAAAGCACCGATGAAAGCGGAGTCATTACCGGCCAAAACTATTTAGCAATTAGTCATGCAGAGCTCATGACTCTAGAACACACCTCAGTTACACTCCAGCGGTCGAGGTGGAATGTGCCACGTGGGCGCTCCTTACTAACTCTTGTTCATTTTTGTAGGTAGGATACCGCTCGTGTTTACTGACATAGCGACTTGGTTTAGGGCTCATTTTATTTGTAAGTATAGATGTGCTACAATCTCTATTTATTAAATTTTCAATTTAGGTTATTTTTTCCAATATTTTTATGTCGTAAAGTGTTTTTTATATAAAAAATCCTAAAACGTCGGTAACAAATTTTAATTTGAAAAAAAAAAGTAAAATATTGTTTTCCGAGTACGATGGCACTGAAATCTATTTTCAAAATCAATTCGTTTGTCTTTTATATTCCTTAGAAACTTTTTTTCAGAATAATTAGTTTTCTATGCAAAAGTTCGAAAAAATGGGTTGGAGCAGAAAGGTTTCTAAATCCTTATTCACATATGTGGTGCAATTTTCACATAAATCTGCCCAATACGGTAAATGTTCCTCCTAAAGTGATTTAACTCCCTTATATTATAATCTAATCCAACCACGCAATTCATCTACAAAAGGGAACTGATGCTTAGGTTCTCGATCTTTGCATAATTTGGTTAATTAAGATTCCTGCCGCCATTGTTTCAGGCAAGTTGAAACCCTGAGGAGAGAGAAAACAGCTTTGCGTATCGTGGGTGCGTTAACGGGAAAGGTGGGATAGTGAATGAGATGTTGGCGAACGAACTATACAGCTTGCACATCTAATTATGTCTGTTGCACGTGAAATGAATCGGTTTCTATTTAGACCATTTTCAGGATCAACTCAAAATGAGCTCGAATGGGCATTTTTATTTTTCCTTAAGACTCATTAACGAGCTAAAGAACGCCCTATGTCGTAGACTCTAGTACAGAGCGCCGTGTTATCAGCTCGTCTCTAAATAAAACGTTGATCGCGGAAAATGTCATACCAGGAGTCAAAATCGAAAATGTGACCGTTAGTTTTTGGTCACGAATTTTGACTAAATGGTCTACAGTATGCTAGCGCTGAGAGTTACTCGTAAATTGGATTGCGCTGCATTGATGTTTTATTGCTTGCTACTTGTGCCCTAGTTTCGTTTACGTGAATTACGAATTCCCTTCATCTGAGCGAGGTGGCCAAGCTAGGCTCAAAACTTTTTATAAATTACATTTTAAATTTTTCCCTTTCATTTATTCGTTGAAAAACGTCGCTGCCTCAATGTTCCGCTATCCCGCGAACTAGTAATAAAAAAAACGCGCGCGAGTATATATTTACTTTTTTCATCACGCCATTGCGGAGACTCGAATAACTACTCGGAACTTTGGCGGCTCAGGGCGGAACCGCATAAACGTACGTTAGTTAACGTTGCTACTAAGTTCAACGTCATTTGCAGAATATCCTTAAGGTTAATTTCACCCGTTGCTATATACTTTTAAATGTCATTGGGTTAGATGGAAACCAATTAGTTTTAGTACGAAGGTTGTTGAGTTTGAATTAGTTTTAAGTACTCTTAGCAAACTTGGGAACTGTGTAGCAACTATTATCTCGCAGCTTTGGTTGGTGTAGATTTTATACGTTTATATATTATTGAATATATATTTTCAACCCGAAGTGTATTTGATTTGATATCCTACATTCCAATGCCTGGATTAGGAAAATTTAGGAATACCAAGGTTCAACTCCCACCAAAATCTAAGCAAATCCAGTTGCGTTCCATACAAAGGACAACGAAAATATTCGCATCCGTAATTCAATTTATTTCGTTTGATAGGACTGATAAAAGGTTATTGGCTAATGTATTGTATCATAATATCAGCCTATGATATATGAATGTGGAATACGTGAGGATGTTACAGCAGCAGACTTCGTCACTAGATGTTATATGAAAAGACGGGATTAAATGTAGCTGGATGCTCATGACGCAGAGAGGAAACATCTCTGTCGCGAGTGAAGCACCACGGCTATCTCCATGTTCACAAGATTGACTAATACAGATAAATCATTGATAGTTTGTTGGGCGGCCGATTACATTTCTTCGTCGCTCAATAACTATACCAGAAATAGTTAAGATAACAAGAATGCTCAAGAGAAAAAGCTGGTGAAATTTTAATCAACATTCCATTACACGTAAAAATGAAACCCAGAAAGACTAAGGCCATAATACTTCCCTAAGATACAAGATCAATTGGAACTTCGAAGTTTCGGTTACTTCTCCAATCACATTATAGTTCTTCAAATGCTTCACGCACGGGCCGAAAGGGAAAATAACTCGAAATTCAGCTTCATCCTATCAAGGCCACATAGCTACAGCAACACTTGTCACTGATGCATCCAAATACTCGGTTCCTTTGGCAAAACATTTCCAATCAAGTTTACCTTAATACACGAGTCGCAAGAGAAACAATAAATAATGTATTAATATTTGAATAGGAAAAGCCACCATTTAATATAAATCCCTACTTGAAGAAGCACAAAATCAACAGTCTCACCATCAAAAACAGGGTAAAACTAAACTGGAGAAAAAATGAAGTTGGGCGGAGGTCATTGGTGTTACAGAAAATCATCAAACTAAGACTACTACGGATGCCAGTTCAATACAAATCAGATCGCAACCAAGTCAAGGACCAAAGTTTTGACCCTCATGCCACCAACTTCACCCTCATATTAATTGATAATGATCCTACACATATACTTTGAAGACGCAACCGCATAAAGTGAAAGCATAGGCGCAGCTCCTGCGGTCTTAGGAGTCCGGCTGGTGGAAGCCGCAGTCGAAAATCAGATGCGTCGAGAAGCAGCTCTAGCAGGGCAACTTCTGCACTGTCACGACCAACATGCCGCGCCATTTACAAATCTGCACAATTATTTGTACAAATTGTGATGTGATGTACAGATCTCGAACCTTGAATATTTTATATATTTCGGACTTACTTCTACTTATATTTCCTTATATCTACAATTACTGGAGAAATTATTCACACACCATAAATGTTTACACCTAAAAAAATTTCTTTGGTTTCAATGCTCTTATGACAACTTCACGCTTTCAGATCAATCAAATTCATTTAATTAAAATAGCTAGAAAATGTATGAAGTTCTACCCTCGAAGATGGTACAATAGCATTTCATAAATGCATTTAAAATTAAAGCTTAATATTCATTGCATATTTGGAAGGCCCACACACACCAGTGTCTTGAAGCAAAGCTAACTACACTGGCAAACGAAAGCGTGATCAACTAGATGATATGAAAAGGTTACATCAGACACGAGTTTAAGCCTCCCTAACCTCAACAAACGCAATCTGAAGAAATTAAAGATGAGGGCACCATATAAAATAGCATTAGGGGAATGTGGAATCTACGCATGTAGTGTGTTCCTGCACAGGCTTCCCTGCGCATATGAACAGTTAGTTAAGAAGGGTGGCTAAGAAATGACATAAAAGTTGATGAAGAAAGTCAGAGGTGCTGAAAGCAAAGATAGCAGTGAACCTGAAAAAGATGACCTTCAACAAAACAAAAAATATTTTCTTTCAAAAAAAAGAAGGCACACCCAACTCTTAGATCGGGACCTCACGTTTTCCCTCTGGAAGCGCTAATTTCCAAAGAATAGAGTAATTGTATCTTGATCAAGCCGAAAAGAAGCAATGAGAATAAAAATGAAAGATTGGATTGTTGTTTGGTTTAAGCTTCGTCAACCACAAAAGATGGAGTTTCCAAGAGAGAAAGGTTTCAATTAATATGGAATTGAGAAAAACGGGAAGCTCTGCTCTAAGTGTCCCTACACTGCGTTAAGAAAGAGCGCAATTGATTAAACTTCACGAAACAAGATAAAAGTTGAATAATGAATAGGTAGTGAAAAATAACGAGTGAATGGAATGAAAATATCCGTAATAAAAACTATTTCATTTCAATGGAAGAAAAGCTACCCACCCTTCAGCTCGAGACCTTACGCCTTGGCCTAGGAGCGCTGATTCCCATAAAATAACTGTATCCTCCTGAGGAGGAACAAAAAAAACAGGCAGAAAGTCGGATGCACGGAACGTCGTCCTACCAAAGAAACGGATGAAAGATGCAGCAGAACGAACTAAATATTTACACCCACAAAAGATTTCAAGTATTATGACTCAAGTATTATGATCCAGCAGTGTGTAGCTTAGGTAAAAAAAATTGATGCACAAAAAAATGCGCACGAAACGGAGATTAAACGTTTTTAAGGAGGCAGGGCAGTAAATCACGCAAATGAGGAGAAAGAGATGTCTTCAGGAGAAGTCAACAGCAACAAAGGCGTCCCAATACGAGAGAGGGAGGTACTATTTTGTATGCGATTCAATGGAACTCGGAAACTAAGCACGAAGGGCATAGAAACATTAAGTTGAGAAAGAGGGGAATGAAACAATATTAGAATTGAAGAAACAAGTCGTAGGTGCTAAAAAAAAGGACAGCAGTGACCCGAAAAAAAAGTCCGTAACAAAACAAAAAACCTATACTGTTTCAAAAAAAAAAGTAAAGCTTACTTGACCTCTAGCTCGGGATTTTACATATTCCTCCCAGGAGCGTACATTCAATAGATTCATTAAGTCAACAGTTATGTATTTAAAAATAATAGTTACGGATTGAAATTATAATCTTCAAGTTGACCGCTTTCGATTGATAACTTTCACCTAACGGAGTATCTATTATTAATGAGTTGAGATTGACAGTTTGTGCTCGGATTATCGATCTTTCAATGGTTACAAGATTCATTTGTTGAAGGTCACTCGGCGCTACTTGAGTGTTCAACTCGTAGCGCTGGCTTTGGGGGCCAAAGTTATGCGTTTTACGCCAAATCTTACTTAGATAATTTCAAGCAAATGCATTAAGTATAGCCTCATCTCTCCACAGTTTCCATTCAAAAGTAATTTTCTTTCTTGAAGTATTGACAAAATTTAATCCTGCTGTAAGATGATGTAACTTGTGAAGAGAAGTTTCGGTCATGGTCCATTTCGATGCGAGAAATTCTTATCTAAATAACAGTTTATTTTACGAGTACTTACGTTGATAATTTCCGCACCTGAGTTTAGAATACGGAGGGCATCAGCGTAACAGTTTTCTTTCCACACAACTCACATCGGGTTCACCCTAAAACATAACGACATAGTTTACGCGCAGCTCTCGCTATTTCGATGGTTTTCCAGGGCCAAATTAAACAGCCGTTGTTTTTTTACATTTCTAGGAGGAATATTCAACTGCACATTCTTTCGTCTCTATTCTTTGACTATCGTCCGAGAGAAAATGACAGTCGCTATACTTATAGCCTCAGACCACGTTCCCTACTGAAGCTAAGTAGCATATTCAAGAAAAGTAGCTTTATACACGAAATGGAACTACAAATTTTTGATAGCGATAGGAATCTATACATTTCAAATAGGACTTTTTAATAACCAGAGTATTTGTGCCCATTTTTTATGGAGGTTCTGTAAAATTGATGAAAATTCAAACAGTCGCAAGAAAATGAATAATTTTTTTTTATCATGGACTTAATAACAACTTTAAAAATACATGAGAATGAAATTTCCAAAAATGAAAATACTGAACATAGGCAGTTGCACAAACGAGTAGATAATGACTACATCTGGACTTTGAAATAGATCGAAGGAATACAAAATCGACCTTAGGTCACGACTTCCAATTTTGTGATCCTTCAGAGCTCCGCACGTAAATGTGCAATGGAGATGTTATTCAGTAGTTTTGATTTGGGCAAGAACGACTCCTATTAGAATACAAAAATATATAAAGCGTTAATCAAAACTTTAAATCAGGATTGTAGATGTCATAATTTTCAGTTGAGAAGCAATAACAGCAGGAAGACGAGTCGCTATCAGGATAAACAAAACGTCCGTGTAGTTTCTGAAACAATTCAGTACTCAGGCATACGCTCATGTGGAATACAAATTTTTTGCTAGCATGTTTTTCCGTGCAGCCCAAAGATATTAATGGAAAATTGAACACGATAGTACAAGATGTAGTTTGCTCTTTTGGGGTGAACCCAGCAAAATTAAAGTCTCGTTCAAGAGTTTTCTTCCGAACATGTCTCATGTTTCAATTGCAATTTTGAATCTTGGGACCAAAGCGGTCACACATAACCTTTGCAGCACTACGACCCACTAAACAATTCTCAACTGCATCGATAACGATTCCCTGGTGTTGACATTAGGAAAATAAGTAATAACAAATGCGCTGCGAAACGAAATTCTATAATTCCGTGAGGCTAATTACGAACATAAGACTGTCGGTTAATGGTCACCTGTAAAGCTACAGGTGACTATTTATAACAATTTCAGCTCACTCAACTTTGCCTGTGATGTAATTTATCCATACAAACTTGAATAACGGTGAGATAAATAATAAATGAATGTGCGAAATACATAACTCGTTTCGGTTGTGTGGAATAACAAGGTCTTGAATTTTAGACTACTTGCAAGTGTGGGAGCTAAGTTCTAAAATAAAATAATCAAAATATCCTGTCAGAATGTCAGTGACAACTTTCTGATTATATATCACTTACGGATAAATGAAATTAGCGTGGTAAACTCATTAAACAGCTGGATACTAAGGACAGCTGGATACTACTTATACAGTATATTTGTTCATCATCTTGGTTTTCGACAAAGCAGATAAAAATTTGACAAAAGATCCAAAAAAAAAAGATTAGTGGGCAAAAATTTTATTTTTAAAAATACGTAGATAGAAAATGCAACACACTGTTTGAGCAGTTAACCAAGTTTTATTTAAATATTTTTATTTTCTAAGCCGCAGCAAGAACAAGAGAATATCTCCAGGAAATTTGGGAGACTGCCGCTTTGAGTCGAACACAACATCTGCGTCCGTCACTTGGACCAACAAGCAAACTCTTGAGGGCTTTAAGCGAACGATTACTCATTCCTACTGAAGAACTGTTTAAATGACAGATTGTCGTATTTAGTAATGTTAAATTTAATCATACGATAGTAAAACAATTCGTTTATTTTTCATTTTTTTTTTTACTCGAAAGCGAGTCTTCTCGGTTAAAATGATCAGCGATTGCACTTAGAACCTTAGCCGAATAGAAGAAACAATTTTCATTACCGCTACTAGCACAATTTTCCTCCATAGTAATGACAGAAACATGTGTAGACTGCAGGGTATAAGAGATAAGATGATAGTTTAAGCCTCTCTAACCGCAATGAAGGCGTTCCAGAGAGAGGAAGGAGAAAGAAACCATTTCGTAGGGAGATAAGGATGCGCACAATCTATACGCAAGATGCATAGAAACATTAATTTGAGAATGAAGTTCTTGAAACAAGCTAAAAATTTAAGAAGAAAGTAGTAGGTGCTGACAACTAAGACAGCAGCGAACCGAAATAAGATGGTCCGTAACAAAACAAAAAAAAACAGTTCAATTTCAACAAAAGGAAGGCCTACCTAACCATAAGTTCGGGACCTCGCATATTCCCCTGGGAACGCTAATTCCCTTAGATAAAATAGTTGTCTCCCCCTGAGAAGGCAGTATGAAGAAAGTTTTCAGTTAAACGGTTAAACGGTACTGCAGGGCAGTAAATCACGCAAATGAGGAGAAAGAGATGTCTTCAGGAGAAGTCAACTAAAACTTATTATTTTGGTAGACGTGCCTTAACAAAGTTAATAAACAGGAAAAGGTTTTCAACGTAGTACTTAATTTTTTTTGAACAAATTTAATTCTACTGCATTTGGCTCAACAGAAATTAACGAAACCCAAAGCGACATCCGCTAGACCACAAAAACGGTACATGACTATCAGAAATTGAGCTAAGAGCATTCTAGACACTATTAATATCACTCACTGTCGATTTTGTGAGGAAGTTTGGCGCGGTGGAGGGGAGAGAGAGAGGAGAATCCGGGTGGTGGAGAGGTAGGAGGCCACACAGACGGCACGGCCTGTTGTCTGAGTTGCTGCTGCTGCTGTTGTTGTTGTTGTTGTTGTTGTTGTTGTTGTTGAAGAGCGGCGAGCTGCTGCTGCTGGTGGTGGTGGTGGTGCTGCTGCTGCTGCTGCAGCAAGGACACCTGCTGGTGGGACGGCAGAGGCGCCTGCAAGTTGGCTACGCCGCTGGGGTGGTGCTGAGCCACGACCCCGTTGCTGGAAGTGTGCGACGGCAGCAAGGTAGACCACGTGGACCCAGGCGCCTCCATCAGGCGCAGCCACTCGGGCGGCGAGTCCGAACGCGAGTCGGTCAGCTGACCAGACGACACGATCGCTGGATCCAGCGCAGTCAAGTCGGGTGCTCCATTGCTGTTGCCACTCCACCCTAAAACAGAGTAACTCGCTCAAATATAACGTCATTTACCATCAATTAGGAATTAAGCCTTACCTTTGGGGTGAATTTTCGAATAAGAAATACTGAATGGTAATTGCGTAAGAATGTACAACAATTGCTTGATGATAAAAAGACGTGGCATTTCCATTTTATCCATTTGTGCTAAATTTCACATCATTATTGTCCTGATGTTTTTCTTGACTCGTCACTTTCATACCTTTACCACTACAAAGTACATGAAATATTGTAGCCTTTATGTTCTCAGTCTCCAATTAATTTGTGAAGTGTTCTTTTTACAAGTTCAAAAGGGTGAATAACGCATACCTATTATACCTCTTATTTTATCTTGACCTAGATATTGATGCAGCATAATTATAACGGGATCCAGTATGACAAAACATCCGACAAAACACTTCAACTCTCCCCACTGCTAACTATCAAGCAATTGACCACCACAGATTAGATTAGATTAGTTGTTAGTTTTAGTCTCCCTACCCAGCAACAAATGCGATCCAAAGAAAGGAAGGAGGAAGGCACCATTTAGTATGGAGTTAAGGGAACGCGGAATCTACGCAGAAAGGCATAGAAACAGTAAGATGGGAAAGAAGATTACGAAACAAGACCAAAGTTGAAGAGGAAAGTAGAAGGTGCTGAAGAACAGGACAGCAGTGAACCGAAAAAAAGGTGGTCCTTAACATAACAAAAACATTTTATTTAAACAAAAAAGAAGGCCTACCTAACTCTCAGCTCGGGCCCTGACATTGTCCCCCTGGGAGCGCTAGTTCCCATAGATACAATAGTTGTATCCCTCTGAGGGGATTGACCACCACAACTATGTCCTCATAATGCTATGCGGAAATGAATGCTTAGATTTTAGTGCTCTAGTGTAGAATTGCTACCTGATTTCATAATTTAGATACCTCAATTCAATTTCCACTACTTGAGAAGATTATTACAATACAATACGCCTGCAGCTCTGTACTTGAAGCAGCACAGCATTCTAGCCCTTTTAATTTTTCCTTTTTTTCCCCAGTTAAACCTAAAAGATAATTGATCAAACAGTTCAAGAATATTTATCTTTAAAAATCGGAAGCTACAGGATGCACTACACTCTTGAACACTTTAGATGTCTTGTAAGTAAAATACTTGTAAAAATTGTGGTGTTTAATTACTCTGAACTAATTAACTAACTTTACTGATTTTGATATGATCTAAAACAAGAGATTAAGTAATTGATTACCACTTCAAGTTTATAGAATTTTAGCATAATAAGTCATTATTGCATTAAGGTTTAGTCTATTCATATGACGAGCCATGTTTTGGGTTCATGAAATTATCCAAGTATTCAAGTTCCTTCAAGTGAAACTTGGACTTACTTTTCTGATAACACAATCTTAGTTGATCCAAATGATTAATTTCCAAAGAACTTTTACAATGTTGTCACGCACGTTCACCTTTTCCGTCAACCCTATCTTATATTTTATCAAGTTCAACTGGCCTACAGCTTGCATTGAGAAATATGCAGTTTTACAAAAACTTCTCAAAGAATCGAGTCAAAATTTAAAAGATTTTTTGGTTGGGAGATCACAAACATCAAAGTCAAACCTTAGGCTAGAGCGGCACGCCATGCTATATCTCCTTACTTAACAATTCATTATTTATTATTAAAGATATTTGTAGAGTCTCGCCTTGTTGAACTTTTAGCAATTAATTTTTACTGTGCATAATCCCACTAACTATATACCTACCTCTAACTCTGAACACGGTATACTGAACAAGACTTGGACATTTTTTGAGTAGAGAACGGTATACCACCTTATCTTCTTTCCTCCACCTACATTCATCATAGAATAACTAAAAACGAAGTAATTTTTCAATATTCATGCAAGGAAGTTTTAAGAACCAGAAGTTTAGTAATGGTAACTAGTCTCATTTTCAGAGTGAATCGGACATACACCTTCAACAATTTTTACGTTTTCAAACCAATGTAATAAAACTCATCACAAGGTTGACCTAATTCCAACAAAGGGAATACCCCTACCAACAAATTACTACGGAATAGATTTTTATTAGTATATTAGTCAAGTTCAAGCTCCTCTAACAATGACAGAGGTATTCAAAAGAGAGGAAGGAGGAAGACACAATTAAGTATGGAGTTGAGAGATAGGGGAAATCTATGAACGATACGTGTTCCCACACACAATCTCCTGCGCGTAGGAGCAAAAAGTTAGGAAATAAGTTTATGATGGAAAACTAAAATTAAAAAAAAAATAGTAGGGGTTGAAAAACAAGATAACAGTGATGGTCTGTAACAAAACAAAACGCCCATTTTATTCCAACAAAAGGAAAACCTACCTAACCTTCAGCTCGGAAACTTTCGCATCATTTCCCTGGGAGCACTAATTTTGATAGCTGTATTCCCTTGAGAGATTTTTCATTCCAAAACAAGAGAAGATTAGATTAGATTATAAGTTAGTTTAAGCCTCCCTAACCGCTGCAAAAATAGAGCGTATCGAAGAGAGGAAGGAGGAAGGCACCATTTAGTATGGAGATAAGAAAATGAGGAATCTATGCAGAAAGGGCATAGAAACAGTAAGATGGGAAAGAAGTTCATGAAATAAGATAAAAGTTGAAGAAGACAGTCAGAGGTGCTGAAAAACAGGACAGTAGTGAACCGAAAAAAGGTGGTCCTTAACATAACAAAAAACATTTTATTTCAACAAAAAGAAGACCTACCTAACTCTCAGCTCGGGCCCTCACTTTGTCCCCCTGGGAGCGCTAATTCCCATAGATACAATAATTGTATCCCCCTGAGGGGCCAAAACAAGAGAAAGTCACACAAAGAAAATCTAATGAAAAGCCAAGCCTGCAGATGTTGGCAGTTAACTTTTTACAACTTAAGTGGTAAGTAGCAGGATAAGGACAGTTAAGCATGACAACTGGGAGAGGCTAAGTGTACATGAAAGACAGCATTCCAGAAGGCCTAACAAAATAATATCTTCTATAGCAGCACTAATCCCAAAGCATACAATAGACAAACTTGATCAACTTAAACGTGTCCCTCTTGAGGGGAAAAATACTTAGTACTACATTCCATCTGAGCTCTTAACTTCTAGTTTCTAAATCCTTGCCCATAAGGAGCACTTACAGTCCCCAATATCTTTCTCAATTTAGTATGTGTGACGCCACGGAGAAATAATATGCATTCAACTGAAGCCGAGCTTGTCGCAACTGATACAATTGTCATTTGATAACGATAATGAGTTTTGGGTTGTTAGTTTAGTCTTGCTATCTTGCCACAAATTTTCCATCATGCTATAGCAGGAATAAGAGCTTTACATGGCAATTTGGTAACATGTGTTTAAAATATTCACCTATTTTCAAAGAACATGAGCAACACGAATATTTACCGAATTACTGTTTCATTATCGCACTGTTTTGTTCTCAAATGAAGCCATAGCTCTTTTATTATCGTATGAATGGGTTAGGAAAAAATGAAGTGATTCAAAATCAAGTCCCTCCTGTAATGCAATTATGCATGCACTTATTAGAAGATAATACCATTGACCAAATCTGGCCGGATTTCAACAACTTCATCGCAAACACAGAGACAATTAGCATTCTATTGAAAGCTGTGGAATCTTGGAATTGTTTTTTAAATACATTGACTCTAAACAAAAACAGCACTCTTGAACTTTGTCATCACAGTTCATAGGAACGCAGAATCTATACACGAGGTGCATAGGAACAGTAAGTAGAAACAGTGAGTCCAGAAAGAAGTTAATAAAACAAGATGAAGTTGAAGAAGTAGTAGGTGCTGAAAAACAGAACAGCATCGAACCAAATAAAGATGGTCCTTAGCAAAACAAAAACCTTTTATTTCAACATAAAAAGGCTTACCCAACCCCAGCTCGGGACCGTACATTTTTCCCCTAGGAATGCTAATTCCTACAGATAAAATAATTGTATCTCCCAGAGGGGGATTGAGCATGTCGGAGACTATGATGCTAGTGATGGTTATTTCTTTAAATTTGGTAATAGTAATGTAGGAAAGGATACGTTGGCTTTCCCTCAAGAGATATCTCCTCAGGGGGATACAAATATTGTAGTAACACCAACAACAAAACATCATCACCACCATACGATGTGGGAAAACAGTTGGTATTCATAACAGCTCGCGCTCTTCTCGGACTGGATAAATGCAGATCCTGTATGTTTCCAAGCTAATAACGAAACTATTTTTCAGCGAAATAGAAGCTAGTTCAAGCAAAGATAGTTGGATGTAGATAGCGATCACGCACCTCCCTCACCGAAGCAGACCATTTAGGCCCAATAAAATTTACATATGGCGACTGGTCGCCATGCGCGATGCGATAAAAATCTACCTCCAAGGTGAAATGAGATAGGAGGAACGGAGGTGTTTTCGTCTTTTGACACAGCCCCACCTGACCATTGGGGAAACGAACATAAAACCATGTTTGGCCAATATCGTCATACAATCTTTGCTAGTAGCGCAATTTTGCACACCAATCATGGGGCTCACGGAATACCACGACATGGCTGCCGAAATCATCAAATCCCTGCCTTGTTTCCCTCTTGATAGCAAGCAGTCAGCATTGTATACTTGGAACGGCGTTCACCAAACGTCAACTCGACAAGAAAATGGAAACTGTAAAACAAGACGCGCCTAACGAAATGATCGTTTCATATTGCTCCATTATCCAGATTTTAAAAGCGGCACCAGGTTTTCTCCTGGCACGCATTTCCATCAGGGATGAGCGGTTTTGGAATTACAGCTCACATGAAAATCGCAGCTTACGGTGCTTTCTTGTTTTGGTGATTGGCTCTGTAACCCGACATTCATCAATTCTACAGTGACTTTTCCGTCATTGACTGTCTGTCATCATCATGAAGCAAGTCAGATTTTCTTTGTTTATAACAAATTCAAAGATAATGATTCCAAAATGTTGGGTGTTTCCATTATTAGATTAGATTAGATTATAAGTTAGTTTAAGCCTCCCTAACCGCTTCAAAAATAGAGCGTATCGAAGAGAGGAAGGAGGAAGGCACCATTTAGTATGGAGATAAGAAAATGAGGAATCTATGATGAAGGGGCATAGAAACAGTAAGACGGGAAAGAAGTTCATGAAATAAGATAAAAGTTGAAGAAGAAAGTGAGAGGTTCTGAAAAACAGGACAGCAGTGAACCGAAAAAAAGGGGCCCTTAACATAACAAAAAAAACTTTTATTTCAACAAAAAGGAAGGCCTACCTAACTCTCAGCTCGGGCCCTCACATTTTTCCCCTGGGAGTGCTAATTCCCATAGATACAATAGTTGTATCCCCCTGAGGGGGTGTTTCCATTATTTTGCCTAACCCTCTTTATATACTTATTACTATTTCAAGGCATGATGGATAATCATTTAGTGCTGTTATTTATAAGAAAATAAACAGTGTTTTCGGGACCATTACGGGAGGAGGAAATTTTCAATTAAGACCTATAATTTCATCACGCACGTTTTGTTTTACGTAGCTAAGCCTAGTTGTAAAAGTAACAAAGTATTATGATGTTGTAATTTCTAATAAAATTTAGGAATTTATGAGCATAATACCTTTTGAGAAAATAAGCTGTACAATATCACCATTTTAAAATGTGCGGCAGAATCACCGACTACACGTCAAACATCAGTCAAATCACAATCCTTGTCTATGAATAGTTTCACGTTTTCCCTTGAATAAACTCTAACTATGGATTCAGCTTAGAAAATTTGGGTAGCCAGATACCGGAACACTATTACAGTGGCCATAACTAAATAGAGTGCTCCACTGCCTTGAGATTCTCAACATCTTCACTAAAATAGGGTAAACATTATAGAGCATGATCTAATAAAATACTTATTTCAATACCTGCATTTGTTTAGCTTGACTATTTTTTAATATTAGTTTGGTATCTATACCAGAAAGAAGGACTTTATGCTCTTAAAAAAACAAGATGATTTAATACGACCGAAGATTCAAGAATACCTGATAATTTTTATTGGTTATAATTATAGACCTTCTTATATGAATACGATTGTTACTTGAAGAACAGCCAACACATGCTTTCTACTTCAATATTCATGCAAGTAAAATGTATACATAGAAAACACTAAGCTAATACATAAAACATCCTCACACGCCCATACCCAAGGAAGATATTCCAAACCTCCAGAAAATACCTCAACATTTCAGGACTGCAAAAAACTAACCTTTAACGATGCTGTTTTGCATTTATTCTTTTACATTTTAACCTCTACATTTTCATATAAAACATTAAGAGCAAATGAGTTATGGTTTCATGAAAATCACTTGAAGATTATAAATACAATGGCTCCCACTACCAATGCCAAGAAACCAGCTGTGCAGGTCTTCTCAAAGTCTTCTTCGCCCCACATCCAATTTAATTAATTACTTGAAATTACAATAAATAATAAATCCTAAAATTGAGTTTAGGTGACACAAAAACTAGTTTTTATTCTATCTAAGGTAACATTTTATACAGCAGCAATAAAATACCTTTCTGGGCTGAGTGTAGAGCTAGTTGATGTAGAACCGATTGCTGAGATAATTGTTGTGGTTGCTGCTGCTGCTGTTGTTGTTGCTGCTGTTGTTGTTGTTGCTGCTGTTGGCTGAAATTGAACAAATTCGAAATCACGTTGTTCCCAGAAACTTGCTGCTGAGCAGAAGCGACGTTTATTCCAGAGAAAGCGTTGAGGTGATTGAGGGCCGTTTGCTGCTGAGGCGCGTTCACACCACGGAAGTTGAGGGCAGATCCACCCCCGCTGTTCATCGAGCTCAGGGACAGAGGATTCAGAGATGGTAAGCCGTTCATGTTACTGAAGGAGCTGATGCTGGGATTCAGAGCATTCAAAGAGTTACTTGAAGAATTGAGAGCATTGAGGCTATTCATTCTTGAAAGTGATGTCATGGAAGGGAAAGAATTTTCTAATTCTTTCATCGCATAAGAATCTTGCTTTGGCAAAGACAATCCTGGAGGCGGTCCAGGCTGTTGCTGGGCAAGTGCATGAGCAGAAGTGTCAAGACTAGAAAGTAAAGCACTAGTGCTCACGCCACTTACAGCGGCTGTCGTATTATCCACACTCGGCTGATGACCCGGCAGATTATTCAGCATTCCTAACCCCGGTGGAGGACCATTAGGTACTCTATTCGTTATAAGTCCATTAATTTGAGGGGGCGGTGTCGAGACAGAGTTTCCTAAAGCTGAACTAATATTTGAGAGTAATGGCAATAGCTTAGCCATATCGACCCCGTTATGTGATACATTACTAGACACATTATGAAGAGATGTAACACTATTGAAGCCAGGTGGAGGCAGTCGGGCTGCATTGACGGCATTAATACTGGCCCCGACACCGCCAATGAAAGCCTTCAGCCCAGTCTGGCCCGTCTGTGATTCCGTTTGCTGCTGCTGCTGCAATTGCAAATGATGGAATGATTGTTGCTGTTGTCGCTGCTGATGCAGCTGATGTCTTTGCTGTTGTTCCTTCTCTTTCTCCATCATGATATCCTGTGCTAAAGCTTTATTCGTCTCCTCAAAAGGATCAAAACCTAACTCGTCATCTATAGACTTGTGTCCTTCTGTATTGTTGCTCCAAATATTGGAGGCCTGGTGGACGACTTCATCTGAGTCGGTCTGCTGGATGACTTCACCAACTTCCCAATCGTCTGCACAGCATAGAAAAAACGGGAAATGACTCGTGTAACTATCAAATTAGTTACACACTTCCATGCCCCAACAAAGGTGACCTCAAGAGATCGGGAGAAAATACCACCAAGTATGAGCTGTAGAAAATGAGCACACTGCACAAGGTGTTTTTCTACCAGGATACTCTGCACATAAAAATAAAAAATTAGGAAGGACGAAGAAAGAAAAACTACAAAAAAGAGAGGGCAAAGAAGGCATGAAAGCTGAAAAAAACAAAGTGGGCATGAAAGACAACCCCAAAGGCCTATGTTAATCTGAGGAAACTGGACAGTACTCCCTGGAGGCCTCAGTCTCAACAGCACATCAAAGATAAACTTGATAATTATTATACTCATGTATAAATATCGGACTCAAGTACTATGGCCGACAACCTTGAAAATAAAAATTGCAACTACGAACTTTCAAGAAAATGCCCTGCCAGGAAAAAAGTTCAATAGTAATCAAAAGCCCCTGACGATATCATTTGATATTACTTCGATACCTGCCAGAATGCATGGTACTAGCTTTTCTTGACAATATTAGCATGCTTTTAGTTGCTCCATCTTTCAATACTTTTATGAACATTTACTGTACAAACATAGCTTTCATTGGGATAGGTAAGATTTCAATTTGACATTTTTAGTGTAAGCCACCTATGTTACAATGATGTCCCCCACCTATAGCGAATATTATCGCTGGGACACCTTACAAGGGGATGAAGGACTGGATATGGGTTTTCTCCGGATGTAGGGTATAAACAAATGTGAGGCATAACCAAATGTAGAGGCATGACCGGATGCGGGGCATCACCGGAAGAGGGAGTGAAGTGGTGCCGGATGGGCGAAAGGAATTTTTGGACTTTGGAGTTGACAATTTATTAGAAAAATACTAAGCCCCATTTCCATTTCCGGGCACCACAGATGAAATACTACTAATTGTTGAAAAACAACCTTTATTCCGCTACATTGAACAAACAGTTGTGATGCTCATTTTAGTCGACAGGAATAAGGAAGATCAATATTGGAATGACTTAGCGAACGTAAAATAAAATAAATTCTTACTTCCTAGCAAAAATTTCAGGAATTGAAACTTAGAAACTAAACTCAGCGCCGCACCCCAAAAACAAACGATCCTTTTATACATACTATTGTTTATTTTTATTAACTTGTGCTTCTCTCTAAATCCTGTGTCGACAATTATCATGTGTATTACGATAACCATGTATAAATGGCAATTGAGGGTCTCTATGCTAATGTATTTGAATGCATTTCTAGCTTTTATCTCAATACTTGTTCGCACTAATGAAAGTGTTTTTCAAATGAGCGTCGCGAGGATTGTGTTCTTAGTATGGAGTAAAGGGAACGCGGATTCTATCCAGAAAGGGCATAAAAACAGCTAGTTGAGGAAGAAGTTTAAGCAACAAGATAGAAGTTGAACAAGAAAATAGTAGGTGCTGAAAAACAAGACAGCAGTGAACCGAAAAAAGGTGGTCCTTGACATAACGAAAATCATTTCATTTCAACAAGAAGAAAGCGTACCTAACTCTAAGCTCTGGCCCTCACATTTTCCCCCTGGGAATGCTAATTCCCATAGATACAATAGTTGCATCCCCCTGAGGGGTTGCCCCCTAAAAAGGAAGGAGGAAAACACGATTTAGTATTGAAGTGTGCAGGGAATGCATGCGAAAGGCGTTTTCTCACACCGTGTGCATTAATAACAAGTGTGGAACAAGTTTATGGAAAACGATGTAAGAAATCAAAAAAGGCACCGAAAAAGAAGACAGCAGGGAACTCGAAAAAGACGGTCCCTAACGAAACAAAAAACCTATTGTACTCCAAAATAAGGAATGACTTCCTAAAAAACATTCAGCTCCAAACCAAAACCTTCCCGTGAGACGCTAATTCTCTAAAGCACAATAGTTTTATCTCCAATGGGAAGTGTACATACCACTACATTTCACATCTAAGGGGGAATTCAGTCACTGACACATCGAATATCCCTACTATTTTTTTAAGCGCCCAAATTAAGTGTTCATTAGAAAAGCCAGAAGCAAAGAGAAAACACTAAGAAGTTCCATTGGTACTCATTATTGGACATCTTCATATTCAGGTTTCTAGCTACCAGAAAACTAAGTGATAAATACCCACCTGAACGATTCGAAGCAGCGTGCAAGTTCTGTGAACCATCTTGGGAGTCAACAACATTATTGAGAGAAGTGATAATGTTAGCGTAGAATGGATCAGCGTTGGATTCACTTGTTGGGTAAGACGAGTCACCAGATTCAATGCCAGATGTCTCTTTAGACTCCTCTTCATTCTTTTCAGTACTCAAATCATCAACTCTCAACGAGTCTTTATCCAATTCTATATACTTATCTGTACCACTAGTCTCTGTCTCTTCATTAGGTACGTTTCTGTGACTTTCAACTTCATTTGAAGAGCTATTAGTGATGTCCGAATTTATATATGTATTGCCGGAACTAGCAGTATCATTGACAAACTGAGATTCACTATTGCTACTAGGCGACTGAGACTGATTTCTCTTGCGCGCGAGGGAGGAGACGGGCGAACGAGAGGCGTGTTTGTGTTTGGAGGTAGTTGTGTCAGAAGGAGATACTGAAGTGGGAGGAGTGGTGGACAGCACAGAACTAAGGGAAGAAGTGGAACTCTCTGATGACGCAGCGCAACTGGGACTAGGGCTCACTCGAGCTGCTGTCGAGCGGCCACTGCTGCTGCTCGTGCTATCGTCATTTCGTGCTCTGAAATATGGTAAAAAGACCTTGTGGTTAGCATCAAAAGTTGAAGCTAGTCGTCTTCAACAGGTGAAATTTTTTA
This sequence comes from Morinoia aosen, assembly GCA_030386875.1. NCBI lineage: Eukaryota > Metazoa > Arthropoda > Malacostraca > Amphipoda > Talitridae > Morinoia > Morinoia aosen. The sequence goes on along the minus strand of CM059564.1, from coordinate 10,227,372 downwards.
TTGTAGATCAAACTTCTCGCAGTCATCCAACAAACATACCTTAACCGTTCAACGCCCACATTTTTATACTCATATTACCGTTATGACAACCACTATCACTAAACCGACACTGGCATTAGGTAATCACTGTTATCAAGATGATGAAGGAACTGCCACTCGGCAGTGAAGTTCAAAGGACACATTAGTGAACAAATTGAATAAGAAATACAATATATTTTTGTTATTTTTGAAAGAGGACCGTACAGTCCACTTGGGCGTTAAAGGGTTAATTAACTTGCCTAGGCAAAGTTCGTTAACGTGCACACGCATCAACCAAAAATATCAAACTTTGGTTTATCGTAAAAATATCAAACTTTGGTTTAATATCAAACGTAGCACGAGTAGACGGAATAATCGAACACGAGAACTTCCACACAACTCGTGTAGCCACAAGTTAAGGCACCTGATTCCTTTTCTGAGAAAGTGCTGATCAACTTTTGTTCTGGTAACAGCTACATTCCACAGTTACTGACCTTTGTCGACTGCTCGACCGCTTCCTTCACTCACTTTATGGAAGTATGGAGATTACTCAAGTCTTTAATAGTAGATCACGTACAGGAAAAGTGAATTTTTATTGTCGAACTTCAAAAGTTGCATTTATACATAGCTAACATTCAAACATTATTTGCTTTCAGGTACTCGCCAGATTAGATTATAGATTATAAGTTAGTTTAAGCCTCCCTAACCGCTGCAATAATAGAGCGTATCAAAGAGAGGAAGGAGGAAGGCACCATTTAGTATGGAGATAAGAAAATGAGGAATCTATGCAGAAAGGGCATAGAAACAGTAAGATGGGAAAGAAGTTCATGAAATAAGATAAAAGTTGAAGAAGAAAGTCAGAGGTGCTGAAAAACAGGACAGCAGTGAACCGAAAAAAAGGAGTCCTTAACATAACAAAAAACATTCTATTTCAACAAAAAGAAGGCCTACCTAACTCTCAGCTCGGGCCCTCACATTTTTCCCCTGGGAGCGCTAATTCCCATAGATACAATAGTTGTATCCCCCTGAGGGGGGTACTCGCCAGAACCAACAGAGTGCGTTATTTGTGCGTTCGCCAGAGTGATAACTCATGAATTTTTCCAAAGAATTTCTGACAATTTCTATTATCTTTTACACTTGAAACTTCCATCTCAACTCAATTTTTAGCTTTCATTCAACAGAACACAAAAATTGAACGTACCTTCTTCGTTAATTATTACCTCTTCATCACTAACAATTCATGAACCTGAAACTCAAATCATCGGTTTTCTACGTAATGGTTCAAATGATGGCACTTGATTCCTCACAATTCTTCTCCCAAGTACTAACTGACATGTGATGACTGCTTGCGAGTTCCTTTCACTCCACTAACCTCTCCATACTGAATACCAACGAAACGCTGCAACTTATCTTTGGTAAAATGTCCTGAATAAAAACGTATCTGCGACAGAGATCATAAAAACAGGTCAAAACATTCCTTGCACACTCTCCAGTTCTTAGCCAGACATTCCCATTTGTAATTTATACGTTCATTTCACTCACAAAGCTCGCATCATAAGATTATTTGACATATACCAACACTGCCTACTGATAATGTTCTCACTCTTCATAACCCTCTTTCTCACTAACTATTGCACTACCGGGAAAACTAAGTTCAACTCTAGTATTCTTACACGTCCCTCCAAGTAACTTTTTCCTTTCAGAGTAATGATTCTTCTTACTTCATTTGATAACACTCTCCTGCAACACTGAATAAATTGCAATAATACCCACCAATGAAGACTTGAACAAACCACTTAAATGTGCTAAAGTATTTTACACCCACGCCTAATCTGTACATTTTAATCATCCAATGAAGCGCGTCGAAGTATTCATATCCTAACATTTCATTATACTGTATATGAACAAAAGCTTCATTCTCTCAATTTTCATACTTGGTCTTCATTACTTTTCACCAAACAAGTTCATCGTGATGATGGCTCCTGAAAACCCTGCTTCTATCAATAGCTCGTCAGACTTCTTGGCGAGCAACACGTTTTTCTGTGACGTAGGTTTTAAATAACAGCTTTCAAACTTAGTCCAACTGTTACCATGTTTATATTTTTATTTATACACATTCACTGAAGGACAAGCTCTCGAGAGCACACTAAACTCTTGCTTCTGAAACATTTTTATCATATTTCAAGAGACATGTTTTCTGTGCAATAGACAGTATGAAAAATATTATAATAAAAATTGTATTGCTCTATTATTGACTTTAGAATGACATTAGTCTACGTTGATAATGTTTTTGCAAATATACAATACAAAAAAGGGAGTCGATTTGCTTTGGAATTCCATCATTACTTTGGAATGCACTTCATGAACAATTTCATGCCTGACAAGAAACGAGAACAACGAGCCAGAAGCAACCCACCTTCTGCCAGTACTTTGATGATCTCGAGTAGGCGTGTTACGAGGAGATGAAGAAGCGCAGTTTGAACCGTTTGTCACATTACCATTTGATACGTTGTGTTTCCTATTCTTCTTGCTCTGGTTAGACGAGCCGCTTGGGTTGCTATTCACGGAACTTTGACTGCCCGAGGCCGAGGACACACCACTGCTGCTGCTGTTGCCGCCACTGTTACTGGAGCCCAGCTCTTTGCTGCCCACCAGGTGCAGCGACGGCCAACCTTCGCCTGGATTGATCACGATTGAGTCCAGAGGCTGAATGCCGGCAGTGTGATATCCACCTCCACCGACGCTACCGCTCCCGTTGCTACAGTTATTGTTGTTGTTGTTCGCACACGTGCCATTGATGGCTACGGAAGAGCGGCCATTGGTATTTCTAGTGTTAGTAGTATTTCCACTGCCACCGTTGCTAGTTTCAGATAAACTGTCTTTGTGGGTACGTCTGCCACTCGAATGAGGTTGCTCGTAACCGCTCGAACAGCCCACTCCTCCGCTCCTGCACACCACATTTTCATTAGCAATAACAATATTCCTTTTATTTTACCATATTAAATTATATGTCCGCCTCACATAACGAAAAGAGTATGTATTCCCAAGATAGATTTGAGAAAGGCACCATATAACATGGAATTTAGGAGACTAGGAATAATTAGATTGGATGAGTTAGCTTAAGCCTCCCTAACTGCAACAAAGGGGTTTCAGAGAGGAATGAGAAAGGCCGCATTTGGTTTGGAGTTGAGGGAACACAGAACTATGCACAGGCGTTTTGCCACACGCGAAACTCAGCGGATAAAAACGGTATGCTAAGGTGGAAGACTAAGAAACAAGAGAAAAGCTGAAGAATTTAGAGGTGCTGAAAAACAAGATAGCGGTGAGCCGAAAAAAATAGGGATCTTAACAAAAAAAAAACATTTCAAAAACAAGGACTACCAAACTCACAGCTCATGACTTCACATTTTCCCCAAGGAGCACTAGTTCCCATTGATATAATAGCTGTATACCCAGAAGGGAAAGGGTGAATCAATATACGTGCCCCTCACATCTTGAGCATAGAAACGATAAAATTAAAAAAAGTTCATGTCACATGATGAAAGTTGAAAAAGCAATAGCAGTGGAAAAAAGACATCAGTAAACCAAGAGAAAATTTTCAACAAAACTTATTCTAAATGACAAAACGGAGGCCCACCTAACCTTCAGCTCAGAACATCGCATATCCCCTCGAGGAGCATTAATTTCGTAGATAAAATAGTTTTATCCTCCTGAGAGATATCTTATTCAGAATAGTCTCATTAAATACCAGCAAAATTCTTTACACAAGGTCGATACTTGCAAATCTGGTCGACTCTTTAGACTTAATCACTCAACTTTTGAAATTACCCGATTCGATAGTTATGGGTATTTCATAACGGAAATTTACTAGCAGTAGTTCTTCAAAAAATACCCTAAAATCCACGTAGAATTTTTTATTGCTATCAATGATCATACTTTTTGAACTGTAACTCACACCAAGTAAAGAGAAGCAGCCTTCAAGAAGAATTTTCAAGAGGTTAAAACGAGTAACTCACCCATTTTTGGTAGATCCAGTACCTAAATATAGTTCTTGTAATTTCTTTTCAAACTCTTGATGCTTGCCTTGCTGCATTTCCTCTTTAGTAAAACTGGCTGCTTCATCACCTGAAAAAGATTAATATTAGTAGATTAAAAACAGCAAAATGGCTGAAAAGCAATGCAACACTAAAATATTTCACCTGACAATTAATCAGTCAATATTTAAACTGCTCCTATTTAGCACAAGTAAATGCTTTCATTGTTTCATGCGACATCGGAAAGAAAAAAAAAACAAATGGCCCTCACATGTAAAAAAACGATGCTTTTTTCTTACAATAGAATTAATTTTTTTGCAAGATTGGGGAACATTAAACGATTAGATGTTAGTTTAAGCCTCCTTAACCGCAACACAGGCGTTCCAAAGAGAGAGATGAGGAAGACGCTATTTAATATGGAGTTAGTGGAAGGCAGAATCTGTGCACAAGGTGCATAAAAACAAGAAGTTCAGAAAGAATTTCATGAAAAAGGTTCAAGTTGAAGAAGTAGTAGGCGCTGAAAAACATGACGGCAGTTAACCGAAAAAAGACAGTCAGTAACAAAACAAAAACTTATTCTATTTTAAATAAAGGACTACCTAACTTTTCGCTCGGGACCTCACACATTCCCCCTGGAAGTGCTAATTCCCATACATATACTAGTCATATCTCCCTGGGGGGAGAAAACGATACGTGCTCAAAGAAAGGATAGCAATGAACAAAAGAAAGCCAGCCCCCAAAATTTTGTATTTAAGCAAAAGAACAGCCGCCCTAACCTTTAGCTTGGGACGGCTGAGTTTACAAATTCATTATGCTAACACATGAATATATTGCTAGCGCAGTACAATGCTGTAACTTCTTTTCGAATACTAAAAATAGGACACCCACAGACCAAATTGACGATTACAATTTTTATGACAGTATTCCGATTCCATTTCTTTCAAAAATCAGCTACAATTACACATGTGTCCAGATGAGGGACATAAAACCTAAAAAACCTTCAAGAAAAATGCTCATACTCTTGATCAGATACCAAAAAGACATTCATTTAATATATTGAATTTCGGTTTCATGTTAACTTAGTGAATTTTCCAATACCTTCAATGACTATACTTATGTCTGAGAATTTGAGTTTCGTCCAGCAATGCCCGACAGCATTGAAGATCAAAGTTTTCTTTTCGAACTAGAAGTTTAAGAATATGAAATCTTTAAATGGTGCAGTTGTGTAACTGCTAATAACAAATGGTTTCTAGTGTTCTATATAGTTACTCTTAGAATTCTTATATTTTATCAATTTAGGCCTTCAATCACCGATTTTTTTCATTTTACATCATACAGAGGAGTATCAAATTAGTAATCACTGAACACTACATAATTCGGTCGATAGCGAGAGGAATACATTTTCTCAACACTATGAGGGATACAATTTGATCAACGCAGTATTTACTCTTGAAATTTTGGTAAACGTATTATTTAAATCTGCCCTACACAAAGTAATTCATAGCAGATCTAAATTTCGAACTTCGTGCACAGATAGTTCGATTTTGTAAAAAGGGATACCAACAAAGGCTTTGATTTGTCCAGTCTTGATATTTTCATTTCAGTATCATTAACCAAAAAGTGGCACTAACCAGAAGCCTACTACTGTAATTAATACTACTAGAATCAAACAGAATAAAGCCTTATTTTATAAAAACGTCAAAAAAACGCTTCAATTTTTGGTGAGTTTGGAACCCGGTGCATCTCAGCTAGAGGTACTTCGATTTTCAACCATTTTGCGACTATATTTTTGTACCAACAACTCGCTCTCCAAGCAAGGAAGGCTTGGGAATCACTGTAGTATACGGTACATAATCTAGTTTCTCTATACAGCGCGTGAGGGCTATTAGAAGACATGTAGCACACTCAAATCCTTTATAGTATTTTCTCATTTTAAATAACCCGTTCAAAGCAAGAGGTAAACCCTAGAATCAAAGTACATGCAGTCATAGTAGCTGTAACTGCATAACCTAGCGATTTAGAGATCAGTAACTTTTTACATGTTGCCAGATCATTTTTTCGTAAGTTCGGTTGGAGCTAGAGGGATATGATAACTATGTTTCCCTAGCTAAAAGAAAAAAGCATTCTCACCCTTTGATACCATAGGAACACCAGAATTTATATGTTAAGATCAAAATATTATTGATGAGGACACCAGAAGATGGACGGGGATCAATTTCAAAGAACTACAGGTATCAGAGCAGACAATCAGTGTCGTGGTACATCAGGTCATTCGATATGAACATTTGTAAAGAGAAAAGACCAATTCGTATCAGTAAAGACACAGGAATAAAGTCTCATGCGTTCCAAACTCCCAAGAACGTGGCATGCTTTGGTTATTCTGACGAAAGAAACTTCGACCAGGATCCGAAAATTGACAGGCTGGAAGGACAGGTGGCTATGTGAAGATCCTTCTGAAGTATTCAGGATGACCACAGCACAACAAATTTCTGGCTACTGTGATGGTATTAGGAGTTGCGGGTAGTGAAGTCATGTCATACCACCTTACTTTTTCTCTTCGAATTTTAAAGTTAATGCTGCTGGATACACTGGTATTCTAAAAATGGTTAAGCCCTGAATAAATGAAGTATCCAATGGAAGGCCATACCTCTTTCAGCAAGACTCGACACTTCCTTACCAAGCCATAGTAACCCAAGGCCAGTCATTAGAGAATTTTAACGTTCATTTGATCCCCATTAAGTGGTCCCAAACACGCCAGATTTAAATCCCATGGACTACTACGCGAGGAGCGTCGTTGAAAGGAAGACTAGTAGACATCCTCTTAGTACCATACTTTACAAATAGCCGCCATTGTCCAGGTGAAATCCGAAATGAGGATGGACCACTTAATTTCAGCTTGTCAACGGTTTCGGACTCGAATAGAAGCAGTCATTGAAGCTAGCGGTGGACTCGTAGAATAATTTAATATAGAAGTATAATCACAGGTATTTGTATAATTTGATTTAAATTTATATATCATTTGCTATGTTTTTCGCTCAACATGCTACAAAAATTCCTCAATTAACACTTGAACCCTGCATAGGACACTTTGTGTCTTATGGCCCCGAATGTCTAAAAATATCAGGAACGTACCCCAGAGCTAACGTATCCCTTACGGACCTTTTTTTCATTTTTGAACCTAAAGCAATGAAATTTGGTATACTGATAGGAAATGCTATTTTGAATCATTTATCATTAATGACAAAATGCGATTTTCTTGAAAAGGAAATGGGAAATCATAGAAAACGACATTTTTGGGGGGTTTTCTAAATGCTTCTCTTCCTACATTTTTTGAGCTACAGTAATGATTTTGGTATCATTGAATGCAGAATAACGTGGACATTCAAGAAAAAAAATTCTCAAATTTTCATTTTTTTTTTATTTTTTTATATATTTCATCATTCATATTCTTCAAGGTAAGCATCCCCCATCCGAATATTTTTTATTGTTGAATTTAGAGCAATGAAATTTGGTATACTGATAGGAAATGCAATTTAGAATCATTTATCATTCATGACAAAATGGGATTTTCTTGAAAAGAAAATGGGAAATCATAGAAAACGACATTTGGGGGGGGGGGGGGGGGGGTTCTAAATGCTTCTCCTACAGTTTTTGAGCTACAGTAATGATGTTGGTATCATTAGATGCAGAATAACGTGGACATTCCAAAAACTTGAATGCTTTTCCTCAAATTTCCAATATAAAAATTTAAAAAATTAAAAAAAAATCAAAATATTCTCAAGAAAATTCAAATTAATGACGTCATAACTTTGAAACAAGAATGAATTTTGAAAAACTTCTCAATACATTGTGAAGCCCTTGTTTTCTGCATCCAATGATACCAAAATCATCACTGTAGCTCAAAAACTGTAGGAGAAGAAACATTTTTTTTCTTATAAATAGGTTTTATAAGAAAAGTGAGTTATTAAGACGTTTGTCGTTATAACTCCGAAGTTTACAAAGCTAGAGCAATGCGGTTTGTTACATTTGAAAGTGACATGTGTGCTCTATCTAAATTACAGGGGGATTTTCAAAAAATTTTATGTAAAGCTTTCCGTAGACTTTTTTATCCTAAAAGTATAACTTTTGCCCTGACCCTACAAAAAAAATTCATATAAATTCTGAAAAAAAAAATCAAGAAATTCCCCTGTAATTTAGATAGAGCATACCTTTGACTTTCAAATGCAACAAACCGCATTGCTCTAGCTTTGTAAATTAAAAAGCCTTAGCAAATAATATATGTATATATATAATTTTTTTTTTTCAAATAAAAAATTTTCTATGGCCTTATGAAAAATTTTTGTTTAAGATAAGTTGTTACAAATGTGGAGATCTAGTAGTCTGCAAATTTTCATAGACGTACGTCCAATAGAACCAAAGTTGACCATTTTGTCAAAATGGTTCCCTTAAGGGCGCCTCACGAATAAATAAGTGGTATACTCGATATATTCACGCCCATAGCCTATTACAACGCAGCGCTTTATCAACATCTTGCGCATTAAATTCATATAATCTTAAAAGCTCTGCTCTCAATTGCAGTGAGGATAATGAATAGCATTGATGACAAAAGATTCTTATCCCTAGGATGAAACTCTTTAATTAATGGAAGACTTTTTACGATGGCGCTGCATTGAAAAAGATTGAAAGATGTTTACCATTATAAAAGATTGGATAGCATAGTAACTAGCTCAAAGCACCCTTTCTCTTCAAAAAAGATTGTATAGATAAAATGAAAATTTTCATTTCACATGAACTGGAAAACGCGGGAAATTCCCACACACGATGCCCCGCGCATACGTACAGCAAGTTAGGAAGGAACAAAAAATCAAAGAGATAAGAGTCATGAAAACTAAAAGAAGCAAAGTGGGCGCGAAATAAAAAAGTCGCGAAGTCCATCTCTAGCTGAGGTGACCTAAAATTCTCCTCCCTGGGAGCGCCAGCCCTTGAACACACGATATACAGACCGCCCTTATTAACAAAAATCCTAATGCCTATCCCATGTCTCTTGACGTAAGACAGGCTATAAGACCATTGGAACATTCTTAACAACAAAGGAAATTCCATGAGGAAGAATTATTATTATTATTATTATTATTATTATTATTATTATTATTATTATTATATAAGAAAGTTTTAGCCTCCCTTAACCACAACAATGATGTTCCAAGAGAGGAATAAAGGAAGGCACCATTTAGTATGGAGTTGAGGGAACGCAGAATCTATGCACAAGGTGCACAGAAACAATAAGCTAGGAAAGAAGTTCATGAAACAAGAAAAAGTTGAAGAATCGCCAGTATCGGTATCGGCGCCAAAAAAAATGAAAGATCTTAACCGATACTCCGATACATTTATACAGTACATTCACGTAACCGGTTATGCAAAAATTTCGGAATATAAGCTTGATAACAAACATTGACTGTGTAAATTTAATCATTTCCATTCATCAGATATAATAAAAGATTTAATGTTGCAACTGTATTTTCAGTGTAGGTTGGAATATAAACACTCCCAAGGGTGACGGGCTCTCGCCTGATAATTGGGAAAGCTTAGTGTTTCTGAACCACAACCTTAGAATTTTTTAATTCGAGTGTTGAATGCACAGTTATCAAAGATATTGATCTTTATCTTAAAGGAGAGAGGTATATTATCTTGGCGGAATATATAATTGTTTCATGTTTAAATAAGAATTTTATTGAATGATTCACTCATAGAATACGACTAGTTTATCTATTCAAACTTGATATTATTGGGTTAACTCGAGTTGCTATCAGGTAGATCTTACGCTTTGTTTGAATAGATAACGTTCTTTTTTGGATAAAGCCCATCTCTTTTTCGGTTCAGTGCTGTATTTTCAGCACCTCCGACTGTATTCTTGAACTTTTTTCTCTCATTTTCTTTCCATGCGTTTTTATGCGCAGAGAATCCTGTGATATTGTAAATGAGCGCACGCTGTGTATAGCTTCCTTGTATCCATAAAACGTTGTCTTATTCTACACTCTTTTAAAAAATATCTTGAATATTCTCTATGCAAACCTTAAGCCATCAATAATCCAAATGTTCATCTGGTGATGATGGATTTTTCTACTGTCATCATTGATATCCCTTAATTTTATAACGCAGCGCGTCAAAGATTTCTCAAGTATAATTTTATTACGAACAATTTGAAAACATTTTATATTGTTGCTTGTCAAAGGTTTCTCAAGTGGAATTATACTGCATCTTAGGAGCTTGAAGCTAAACTGTTTCAACACTCACTGTAAAATGAAAATGGAATTAATAGTGAATGAAGATGCATCATTATATTTTGCATTTGTTGCTTCCTAAGAAATAAATATAGCGGTACGCCACCAAATATGAAATTAATATTGGCTGTGCAGGAGTGCAATCCTGAGTTGCCTAACAGTGCGAAATTGTTCCTTCTTATTAATGTGGATACTATCCATTTCCAAAAAGTATAAGTATTGCTACATGAAAAAACTGAACATCGGTACCGGCCTCTTTTCTGGTATCGGTACATCACTACTTAGAATACCATAATAACCCGACCCCAGGTCGTAGTAGGAAATGGTACCGCGTCCCGTACGTCATTTACTGGAAAATTTCTTCGAGCTTCACGGAAGAAAAGTCCTACTAATCTATTATTGCACCAGATCCCGAACAGACATTTTCAAGCTATCCTCAGAACTCTTAAAAGGTTGCTTTATCAATCCTCATGCTGACTAAATGTTAAATATACGGAGCTTACCTTGTTTGTACTTTTAATCCACGTGCAGCATCGTATTGCGTAACTTTTATAATATCTGATCAAGGGAAAAGGGAAATTCTGTTTGTTTAAATTGCTAGAGAATTAGGAATTTTAAATGAAGAGTTAGAGCATGATTTGCAACAGTGAAAGATGACTCACCTAACTCATGAAGATACATGCAGTCATTCTTAGGACACTGCTGATTCTTCATGAAATGCGAACAATATTTAGTGGTACCTAAGGACACCTTTAGAGTTCTACCGTCCACGTGTATATTGTTAACTTGAGATATCGCCTTTAGAGCATCCTCCGCTCTCTGGTACGTCACATATGCAGAAGCACTCGGACCCTGGTGAACAGAAAAGCAGCAGATACAAAACCTTGTCACTCCTAGTGAACTGAATGCCACACTAGCACACATGAACAATGAACTCATCAAGCTAAACTGTGTCATCGTTCGACAGTGTTTTTCAGTAAACATGCGTATACAGTGTTACTTCGAGGGAATGGTTTATCCTAGTAATTCGAATTAGAAATCTCCGAACCAAAAGGTAATTTATCTTATTGAAATTGTTACAACAATATATTCCAATTGTAGTTTCCAAAAGACATTTTATATATTTCAATGTGCATTAAAGTTCGAGTTAACTAATATCACTGAAATGTCAACCATATGCCCACATATTACAGCCAAATATTACCAACACGTGTAAATGTATTTTAATATTCATTGCATTCTGTTCATGCAAACAAATAAAAATTGTGAGGCTTTTTTTAACGAAGCTGTTTATTTGATCCGCTAAACTTGATCCCATAAGCAGCCTTTACTATTTCTTCTTCTTCCTCACTAACGTGCTGATGGTAGCCTTGACCATTTCATAGTGTTCAGCACGTTCCAAACCACGAGCCCCACACAAACACGAACTCCATGGCGAGCATATCTTTACAGAGAAAAAAGAAAACCATTAAGAATGCCCTGACGAGAACGTGGAACCTATGCAGAAGGTGTGATCCCACACTGGACATCCTGCGCATAGAAACAGCAAGTTAGGGAGGAAGAGGAAAAAAAGACAAAGAGACAGCGAAGAAAGTATGAGAACTCAAAGAAGTAATGTGAGCACGAAAAGACAGGAGTTTCGCAGGCCCATCTACAGCTGAGGTAATCCAACAGTATCTCCTCTGAGGGCGCCAGTCCCCATAGTATTCGATACACACACATGAACTGAACTAATTAATCCTCTTCCTTATACTGTGCTCCCTGAGAGAGGAGGGGAAAGGATTCAACAACTAATGATTTCACGTCAGCACATCCATGCTGAGGAGTAAAACTTCACTCAGCCTTCAAGTACACAAGATTCAAACAGTAATGGTAAAAACCATTCTATGAGAGGGGTACCATAACGGTTATAAGAGTTGATATTCTAAGCTTAGTCAAATAGTTATGACACCGAGTTCGAAGCCATTATGTTTTCAACAGAATACAACTACTCGAATCCTCGGCGTAAAGTACGAAGTATTATTTCAATCGCTATTTAACACTCTTTGGAATTAAAGAACCATTTCTACGAGATAGAATACGAACTGAACATAGAAAGCCCAAGAGTGTCTCTTTAGTCTTACAAGCGTAGAAAACCTAACATACCTTCTTTTGAAATATAACAACTGCTACAAATTGTCTTCAACTGCTATTCAAGAATGCAGGGCGATAAAAAAAGCTTCTTAGTTGTGAAATGCCAAGATCCTTACTGATTCTATTAAAAATTCATCCATAACACGAACAACTGCTACCATATTCAAAACAAATTCTACTATTGAGAACAATTTCAAAAACATATACTACGAAAATGCATACCAATCCGAAGCAAGTTGCACACGCAAACGAGAGCAGACAAGCTATAAGAATACTCGACAATTTCGATCAGCTACATTCAACTCGCCTGAATATTAGTGTCAACAAAATGGGATAATGAGTAAGTACAAGAACGTTATTCGTTCTTCACACTTCAATAATCACGACATGAACTTCCTCATACAGAAGGGACGATTTTTGATCGCGTTGAAGTAAAAACTCGTGTAGTATTTTGAAAATGCACGACTCCCTGAATTTTACGATCTGCAGCCCAGCAACAAGTAAACTGTTCAGCCAAAGCTAAAAATTTAGCTAGATTTGTAAAGTATACAAGAAACGCGCGGTATTGGTGTGAAGATTCGAGAGCTCGTGCCATATATTTCTTTCTGCATTTTAAAGCACTGATAATTCAAAAATCGTTCCCATCCTCTACACGATTTACTTGAACCATTTTATGAGCAAGGAGATCACGTTTAGTTTTCATCCATTTATAAACATCGAATAACTCAAGCGATAATAACCTCAAACCAGTTTTCCCCTAACTGGCAAAGCGATGAGGTTTCAGATTTCAACACCTTTCATTTACTATATTACTAGTTTTGTAGTAAAACACATATCTAGCTGATAGGGCAGATAAAAATGATGAAATTAAACTGGATGTACATCCATATCAAATGTACCGTCACACGAAACGCCGAATCAACTAGAATGACTTCCAAGTGTTTCACGAAGCTCCCACAAAAACCTAAGAGACTGGATACTATGTTTTCTCACAAGACAAAGTTTAAAGAGTCCTAGTTTTATATGTTGTTCGATGAATCACGGACCATGAATAAAATTTAAAAGTTCAAGAAAATTACTTTGGAAGTACCTATAAAAAATAGCTTCATATGTGTTGGAAGATACCTCTTGATCCAAGAGTTCAAAAATAGAATTGTGAAAGAACTGTAAATAGTTTATCGACTTTATTCTCAGCGATGATTTCAAACTCAACATTACTAGAGGAAGAACAGCTTAGCAAGTAGCAACGACTCGACACTTACACCATCATGAATTTAGCAGTGATCATTGAAACAAATTAAAAACTCGCCAGCCTCACGTGGAATAAAGTATTTCACAGTACACACCATGGCAACACTAAATTTAAAAAATGGGTAACAAGGCCGACTTTTTAAAAATTTTCAACACATGTTGTAAGAAAGAACCCTGTTTTTTTCACGGAGATTATTGCACGCAAGAGGGAATGCAATAGTGCGCTTGAATATTTTACACCCGTATTCCAGGAGGAAAGTTTCTCCAATCTGTCACTTACAACCCAACCTATCCAACCGTAGCAAGCATGCCAGGACGTGTAGAATGATCTCCCTACGAGCCGCTGCGCACCCCAGCAGCAAGTACCTCTAGAGGTGACCTCTGCAGGGAGGTGAGCAATGCGCTCTACTCGTATGTGCACCAAATACTAGCCAAAAAACTTTACGGTCTCCCCATTCCGAACTACAGTGCAAATAGACCTCGTCTATTCGAATACACATTTAGAACATAACGGGTTCAACTCTCTGAACGTTCAATCGGTACATAAACAAGAACTTCCTTTTCTGCCTCTTCCCGAAACTTGGCTCAATATTATCGTTCAAATACGCAGCTGTGAATTTGAAAGAAGAGAACAAGGGTTTATTTCATTTTGTTAACCCGTAAACAGTTGAATAATCGAGTGGTTGACAGGCAAGCAAGCTGTCTCTTCCAGAAACTTAATCCAGTACTACTTTTACTAAACCCACCATTCCATAGTTCCCTCCAAATTACCACCTTTGTATTTTTTATACCACTGTCTGGAGACATTCACAAGCCGCAGCTTAAATAACCTCAACATTAAAATATATACTCTATACTCAACACTAAATCCATCTGAAATTTAGCACCCTACAGGTCTTCCTGTTACACTTCATTGACACTAAGCCAAATCACTCAGGTCTTATTCCGCTAATTTATTAAACACTTCCCGTATTTTCTTTTCCAAAAAAAGAAACACTTGTGCTATGCCAATCATCCGATGAAGCACGAGTCATAGCCAATACCGATTACTCTCACCACCAACATACATCTACCGTCTTCCTTCAAGTGCTTCACATGGAGTGTCAGCTAACCCATCAACTTCTTCAGACGTTTGTGCTCCAGTCTCTTTAGCAACCATTCCAACTTGACTCCAGTGACTATGAGACATCTATTCAGGTGTAGATGAGGTCAACTGCGGCACGGTAGGTCTTTCAGGAACATTTTAGGCCACACACTAGTAATGAGCCCTTGATAAAAACGTCTGATAAATCTTCACTCCAAATACTGCAATTCCTGAAAGGACCGTAGAAACATGAATTGCTTTCCCAAGGATTTCTTTCCTTTGTTGAACTTGTGGAATAGAAGATATAAGTTCTGCCAACTCCCATTTCGTCAGTTTCGTACAAAAACATTTGAAGCAAAACAAGTCTGTTCTGACATAAGCATTGAAAATTGAGCTGAAAATTTTACTCGAATGAAAATAGTTCAGGTTACTCAAAACCTTACCTGAGACCCAGCATAGCTGGTTGTATGATTTATCACAACTTTATGAATTTTTCCGAATTTCCCGAAATACTCCATCTTCTTCAGAGCCTGAAAAGTATGAAAGTACAACGTGAGAAATGAGTTCATGCACAATGATGCATCAAACCACGAGAAGCAAATACACGGCGAAATCTATTCACGTGTGAGAGCAGACAATATGGCACTGGGAACAATCCTAAATGTCGTCAGATTTCAACATATCTAGCCTAGGGAATGATAATCTTAATCTATAAATAAAATCAAATAGGGAACTAGATTTGTTGCTATCTTATCTCAGTATTAAAAAATTCATTATTAAATAACCAGTTTTCAATGCACAATATACACGTGCGATCTGTTCAACAGTTCACATATTCTCAGGTGAACAGGTGGATTTGAATGAAGCACAACCCCGGGACGCATTACGGCATTTACTGCATAGCGCAAGAATTGGAGTGTCTCGCCGTACAGTAGATGAGCTATGCTGACGCAACTACTCATTAAAGCAGCAACAGGACATTGCTCGAAAATTTGCCCGAGGAAACACGTAGCTTTGACTGTGACTGTATCATTAATCAATAAAGAGAAGATTGAACAATTTGAAAGATGTAGTTATAATATCATTTGAGAAATTTATGGACTTGTAAGGATTCAATCAGATAATTTTACGCTGACCTGCCAACCAAAACAAGAAATGGTGGTTCAAAGAAAGAAAAGGAAGGCACCTCGGAGTATGGAATAGAGAGAATGGGGAATCTATACATAAGGTGTGTTCTTACTCTGCACATAGGAACAATAAGATTGAAAGAAGTTTATGAAACAAGATAAAAGTTGAAAGAAGTGATACAGGTGCTGTAAAAAAGACAATATGAGCCAAGAATGTCATTTCAGAAAACCATTACAACAAAAGAAAGACCTACTTGAAGTTTAACCCAGGATCCCACACCTTTCCCGCAGGGATTGCTAATTTTCTAGAATGAAAAAGTTGCATTCCCCTGACACAGTTGCACTGCGCCCAACGAAATGATGAACTCACCTCCGCGTCAGCCAGTCGAGTTGACAAGCCAACAACAAAGACGAGATTCTTCTGCACCACTCTGACATTCGCCAGATGTTTCCGGTTTTCCGTCACTTTCTGCTTCCGCATCAATTCCTTCTGCTTCTTCTCCTGTTTGATCTTCTGCAACCTGGTAAATAAAGAATACATTGAAGGATGGTCACAGTAAAAGCCCTCAAAATTCCATAATTTAGCCCCAAAAGTCCATAAACCAAAGAACACAACACGAGATACAGTTGCCAGATGATGAAGCACAAATTTTTCTACATTCCGTCATCACCTCCACTAACAAGTAAAGCATCAGACAAACGCCATAAGGTGGCTCATGGCTCCACCCTCTCAGTTGCAGCCCAACTCGCTGTGCACCCAAGGGGATGACACTCTTGTACCAGTCGAAATTAGTATTACCAGGGAGAAAATGTTAGGTCCTGAGCTGCAAGTTAGACAGGCCTTTTTTGTTTAAATAAATAAATAAAAATTTCGTTTTGTTAAGAACTATCTTTTTTGATTCAGTACTGTCCCGTTTTTCAACACCTATGACTTTTATCAACTTTATCTTGTTTCCTTCTCAACTGACTGTTTCTATGCACAAGGAATCCTTCGCGGAACACACTTTGTGTATAAGTTCCTCTTGAACTCCATGTTAAATAGTGCCAGCATCTTTGTTGCCATTAGGAAGGCTGAAACTACTTAACTTATAATCAATTATTCTATCTTGGAGCACAATTAAACAACGCAAGCAGCAAGGTCCTACAACTTCTGCAAGTTTAGCACTGATTCAACTATGCCTGAAAATCTTGAGCACTTGACCATTCTATACAAGGCCAGTATGTCTCAAGATATCTGCAAGTGCTATCTCTCCAAAAATTCATGTTCTTTCAACATATTTTGATGTGCCAATTGACTTACCCAAGTTTTCAGAAAAGCATGACATTCGTTCTCCCCATACGTATCAATAAGATCAACTCGTAGAATACACCTACACCCAGTCTCTTCAACTAGTCTTGAATGCAATCATTCCCACAATCATTGAGAAAAACTCATTTTCAAATAAACAGGAACAATAATTTCAACTCGAGCAATTCTCTACAGCTCTCTGATACAATCTTTAGTAATTCCACTGCAGCAGCATAAGAAGAAAGATACTCACTCCTCCTGCGTGAGAGGCTTGTAGTCCGCAGGACACTCGGTGTAAGGCTTCCTGCACGCAGGACAAAGTCCATTTTCATCAGTGCGTAACCTGTGCCAGCAAAACCGGCAGATCTGGTAGCCACAAGTGCATGGAAAAAATTTAATGTCATCCATCTCCAGGAGTTCCATGCACAAGGGGCATTCAGGGCACTCATCAGATTGGTTAGGATCCATCTTTTTCTTCTTTTTCTTCTTTGGGTACTCTGCAACATAAAAATAGGCTATTACTATTGCACAAAACTTAAATATTGACAGAAATTGCAAGATTGAATCTACATTTTTTACAACATAGTTGACTAGCATACCTTTTGTGGAAAGAGCACAAATCCGTTCATAGCAGCGCATTATACTGTGTGCTACTGTCACAAGCCTTGACTGACAAGCTCTATACTTTCAAGGGTACTTAGCATTCTTTTCTGTTACTACATTCCTCACATTTCTGTTATTTCCTAGTGTGCTCCTTATCAAGATACGGCATGAAAAATATTGATTCCTCCCCTCTCTAAAGCTTTTTCCTTAACGTTTATTAACATATCATTAGAGTTAACACTTATCGTAACATTTCGAAGCATTTCTGTAATTACTAGAGTATGAGTAAATGTGTGAGACGGTACCAGCGTTGACTGCTCACTAAAACCAACAGAATCTCATTCTATTTACAGTAATTTTTTTCAACTCATCAAACTGTGGATCTAGCATTTTCTATCGATTCATTGCTTTTGGTTCCGTGGGTGGGTAAGAACTACCTCTTTTATGAACTTGGCATTTTGATGTATATTTTTTCAGGCCTAAATACTAAGTAGAAGTTACACGAGGCGAGTCAGTCCCTATTCTACTGCTTGAACAACCGTCATCATTTGGCTTTCCTAGGATCGACGTCGATGTTTGAAAAGCTCGTCAGAGGGCAGACTCAAACCTTTGAATTGAGACTGGGGGAAAGTGACATCCTTACTTTCCTCATATGTGCCGAAGTTTTAAAATTCTCCAGTACGTAATAGCAATTGTAACCCATCCGCCCATTTTCCCCATTTCTGGCATTCATTTGAAGGTTTTAATTTCACAAACACCAGAGATTATTAAATGTAAGTGATTCACTTTAATGTAATCACTGAAATAACCAGTAATTGATACAACAGGAGCAAAAAATTTCACTACTTAGGCTCAGTTTGCTAGCCTGACAAGTTGACTAAAGTATCTCGACCAACTAAGCGGTGAAACAAGAATCAAAAACTACTTGTGCAGATCAGCCTGAGAAGTAGTCAGCCTAGCTACAAATCAATGCCTACAAGACTTGGCAACAAGTTGGGCTGAGTAATGATGGGTAGTTTCATTTGCCACCATAGGAGGCTAGTTTTCCGATGCGTTGACAAAGGACCGACTATCAATGCATCATCCCTTCCTTTTGTTGATAGCTTAGGACTACCACAAATTCCTCTATGAGCTGAGGCCGTCTTCCACGCTAAGCTGAGGCAAAATCCTTTTCAGGAAACCACTCTAAATTGGGAATTTGAATGAGCAACAAAATCTCGTCCTGTTGTTAAGTTAAATTTACACTTGACATACCAATTACTACACTTGATCAATAACTGGAAAGGTTTGTAATCGGAAAAAACATAATACCAATTTGGATTGTCATTTCATACTTTTTGTCCATACATTACTGAAGAAATGAAACGAATCCAAAGTAAAATAACCAAAAATTATCTTGAATTAGAAATAATGAAACATGCTATACTTAAATGAATACAATGTCTCTCACTAGGCCTAATGATCAAGATCCCAGGCCTAATGATCAAGATCCCAAACCCTTATCAAGTCTTCCTAACATTTCATCTTCATTTAACAAACATCAATAAAAGGTTACTCTTAACTATAATCTTCCACTTAAGACATCCAAACCCATTTTCAAAAATGTGTTTAATATTTACTATAATTTCAATACATATTGCAAATACAATCTGAATACAAAGTACAAAAACCATGGCATAGAAATATTTTTATGAACACAAGATCGATGATGGTAAATGGAACATGGCAACAATTTCAATCGGCAATTCAAGATATTTATTGAAAAATTGTGAATAAAACAAACAAAATTATTCTAAGTAACTTAAATCTACACTTGATCTGCATTCATTCAAAATAGATATCAGAATATCTTAGCAGGCTGACTAACATGATTGTCAAGAATTAAATGAAGTGTCATTTGAAGCCTCCTTCACCACAACTAAGGTGTTCCAAAGAGAGAGGAAAATCCTTTTCAGTGTGAAGTTGATAGAATTGGGAATCTATACAGGTGTGTTTTCACACAAGACCCCCAGCAAATTGAAACAGCAAGTTGAAAAACAAGTTTATAAAAGAAGATAACAGTTGAAGAGAAAAAAAAGGAGTAAGTACCAAAAATCAGGACAGTTGGGAACCAAAAAAAAAATAGTCTATATAGTCTGTAACAAAACAAAAACATTCTATTTCAAAACAAGAAAGGCTTACCAACAAACCATCGGCTTGGGACTTCACTTTCCCCATTAGGAGTCTGATTGTACCCACTTGAAATATTTCCTCAAAATGATTTTGCTTTAGCATGACAATAGGTCTTCATCCTTCCTAATCCTGCTTAACAAAACTACATACACCAATATACGAACATATATAGAAGACATATGTACCCACAAACATATACATATCCATGTAGTCACATTTCTCACAGGTACTCGTTTACATGACATTATATCTGCACTTCAAACTCATGAGAACTGGCATTTCCATTCTATTCAAGTATTCTTGCATATTTTACTATAATTCACTCTTCCTGAGTACCCTTAAAGAGATTTTTTCCTTTTAACCTGCTAGCACTTGAAATATAGATCCTTTGTGAAAGTTTTTAAAAGGTTTCATTAATTTGGTCCAAGCAGGCACTCTAGCCTAATTCACAAAATTGAGTCATATTGCATTTTATGATAAGTTTAATGATTTTGATCCTTACACCTATTTTCTTCATTCCATCCACCTTGCAAACCAGTCAACAATCCCCTATGTTAGTTGAACTAACACCAAGAATAATAGTATTTATAATAACAATAAGAACATTAAACCTATCTGCAGCTGAACTATACGTAATAAAAGTTTCTCATCAGTCAGACAGAAGAGGTAAAATAACCAAGCCAGCACTAACTCACATGCCAGTCAAAGTAAGTCAGGAATGCTGGCACCATCAGACAACCTCATGAACATGAGGGTTCAAGGACTACTCTAACTGCATATCCTTCCATCAGTTAGAGAAGGAAGAATGCACCTGTTTCAAACTGCTTAAGACTAGTACAGTAAGTCCTCCTTATAGGATACTTTGCTATACAGCAAATTTCCAGTAATGGTGTCCAGCTATTACTACCCTCGATTCAATTTACGGTAAGCAAAATTTACAGATACGGTATCGGCTGGCGCTTTGTTTACACCTTACCGTAGCACCACCACCCGGAGCAGACAACAATCTATCTCTTCACACATTTCCCACAGAATGCAAGTAAATCTTAAAGTTTGATGGCAAGTGATAAATATAAAGATTTTCTGTTCATTTTGCACAGTACTTTAGATTTCTTTTGTATGACTATTTTCATGTATTTACATGCCTGTAGTTGTAGTTTTCAACATGCTGGAACACATTCCCTATTATGTTTCAACGGGTTCAGTATGCGGTAATTTCAATTTTCAGGAGCACATATGTACCATACAAGGATTTGCTGTACACTGATGCATACAATTTTATTCTCAATCTCAACTATCTTATGTAATACCTGTAATTAACACCAGAACCAAAGGTGTGAAAAAAAATTTTACACTAACAAGTCAAAGGTAAGTTTAACAAACATCAGAAGTAAAATACTGAACACATCTTGCAGAAATTGACTGTTATAATGATCATATACTGAAATTTTCTAAACAATAACAAAAATATCAGTAGTAATTTAATTTTTAAACCACACATGTTATCAATAACAATTCACAGCACTAAACTAAATAAAATTCAAACTACGCAAAATTTTTTAGACAAACACTAATGCTAAAACCCATGATTTATTAGATTTAGACATAACACAGCTAATTGATAGTTGTGTAACAAAACATTCAGAAGAATGATCAACAAATTCACAATTCATGGATTAACTTTTATACAAAAATTTTGAGTAAAAAAAACCTGCACTCACCTTAAATTTCAAATGGACTTCCACTTATCACTTCCTGGTAAAATCAGAAGATTTAAGGCAATGATTGAGTTAAGATGACTTGGATGACAACACGCTCAGCACTTCACAATCTGTCAGTAGGAATGTACAATAGTCAGTAAATGCATTCACAATGCCTAAAATATAAAAAATATATTTTTATACATTATAACTTACTATCAGAAAACTAATTTTAATCCGTATGTATGAATATATATATTTACCCTCTAATCCCATCTAGTACCTGAACAGGTTTCAGTAGAACAGAAGAAATGATTTCAAAAAATTTTTAATGCAAAAACTTGTGTTACACTCAGGGTTGGCATCACTTTCCAAAGCAATAAACCAATGTAATAAAAATTAGTGGGTGAGAGTCTTGTAACCATGGGTTGTAGGGTTACTTTCTTAATTCAGCTTTTAAAACCTCATTTGAACAAATAATTTTATTTACGATTTCTTTGTCATTATAGCCTAACTGTGTATATTCTCATTTTTTCAGTTTTACTAGTAAACTTGAGTTTACTATGAGAGACTAGCAGTAAGCCTAAGATAATTCTAGGTTGGGCATGAGTAGCAGTGGTAGGCTAGTTTATAAGTTATTTATAATCAGGGCTTGTGAGTAATTTTGCTATATTGTGTTGCTTCCTAGTTTGCTGTTTTGTTGATATTCAGTTCTTACTTTCTTTCTATGGATCTGCATTTGTTCTTAATACCTCAAGTTTCTATTTCATTGTAGAGATATGGAATTCTTTCATTTTATATTCATATTCAAAATATGTTAGTGTAAAACATTTGATTTAGTTGTTCATTTCGATTTGGAAATCCCATATTTTCTTCTTATTTTTGTAAAATATCTTCCTTCGCTTATTTTTTTCATCTTGCTATGATTACTATTGGAGTCACTGTAATTCCTATGTTTGTTTGAAGCATGTATTTATGTCTTTAGGTTCCCTGACGCTCCCCAGATTTCCTCTGCTGGTCTCACCTCACAGTCACATCATAAGGCACGTAATTAAAGGTTTTCAATTATTTTGTGAAGTCTTTCCTACTCACCTGTCCATGCTTGGTTTATCTAGATCTTACCATCTATGCTCTATTAATTTGGCTCAAAACAAAGGTTTTCTACATGAGGAAGTAAGAATTAAGGACAACATTTAGAGATAATTGAGAAAAGTTGATAGTATAGCTAAATACAAAGAGTACCCTCACATCCTACTTGCAGAAATAATATAGAAGAAAACAAAAGTTAAAAAATGTAGGAAGGGGTGAAAAAAAGAGACAGTTGAGATAATAAAAAAACATCACAAAAAATCTATTATACTTCAACAAAAGGAAAGCCCACCTAACTTTCAGCTCCAGCTAAGAATATCTTGCCCCTCAAGAAACTAAATCCATAACCAGAACCTGTAGCCTCTCGAGGATGATACACCCCGAAGAAAAAATACTTCACAAGAATACAAACCAAATAAATTCAAAATTATCAACCTAGTATTGTTGCCATGTACATTGAAATATGGGTTCCATCTCAACCTATCATGGAATCCACAGGTCATGATTATCATCAGATTATTAATACTAACAAACTTGAAGAATGGGGAAATGAAAGTGCCCTGCTGAACATGCCTCTTGCCCTGCCCTTTTTAATGCCTTCTGTGATTTCAATAAAAAAAATTCATAATGAAATATATTACACAGAAAATTTTCTAATGGATTGATTGATTCATTATATGATAGTTTTAGCCTCCCTTTACCACAACAAAGATGTTCAAGGTGAGGAAAGATGAAGGCACCATTTAATATGGAGTTAAGAAGACGTGAATCAATGCACAAGGTGCATAGAAATAGTAAGCTCAAAAAAAAGTTCATGAAACAAAGTAAAAGTTGAAGAAGTAGTAGGTCCTGAAATACAGGACAGCAGAGAACAAAAAAAAGGTGGTTAACAAAAAAAAATTCATTTCAACCAAAACAAGGCCTACCTAACTCTCAGCTTGGGTCATCATATAATTTCCCTGGGAGCACAAATGCCCATAGATACAACAGTTGTATCCCCTTGCGTGGTCACATTCGAAGAAGTAGTAAATCAATATTTCTCTAGAAACAACCTCAAAATTTTATATGTAGGCCTCAAACTATCATAAATCTAGAAAAAATAGTGAGCAAATTAGTCTCAGAATTACATTTCACATACAATATCCAATTTTCAGGCAAATCGGTTGGTTATTCAAAAATTCAACCCAAAAGCAAACGCTCATCACAACACTAATTTTTTGACATACGAATTGAAATTCAGTCAAATTATCGGCTTACAACCGATGGAAAACTCAAGATAAGACTTCAAAGTTTTGTGGTTAAGCTTAAGCCTTCTTTACAGCTACACTCCAGACAGGACTGAGAGGTCTGTTCACTGTTGTGCTTTGCTTCTCATGGACACCAACGTACACCTTTTTTGGGCAAAAAAATTCATTTCAAAAAATTTTTAGGCTTTAAATTGAAGCGATACATATGCTGAATTTCCACAAATTTTACTGGCAGGCATGCAATAGAATGCTCACTAATGGTGGCAAAGGGTATATTTTTTTGTAAAAAAAAAAATGTTTTAAACAAAAGATTTTTAGTTTTTAAAAAACAAACTTAACATTTTTCACCCCCAAAAATAAAAAATGACAAAAAAATTTTTTACTAACCAACAAAATGTTCGTGAAAATCTCATTTTTTGCTTCCATAGAAACTTTACATTTTCCTCACACCACATCCTACTCCTAGAATTTTTAGTATTGAGAGTCAAAATATATTTTTGAAAGAAGAATAATAGGGTAACACTACTGAGTTGTCAAATTAGGTAACAAATGGCAGGCCATCAAAATATCAAGTTTTTTGGGCAATTATCTCAAGTTTTTTATTAAAAACATCTCCAGACCCAAGCAGAGTGTCAAAAATTCCTGCCTCAGCATTGTAGCCCAAATGTTCATCCTTCAAATGACACACGTGTTCATGTCTGTCAAAATTTGTATTAGTAGGGTTTGCTGTGCACCCCTCTAAATTATGTTTTCTTGCTGTAACTCATTTTCCATTCAGCAAATTAAAAATTTTTCTCAAGATGACCCTCATTTATTTCCTGCGTAAAATCTTACAAGTCTACCAAAGTTCATGGGTATTGGTTTACAAATAAAAGAAAAGTTGTAAAAGGTGTTTGGTCCCCTTAATCATATCTGGTGATTTGCCTTGCCTTTTTAGTGATAATTAGTGTTATTTTTTAAGTCTTGTTCTCAATTTCATCATGGGCCACAAGAAGGTTAGTGTGAGTGGAAGCAGCGGGAAAAAGGAAAAATGTATGCTTTCATTTAAATTGAGATAAGAAATAGAAAGCCATGAACGTGGTATGCTGTGGAGCAAATTAAGAGCAAAATTGAGCTGTGGAGCAAATTAAGAGACGGGTCTAGTTGAGTTTGTTCATTTACTAACAGATTTATCTGAAACTCCATAGTTTTACGTAAAAATGAATTCTTAGGCAATTTGCTTGCATGATTTTTAAAATAATTTATATTCATTTTAATATGACAATTTTCACGCTTTTTTTGGTACATTTTAAATCTTGATTTCTCCAGTATTTCCTTACCAATTCTTAACATTCAACGTGTAAAATAAAAATATGTTAGCTGTAAGATCCGTCCTGTTAGAATAGTACGAGTTTTTAGGAAGATGTAACAAATGCAATTTTATTATTTTTTTCCGTAAACATTTTCAAATAGTTGAAGAAAATAGTTTTAAAGACAAAAATTCAAATTGATCTCATAGTACTTCTACAGCTAACACTTCTTTCTACATTTTGCAAGTAGAATGGTAAAATTTGATTAATAATGCATGAGAAATAGAAATTTGAAATTTTTTTGCACAAATTGAGGTGTGATAAAAAGCTCTCTCAAGTATTTATCATTTTTTGCCTGCTAAGCTGTAGCAGACATAAGAGCATATCTAGGAAGCAGTGAAGCATGTAATTTGATTCAGAAAAAATTCTCTATAACATGGGCTAAAAAATAAAATTGAACCACTCGGACCATTTTTATCTAGACCCTCTAAATGATTCAACATATGACGTAGATCTTGATACAAATTAAATTCGAATGTTAAGATATTGCAGTATATAAATTAACAAATTTTAAAACAAAATAATTCAATCTTTACTTGAGAAAGTATAAGTTGAAAAACATTTCTCAATTCAAGTGCTTAAAAAATTATAATGCCCCTTCCTACAATTTTCCATTAGTTCCTAGTTAATTTCGGATACCACCTACAAACTCTAATGTGGAAAATATGCCTCTAATAGGTAACATTTATTTTCTACTCCTTCGATCAACTGGATATAAATTTGTTATAAGATGTACTACCCCTGATTAATTCAAGTTTGTTCTGCAGCTTCACATACCAAATAGCAGAAGTAACTAACAAATTGTTTTATTAACCAATGCAGATAAACTATAAGTCAATATATTGATGCATCAGAACCCAGCTCCTCCGGCAGCTGACCGATGACTTCAAATAAGATTTGGTCAATTTCTACAGAATTATAGCAAGCAAGTTAAGATCTCAAGGTGTCTACTAAAATGTCCATCCTCCATTTTAGCATTTTTTAGCACCTTTTAGCACATTTGAAGATGAAATTTTAGCACCCTTTTCCTTCAATAAGCTCCAATGATAACCATATATACATACATACAAATACATATACCGGGCTTATCCTCCCTATGGGAGGGTAGCCGACAGCAGGCCACAATCACCACACTTATTCACTAGGAGGCGAGAGAGGCAGCACTGGCCGCACCTGAACTGCCAGGATCAGCAGCAGCCCAGCACTACCACCTTCCACAGTCAGGCCCGACAGCCATAGCTGGTTTACCCCGCCCGCTTCATTGAGCGCAGCCCCTCCCCTCGCACAGGACAAGTCAACCCCATCACACGCGGGCAACTTCCAGTACCTCGTCAAAAATAAAATTACCATCTTATGCACTGCCCCCACTCACTTCTGTCCGCAGCCATCCCTCTCGCCACGTCCACAGTCAGACCCCTCTCATACAAAGCACGTTTCACCCCATCCATCCAACTCATCCGTGGTCTACCTCGCGCTCGAAGACCACTCACTTCCGACATATATATTTTTTCACAAGCCACTCAACTTTCATTCTTACAACATGCCCAAACCATCCAAGCACTCTTTCATCCACTCACCTGCTCAACTTTTTGATAACACCCGTCTGCCCCCTAACCAACTCATTCCTGATCCTATCTCTTCTTGTTACTCCATACATGCTCCTCGAACACTTCATCTCAAACACATCCAACTTCCTCCTCTCAGCTGCTCTCAACCCCCAGGACTCTGCTCCATACAACAAAACTGGCACAATCAAGCTTTCATCCAGTCCCCTCTTAGCATTCATACTCAAACTCCTGCATTCAAAAACTTTCCTCATTGCACCCAATGTCTTACAGCCTTCACTCACTCGATGCTTCACTTCTACTTCCATACTATCCTTAACAGTCACATCCGACCCGAGGTACCTAAAATGCTCTAACTCCTCTAAAACTTCACCATTCAACCTCACATCCAAAGTTCCAAACACTCCACCTCTTGAACATCTCATCACTTTACTTTTATTCACATTTACCCTCAATTTCTGATTTCTGCCTTTTGCACACTCTACCAAACTCTGCAACCAGTCTCCTCAGTTTTTCCTCGGAATCAGCCACAAGCGCTGTAGCATCTGCAAACAACAGCTGACACACTTCCGAATACCTAACATTTTGTCCCACCAACTGCGCACCCTTTCCCAACACTCTGGCATTCACTTCTCTCACCACACCATCCATAAAAAAATTAAACAACCACGGCGACATCATACATCCCTGTCTCACACCTGTCACAACGGGAACCATTCACTCACCTCATTTTCTACTCTCACACATGCTCTGCCATCAAAGTAGAAACTCTTGATCGCATTCAACAGTCTCCCACCCACTCCATACAAGCCTAACACTACCCATAGCGCCCCACGATCCACTCGGTCTTACGCCTTCTCTAGATCCATAAATGCCCAATATACGTCTTTTCCCTTTAATACGTATTTTTCATTCACCTGCCTCACAGCAAACATTTGATCCACACAACCTCTACTACACCTAAAACCACACTGTTCTTCAGCAAGCACACGATCCATCAACACTCTCACTCTTCCATGCAGCTTCCCAACAACACTCAGTAGACTTATACCCCTAGAATTACTGCACTCATACCTGTCACCTTTCCCCTTGTATAACGGAGCTACACACGCGCTACTCCGATCAACCGGCACTTTACTAGCCTCGAAACATACATTTAATAAACGTACCAACCATTCTAAAACCACATTTCCTCCTTTCTTTCGACATTCAACCGTGCAGCCATCCATACCTGAAGCTTTCCCATTTTTCATTTCATCCAACGCACCTTTCACCTCTGCACTTCTTATTAGACTTCTATTCACTTCACCAAACACAGGCATTCTAACATCGCTTCCAATAGCTACTACTCGTGCAACCCTATCATCCCTCACGTTCAGCAGTTCCTCAAAATAATCCGCCCATCTCTTTCTCACATCACAACTCTCCACTAGCAGCCTACTATTTGCATCCTTCACTCTTGCCTCATTCTCCACCTGACCTTTTCTAATTCTCTTCACTTCCTTCCAGAAAACCTTCCTTCTCTCCATGAAATCACCTCCCAACTTCCTCCCCCATTCCTCATCCGCCACCCTCTTTGCTCTCCTTACCATTCTTTGTACCTCTTTCTTCCTCTCCTTATACTCCCCGAAATTTTGCTGGTTGCCTCGTTGCAACCACCTTTCGAACGCCTCCCGCTTTCTTCTCACAGCCGCTCCCACTTCTCCGTTCTACCATTCACTCCCCTTTCTAATCCCCCCTCCAACTTTCTTGACACCCCACACACTTCCCTAGCACATTTCTCCACCGCATCTTTAAACAACTTCCATTCTCCTTCCACTTCACCCACCTCACTTTCCTTCACCCTCCCATACTCTACCTTCATCTTCTCCTGATACACTCACGCTCAGAATCATGCAACTTGCTTACATTAGACACCTCCCTTCCACTCCTCCTTTTTACACCTCCCCACATTCTACTTACTTTCAACTTTCCTTCCACCAAGCAATGATCCGAAATCCCATTCATCTCACCACGGAACACATCCACATCGAGCAAACGACCCATCACTCCCCTGCTAACCAAAATATAATCCATCAATGCTCTCTCCTCTATCACACCTCCAATCATCCTCACATATGTATACTTGTTAATACTTTTTTCTGAAACAAACTATCCCCAATCACTAACTCACTCTCTACATATAAGGAAGGAGGAAGGCACCATTTGGTATGGAGATAAGAGAATGAGGAATCTATGCAGAAGGGGCATAGAAACAGTAAGCTGTGGAAGAAGTTCATGAAATCAGATAAAAGTTGAAGAAAAAAGTCAGAGGTGCTGAAAAACAGCACAGTAGTGAACCGAAAAAAAAGTGGTCCTTTACGTAACAAAAAAAATGTTTTATTTCAACAAAAAGAAGGCCTACCAAATTCTCAGCTTGGGCCCTCACATTTTCCCCCTGGGAGCGCTAATTCCCATAGATACAATAGTTGTATCCCCCTGAGGGGTTCCAGAAGCAAGAATACATGTATACTCAGAACAATTCCATTTTTATTATTAAAGGATTTAAGGATGGTTTTGAACAACAAAGATAACCTGAAAAATAAACAAATTTAGTAATATAAAATAATAGTAATTATTACATTTTATGTTTAATAGCCCCTACCAGCCAGTTGAAGAAAGATGTCGACTTTTTATGACTATAATAATTAGATATTTGTAATCAAGAACTTAACAAATTAAGAAATAATATAAACTCTGCAATTGTACTAATAAAAAAATACTGCTCAGGTACCGGGGAATGCAGAAACTTCCCCTATTAGGAATGGCCAGGTACCAATCCTAACCCTTGCATTTTTACTTATAAATATTAAAATCTAAGCAATTTAACATTTTTATACATTTTTAGCACCTGTCCTTCAATTTTATCACTTTTTAGCACATTTTTTAGCACCTTGCTGATTTTAGCAATTTTTAGCACCTTTTAGCACCTTAAGCACCTTTAGTACCCTGTAGACACCCTGGATCTGTTGACTGCCACAGAAACACTGGCAAAAAGTGTCATCTAACAGAGCTTCAGTGAATATAGTCCAGCTAAAATCAGTGATCTTGTGTCAGTTAATTCCTCAGGAATTATCACACTCTCTTGCAGATACGGTCACTAATGGAGTTGAATGTGTAACTACAATTTATTTTTCATATATTATTCAAAGTTATTTCTTCTAAACTGCTCAAGTTGCACAAAATTGTGAGATTCATTTCATGTAGTTGTCACCTTCTTCATTAAAATTTGACCCAAGTTTTTCAATATATTTTAGAGCTATGCTGTTGAAAAGTTAAAATGTGAAAACTGATCAATGAAAGGTGAAGCCTGTTGAATAAAACAAGGACCAACACAGTACACATTTTACCTTTTATGACTCATCTTGGATGTTTATGACAAACAAAGCTGACTTGAAGCTACAACTCAGTAACCAACTGAACCTGCTCTTACCAAGTCAGATCTTTCCAGTATTTTCTGTACATGGAGTATTCATGAATATCTTTCATAGAAGAAAATGCAACAGAATCACTGGACATGTAGAACAGACTGATTGTTCTCTTAACCTGATAATATTTAAAAACTAATAATACTTCATTCAATATTTGCTGTATTTCAGAACCTAACCATCTACAAGAATGAATCAGCCATGTAATATAATTGAAACTAATTCAAAATAAACATGAAAGAAAGCCAAATAATCCCAGGTGGATTTCATCAGCTCAAATCAAGTTTTTTGACTTGCACTAAAACCTGCAGGGAATAACAATCAGTTGTGCTTCTGTATACTGCATTCAAATTTATTCTTGCCCAAATTTTGGCAGATTGTTTTAGATTAAGGGGGTCCTCCAAGGCCCCTTTTCTCTCCAATGGTCATTTTTCATGTTTTTGTTAGAAAAGGACCCTTAGGTGGTGGACTATTCGGTCCTAAAATTTTATGGCGCTGTAGACAATAGATCCCCCCCAAGGGGGGGTAAGGGGACCAAAATTTTGAATTTTGGACCCCTTTTTGACCCCATATAAAAAGAAAAAACAAGAAGAAATGGAAAATTTGCGAATATACTTTTGTTAGATAGTTTTTAAGGATTTTAAAACTTTTTTTTTTATTTCTAGCATAAAAACTAGATGAGTTCTATTCTTTTGAAATATCAAAACCAGTGGACTAATAACCAATGTGTCAAATTTTTTCACAAACTAAGGCCTGAATCAAAAAAATGTATAGAAGAAATTGTGTTTCTTTTCAGAAGTTACATACCATAGTCAAATTTCATAAGAATCAGACTGAAAAAAAAAATTTTCATAGTTTTGAAGAACAAAACTTTTTTTTTGGGGGGGGGGGTTTGGAAATCAAAATTGACAGTGTGAATGTGAAGTTATGTATGGATATTATCGAGATAAAATTAAAACTGCATTCAATTACACTAAATTGTTCATTATATTACAATTCAACAAAAAATTTTATTTTGTGCTTAACCCAACACTTCTAACTTTCAACATTCAAAATGTATCTTCTCATTCAGTTTTGATGCTAGAACAAAAGCAAAGACAGTTTTAGAATCCTTGGAACATTCCTAACAAATTCAAATGAGCTTTTTTCATATTCAAATTTAAAAAAAAAAATATGTAGCTCTAAACCCAAATTTGTAACAAATAGAAAAATTTTGAATTTGAAAAAAGCTCATTTGAGTTTGTTAGGAATGTTCCAAGGATTCTAAAACTGTCTTTGGTTTTGTTCTAGCATCAAAACTGAATGAGGAGTTACATTTTGAAATGTCCATAAAATATACCAAAGAACTCATTTTTCGAAAATAAAATAAAAACAAAGCCCTAAATCGAAAAAATGACATGAGTAAAAAAGGTTTACTTCCACAAAATACATATAGTGGCCAATTTTCAAACAAATCGGACTAAGAAAGTTGAAAAAGTGGGACGATCTCCTTAAAGGCAGTGATAACTTTTCTTTCCTGCGGAGAGTTGGTTTATGTATATATATTACTGGCTTACGGAGTCAGACTTGATAAAAACTTGGTCTAAAATGCAAATTGTACCAACACTCAGCATAGAGAATTTGGTTATCTATGATGGAATTTATACTGTTCCATTTTCCATGTTATCCAGCATACTGCAATGTTGAACAGTTTTCTTTAAGTTTTACAGTGAAGTCTATCCAGTGAATTTCAATTTTTGTATCAAGGAAAAATTGTCATAGTTCTCTTCATTAAAATTTCAGCACATGAATCTTCTCAAAAAAAATTTATGATTTTTGTTTTATTTTTTATTTGCTCTGCCATTACATATACATTACACTTATTAATATGTGTTCATAGCACTCAAAATATGCACTATTCTTTTAGAGCCTTTTTCAAGTTTTGGCCTCTTTTGCATACTTTTCAAAACAGAAGAGTATAACTAAGCTCTTCCTCATGAGGTTGCATTCTGTTCCTGCAGGCAAGGGAAACAAAAGTGTAAATTCTTGACTTGCATCACTCAAGAGCCATAACAATCTTGAAGTTAAGGGCACGGTCTGGGTCGAATTTTGAATAATGGTAGGTTTACGATTTATTGACTCATCTGATAGAGAATGTTCTTGCGCATCCAACGGTATAATTTGCTTTCAAGTACGTACATTGGTTCGTCTCCTAGACAGAGTAGAAGATGCGCAGTAACGTGACCTTGACACGCCAGTGTATGTATGAGTGATTTTCCCCTTCCCCCCCTAATTACGAATCAATTTTGGGCGTTCTTCTACAAGAATAGCAAGAGAGTTCATTCATGGCCTTGCTTGAAATGCTTTAGTACTCATAGAAACATTTTAACTCTCAGTGTTAATTATGATGATGTAACTGAGTGTTTGTTTTGAGTCCGGCTGCTCTGAGTCCTCAGCTAATTAGCTGTTGTGTTTTGAAGGTATGAGAATGGCAAATATGTCATTCAAAAGGGCTCAAGAAGAGCTACTAAGAGAAAGAATATATTAAAATTTCTATGCAATTAAAAAAAACATTTTTCAACAATGACTGGTGTTCTGAAATTTAGATTCATTGTTTTTTATATAAATCCTTTCCCATAGTTTTGAAGTTACAGGAATGGCTAATATAGGAATCGATAGAGATTGGAAAGATCTAGACTACAATAGCTGTAAAATTTATTGAAAACAAATGACAAGTTCAGATATAAAACAAAAATAATAAAAATTTTTTAGAAAAATGGCTCTCCTGAAAAGTTACCTTTTAGATCCTTGAACAGACACTTCCCCCCACAGTTTTGAAGGTACAGGAATGGCAAATATATTAATTGATAGCGATTAAAATATTTTAGAGAGGCAGTGGTGTAGTTTTTTTAATTTCAAACCATGTTGAAAATTATAAGCAGAAGAATTTGAAAAAACAGAAAAAGTGGTCGATTTTTGGGAAAAAAATTCTCATAATTCGAAAAATCAAATTTTCGAAAAACCTTACCACCGGATCTCATGACACGACAATTATCTACCTAGAAAACCTTTATCCAATTCTGTAACTTTAAAATTGTGGGCGAGGTGTATTTTTCCACAACATCCTGTTTTTCAAGTTTTTTATAAAAAATAATTTTTTATGAATATACAAAAATAACACGACTTCAAAAAGAAATGCCGCATCATTTGACACCTACTGTGAAAATCTTAGAAAAATTTGTCGTGATCCGTCGGTTCAGAGCCTGCCCTTAACTCATATTGGTTAACAACAGCATACAAATACAGTTGACCTGCTAGTATTATATGCAACATAGTTCATTTGCAATGATCATTTGTGTTACTAATTCTGGAAGCAAGACTGATTCACCCTGCACTGCTGCAACCATCCTAATAGCCCCCTGAAAACCATGAGCTGCATGAGTAACTGGGCAGGGTAAATTGAGTTAAGCTTTCTGGAAAGTTACAATGCATTTCAAACAAAAGAAAGATTGGACCAGCCTATTTTATGCCAAGTCTAAAGGTTATTAGTCTTATTTTACCCATGAACTCAATATTCAACCAGACAGAGAAGATACTAGACTAGCTAAAGTTCTTGCAGCCCCAGAACACTGCCCTGGCAGAGTGCATTGAAAAGCTACAAGAAAAGTGAGACAAGAAGCCTACCTTAGCCAATGTAACTTGAGGTTGCACACAACCTAAAGAGTAGACATGTAGCAAAACGTGATAATTATGATCTCTTTTTTTGTGTAGTTACCACTGGTGGTTATCCAAACGGGAATGTCTCAACTCCACTGCTTGGAGCAATATTCCTGTTACAACATTGCAATGCTTATGACAGGATGTAATTTTAGGATGATGGACTATAAATTAGAAGTTGTTTCAAAAATAATTCAATCAAATTATTCAAATAATCCTTTATTACTCAGTATTCATTTGTTCTGAAAAACATCAAACCTGTTCAAGTTGAATGGTTCATAACAAAAAATAATTCACTATTTTAACAAAATGAAGGCTTACTTAAATTCCTGTCGATACAATAGTTGTCCCCCCTTGATGCACCAAGGTCCAGAAGTAAAAATGGAATCATTCCATAAAAGCTTATAATAAATGAGAACATTGTTTTAAAGATATATCTCTTACTGAGCTTTTCCCTCATATGAACTATTGTGATACTGCAGCACTCAATCTGCTACTGTATAAGTGAAGCAACCTAGTAAGTTGCTCTTTTTCCAGTAAACACAACAAGCAATTGAATGTTTCATTTGTAAATCCTATTTGGAAATTGAATTGCAAGAATAATGGGTTTTAGAATGAAACTGTGCAATTTTAGGATTCAACATTTTATTTCAACAGCACATTAGAGAAAACCGATGTTTTACAAGTCAATTCTATAACAAGAAGTTCAACACTAACCATCAGGGATCAAAATGCTATGACTTCAATGCATTTGTCCTTCTGATTAGACAGTGGGATCTCCATGAACTAATGTGGAATTATTCTCCTTCCTAAACCTCTATTCAATTTT
The DNA here is from genome assembly GCA_030386875.1 of Morinoia aosen. Lineage (NCBI taxonomy): Eukaryota > Metazoa > Arthropoda > Malacostraca > Amphipoda > Talitridae > Morinoia > Morinoia aosen. The sequence goes on along the minus strand of CM059564.1, from coordinate 10,192,439 downwards.
CCATGAAGAAATACATAGATTAATTGAGCAACTTATGGTAGCTATTATATTTTCAGTTGCAACATTAAAAATGCAATTACTTGAAAATTTTGAATTAATTGCTAAATGATAATTTTATCTGCATGGGAATTTATGCCGGATATTTGTCACTTAGTTTAGGACAAACAAGTTTGTTATCTATTTTGTGAACTTGTGAATTGCAATAAAAAAACAGCACTTCACACCCAATTCACAAGCTTTAGCTAAGTTAGCTCAATTGATACGTTTCCCTTTACAATAACAATCAATTCTAGAAATACATAACATCTTCCAAATTAACAGCTGGTAATGAGTATTTTTTCCTGCACAGTACTTGATTTTAGTAGTTTTATATAAGGTACAATTTTTTGCAAAGCAAGTTACATTAATTATTTCAGAATAACATAAAACAACCCAGATAGGATTGCTATGAAATGCTAGGAAACTGACGTTTCATTTACAAATTTTACTATTTCCATCAGCAAAAAAATTACTCCCTATATCTTACATAATGAATGTTGTCCAAATTGGCCTATAATGAGTAGAGTCTGTAACAAGACTACACACAATAACAAAGGTTGAAAAATTTCAAACTGTCTTAACATTTTAGGCATTTATAAAATATTTTTATAATATTTTAGTCCCTTAGTTACTAATAGTAAATACTTTTGTACTTCCCCTGTAATTGTTTATAGAGGCTATTCAAGTTATCTGCAGCATTCCTAATATCACTATCTCAATAAGTTTTCTGATTTGTTTCTATTCAACCAATATCTGAGGTGTAATTTCCATTTCAAGTACTAGCTATACTCTTTCATATAAAATAGATAAACTAGATAAAATTAAGCAATGCCAAAGACTAAACTTCAGTTTGCTACCAGAACCTTATGTCATTGGGGGGATCTTAAGCACAAAGAGAAAAACTGAAAAGCAGTTCAAATAGATTAAATTTGTGATGCAACCAATTCTCTACAAGAACAAGGAACGTATAACATGTTATTTACAATGAGAATGAATTAATGGAAAAGTTGAAAGATATTAGATTGCATGCTTGCCTTCACATGTTCCTTTGGTGAATATTCTCCAAGCACTAAGCTTAGGGGTGTCAAAAACGCAACTCTGTAATCCATAACAACTTTACTACATTTCTGCAGTTGCTATGGTCATTTTGGTTAGGTACAAAGGGCAAGGAATAGAATAGCCATTTTTCTTGCTTGACTGCATTCTCATTCTTTATAACCAATGGGAAAATTTTAGTTGCACAACAAACTTTTAACATGCTTGCCATAGTCTAATCTAAACAAAGATAGTAAAATTAGTGAAATGGCAGCCATTCCTACTAGTCAATAGAGAAACATTTAGCAGTGGTACACATATGTACCAATAAGGAGTGAACATGCTAAGCCACCTCCTGTTTAGTAGCCTCCAATTATGCCACTTGGAACTTGCACATTTTATTTATTTTAATAATATTGAAGTAAATGTAGCAATTCATACGGACAATTTTTTTTTTTAAATCAATAAAATACAAATAAGAAGCTGAAACTCTTTACTGGTTGGGAAAACATTTCAACTTGATTATAATTGTGTCCAATACTGTTAGCACTAAATTCTAAATCATTGAAGTATTTGAAGTTTATTCAATTTCTTAGACAAGATTGAAAAAAAGTAGACCTACACATTTAATTCAAAATTGTTTGTTTGTTCATGTTTAATGTAATCACATTTTTTTCTCAGCATCTTCAAGCAAGTTATTTTCAATATCAACCATTTGATTCCCCAAAATGTAGGCCAAATTCAACAGCACAGAGGTAGATTTCCACCCAATTCTTGCATAAGCTTGATGAACTACATTCAACAAAAAATGAAAGTTAACACTAGTGAAAGTAGAAGCTAACTTGAGCATAGGCCTACCTTGAATATATTTACTAGGGTAATTCATCAAATATCGAACAGAAATCACGTGTGTCTAGAAACAACCTTCATAAATCGGTAACTTTTGCTCTGAATAACTCTTGCGGGCCTCAAGGTTATTCTCGAACAGTTGCTTTCTTGTTCTGTGATGTCGCTTGAAAGACAACGTAGATTATTGAAATGTATTTATTGTTCTAAAAATCGAATTCTTTAGTAACATAATTTCATCAATATCGAACAGGAATCAAACAAGAATTTTGATTTGAACAGGATGGTTTGTCAATTAGTTCTCTTCGTATGGAACTTTTGTTAGACTATTAGCACGCCACGTATGGTTTGTCTATTAGTACGCCTCGTATATTTTGTCCATTAATATGCCTCGTATGGTCTATCTATTTGTACACCTCATGTATCCACTTGGAAAATAAACGTTTTTCTTTCATTCTTTTTTTTTTGGTGCACTGGATTTTCTTGGAAGTGCTCGCGGTGGCACAGCGGTTAAGGGATCGGACTTGTATGTTGGAGTCGCGGGTTCGTATCCCGGCGCTGGCGCTGCGATTTTCCCCGTTGGGTATAAGGGAAAGCTCAAGCACAATATCCCACTCGACCCAGGTGTCGGAAATGGGTACCGGCTTTACGGGGGAACCGTCATGGTGTCCTATATATAGTGTTAGTTATAAGACATTTGAAAAACCAATGCTTAAGATCATTTGTATCAGGCTTGATTGGAAATAAAGCATCCCAAAGATGCCGATGTTTGTTTTGTTTGTTCGTTTGAAATAACGGTCAATGTGAAGTTTCATGCAATCACGGAAATTGATAATTATATTCCAAACAATCACTAAAGGGACCCATTTAAGAACGTTTTTTATGAACGACATTCTGCTCGCTGATGCGTTATTTTCGAATTATTGAACTTTGAAGTTGGCCGTCGCGCGCCCAAGGAAGCGAGCGTAATTTAATTAAAAACGGAAGCTAACCCCCTATTACAAACGTAAAGAGGTTGGGTCGTGAGGGGTAGCCACAGTTCTTTTAGTGAAAAGTATAAATAAAGCTTCTAAACCACCCATTAGGGTGACGACCGCAATCTTGTTTACATCGGGTCTAACATGGCGACCACCATGGGCGCCGCCATTTTGGACCCGATGTCAACAAGATTGCGGTCGTCACCCTAATGGGTGGGTTAGAAGCTTTATTTATAATTTTCACTAGAAGAACTGTGCCTCCCCCTCACGACCCAACCTCTTTACGTTTGTAATAGCTTCCGTTATTAATTAAATTCCGTTTCACGCGCTCGCTTCCTTTGGCGCCAAGGCCAACTACAAAGTTCAATTATTCGAAAATCACGCATCAGCGAGCAGAATGTCATTCATGTAAAACGTTCTGAAATGTGTTCCTTTAGTGATTCCTGGGATCGGCCTTATTAATTTCCGTGATTGCATGAAACTTCACATTGACCGAAATAACTGTCTCATTACTTATTTTCAAGATGCATTTGAATGGAGAGTTATCAAAATTTGAATATGATGTCGATGTTTCATTTGCAGTGTTTGTTGAACCATCATTGTGATCATCAACCTGTGTGACCTTTTTTGGAGTAGAGTGTAAAGCACTCGTCAATGAATTATTATTGATGCTTGCATCAATTTTCTTGGCAAGGGATTGATCATCAGTAAATGTAACCAGACGAATCATTGATGATCTTGAGGGCTTTGGAACACCAGCAGATGATTGATGGCCCCTCACCAGAATTCCCATCTTCAACTATTCAATGTTATTATCAAGCGTTAATACAATATTTTAATGAAATAAAACAGGCGTTCAATAGATCGATTCAGTTATTTAAAAGAATTAAGAATCGAAAAGCTTTGTTCGAGGCATAAATTCATGATTTTTACGGAATTTTGATTCGAACACCTTTGTTCAGTATTTAATACTGACATGAAAAAGGAACTGAATGTTGAACATGGAATAATTATCAGGTTTTTGGCGGAAAAGAAAAAAATACAGTAACAGATCATATGACAACACTACTCTCTAGTTATGACGGGAGGTTGACGGTGACCCAACAACAATTAAACCATCGCAATTTTCCCGAGGTGCGTAAGATTTTTCGAGTGAAAAAATTCGACCAATTTGTAAGGGTCGTACAGAAAATGCGTTCGCAACAGCTGGTAGCAGTTTGCAGCTCACAGAAATGAGTTTTTATCACTAAAATAGGAGTTTTATATGTAAGATCACTGGCACTGAGCAAGTTTGGATGCTTACTAAATTTATTACGCGCATATTTCCAAAGTTGTTCGATAATCAGTTCAGTTCGATATTTGATGAATTACCCTACTCTTTAGATAAGTCGACAAAAAATTGCACAGCAGCAGGTCATAATTTGAAAATAATTACGGAAATACCTCATGTTAAAAAATTAAATACCTTCACTACAATTATAAAATATCATTAGTTTTAAAGTTGGAGTCTAGAAATGCGACAGAATAACTACGCAGTTTAGAGTACAAAACTTGCACTGATCAGATTACAGGGAATACGAGGGAAATCAGTGCTTTGACAGATAAAGAAAGTAATGTTTTATCGTAAAATGTAACCATTTACTCCAACACACAAAATTTTTAACCTAAGACTACCACTCATATCATATCCACTTGATAAAAAAATATCAGTCGAAACATTAAAAATTGCATTTACGTTATTTACGAAGTTCGGTTTCGCTAACGTCAGATTCAGCTATCAAGTAAACAAGTTTCAGAGAACTGGTGATGTAAATATCACGCACTACATAATTTACACGCACAGTCTTCTGCATAGTAGTGACTTTACATAACTGTAGTTAACAATGTACTGTACTGTGATCATTCTGAAAACTAAAATAAGTAACCTAATATACACGTCACAGCTCTGATCCGATCAAGTGCTCACAGCTGAGTTCTGTTCTTACCAGTGGTTTCTGCGCTTGCGCAGAGAAAAATTCCCGGATGTAAAACAAATGACAAACAAAATGCACATGTTATTTAAATGGAGTATATTTATAAGTGTATATGCAACGCAGATATTAGTATTTATACACCATCATGAAAAGGGATCTTGCAATTGCATGATAAAATTTGAAAACTAAAGTGATAATTAAACAAATATAGCTCTTTTTTAGGTTTAAATATCTACCAATTGGTGACAACGGATATTTTAGTGTTGAGACATTTAATTACAACAATTTCTGGGGCGGTAGAGTTATTAGTCACATCTACTACAGCAAATAAGTTGAAATATTACAACTAGTGTGCCAGTATCAGTTTAGGGACTATTAGGCATTACACAATTCCTTTTCTCTAATGTATTTGTAGCATACCGCTACATAAGTGTAAAAATTAGAAATTCGCTATTCATACTTAAATAAATAAATTAGGAGCATTAAAAATATTACTCTAATTTATTATTAATTATTTTCTACTTCTAATTCGTAATCATTAAAATTTTTGTGTAAATACATGAGAGATCAAATAATCAATTTACATTTCGAGTTCTTAAGAAGCCCATCTGGCAACATACTAGCGCGTCGCCTAGTCCACTTACTCTTGCTTGTGGCGTGGTTGCGCAAACATCTCGTAAGTGCAGTGATATTTAGGGTAAAATAAGAGTAAAACCGGGTAAGAAAATGTGCCATGTGTTTCGGTGTATGGTGTATTTTAATCTGAAGATCTGCTCAGTGTCATGAATTAGGGATAAAAATTAGTGTTAAGATTCTGAGATTGGCATGTGTTTTTATAGAGTGAAAATTGCGTGTCATTTCCCAAACTCTCGTGTAAATTCATACTAGATATTCAGTTTAACGTACTGGTTTTCTTTCTCTCTACTGCAAGCATATTGCGGGTCTTTGCCAGTATCATATCACGAATCTTCAGGAACTACTGGTGGACGGACGCGGCGAAATTGCCGGCGTTCGTTCCCGATAGCTTCTGGTATAATGGCGGAACACTCTGCCGTCTTCTGTCATTACTACGTGATTTTTATTTGCATTTTAAGCATGTGTTCTAATAGTATTTTCTCTTATTTTTCTTACAAATTACTTCTAGTAGTTTTTATTAAACTCGTTTAAACACGAAATAATCATTAAAGATGTCTTTAAATAGTTTTTAGTCAATTACGAAGTTATTCATGTCTACTTGCTATAGTTTTGAACTTCATTCTTAATTCCACGTAACCCCCACTTAATTCGATATCAACCATCAATGAAATTAACGTGCCTTTTCGCATTCGTGTGACAAACACCCATTACTATCTGCCTATCATTGAGTGTGTGCAAGACGCCGGCGGCTTTGGCTATGCCGACGCGTAAAAGCCGCTGGTTCCACCGCTGCACGAAATATTCATGCTTTCGTTTTCTTTGCGTATTTTCCTTCTGTGAGATCCAAAACGCATTTTTCCTTTTTATTTTATCAGAGGAAAAATTATCCCTTTTATTCCTCCATTCTTGCTAACGATATTTTACTTAATTGATGTAATTCTCCTTTTTGCTCCCTAAGCCATGCCTTGTTAAATCATGTGCCTTCCATGATTCCAGGGGAATTTTTCCCCGGTTGCTTTTTGTAAAAAAAATTTCAAAATAGTCTACTAAAAATTCTTAAATCTCATGCCTTGCATTTGAAGCGATAGCGGTTGTATCAGACTTTCTTGATTAAATTCTTCCTCTCCCTTCTCGAGTTTAGCTGGAGTTTGAACTTGTAGGAGTTTCTCGGATTTTCCCCGTGTGGGAAGAGTTTGTCATTATTGTGTGGATATTCAGTAGTGCCATGTCTTGATGTCTCTCCTGAATCGCGTAATCCAGCATCCTGGAATCCTGTGCAGGACCTCTACAGCCTCGCCCTACACAAAAAAAAACCTTCAAAATCAAATCTCCCTGGGCTTCTGGTTTTTTTCCTGAGCGCCATGATGATTGCTTAATGCCATTCTCACATTATCAGTGACTAACTTGCTATTACTAATCTGGACAAGTAATTCAACTTGAGTGTACTCCCTGCTAATGTGCCACTTGATTCTGCTCACATGAGCCTGAGTTTGTTTGCTCATTCACACCCCCATCTTATTTTTGGAGTCATTAGTTATTCTTGAACTACGTCATTGACTCTCGCTCAATCATCTCAAGTTACTTAATTCCACTTCCCCAAATTCAACTCACTCACCACGCTTAACTCCATCGTGTGCCGGCCTTCGTCAACTCCAGCCGGGTCCTCCGGCACGGATCGCCAACTCAACAAGCTCTCCGCGATCAAGATCACGACAAGCCGATTTTGTTCCCGACAAGCCAGTGTCCTGGCTTCCTTTTCCCGAATAAAACGACACCACCGGAAACTAAGCTGAGTTATCCAAACGTGTTTCATTATCATCTCACTATTTTCCCATGCGCTTCGAGAGAAAATCGAGTTTTGTCTTAGCCGTCAAATCAAAAATAACCACTGAACCACTCAACGGCAACCCCAAAACCCGACATATTCAAATTTATTGCATCTAGAGTATTTAATGTTTCGATGGTCGGGGTAGACTTTGCGATAATACCCAACCACCAAAACACTAATAATCTCGAGAGTTGTGTTTAAGATCACGATAACGAGAGGGGAATGACAACAATAGTGGACTCAGCTTTTGGATTTTATTTGACGAAAACCGGGAGGACCTGTAGCATGTAGCATGTAGCATACCGCTACATAAGCGTAAAAATTAGAAATTCGCTATTCATACTTAAATAAATTAATTAGTAGCATTAAAAATATTACTCTAATTTATTATTAATTATTTTCTACTTCTAATTCGTAATCATTAAAATTTTTGTGTAAATACATGAGAGATCAAATAATCAATCGACATTTCGAGTTCTTAAGCAGCCCGTCTGGCAACATACAAGCGCGTCGCCTAGTCCACTCACTTTTGCTTGTGGCTCGGTTGCGCGAACATCTCGTAAGTGCAGTGATATTTAGGGTTAAAATAAGAGTAAAACCGGGTAAGAATATGTGCCATGTGTTTTTCGGTGTATTGTGTGTTTTAATCTAAAGATCTGCTCAGTGTTGTGAATTAGGGATAAAAAAATTAGTGTTAAGATTCTGAGATTAGCATGTGTTTTATAGAGTGAATATTGCGTGTCATTTCCCAAACTCCCGCGTGAATTCATACTAGATATTCAGTTCACGTACTGGTTTTTCTCCTTACTGCAAACATATATTGCGGGTTTGCCAGTATCATATCACGAATCTTTCATAAACTACTTGTGGACGAACGCGGCCGAATTGCCGGCGTTCATTGCCGATAGCGTCTTGTGTAATGGCGGAAAACTCTGCCGTCTTCTGTCACTACTACGTGATTTTTATTTGCATTTTAAGCATGTGTTCTAATAGTATTTTCTCTTATTTTTTTTACAAATCACTTCTAGCAGTTCTTTTTCTTAAACTTGTTTAAACGCAAAATAATCATTAAAGATGTCTTTTTTTTTAATAGCTTTTAATAAATTACGAAGTTATTCATGTCTACTTGCTAAAGTTTGGAACTTCATTCTAATTCCATATGTTTACGTAACCTCACTTAATTCGATATCAATCATCTCAATAAAATTAATTTACTTCATCGCATTCGTGTGACAAACACCCACTACTATCTGCCTATCATTGAGTGTGTGCAAGACGCCGGCGGCTTTGGCTTAGGCCGACGCGTGAAGCCGTTGGGTCCACCGCCGCACGAAATATTCATGCTTTCGTTTTCTTTGCGTATTTTCCTTCTGTGAGATCCAAAACGCAGTTTTCCTTTTTCTTTTATCAGAGGGAATATTATTCCTTTTATTCCTTCATTCTTGCCAACGATATTTATCTGAAGAAATTCAGTAAAACCTTTATCAACTAACTTTAGGAAATTTTTTCTCCCTGTATTCTCGTACAGTTATCGAGATGTTCTAGAGTACATAAAAAAATCTAAATCCACATGCTACGTATTTTACTTAATTGATGTAATTCTCCTTTTCTGCTTCATAAGCCATGCCTTGTTAAATCATGTGCCTTCCATGATTTCAGGGGAATTTTCCCCGGTTGCCTTTTGAAAAATCAAAATAGTCTACTAAAAAAATCTTAAATTTCATGCCTTGCATTTAAAGCAACAGCAGTTTTATCAGACTTTCTTGATTAAATTCTTCCTCTCTCTTCTCAAGTTAGCTGGAGTCGAACCTGTAGGAGTTTCTCGGACTTCTCCGTGTGGGAAGATTTGTCATTATTATGTTGGATTTTCAGTAGGGAATGTCTTAATGTCTCTCCTGGAACGCCTAATCCAGCATCCTGGACTCCTGTGCAGGACACCTACATCATCGCCATACACAACCCTCACAGTCAAATCTCCCTGGGTTTTTTTTTTCCCTGAGTGCCATGTTAAATGTTACGTTGTTAACCTGAGTCATGCTATAACTTGCACACAACTTACCTTATTATTGAGCCAGCCATTTTGGCATTACCTTGGGAAAGGCCAGCAAATCTACCTGAGCCTCAAACCTTTGAGCTACTCCATTTACTCAAGCTCGATTGTCTGCTAGACGTTTGGAAAGCAGACCTCATAACGTGACCACCTTACGTCACTGTTTAGAACTCCTTCAAGTTTTGCCCCAAATACAAACTCACTCACCACGCTTACTGCATCGCGTGCCGGCCTTCGTCAACTCCAGCCTGGTCCTCCGGCACGGATTGCCACCTCAACAAGCTCTCCGAGATCAAGAGCCAAAGAAGCCAGTTTTCTTCCTGGTTTCCGCTTCCAAAATAAACTCCGCCACGGAAACTAAGCTGAGTCCACAAACGTGTTTCATTATCACTCTCGTAATTTACCCAGTACGCTTCGAGAATCGATCGAGTTTTTTGTCTTTGCCGTTCAAATTAATATTTACACTGAACCACCCAGCGGCGGAGCCATAAAAACCCGACACTGGTGCATCGGCCGGGAATTGAACCCGGGCCTCCCGCGTGGCAGGCGAGAATTCTACCACTGAACCACCAGCGGCGAGTAACAAAAACCCGACAAGCATACCGCTACATAAGCGTAAAAATTAGAAATTTGCCATTCATACTTAAATAAATTAATTAGTAGCATTAAAAATCTTACTCTAATTTATTATTAATTATTTTCTACTTCTAATTCGTAATCATTGAAGTTTTTGTGTAAATACATGAGACGATAAAATAACAATTTACATTTTTCGAGAGAGAAGCCCTCTGGTGGCAATACTGCGCAATGCGCGTCTCTGTTTCAAATAGTGCACTCTTACTTTGGCGGTTGACTAGCCAGCTCACAGCATTTTTCTCTCGACCTCGACGTCAACACACACACCATTTACAACATTCTCCCTGGGCCGCTTTTGGTTTTTCTACTTGGATTGGATTTAGTGGTGCTTTGGGCCTTTAGCCGGATATATTCTCTAATTACGGGCCTTAATTCTCAACTGCCTAAAAGTACGGGCACCATTGAATTAGCCTTGCATTCGCTGAATTCCGCGTGCCTGGATCTTAAGTACTATTCAAACCAAGAGTCATCATCGCCATCAGGCTCGGCACCTTGATCAAACTCACCTGCTCCAAAATTAAGCCTGCTTTGCCCACACAAAATAGCTACGCACCGATTGTTGTGCTTGTTTAAAAATTGCCCACAGTAAATTGAATATTCTGAACTCGATACATTTAAAAATCTCATCCACCGGCCGGAGCAACGCCAGCGCTCACCGAAGCTCACCACCGGCACTCCGGACCTCACTGGGATTTCCAGTCAAGCTCGTAGAAGACCTCCTGGTTTCCTCTTCCAATAAACTCCACCTGAAATAAGCTGAGTCCAAATCCGTTTTTCATTATCCCTCTCATAATTTTCCCAGATCACTATCGAGAATTGTTCGAGTTTTTGGCCGTCAAGAACTAATATTTAAGTTCAAACTACCCCAACGGTCACGAAAACCCGACACTGGTGCATTGGCCGGGAAACTCGTAAAAATAAAAACTCAACTCGAAGTGTTTGAGAGATTGTGAGAGGATAATGTTGGCGTATCATTGTAGTGATAAATTTTCCCATGTCGTAGTAGTTTGAGAGATTCCTGTGGATTTTGACCGTGCTAATTGTTCTCTGAGCAGCTCTAACAAAATTTTTTTTAGCGCTATCCTGTCCTTGTTTGTTTGTTTCATGTGCCACAGTAGGTAGGAAAAATATTTTTTTTTTCTATTTCCGTGCTTACGTTCATTCTGACTACCGTAAAATCCGCGTTTCCATTCTCCATTTTCCCTCCGTTTTCTTCAACGTTATTGATTGATTGAGTAGGTAGAAAAATAATTTTTTTCTCACCTGCTTTATTTTTGTGCCTACGCAAATTGCCGCATACCGCATAATTTTTTCTCGTTTCCAATTTCACATTTCCTTCCTTCTGTTTCAACTTAATTTGAATGATTGAGTAGGTAAAGAAATAACGCAAATCCTTGCCACTTAATCCCAAGTCTTAGGCACTGATATCATTAATTGTGCATTCCCAAAAGTGATCGCTAGCATGACTGAATCAGATAATGAAGATCGAGCCCCCTCAAAACCCATTAGGCTCCCGCCTTTTATTCCGGAGGACGCTCACACCTGGTTTCAACAGTGTGAAGCCGTGTTTAGGTATCATAAAATAATAAATGACATAGACAAATTCTATGCGCTTGTTTCCGCCGCGCCCACAAAACTATTGAATGACTCAAACCAAATATTAGAAAACCCTCCACCTCTCAATCCTTACGGAATCTTGAAAGGCAAAATTTTGGCAAGGCTTCAGATGTCCGATGCGGACAAATTCCGAAGTCTTGTAGACGCCTCAGCAATTCCATCTGTCTCTGTCTCTTTCTCTCCCACTTCGCTAGTGAAAGAACTGCGGAAACTCGCTACGGGTGTTGCCGTAGCTGAGGGATTTCTGAAGGAAGTTTTCATGACTAAGCTTCCCCCGAACGTGCGTCCATTTCTATCGCTAGCAGGGCCCGAGCAAACGTTAGAAAAATTAGCGGAGTCCGCAGAGACGGTGATGCGAAATATTAATTCGTCACGAGAACCGCAAGTTGCTTCCTTGAATGTAGGAGCTACAAATTTTAGCCCGTCAAATACGGCGCAAAAGCAATCCTCAGCCACAATAGATAAGATGCAGCAGGACATCGCTGAAATAAAGCAAGCTCTCCAAAATTTTCAAATAGGTCAGAGTGTGGCTCACATTCAGCTAGGCCCAGGGAGATTCCAAAGCCACCAAAATGCCTATGACTATCACTCAAACTATCCTTCTCCTCCTCCTCAACGCTTTGATAGAGGTAGATCTTATGATAGGTCAAATCAAGACCGCCGCTTCAGGTCGCGCTCTCGTGATGCTAGTAGCAATTTATGCTGGTACCACATGAAATTTGGTGACCAAGCTCGCAAATGCGCCTCTAGATACTGTCCTCGTTATACCGAAATGACTTCGGGAAACGCCAACAGCGACGCATAGTAGCGAGTACTGCGTTGCCTCATTCCCAGACTACTCGCCTTCTTACTATTCTCGATCCCGTCACCAAGTATCGATTTTTAATAGACACTGGCTCCAGTGTGTCAATTATCCCAGCCACGGTGAAAGACAAAAACAATCCATTGTTGGCGACATTACGCGCCGCAAACGGCACGCCAATTCCTTGTTACGGTGAAAGAATTTTAGAGTGCAGTCTGGGATTGAGGCGATATTTCCCTTTCACCTTCTTAATCGCGGAAGTCCAAGAGCCTATCATTGGCGCGGATTTCCTAGAGAAGTATGGGATTATTGTAGATGTTAAAAACCGTAGAATTAGGGACGAGGAGACACAGATCTCAATTCCCGCTTGTAGCATAACTAGAGCAAATGTCTTGCATTCCTTCTCGATTGCTTTCAAGGAGGAGTGCATGTTTGAACAAGAACTTAAAAATTTCCCAGCATTAACAAACCCTAACTTAGCTTCTAATAACATGCAAACATGCACAAAGCACTTCATAGAGACGCAAGGTCCGCCAGTTTTCTCACGTGCAAGGCGACTGCCGCCTGATCGATTGGCGTTAGCTAAGAAAGAATTTGCGCGCATGCTCGAAAATGGCATCGTCCGCACCTCCAAAAGCCCTTGGGCTAGCCCTCTTTTGCTAGTACCCAAGGCTAACGGTGAATTCAGACCGTGCGGGGACTTCCGCAGGTTGAACGCCGTTACTTTACCTGATCGATACCCTATTCCCTACCTTCATGATTTCAGTGCAAATTTAGAGGGAGCACAAATTTTCTCTAAGATAGACCTGCAGTCTGCCTTCCATCAAATTCCCTTGGATGAGTCTGCGATTCCTAAGACCGCGGTAATCACTCCGTTTGGTCTCTTTGAATTCCTAAAGATGCCATATGGTCTCCGGAACGCACCTCAAACGTTCCAGAGACACATGGCTGAAATTTTCTCTGATCTCACTTTCGCTTATGTCTATTTAGACGACATCCTAGTGGCATCCACAACCCCGGAGTTGCACAAAGACCATCTTAGGGTCGTTTTTCAAAGATTGTCCGACAATGGACTCCTCGTAAATCCTGCAAAATGTGAGCTCGGAAAGCCATCACTGATTTACTTAGGTCATGAAATCTCTAGCCTAGGTCTAAAACCTTTGCCTTCCAAAGTAGAAGTGATCAAAAACTTTCCTCTTCCACAGACCCAGAAGGAACTAAGAAGGTTCCTAGGTTCTGTTAACTTCTACCATCGTTTCATACGCAACTGTGCTCAAACTTTAGCGCCTTTGTCTGACCTCCTCGAACCGAAACGAAAAGGCAAATCTATTGAGGTAAAATGGACAGAAGAAGCGCGCAAAGCTTTTGAGACAATCAAGCACAAGTTAGCTTCCGCGACTGAACTATCCTACCCTATTGCTAATGCTGATTTCAGCCTCGTTGTGGACGCATCCAGTACCGCCGTAGGTGCTGTTTTGCAACAACAAGTAGGTACTAATATCTCTCCTCTTGCTTTCTTTTCCAAAAAGTTGTCGCCCACTGAGCGTGGTTATAGCGCGTTCGGTAGGGAACTTCTTGCTATCTACTTGTCTGTGAGACACTTCCGCTATGCTCTAGAGGCGAGGGAGTTTGTGATCTACACAGATCACAAACCTCTGACCTCAGCGATCAAAATGCCTTCTGAAAGACATTCCCCTAGGGAAGCTCGACACTTGTCGTTTATAAGTCAGTTTACCACTGACATCCGTTTCATAAAAGGGTTGGACAATACTGTCGCTGATTGTCTTTCCAGAATCAATACTGTCCAAACCAGTGGTGAAATCACCTTCGGCAACATTGAAAGAGCGCAGAAGGAGGATCCTGAACTTCAGGACCTTCTCAAACCTTCTAACACTTCCCTTCCAAAACTAACCTTGGTTGACGGCGTGTACCGTGATGCCGAGCGACCTTCTCGTTTGTATCTTCCTGCGACGCTCCGCAGAGTAGCTGTCCTCCACTACCATTCCCTCTCTCATCCAGGTATTAACCGTACAGTGCGTTTGATTTCTGATCGTTTCGTCTGGCCAGCGATGCGCAAGGAGGTCAAGCAAATTGTGCAAAATTGCCATGCGTGTCAGAGTAGTAAGGTGGTGAAACATAATCGTGCGGCGCTGCAGAGTTGTGCATTCACAGGTCACAAGTTCGACTCGGTCCACCTAGATTTGGTGGGTCCTTTGCCTTTATCGCGCGGTTATTCTTATTTGTTGACCATCATCGATAGGTTCACGCGTTGGGTTGAGGCTGTCCCTCTTCCTGATACCCAAACTGAGACTGTAGCGCGCGCTTTCTTGTCAAACTGGATCTCTAGATTTGGGGTTCCCTTAAGTGTCACACATGACCGGGGATCACAATTCACCTCCAAATTCTGGAGTGAGCTTAGCACCGCTTTAGGGTGCGCAAATACATCAACTACAGCGTATCATCCGCAGTCAAATGGACTTATTGAGAGAGTCCACAGAGACCTCAAGGTTGCATTGCGCTGCCTTAATTGCAGTCACGATTGGACTGATAGACTTCCAGTAGTACTACTTAGCATCCGAAATTTACACAGACAGGATCAGCAATGCACAGCGGCTGAAATGTTGTACGGGAAAACGCTTCGTCTCCCCGGCGACATTGTTGACCCAAAACCTTTGCCTGAATTTTCATCCGCTGACCGTTCCGCTTATGTAACCTGTCTCAAAGATTGCATGCGTAAGATCAAGTATGTGGCTCCACGAACGCCTCAGACTCAGGACAAACTGGATTCTGCCCTGCAAGACTGCACACATGTGTATGTCCGCAATGATGCTATAAAACCTACACTCACGCGCCCTTATGATGGCCCATTCAAAGTACTTAAACGCAAGCAAAAATATTTCATCCTCGAAAGATTCGGTTCACACGACCCTGTGAGCATTGATCGATTAAAAGTCGCATACAATTCTGATCATAGTGTAACTTATAACTCATCATCCTCTCCGCAGATTTCCTTTCCCACTGAGACTCGATCATATCTACCATCTCAGCTTCCTCAGTTGGCTGCCTTGTTGCCTAGTCAACTTGAGTGTAACCCTTTCTACGTGTCTGTATATTCAAACCCTATCTCTAACCCTGTCGTAGATTCTAACTCTAGCCCTCTTACTGACACAGCGACAAGTCTGGAGAGACCAGACGAGCCCGCTGCAGCAACTCCTGTTCCTAGGACTCTTGCCGATCTAAACTTGCAGACCCGTTTGGTGAAACTTCCCCGCTCAGTATCATTTGCCAATTGCCGAACTCGGCAGGGTCGTGTAGTTCGCCCTCCTTCCCGCTACAGATGATTGCAGCGGGTGGACCTTTCGGTCTGCGCCTTGGGGGGTAATGTAGCATACCGCTACATAAGCGTAAAGGCGCAGACCGAAAGGTCCACCCGCTGCAATCATCTGTAGCGGGAAGGAGGGCGAACTACACGACCCTGCCGAGTTCGGCAATTGGCAAATGATACTGAG
Source organism: Morinoia aosen (assembly GCA_030386875.1). NCBI lineage: Eukaryota > Metazoa > Arthropoda > Malacostraca > Amphipoda > Talitridae > Morinoia > Morinoia aosen. The sequence continues at coordinate 10,176,491 of CM059564.1, read as the reverse complement.
CGGGGAAGTTTCACCAAACGGGTCTGCAAGTTTAGATCGGCAAGAGTCCTAGGAACAGGAGTTGCTGCAGCGGGCTCGTCTGGTCTCTCCAGACTTGTCGCTGTGTCAGTAAGAGGGCTAGAGTTAGAATCTACGACAGGGTTAGAGATAGGGTTTGAATATACAGACACGTAGAAAGGGTTACACTCAAGTTGACTAGGCAACAAGGCAGCCAACTGAGGAAGCTGAGATGGTAGATATGATCGAGTCTCAGTGGGAAAGGAAATCTGCGGAGAGGATGATGAGTTATAAGTTACACTATGATCAGAAGTGTATGCGACTTTTAATCGATCAATGCTCACAGGGTCGTGTAGTTCGCCCTCCTTCCCGCTACAGATGATTGCAGCGGGTGGACCTTTCGGTCTGCGCCTTGGGGGGTAATGTAGCATACCGCTACATAAGCGTAAAAATTAGAAATTTGCCATTCATACTTAAATAAATTAATTAGTAGCATTAAAAATCTTACTCTAATTTATTATTAATTATTTTCTACTTCTAATTCGTAATCATTGAAGTTTTTGTGTAAATACATGAGACGATAAAATAACAATTTACATTTTTCGAGAGAGAAGCCCTCTGGTGGCAATACTGCGCAATGCGCGTCTCTGTTTCAAATAGTGCACTCTTACTTTGGCGGTTGACTAGCCAGCTCACAGCATTTTTCTCTCGACCTCGACGTCAACACACACACCATTTACAACATTCTCCCTGGGCCGCTTTTGGTTTTTCTACTTGGATTGGATTTAGTGGTGCTTTGGGCCTTTAGCCGGATATATTCTCTAATTACGGGCCTTAATTCTCAACTGCCTAAAAGTACGGGCACCATTGAATTAGCCTTGCATTCGCTGAATTCCGCGTGCCTGGATCTTAAGTACTATTCAAACCAAGAGTCATCATCGCCATCAGGCTCGGCACCTTGATCAAACTCACCTGCTCCAAAATTAAGCCTGCTTTGCCCACACAAAATAGCTACGCACCGATTGTTGTGCTTGTTTAAAAATTGCCCACAGTAAATTGAATATTCTGAACTCGATACACTTAAAAATCTCATCCACCGGCCGGAGCAACGCCAGCGCTCACCGAAGCTCACCACCGGCACTCCGGACCTCACTGGGATTTCCAGTCAAGCTCGTAGAAGACCTCCTGGTTTCCTCTTCCAATAAACTCCACCTGAAATAAGCTGAGTCCAAATCCGTTTTTCATTATCCCTCTCATAATTTTCCCAGATCACTATCGAGAATTGTTCGAGTTTTTGGCCGTCAAGAACTAATATTTAAGTTCAAACTACCCCAACGGTCACGAAAACCCGACAAGCATCAGCTACAAATCGTAAAATTATAAAATTTTTCATTCGCACTTAAATAAAATAATTATTGACATTAAAAATCTTACTCTAAATTATTATTAATAATTTTCTACTTATAATTAGTAATCATTGAAGTTTTTGTGTAAATGCATTAGAGATATAATAACGATCAACATTCTCGAGTTTAAAGCCTTCTCTGAGTGGCAATACTGCCGGGACGCTTGGTTTCTTAGGCGTCACTCTGGGGTCACCAGTGTTAAGATTGGTGGGTATGCTAGTTATTAACTTCCAATCTTAATCGTCTTGCTCAATAGTGTTTTTCGAAATCGTAAGAGAGGGATAATAAAGCAAGGGAACTCAGCTTTAGACTTTCTTTATTGAATGAAGCCGTGATGAGCGATGGCGTGCTTGGCTTCTGAAGATCTTCTCTTAGATGGGAACCTCCGCGCAGGCGAGGTCCGGCGAGCGATGACGTTTGCCAGGTGTAAGTGAGTGTGTTTTGTGGAGGTTACTTTCAGGTTGCGGGCAATTTAACAAGCCAGAGAATTAGGACTTTAAGAGTTGCTTCAAATCTTAATTTTGAGCCTTGATTGACGATGGTCACTCCATTTTACTTGGTCTTGGAGTTTTAAGAATATTACATCCTGAAGACAAATGTCCGTAGTGAAAGCAGATGAATGTTTAGCCGGTAAATTAGATAATTATACCAGGCTGAATCCGCTCACAAAACCGAGGCAAATGCAAGGCAATAAGGGCGAGTTAAATGGGGTCACTCTCTCTCAGCTTTCGTAGCCTGTGGTTATCACCGTTCTTATCCCCGACGGCATCAAACACCACAACACACATTCCTTGGGTTTTTCGGAGCTTCACAAGTTAAAATCACGTGGCTTATTATTTCTCACTAAGTCACCTTGAGTTACACTTACCACTCAAACTTCGAGTTACCCCATTTAACTCGCCCTTATTGCCTTGCATTTGCCTCGGTTTTGTGAGCGGATTCAGCCTGGTATAATTATCTAATTTACCGGCTAAACATTCATCTGCTTTCACTACGGACATTTGTCTTCAGGATGTAATATTCTTAAAACTCCAAGACCAAGTAAAATGGAGTGACCATCGTCAATCAAGGCTCAAAATTAAGATTTGAAGCAACTCTTAAAGTCCTAATTCTCTGGCTTGTTAAATTGCCCGCAACCTGAAAGTAACCTCCACAAAACACACTCACTTACACCTGGCAAACGTCATCGCTCGCCGGACCTCGCCTGCGCGGAGGTTCCCATCTAAGAGAAGATCTTCAGAAGCCAAGCACGCCATCGCTCATCACGGCTTCATTCAATAAAGAAAGTCTAAAGCTGAGTTCCCTTGCTTTATTATCCCTCTCTTACGATTTCGAAAAACACTATTGAGCAAGACGATTAGGATTGGAAGTTAATAACTAGCATACCCACCAATCTTAACAGACCGAGGTGTGCCGGACTTCTGAAAGATCTTCTCTTAGATGGGGGTAGTCCGTGCAGGCGAGTCCTCCGGCGAGTGATGACGCTGACAGGGTGTGAGTGTGTTTTTGTGGAGGTTACTTTCAGATTGCGGCAATTTAACAATCCCCAGAAAATAGTTGGGCTTTAGGAATAGGCTTCAATTCTGCTTACTTTCAGCAGGTGAATGAGAAGAAATTGAAAACGTGATTAATGTTGAGATATCGATCTTTAGTTGTGGTCAGATTTTAAGATCGTTAAACGCTGACGACAAGAGTCCGTGGTTGGAGCAGTTACAATCTTAGCCAGTACTTTGATAATATACCAGGCTGAAAACAGCTCGAAAACCGAGGTGAATGCAAGGCAACTAAAGAGGCCAAGTAAGAATCCGGCTCATGTCGGAAATAGGCAACATAAGTGGTGTAACTCAATGGTTGAGTTAGAGGTAAAAAAAAGAACTCAATGTGAATGTAACTCGAGGCCCAGGGAATATGTGTTGTGGCGTTTCTGACGTCGAGGAATCTGGAATAATCGAAGACGCTGAATGATAAAATTCCCGGAGAGGCACCAAGGAAAAAATCCACAACTGACATCCCTACACTGCTAATGGTAAATTCCCATCACGGAGAAACACTGAGCTTTCATACAGATTTAACTCGAGCTATTTTATTGCTCTCTTTGTTAAGCTCATGAGAATAAGGATAGATTTAACAGCTGGCAAGCTCTTTCTCTACTGCTCTTGCTTTAAAAATATAAGCATGATATTTACAAGAATTTTTGATAATGTCAAAATTGTTATTCATATTAAAAAAACTACATGTGATTTGAGCGCACGATCGGCGATCCAATTTAAGCACACGATCGATATAAAATGAATGAGTCGGAAGGAATCCCGTAATTTAATATGTCAGTACGAAAAATCAACAGGCAATCCTACACTGTCCACATGTCAATTATACGGAAAACTGTAAGTATATCTTGCAGTTAAGAAAAAGTATTTGAAAATAAATAGTGTAATATTGAACATAAAAATGCACATGACACCACCATTCACGCTACGCCATCTTGAGATCACCTAGTATGTGCCATGCAATTTCGCACGAAATATCCACGAATTATTTTACATCTTTAAATAACACAGCACTGTAAAAGATCACTTAAGATTAACACAATATCTTCTAAGCAAGATTTGCTCTAAAGTAACACTTATTTTTACTTACAAGAATGCTCAACCACACAAGCTAACACGCGCGTAAGAATGACAGTCCGACAACCGCGTCAGTTGCGGTGTTGCCATCAAAATGGCTTAAAACTCGAACTGTCGATAGTTATATTTAATTTTATGCTTTCACACAAAAACTTCAAAGATTACTAATTATAAGTAGAAAATTATTAATAATAAAGTGATGTAAGATTTTTAACGTCAATAATTATGCTATTTAAATGTTAATTAGAAATTTCTGAATTTACACATTTTGTAGTTAATGCTACGTGAGGCAGGGTCACCAGACGCCCGGGAAGGCATCAAAAATTATATGAATTGATATGGTCACTTACTCAGAAGGAGTTTAGCACGGTGTTCGGACGCAATAATTCAAGCGTCTAATAATCAAACAAGAAACAATAAAAACCACAATACAACCACCACTTGGGGAGAATGAGAAAACAGATTATCTCGCCTTTGGGTTTATTGAGGTTGCGGCTGAACGCCGAAGTGCGAGGCTTGATTCTTGGTTCGTGAGACGTTCTTGGGGAGAGTCCGAGGCGGTTGAAGAACTTCAGACGATGCGTTCAGCTCAGGCTTGTGGAAGCGTGTACTGGAGTGTGAAGTTGAGGATGGTGTAAGGTGTGGGAGGTGCCGACGCTAAGTGGGAAAACTTAACGGTGGAGTAAATTCGGTAAGAATGGGGCTCTCGACCCAATAGTCTCAACTGGAGATTTTTAGAGGCTTAGCTGCAGGGATGCAGGCCTTCCAGTTTAGTAAGTGTTGTGGGATGTGCAAATCCCGAGACCCAAGGCCTCAAAGCCGAGCTCCCAGAGCTCGGGTCGGCCTCCAAACCTCCCCTACAGCCGACACCAGACACACACCTGAGCTCGTGTGTCAGAGGGCACACCCAGTGTGAACACACGCTGCCCTGAAACGAACACACTTCACGGCAGAAACGGAAGCACACACTAGCTCCGAGCTAGTGAAAACACTTCGCGGCTGCAGGTCCTACCTGCTCGTGTCTCAGCAAAGAAAAAGAGAAAACACAACACAAGTATCTCGCAAGGATACTTCAAGAGCGCAACCGGAAGCTCAAGCACGCACGACCACACTCGGCAGCAGCGAACGCAATAATGCCAAGGCCGGCGCACCAATCGACGCTCCATACGTCAGGAAGTAAATCCCACTAAATACCTCCTGCCACTCAAACGGAGCAGCTTACAACGTAAAAAACGTCGCATGTGTAATTCTAAACAGAATAAACACATTGGAACACCAAAGCGTCCGTGAACACAAATTACGATGTGTACACAAGCAACCCGCTGACGGGTGCAGCCCTGTGATTAGCCGCGCGTAGGAATACGTACCTGGCGTAGCAATACACCACAGTAAGTTTGGAGAGGAGGAGGAGGAGACTTGAAGGAGATAAGCTCCTTGATTTCTTAATGCAGAGTGGCTGCAATTAAGAGGTTAGGGTTTGGCTCCATAACGTGTTTTTGAGTGCGTGGAATGTGTAGTCCAGTAGATCATATGCCCCCTCTGGGGCCCAAGCACTACACTCAGGAGAATCTCTTACGTGAATGACGACTCTGCCTGGAAAGCTGGCTTTATATACGCTGTGAGCACTTGCGAAATGGTTCTGCGCAGTGTTTCCAAACGGAAGTGACGGACGGAAACGTGATCGGTAAATATTTTCGAAACACATTTTTGGTAAAATTTCGGGTTTTATCGAATGAATTCGGTCTTGTAAATTTATAAAAATAATTACATTTGTATAATTTAATTTTAGGATGTTAGTTTTTAATATTTATGAAATTAGGCTGAAGTGCGGCTGAGGGCGTTCACTACATACTCATTTCAGGCACCTGGGTAGAGTGGGATATGAGTTTTACTTGAGTTTTCCCTTATACCCAACGGGGAAAATCACCGCACAGCGCCGAGATTCGAACTCACGACCACTTCACCGAAGGGCGCGTTCTTAACCACTCTGCTACAATGAGCACGATCAATAGTTAAACATATTATTCCTTAGTAGAGAGAGCTGTTTCATCGTTTTATTCCTCCCTTTGTCTTGATGTAGTGTTGTTGTGTGTCTCCGCATATGGGCCTAACTTTAACCTGAGAGCGGAATTCTACCGAGTGGGTCTTCATGGCTTAGCTACTCCTGGCTGCTATTCGATCATTGTGTTGCTTCTCAATATCAACTCCTGAAACCAGTTCCTGAAGATTGGAAGTTCCGAGTCAAAAATTGATCTGGCTGTGACTTGCCGAACGCTAATTAAATATCCAGCTGAGCGCCATTGCTATTCTACTTTGTTTTCTTGCCCCTTAAAACGACGTAGCTCGATGATTAGCTTAGCTTAGCTTCCGTAAGTATAGCTCGGTGCTAGAGTGCTCGCCATAGCCATGTGGCTAGAGGTTCTGCCGCCGTGCGTCAGACCCGGGTTCGAAACTCGGCGCTGGAGGTGGCGATTTTCTCTGGTGGGTGTAAGAGAAAAATTCCAAGCACAATACCCCACTCTACCCAGGTGTCTGAAATGAGTACCGGTCTTGACCGGGGGAAAGCGTCATGGCGTCCTGGCGTTAGATATAAGGCATTTGAAAATCCAATGTACAAGGTGATATGTATCAGGCTTGATTTTAGTAAAGCATCCGTAGATGCCTTCATTAATATTATATTATTATTATTATGAAAGTCAATTCTCTGAATACGACTCCCGAAATTCACGCTAATTGGTAACATTGCCGTGACGAATGGTTCCCTTAGCCGAAAAGGTTTCTACCGCGTCAATTTCATTTGCTCTCATGCGCCAGTGCTGTGTGTGTGTTTGTGTCTCTCAGCATAAATTACGGTATCTTGTTTGTAAATTAAGTTGTGATAAACATAAGATACATCTTAAGCGTAAGTATAGCTTGGTGCTAGAGTGTAAATATAGACACTGTATATCTTAATTGCACCGGATTTCAGTCACTGTGGTTCCACAGAGTGCTTTGGGGTACGCTTACCTCTGTAGGCTTACGCTTGGGCCTGTCGCCATCATGTGACCGGTCGCTCTCTCATGATGTCATTTCTAGCTGACTAAATTCCTGAAAGTGAATAGGTATAAGTTGTTCCTTCTTCAGAACGTTTTGGTGTATTGGTAAATTAACTGACTAGCTCTTTCTTTGTTAGTGTCTCGGTTCGAGAGAAACTTGTTATTCATCCTTTCTTGAATCATGTCAACAATTCAATGATTTCTTTCCGTAATATAAGCCATTTTTAGTGCAAAAATTAGTTATCTCTAATTTTGGGTTGTACAAATATAATTTACGGCTGTAATATATGCATGGTAAAAGAAGGCCAAAACATCAAAAGGAATTCGTGCTTAATTCAGCCAGAATTTACGAGCTCTTTGCCGAACGTCCGGCATCTGATCCTGTTGAGCGTCTTTCGAGTCTTCCGGTTTTTTACCTTACGAAACTGCTATTCAAATCACTTGGAACACCTGGCAAGATCGCCTTCAACCCTTCCAGTCACTCAGTTAAGTCGTGGCTCAAGTGTGAGGCCGAGTCTCTCCAAATATATTAACCAGATGAGTGCATTTGAGTAGCAGCCCGGGCACGCCGGTGAACGCACGCTCCAAGTCCCTGGAGCTAAGTTGTTTCAGAATGTGGGGGAATGTTTACTCCACAAAATGCGAAATTGGAATCTATGTGTCCGTGAATGTGCCGTCTACCTGACTAAATGGTAAAAGTGAACTTTCAGTGTCTCAGTGATTCAGTTCTGATCATTTTAACAAGCAGATCAGACTGGCGACATGTGTAAACTTTGTGTTGCCCTCGCGGTGCCGGTGAGGTGCAGCTCGAACAAGCTCACCCCTGCCCCCTCCATCCTCGCTCCATCCCTCCAAAACACCTCAATTCTTAACGTGGAAAAACAAGTGCCGTTATATCCAGAAACAAAATAGAAAGTGTGCTCTGGCAAACTCGCATCTTTGGAAAAATAATGGTGACCATCGTTTGTGAACTATTTTTTGTTACAATAGAGCATGGATGTTGAAAAATTTCTAATGTAAACAATCAATTATTGATTCACCAAATTGGCTTACATTATTATCATGTTCTTTTGATGGACAATTTTGGTTAACTAGTGACGTTAAATGTGAGAAGGGTAAAAACCTTCTTCTTTGAAGGAACTTTTAAATTTAAAAATTGAAAAAACTTGACCCTGCAACTTTCGGAAATAATTTGCCATGTTAAAAAAATAGAAAAAAAAACAGAAAGTGTACTCTGGTAATTTCGCATCTTTTGGGAAAATAACAGTGACCATCATTCGTGAACTATTTCTATGTTACAATAGAGCATGAATGTTGAAAAATCTCTAACGTACACAATCAATTTCTGATTCACCAAATTGGCTTACATCATTATCTTGTTCTTTTGATGGAAAATGTTGGTTAACTAGTGACGTAAAAGCTGAGAAGAATAAAAACTTTTTCATCTTCGTTTTCTCTCATCTGTTATTGAAAAAAAAACATCATGTTGAGTGTATATGACGCTTAATTTAGACATTTAATTCACAAAATTGTGTTTCAAATTACTTTTCCTGTAAGTAACTGTCGTTTTATCGAGAAACTTTGGTGAAATAGTGACGTATAACGTGGAAGAGGGAAAACAATTATTGTAAATGTGAAACGTTGTAAAACTGAGCGAGTAAAATGTGAAACCCTGTACATGTCTGAAACTATAGACCTTTACGAGGGCTCTGTCATACTATCTGGCATACTACTGTAATACTAAAATTTTACTATCAGTGAATGTGTTGGCTACCTGTGGAACTGCGAAAAAAAAATAACTTCTGTCTTATTTCTGCTTAAAACAGTGCAATTTAAATACGAAGCTAACAAAGCAGTGCTAGCAACACGAAGGTAATGGTGTGCTCAGCCCAGTTTCTCAGCCCCTGTCTTTCTGAAGTGTCCTTGTTCCCTCAATCACCCCTCACCGAACCCGTTCACCCCCCCCCCCCTCTCTTCCCGTACCCCTGCCTCCCGTCTTTCTGACTGTTCAGAGCATGGCAAGTCCTGAACTTTTTCGCTCCAAGCAACCAGAGAAATTACGTTTGATTTGATAAATTTTTGGTAATGTCTAACATCTCAGTGAAGTTTTTGTTCACTTCCTACGAGGCCAAGACGACAAATGTTCACGGAAGAATTATTGTGTTTCGTACCTCCGTTTCCCTACTGACACCGAATAGTTTGAAGACACCGATAGTTTGAAGTGAGCAACCAATAAGAATAACGGGTGAACGAGAAGTTGATAAACATTCACAATTACCAGAGAAAATATGATAAAAAGTCCAACTGACTTTGAACTGACTTTAACTAAAATATGTTCTCATTAAAAGCGACTCGTAAAAAAAATCGCGACTCATGTCGGAGACTCATCTGGTCGTACAAAATGTAACATTACGTACAGAAAATTTCGAGAAACAGACATCTCGAACTCAGAGCACCACTGAGCGTAACCAACCGTCATCATGAAGACGTCATTGTTCACGGCCAGCCGCAACCCTCCCTGTTTCCACGCCTCCTTCCTCCAGCATTAAAGAGCAACCCCTCTTTCTCTCAGCTGTAGGTTTCAATACTTCGATAAACGGCTTGGGTTTGCCTCACTTTTCTTAAAATACTTGCTGAGCAAGGTAAAATTTTAGCAAATCAGTATCAGCGATATATATACAAAAGCTACTTCGTTCTCAAAATCCAGTCATAGCTATACAATTACAACGCACGATGCATCACTACGAGACTCGCTTCGCAGGCCGGAAAGTGCCGTTCTCTGCACAAATGTTGCCCTACACAACATCCTGAAAAAATGGTTCTCTCAGGGGCGTAAATACGACCTTACCAAGCAAAGTGCTTGCAAGTAGGGGACCTACATCCTCTCACTCACAAGATTCTAATGCTCAAACGACAGGAGACTTGTTAACAGCTGCCAGTAACCCCGTCAAAGAATGTGTTTCACCTTCCGAAGCAACGTCAGTGAAGACTATGCAACCAATATCGCCGGATGAGGGAAAACATATCTGCCAAACCTTCAGCAATCATTTGAAGGTTCGAAGCAGTGAAGTCTCAGCCGCAGCACCACAACCACCTGCTCCTCATCTGAACAAGCATAACAGCGTGCCAGCTCCCCAGCTCTGCGTCAACAACAACGCTCCGAACTGTCCGCCAGCGGCGGGGACACAAACACCATCCTCATCAGTGGTACAAGACAAAATAGTTTTTATTAATAAGGACATTTCAAGCGTGGTAGACTTTTCTTATTCTCCAGATAATATGTTCAATAATATTCGCGCACAAACCGATACTGGCAGTAAATTACCCCAGAGCGCAAGCTGTGAAAACAAAATAAAATTTCCAGTACAGAGCAATAAAAAAAATACTGTTGCTTCTTTTAATGGCTACTTGCACCCGCTTCAAATAACAAGCTTTCAAAAAATACATGAAATTATTCACAATTTGTCTCTAACAACAGCGTTTTCAATAAATCCCCAAGACAACGTGAGCCTCCTAGCCCGTCGTCGTTTTTCTCTACATTATCAAACATTCAGAACCTAACTGTAATATAGCGAGTAGTGTAAGTTCTAGTTAGAGAGACCATAAGTTGGCAACGCTCGAGAGAGCAACACTCGAAAGTCAGTCTGCTATTGGCCTCGGGTTCAACAACAAGTACATGTTGACCGAGTGTGTATATAATTACCTACTGTGGTTGGTATCTAACTTCTTAAGTTCTAAACTAATGTACTAATTCTATTCTACTCTATTCTATACATTTCCCGTCTATCTCCGCTCTAATCTCACTAGCCACAGTACCGCCAATTGAGTATAAACAATTTAAACAATTTAAACAATTTAAACAATTTATTTACCACAGGAGATACAGAGGTAGAATGTTTCTTAAGTCTAATACAATGGTCAGAGTTGAGTATAGCTACCTGTGGGCCCGAATAAGTTCAGCGACTTCTAGGGCATCCTACCATTACATTATTCTAGGGCGTACAATAATGTTTAACCTAATTCACTTAGCCTAGTTTCGCATTAGACTGATCAACAGGATAATGAACTCGATATTGATGTTTAATTTTACAATATAGGTCATATGGACAATTTTTAACAGTATATTCGATAACGATTTGGGAGCAGACTGAAAATCGGCGATATTACTCATGGCAAATTGCATTATTAGGACCAGACATGTAGGAGGCAGGATTTGACTTGGTGATCTTACACGACTAGTATTCTGATAAGAAGTGAGACTCAAGATTTCTTTTAAATACCTTGTAAGAATTACTTTCACGGATCTCCGCAGGTATTGAGTTCCAGGTTTTAGTTCCAACGAATAGTATACTATGTTGCGAGCGGGCCTTTGAATAATAAGGAAGCATGAATTTACTTTTATTTCGTGTTAAATGGTCGTGATGACCAGTTTGCGCAGTTAATAACTGTTGAAGGCTATTGTCGCCATCATTAGCTAATGTTTTGTAGATGAAATTGCAGATGGAGATTTTGTAGAGATCCGAGAGTTTAAGTATTTGTAAATTTTTGAATGAATCATTTGTGTGACCATTATATTCTAGGTTCTTTACCGCTCTGATGGCTCTTTTTTGCAGAGTAAAAATTATATTAGTTTTATTTTTATCAGTTCCATGCCATGCTTCTATTCCGTATTGCAGGTATGGTGAAATGAGCGTTCGATAAAGCATTAGTAAGGCTGTTTCAGGCAGGAAATTTTTAACTTTATTCAGGATTCCGATGGATTTTGATAATTTAGAACTAATATGAGTGATGTGCTCTTTGAAGGTCAGATGTTTATCTATTATGATGCCCAGAAATTTACATGAGTTGGTTTCTTTGATTTCACCTTCGCCAATTTTAATGGATAATAGAGATATATTTTTCTTGTATGAGGACGTAATATAATTTGTTTTATCGATATTGAGGCTTATTTTATTAGCTTTAAGCCACAGTGAAACGTTATGGATTTCATTATTTATACTCTCCGCAATCGAAGTGGGATTTTCGTTCGGAAGGACCGCAGAAAGCGTACTGTCATCGGCAAAAAGTATGAATTTAAAAAATGATGTAGATTTAATAATATCATTGATAAAAATCAGAAAAAGGAGAGGCCCAAGAACAGATCCTTGTGGAACTCCATGGCTAATTTTCTGTGGGTTCGATTTTGCGTCGTCAATGACAACGTATTGCTTCCGATTTGTTAGGTATGATCTGAACCAATCATGGGCAACCCCACGAATGCCATAACAATGAAGTTTCGAGAGTAATATGTTATGGTCCACACAATCGAATGCCTTTCGAAAGTCAAGAAATACAGAGAAGACAGTCTTTCCGTTATCTATATTAGAATAAAGGAATTGTAAATGATTTAATATTGCCTGTGTTGTTGATTTTTTACAGCGAAAGCCGTATTGTTTATCATAGAGAAATGATTTTTGTTCAAAATAAGAGTACACTTTTTTATACACAATTTTCTCGAATACCTTGCTAATAATTGGTAACATGGAGATAGGTCGATAATTGTTTACACAGGTTTTTTCACCATTTTTAAAGATAGGGGTTACTCTAGCAACTTTGAGGGAGTTCGGGAAAGTGCCTAGTAAGAGAGACTGGTTAATAATATTGGATATCAGCGGGGCCACAATATCAGCAATTATTTTAAGTATTTTAGTTGGAAACGTTTGTAACCCACTCGATTTATTTTTCATGTTGTTTATGCACGCAATTACATCGGAGGAGTTTGTAGGCGTAAAGAAAAAGGAGTTGTGTTCTCGAATATGATCCATAAATTCCAGGTGATCAGTAGGTTCACTTGGAATACCATTGGCTATAGTTTTCCCTACGTTTACAAAGAAGTTGTTGAAGAGATTAGCAATTTCATTCTTCTCATGGTATTTTACATTATCTTGAGTGATATGACCAATTTTCTTTTTTTCGGCGTTATTCGGTTTATAACAAGAGTTAAGGAGGCGCCAAGTCTTTTTAACGTCAGCTTTGAATTGAGTAAACTTTAGGGTAAAGTAGCTCTTTTTTGATGTTCTTATCTGGTTTGTCACATAGTTTCTGAATCGGTTATATGTTTCTCTAGATATTCGCCCTTCGCAAAGGAGGGCTAGGTACGCTTGGCGTTTCTTTATATTTATCACGATGTCTCTAGTAATCCAGGGCTTTTGTTTATTTTTCGGGGTAACTGTACGAGTTACAATTGGGCAACACTGGTTGTATGCGTTCATTATAGTTTCAGTCAACTTTACTACTGATTCATCAATGCTCCTTGCATTATTGTTTTTTTGGGTGATGTGCAATGTTGGCATTAAATCTTCTAGAACGGTGCGCATTTCTTCTAAATTTGATTCGTTTATTTTACGATATGAGTAAGTTTCAGCCCGTGCTTTGGTGCACGCAAGATAGTCATTTTTCTTAATAAGAAAAACTGGAAAATGATCTGATAAGTCAGAAGTAATTATTCCAGCAAGAAAATCACTTGGGTCTGTCATAAGGATATTGTCAAGCAGCGTGGCACATTCTGAGGTTATTCGTGTTGGCTTTGTGATGATCGGAAGGAAAGATTTAGAATGAAATGCATTTAAGAAATTAGAGATTGGTTCATAGCTTTCATGTTTCAGCAAATCATAGTTGAAGTCACCGCATATTATTATGTCATTGTAGAAGGACCTGTTGAACTGAGAAATAATTCGATTAAGCTCATTAAGGAAGGATATAGGACAGGCTGTAGGCGGCCTATACACCGTTCCAAGCACAATTCGTTTGCCATCTCTTGACAGTTCTACGAAAAATGATTCTATATGATCCTGATTCAGTTTTGCACTTGCTATGATTCTCGAATCCATGTGCTTAGAAATGTATGTACTGATGCCCCCGCCTCGCTTGTTTTTTCGTAGCGAATGGTAACTATGATAATTTTCAAATTTAATCATGTCTTTGGTCGAGTCATCTAGCCAGCTTTCGGTGAAGCTAATCACATCTAAGGTATACTTAAGTTCAGTAATAGTGCATTGTATCTCTTCCAATTTTGGATAGAGTGACCTACAGTTCCAACACAGTAGCGAAAAATCCTGCCGGGTTATTCGTATAGATTCGTTGAATTTTGATATGTTAGTATATCTGCAGTTTTCAGAGTCGTTTAGGTTTGGAAATATTCTGTTCAAATGATTGAGATCCGGGTCGATTTCATCTAATATATCAGCGTGATCAGTCATTCAAAATTAGTAAACAGTAGGCAGTAAGTACTATTGTACAACTTAAAACGAAATACAGAGTCAAGATTAAAAGGATATATCTATCTAAAAACTAGCTTAGAAAGTATAGAAAAGAGTAAGAAATCTAGCGTGATTTCGTGGGTACACTCAATACTCAGCCAATAGCGATTAATATTGGAGTTCAATATACAAAATTGATGCGTACAAATTGCTGAAGGCGTTGTTACAAAGTTCACATACAACAGGTAATAAGTTTAATAAAAAATAAAGATAAATAGAAAAAAATTTAGCGACGATGATAATCTAATCAGCTAATATGTTTTACACATAATAATAGTTTGTTGGTTAAAAATTACATACAATTTACGAGGAAAAATGAACAAGGTGGATATCAATATTCCATCATAATATTGGTAGGTACAAATTGCTGATGGTGCTGTTGCAATTTCCAATACAGTTGTCATAAATGTTCATATATATCTGTCATAAGATTGTCGAAATTGAGGTAAAACTGCCGTATATATCTTTAGAGGTTGGAACTGATTCATGACATGAAGTTATGCAGTTTGAAGATCTAGTGTAAAGTTATAGAATTCTAGGCGTTATTGGCATACGAGTATATAATTTGACACAGGTACATGTTTTGATACCTAATTGAGGTGAACACCCAAGACCTGATTCGATGATTTATCCAGTTGCCGCATCAGGTATTGGTCGAGCTCTTCTGGCGTGTTAATCTGACGTCTCGAGTCCGGTTGTCCAGGGATGAATGCGAAGATGTTTCCATCTTGGGTCCTCGGGGTTCCGATTTTTTCCGGGAAATTTCTCTTGGCTACTCTCAAGGTGTACATGATCTTGGCTCGTGAAGGTATTAGATATTCATTTATATAGAACGTTGGTTTATTTACTCGGCAGGCAGAGAGAATTTCACGTTTTTTGTTGTAATGTTTCAGTTCGAAAGCGATGTTTCTTCGATCCTCGTTTCCACTTAGTGGTTTTCTTCCCATTCTGTTAGCTGACGTGATGTCAGCATCACTGAGGTCGATGTTGATGTCCTTCAGAATTTTGCAGACTGTTTCTTTGCAATTTTCGTTGTTGTGTGAATGAGGTAGTTCCCCCCCGGAAATGACGAGAGTACATTTTCTATCTTCCAGGTCTCGGCGCTGATCATTTTTTTCCAAGCGATCGAGACGTGACTCCAAGCTTTGTATTTTTTCATTCTGCTCTTCAATAATTTGTTTGTGTTCTGCTTCTTTTCCTGCTATTGTTTCAGATAGTGTTTTAAGGTCGCTTATTTCACTTTTCATTTCGTCAATATCACTATTAAATTTTGTCATCACTGAGTCGAAATATTTTATTAGAACAGATACCACTTCTTTGCAGTCTTGCGTTAGGCTAGACACATCAGGATATTGACCAAACTTTGGTTGATATTCACAGCTGTTATTGCAGCTGCTGATGTTGTTGCGTTGCTTCCTCGCTCCCATCTTGTAGGTTTAGAGAGTTGGCTTTCTTGTATAAACGAGGGTTGAACACCTTCACACTTTATGAGGGAATATTATATTCTTAGTTTGATGATTTATATGTTGATATCACATTTGAATCCTCATGGCGAGAGAGGGTACCCATTCAGGCTAGAAGTACATTCTTTCTAACAATAGGCACTTTGTTCCGGAGCGAGCGCAACGCACATCCTCACCATATGGAGTCTCAGAGGACACTAATAAAGTTAAGGTATCCAAGAGGTGAGTGAACTATTTACCTAACTTGCTTTGTCATTGCATTGTCTATTTTGTTCAGTACTATAACTATGTTGTGTCTATGTGGAACCTATGCTGTGCTCTAGTGTAGGGCTATCCACTCCATAATACTGACGACGAGGATTTTTTTGTAGAACTATTGGGAGAGGCTAGACTAATGAAGGAACTCAGAATTTATATTATTATTCAGTGACTAGAGTATTGATGCTGTAAATTTCTGATTTTTTTTAACAAGGTGTATTATTACAGTCTCTTGAATTGGCTACTCTTGCAACTGATATTGTTGCTACTACTATTTCAGGTAGATATCTGACAATTAGCTGTAAAGCTGGGTAAAAATGCCAATGCTAGGCTCAGTGGGAGAATTCAATCCTTTAGAGGAAGAATTCCCAGAATATGAAGTCAGGCTAAACTGCTTCCTGAGTATTAATAAAGTGGAAGATTCAAATAAAGCTAAAACATTTATTGCTCTGGTGGGTCCTAAAATTGTTAGGTTAGCAAAGGACCTACTCTCACCTAAAAGACTTTTAGATGCTACCTATGAGGAGATCATGGAAGCGTTAAGACGGCATTTTAAGCCGACACGCAACCAGATCTTTGAAAGGTTTAGGTTCCATAAGCGGAACCAGAAACAAGGGGAGAGCATTGCTGATTTTGTGGCTAGCTTAAAGGCCCTTTCAGACACCTGTAATTTCAAACAGGAAGTTCTGGAAGAAACGCTGCTAGATAGGTTCATACTGGGTGTGGCCAGTAATGATGTTCAAAATTGTTTGCATAATGAAGCTGACCTCACATTGAAAAAAGCCGTGGATCTGGCAACTGCCAAAGAAATTCAACTGAGGGAGACGGTTGTGTTAAGGCAACCTAATTCCATACTAAATGTGGGCCAGCATAGAGTAAAGCAAACTGCTATTAAGCCTCAGGGCAAAACTCAGGCTCAAGCTAGCCCCAAATCAGCATGCAGCGGCTGTGGTAATCTGCACTGGCGTAGAGATTGCCCCTATAAAGACAGTGTTTGTCATGGTTGTGGCCAAAAAGGCCATCTTAAGAAATGTTGCTTTAAAGTGCAAAATCAAAATTCTGCTAAAGGCAACAAAAATAATTTTGTGCATGCTATGCATGAGAAAAGGGGGAGGGAACACCACCCTAACCCTAATAGAACTAACAATGCAACCTGTGCAGACTATCCAGTTGCTAATCTAGGCTGTTATGGGGAGATTTTCTCAATAGCCGAGGAAATGAAACCCCCAATCAAAATAAAATTGTTACTAAATGGTGTGCCATTAGAGATGGAGGTAGATACAGGTGCTGCCAGGTCTATCCTTTCAATGGCCACCTACTCCAAAATACCAGCTAAGTCAAGACCCGAGCTGAGACCTTCTGATGTTAAGCTTAGGACTTATGGGGGAACCCCCCTAGTGATTTATGGGGAGATTAGGGCTAACATCCAGCGTGAACCTGGTAATATGGTTCCTCAACTAGCAACTTTTGTGATTGTAGACAGGGAGGGGCCAGCTTTGCTGGGTAGGGACCTGATTGATTCCCTCGGGCTAACTATAGTATCAAATAATGTCAACAAATTGACTACCTGCCCTGAAGAGTTAGCAAATAAATTCCCCGACCTTTTTCAACCAGGTCTAGGTTGCTTTAAGGGAAGGAATTTCAAAATAGAAGTGGATCCAGCCGTACCACCAAAGTTTTGTAAGGCCAGGAACGTGCCTTACACACTGAGACCAAAGGTGGAGGCAGAACTTGATAGACTGGTGCAGGAAGGTATCCTCACCCCTGTACAATACTCGAGATGGGCAGCGGCGATCGTCCCTGTGCTCAAGGCTGATCAAAGCATCCGCATCTGTGGGGACTACAAATTAACAGTCAACAGAGCCACTAGGCTTGATACCTACCCTATACCCAGAGTGGAAGATCTATTTAGCGGGTTAGCAGGAGGAGTTATATACTCCAAGCTAGATATGTCTCAGGCATACGCTCAACTACCCTTGGATGAAGACTCCAAGGAACTCACGGTAATAAACACCCACAGAGGTTTATTTGCCTACAACCGTCTCAGTTTTGGAATTGCGTCCACACCTGGAATCTTTCAGCGTGCCATGGAAGGACTATTGCAGGGCCTCCCAGGAGTGTTCTGCTACCTGGATGACGTCCTGGTGAGTGCCACTAATGAGCAAGAGCACAACAAGCATCTCTATCAAGTCTTATCTAAACTACAGGAGGCAGGACTAAAACTGAAAATGGATAAATGCCAAATTGGAGTGCCACAGGTATCCTACCTTGGATACCAAATTGACAAGGATGGATTGCACCCCACTGCAGAGAAGGTAGCAGCAATCCAGAATGCACCAGCTCCTACTAATGTAACTCAACTGAGAGCCTACCTTGGGCTGCTAAATTTCTATAGGAAATTTCTAAAATCATCTGCAACTATGCTGGAGCCCCTAAATACCTTACTGAGAGACAAAACCCCTTGGAAATGGGATGCAAGTCAGGAGAGAGCCTTCCAGAAATCTAAACAAGCCCTCCTGGACTCTCAGACTCTAGTCCACTTTGACCCTCAGAAACCCATAGTGGTAGTGGCTGACAGTAGTGCGTATGGTGTGGGAGCGTTGCTGTGTCACCTTATTGATGGGATTGAACGCCCCGCCTATTTTGCCTCCCGAACTCTAACAGCAACAGAACGCAACTACTCTCAAACTGAGAAAGAAGCCCTAGCTATGGTGTTCGCACTTCGAAAATTTCATTGCTACCTGTGGGGACAGGATTTCACTGTGGTTACGGACCACAAACCTTTGTTAGGACTATTTGATCCAGGTAGAAGCATTCCTCCGATGGCATCCGGGCGCATTCAAAGGTGGGCTTTACTACTGCAGTCCTACAAGTTCACCTTGTAGGGCGTGCTGTTGGGTACAGCTGATGCTCTCAGTCGTCTACCTTTGACAACTCCCGAGGAAGCCACACCTATTCCTGCGGAATGGACGTCCTTAGTAAATTTCCTCGAGTTAGCTCCAGTCACCAGCACCCACATCCGCGACGGCACCCTAAGGGACCCAGTACTTTCAAAGGTATACAAATACTGCCAAGTAGGCTGGCCTTCGACGGTAATTGGTGACCCTGATCTCGCTCCGTATACTAGGAGGCGAGACGAATTGTCCACACAAAATGGCTGTGTGCTCTGGGGAGCAAGAATTATTGTACCACAAGCTCTCAGACAAGCCATTGTGAACGAACTGCACTCTGGCCATGCTGGATCATCCAGGATGAAGGAGTTAGCTCGCAGCTATGTATGGTGGCCGCTGCTGGACAAAGATCTAGAAGAAACGACTAAGTCATGCAGCGAGTGCCTGAGCACTCGAGCTGCACCAACGAAAGCTGAACTCCATCCGTGGGAATGGCCTGCGAAGCCTTGGCATCGCATACACATTGACTACGCGGGCCCAATGGATGGAAAATACTATCTAGTGATCGTGGATGCATACTCTAAGTGGGTTGAAATTTTTCCCACATCTACTACAACCTCTAGCGAAACGATCTCGTGCCTGAAACACACTTTTGCGACATTTGGATTTCCAGTAACAATTGTTTCTGACAATGCAACGTGTTTCACATCGGCTGAATTCTAAGAATTTGTGAAGGCATGTGGTATGCGACATATTACGAGCGCACCATACCACCCTTCAACTAATGGACTGGCAGAGCGCATGGTACAAACTTTCAAGAAGAATATACGAAAGTCAACGGAACCCCTACGCCTAGCACTAGACAGGTTTCTGTTCAACTATCGGCTGACACCCCACACGACAACAGGTGTTACGCCCGCCGAACTGATGTTAGGCAGAAAAGTTCGCTCTCGTCTTGATCTGCTTTGGCCGTCAGAAGCAATCGCGTCCAAAGTTGCTCAACGCCAGGACGCTCAGAAAAGATACCACCCAGGGTCTCGCGCGGTTGATATTCCGCCGGAGTCTCCGGTGATGGTCCGTCAATACACGCTGGGTTCCCCAAAATGGACGCCTGCTACCACCATTGAGAAAACAGGCCCGGTATCCTACAAGTGCCAACTGAAGGGGGGAGAGGTCGTTCGTCGACACCAGGACCAAGTTATTACCTGCTCGAACACCATCCCTGAACCCTTGGAACAACCTACGGAGGAAACCGTCGTGTTTCCACAACCTGCTCAAAATTCATACCCACCACCTCCGACCAATGAACCTGACACCGGAACACCTGATTACCCGACTCCCACCCAGGAGGCTAGGATGCACGAGCCTCCAAGTGCTAACATCTCACGCAGGTCTACCCGGGCTCGGAAGCCTGTGGTGAGAATGGACCTTTAGGATTGACTATATTGAATAAGGGGACTGGGGATACAGGGAGAGGGTTTCTAATTAAGGAGGGAGGGGTGTAATATAGTGAGTAGTGTAAGTTCTAGTTAGAGAGACCATAAGTTGGCAACGCTCGAGAGAGCAACACTCGAAAGTCAGTCTGCTATTGGCCTCGGGTTCAACAACAAGTACATGTTGACCGAGTGTGTATATAATTACCTACTGTGGTTGGTATCTAACTTCTTAAGTTCTAAACTAATGTACTAATTCTATTCTACTCTATTCTATACATTTCCCGTCTATCTCCGCTCTAATCTCACTAGCCACAGTACCGCCAATTGAGTATAAAGTTAAGGTATCCAAAAGGTGAGTGAACTATTTACCTAACTTGCTGTGTCATTGCATTGTCTATTTTGTTCAGTACTACAACTATGTTGTGTCTATGTGGAACCTATGCTGTGCTCTAGTGTAGGGCTATCCACTCCATAATACTAACCGAGCAACTTTTTGCTTTAAATTCCCATATAAGTTCTCAAGACCTTGCACCTGTGGTACCTGCTAGTATCTCTTGTGAAATCGACTCCAATTGTCGAGAACCTTACGACACTTTGCTGCCAGGTGATAATATCCTAAGTACGATCAGAAGAAAGGACATCGATCGCTCGTGCTGGATCAAAACTGTTCCATCAGGGCGCTTCGATGACTTTCTCCATACTGCAAATTGCATGCCTAGATTTAAAAATTATATACTATTCGTGCCGTGAGACTAGCGAACTTGCCTCCGTCCAGGCAGACCCAGACCCTGGTTCGAGTCCCGGCGCTGGTGGCGATTTTCTTTGTTGGGTATAGGGGAAAAATTCCAAGCACAATACCCCACTCTACCCAGGTGTCTGACATGGGTACCGGTCTTGACCGGGGGAAAGTGGAATGGCGTCCTGGCGTTAGTTATAAGGCATTTGAAAATCCAATGTATAAGGTGATATGTATCAGGCTTGAAATTGGAAATAAAGCATCCGTAGATGCCTTCATTATTATACTAAGTTTTGATAGTCTCTGCCACTCGCCCTCAGACCTTGCTCGAATCAAACAACAAATTGTAAGGAAGTACGCACTTGCTCGTATTTATACTGCCAATGCTTGCAGTGCAAACGAATTCAACAAAGCGATGCATTTTTGCAAAAAACCTGGGTTTAAACTTGATTCAATTTCAAACTTACCCTGATAATGAAAATGGTGACGCACTCAATAACTTTCAATGGCCTCGGACCAGGAAGAAAACTTCTGTTTTCTTCAACAACTTGCAATGAAATCAACATTGCGAATCACCGTGCCATATTGTCCTCGTTTCAACAAATGTCAAGCAATAAATGGAACTGTAGATCATTCCAATGAATCGAAAAAGTCACGGAATGAGACAAATAGTCTCACCTTAAACTTTCAAAAAGAATATAAGCCTGTGCACATCACTGCACATGGTACACCAAATCCTTCAAAATTGATTGCGTCATCAAACAGAGCTCTGAGTAACTCACTCACCCACAGCATGAGGAATGTGAATAAGCCTGAGCCTTTCCCTGACTCGATCTCAGACAAATATAATGTCAGTACGAAAAATAAATTTGCGTTACTTGCAACAGACACAAATAGTGATTGCGACATGCCCTCCTTTTCAACCAATTCTCAATTTTTCAGTGAGTACGCAGGAACCAAGGAAAGGCAAGCGAATACCGATATTCAAAACTATCCAAAGAAAATCAAATTATTCGAAAAAAATCTGATGCCTATGCCGGGCCTCCGTCGAACGACCAAACCAATACTGCTACCGAAAAATCAACAGTGAATCAAATTTGCACACGCGTTGCAGAGACACTGGACGACTTGAAACGATCGCTCAAAATGGAGCCTGCTTACACTGTAGGTGACGAACACTGTCTCCTCCACGCTGTAACGACGCAGCTTGCTTCACAACAAATATCTAAATTGAATTATATATCTCTGAAAAAAGCCCTCAAAACTGAGAGCTCCAGAAACAGGGACCAGTATGCAAAATTCGTTGACAAGAACAGTGGCAGTTTCGAACAACTCATCGATAAATACATCGACAGAAAAGTCTTCGATCACGTGGTTGGAGACCTCATACCCCAAATACTTTCTAATGTAACGAGAACACCAATTCACGTATTTGATGAAAGAGACAATGGGATTTGGAAGACGACAATCTTCCCTACATCAAATGCTCTGATAAACTCTCCTCCGGTAAACATACACCGGAAACAGGACCACTATAGCGCCCTCTTGAAAATGCGTGATGAAAATCGTGTTGCTTCCTCCCCCGTTTTGTGACTAAATAACAGTGATCAAATTGAATTTGAAGCTGAAATCACAAACAATGAACGCGGCAATAAAGACCTAGAGACGAATACTAAATGCCCAGCTAGACCTAAAAAATGCAATAACGCCACTAAAGATCTGCCTATTGAGATAAATAATATCAAAATATTGCACATAAATGCTCGCAGTCTCAATGGTAAAATGGATGACGTACGAGTAATGTTGATCACTAACGATATCGATATTTTATGCGTATCTGAAACAAGGTTCGATTCACGAGTCGAAAGCTCATATCTCAGCATTACCGGGTACAAATTGTACCGTTATGACGGAGTCAAAAGTAAGAGAGGTAGCGGTTCATGCATTTTCATCAAAGATGTCTACTCTGCATCCTTAGTTCCGATAAAAGAAAAATGCGAAGACATAGAAATGGTTTGGCTCAATGTTCAAGTAAACAAACACAAGTCTTTCATTATCGGCAGTCTTTACAGACATCCGTCAGCATCTCTTCGTCCAACATTAGATTTCATTGAAAGTACGCTTAGATCAATCTCTGCAGCCAATAAGTCTTTCTATGTTTTCGGAGATTTTAACGTAGATCTGACAAATAAAAACAATTAGCTAAGCAAGATGCTGCACAGACTTAATCTTTCTCAAATGGTCCAAGAACGAACGCGAATTACCAACACTTCCAAAACTCTTCTTGACCTAGCAATTACAAACAATCCCCAAGCAGTACTCAGCACAGAAATGTTACCGTCCTTTTCTGATCACCATTCCGTAGAATGCCAAATCAATATTGCAAAAGAGAAACAGAAATCTAGTTACATTACATATCGCATGAAAAACCACTACTCCCCTGAAATATTTCAAGAAAAGCTATTAGACAGATGGAGTGAATTTCAAGGCATGGAAAACACCGATGATGTCATTCTACAAGTTTCGCTTTTCACCGAAAAATTTCGTATCAGCTCTTAACGAATGCGCACCTTTCATTACGAAGAAAATTAAGCCAAGGATTTCTAAATGGATAACAGATGAGATAAAACGGTTGAGCAGAGCTAAAAGAAATTTACAGCGTGAGTACAAACTGAATAAATCAGACAGTACGCGTCGAAAGTTATATAAAGATCATGAAAAGATCCTACGAAGAAAAGTTAAGGAAGCAAAACGGGACTACTTCCACAAAGAACTCTTGGCGGCAAAACAAAACCCTAAAAGAACTTGGGAAATCATTGGAGAAGTTGCTCAGTATAAAAATTCAGACTGCAAAAGCACTTTTGACAACCCCTCATAAATGGCGAATGACTTTAACACTTTCTTCTCAAAAGTTGGCGAAGATGTTTTCAATGAAGTATCCAGGACAGTTTCAGACACATCTACAGAGGCAAATCCGAGCGATGTTTCATCCCCAAATAGTAGCAACAAGTGGAGGCCAAAGCCAGTTAGCGTAATAGAGATACGAAAAATCTTATACTCACTAAAGAATACTAAAGCGACTGGACATGATGGCATAAGCCTCCAACATTTAAAAGACAGCTTCCCTGTCACAGCACCCCTTATTCGCTTGATAATAAATACATCTATAGTCACAAACAAGTTTCCCGATCAATGGAAACTCTCCATTATTAAGCCATTACATAAATCTGGTGATATCGACATAGCGTCAAACTACAGACCAATCAGTCTCCTGCCTGTTATGTCCAAAATATTAGAAAAAGCAAAAACAAATCAGCTCTCGTCTTACATAGACGAGTCACATCTACTGCATCGCAATCAATATGTTTACAGAAGGAATACCAGTACTCAGGACGCCCTGTTAAACATAACAGAAAAAATTTACAATGATATTGACCAAAAAAAATAACTCTCTTACTATTGCTTGATCTCTCCAAAGCTTTCGACAGTGTTGAGCATAAGAAACTTCTACAAAAAATTTCAAACCTCAGAATAGACACTCAGTGGTTTGAAAGCTACCTACTAAACCGCTCTCATGTAGTGTGCTTGAAAAACAAAATGTCATCATTCATACCAAAATAATTTTGGCGTTCCTCAAGGTTCAATCATCGGCCCACTCCTATTTTCAACTTTCATCAATGATTTCCCCACCATGCCGGCAAACACAAAAATCTCAATGTATGCTGATGACGTGCAAATTGCCATGACAAGCTCAACAGCGGATTTAAAAGAAACACAAGCCAACGCTGAAAACCTTCTGAGAAATCTGAAATTGTGGTATGACCATAATGGCCTCAAACTTAACGCAAGTAATACGCAATGCATTAATTTGGATCACAGAATGCGACTGAAAATTTACCACCATTCAAGCTAACATTTGGAGACGATACAATTAAATCAGTAGATAAGGTTAAAAATCTGGGTGTTTGGTTTGACAAAAATATGACTTTCAATTCACACGTTGAAACAATGTGCAACAAAATAAACGGAACCTTAATGTTCTTTCATCGTGTAAAGAACACACTTGACGAAAAATCTAGATTATAATTAGTGATTCAGTCTTTAGTTGTATCGCGTCTGGACTACTGCAGTCTTGTGAGGGGAGATTTACCTCAATGTCGTCAGGGAGAGTTGCAAAAATGTGTAAACTTCGCCGCCAAAGTGATATGCAAAGGAAATTTCAATAAATGCGATCATGTCACCCCTCTTTTAAGAAAACTCGACTGGATCCCAATACCGAACAGATTTATGTTCCAGAAAGCTCGACGAGTATTCTCCTCTTTGTACCTACCCCAAAGTAATGCAGAGGTGGTAAAATTTTTCCATCTAATATCCCAAACGAAATACCAAACCGGAGGAACGATGTTTTAGTCAGTTACCGTTCATCTAACGTGGGACAAAAAGTTCTCTCAGTTTCTGGAGCTTTTTTGTGTAACAAGCTTCCCCAGCATATCAAAAACTCTAAAACTGGAAAAGAATTTAGTCACGTCATTTTGCATCTCTGTCATAGGGCCTGCAGCATTTCGGTATGAACTTCCCATCTATCAGAAATTTTAATTTTCCTGAAATTTCTGTTAGAAATTTAGATACTATTTCATTTTAAGTTTGCTAAGCGATTCGTATATTCATCTTACTTATTTCTGTCGACAACAATGAGCACCACAGCCGTCAGTTCAATGCAGCAGAACGAACGTTCTTTCCATAATTAGGAGTATTTTCTCATCTTTTTTTTGTCATTTCTTTCTCTTTTCTGTATTAATATTTAACGTCCGTATGACAAATATACCATGAAATACACTTTGTGTGTACACCAATAAACAGGTTTATAGATGTGAGAATTGTGCAAAGTTTATAATGAAATAAATTTTGGCTAACGTTGTCTCGCTATTTCAAAATCATTCTCGAAGATGTTTTCAATCGATTTTCGGCTGAGCTGGGGGGAAGGGGGTAATTTAGGCATTTAATTTAGTCTGCTTATATTTTTCCGTGCGTTCAGCGCACACTGAAGCACTGAACTTTGAAATCGGAAGAAACTCTAAATTTCTGTAATTAAAATTATCACTTTGGACCATTGCTTAATCAACCTACATATATGTGCCAAATTTTGTAAATATTCGCCACTCAGATGGGATATCCGGCCACAATGCTACTCCATTTTATCCCATGTACACATGTCCGTATAATGCTGAAGAGTTGTGTTGTTTCTTGACTGTAATCTGAGTTTTCTCAAAAATTTCTATGAAGAAATTAAAAACCAGTTCATTTTTACGTTTTTCGAGGTCTTCCCGGAAAACCTTTTGTATCAACAATTGCACACTAGTTAAATCAATGCGCAATTTAGGAGGTTTATTATCGTTAGTGTGTTTTAAGTACCAGTGTTATAATCAATGAAGACTAAGTGATTGTCATTTAGCACGACAACAACAACAAACAACAAACCGTTTATTTCCAAGTTGCCACATGAGATACATGCCAACATATTGGCTTTTAGAAGTTTTTTAATATAAGACGTCCTAAAACAAAAGTTCCATACGAGGAGTATTAATTGACAAACCATCCGAGGTGTACAAATAGATAAGCCATACGAGGCATAATAATAGACAAACTAACGAGGTGTGCTAATAGATAAACTATCAGAGGTGTACAAATAAATAGACCATACGAGGCATATTAATAGACATAATAAACGAGGCGTACTAATAGACTAACCATACGTGGTGTGCTAATAGTCTAACAAAGTTCCATACGAGGAGTACTAATTGACAAACCATCCGAGGTGCACAAATAGATGAGCCATACGAGGCATAATAATAGACAAACTATACGAGATGTACTATTAGACAATACAATCAGAGGTGTACAGATAGATAGACCATACGATGCATATTAATAGAAAGAATATACGAGGCGTACTAATAGACAAACCATACGTGGCGTGCTAATAGTCTAACTCTGTCAAGGGTAGTTGAATGAGAAATATTATCTCTTGGATATTTTGCAAGAGATTCCGGGATACCCAAGAGATTCCGGTACAGCGCTTCTTGCCTTTTTCCTACTTCGAGAATTTTAACTAAGAACTTGGGAGTTTCGAAGAATTCTTTAGTAGTTTTCGAATTATTTATAAGATTATCGAAGTAGGAAAAATACAAAAAACGCTACACCGTACTAGATTGAAACACCACCGTAAATGACAATCAAGTATTGAGAAAAAGATAGTCTCGAAATTATTTGTAAAGAACATCGCGCAACACAGCACGCACATCTAGAAATGCGTAAACAAACTTACACTCAAAAATGAAATGTATGGCTTGTTTGGCATACAAATATAGAGATAATGTTTGCACGAGCGCTTTATTTCATTTGTCTGTTTATACTTTTAATTTCTTCTGTTCACAGAAATGCCCTTCGGAGTCGTGATAGATCGATTTATAAATCATTAAGCAAGCGCAATCAATTTGTTTATTTCTGAAATTTGGTGCAGTGTTAACTGATCGCAGAGCTTTAGGTAAAATGTAATGTGTCTTGAGGTTTTGCTTTTTATTCAAAAAGTAGAAATAGAAACCTATATATGTACATGTGCGCATATATGTGTGCGAAACGTGTGCATGTTTACACTGATACATAGACATTTATGTTTGCGTGCTCACACATACATACTCACGCACACACTAACACACATTATCATATATATACGCATTAAAAATGAATATAAGAAAAATGCTAATTGACATGAAAAATAATCTTGCTCTTTCAATATTTAAAATGACAGCCAAACTCTGATGAATCGTAAGAAATAACCTGAGGAAAGATAAGGAATAGAAAAAGGACTTCGAAAAACGTATAAATGGAATGGTTTTTTAATTTCCTAAAGGAAATTTTAAGAAAACTCAAGTTACTGCCGAGGAACAACAACAAAAAAGAAAAAAAACATATCATATCTTCAATAAATCATATCATATATCATATCTTCTCGATATTCTCTGCAACATCATGCGGACATGGGTACATGGGATAAAATGGAGATAGAGTGTAAGCCACTTACCACTCATGATTGACAAATATCTACAAAATTTTGGCAGAAATGCGCAAACAAACATATACTCAACATCAAAATTTATAGCTTGTACAACATACGGACAGAAAGATAATTTTACCACGATTCATACGCTCAAATTGCGATTAATTTCATTAATTGTATTTGTTATTAATCCGATTCACAGAGACGCCCTCTGGGGAAGTGAGAGATCTGTTTTTGAATCATTTCGCTTGTGCAATAAAATTTATTAACCGGATGGTTTTTGTGTAAAGAAATGGAATAGAAACATGTATATCTATTTATGTAGACATATATATACCTACATACGTACACACACACATATTAATATATATACCTATTGAGAATGAAATATAAGAAAAAAATACATATAAAAAAAATGATAAAAACAACCTACCATCTATTACACCGATAATGACAGTTGAGCTCACTGTAATCCTGAGAAATTATTCGAAAAATAAACTAAAAGGAATAGAAGACTTCGAAAAACGTAAAATGAACTGGTTTTTAGTTTCTTCATAGAAATTTTTAAGAAAACTCAGGTTACAGTCAAGAAACAACACAACTCTTCAGCGTTATACGGACATGTGTACATGGGATAAAATGGAGTAACATTGTAGCCGGACATCACATCTGAGTGGAGAATATTTACAAAATTTGGCACATTTAGGTAGATTAAGCAATGTCCAAAGTAATAATTTTGATTACAGAAATCAACAGTTTTTCCGATTTTAAAGTTTAGTGCTAGTGTGCACTGAACGAACGGAAAAATATAAGAAGACTAAATGAAAATGCTTAAATTACCCCCTCCCCCCAGCTCAGGCGAAATCGATTGAAAACATCTTCGAGAATGATTTTGAAATAGCGAGACAACGTTAGCCAAAATTTAATTCATTATAAACACGAAACTTAATGTAATATGAATAGGCGCTAATTTTTTCTAGTGGGAGTTATATATTTAAACAGTAGTTCCGCAATGAACTCTCAGTGGTGACAGTATTTATTTATGATTTATTGCTGACGAGAAGCCGACAAACTAACTGATCCCCAGCACCCGGGGCCTAAATTGTCTACAGTAAATGTTTCAGCTACCCGTGCAGTCTGTAGAGTGGCGATTTGGAGTTTGCAGATGTAATTACAGTTTTACAAATCTCTTCATCAGGCAAAGTTATGAGAATAGCATCTCAGTTTTAGATTGACCTCAATAAACTAGTTACACACCTATCCTAGTAACACCTAACTAGTAACACCCCTAGAAGTTGTTCAAGCAGATTACCGCCCCACATATCATACTTTACAGGAATAAAAAGAAAGAAAAAAAATAAAGAAACAGAAAAACCGTTTATTTACCAAAAATTTGACGCATGAAATGTAATACAACACATTGGAAACTAAAAAATTCCTAATGTAAAGTTCTTTAATTGATAGACACGCCATACGAAGTTTGCAAAAGCCATGTCACGGGCTAATTATGTAATTCAGAGAAACAGTCAAACTAACTGCTCAATGATATTTTATTTTAAAAACTTTTTAATATATACTTTTTTCAATTTTATTTTAAAAACCAATGATGGTACTTTTGTACCATTTCTATTGGAAATAAACTGTTTTTCTTTCTTTTTCTCTCTTTCTTATCCAACTGAAAGCTTATAAATACTTTAAATACTATTAGAGACTATGAGGTTCTTTGCTTTAAGTTGAAATAAAAAAAGAAAAGACATGAAACACTCGATTGAAACTGAAATACCGTCCTAACTGATTTTTAAGTAGTCTAAAAAATTTAGTTAAAAGTAATTTGTGAAAAAACAAAGTATAAACACTCACATTTAAAATAAATAAACAAACATACATGTAAAACAAAAATTAGAGCTTGTTCATCATATAGTGAGTGAGATCATTTGTTTATGAATCCTAAGCTTAGATTACACTTATTTCTATTTACATTTTGAAGCACAGCAACGTGCGACGCTCACTAGGGAAGCAATAAATCTCTTGGTGCGACAGTGAGCCTGTGTACTAATTTTATTTACTGAAATTTCGCGTTATTTCTGATTAAAAGTTCAGTGCTAACTGGTCGTAGAGTGTTATGCAAAATGTAATCATCATGACTCTAAGTTTTTTTTAATGAAACACTTTATCTTGGATGTTGTCTGCGCAGCAGTTTTAAAATTTAAAACTTCGTGTCGTGCTAGAACCATGCGACAAACGCACTCACTCCGGAACCGCTCGTTTCCGGAACCTTAGGTATTTAATAAACAGATGCCGCCAGTCGTGTAAGAACCTTGTTTCGGTATAGTGTGTAGACTCTAGAGATAGAAATACAAGTAACCAATGTTAAATATTAAGTATTGTAGGCAAAATTGTTCGATTGTGTCTAGAAGTGTATTCTGTATTGTGTATCCAGCTAGTGAGTGACATTCAATCCTGAGATCTGACAAGAACTGTCAGAAACTTCAGGTACTAGTAAACTGGAGCATATGCTGTCACTGCATTTCTATTGTGTACTTCCTCAATGCTAGGTACATTAGATTGTGCCTCTGATATTGTCAGTGTTGGAAAATTTTCTTCCTAACATTCACAGTCATATTCATTTGTCAAGTCTAGTTTGATTTGTGTTTGTCAGTGTTGTAAAACTCTCATGCTAACACTCATTTTTATTTGTTTGATTATATTGTTGAGCCTTATTTGATCTAAAACCACATCTTTTTTGCGAAGCAAATTAATAAGGAAGCAAATGGAGAAGAAGACTCGTAAAAGCATTAAAATCTTTATCTGAACGTTTCGAGCCAAGGCTCATTTTCAACAGGAAATCTGCAAAGTTTAGAGAAAAAATTTTTTTGAACAGAGTTATCATACACAATTTAAAATCAAATGTCTAGGTACGGTAGAACTAAATTCTATGCGAGCCTAATGAAAACGGGTGAAAACACATGTAAGAAAAAAAAAATATCTGCGTAAAACATCAAAGCTATAAAACTAAGTAAAAGGTGGGTTATAATGGGTTACCGATTGACTATTTTCAGCGGATAGGAACTTTGCATTTCATTGAGGGAGGGCCTGAGCTTATGAATGTACAAAGACTCCAATATGCGGAGGTCAAAACTAGCTTTACATGAATCTAAAATTTCAAATTTGTCCATATTAATAACCTGATGACATGCACCCTCCAAAGTGTGCTGTCTAATGCTGGAATGTGAAGGGGAACATAAAATGCGACCTGTTCGATGGCTACGACCGGCATGCTCCGATACCCTCACGTAAAGAGCACGATGGGTTGACCCCACGTACTGTGATGCGCAATGCGCACAACTAAATTTATAAATGAGGGACGAACGCATGCCAGCCGGCAGTACATCTTTAAATTTAAAAAAAGACCCAATAGTGCGCTTATTCACTAAAATAACACGAAAACTAAGAGGGAAATAATTTGAAATTAGTTTTAAGACATCGGTTCTTAGTTTCTCAGACTGATGTCCAAAGTATGGTAAAACACAGTAGATGAAATCATTATTGGCGGGACCGGCAGTTGGGGCAAATTTATTGGCCAGAAACTTACTAATTGAACGGGATATTACTGCTTTAGGGTAGCCATTAGTTGTGAAAAAGGTTTCAAGAAACTTAAATTCATTATGCATGTTGGTATAATTTGAACAGATGTTATATGCACGGTTAACTAGAGTTGAAACGCTATTTAATTTGAACCTTTTGCAACAATAACTAAAGAAACTTAAACCTAACCCAGAAAAAGATGGTTTTCTAAAAACCGATGTTTCAAAAATATTGTTGGAGCGGCAAACAGTAACATCTAGAAAATTCAGCTCCTTATTCATTTCTAATTCTAAGGTAAATTTAATATTAGGATGCTTATCGTTCAGGTATTTAAGGAAACGGTCTGCATGTGATTTATGCTTAAAAAGAACAAAAGTATCGTCAACATAACGTTTGTAAAAGACAGGTTTAAAATCATCAGGACATTGATCTAACCACTTCTGCTCATGGTGACACATTAAAATATTTGCAAAACTTGGCCCTAAAGGTAATCCCATTCCTAAACCTTCTATCTGCTTATAAATTGACCCATTAAAAAGAAAAAATGAATTATGAACACACAATTCTAAAAGTGATTTGAAATATTTTTTGCTCAAACCTATGACTCTATTGGAAGGACTACAAAACAGAGAATTAAGGCAAATATCTATTGTTTCGGTCAATGGTATGTTGGTAAAAAGATTTTCCACGTCCAAGGAAGCCATAAAAACGTCATTTGCACACGTTTGACTAGAAATAGATTGAACAAACTCATAAGAGTTAATAACAGTATAATTATTAGAGGTCAAGGGACTAAGAACAGGTACAAGGTATTTGGCAACGTTGTATGTGGCACAGTTATATGCGGCGAATATCGGTCTAAACGGAAAGGCAGTCGCAAAGTTAGGCTTGTGGATTTTAGGCAAACCGTATAAAATACCGGGACCAGTGCCAGAGCAAATAAGTTTCTTATACACGTCATCCTGAATGAAATTTAATTTTTTTAATTTACGTAGAAAGTTATTGACTTTGTCTTCTATCTTCAATGAATATTTCTGAATTGACTCGGTTATCGGTAAAAATTTGGAGGAGTCAGATATTATATTTCGCATTCGGTCAAGGTAAGTCTCCTTATTCAAAATGACTACAGCACGACCTTTATCAGGTTTTGTTACAATGATTTCTGGGTTAGAAGAGAGTTGTTTCAATTCTATTACATCTTTTTTAGTAAAAATAGCCGAAAAAATTTTGTAAGGCATTTTATGTTCCCCTTCACTTCCAGCATTAGACAGCACACTTTGGAGGGTGCATGTCATCAGGTTATTAATATGGACAAATTTGAAATTTTAGATTCATGTAAAGCTAGTTTTGACCTCCGCATATTGGAGTCTTTGTACATTCATAAGCTCAGGCCCTCCCTCAATGAAATGCAAAGTTCCTATCCGCTGAAAATAGTCAATCGGTAACCCATTATAACCCACCTTTTACTTAGTTTTATAGCTTTGATGTTTTACGCAGATATTTTTTTTTTCTTACATGTGTTTTCACCCGTTTTCATTAGGCTCGCATAGAATTTAGTTCTACCGTACCTAGACATTTGATTTTAAATTGTGTATGATAACTCTGTTCAAAAAAATTTTTTCTCTAAACTTTGCAGATTTCCTGTTGAAAATGAGCCTTGGCTCGAAACGTTCAGATAAAGATTTTAATGCTTTTACGAGTCTTCTTCTCCATTTGCTTCCTTATTAATTTGCTTCGCAAAAAAGATGTGGTTTTACATTTACGTGTCAATTATGGCGAAGAAGCATGTCGACTTTACTATAGATATTTTAATACCAAATTCAAACTCGAGAAATCGAAACTGGACTATGATTTCCTCGTGCAGTGCAAGATTTACAACATTATGCCTAAGTTTCTCCGGTTCAAGCTCTACAAAATTTCGCTTCACACTACAACTTTTTACAAATCATGGCAAGTCAACCTACTTAGAAGAGAAATAAACCAGAAGAAAAAGACCATCGCTAAGCTGACCTGTGATCTCTCGGAGTGTCGCTCCAGTCTTTCCGAAGCGTTCCCCGGGGTTACACGTATTTTGATTTACCGAGCTGTGAATGATAAAATTAGAAATCTAGTGCAAAAATCTAGTCAGACTCATGAACGTAAATTGCGTAACTTGGGAATCTTCAACAGACTACAGCCCTGTGATCCCAACAAAGTTGTGCACAACTACAGCTCCGTGACTTTGAGCAATCGCCTTAAAACTCTATTAGCATTCGGTCTTGATTTTTGTCTCCCTGTGTACAAAATAAATTTCTTTCAGTATTTTCTTCAGTTTGAGAAATTAGCTTATACAGTTGAGCAAAAGTTCCCTAATCATGATAATTTATCAACTTTTAATGAACAACTGCAATCCCTTTCTTTCAAGTTTTTTTATGGTTTCAAACCTTACAAAATTTTTTCGGCTATTTTTACTAAAAAAGATGTAATAGAATTGAAACAACTCTCTTCTAACCCAGAAATCATTGTAACAAAACCTGATAAAGGTCGTGCTGTAGTCATTTTGAATAAGGAGACTTACCTTGACCGAATGCGAAATATAATATCTGACTCCTCCAAATTTTTACCGATAACCGAGTCAATTCAGAAATATTCATTGAAGATAGAAGACAAAGTCAATAACTTTCTACGTAAATTAAAAAAATTAAATTTCATTCAGGATGACGTGTATAAGAAACTTATTTGCTCTGGCACTGGTCCCGGTATTTTATACGGTTTGCCTAAAATCCACAAGCCTAACTTTGCGACTGCCTTTCCGTTTAGACCGATATTCGCCGCATATAACTGTGCCACATACAACGTTGCCAAATACCTTGTACCTGTTCTTAGTCCCTTGACCTCTAATAATTATACTGTTATTAACTCTTATGAGTTTGTTCAATCTATTTCTAGTCAAACGTGTGCAAATGACGTTTTTATGGCTTCCTTGGACGTGGAAAATCTTTTTACCAACATACCATTGACCGAAACAATAGATATTTGCCTTAATTCTCTGTTTTGTAGTCCTTCCAATAGAGTCATAGGTTTGAGCAAAAAATATTTCAAATCACTTTTAGAATTGTGTGTTCATAATTCATTTTTTCTTTTTAATGGGTCAATTTATAAGCAGATAGAAGGTTTAGGAATGGGATTACCTTTAGGGCCAAGTTTTGCAAATATTTTTATGTGTCACCATGAGCAGAAGTGGTTAGATCAATGTCCTGATGATTTTAAACCTGTCTTTTACAAACGTTATGTTGACGATACTTTTGTTCTTTTTAAGCATAAATCACATGCAGACCGTTTCCTTAAATACCTGAACGATAAGCATCCTAATATTAAATTTACCTTAGAATTAGAAATGAATAAGGAGCTGAATTTTCTAGATGTTACTGTTTGCCGCTCCAACAATATTTTTGAAACATCGGTTTTTAGAAAACCATCTTTTTCTGGGTTAGGTTTAAGTTTCTTTAGTTATTGTTGCAAAAGGTTCAAATTAAATAGCGTTTCAACTCTAGTTAACCGTGCATATAACATCTGTTCAAATTATACCAACATGCATAATGAATTTAAGTTTCTTGAAACCTTTTTCACAACTAATGGCTACCCTAAAGCAGTAATATCCCGTTCAATTAGTAAGTTTCTGGCCAATAAATTTGCCCCAACTGCCGGTCCCGCCAATAATGATTTCATCTACTGTGTTTTACCATACTTTGGACATCAGTCTGAGAAACTAAGAACCGATGTCTTAAAACTAATTTCAAATTATTTCCCTCTTAGTTTTCGTGTTATTTTAGTGAATAAGCGCACTATTGGGTCTTTTTTTAAATTTAAAGATGTACTGCCGGCTGGCATGCGTTCGTCCCTCATTTATAAATTTAGTTGTGCGCATTGCGCATCACAGTACGTGGGGTCAACCCATCGTGCTCTTTACGTGAGGGTATCGGAGCATGCCGGTCGTAGCCATCGAACAGGTCGCATTTTATGTTCCCCTTCACATTCCAGCATTAGACAGCACACTTTGGAGGGTGCATGTCATCAGGTTATTAATATGGACAAATTTGAAATTTTAGATTCATGTAAAGCTAGTTTTGACCTCCGCATATTGGAGTCTTTGTACATTCATAAGCTCAGGCCCTCCCTCAATGAAATGCAAAGTTCCTATCCGCTGAAAATAGTCAATCGGTAACCCATTATAACCCACCTTTTACTTAGTTTTATAGCTTTGATGTTTTACGCAGATATTTTTTTTTCTTACATGTGTTTTCACCCGTTTTCATTAGGCTCGCATAGAATTTAGTTCTACCGTACCTAGACATTTGATTTTAAATTGTGTATGATAACTCTGTTCAAAAAAATTTTTTCTCTAAACTTTGCAGATTTCCTGTTGAAAATGAGCCTTGGCTCGAAACGTTCAGATAAAGATTTTAATGCTTTTACGAGTCTTCTTCTCCATTTGCTTCCTTATTTGATCTATGATTGGCAGTGCTATTCAACTGTTTTGTCCCCTCTCACAGTGATATTCCTAGTGCTAGATGGTTAAATCTAATGTTATCTATACTTGCTATGTTGTAGAGCTCCTTGCTACCTTGCGCAGTTATTTTTGTTGCGATTTAAGACTCTGACTTGCACAGAGTTATGTGATTCATACTAGACTTGTTAGGAGTGATTATTTGAAAACTGAATACCAGTGTAAATAGTGTAATGTACTTAACTATTTTTGATTTTGTAATTTTGATTACTGATTTGACTGTGAAATATGTTAGATCTCCTAGCTAATTGCGCATATCCTGAAAGACTGTGTTCATTCCCTCAGGTGATTGATTTACCTGTACTGATGTGTCTTTCCCAAAGTTCATTTTTTAATATTCCTGATTACGTGTTGTACCGCTTCGATGGCGCTAAAACCAGCCGAGGTAGTGGATCTTGTATTTTTGTGAAAGAAATGTACTCAACATCTTCACTTCTAGCGAATAAAGTTTTCGAAGGCATTGGAATGGTTTGGTTAGAAGTGCAAATAAATAAACACAAATCAATAAACATTGGCAGCCTTTACCGGCACCCATCGTCTCCCCTAAATCTAACACTAGATTTCATTGAGGAAACCTTCAAAGAAATACTTCAGGCAAAAAAGTCATTCTCTGCTTTCGGAGATTTTAATGTTGACTTAACGGACAAAAACAATCAGCTAAGCAAACTATTGTATAAATTAAGCCTATCACAAATGGTCAAAGAACCCACTCGCATCACGAAAGTCTCTGCAACTCTCCTCGATCTAGCAATCACAAATAATCCCACCGCAATACTTAGTACTAGAATATCATCTTTTATTTTCGATCACCACTCTATAGAATGTGAAATTAATATTGCAAAGGAAAGACAAAAATACCGCTTAATGACTTATAGCTCGAAAAGGCACTACTCAGCAGAACTATTTCAAGAAAAACTATTCGATAGGTCCACCGAATTCCAGAAAATGATGCAATCTGACGATGTTGACATTCAAGTGTCCATCTTCAACGAGAACTTCACAGCAGCTTTCGACGAATGTGCACCGTACGTCACCAAAAAAACCAAGCCAAAACGGACTGTTTGGATTACTGACGAAATTAACGAGAGGAGCAGAATAAAGAAAGCTAACTTGCGCGAGTACAAAAACTATAGATTAAACAGTACCTTATACAAGAGATATAAAAAACATGAAAAAATTATTCGAAAGAAAATCACTGGAGCAAAACAAACTCACTTCCACCAGAAACTGATAACGGCTAAAAATAGCCCGAAACGAACTTGGGAAATCATTAGTGAGGTAGCCCCATATAAAAATTTAGATCGTATAAGTAATCCTGAAAATCCCTTGGCAACAGCCACGGATTTCAACACATTCTTTTCAAAAGTAGGGGCTCAAGTTTTCAGTGAGGTGTTTACCAATCCAGATGATACGACAATGGAAAATTCATGCCCCACTGCACCCTCGAGGACTGATGTCAAGTGGAGACAACGCCCTGTCGATTAACCGAAGTTACGAAATATCTTATACTCACTAAAAAACACAAACGCAGTTGGACATGATAGTATCAGTCTTCAATATATCAAAGACAGTTTCCCTGATACAGAACCATGGATTCGTCTGATAATTAATACATCAATAGTGTTCAGGTTACAAATATACGACTGGGTGAACTGGTGAAGAAAATAAGAATAAGGTTTTATAATTTACTGAACTTCAACATTTTAAATGAAGTTTAGTGCAGAGCACCAAATTAATACACAAAATTGAATAGAAAAGGAGAAACAAATAAAAAATGCGGACACAAAGATAGCTAGAGTTGACGAATTAAAACAATATGCACTTAGCGCAAGACTGACTAAAGTAATGCCGTAGCAACGAAACAAGTAAATAAAGAACTCCCCATACACTATTAGGATACACTGCTTCGAGCCGGCCAGATCGCAGCTCCTAGCGTGGACCGTAAAGTTGTAGGTCAAACGAGTGCCGGAAGAGACGTGGCGTCGAGTCCACGAAAAGTCGCAGGCATAAAAACCGGGAAATTATCGGTTTTCCAGAAACCGCCTCCAGCCGCTTCCTCTGGCACTTTTCGGCTTTTAGCTCGTAGTTACGTTCGACAAAATAGGTATTCTTGTTAACATATAGGAACCGGTCAGGTTGTGGCTGGAACTTGCCCAGAGTATCTCAGTGTGGGGGACGACTGAAGACCTCACTGATGAACAATCAAAACCAAGCTGTTACACACTAGAACATGAAAATGAAAATATTGAAAATATTGTCAGGGCTATAACGGATAAATAAAGCACATAAGTATCCTAAAACAAAACGCACCTCCGCCTCGAGCGGTGACTGCTGAAGCTATGAATGAATTCCTAGATCTCCCTGACTAAATAAGGAAAGATGTTGCGTTCAGCACGCGTTTTCTTCCGACGCAAAACTACAGAAAGAAAGACCGATGAAAAAGCAAGCTGAAGTACAACACCAGGCGACATAAAATAAAAAAAAGTATAACCCGAAAACATTAATTCCTACGGCTTTCCTTCCACCAAAAATGATTCCATTTCACCAAAAATGATTCCACCGGAATCAGAAGTGGAATGCAAAGTAGAGTTTACATAGTTCATTGTACATTATTCATTCAACGACACAATACACTACCTTAACCAAAAATGGAATGTAGCCAACAGAACTACATCAACCTTAAATCTCAACAAAACTCAATTAGGAACAACTTTAAATTCTGCTGAGCACGTCAGCACCCACATTTTCGGAACCAGCAATGTGAACAACACGAAATTTGTCTACTCAGAGCAAGTAGATGAGAATGCCACGAAGAAGAATACACGTTCACGCTATCGAAGCAATACGTTACATTAGGAACACCGTCCAGAACTAAACGCATGGGCATTACGTAAGACGCGCAGGCTGTTTACATTACAAGCCACATGGCATACGCACAAACTGCACGAGACCCAAACTAGTGGCGAAAGCCGTAAATTTTAGAGATTTTTTCCCCAGAGGAATTAGATTTCCACAAGTTTGGAAAAATAGATAACGGGCCTGTGACCCTTCCTTTTAAACGAACCTTCTGACACACATAGCAAGATCTACAATAGCGGGTAATATCTGCACTAGCTCCGGGCCAGAAGAAATGCTCGAAAATTCTCATTGCGGTTTTCCTATGGGAAAAATGACAAGAAAAAGGTGAATAATGGGCCAACCTTAAAACTGCTGACCTACCGTCAAGAGGTACACCTAATAATTTTGAACCGACCTCACTAAGTCGGGGACTAGCAACACACTTCCTGAAGATTAATCCCTGTTCTTTTACATATTTTACAGAAGCTCCCCCTCTAGTTCTGTCCACCCGTCCCGACTCTACCTTCGACCGGACGTTTTCCAAAGTGGGACACTTTTGCTGCATTTCAGCAAACTTGTCTGGTGACAAAGTTAGAGCGTCCGCTTGAGGCACAACCAAAGGATGACTTGACTTCTGTTTAGCAGACCTAGTTTGAACAACATTAATAGCATTATGCATAGCTATAATTTTACTCGTGTTGGAAGTTTTGGCTCCTTTCACGTTCCCAATGAGAACTGAACAAGTTTTCAGAGATGCCTTAGCTGCCTCTGTCTAACCCTCAAACGATGGACATTTTATATAACATTTTACGACAGGGAATTTGTCGACTCTGCCTAGATAGTCGGTTAATACACAGTAGCGCACAATCTTTAATTCTTTCACAAGCTCATCGGACACAACTACGCAGGTGCAACCTGTATCTCTCAGAATTTTAGCAACTGAATGACCATTAAATGTCCATATGAATATTTCTTAAATCGTTAGTTGGTAATTCAAATAGAATCAATAGGTTTGCATTCTTAACACTTTCCTGTTCTAATTTCCCGCACCCACTGACGGCAAAACAATTATTAACGTGATGTTTATAGGCTATAGGGTTTTGAGGACATTTATTCTTTTTATGACCAGAAAGACCGCATGCAAAACATTTTACATTACTCTGATCAAATAAATTTTTGTGACTTGCACTACTTTTAGTTTCTGACGAGTCGGAACTAGCGTCACTGTGCCTGGCAACTTTTGGATAAGTATTCCTTGCAGTAGCGAAGCTATCTGCCAACTTCGTCATCTGCTTAACAGAGTTGCACTCGTGCTCTTTAATGAATACTCTTAAATCGGTAGAGACACTGGAGAGAAACTGATCCATTAGAACGAACTCCCTCATTCCCTCAAAAGTCTTCTCACAATCAGAGGTATCGAGCCAATAGTCAAATAACCTACCTAAATTTGTTCCGAACTGTGCATAACTTTCGTCGACACCAATTTTAGCAGCACGGAATTTTGCACGATATTGGTCGGGCGTTTGTTTAAAAAGAGCTGCCTTAAGTAAATCATAGTTGTCGGTCGTAGAAATGGGTAAAGAGGAATAAATATTAAGGGCTTTGCCCCTAAGGAGTGATCCCAGCTGAACCGCCCACGGAGTTTCCCTAGACCATGACAACAAAGAGGCTATTCGCTCGAAACGAATTAGATAGGCAGAGATATCGTCTCCATCATTAAAGACGGGAGGCTTAGGAGAATCTTTACATGAGAGGCACCTACGGAAAGGAGAAGAAACAGTAGAAGTGTCTTCACTAGAACCCCTAAGCTCAGCTAATTTAAGCTCGTGTTCCCTTTCGTTCTCTCTCTTTTATCTACTACTAATCTCTCTTTCTCTAATTCTCTTTCTCTACTCCTATCTTTACGAGCAATCTTTTGTTGCTTCTCAATAAACAGAGCTAACCCAGAGCCCTTTAAACCTAAGCTTTCACCAAAAGCTTTCAACGACTGAAGGTCAGACATTTCCTATAATAATTATTAGGTCAAGAATCACAAATGCTACAAAATAGAATACTTCTCCCCCCCCCCCAAGAGACAGATATTCAGATTCCTAATGACCTCTAATGGGAAGTTTTCCCGAAGAACTTGCCGATAGCAACTCTTCTACTACTCCTAATAACGAATTAGGAAACAAGAAGACACCGTGTGATCACGGGAAGATGCACTCTTACCTCAAGGTAAGCCACCTCCAGCTCCAGCCATAACCGTCTCACCAACCGTGCTCTTACGAAACCCAGAAACTGACGAGGCTCACGACTAGACACTGAACCAGTGCTCCAGAGTCGCTGCTTAGGTGAGGCACTCAACAGAACGATTACATGGCACGTACACTGAAGAAATGTGAACACCTACATATACCTAGCTAACCTAACTAGCCTAACTAACTTCACCGGTCACCACAATAGTCGATCCTGTCTACAGCGCCAATGTTCAGGTTACAAATATACGAATGGGTGAACCGATGAAGAAAATAAGAATAAGGTTTTATAATTTACTGAACTTCAACATTTTAAATGAAGTTTAGTGCAGAGCACCTAATTAATACACAAAATTGAATAGAAAAGGAGAAAGAAACAAAGAAAGAAAGAAAAAACTTTATTTCCAATTGAGATTGTACAATATTACAATCATTGGTTTTTAAATATCTTAAAGTTAATACATTTAGATGATACACATACATGAGTCTTGTAATACCCATGTCACTGTCACTAGTCGAAAAGAAATGATTGAGGGCAATGTACTCCTAATCTTGCTTAATCTACATTTGATAATACATGTAATGATAATTATAAGAGATAACACAATTTCATGGACGATGCATTTTCATTGTGAGGTGAAAACACTTTTGACAGTTTACATGTGCATGACATAAAACTTCGCAATTATTGATGCCAGGGAATAATATATGAATCGCTTGTTTCGGCCAATGTTCAAAAGTGTCATTTAAGGAGCATGGAAAAAAATATAAATACATATCCATATACATATATATATATACGTACATATACATATATATGTATTATACATACACACAAACACATAGATATATATATGTACACACAAGCATGAGGACCAAGAAGATTATAAGTTTTGTATTTCTAATTCAACCATTTTAAAATAACGGTCGTTGGTTAATAAGCATTTTATTTAAATATAAATGGATGATCGCACAACAAATGTATAGTTTGTACATGAATGTTTTACAATAATAAAGAGATGACGAGTTATGTAATGTTACAAGTTGAGAGCGAACAGAAAAAAAAAACATTATCTCTATTAAAATGCTAGTTGTCAGTCTAGTACACACATATGTGCACACATACATGTAAATATATACACATACACATGCACACGCATACCCACGCACATACTTCATCAAACTCGTAAACATACACAAATGCATTTCTATTCATCGAGGCAATTACAATACATACGCATTCTATAAAGTGTCATACGCATAGCGTGCACACGTATGTGCACATATACACCGTACACATATACACAAGTAAGCATGTGCGCAAATATCAGCGTAATCTAATCAGTATAAACCAGCATTCCAATCGGGGGGAAACGGAAAAAATATCTTTTATTATGACATGAATTTTATAAAATTTCCGTACTGAAATTAGTGGCACAAAAGAGTCTACCTAAGTCAGAAACATGAAAACGATTGTGGGACGTGAATAAGAAAGAAAACATCATTGTCCTATAAGGGTTTCATATTAGAAAAAAATCACATTATCTTTGAAATATGGCGCAAATTGTCGGCAATTGATAAACATACAGATGTACACGGGTATCACATTATTATAAGCATACTAGCCGGTTACCTCCGGTAACCGGCTAAGCTTAAGCCGGTTCAACTCGAGTATCGGGTTGTCCGACTTGCCTAAAAATAAAAAAATAAAAAAAATAAAATAAAAATAAAAAATAAGAAAAATAAAAAAAATAAAAAATAAAAAAAAAATATAAAAAATAAAATGGAAATAAATGAATAAATAAAAAATAAATAAAAATTAAAAAAAAAGTAAATAATCAAAAAATAAAGAAATAAAGGAGAAAAAAAATGAAAAAAAAAAAAAAAATTTAAATAAATAGTTTTCTGCAAATATAGACACCAGTGGCTTTAATTTAATACCTCACTCGACCATGTAGACTCAGCCAATTTTCCAAACGGACTCGCACAAATTTTGAGTTTTGCTATTAAGTATATAGATAACTATAAGCAATGAAAGCATATTACTGCAGTATAAATGGATGATCACACAACGAATTTATTGTTTTATATTTACATGGATGCTTTACAATATCATATTAGAAAAAAATCACATTATCTTTGTAATATGGTGCAGAATGTCTGCAATTGGTAAACACACACACACATAGGTACCATGACGGTCTAGTTTAATGCTTGCAAAGAAACGGAGAGGGATGACATAAAATGCAACCTTCGACTGGTTTATCTACTCTAGTGCACACAGGTGTACATACACACATATACAAGTAAGAATGTTTGCAAATGGCAGCGTCTAGGCAATCAAATCATAATACATACGCATACTTCAAAACTGTTGAGTGATGTCTCAAATTTCAAGACAATGATCGGGGAAAATTGTTCAGCAATGGAGATACCAGGCAAATGAGATTCGTCAATACTTATTCAGTATGTTCTGTAACTAAGAATTATTTTTGAGACACAAGATGACGAGTTATTTTGGTTTCTCTCGGTCTTTGAGGGATTTTAATACTCAGTGGAAGTTTGTTCCACAGTAAGGCGCCTGATATGGACAGGGCCTTCTGCCCTAAGTGAGATGAACGATAGTTGACTAAGACATTATTGTTTCTGTTCGGTTTTTGATTGGTTACAGTGGGTGAATGGAAACGCACTATCTCAGCATTGCTCTGAGGAAGATATAACGAGGAGAATACGTATTGGGCCTTTTGCATGAGGAGCCTTTCTTGGATAGGAATCCAGCCGAGTTTATTGAGAAGAGGGGACGTGATCACTTTTTTTTAAATTACCGTTGCATACCACCTTAGCCGCAAAATTCATGCACTTTTGTAAGTCACTTTGAAGGTATTGAGGTAGGTCTCCCAAACTAGGTAGCAGTAGTCAATGTGCGATAACACCAGCGATTGAATGGCTAATAATCTGGACTTTTCGTCTAGCATACTCTTTATGCGATGAAAAAACATCAAAGTTCCATAAATTTTGTTGCAAGTATTCTCAACATGAGATTTGAAGGACAAGTTTCTATCGAACCAGATACCTAGTTTTTTAACTTTTTCTAATGCATTAATTTTATCATTTCCAACTGCAAGAGTAAGATCTAAAGTTTTTTTAATTGCATCTTTGGGTCCAAAAATAATGCATTGTGTTATCGACAATGAAGTAGGTGCCAATTGGCCAATGACGGAACCGATAAATTGTTACGTGACTCTTGCTTGAATCTGAAGTTGTTAGTCGGCTGTGAGCCTGTGACAGAGGTGTATCGAAAATTGCAGCAGAAATGGTTCCTTACGTTCTTAATGGAAAATTGTAAAGCGTGGCGGTTTTATGGACTCTCCTTCCTCCATATTTTCCATCCATTATTGTTACGAAGCAACGTACGTGCCCCAAAGGTGGATACAGCTATTAAATCTATAGGAATTTCCGCTCCCAAGGGGAAAATGTGAGGTACTGTGCTGATAGTTAGGTCAGCCTTCATTTTTGTTG
Source organism: Morinoia aosen (assembly GCA_030386875.1). NCBI lineage: Eukaryota > Metazoa > Arthropoda > Malacostraca > Amphipoda > Talitridae > Morinoia > Morinoia aosen. The sequence goes on along the minus strand of CM059564.1, from coordinate 10,131,565 downwards.
CAATAAAATGTTCTTCGTTTTTCAAGGACCATCTTTTTTCGTTGCACTATTGTCCTGTTTTTCAGTACCTCTAACTTTCTTCATCAACTTTAATCTTGTTTCATAACCTTCCTTCTCAACTGACGTTCCATGCACGCGGGATCCGATGAGGGAACTCACCGTGTACATAGATTCCGCGTTCCCTCAATTCCATACTCTATGGTGCCTTCATCTTTCCTCACTATGAACATCTTTGCTGTGGTAAAGGAAGGCTAAAACTAATCTATGATCAATCAAGCACCGTACACACGAATTATTCATCAATGAATGTTATATAAAAACATAGCGTTAAACGTAAACTTCCTCCCATTTATCCTATGTAACTATTTGGGTAATCTTTACGAATAATATATATGTAAATAACATGGCTAATTATTTTCAGCAGTTTTTTTATTTTATCACTCAAACAACTTAATTTCTTCATTATCGTCATTGTCGACTTATGAAATTAATATTGCAAAGGGAAGACAAAAATACCGCTTAATGACTTATCGCTTGAAAAGGCACTATTCTGCGGAACTGTTTCAAGAATAACTACTCAATAGGTCCACCGAATTCCAGAATATGATGCAATCTGACGATGTTGACATTCAAGTGTCCCTCTTCAACGAGAACTTCAAAGCAGCTCTAGACGAATGCGAACCTTACGTCACCAAAAAAAAACAAGCCAAAACGCACTGTTTGGATTACTGACGAAGTTAAAGAGATGAGCAGAACAAAGAAAGCTAACTTGCGAGAATACAAAAACAATAGATCAAACAGTACGTTATAAAAAAGATATAAAGAACATGAAAAAATTCTTCGAAAGAAAATCACTAGAGCGAAACAAACTCATTTCCACCAGGAACTGATAACGGCTAAAAATAACCCGTAACGAACTTGGGAAATTATTAGTGAGGTAGCCCCATATAAAAATTTAGACCGTACAAGTACGTTTAAAAATCCCTTGGCAACAGCCACGGATTTCAATTTATTTTTTTCAAAAGTAGGGGCTCAAGTTTTTAGTGAGGTGTGTACCAGTCCAGGTGAAACGTCAATTGAAAATTCATGCCCCACTGCATCATCGAGGGCTGATGTCAGGTGGAGACCACGTCCTGTTGATTTACCGGAGTTAATATCTTATTGTCAGGCCGCGCAGGGGTTGTCGAGCCTTTTGTGTTAGTTACCCATAATCCCAAGAATTTTCTTTATGTGTCCAGCTCCCTGAACGCCGACTTGTCTGTCTCTCTGCGCAGATGTTGCGTCTGTGCATTTACTTTAGTTAGCCCTTAAATATCATTTGTATTACATGTCGATATTCTAATGTTTCTTTGATTACCTAGCTAAATAAGACTAATATTTTAAATGCAATTTTGAGTGTTGTACCTTGTTATGCAGTAGCTCATGTCTGTACGCACTATTTTTGCAACAGAAAATAAATCACTGTCTTTGTTAAAATATATCGGTGTATGTAATAGGGACTTCAAAGAGATTCAGCAATAAATAAGTCACACCCTGAGGTCAAAAGAGTTTTCCCCTCTCCTTATTGACAGAGGCTCTAGCCTCTTACGACACCACGCCTTATAAGGGGTTAAAGGAGCCGCCTCGGAAAGACTACTTCGCAGAGTTTGGTCAATTAGGAAGACACTGTCGCAGTTCGGCACTACCAGAGTTCACTACTGTTGCCCTAGCGGTCTCATAAACGGCGCAGACAGTTGCTCGTCTTCCTAACGGTACCGCCGTAGTTCGGCACAAAACAGAATTTACTTCTGTTGCCCTAGCGGACTGAATACGGCTCATGTGGTACTCACACAAACCTCACCCCACACACACGACGGTACCGCCGTAGTTCGGCACCAACAGAATTTACTTCTGTTGCCCTAGCGGACTGATTACGGCGTAGGCGGTACCCACACGAACCTCAGAAAGGGCAGCTGTGAAGAAAATCTAGCGCCCCGGAAAAAGGTAGCTGCACAGAAGACAGCCCCCTTTTCCACGAACCCTTACGTCGACCGCACGACGGTATCGACATATTCTGGCGCCCGAACAGGGACCCAGAATCTTTGCGCGACTACCAACGTTGCCTTGGATTTTTGGGTTCTAATCAACTACGCGGACACCGCATCACTAAAACAAGATGAACCTCGTCGCTCAAGCTCGAGAATATGTCTAAGCCCTCGGCCTCACTCCCACCGATGCGGAGTACCGGGAAGAATTTACCAGCCGCCTGGGGCATTTGGAAGAAGCCGCTGAACGAGCAGCGGAACGAGAAGCCGCAGAACGAGCAGCGGAACGAGAAGCAGCACAACGAGACCACGAGCTCAGACTCCGACAACTCGATGCTCAAATCGCTCCTCAAAATGCTAGAGTGAAGAAACCTCCACCGGCTCCATTCGATCCCACGAAAGAAAGGATGGACGAATTTTTGCAACGCTTCTGTACTCACACCACAGCGATGGGATTTACTGAAGTCGATGCTGTTGTCATGCTCCATAATTTGATCACACCGAAGGAACGTCGACTCATCGATACCCTGCCCGCAGCAGATCGCTTCAAGCTTCCTGAAATTTAATTGCTCCTACTAGATGCTCATAAGTTACTCCGGCAAAACTACGTGCCAATTACTACGAATTGAAGCCAGAAGAAGGCGACAATATGTCACGTTACCTACGGCGACTCGAACAAGCCTTTGACGCTTGGTTAAAAGAATGCAACATCGAAGCCAACTACGAGACTCTGCGTGCCTTCCTTATTGTTGACCGAGCTTATTCAAGCTTGCCGCCCTTCCTCGCTACTCAATTGCGTGAAAGAGGTGGTAACACAGTCGCAAGCCTAGGAGAGCAAGGTGATAGCTTCTTACAAGCAAGACCTCATACATCGCTCCATCAGCTTTGTAAGGGTCGCACACTGACATCATCGACGGATGCGGGCCCTCCAGCACTCAAAGCATCAGTAGCACCAGAGCGACGCTCGACATTTCCTGTCCGAGCCCCGAGCACTCCAGCAAGATCACCCAACTCCAGCAACAACTCTCGAGGAACGCCGCCAAGAACTTCTAACACACGTGGTGGTCCCACCAGCTCAGGATCGGTCAACACTCCGCAGCGCGAACAACAAGGACCTTACACTGGATTTTACTGTACTTTCCATGGCCCCAACCGATCACATTCCAGTGATGAGTGCCGCCAATTGCAGAGGAGGCAAGGTGATGGTCACAGTAATGGAGCAGCCCATGCAAGCCCACCTATCTCCAGTACTACCGCTCGAGTAAACAATCTAGCAACGCATGAAGAAGCAGATGAATACGACGATATTCCCCCAGTCGCATGCAATCACATCGCCTCAAACAAGCTGATCGAATTGGGACAGCTGAAAACATGCTCTGGCACCGTGAACCAACAACCCGTTCAAGTACTACTCGATGGAGGGGCAACGGCGGTCTTTGTCAAGAAGGCTCTCGTCCCAGCTGACTCCATTTTGAAGAAGGAAATTACCGTTCGGCTGGCCAACAATCACTCTTTCGAGGCGCCTCTGGCCCGGGTCTCTCTCGTTTGCCCATATTACCACGGAGAGGTGACAGCCGTAGCCATGGAAGAGCTCTCCCACGATGTCATTCTCGGCCGAGTTCCCGGAACCACCTCCTTCGAAGAACAGATGACCGGCCATGAAGAGCAACCAGTTGCTGCAGAAGTCTCTCACGTTGTCACCAGGGCAGCAGCAAAAACGATCGAAAATCCCCCAGCCGCACCAAGCACTGTCGACATATTGCAACACAACAAAGAAGACTTCAAGAAATTACAGTGGGAATGCAAAACATTGCAACTTTTATTCAAGAAAGTTACCGGCAAAGAAGAAACGCACAAGGATGGCAGAGTCATTACCTTTGAACTCCATGACGGCATTTTCCATCGGAAAACGTTACGAGACGGTCAGGAAACTCATCAACTTGTAGCACCTGCAAGCGTGCACCCACAAATCTTGGAAATGGCTCACGACAATCCACTTGCTGGCCATTATTCCCAAAAGAAGACTCAGGCACGACTGGAACGAGATTTTTATTGGCCGTCCCTAGCAAAAGATGTGGTCCAATACTGTCACTCCTGTCATACCTGTCAGACGCGCGCTCCATCTCGACCAAGAAAGGCACCTATCTCAACCCCACCGATCACCACTCCATTCTCCGCGCTCAGTGTTAATTTGGTAGGCCCATTACAACCAGCTTCGGTACGTGGCCACCGATACATTCTCACCGTGGTGGACCAAGCAACTCGGTACTGTGGTGTTCTCCCTCAGGCTGCTTTACACTACGGGCAGACTTTGTAAACCTTTAGACTTTGTAAGCCTTTAAACTTTGTATATCTATGCCCGGAGCGAGTGCCTGAGGTGCAAACGAACCCGACAGGGTAAGGAAAACACAACTGGAATTAATGCCGTATTATTGAGAAGGTCGCCGACAATGGTGGCACATGACGAAATATTACAGCCGGCTAATACAGCAACCGAGGACGTCTTGGCGGGCCGACGGTTGTCGGGGAGGCGCAGCGTGGTTGTAGGACGAGAGCAGACCGGTGAGGCGGCTACTGACCGAGAGTCTCCGACCAAGGAGTATCAGAGGCGCTAGCAGGGAACGGGCTCGAGTCGAGGGAGCGACGAGGAGTGGCGGGTCACTGGCGGCTGGCAGTCGAGGCGACGGTGACAGTAGCAGAGGTGGTGCTTGCGGAGCGTCGAGACTTTGTTGTAAACATCAGGGACGCTGCGAGTGTACTGAGGCTGCGTTCGTTCGTTCGATGCTTATAGAAAAGACGGAGATAGGGTTTGACGCAGAGTGTGTCGGGAAGAGAAGGGGTGAAACGGAAAAGGATAGATAGGAAACTGATAGAGATGCGCTTTGCGCATATGATGCTAGTGTTAGGGGGTAATTTTTTGTAGGTAGTTTGAGGGTGGTAGAAGTTAATTACCCGTCAGGGTTTTGTATGGTTGGGTATTTAGTTAGTATGCATCTTTTATACCGGACGTGGGTGGGTTGGCTTGCCGTAGGGGTTAAGTCTCTCTTCTAGCACAAAACATGTGCTTGAGTCGGTGCTGGTCAGTCGAGTCTGTCCGTCCGTCCGTCGGTAGAGTCGTGTTAAGTGTATTTTGGTCTCGGTTGGGGTGCGAGTGTTTTCATTTTTGAGCTCTGAAATTGTCTGTGTGGTATTTGTGGAGTGTCTTGCGGGAATGTGAGTTGTTGGTAGAGTTGTGGGTATATGTCGTGAATGTTTTGCCAGATTCTTTTTGCGTGTTTGTGGAGTGTAATGTTAATTGGCTGCAAGTTTGCTCGGCGATGTAGTTGTGCAGAGGTGGCGAAATCTTGCCATTCGGAATTTGTTATGTATCTCGTGGCTCGGTTTTGTACACGCTGGAGTGTTGAGATAGATGTTGGTGGATGTGTGTGTAGGGGAATGACTGGGTAGATGAGAGTGGATCTTACTAGAGCGATGTATAGTTGGCGTTTTACTTCTAGGTTCAGATGTTTGAATCGGTAGAGGCGTGAGAGGTTTTGGTGGGCTAGTGCTGCTCGTTGTCTGGTGTGGGGTGCGTATCCGGTTGTGCTGATTGTGAGTCCCAGAACTTTACCTGAGTTTGTGTAGGGGTGTGGGGTGTTGTTGATGTGCACTGTTGGGTGTTTGCGGCGGCTGATGGCAATTATTTTGAATTTATTTGCATTAGTTTGGATTTTCCATTTTCGTTCGTAATCGTTGATTTGGGCAATGGCTCGTGTTGTTAGAAGAGCTGCCATGTTATATGAGTGCTTTGCGGATATGATTTGTGTGATGTCGTCTGCAAAAGCTATGTAGTCAGTGTTGGGTATTGGTGGGGGAAGGTCGTGTGTGAAGTAGTTGTACAGTGTTGGGGAGAGGACTGCTCCCTGGGGGACACCTGACTTGATTGGGAAGGGTGGGCCAGTGTAGTTTGCGATTCGTATGGCTGCGGTGCGGTTAGTGATGAAGCTGTACAGGATTTTTGTGAATAGGGGGTGAATTTGTAGCTGCGACAGTTTGAATTTGAGTCCTGTGTGCCAGACTTTGTCGAAGGCCTTGCTTACATCTCGTAGAATGATGTCTGTTTTGTTTCTCTGTGTTTGTTTAATGTGGAGGGTCTCTTGTAGCGTGGCAAGTGCGGTGTGTGTACCTCTTCCGTGTCGAAATCCGTGTTGGCGGCTGTTGTAGATGTTGTTGATGGTTAGGTGGTCTGTTAGCCTGTAGGTTAATATCTTGTCTAGGAGCTTAGCGTGGGTGTCGAGTGTAAGGAGATGGGGCGGTAATTTTGCACCTCGTGTTGGGAGGTGGAGGGCTTCGGTAAAAAGATCATTATTGCGTGTTTCAGTTTGTTTGGGAAATAGCCCGCTGAGAGGGCGTTGTTATATATGTACAGAAGATACTGGAGCATGTTTTGCGGTAAGTGTTTAAGGTGGTGTGTGGTTATTTTAGTTGGTCCTGGAGCTTTTTGTGAAAACGTTCGAAGTGCGTTTTTCAATTCTTCGATTGTGATTGCTGGGTAGTGGAAATTATGAAGACGGGAAGTGTCTCCTGTCTCGTGTGGTTCGTTTTGGGGAGCGATGTCGTTCATTTGTGTTTCTATGGTGTGTATGTGTTCAGCGTCGAAATCGTTGTTGGGGTCATCAATACCTGAGTATATGTTTGACCAGTGTTGTCGGAACAAAGGTTCCTTGGATTGTGGTGAGTGGTAGAAGATGCCGCCTTCTTTGATGTAGGGGGTGCTTTGTTTTTTATTGTTGCCTGACATGCGTTTGATGGCGGACCAGAATTGTTGGGGATTGTCCATCTTTTTGATGTTACCGATAGTGTTGTTCCATGTCGCCGAGTAGATACGTTGATATGCAGTTTTTATCTGTTGTCTGAGGCTGAGGAGTTCTCTGTATAGGTGGGGTGAGTGGCCGTGTCGTAGGAGATGGTCGTAAATGTATTTGTGTCTCGTTTGAAGGACGAGTATGGCATGAGTGGGTTTGATGCCTGGTGTGGTTCTGTGTGTGATAGTTGGAATAGATTGGTTGGAGGCTTCGATGATGTGGGATTCCCATGTGATTAGGTGGTTGTCTATGTCCTCTTGTGTGGGGCTTACGTCTTGCGGTGTTGTGTGTTCAACGAGAAGGTTGCGGTATAGTTCCCAGTTTGCATTGTGGAAGGAGGGTCGTGGGCGGATGGGAATTTGTATTGGGTTGGCTGATATTGTGGCTATGATGGGAATGTGGTCGGAGGGTGTTAGTGGACCTGGTTCGAGTATGATGTTGTGGAATGTTTGCGTGTTTGTTAGTACGATGTCTGTGCTGGTACAAGCGCGGTGAGTGATTATCGTGGGGAAATTGGGGCTTATGTGGAGACATTTGTTCCTGTCTATTAGTGAGTGGACTTGTCTTCCCTTCCTGTTTGCGTATGTGTATCCAAAGGTGGGGTGTATGGCATTCATGTCGGCTAGGAGGTAAGTGGGGTGTTTTCGGTTAAAGAGAGTGTGCATGTCGATGTAGTTTATGTAATCAATTCGTGGAGGTATGTAGGTTGTGGCAAGTGTGATTGGGCCTTGTGGTGTTTCTATTGTGATGGCCAACATATCTGTATGAAAGGTATCGTGAAGCTTGAATGGAAGGTCTTTTCGAATTGCTATTGCTACTCCAGCGTGATTTTCATTTGCTTTGTTTGTGGTGTATGTGTTGTAATTCCAAATTTTGATGGGAGTGTCGTTACGCATGCAGTGCGCGTTGAGTAGAATTATGTGTGGGTTGTATTGACGGTAGATGTTGCATAGTGCGATTTTGTTGTTTTGCCAGTGTTGGACGTTGTGTTGGATGACAGTTAGTGTTTTGTTCATATTGTGTGTATCCATTATGAAGTCGAGTGTTTGGGTTTCTTGTGAAGGGGGTTAATTTTTGAGCATGTGTCCATCGAGAGGAACTGTTCGTGTGGGGTTGTGGTTATTGGTGCCTTTTGGAGGTCGAATTGGCCGTCGATGATTTCTTCCCAGGTGTCCGAGCTTGGGTGTGCGACAGCGATTTTGAGGCCAGGAGGTATTTTCGTTAGTTCTTCTAATATCTGTTGGTTGGTGGGTTTGCTTGGAATATGCTGTGAGTTCGTGTCGCTGCGGAATAGTGAAACCTCTATTTTGTCATCGTGTCCAGAAGATTCTCCCGAGGAGGGTTGTCTCTTTTTCTTCCGTTTTTTGTTTTCTTCTTCGGGCTGGACTGCGCTCTCCAGTTTTCTTTCAGGTTGTCATCGCTGGTTTCATCATGGGTTGAGTTTTCTTCTGTTGAGTGGTAGCTAGTGTCCATTGCGTCTTCGTTGGGGTCGATGCTTGCTTGATTTGCAGGAGTCTCCGCTGTGCCTGCTTGGGATTGTTTGTTTTGTTCGATGAACATGTTGAATATTTTTTGTGAGTCGCGGTTGGGAAACTGGGTGTCCACGTCATAATTTTCTTTGAGGGACTTCGACAAGATTGATCCGAAATCCCCTCCGTGTGCGAGGTTTGCGATGTGGGCCTCGATGACGATAGCAGCCAGTTTTATATGTATTTCGCTGGTGAGTGTGAGTGTATGTTCTGTTTTTGCAGTTTGTTGGATGGCCGTTTTTGCAATTTCAATGTATGTGCTCTTGGTTTGGTCGGTTTCTTTTTTTTGGAGTTCGTCGTTCTTCTTGCGGATAGCTTCTTTCCTGTATGGGCAGGAAGCTGCGAGGGTGCGGTGGTTTCCTTGGCAGTTAAGGCACTTCTTGTACAGTGAATTGCACTGTTGGTATGTGTGGCCGTGTGCGGCGCATTCAGAGCAGTTCGATGTGTTGACAGTGCATTGATGTGTGGAGTGGTCCTCAATTTTGTAGCATTTGAAGCAGATCCGTAGATGAGTGTACTTTTAAAGTTCCATTTGCGATGGTGTGATCTTTGTGTTGAACATGAGGAGCCCATTCTGGAGAGCGCGCTGTGTCATGGCGGTGTCGGTGAAGGTTACTTTGATAACGTGTGTATAGTTTTTGATTTTGTTAATTTCCAGGATTTTTGCCCATTGTTGCACTCGTGTTATTTCTTCCTGTATTTCTTGCGGTTGGCACTGGCCAATGCTGCTGTCCAGTTGTCTGATGAATATGGTTCTTTTGGCTCTGAGATCTGGGGGGATGATAGGCTTCAGATTTATTTTCTGGAAGTGAGTGGTTGCTTTGTCCGAGGTCAGTTTATCGATGGCAGTAATGTCATCGGTTATGGCGTAGAATCCGTTTGAGTTGCTGGTGAGTCGTATGAGTGGGGCTTCCAAGTGTTTGAAAGCAGTTTCAAAGACTTGTTCTCGGTTTGTATCTTTGCTGGGGTCGATCTTGCGGAGTTGGACTTTGTAGGTAGTGTTGGATTTGTTGGCAGGCTGTGCTGGGATGGTTGTGGTAGTTTGCTTGGTCGTTCGTGGTTGAGTGTTGTTGCCAGGGAAGGCGTTGGTGCGTGTGTTGGTGTTATGTTGCATAGTGTTGGGTCTTATATGGGTGGGTGTTTGTAGTAAGGGGCGGGAAAACTGGCTGTAGCCAGCTCTCCATGAACCACGACTTCCTTGGTGGTGATGCATGGTGTTAGTCCTAAGTGTTGGTGTATAGTCTCAGGCGTCGGATTTATCCGGAAGGCGGCTGGTGCCCTACTTCCCTACTTGTACCCTCTCCCCCCCTACTATAATGGGGTTTGCCCAGATGGTCTGGGGCCTTTCGGTACACCAGACTCTACTACCTTCCGGCGACGCTCAACGGTCGGTAAACGTAAGAGCGAATTAAGGAAAGGCTACTCACACTCGCTTGTGAGGTCAGGGCTCGGCAAGCGAGGTAGGAAGTCGACTGCTGTTGTGATATCTTGGTAGTGAGAAGGTCGTTGTTGAAGATTAGATGCTTCTTAGACGGTTTTCACTGGTGAACTGCGCTGGCTGCGCGGCTGTTTATATAGGCCTCTCTGGAGCCTAACTCTGGCCGTCCAGGTCTCCGGTTGGTCAAGACGGGGGTGCCCGCTTTTCGCCGTCTAGGCTTGTGCTATACTTACGGAGGTTTCTATCGACGTTGCCTGACTGTTCGAGGCAGGCTGCTTATAAAGCTCGGTCCGGCACCCCAGCTCCAAACTTGAGCTCTGATTATTGGTCGTTTAGCACTGGCGCTTTGAGGCTGTGAGGTGGCGCTTTTAAGCTTGTGTGGTGGTGTTTGTTCATACCACCACAGTACGCAGACGCAGCCCCACTCAGACATATAGATGCAGAAACAGTTGCCCAGGAGCTACTCGAAATCTGCAGCAGAGATAGTTTCCCTCATACGCTAACGAGCGACAACGGCACTCAGTTCACAGCCGCAACCTTCGAAGCTTTCCTGAAACTCGTCGGCATCCAGCACCGATTGACGCCATTATACCATGCCCAATCGAACGGCATAGTCGAACGCTTCAATGGCACGCTCAAAGTCATGTTGCGGAAATTAGCCGTAGAACAACCACGAGACTGGGACCTCTATCTGCCTTCCCTCCTTTTTGCTTATCGAGACGCTCCTCAGACCTCAACCGGGTGTTCTCCTTTCGAACTCATCTACGGCCATCGCGTCCGTGGACCTTTAACCGTGCTAAAAGAATGCTGGACAGATGAAAGCTTGCAAGACGACACGAGCACTGCTTAGTATCTAATGGAAATGAAGCACCGATTGAAAGAAACATGTAAAATCGCTCGCGAGAATCTAAACAGGAGCCAAGAGAAAAGCGCCAAGTTCTTCAACAGACGTACCAAGATGCGAACTCTGAAGCAAGGAGATAAAGTCCTCGTATTTCTGCCCGATTCTCGAAAGAAGCTACTTATGACTTGGAAAGGTCCCTATACAGTGAAATTACGCCTGGGAACCTATACCTATACATTGGACGTGGATGGAAACGACAAAGTTTATCACATCAACCTCCTTCGCCAGTACCACGACCGGGAGCAGCAAAGTTCCGCCTCACCAAGCGAGACAGATCGCGAGGAGGACGACGAGAGAGTAGAGGAAGCATTTGCAGCGGTTGGCCTCGCCCTAGAACCTACCTGCGAAGAAGAAGAGCTCGACCGGAAAGAACCAGAGATCCCGTCCCCCGTCACCCGTCACCATGGCATGACCAAAACTTTCTCAAGCTGAACGCGAGTAAAACACATTTCATTATTTTTGGGTCAAAGCATTCAATAAACAACATTCGAAATCTAGATCTAACTCTTACAGTTGGGAATGATAAAATTCACCCATCAGAAAAAGTAAAAATTTAGGTATATGGTTCGATAGAAACATGTCCTTCAAATCCCACGTTTATAAAACCTGCAGCCCAATTCACGGGACTTTATTGTTTTTTAATCGTATAAAAAGTATGCTTGACGAAGAATCTAGATTGTTGGCTGGTAAATCTTTGGCCTTATCACGTATTGACTACTGTAGCCTGGTTTGGGGAGATATATCGAAACAACTTCAGAAAGACCTACAAAAATGCATAAATTTTGCAGCAAAGGTTGTATGCAACGGTAAATTAAAAAAGAATGACCATGTAACACCTCTCCTGAATAAACTTGGCTGGGCTCCGATTCGGGAAAGGTTTCTGGCGCACAAAGCCCAATACGTTTTCTCATATTTATATCTTCCTCATAGCAGTGCTGAAATAGTTGAATTCCACTCCCCTACCGTCACCAACCAAAAGCCGAACAGGAGACGTGATGTCTCAATCAAATACCGTTCATCTAACATCGGGCAGAAAGCTCTGTCAGTATCAGGCGCCTTACTGTGGAACAGACTCCCCAGAGCATCAAAACCCCTCAAACACTGAGAGAATTCAAAACTAAATTGGCTCTCTATCTTGCGTCAACACAATAAGTGTGAACTGCAGTAAGTGCTGCAAAAGATGTCGCGAACTTTTGTTGCTGGTTATCTTCTCTCTCGCTACGTTATACAACAATCGAGACAAATTTATAACATGCACATGCAATATGACTGCCAGTACACGAGGATTAAGTACATGTATGTGCGCACATGTAGCGCACGTATGAGCATATATGTGTATATATGCGTATGGATATATGTGTATGTATGTGCGTGTCTGCATGTTTTAGAACATATTCCCCTCCTAAAATGCTCATGTTAATCTTGTGTGACACAGTGTCGTCCCTTACACTCTTCTAGTATGCTTCGGCCACACCATTTTAGGTTGTTTTTACTTTCTCGTTTTTGCCCTAGCAATGTTGATAATGTTACGGTTGGCATTGCACATCGATCCTTCTCATCTATTTAGAATCCGGTGAACTTTTCTGTGCCAAAGCTAATCGCATACGAAATTTAATTGTTTTTTCTCTGTTATTGTAAAATCTTTCATTTTATCCGTACCAGGTATTTTAGCTTACTAGTTGGTACAAAACAATGTAAAATTGCCTCTAATATCAACCTCGCAGTCTAGGATGCAAATTAATTTGGATCTACCCGTTTTACTTTCAACCTTAATCCCTCATTTCAAAAGTTACAACGTTCGTAAGCTCAAATTTCAATTTGGAAGTGCACAAACTAGAGTGTTTTTAGAAACGCATCACATGCAAGATGTTTTCTTGACCACTTGAAATAAAATCCAGTGTTAAAATCAGACTAACACAACGGAGTGAATGCATTTTTCTACGTATTTTTCTCCCTACCATTTGTTTCAAAATAAACCGATATAAATATTACGATCATCACGTACTCGATATCAAGTCATGGTCTTAATTTTAAGATATTCGACAGCACTTTTCGCTCATATTGAAGCATTCTGAACATGAGACGTAGTTCATTGGCAATGGCTTACTTTCCTGCGCTCGTGTGTGCATTAGTGTTCAGAGCATGTTTCAGAGCATGGCAAATCCTGAACTTTTTCCGTTTGTTTTGATCAATTTTTGGCAATGTCAAACCTCTCAGTTTCAGTTTTTGTTCACTTCCTACGTGGCCGAGACGGCAAATGTGCACGAAAGAATTATTGTGTTTCGTACCTATTTTTTTGTTACAATAGAACATGGATGTTGAAAAATTTCTAATGTACACAATCAATTATTGATTCACCAAATTAGCTAACATTATTATCATGTTCTTTTGATGGACAATTTTGGTTAACTAGTGACGTTAAATGTGAGAAGGGTAAAAAAATTCTTCTTTGAAGGAACTTTTAAATTTAAAAATTGAAAAAAACTTGATCCAGCAACTTTCGGAAATAATTTGCCATGTTAAAAAAATAGAAAAAAATAGAAAGTGTACTCTGGTAATTTTGCATCTTTTGGAAAAATAACAGTGACCATCATTCGTGAACTATTTCTATGTTACAATAGAGCATGAATGTTGAAAAATCTCTAACGCACACAATCAATTTCTGATTCACCAAATTGGCTTACATTATTATCTTTTTTTTTTGAAAATGTTGGTTAACTAGTGACGTAAAACCTGAGAAGGATAAAAAACTTTTTCATCTTCGGTTTCTCTCATCTGTTATTGCAAAAAAAAATGCTGAGTGTATATGACGCTACCTGTGGAACTGCGAAAAAAAAAATAACTTTTGTCTTATATCTGCTTAAAACAGTGCAATTTAAATACGAAGCTAACAAAGCAGTGCTAGCAACACGAAGGAAATGGTGTGCTCAGCCCATTCTCGACCTATAGGCCTGTCTGTCTGAAGTGTCCTTGTCCCCTCAATCACCCCTCACCGAACCCGTTCACTCCCCCCCCCCCCCCCTCTTCCCGTACCCCTGCCTCCCGTCTCTCTGACTGTTTCAGAGCATGGCAAATCCTTATGAACTTTTTCGCTCCAAGCAACCAGAGAAATTACGTTTGATTTGATAAATTTTTGGTAATGTCTAACATTCAGTGAAGTTTTAGTTCACTTCCTACGTGGCCAAGACGAAAAATGTGCACGGAAGAATTATTGTGTTTCGTACCTCCGTTTCCCTACTGACACCGAATAGTTTAAAACATCATAGCTATACAATTACAACGCACGATGCATCACTACGAGACTCGCTTCGCAGGCCGGAAAGTGCCGTTCTCTGCACAAATGTTGCCCTACACAACATCCCGAAAAAATGGTTCTCTCAGGGGCAAAAATACGACTTTACCAAGCAAAGTGCCTGCAAGTAGGGGACCTACATCCTCTCACGCACAAGATTCTAATGCTCAAAAGACGGGAGACTTGTTAACAGCTGCCAGTAACCCCGTCAAAGAATGTGTGTCACCTTCCGAAGCAACGTCAGTGAAGACTATGCAACCAATATAACCGGATGAGGGAAAACATATCTGCCAAACCTCCAGCAATCATTTGAAGGTTCGAAGCAGTGAAGTCTCAGCCGCAGCACCACAACCACCTGCTCCTCATCTGAACAAGCAAAACAGCGTGCCAGCTCCCCAGCTCTGCATCAACAACAACGCTCCGAACTGTCCGCCAGCGGCGGGGACACAAACACCATCCTCATCAGTGGTACAAGAAAAAATAGTTTTTACTAATAAGGATATTTCAAGCGTGGTAGACTTTTCTCATTCTCCAGATAATATGTTCAATAATTTTCGCGCACAAACCGATACTGACAGTAAATTACCCCAGAGCGCAAGCTGTGAAAACAAAATAAAATTTCCAGTACAGAGTAATAAAAATAACACTGTTGCTTCTTTTAATGGCTACTTGCACCCGCTTCAAATAACAAGCTCTCAAAAAATTCATGAAATTATTCACAATTTGTCTCTAACAACAGCGTTTTTCAATAAATCACTAAGACAACGTGAGCCTCGTAGCCCGTCGTCGATTTTCTCTACAGTATCAAACATTCAGAACCTAACCGAACAGCTTTTTGCTTTAAATTCACATATAAGTTCTCAAGACCTTGCACCTGTGGTACCTGCTAGTATCTCTTGTGAAATCGACTCCAATTGTCGAGAACCTTACGACACTTCGCTGCTAGGTGATAATATCCTAAGCACGATCAGAAGAAAGGACATCGATCGCTCGTGCTGGATCAAAACTGTTCCATCAGGGCGCTTCGATGACCTTCTCCATACTGTAAATTGCATGCCTAGATTTAAAAATTATATACTAAGTTTTGATGGTCTCTGCCACTCGCCCTCAGACCTTGCTCGAATCAAACAACAAATTGTAAGAAAGTACGCACTTTCTCGTATTTATATTGCCAATGCTTGCAGTGCAAACGAATTCAACAAAGCGAGGCATTTTTGCAAAAACCTGGGTTTAAACATGATTCAATTTCAAACTTACCCAGATAATGAAAATGGTGACGCACTCAATAACTCTCAATGGCCTCGGACCCAGGAAGAGAACTTCTGTTTTCTTCAACAACTTGCAATGAAATCAACATTGCGAATCACCGTGCCATATTGTCCTCGTTTCAACAAATGTCAAGCAGTAAATGGAATTGTAGATCATTCCAATGAATCGAAAAATTCACGGAATGAGACAAATAGTCTCACCATAGACTTTCAAAAAGAATATAAGCCTATGCACATCACTGCACATGGTACACCAAATCCTTCAAAATTGATTGCGTCATCAAGCAGAGGTCTGAGTAACTCACTCACCCACAGCATGAGGAACGTAAATAAGCCTGAGCCTTTCCCTGATTCGATCTCAGACAAATATAATGTCAGTACGAAAAATAAATTTGCGTTACTTGCAACAGACACAAATAGTGATTGCGACATGCCCTCCTTTTCAACCAATTCTCAACTTTCCATTGAGTACGCAGGAACCAAAGAAAGTCAAGCGAATACCGATATTCAAAACTATTCCAAAGAAAATCAAATTATTCGAAAAAAATCTGATGACTCTGCCGGGCCTCCGTCGAACGACCAAACTAATACTGCTACCGAAAAATCAACAGTGAATCAAATCTGCACACGCGTTGCACACACATTGGACGACTTGAAACGATCGCTCAAATTGGAGCCTGCTTACACTGTAGGTGACGGACACTGTCTCCTCCACGCCGTAACGACGCAGCTTGCTTCACAACAAAAATCGAAATGGAATTATATATCTCTGAAAAAAGCCATCAAAACTGAGAGCTCCAGAAACAAGGACCAGTATGCAAAATTCGTTGACAAGAACAGTGGCAGTTTCGAACAACTCATCGATAAATACATCGATAGAAAAGTCTTCGATCACGCAGTTAGAGACCTCATACCCCAAATACTTTCTGATGTAACGAGAACACCAATTCACGTATTTGATGAAAGAGACAATGGGATTTGGAAGACGACAATCTCCCCTACATCAAATGCTCTGATAAACTGTCCTCCGGTAAACATACACCGGAAACAGGACTACTATAGCGCCCTCTTGAAAATGCGTGATGAAAATCGTGTTGCTCCCTCCCCCATTTTGTGACTAAATAACAGTGATCAAATTGAATATGAAGCTGAAATCACAAACAATGAACGCGGCAATAAAGACCTAGAGACGAATACTAAATGCCCTGCCAGACCTAAAAAATGCAATAACTCCACTAAAGATCTGCCTATTGAGGTAAATAATATCAAAATATTGCACATAAATGCTCGCAGCCTCAATGGTAAAATGGATGACGTACGAGTAATGGTGATCACTAACGATATCGATATTTTATGCGTATCTGAAACATGGTTCGATTCACGAGTCGAAAGCTCATATCTCAGCATTACCGGGTACAAATTGTACCGTTATGACGGAGTCAAGAGTAAGAGAGGTAGCGGTTCATGCATTTTCATCAAAGATGTCTACTCTACATCCTTAGTTCCGATAAAAGAAAAATGCGAAGACATAGAAATGGTTTGGCTCAATGTTCAAGTAAACAAACACAAGTCTTTCATTATCGGCAGTCTTTACAGACATCCGTCGGCATCTCTTCGTCCAACATTAGATTTCATTGAAAATACGCTCAGATCAATCTCTGCAGCCAAAAAGTCTTTCTATGTTTTCGGAGATTTTAACGTGGATCTGACAAATAAAAACAATCAGCTAAGCAAGATGCTGCACAGACTTAATCTTTCTCAAATGGTCCAAGAACCAACGCGAATTACCAACACTTCTAAAACTCTTCTTGACCTAGCAATTACCAACAATCCCCAAGCAGTACTCAACACAGAAATCTTACCGTCCTTTTCTGATCACCATTCGGTAGAATGCCAAATCAATATTGCAAAAGTGAAACAGAAATCTAGTTACATTACATATCGCATGAAAAACCACTACTCCCCTGAAATATTTCAAGAAAAGCTATTAGACAGATGGAGTGAATTTCAAGGCATGGAAAACACCGATGATGTCAATTTACAAGTTTCGCTTTTCAACGAAAATTTCGTATCAGCTCTTAACGAATGCGCACCTTTCACTACGAAGAAAGTTAAGCCAAGAATTTCTAAATGAATAACAGACGAGATAAAACATTTGAGCAGAGCTAAAAGAAATTTGCAGCGTGAGTACAAACTGAATAAATCAGACAGTACGCGTCGAAAATTATATAAAGATCATGAGAAGATCCTACGAAGAAAAGTTAAGGAAGCAAAACGGGACTACTTCTACAAAGAACTCTTGGCGGCAAAACAAAACCCTAAAAGAACATGGGAAATCATTAGAGAAGCTGCTCAGTATAAAAATTCAGACTGCAAAAGCACTTTTGACAACCCCTCAGAAATGGCGAATGACTTTAACACTTTCTTCTCAAAAGTTGGCGAAGATGTTGTCAATGAAGTATCCAGGACAGTTTCAGACACATCTACAGAGGCAAATCTGAGCGATGTTTCATCCCCAAATAGTAGCAACAAGTGGAGACCAAAGCCAGTTAGCGTCATAGAGATACGAAAAATCTTACACTCACTAAAGAATACTAAAGCGACTGGACATGATGGCATAAAAATAAATAAAAATAAATAATGAAGGCATCTACGGATGCTTTATTTCCAATCAAGCCTGATACATATCACCTTGTACATTGGATTTTCAAATGCCTTATAACTAACGCCAGGACGCCATGACGCTTTCCCCCGGGTAAGACCGGTACCCATTTCAGACACCTGGGTAGAGTGGGGTATTGTGCTTGGAATTTTTCTCCTATACCCAACAGAGAAAATCGCCACTGCCTGCGCCGAGATTCGATCAGCCTCCAACATATAAAAGACAGCTTCCCTGTCACAGCACCCTTTATTCGCTTGATAATAAATACATCTAAAGTCACAAACAAGTTTCCCGATCAATGGAAACTATCCATAATTAAGCCATTACATAAATCTGGTGATATCGACATAGCGTCAAACTACAGACCAATCAGTCTCCTGCCTGTTATGTCCAAAATATTAGAAAAAGTAATAACAAACCAGCTCTCGTCTTACATAGACGAGTCACATCTACTGCATCGCAATCAATATGCTTACAGGAGGAATACCAGTACTCAGGACGCCCTGTTAAACATAACAGAAAAAATTTACAATGATATTGACCAAAAAAATTAACTCTCTTACTATTGCTTGATCTCTCCAAAGCTTTCGACAGTGTTGAGCATAAGAAACTTCTACAAAAAATTTCAAACCTCAGAATAGACACTCAGTGGTTTGAAAGCTACCTAGGAAACCGCTCTCATGCAGTGTGCTTGAATAACAAAATGTCATCATTCATACCAAATAACTTTGGCGTTCCTCGAGGTTCAATCATCGGCCCACTCCTATTTTCAATTTTCATCAACGATTTCCCCACCATGCCGGCAAACACAAAAATCTCAATGTATGCTGATGACGTACAAATTGCCATGACAAGCTCAACAGCGGATTTAACAGAAACACAAGCCAACGCTGAAAACCTTCTGAGAAATCTGAAATTGTGGTATGACCATAATGGCCTCAAACTTAACGCAAGTAAAATGCAGTGCAATATTTTTAGATCACAGAATGCGACTGAAAATTTACCACCATTCAAGCTAACATTTGGAGACGATACAATTAAACCAGTCGATAAGGTTAAAAATCTGGGTGTTTGGTTTGACAAAAATATGACTTTCAATTCACACGTCGAAACAATGTGCAACAAAATTAACGGAACCTTAATGTTCTTTCATCGTATAAAGAACACACTTGACGAAAAATCTAGATTATTAGTGATTCAGTCTTTAGTTTTATCGCGTCTGGACTACTGCAGTCTTGTGTGGGGAGACTTACCTAAATGTCGTCAGGAAGAGTTGCAAAAATGTGTAAACTTCGCCGCCAAAGTGGTATGCAAAGGAAATTTCAATAAATACGATCATGTCACCCCTCTTTTAAGAAAACTCGACTGGATCCCAATACCGAACAGATTCATGATCCAGAAAGCTCAACGAGTATTCTCTTCTCTGTACCTCCCCCAAAGTAATGCAGAGGTGGGAAAATTTTTTCCATCTAATATCCCAAACGAAAGACCAAACCGGAGGAACGATGTTTTAGTCAGTTACCGTTCATCTAACGTGGGACAAAAAGCTTTCTCAGTTTCTGGAGCTTTTTTGTGGAACAAGCTTCCCCAGCATATAATGAAGGCATCTACGGATGCTTTATTTCCAATCAAGCCTGATACATATATCACCTTTTACATTGGATTTTCAAATGCCTTATAACTAACGCCAGGACGCCATAACGCTTTCCCCCGGTCGAGACCGGTACCCATTTCAGACACCTGGGTGGAGTGGGGTATTGTGCTTGGAATTTTTCTCCTATACCCAACAGAGAAAATCGCCACTGCCAGCGCCGAGACTCGATCCCGGGTCCTTGCATATATCAAAAACTCAAAACTGGAAAAGAATTTAGAGTAAATGTGTCACGTCATTTTGCATCTCTGTCATCTCTGGTTAATGCAGCATCTCGGTGTGAACTTCCCATCTATCAGAAATTTTAAAATTTCCTGAAATTTCTGTTAGCAATTTAGAAACTATTTCATTTTACGTTTGCTAAGCGATTCGTATATTCATCTTACTTATTTCTGTCGACAAAAATGAGCACCACAGCCGTCAGTTCAGTGCAGCAGAACGAACGTTCTTTCCATAATTAGGAGTATTTCCTCATCTTTATTTTGTTATTTCTTTCTCTTTTCTGTATTAATATTTAACGTCCGTATGACAAATATACCATGAAATACATTTTGTGTGTACACCAATAAACAGGTTTATAGATGTGAGGGTTGTGCAAAGTTTATAATGAATTAAATTTTTGGCTAACGTTGTCTCGCTATTTCAAAATCATTCTCGAAGATGTTTTCAATCGATTTTCGGCTGAGCTGGGGGGAAAGGGGTAACTTAAGCATTGCATCTAGTCTTTTCATTTTTTTTTTATTTTTTTTTCGTGCGTTCAGCGCACACTACAGCGCAACTTTCAAATCGGAAAAAACTCTAAATTTCTGTAATCAAAATAATCATTTTGGATCAAGGCCTAATCTTCCTATATGTGCCAATTTAATGAATATTCTCCGCTCAGATGTGATATCCGGCCACAATGTTACTCCATTTTATCCCACGTACACATGTCCGTATAATGCTGAAGAGTTGTGTTGCTTCTTGACTATAACCTGATTTTTCTTAAAAATTCCTGCGAAGAAATTAAAAAACAGCTCATTTTATGTTTTTCGAAGTCTTCTCTTCCTTTTAGTTATTTTTTTGCGAAAAATTTCTTAGGATTACAGTGAGCTCAGCTGTCATTTTCTGTGTAGTTGATGGTAGGTTGCTTCTATCTTTTATCTTATATATGTATTTTTTTTCTAATATTTTATTTTCAATAAGTATATATATTAATATGTGTGTGTACGTGTAGGTATATATATGTATCTACATAAATAGATATACATGTTTCTATTTCATTTCTTTACGCAAAAACCATTCGGTTTATAAATTTTATTGCAATATCGAAATAATTCAAAAATAGATCTATCACTTCCCCAGAGGGCGTTTCTGTGAATCGGATTAATGTCATATATAATTAATGAAATAAAGTGCAATTTGAGCATATGAATCGTAGTAAAATTATCTTTCTGTCCGTATGTTGTACAAGCTATGAATTTTGATATTGAACATATGTTTGTTTACCCATTTCTACCAATATTTTGTAGATATTTGTCAATCATGAGTGGTAACCGGCTTACACTGTCTCTATATTATCCCATGTACTCATGTCCGCATGATGTGGTGAATATCGAGAAGATATGAAATATGTTTTTGGTGGTGATAGGGCTTTGCATATTTTTAGGGCATATTTTTCATTTCTCATTCAACTACCCTTGACAGAGATAGACTATTGGTAAGCCACGTGTGGTTTGTCTATTAGTACGCCTCGTATATTTTGTCTATTAATATGCCTCGTATGGTCTATCTATTTTGTACACCTCTGATAGCTTGTCTATTAGTACACCTCGTATAGTTTGCCTATTATTATTATGCCTCGTATGGCTTATCTATTTGTACACCTCGGATGGTTTGTCAATTAGTACTCCTAGTATAGAACTTTTGTTAGACTACTAGCACACCACGAATGGTTTGTCTATTAGTACGCCTCGTATATTTTGTCAATTAATATGCCTCGTATGGTCTATCTACTTGTACACCTCTGACAGTTTGTCTATTAGTACACCTCGAATAGTTTGTCTATTATTATGCCTCGTATGGCTCATCTACTTGTACACCTCGGATGGTTTGTCAATTAGTACTCCTCGTATGGAACATTTGTTTTAGGATGCCCTATACTTAAGAAACTTTTAAAAGCCAATATGTTGGCATGTATCTCATGTGACAACATGGAAATAAACATTTTTTCTTTTTCTTTCTTTCTATGTAAAAAATATTATAAACTCGTGATCCAATAACGCACACCCTAAAAAGAGTATTATCAGCTATGTGTCACAGGGATTTTTGTGTTCTTGGTGACTCACATTTCAGTTTGCAGTTCCAAACCCAAATTAATTACCGCAAAGAAAGAGGATGTTATATGCGAGGATATTTTAGTAACTACTTTCTCTACCTCGGTCTTATTGAAACATTTGTAAAAGGCCTCGGATTCGACGAATGTCATAACTTTAAATTTTAATTTTCTTATTCTGGTCTCAAATTGCTGTCGCAAGCTTTGTGTGGTAAACTCTGGTTACCTGTTTATTTTAGTGAATACACTACGACAACACTAATTTTAGATAGTTAACTTTTGTACGGTCCCACCTATGTTGAAAATATTACAGCTATATTAACAATATTAAAAATATTGTTTTACTGCTTTGTAAAACAATAACTTTCATGTCTTTGACCCCGATGAACTCTTTGCGCCAGTACTATTAGCTTAAGAAAGAAATATCATAATCATCCTTATGTTTTGTTATAGCGAATAATTATCGTTGGGACACCTTACATGGGGATGAAGGACCGGATATGGGTTTTCACCGGATGTAGGGTATAAACAAATGTGAGGCATAACCAAATGTAGAGGCATGACCGGAGTCGGGGTATCACCGGAAGAGGGAGTGAAGTGGTGCCGGATGGGCGAAAGGAATTGTTGGATTTTGGAGTTGACAATTTATTAGAAAAATACTAAGCCCTATTTCCATTTCCGGGCACCACAGATGAAATACTACTATTTGTGGAAAAACAACCTTCATTCCGCTACATTGAGCCAACAGTTGTGATGCTCATTTTAGTCGACAGGAATAAGGCAGATCAATATTAGAATGACTTAGCAAACGTAAAATAAAATAAATTCTTACTTTCTAGCAAAAATTTCAGGAATTGAAACTTAGAAACTGAAACTCAGCGCCGCACCCCAAATACAAACGATCCTTTTATACGTACTATTGTTTATTTTAATTAACTTGTGCTTCTCTCTAAATCCTGTGTAGCAAGGATCTAAATCATTTGTTTCAACGCTTAACATGGGTAGTACGATAACCATGTATAAATAGCAATTCAGGGTCTCTATGCTAATGTATTTGAATGCAATTTTAGCTTTTATCTCAATACTTGTTCGCACTAATGAAAGTGTTTTTCAAATGAGCGTCGCAAGGATTGTGTTCTCTTAGTTCAAAATCAGATTAGGCAAGGAAAGGAACTCATCTTTGTTGTACTTTTCTGTCAATCATATTGTCTTAAACTTTCTACACGGGTATTACGATTCCAATGTATTATAATCAGTTAAGGATGTTAATGTTAAGGTGTTTTAAAAACCAATGTATCGACATTTCATGTTTGTACTTTATTGGAAAATAAATGTTTTTCTTTTTTTGCTTTTCTTTCTTTACTAAGCCGAGAACTGGCATTTTAACTGAAGATAATTGTATTTTTTCTGTTCACTCTCAACTTGTAAAATTACCTAACTCGTCATCTATTTATTATTGTAAAGCGTTTTTTTAGAAAAACTCTACATTTGTTGTGTGATTATTCATTTATATTTAAATAAAATGCTTATCAACTAATGACCGTTATGTTAAAATTGCTTAATTAGAAATACAAATCTGGTAATTTTCGTTGTCCCCACGCTTATATATATGTATATTTATCTTTTTCGTGCTTCCTTAAAATGACATTTTTGAACATCTTCCGAAACAAACAATTCTAATACTGTTGCCTGGCGTCACGAATTGCGAAGTTTCATATCATGAATACGTAAATTGTCAAAGGTGTTCTCAAACCATAATGAAAATGCACCGTCCATGAAATTGTGTTGTCTCTTATAATTATCATTATGTGTATCTTCAACTGTAGATTAAGCAAGATTAGAAGTACATAGCCCTCAATCAATTCTTTTTGACTAGTGACATGAGTATTGCAATACTCATGTGTGTGTATCACCTAAGTGGATTAACTTTAAGTTATTTTAAAAACCAATGATGGTACTTTTGTACCATCTCTATTAGAAATAAAATGTTTCAAACAATTTTAAACAATTTAAACAATTTATTTACCACAGGAGATACAGAGGTAGAATGTTTCTTAAGTCTAGTACAATGGACAAGTTTGAGTATAGCTACCTGTGGGCCCGAATAAGTTCAGCGACTTCTGGGGCATCCTACCATCAACATTATTCTAAGGTGTACATTAATGTTTAACCTAATTCACTTAACCTAGTTTCACATTAGACTGATCAGTGAGATAATTCAATCGATATCAGGTATTTCATTTTACAATATAGGTTATGTGGACTATATTTAACAGTACATTCGATAAAAGATTTAACAGCAGACTGAAGGCGAATTACATATTACCCATGGCAAATTTCATTATTGGAAACAGTCATGTTGGAGACAAGATTTGACTTGGTGATCTTACATGACTAATATTCTGATAGGAAGTGAGTCTCGAGATTTTTTTTGAATAACTTGTAAGAATTACTATCACGGATCTCCGCAGGTATTGAGTTCCAAGTTTTAGTTCCAACGAAGAGGATACTGTGTTGCGACCGGGCCTTTGAATAATAAGGAAGCATGAATTTACTTCTATTTCGGGTTAAGTGGTCGTGATGACCAGTTTGCGCACTTAATAATAGTTTCAGGCTATTGTCGCCATCATTTCTTAATGTTTTGTAAATGAAATTACAAATGGAGATTTTATAGAGATCTGGAAGTTTAGGTATTTGTAAATTTTTAAATGAATCGTTTGTGTGAGCATTATATTCTAGATTCTTTACCGCTCTGATTGCTCTTTTTTGCAGAGTAAAAATTATATTGGTTTTATTTTTATCAGTTCCGTGCCATGCTTCTATTCCGTACTGCAAGTATGGTGAAATGAGCGTTCGGTAGAGCATTCGTAAAGCTGTTTCAGGCAGGTAATTTTTAACTTTATTCAGGATTCCGATGGATTTCGATAATTTAGAACTAATATTAGCGATGTGCTCTTTAAAGGTCAGATGTTTATCTATTATGATGCCCAGAAACTTGCATGAGTTGGTTTCTTCGATTTCACCTTCGCCAATTTTTATGTGTGGGAGAGATATGCTTTTCTTGTATGAGAATGTAATATACTTTGTTTTTTCGATGTTGAGGCTTATTTTATTAGCTTTAAGCCATAATGAAACCTTATGGAGTTCATTATTTATGCTCTCCGCAATCATAGCGGGATTTTGGCTCGGAAGGACCGTAGAAAGCGTGCTGTCATCGGCAAAAAGTATGAATTTGAAAAATGTTGTTGATTTGATAATATCATTTATAAATATCAGAAATAGGAGAGGCCCTAGGACAGACCCTTGTGGAACTCCATGGCTAATTGTCTGTGGGTCCGATTTTGCGTCGTCAACGACAACGTATTGCTTCCGATTTGTTAGGTATGATTTGAACCAATCATGGGCAATTCCTCGAATGCCATAACAGTGTAGTTTCGAGAGTAATATCTTATGGTCCACACAGTCGAATGCTTTTCGAAAGTCAAGAAAAACGGAGAAAACAAGCTTTCCTTCATCTATATTAGAGTAAAGGTACTGTAAATGATTTAATACAGCTTGTGTCGTTGATTTCTTAGAACGAAAACCGAATTGTCCGTCATAGAGAAAAGATTTTTGTTCAAAATACGAATACACTTTTTTATACACAATTTTTTCAAATATTTTGCTCATAATTGGTAAAACAGAGATAGGTCTATAATTATTAACGCAGTTTTTATCACCATTTTTAAAAATAGGGGTGACTCTGGCAGTTTTGAGAGAGTTGGGGAAGATACCTTGTGTATAAAGTCAGGGTATGAAGTCAGATTCATCCCATCTTTGTCGTTGGCGTTGCCGAGCGAAAATATATAATTGATGTTAAGACGAGATCTCTGAATACACGGGTCATAAAAATTAATGCCCGCGGTCATGCTTGGGTTTGGGAAATGCACGATCTGGACGTTCTCATACGGAACACTGGTCATATTAAATTCGATAAAGTTGGTGCGCTTGGGCTGCCGCGGTTATACAGCGCTGAGAAGCGCTGGTGCTGATTAGCGTCGGTCAGAGATAGTAAAATATCCAGACCTTAATATAAAAACAATGTGCCTGTCCCGACCGTGTAGCTGGGGAGCCGAGCGTGGGATCAGTCGTTGAATTAGCCATGGCTAAAGGGAGGGCTGGGGCCATGAGACCCGACCCCTCCCCCCCCAGCCGTACCCCCGGTTGTGTAGGGGAGGAGCGGCTCAGAACCCTAGCCACCCCTTGTTACCCAGCTCGTGTGGCGACCACCCCCCCCTTCGGGCAGGGGGGAGCGCTGTCCAAGCGAGAGTTATGTCGGACGAGCAGAGGGACTTCGCGGGTAGCCGTCGTTGAGAGCGGTGTAGAGAGCCGTGGTCGTGAACGGACGTTCTAGAGTGCAGTTGAGGATTACGACGAACAGCCGGTTTTGATACTTAGGAATTTGAGTTGATAGTAAAAGCCCATATCTTCAATAGTTGAATTTCGAGACTGTGTTCGAGTAGAGCGTGGCACTATCAACGAAAATCCATTGACTTGTTTTGAGGGCGCATGATTTCAAGCGTTTGCTATACGCTTACCTTGGCTCATACTTTCGGTGGTTACCCATTCCTTGGCTCGTGTGTTGGCTGTTTGTACACAGTCTGTTGTCGTGAGCAATCGATCGAAGGAAGATCATGAGGTGATGGTCGTATTGTCCCCCGATATTTTATATGTTGTTTTTACCTCGTGTGCTCTTGCCATCCGTACTTGCCTTCCCATCAATAAATAAAAAAAAACCTGGGCCTCATCTGTATCCTCTCTCTCATCTCTCTCAAAAGGGCATAAGAAACACGTGCCGGCCATAAGCCATCGCTACCAAATTGACAATCTGAGTTAACGTAACCAATCCTTTAATTTTAGTCGAGGCTATCTACACGCCTCGTGGTGGCAGCTATCAGCGCTACCTTTCTCTTACCTGTAACGTAAAGTCATACCGGAGGAATCTGTCAGAAAGAAACAGAACTAACGAACTCTTGAACATAGAGAGTGCGGAAGAAAAACCCGACTCATACAGTGGTGGCAGCGGTGGGATGGAATTCCTCATTATCATACAAGCCTAGGAGGGATTTCCCCTGGAACAGAAGCCGAAGATCTCGGGACGGAAGAGCTCGCCTCTCCAGTCCCGAAGGGGGCCAATATTATGTGAAAATGGCCGAAGCATAGGCGAGCGAGTTGTGGTCGCCGTCCTAGTTTTTTTGTGATATTGTAATTGATGTCATGTTGTATTGTGTTGCATTGTGAATTGATGTCAGGTTGTATCAGTGTTCGCCAGTCGGGTAAGAAATGCACTGAGGTCAAGACATAGAAAAAGAAATTATTACATAATTTCTTTTTGCGCAAGTGGGGGAAGGGTGTATAAAGTCAGGGTATGAAGTCAGATTCATCCCATCTTTGTCGTTGGCGTTGCCGAGCGAAAATATATAATTGATGTTAAGACGAGATCTCTGAATACACGGGTCATAAAAATTAATGCCCGCGGTCATGCTTGGGTTTGGGAAATGCACGATCTGGACGTTCTCATACGGAACACTGGTCATATTAAATTCGATAAAGTTGGTGCGCTTGGGCTGCCGCGGTTACACAGCGCTGAGAAGCGCTGGTGCTGATTAGCGTCGGTCAGAGATAGTAAAATATCCAGACCTTAATATAAAAACAATGTGCCTGTCCCGACCGTGTAGCTGGGGAGCCGAGCGTGGGATCAGTCGTTGAATTAGCCATGGCTAAAGGGAGGGCTGGGGCCATGAGACCCGACCCCTCCCCCCCCCAGCCGTACCCCCGGTTGTGTAGGGGAGGAGCGGCTCAGAACCCTAGCCACCCCTTGTTACCCAGCTCGTGTGGCGACCACCCCCCCCCCCCCCCCCTTCGGGCAGGGGGGAGCGCTGTCCAAGCGAGAGTTATGTCGGACGAGCAGAGGGACTTCGCGGGTAGCCGTCGTTGAGAGCGGTGTAGAGAGCCGTGGTCGTGAACGGACGTTCTAGAGTGCAGTTGAGGATTACGACGAACAGCCGGTTTTGATACTTAGGAATTTGAGTTGATAGTAAAAGCCCATATCTTCAATAGTTGAATTTCGAGACTGTGTTCGAGTAGAGCGTGGCACGATCAACGAAAATCCATTGACTTGTTTTGAGGGCGCATGATTTCAAGCGTTTGCTATACGCTTACCTTGGCTCATACTTTCGGTGGTTACCCATTCCTTGGCTCGTGTGTTGGCTGTTTGTACACAGTCTGTTGTCGTGAGCAATCGATCGAAGGAAGATCATGAGGTGATGGTCGTATTGTCCCCCGATATTTTATTTGTTGTATTTACCTCGTGTGCTCTAGCCATCCGTACTTGCCTTCCCATCAATAAATAAAAAAAAAACCTGGGCCTCATCTGTATCCTCTCTCTCATCTCTCTCAAAAGGGCATAAGAAACACGTGCCGGCCATAAGCCATCGCTACCAAATTGACAATCGGAGTTAACGTAACCAATCCTTTAATTTTAGTCGAGGCTATCTACACGCCTCGTGGTGGCAGCTATCAGCGCTACCTTTCTCTTACCTGTAACGTAAAGTCATACCGGAGGAATCTGTCAGAAAGAAACAGAACTAACGAACTCTTGAACATAGAGAGTGCGGAAGAAAAACCCGACTCATACACTTGAGAAAGCGAATGGTTGATAATATCAGATATGCACGGTGCTATTATATCAGCAATAGCCTTAAGAACTTTAGCTGAAAATGTATTTAATCCATTTGATTTATTTTTCAAGTTGTTTATGCATGTAATTACATCGGAGGGGTTAGTTGGCGGGAAAAAGAAAGAGTTGTGTTCACGGACATGGTCCATGTATTGCAAGTGGTCTGTAGGTTCACTAACGACACTATCGGCTATATTTATTCCTATATTTATAAAAAAGTTGTTGAACACTGTTGCAATATCTTGTTTATCATGATATTTTACATTTTCGTGAACGATGGATTCAATCGTTTTTTTAGCGTTATTATTCGGTCTATAGCATGAATTAAGCAGGCGCCAAGTTTTTTTAATATCAGTTTTGTAGTCAGTGAATTTGCGCGTAAAGTAGTTTTGTTTCGATGTTCGTATTTGATTTGTCACATGATTCCTGAATCTGTTATACGTTAATCTAGAGATTCGTCCTTCGTATAGTAAGGCTAAGTATGCTTGACGTTTCTTTATATTGATCACGATATCTTCAGTAATCCAAGGTTTTTGTCTATTTTTCGGCGTAATTGTGCGGGTGATTATTGGACAACATTGGTTATATGCGGTCGTTATAGTTTCAGTTAGTTTTAGTATTGCTTGGTCAATGTTAATCGCATTATTGTCTAGTTCATAGATGTCCAATGATGGCATTAATTCTTCTAGAACAGTTCGCATTGTCCCCAAGTTATATTCGTTTATACAACGATATGAAAAAGTCTCAGCATGTGGGCTGTTGCAGGGACTATAGACATTCTTCTTGATGAGAAACACCGGAAAATGGTCAGATAAGTCAGAAATTATTATTCCTGTAAGAAAATCAGTCGGATCTAACATAAAAATATTATCGAGCAACGTGGCAGATTCGGATGTAATACGCGTAGGTTTCGTGATGATTGGAAGGAAGGAGTTAGACTGAAAAACATTTATGAAGTTTGAGATTTGTTCACAGCTTTCATATTGAAGAAGATCGTAGTTGAAATCCCCGCAAATTATTATGTCATTGTATAGAGATTTGTTAAACTGAGATATTATGCTTTGAAGCTCGTTCAGGAAAGAAATGTTGCTAGCTGTCGGGGGCCTATATACAGTCCCAAGTACAATCCGTTTACCATTTTTCGTTAGTTCTATAAATAGAGTCTCAATATGTTCACGACTCATAGTCGCACTTATAATGTTTTTCGATGATATGTGTTTAGATATGTACGTACTGATGCCACCACCACGTTTGTTGCTACGGAGTGAATGATGGCTATTATAGTTCTGAATTTGAATTAGGTCTTTAGTTGAGTCATCTAGCCAACTTTCGATGAAACTGAGAACATCAAAATTGCTGTTTAGCTCAGTGATAGTACAAGATATTTCATCTATTTTCGGATAAATGGACCTACAGTTCCAACATAATACTGAGAGATCGTTACAGGTTTTTCTCATCGATTCATTGAATTTTTTAATATTCAGGTATTTACAATTCCCAGTTTCATTTAGGTTTGGATGCAGTCTATTCAAATGATTGAGATCTGGATCAATATCATCGAAAATATCCACATGGTCAGTCATAAAGATTAAGAAACAGTAAGTAAAATGTGACGTAAAAAATAAAGAAGATGATACAGACTACCAGGTCAAGTTAAAAGTAAAGACATTCATACTTATAGTAAAATTTAAGAAATAGAGAGAAACTAAAACACACAGAGATTATTAGTCTAAAATTATTTAAAATCTAGAATGATTTCATAAGGAGATGGCTAACTCAGTCCATGAGTGGGAGCATTAGAGATCATAAATTGCGAATAGTGTAGTTACAAGGCTGTCATACCAGTGGTATCTGCATATAACACATACGATATAGCAAAGAACGAAGTGGATTAGAATCGAAGTGACAGCGAAGTTATTTAATTAATATAAAGATCTTGAGTATCTAGATTATTTTCAGATTTTGAGACAGGTGGTAAACAATTTTAAACAATTTAAACAATTTAAACAATTTATTTACCACAGGTGATACACAGGTAGAATTTTACTTAAGTCTAGTACAATGGTCAAATTTGAGTATAGCTACCTGTGGGCCCGAATAAGTTCAGCGACTTCTAGGGCATCCTACCATCACGCTATTCTAGGGTGTACAAAAGTTTAACCTAGTTCACTTAACCTAGTTTCGCATTAGACTGATCATTGAGATAATTAACTCGATATTTTATGCTGTATTTTACAATATAGGTCAAGTCGGCTATATTTAACAGTATGTTCGATAAAACGATTCAAGAGCAGAGAGAAGATTGGTTATGGTACACAAGGCAAGTTACATTATGACATTATCATTAGTTACATGTAGGAGGCAAGATTTCGACACGGTGATCTTACACGACTAGTATTCTGATAGGAAGTGAGACTCAAGATGTCTTTTGAATACTTTGTACGAATTACATTCACGGATCTCTGCAGGTATAGAGTTCCAAGTTTTGGTTCCAACGAAGAGAATACTGTGTTGCGACCTGGCCTTTGAATAATAAGGAAGCATGAATTTACTTCTATTTCGGGTTAAATGGTCGTGATGACCAGTTTGCGCAGTCAATAATTGTCTTAGGCTATTGTCGCCATCATTTCTTAATGTTTTGTAAATGAAATTACAGATGGAGATTTTGTAGAGATCCGAAAGTTTAAGTATTTGTAAATTTTTGAAAGAATCATTTGTGTGAGCATTATATTCTAGGTTCTTTACCGCTCTGACAGCCCTTTTCTGCAGAGTAAAAATTTTGTTGGTTTTATTTTTATCAGTTCCGTGCCATGCTTCTATTCCGTATTGCAAGTATGGAGAAATGAGCGTTCGGTAGAGCATTTGTAAAGCTGTTTCAGGCAGAAAATTTTAAACTTTATTTAGGATTCCGATGGATTTTGATAATTTAGAACTAATATGAGTGATGTGCTCTTTGAAGGTCAGATGTTTATCTATTATGATGCCCAGAAACTTACATGAGTTGGTTTCTTCGATTTCACCTTTGCCAATTTTAATGCATGGGAGAGATACATCTTTCTTGTATGAGAAAGTAATATAATTTGTTTTATCGATATTTAGGCTTATTTTATTAGCTTTGAGCCACGATGAAACCTTGTGAAGTTCAGTATTTATACTCTCCACAATCATAGCAGGATTTTGGTTCGGAAGGACCGCAGAAAGAGTACTGTCATCGGCAAAAAGTATGAATTTGAAGAATGATGTAGATTTTACAATATCATTGATAAAAATCAGAAACAAGAGAGGCCCGAGAACAGATCCTTGTGGAACTCCACGGCTAATTGTCTGTGGGTCTGATTTTGCGTCGTCAATGACAACGTATTGCTTCCGATTTGTTAGGTATGATCTGAACCAATCATGGGCAATCCCTCGAATGCCATAACAGTGTAGTTTCGATAATAGTATTTTATGGTCCACACAATCAAATGCTTTTCGGAAGTCAAGAAATACAGAGAAGACAGGCTTTCCTTCATCTATATTAGAATAGAGGAATTGTAAATGATTTAATATAGCCTGTGTTGTTGATTTTTTAGAGCGAAAACCGTATTGTTTATCGTAAAGAAATGATTTTTGTTCAAAATAAGAGTACACTTTTTTATACACAATCTTTTCGAATACTTTGCTAATAATTGGTAGAATGGAGATAGGTCGATAATTGTTTACACAGGTTTTTTCACCACTTTTAAAGATAGGGGTTACTCTAGCAACTTTGAGGGAGTTCGGGAAAGTGCCTAGTAAGAGAGACTGGTTAATAATATTTGATATCAGTGGGGCTACAATGTCAGCAATAACTTTAAGTACTTTAGTCGGAAACGTTTGTAACCCACTCGATTTATTTTTCATGTTGTTTATGCACGTAATTACATCGGAGGAGTTTGTAGGCGTAAAGAAAAAGGAGTTGGGTTCTCGAATATGATCCATAAATTCCAGGTGATCAGTAGGTTCACTTGGAATACCATCAGCTATTGTTTTCCCTACGTTTACGAAGAAGTTGTTAAAGAGATTAGCAATTTCTTTCTTCTCATGATATTTTACATTATCTTGAACAA
This sequence comes from Morinoia aosen, assembly GCA_030386875.1. Classification (NCBI taxonomy): domain Eukaryota; kingdom Metazoa; phylum Arthropoda; class Malacostraca; order Amphipoda; family Talitridae; genus Morinoia; species Morinoia aosen. The sequence continues at coordinate 10,098,833 of CM059564.1, read as the reverse complement.
CATATTCAATTTTCTTTTTATCGGCATTATTCGGTTTACAGCAGGAGTTAAGGAGATGCCAAGTCTTTTTAACGTCAGTTTTGAATTGAGTAAACTTGAGCGTAAAGTAGTTCTTTTTTGATGTTCATATCTGGTTTGTTACATAGTTTCTAAATCGGTTATATGTTTCTCTAGATATTCGTCCTTCGCAAAGGAGGGCTAGGTACGCTTGACGTTTCTTTATATTTATCACGATGTCTCTAGTAATCCAGGGCTTATGTTTATTTTTCGGGGTAACTGTACGAGTTACAATTGGGCAACACTGATTGTATGCGGTCATTATAGTTTCGGTCAACTTTACTACTGCTTCATCAATGCTCGTAGTATTATTGTTTTGTTGAGAGATGTGCAATGTAGGCATTGATTCTTCTAGAACGGTGCGCATTTCTTCAAGATTTGATTCGTTTATTTTACGATATGAGTAAGTTTCAGCCCGTGCCTTGGTGCAAGCAATATAGACATTTTTCTTAATAAGAAAAACCGGGAAGTGATCTGATAAGTCAGAAGTAATTATTCCAGCAAGAAAATCACTAGGGTCTGTCATAAAGATATTGTCAAGCAGCGTAGCACACTCTGAGGTTATTCGTGTAGGCTTTGTAATGATCGGAAGGAAGGATTGAGACTGAAAGGTAGTTAGGAAATTAGAGATTGGTTCATGGCTTTCATGTTTCAGTAGATCATAATTGAAGTCACCGCATATTATTATGTCATTGTATAAGGGCCTGTTGAACTGAGAAATAATACGATTCAATTCATTCAGGAAGGATATAGGACAGGCTGTAGGAGGCCTATACACCGTTCCAAGCACAATGCGTTTACCATCTCTAAAAAGTTCTACAAAGAGTGATTCTATATGATCCTGATTCATGGTTGCACTTGCTATGGTTCTCGAGTCTATGTGGTTAGATATATATGTGCTGATGCCTCCGCCCCGCTGGTTTTTTCTTAGCGAATGGTAACTATGATAATTTTCAAATCGAATCATGTCTTTAGTCGAGTCATCTAGCCAGCTTTCGGTGAAGCTAATCACGTCTAGGTTATATTTAAGTTCAGTAATAGTACATTGTATCTCTTCCAATTTTGGATAGAGTGACCTACAGTTCCAACACAGGAGTGAGAAATCTCGGTCAGTTATTCGTATAGTTTCGTTGAATTCTGATATATTAGTATACCTACACTCTTGAGAGTCGTTTAGGTTTGGATATATTCTGTTCAAATGATTGAAATCTGGATCGATTTCCTCAAATATTACAGGGTGATCAGTCATTTAAAATAAGTAAAAGTAAGAATTAGGTACTATAGAGCTTAAAACGAAATACAGAGTCAAGCTTAAAGGGATATTTCAGTCTAAAACGTAGCTTATTAAGTAAGAGAGAATAGAGTAAAAAAGAAAAATCTAGCGCGATTTCGTGAGTACACACAAACTCAGTCCATGAGCGAGTGATAATGGAGTTCAATATCACAACATTGGTGCAAACAGATTGCTAAGGGCGTTTTCGCAAGTTCACATACAACAGGTAATAAGTTTCTAAAGATTATGACGACAATGATACAATCAGCTAATATGGTTTACGCGTAATAATAACTGTAGTGGTAAATAAAGAAGAATTCACAGTAACATTGGTTGGTGAAAAATTACTAATTGCGATGATACAAAATGTGACACACAGATGTCATAGATGTTTACACACACATCTATTATTTATTTGTTATAATATTGGAGTTCGATATCACTACATTGGTGCAAACAGATTGCTGAGGGCGTTTTCATAAGTTCACATACAAGAGGGAATAAGTTTTAAAGATTATGATGACAATGATACAATCAGCTAATATGGTTTACGCGTAATAATAACTGTAGTGGTAAATAAGGAAGAATTCACAGTAATATTGGTAAGTGAAAAATTGCTGATAGATTATAATGACAATGATATAATCAGATTATAAGAAGATTACAACGACAATGATATAATCAGATTATAAGAAGATTACAACGACAATGATATAATCAGCTAATATGGTTGTTCGATGGCAGTGGAGGGCAGAAGCGATTATCAGATTATAAGAAGATTACAACGACAATGATATAATCAGCTAATATGGTTTACGCGTAATAATACTGAAGTGGTTAAGAAGAGAAAAAAATTCACAGTAACATTGGGAGGTAAAAAATTGCTGATTGCGTTGTTTCAAAAGTTCACACACAGCTGTCATAAATGTTTACAAGCACATCTGTTATACATTTGTATAGATTCAGGTTGAACTAGCATCAAGTTGAGGTTTACTGACATGATACCTAATTGAGGTTAAATTAATACGAAATTGACATATTTAGGGGATGAAAATGAAATTGACTAATTTAGGGGATCACCTAGTCTAGTCACCCATGATCTGCTGTGATGACATGTTTAGTTGTTGCATCAGGTATTGCTCGAGGTCATCTGGCGTGTTGATCTCGCGGCGTCTTGAATCTGGGTTTCCTGGGTTGAATATGAAGATGTTTCCATCCTGTGTTCTTGGGATTCCAACTTTATCCGGGAATTTCCTTTTGGCCATCCTTAGAATGTACATGACGTTAGCTCGTGAAGGTATGAGGTATTCATTTATGAAGAAGAACTGTGGTTTCTTTTCTCGGCAGGCGTTGAGAATTTCACGTTTTTTGTTATAATGTTTTAGTTCAAATGCAATGTTTCTTTGATCTACATTCCCAGTTATTGTTTTTTTCCCCATTCTTGTAGCTGACGTAATGTCAGTGCCGGAGAGGTCAATGTTGATCTTGTCCTTCAGGAGCTGGCAGACTGTATCCTTACAGATTTCGCCTGCGTGAGATGGCGGTATTTCCCTTCCAGAAATGACGAGAGTACATTTTTTGTTTTCAATGTCTCGGCGCTGATCATTTTTTTCCAACTGGTCGAGGCGGGAGGTTAAGCTATCTATTTTCTCATTCTGTTCTTCGAGAATTTTTTTGTGTTCCGCTTCTTTTGTTTCAAATAGCGTTTTAAGGTGGCTTATTTCATTTTGCACTTGAACAATATCACTATTAAATTTTGTCATCACTGAATCGAAGTATTTTATAAGGACAGAAACCACTTCTTTACCGTCTTTCGTAAGGCTAGACACATCAGGGTATTGACCAAACTTCGGTTCAAACTCGATGCTGTTGTTGCTGCTGTTGTTGGTAATGCGTCGTTTGTTAGTCATCTTGAAGATGGAGGGAATTCGGTCGCTGTGTAAACGAGGGTTGAATACTCTCACACTTTTGAGGGAATATTATACTCTTAGTTTGATTATTTTTATATATGGGGTATTTATATCACATTTGAATACTCAGGACGCGAGTGGGTACCCATTTAGGTTAGAGGTACATTCTTTCTGACAATAGGCACTTTGTTTCGGAGCGAGCGCCACACCCGTCCTCACGCCACGGAGTCACTGAAGACACGTAACAGAATATTTAAATCAGAGTAGAAAATCCGGCATGAGCCTTCTATGAATAATGAGAAAAAGTAGATAAAAAAAAAATTAGTGAGCAGTAAAACAAAGTTGCAAATTCTGCGTGGTTGCTTTGAAGAGCCAAAGGCGATTCTATCAGAAAACAAAAGAAATCATGTGGACAGAGATCAAAATGCTATTAAATTCAGTACATAAGTCTCTAATTACGAATAATTTCTTCTGAGGACTTGCCGACACGTTGTAGTAAGTACTGGTCAAGTGATTCAGGTGTGTTAATGGTGTGAGGTCTAGAAGTTTCTTGTCCAGGTATCCGAGGAGAGATAGACGTTGATATTACCATCCAGAGTTCTTGCGAGACCTATTTTGTCGGGAAATTTTCGTTTGGCCAATCTCAGAGTGTACATAATATTAGCTCGCGAAGGGATGAGGTATTCGTTTACGTAGAATTTCGGCTTGGTCACTCGGCAGGCTGACAAAACTTCTTGTTTCTTTTCGTATTGTCGTAGCTCAAAGGTAATGTTTCTCCTATCGACGTTTCCAGGGGCAGGTTTTTTACCCAGTCTAGTCGCTGTAGTGATGTCAGAGTTACTAAGGTTGACGTTGATTTGGTCCTTCAGGAGCTCCCGCACAGTCTGTCTACAGTCTTCATCAGAATGTGATTGCGGTAGTTCCCCTGTGATAACCAGAGTGCATTTTCTGTTTTCCAACTCTTCCCGTTCTTCTTTCCTTTCGAATTGCTCTAGACGGGAGACTAGCCTGTCTATCTTTTTATTTTGCTCTTCAATCACTGCCTTTTGATTTGATTCTTTTTTCGTTAGTGTTTCAATCATCGTTTTCAAGTCACTAATTTCACTTTGAAATTTCTCCATTACTGAGTTAAAGTGATCAATTATGATGGAGGCCATTTGCTTATTTGGTTTTGACAGGTTTTGTATGTCTGGACAGTCAAGCTCCAGCGTACCCTCATTGTTCTTCTTGTTTGCCTTTCTGTCCGCCATCTTGTGAGGAAGGAGACACTTGCGAAAAAGAAGCAAGGGTTGAGTGCTACTTTGAGGGAATATCACACTTTTTGTTCGATTGTTTGGATTTTGGTTAGATGAAATTTACTTTCAGATTCTCATGGTCTGAGTGAGCACTCTTTTTGGTTAGAAATGCATGTTCATTAACCAATTGTGCACTTTGATTTCGAGCAAAGATAAAGTACGTCCTCACTTCACGGAGACACTGTTGACATTTTTTTCTTTTCTTTCTTTCTTTCTTTCGTATTGTTTCGACTAGTATGAGAATCTGGTTTTTAATGGTTTAAATGGTGATGAACCTGTGGTGTGTTCTCCCTCAGGCTGCTTAATTTACACTCCGGGCAGACTTTGTGAATATCGAAAGACTTGTGAATCTCACTAGACTTGTGAAATATCTTTGCCCGAAGTCAGTGCATGAGGTACAAACGAACCCGGCAAGGTAAGGAAAATACAACTTGAATAAAGGCCGTATTATTGTGAAGATCGCCGACAATAATGGCACAAGGGAATATTACAGTCGAGTAATACAGCAACCGAGGACGTCTTGGCGGACCGACGGTTGTCAGGGAGGTGCGGTTGGAGGACGAGGGCAGACTGGTGAGGCTGCTGCTGGCTGAGTGTATCCGACCAAGGCGTACCAGACGCTTGCAGGGAACTGGCGCGTCTAGGAAGCGACGAGGCGTGGCGGCTGGACTGAGGCTGCGCTTACTGAGCGGCTGTTTATATAAGCCTCGGTGGAGCCTCACTCTGGCCGTCCCGGTCTCTGATTGGTCGAGACGGAGTGGCCGCTGATCGCCGTCTAGGCTTGTGCTAAACTCACGGAGATTTCTATCGACGTTGCCTGACTGTTCGAGGCAGGCTGCTTAAGCTGGGGATACATTGACACTCTTTTCAACACTCTGAGTGTCACTTCGACGGGCACATACACTGTTGCCGGGCTAGCAGGCGGGCAAAGTGAGGTTCACTTGGACATTCTCCCTAGCCATTCTTTGCCGCCGCCTGCCCGTCAATCACTCCATCTACAGATGAGCCGTAGCCTGCAGCATGTCATCAGTAGGGATGTGACATTGAACATATTGCATATATATGCTTTTGAGTATATTTTAGGTAGCATAAAATATGCCCGCAAGTATATATGCAGTGTGAGCATATCGCATATTTTACTCGGAACAGCATAAAATATGGCGAACATGCATGATTAACTGTAAGTGGCAGTAAACTGAAACCTAGTAAAACCTTCCCATTACTTTTAAATTATATTCTTTTTTTCATCCAGTTTTATTTATATAATTCTTTTTGAATAACTGGATCAATTTTGTAAATTGAAATTTTTCGTAAATCAATAATAATTGTAAGTTGCTACAGCTACTTCAAAAGTTTACTTTAATTTTGCGGGAATTAGCTCAAGTTTTTTTTAGATATAGTTCCTTATGAAGTGTATTTGAGATTAGTGCGGCTAAAAGTGATCTACAATCATGCCGAAGGTGAACAAGGAGCATCATATTTAGAATACTTCAAGGAATTTGAAGATTTTCAAGCCCAGGAAGAATTTCTCTATCGCATTTATTGCGAGAAACAGGTGATATATAAAACTTTTTTTCACTCAGAACACGTTAGAGAAGTTTTGCGAGGTACAAGGTTTTAGTTTCTAAATATTATCACGCAGAACTTTGTTGGGCTTAGTGCACACTTTATCAAATTATTGTTATCGAAGGATATGAATAATTATTATTGCTCTTGCATAACAATACAGGGACTTCTTACTTCGAGAGCAATTAAATTAATGGATATCGTAGAGGAAACATTGAAGAACAGATATGATACAAGGCATTATGAAGAGTTAAATTGCATTTTGGTGATAAACAAAGGTTTTGAAAAGATAAAAACAATCAACTCAATTTTGACTCGTGAGATCTCTGACGCAATGGATGAATCCATGAAGGAATATTCGAACTAACTTGCTTCACTTTTGCTCCACTTGTTTCTTGCGATGTCGAGTGGAAGTTTTCGCAGTGTAAAACTTGGCTGGCAGATAATCGTAGATTTGTTTTTAAAAATCTCAACTACCACGCAATTATCAAGAGCAACCCTCGAATTTGATGCTAAAATATATTCCTCGTATAAAAGAAGGATTAAGAAATGTTCCTTGCATTCATGAAAAAATATATAGTTCAGAACCAGCCTTGGATTAGATTACTTTTTTTTTCGTTCGTTTTCATCGTCCTTGACTCGTTCAGATTAGAATTATTTCTGTTTCAAAATATTTATGTTTAGAAAAGTTATAAAAATTAGTTGAGAATTGTATACTTAATTATTAATAGAAAATTATGAAAGAAATTATTTTTTCCGTGTATGAAGAAGTACACTGTATCCTGTATCATTGTTTCTGTACAATTTTCCTCACAAAAATATAAATTTGGAGCTATTCAAGTGAAGCATTTATATGGATGCATATTTCTGCTTGGCATGTAATATGCGCTTCCACAATTATGCATAGAGTGTAGCATATATGCATCGAGTGTTTCTACATATGGTTTTTCTAGCATAATTCTTGCCGAAGCCTTCATATTTTATGCTGCATATGCGCAACAAAAATCAGCAAAAACAAGAACATTGAAGAACGTGCAATCAATGACATACGAAATAAATTATTAGCGCTATTCTACTAAGCATCAGCAGCTCCTGGCGAGAAGTACTAGAGCGCGGAGCGCAGTACCTCCCAACGTAGCGTCTGGATTGCAACTGAGCAGTGTGAGCAACACACTCTGCCCGCCGACTTTGACGCTTCTGCTGCCTGCTAGCGCTGTGCCAATGTGAACGATCGCTGCCCTTTCGCTGCGCGCGCTTGCCCGCGCCCGATGGTTGTGAGCTTCCAATGCGAGTGTCAATGTATCCCCAGCTTTATAAAGCTTGGTCCGACACTCCAGTGCCAAACTTGAGCTATGATTATTGGTCGTCCAGTACTGGCGCTTCGAGGCTGTGAGGTGGCGCTTTTAAGCTTGTGTGGTGGTGTGTGTTCATACCCCCACAAACCCTTTCCGAAAAACTAAATATACGGCACCGACGTTTTATCACATTTATAACCTGAGTAATCTAAATGCACCTTAGTCTTTAAATATAAATTGTACGTAAATATGTTCATGAATGCACATTCAAGTGTTTATGTATAGTGAAGGACAACATAAAAAAGTATCAATATAATTGCAATGAACTACTTTGGCTTTCACCATCCTTATTACGCCAAGAAACGTTTCATAACTTTGAAAATAAAAACTAGAGTTCCAATCCTAACGAGTGTCATAGTAAAGCCTGGATACGCAGCCAATTGAAAGCCTTGGCACTAATGACGTCAGCTGCAAGTCATGGTTGCTAGAAGCTGATTGGTTGGCGTGCATACGAACGTTTGTCTAGAGCGGGCTTGGGGTCCACCGTAGCTTTGAAGTTCTTCTTATGTAAATTTTCTGTGGCACGGCAGAGTCAATGCGTGGAGGGAATATATCTGGAGGGAGTATGGGCGTCTGTAAAGAGAACCAGCTTTTGAGTTTTCTCTTACGTCTGTAGTAATAATAGCGTTTTCCCTAGTGTGACGTCAGCACGGAAGTCAGTTACCTACAGACTACGATGGAGTTCGTCGAATTAAGTTTGATGCCCGCTGTTTTCCAAGGCGCCCTTTTTTTCTGCGACTCCTGATCTGGGAACATTGTTTTCATCAAACTAAAAGAGGCTCACACAATGAGATAGGTGGTGCTTAGCTAAAAATGCACAAACTTGCAGTTCCACTTTACGAGCACGATTTTTGAGAGGATCATTGGATAGCACGAAGCTGGCAATTGATAGTTTTTTGCCACCATGGATTGTTGTTTGTGTCGCTGAGAGCATGTGATGCTTGATCTCCGGTTTCGCACAAGTAATATAGGTTCGACAAACCTTACAATATTCCACATCCTTTTGCTCTGTTGATTTTGAGAACTTGGATAACCCTCCCTCAAGCTCAGGTTCCGATGTGAACGAATCTTTAAATTTCTGCTGGTAGTTTCTAGCTTTCAAGTGGAGCTTTCCTTTTTTCGAGGTGGTTTCGTTGACTCTTCCTCACTCGGTGAGCGATCATCTGCTATGCTGCAAGAAATGCAATAATATGTGTTCCTATCCCTAGTACAATTATTCATTTTTTATTTAATTTTCCATCAATTCATGCGCTTCAGCCATTCTTTCTACATGCTCAATCTAACCTAACACTTTGATCCACTCTCTGCGATGACTTTCTGGCTTCCCTCACACATGACCTTCGTCATATCTTTGCATAACGGATTTTAACCAATCTTGCTACACCACATATGCTTCTCAGAGACTTCGTTGTAATCAAATTCACTTATCAACTCATAAAGTTGATCGTAAAGTAATCAAATTTATTCATTACCTGAAGGGTGGGTGAGAAAATTCAGAGGTTATTGGAAAAAGATACCTTGCCTTAATTCATATGCATAAACTTTCCTCAACACTCAGTTGCTAAGGCCTTAGTGCTTCAATTTTGGTTGACCGAATTCTAGGCGTGTTCGCAGCAGCTACGTCAAATTCTACGTCCGTGCTACTGCGCCTAAGAAGGACAGTGAGAATACAAACATATATTGCAAGTTTTAAGTCGATAACTGTACTCTTTTGTTTACATGAATTTTTGTAACTAATTTTATAAGTTCTTTCTTTCGCTTTTAGCAACTTTTGTAACTCGAAGTGTCAAAGAACCCTGTCTATATTTTTTTGTTTGCATCGCTACAATAACATGCTTCGTTGGCGTGCAACATGACTAAGAAATACGACGCCTTCCATCTAATTAGCTGGCAAAATACCGGCGCTGTGAAGCGACACTGCTGTTAATTCAATGACTATCACAAGAATGAACCTATTAATTATTTCTGCGATGAAATATATTAGCCGTGGTATTTAACAATAGGACAAACATACCTGTCAATATTCTGTTGAAGCTTATAAACACGAGCGCAATCAGAACAGGACAGCGACTTTCGTCGACTGGCCGTTGCTGAGACCGATCGAGTTTTTTATTAGCGAAATGCAACTCAGAATCATTTGTCAAAACGAAGTGGACAAGAGATATTATGGCTTCGTATCTTCACGCCGTCTTTCGTGAGCGATACCTGATGACATTCAAATATGCGACACTAACCACAGCAGCAGTGCAGTTTTGTGAACACTAAATTCTGACCCGTTTCATTACAGTTCGTTCACGAGGTAACCAGTAGGGTGCTTGCATATTGGCTTTCAATTTTCTATTTTTCGTAAATTAGGCGGTCACTTCCTTCACGGAGCTCTGATTACCCTAGATTTGCCCTTAATTTTCATTACCCTAAACCTTACCCTAGGGTACCCCTAATTACCCTAAACTAGGGTAATTATCCTAGTTTAGGGTAATCAGGGGAGGTGGGGTTGGAGGTGTTAAGGAAGGTGGAGGTGGGGTTGTAAAGAAGGTGGGTGGAGCCAACTTCAGCCAAGCGTCTGTGGTTGGCTAAGAATTGTGACGTGTCGGGCATTGAGAGTGCCCGAGTCTTTCAACTTTTGCAGCCAAATTGAGCCCGATCGGAGTGCGCTATGCTCCCTCCATATATCCTAGCTCCATGACTAATCTTGCTTTGGAAAATGGGAGGCAGAGCTGTAGAGGAGGTGGGAGGAGCCAACTTCAGCCAAGGGTCTGTGGTTGGCTCAAAGGTGGTGACGTGTCGGGCCTTGCCAATGCCCGAGTCTCTCAACTTTTGCAGCTAATTTGAATCTGATCGAAATCGGCTATGCTCCCTCCAGTATATTCTAGCTTCATGCCCGAGTCTCTCAACTTTTGCAGCTAATTTGAATATGATCGAAATCGGCTATGCTCCCTCCAGTATATTCTAGCTTCATGAGTCAGTGCCATGGAGCTAGGATATATGGAGGGAGCATAGCCGTCTGTGAAGAGAACCAGTTTTTGAGATTTCTCCCATGTCTGTGGTAACCAATAGCCGTCTCACAAGTGTGACGTCAGTACGGAAGCCAGTTACCTCCTGACTACGCTGGGATGCGCACACGCTCGCTGAATGCTCTTCCAGCTGTTGAGTTAATCGTCAATCATTAATTTAGGATTCTAAGACTCCGAAAGATAATAAATTGTGTTTCCTCACTCGAGGACACTCAATAATATCAAAATTACTAGCAAAGATACATTTAGAGTTGAAAACTATAAAGATTACAGGCCCTTGAATATAACAAATTAGAGAGCGACTTGCAAGCGCACCTCATCCTTCGATTTGTGGAGTGGTACAAATCTTGCTTTGGAAAATGGGAGGGCGAATCGTAGAGGAGGTGAGGAGGAGCCAACTTCAGCCAAGCGTCTGTGGTTGGCTCACGTGTGGGGCCTTGTCAATGCCCCAGTCTCCCAATGTTTGCAGCTAATTTGAACCCGATTGGAATCGGCTATGCTCCCTCCAGTATATCCTAGCTCCATGGTCAGTGCGGGACAAGCCGGCATTGAGTACGGTTGTGGTCTCGCTGACGCGCTCCGCGATGAGCCGAGCACAACTGCTTCGCACAGCACATTGTCGTCTGATATGTCCTCCTTTCAAAGCTTATGGGCAACTGATTGCTGTTGCACCGCGCGCTGCGCTGCTGATCCATAAGCCCCTCTGTACATCAGCGGTTGTTCTGTGACACCCCTACGACGACAAATAGCATTGACGTAATGCAAGGTGTGTACAGTGTACTGGGCTTTACGTCCGCTCGGTCCTCGATGGAAGGGAAGCGAAGCGGACGAAAGCCGCCAGCACCCCTGAGTTGGCTGCAGGGGAGGTTCCGCCTGTGATGCGGAGACACACGAAGACGGCGTAGGCTTAGTTTTGTACAATGAATAAAATTGATGTGTGATGTTGGCTGGTTGGAGGTTGGAGGCGATCTGATCTGCCATCCCAAAAATTAGCGACGTAAGTGCGGCTTGGCTCGAAAGGTGCGTTCACTAGATTGCAGTCAGAGACATGTAAACTACAGTTCATAAACCAAAGAGAAGCCACCACTAGAGCTGGGTTGTATAAAATTTCACATATTAAATACAGCGTCGAATTTGTTAGATAATCTGGAATTAAATTTAATTTCAAGTTCTGACGTTACTTTAAGTTTAGTATTATGAAATATAGTCTTAAAATTAAGGGCAAAAACGAAGAAAGCTGAAAGTTATTGAACTCGTGAAATGATACAGGAAATCCGGCAAATTATTGTACAAAGCGATCTCGTGCCTGAAACACACTTCTGCAACGTTTGGATTTCCGGTAACAATTGTTTCGGATAACGCAACGTGTTTCACATCGGCTGAATTTCAAGAACTTGTGAGGGCATGTGGTATGCGGCATATTACGAGCGCACCATACCATCCTTCAACTAATGGCCTGGCAGAGCGCTTGGTACAAAGGTCCAAAAAGAATATACGAAAGTCAACGAAACCCCAGCGCTTAGCACTAGACAGGTTCTTGTTCAACTATCGGATAATACCCCACACGATAAAAGGGGTTACGCCCGCCGCGCTAATGTTGGGTAGGAAAGTTCGCTCTCGTCTTTATCTACTTTGGCCGTCAAACAATCGCGTCTCAAGCCGCTCAACGCAAACACGCTCAGAAAAGATACAACCCAGGGTCTCGTGCGGTTGACATTCCGCCGGAGTCACCTGTGATGGTCCCTCAATACACACCAGGTTCCCCAAAATGGACCCCTGCTACTACCGTTGAGAAAACGGGCCCAGTATCCTACATGTGCCAACTGCAGGGTAGAGAGGTCATTCGTCGACACCAGGACCAAGTTATTACCTGCTCGAACACCATCCCTGAACCCATGGAACAACCTACTGAGGAAACCGAGCTGATTCCACAACCTGCTCGAGATCCATACCCGACGCCTCCGACTTATGAACCTGACCCAGGAACACATTACTACTCGATTCCCACCCAGGAGGCAATGATGCACGAGCCTCTAAGTGCTAGCCTCTCACGCAGGTCTAACCGGGCTCGGAAACCTGTTGTGAGAATGGACCTTCAGGATTGACTAGATATAATAAGGGGAAAGGGTTACAAGGGGGGGATTAATTAAGCAGGGAGAGGTGTAATATAGCGTAAAATGTAAGTTCTAGTTAGACAGACCAAAAGTTGGCAACGCTCCTGATGGCAACATCTGCAAGCCAGTTTCCCCACTAGCCTTGGTCTCGACAACAGTAAATGTCGGCTAAAGGTAGGCTCACACTTGTCTGCATTGTACGGACGGCAAGGCTCGGACTCATCGGATTGTTTTCGGGGTCTGCGCACATTGGTCCGCATCGTACGGACAGCACGCATCGGACGGATCGGATTTTCTGCGCACATTGTCGGCATTGGACCATTCACCATCAGCAGTTCTGAAGCTGAGCTCTCTCTGGAAGGACTCAATTCATATCTTTGTAGTGTACTAAGTTGTGAAAATGTTGAACAGTGAAAGTGAAGAGGAAGAAACTGTAGTGGTTAGCTGTTTGCTGGCAGAAGAACAGAAAGTTAAGAAAAGGAAAACATGCATTCACAACTTAAACAGAAAAAGGCTGGAATTTGGAGAATTTCAACATTTTTCCCTGATTTGGTGGAAGATGGTGTCAAATTATTTCGTTACTTTTGCATGACGTATTCAAAATTCTCTCACCTTCACAACATTCTGGAAATGTATATAGCGATAGAAAATACTTCATTCCGTACTCCAGCCAGCCCTAAAGAAAGACTTGCGGTTTGCTTAAAGGTAAGAGGCTATCCGTAGAGGCCATCCGCATCGTTCGTACGCATCGGATTGAACGCTCTTTCGAGAATCCTCGTCGGCATTGCCGGCGTATGATGCGGTCAAATGTGCGCAATCCCATTTGAAATAATGTAAAGAATACTAAAATCCGATGCGTATCATGCGTGCCGTCCATACGATGCGGATAAGTGTGCGCCTACCTTAAGTGTGTGTTCTAAGGTAATAAAAGACGCTAAGTACTTACTCTAACTGCCTACCACTAACTCTTGTTTGAGTATTCAGAGTTAAGAAGATATCTCAGAGGTGAGTGAACTATTTAATCTATGTGGTGCTATTGCTATGTGCTATACCTATTGATGTCTATGTCTAGGGATGTTTATTGTTATGTGTGCTATGCCTATTATGTCTATACCTAGTGAGGGATTGCTATGCTCTTGGTTTAGGTTACTATTTGATTAAATAATACTAATAATAATATTCTAGGTAGGCAATATCTTAGCAGCTATAGGATACATTTTTATGCTTTTTCTCTCTGTTTTTGCACAAGCATTAAACTGGACCGTCGTGGCAGCTATTTACGTTTCTCAATTAAAGACATTTGCATCATGTTTCGAAACTAACGTAACTTTTCTAATTTGGTAACTTTATAGAACATTAACGATTTCTTCTATTATTAATGTCTTAAAATGTTCTTGTTGGTCTTGTGTGATGCAAATCATTATACGCTCTTGAGAATGTTATGACAACTCTATCATGGTGGTCACTTTCACGTTTCACTCCAAACACATCTAGGTAGCCGTCGTAGGATACTCATTTTCAAGTTTCTGACTTATGTAGACTGTTTTGTGCCAATATTATTAGCATGGAAAGATTATAATTTCGTTGCGTGATAAAATACATATTCTCCGAGTCCCTTGATTGGAATACTAGTCACTACGTAGGAATAAAAGTATAGCTCTGAATGTCAACCTCGCTGCTTAGACGCAGGATTATTTTGAACCACCCGTTTTACTTTCAACAAATTACTTATACCGCAAGTCCCTGATCTCGTATTTCACTGCAATTGTACACTAAAAAAAGGATTTTCAACTATAGAATGTGACGGGACTTGTGTTTTTTTTATAATTGAAGTTACATACATCATCAAACCTACACTAAGCAACACTCGGGATATATTGCCCTCAATCATTTTTTTCGACTAGTGTCATAGGAACTACAACACCCATGTGTGTGTATCATATATGTGTACTTTACTTACTTTAAAACATTTAAAAAAGCAATGTTGTCTTGTATCATCTCACTTGGAAATAAACTGTTTTTCTTTTGCTTCCTAAGGCAACTTTTTCTAAGATATTGAAATAACGGATACCTCCAAGCCCATCGTAAATTTTCTCAACTATCTCCACCAATCAAATCATAACCGAAAAGTTATTTACTTTAATTTTTTATATATACTACTGGGTTTCACATCTGATTTCCCTGCTAGTCTTTCCCGAAGTCCTAACTCAGCAAATCAAGGACTCCACGACACTCTACTGTTAGGAAACTATATTCTCCCCTCAGTTAAAAGAAGATCAAACGCGTAATATTCTACCAGTAGCCTTTGGGCGCCTCAATGACTTTTTGAGCGCCATTAACGGGAAACCTTCACTATGAAATCAAATCATTTGTTTCATTGTTTCAACAACTTCTGCGTGTGTCGCTAAGGCGAAGCGTAAGTTGTGGAGCTTGTGACAACCAATCCAACATTTTCCCTCTTTTTCACTGAAAATACTGGCAGTGTGCATCATTAAAAAAATTAATGGAATTAATGCAAAAAATCTAAGTTTAAACTCGACTTGATTTCAAACCGTGCCATGCACAGAATGACGCGCTCGGTAATAATCAAACGCGGCCTCACATCCAGGAAAAAAACAATCGTATCTTAAACAACTTGCAATAAAATTTACATTAAAAATACCTTTCTACATAGTTTGTACTTCAACAGAGGCCATACCATATGCTAGAATATAGAACACTCCAGTTGGACGAGAAATCCTTTGATAATAAAACAAATATGCTCAACTCAACTATAAATTTTCAAGTGATTTCGACTGAAACTTAATTTTACCGATGTTCCCTTCAGTAAAATTTAGAGACGTCTATTTTCGTGTTGTCAATTTGAAGCATTTTTTTTACGTACACTGAGAAATATAGTCCTCAATTCAATATAGCAGATTGGAGTGCTCCATTTTATTGCGAAAAAATGGAAAATCATGAAAATTACATTTATTAAACGCTCTGCGCATAGCAAGGATCATATCAGAAATAACCCTGGCTTCGGAAAATGAAATAAGTTCACTGGTAGCTTCGCTTTGAAAAGGACTCATACATACCTACCTACCTGTATGAAAATGAACGTAATCCAAACCTTGGTATAAACCAATTGCTTCACCTAGTCTCGCGCATTCAATGCACATGTTTAATCATTTCTTACAGAAGGGCGTGTTGTACATACAAAGCTTTTTTCAAATTATGTTCCACAATCCATTCCGATTACCCTAAAATCAATAATGACGGTATTTTTGTCTAATCAGTAGAGTGCTTCAAGTCTTTTTCTCCTAACTTATTGCTAAAACGAGAGTATATTTTTACTTTGTAGCTCGATTTTGGTTCAACCATTACATTAGGAATAAAAAGTAAAAAAATGTACTATGTTGCATTTCCATCGATTTGTTGCAAGGAATTTTATGCGGAGGAAATTCACAAATTTAATCGATTGACTGTCGTATCAACTTTTTTGATGCTTTTCTTTCTTTTTTCGAGTGAACGTTTGATTTTTGTTATTTGGTCGTCCATTGTTTGCGATTTGATTTTGACTTGCGCCCTTTTGGATCATTGCATTCGCTTGCCTCTTCGGTCGTTTCTGCAAAGTGTCTATTTAACAGTGGCCACTGTTGCATTCTGGTAGTGAGGTCGTTTCTGTCATATGGGTCAGATTTTTCATCGTTTTTGTTCAAATTTTCAGCATCAGTGATAGGTTTTTGTCTTGAACTACCTACATTGGTAACGATATTTGGTTCAAGTCTCATAGAAATTTATTCGTAGTTTTGGTTCATTTTTCCTTTTGGTGTGCATACTCCTCGCTTCACAGCGGTTTCCCTGCTTCGAGGCAGAGGTTTAAGCTAATTGAATATTTCGCTGGCAGTTGCCAGAACCGTTCGAGGTTTTACTTTATAATCGAAAGTAACGTCAATTTGGAATAACTTCGACTAAGTAACTGAAGGGGATAAAGCAGCGATAGAGGCAAAATTCTCCCCTACGGAAGCTAGGTGAATGAAACTTGGCATGCTCACGTAAAACCGAATTTAGAACACATTTTCTTCACAAAAATTTTTCGAGTTTACCTTAGAAAAAAAAAGATTAAATAAAATATACAATTTTAAAACCCTTATAGAAAACCTAATCACTCAGAAAATATTCATCGCACAAGCTTGATTTTAGTCTCATTCGACGCAGAAAAATATTGTCTATAAATCTCGTTGTCATTATTTTGCATTTCGAATTGAAAAAAAAATAAAAAATTGTTCCAAAATTTTCATCAAAAATCTCGCAGAGTTTCCAGTGTGCTCGACCTTGAAATCGAAATTGAAAACACCGACAGTCAGATACGTAGACAATTTATTCCTGCGTAGAATGAAACTAAAACCTAGTTTGTACTCTGAGTTGCGCAAAAGTCATTTAAATTCCAATGTCAAAACTTACAATCGTAGAAAAAGCCCATCGAAAAAGTGAAACTAATGCACTAGCTCGCAATAGCCCATAGCAATACCCCCATTTATCGAGAACGGCACAGCGGAATGTTCTGTAACTTGCACAGGATACAGTTGACACTAATGGAAATCGAGTAACGTAAAAACCAAGAATGAAAAATTTCGTCATTTCCAATAGCATTATCTCCTAAAGTGTAATTTTTTTAATAATTTGTAGGCCCTAGAAGGTAGGGTAAGTTAAAGAATAGCTAAACATAAATTGGGACCCAAGCTCGCAAGCTCCTTCTTGCGAACTTAAATTCTACTCAACTATGGGAATTTGGAAAAACATTCAAAATTCTAATTCATCCGAAGTAAACTTGAAGATAGAGAAAAGAACAATTGGGTATTGCAGCGGTACCACCACGAGGTGCCGGGTCAGCTGGTTACTTGCTCGTAAGCAGGTTGTCTTGTATCAGTTCTTGTCTGACGACTTCGCTCATTTGATACACCTCAATAATTCAATAATTTGAGGCCAATTAAACGTGGTAAGGGGGCTCACTTCATACCAAGTTTCAAAGTCACAAGTTTTATGAAGAATTTTGCTACCATGCACAAGCATGCTAGTAACATTACAGGCTTCAACTTCCTGTGACCAATTCCCAACTCAGTGAGTTTGTTGGCCCTAATTTATCATGGGCGACCGACAGTGAGTCTCTGAATTAAGGATATTATGAAATATTGTTTTATGACAGTCAAAATTGAACGCACGTTCAGGAATGATAGCTCCATAAATACATATTTTAGAAAAACGAAAAAACAAGCACAATTATTTACATATGTATTAAAACAGGAATATCACATGATGAACGGAATAAAACAGCCTATAACCATCTCTAGATATTACAGTGACTAGGAAACAGCTAAAGTGTGAATACATTTTCTAGTTTCAACAGTAATATAGATCTATATTCTTGCATTCACTTACGAATTGATCAAACAACCAAATCGATACTGGCGTCACTGAACCTAATTAACTTTAGAATAGAGTTGAATTTTTGCTACAATGTTGTGTTAATTCGATGAGACCCCAATGAAGAAATGCGCACCTGAACCACTTAGGTATACGTTGCTCGTGTTGCAGCATGCAGCAACAGCAAACAGTTCTCCACTGGTGAAGCTACCATTTCACACAATTCCCTCTTAATATTTCTGACGGCACTGGTGCACAGAAGTACTGAAACTGGCTAACGAAATCGGATCCCACGAAGACAGCCCCCGCAATACAAGCCCTTAGAAGAATGCAAGTGACACGGACACAATTTTATCCCCCATTTCTCGCCAAGGCGCCACGAGCAGGGCGCTAATCGACCTAGAGGCAACGAAGCACAGAGCCTATCGTTCACTGCCTGCTCTCTGGAGCGGTGCACTGAAGCATGGGACTTTACAGCTCTATTCGAGTACGTCCACTAATCATGAACAGCTAGTCTAAATGTATTAATCTCTCAGGAATTCAAATACATTAAAGCTAGTAAACGGGAAAAATCGGCACATTACATAAATAAAAATAAATTTTCGGAATTACGTCTCGATTTTACGTGAATAGAAGGCATGTAGTTTTCACTAGAGAATCTCCAGGTCACAGTGTCGAACTTCAGGATGCGCTTTCTGAAAATAATACAAGAGTATTTGATTAGATTTTCTATTTGTGAAGTTTCAACTGGCTACGCAACGAAAGCTCTAGCATTTCACAAAGAAAAAGACAGACTCAATCATGAAATGACGAGCCAACACAACAATGTATAAGTAACTGCAAGATCATTTTAAAACTAATTTAAAAATTTCTTTCATTTAAAAAAATCAGCATAAAAATTAATGTAAAACCATTGAGCTATAGCACACAAAAATTTCAGGTTCATATTAAAATTTCTTCTAAATCATTAACCACTACAACAAAACTAACGCACCTTGAGACTCTGCTCAATCCTGTCAATTTCAGCACCCAGAGTGTCCACGACATTTTCGCCGAAGTTCAGCAGGAAAGTTAGCTTCTCTTCCGGAGTTTGACAATTCTCCATCTCCTGAAATAACACACATCGATGATTAACATTTATTTGACCTCTCTCCCGCTCAATTCCTTAATATTTTAGAATCATAACATTATGCGAGCAAGAAGAAGCAGCCCCACTACGCTTCACATTGAATATCTCCGATACTTGATTTCTAGTTCTACGATCAGGTCCTAAAACCGCCTGATTTTGTGTCACGAAAGAGTTTGGTGATTGGGTATGAATATTGAACTTAATTTCTAACATTCAATAATATTAGCATCCATAACCAATAAGCAACATTTTTCTTCATTAGAATTTATAATCGATAGTTTCATAGTTAAAACTATATGCTGCCGTTATTCATGGCGGGGATAGAGTTTATAAACGATATTTTGACCAGTTGATCTTGATTTACTGCTGTTATTTACATTCCCTTTTTTATTTTCCATTTCCCTAGTAATTCCAGAGCAAGTATTATGCAAGCCTACATTTGAATGGTGGATAAGCGATAATTTTTTATCAATATCAATTGTTTAGTTTAAGAACTCCCTCGTCAAAACAAAGGCGATCTTGAGAAAGCGAAGACGAGGGACCATTTATTATAAACTGTAGAAAAGGAAGAATCTTTGAACAGGGTGCGTTTTCACACAGGATACCCAGCACGTAGAAATAGTGAGTTAAGAAGGCAGAGGTAAGAAATAGAAAAAAGAAAGAGTGAAGAAGGGATGAAAACTGAAGAAAGCGAAATGAGCGCGAAAGATTGAAGTCACGGAGGCCTGACAGGAGCTGAAGTAACCATACTGTAACTCTCTTGAGGGTGCCAGTTCGTATAGCATTGGGCAGAACAAACCTTACTAACCTAAACCTTCCACTTACCCTTTGCCCCATGACGAGTTCAACTTCCATTACTTTTAAATATTTCGTACAGAAAACTTCTAAGAAAAAATCGGTAATCAAATAGTTACCGAAATTTTAGGTTCGTGGAGAAATCAAGTAGTGGGATGGACACAATAAAGTACTAATCACTTTTTAAGCAAATTGAATGGATTAGATTAGATTATTGGTTAGTTTAAGCCTCCCCATCCGCGACAAAGGCGACCCAAAGAGAGGAAGGAAGAAGACACCATTTAGTATGGAGTTGAGGGAAAGCGGAATCTATGCAGAAAGGCCATAGAAACAGCAAGATAAAAAGAAGTTCATGAAACGAGATCAAAGTTGAAGAAGAAAGTAGTAGGTGCTGAAAAAACAGGACAGCAGAGAACAGAAAAAAGATGGTCCTTAACATAACAAAAGCATTTTATTTCAACAAAAAGAAGGCATACCTGTCAGCTCGGGCCCTCACATTGTCCCCCTGGGTGTGCTAATTCCCATAGATACAATAGTTGTATCCCCCTGAGGGAATAAATTGAATGTTTCACTAACGAAGAACGAGTGCTGGCTAGCATTTCTTAGCACCAGTGGATCCATGTATCAAGGCGTTAGACATTTCAAGTGAACTTTCCAACATCGGTAAAAATTTCAAGAAAATACGACCATGAGTTGTCTTAAGCAACAGAGCAGCACGCAGCGCGTGAAATTATGCGTCAAAGTTTCATCACCAAAAAGACCTTGATTACGAGATCAAAGCTGACAATATTTTGGAAACTTGGAATGAGATGCACGCGAGGATAGGAAATGATGAAAGACAAGAGGTATCGTGAGGTACTGCGGAGACGAGGTTGAATTTTGTGTCTTTCCCTTGGGAAAGGAATCGTGCATCAGCCCACACACATCGTTGATGTGTTCATTATAACACTATCAACAACGCCTTGAAAAAAAAATACTACTCTTCAACTTAACAAAACGATAGTTCGCTTTTCATGAACACCGGTAATATACCCGCAGACATCAAACTTTGATCACAAAGAAAAGCTCACCTGGATCAGGTTTTGCAGCGGTTGCTTGTCAATGTAGGCTCTGGTGAGCTCCCTGCCGTCGAAGTCGACCTCAGCCTTGTACCGCACGAGCCCCGTGCCCATGTCGATGCCCTTGACGTCGTGCAGCGCGCGGACCATCACGTCTTGCTCCATGATGCGGTTCATGTGCAGCAGCTCGCGCTGCGGGATTGACCTGCTCAGGAACACGATATATTGGCAGGCTGACAGATTACACTGTGCACGAATCTTACTATCACTTCAGTTACCTCAAAGACATCACTTCAGTCCCCAACAGTGAGCTTTCATCAATTTTTCAGAGAAACTGAAAAAGTGAAATGATCTTAACTCATTACTCTGATGAAAATAAGAATATCAGTTGGTTTCAGCCTCCCTCGTTTTTTTTATTTCTATAATTTAAATCAATATTATTACTAGTAGGAGGTTGTAACCAGACTTCTGTCAAATTCTTTAAACAAAAATTAATATTCAGTGAAACAAGAATCAATTTCATCATCAGCCTAAACACCATCCATACCAATGACACCTTTTCATCTTTCTACAAGTTTTTTGATACTTCTTTCACAGAATAGAATTGGTTTCAACTCACAAAAAAAGAGACTAATATCATTTTAACCTTTTCTCTCGAGTTAGCCTGTGCCCTGATAGATGATTCTGTAAGCTTCTAAAGAGATTGTAATCTGTTAGAGCAAGACAAGGAGAAAATGGTGGGTGAATCAAAACTTCTCAACCTAATTCTCTAATGAGATTCTTAATTGCTTTTGAAGTGTGCAGTCTGCACATTGTCATGGTGTAAGATCACTACTTTTCTGTTTCCCAACTAAGGTTGTTTTTCGTAAATAAGTTTTTAACGACTTAGCTGACCACAATGGACAATTCCTTTCATGTCCCACAACACACACACACACACAGGGAAGAATTTCTTCCGGAAACTGACCATGTAGGGGCTGTGGATTGATTAGCTTTGAACTACTGATGAGCCATTGTCTTTCACGTTCGATATTAATGTACAGTAACCATTTCTCATCTCCAGTAACGATTTTGTCTAAAAATGGTATTTAAAGTTAAATACAAAAGTCCACACATCATTGGCGATTGTTCGCTGAAAGATCGCTTGGAAGCCACTTTCCAGCCTTGGAAACTTTACCAAGTCATACCATTTCCGGATGTATGCATCACTTTCTCAGAATTGAGTCCCTCGAGCGTTCTTTTCTTGGTTCGTCCTTGAGACTGGAGTATTCCTTCTTGAAATGTGAAAAACATTTCCTACTTGTCTTTCCAGTTACTACATCATTTCCATAAGAGTTCTTGAGAGATCGCGCTAAATTTTCTGGACTTCCTTCGAGAAATTAACACAGCAAAGCAAGCCTAATGTGCTCTTTACTGGGAGTGTACATTTGGGTCATAAATAGTTATCTATTATAACAATGACTGCCAAATTTGAAAGAATATTTTAGTGATTTAGATGGCCAGTCTATTTTACTTCAAATTGTGTAATCGACCAATTACATATTGAATGTATGACTACAATTCGAGTCTGTACCTCATTTCACGCCAAATACAATTTCATTCGAATGCAACCCTAGAAAAACGTAACTTCTTCTGTCATTGTACTCGACTTATTTCCACCAATGACCTTCTCAATCTTTTCACTATCAGCTTTACTGAAATTCATTTCTCAGGAAAACGATGAGAAGTTAGCTTAAGCAAAGAGGTGGTTAAGAGATACGATATAATACTGTGCTAGTTGAGATGTTGATGACCCTAAGTAGTGAAAGTGGGAACGTTAATAAAGAAGCAATTGATATAACAATAAATTAAGGTGCTGCTAAAAAAGTGAAACTTAATGCAAGCCAAATGGCAGAAAGAAGGGATGGAAATGATGTAATGAAATAGAGAGTTTGAGTAAACAGGGAGAAAGAAGCGCGTTTCAACATGTTTCTTGCGATGCGCTTACATACTGCAATGTGACCCAAGAGTGGGCCGTCACTGAATTTTTCTTAATTATTTTCAGAATTCAATTTTTTTCAGTTCTTATGGTTTACGAAATCGGAAATGCTCGAAAGATGGCCGCAGTAAGGAAAACGCGACGTTGCCATGTGCCACAAGAAACGAGTGACGTAAGTGAAAAGTGTTCACTGAAACAAGAATTGTACCATTGGGACTGATGAATTTTGAGAAAGCATAAGAAGGAGAAGACGTAACAGAGTTCTTTCCGTTTGCCTGTAAGGATAGGAAGGAAGGCTATCGAATCCCAAGAAGGAAATGTTATGTCAGTAGAACAGCAACAGAATGAAATAAGACAAATGACTAGTTCAGGTTTGGTCGAGGAGAAATTCCAAGAAACTCCGAGATATCTCGTCAGCTAACTGTGAGCATGTTTGATATGCATGAAAAAAATATCAAGAGTTGTTAACCCGTCGCCACGTCCTGGACTCTTAGAAGGTCGGCAAAGCTAGCACATGTTTCACATCAGCAAACCTAGGGTTGCCATATATGGTCTTAAGCGTCTCGTTGAGCGCTATTCATTGGTGTAAGGTAAAATTAGGTGGGAGGAACAGAGAAGGAGAGGTATCAAGCTCAAATCTGTATGAATTCTTCTGCTCAGTCTGGAGTGTAGCTACCGGCGCTGCACAACCTCTTAGAAGGCCAGGAGTGTAGCTGAGGCATACCAGCACACACTCTGCCTCTAAGAAGGTCGCCATCATTTTTATTTTCTTATGTTTTTTGTTCCAAAAATGGGAGTCCAAATCCACAGATTTACTCCTACGCAAAAAATAATACCACCATTGTATTCGGGAGGAAAAGCTCTATGCATATCAAACTCTTTACAAACAATGAAACTGCTTGATAACAGCCTATACACAAAATGAACTAAAAAATAAAAACTGTGTTTTACATATAGTGCACATAACTCCGGAACTATTGGACCTGAAAAAAAATTCACATACCACAAGATTCAGCAACTCAGAATCTATGAAAATGCATCATAAAAAAACATAAAACTGCAATAATTAAAAAATGGCCAGTGATTTTCTGATTTCTGTTTTTTATATTTTACCGAAATAAAAACTCGAATTTCGTAGATTTTCATTGGGGTAGCAGTATTTTTTTCCCCACCGACAGAAAGAGCAACTCTCTCTCTTTACACTGAACCCCCAATGAAACTTCTAACATGATTAATGAATGTACAGTAAGTTGCACAGTTGACCCATTTTCTTCAAACCTCTTGGTAGGTCGACGGGTTAAAGGCTCTAGAATATTGTAGTGCACGGCAGCATAAATCAACTGAACCAAATACACCTAGGCTCAAGATGCAAGCAGTATGGGAACTTGATAAGTAAAAATATGAAAAGAGATTCACGTAGGTACTGAGCATTAAGAAAAACACTTCAGTAATATAAGAAATTAAAACGCCTAAGAAATAAACGTGAGATTAGACACAGAAATAATAGAAGAAAAGAGATGTTTTGAATCCATGAAAAGTATATGGGCCTGGACGGCCCAAACTACTTAATTATTTTAACTACTTATTCACCTACTACTCTACTTTGGGCCTGGAAGGCCCAAAGTAGAGATCGTCGCATCCCAAAGATCATCGCATTCACACGACAGCGACAGATTAGATTAGTAGTTAGTTTAAGCCTCCCTATCCGCAACAAAGGCTATCCAAAGAGAGGAAGGAAGAAGGCACCATTTAGCATGGAGTTAAGGAAACGCGGAATCTATGCAGAAAGGGCACAGAAACAGAAAGCTAAGAAAGAAGATCATGAAACAAGAAAAAGTTGAAGAAGAAAGTAGTAGGTGCTGAAAAACAGGACAGCAGTGAACCGAAAAAAGATGGTCGGTAACAATACAAAAACCTATGCTATTTTAACAAAAATAAAGCCTACCTAACCTTTAGCTCAGGCCCTCACATAGTCCCCCTGGGAGCGCTAATTCCTATAGATACAACAGCTGTATCCCCCTGAGGGGCACGACTGCGACAATTAGTTTGCATGAGTACGTGATAATTTTGACAACTTTGTACGGCAAAACTCGCAAATTGCGAGCAGAGAAGACAAAATAAAATACATAACAGCGGAGAGGTCTGAGGAGAATGATAAAGTAATATGGTTTGAAATGGAGAATTGGAGCAGGCGTAAGAATATATCTGCGTGTGATTAGATAAGACAGAGCAGAAAAAGACGGAGGTTCACCCAGACGAAGAGAATGAACTCACCAAGTCTGGTTTAGGAATGAAATGCGCATATCTGACAAAGGTATGCTGACGAGAAACGAAGACGAAGATGGAAGGAGTGAGCAGACATGGTGAGAATGAATCAGAAAAAACGTACACAGTACCCTACAGATAATATGAACAAAAGATGTAATGAATCGAGCAATAATTTCAGGCAGCCCTTATTTTAAGCGAGTCGCATATTAAACTTTTTTGAGATGACCGGGTCTTGAAGAAAAGAAACTGCTCAAAGACAAGGCACAGGTAAGCAAGCAAGAGTTTCTGTGTCCTGAGTAGAAGGTTAGAAGACATCTGCTCAGATGATTAAATTTGATGATCCGCTGATTTAAGCCTTTTTGATCACAACTAAGGTGTAACCATGAAAGGAAGGAAGAAAACACCATGTAGCATGGAGCCAAGGGAACAAAGAAAACACGCACAAGTTCGACTGAAAAGTAATATTTTTGCAGTAATATGGAAGTCTAACCATTTCAACAGAGGAAAGTGACGGGTACATTGAGATTGTGTTGTCTCCTACAGTAGTCATGAGAACATAGGAAGACGAGCAGCTCGGAGACGGACCTGCCAACGAGCGGCCCGACGTTGCTGCGGATGATGAAGGCTGCGACGAGCCCCAGGATGCCGCCGATGATGCAGGAGCCCAGGGCGTCGGGCGTGGTGGAGCCGAGGGAGGAGGTGAGGGTGAGGCAGCTCAGCGCCACGCCCACACCCACCACCGCCGCCGTGTCCTCCAGCAGCACCACGTTCACGCTCGGGTCCTCACCGTTGAGCACTGCGCAGCGGCACAGACTTCCATCATCTCCACCACGACATTAGACCTTACCACATCACCAGAACACAAGATCATGCTTCATCACAATCACCAGAACATAAGATCTTACTACATCTCTACCACCAGAACACACGACCTTACTCAACACCATCAGCAGAATACGAGACTTTATTTATCTCTACCTCCAAACCATAAGATCTTACTTCATTAGATTAGATTAGTCGTTAGTTTTAGCCTCCCTAACCAGCAACAAATGCGATCTAAACAGAGGAAGGAGGAAGGCACCATTTAGTAAGGAGTTAAGGGAACGCGGAATCTACGCAGAAAGGCATAGAAACAGTAAGTTGTGAAAGAAGATCATGAAACAAGACCAAAGTTGAAGAGGAAAGTAGTAGGTGCTGAAGAACAGGACAGCAGTGAACCGAAAAAAAGGTGGTCCTTAACATAACAATAACATTTTATTCCAACAAAAAGAAGGCCTACCTAACTCTTAGCTCGGTCCCTGACTATGTCCCCCTGGGAGCGCTAGTTCCCATAAATACAATAGTTGTATCCCCCTGAGGGGGATCTTACTTCATCATCGCCATCAAATCATGGGTTAGGTATTACTGTATCACCACACCACAAGACTACGAGACAGATCTCTTCTTTAATACAGCTGTACGAGAAATATTACCCATGAATTTAACACACAACTGATAAGTAGATTTCCTGACAATTAAAACGCAACATTAACATTGTTCATACTTTTAAACGAACATCTACACACTGCACAACTGAAAGTGTTAGCATCGAAGGTATTGGACCAAAGTATGATTTAAAATTTTTGTGTTAATCATCAAGTGTAAATGTTTTAAGATTCTTCGTTACACGGACCTCTACAAAGCCAGTTATTTTGGGATTTTTTTTTGCAAAATGAATGCCCAATTATCTCCTCATTCCAACATAATTCAAATTCATTTATTTTGAAAGTAATATGTCACGAACTATATAAATTAATGACTAAATTGTGTTATTTTTACAAATTATATCAAGTAGTTTTATAAATAACGTTTTTGGGACGGTGTTGCGTGTGTGTTGCATCAACGGTGTGTGTGTTTGTATTAGCGATTTTGGGGGTTTGTGTTGTGTGTGGCCAGCTTTGAGAGGCATACGAGAGTTTCAAGAACAGGTGCCCAAGAGGGTAATTTATCACAGACCCTTGAAAAAGAAAAGACCAGGCGTTTTTTTTAGACGCTCGACCTTTGCTGAGAGTGCAGAAAAACGTTTCAAGTCTAATGATTTGAGTGGAGGAGAATACTATTGCCAGGGTGACCAATAGAAGCAGCCACATCTCAACAAAGGCGGGTTTAAACGAACATCCCTAAAAATTCTGAATATGTGATTGGTTGGATAAAAAGAGGGTATACCCTAAAGAAAGACCTCGTGTTTTGAACGTTTGAGGAGTGAAGTTCAATGTCGATGCCCATCGGAAGTGGAAGTGCGAAACAGCCAAGTTTTTACTGAAAAAATTGTTCTGAAAAAAATATAATATTAGCGTACCAATTAAGATCAATTATTGTCAATCAAGTAGCACCAGCTTTTGATTACATGTTGAGTTGTACGGTAATGTCACACAATATGAAGTAGGATGTGTTGTTCTTTCAGTAATGTAATATCGTTATGAAATTTTGTGTATCGAGCCTGGATGCTGAAAAGGATTTTACATCAGAAGAAAGCGAACTGAAAATCGCAATCGTAAGTTGGGTTTTTGCAACTCGGTGAGTACCACAATAATTTTGTATTCATGTAATTTGTGATTACTAATTTCCATGTCTTCTTGCATTGGTTATTTGTACGCACATATGTATTTTTTTCAACGTGGAGGTGATGCCAATTCCTTTACACATAGTCTTCATTGTTAATGCAAATTAATGAGGGGCCTAAAGTCGTCTCGTGACAAATATATAATATAGAAGAAGTTTCAAGGTTGCTTTATCTTCACTGTAAAACATCATCACCAAAAAGCTCAAGAAATCTCAATCCCGGGTGCGAGTGAAATATAACACAGCATTGAATTATCCACAAGTAGCACTTGGTAATAATCAATAGAACTGGGTGAACACACGCTTCTCTTTCTCGCTCACTTCAGCGTGATAGCTGTCATAATTCTCTTTTTTCTTCATTTTTCAAGAATATTAACCTAGATAATTTGCATGAGCAGACTGAAAATACACTTTCAACCCAAATTTCAACAGTGCTGGCTAGACTACCTGTACAAACTCCCTTTCCATGTCGGACACTACAAAACCACTCACAACCCACATGCAAGAGCTTAGTGTACAGAACTGTTTAATTGGGGTTGAATTAAATATCGACAAGCAATTTTTACATAAGAAAAGTACTCTTTAGAAATACACTTTTTCAATTTGCTTTTGAGCTCGCGTATTTCTGCCTTCCTCTCACCTCTTCTACTGCTATGCCCGGTAAAACATACATGTCGCTCCTTCATTTTACCTTTGAGACCAATTTAACTTAGCAGTCTACATTTTACCCCATTGGATTATTCTCGTACCACACCTGATTTTTGCATCTTATTACTCATTGAATTAAACTGTTACAATTATTATTTCGTCAATAATAATCAGAAAGTAACTCTGCTCTTCTTCATCCCCATAGGTTATATTCACTACAGGAAATATTAGTACAACTATACTACAAATAACCACTTACCGGCTTATGAATTCGAAATAGCTTTTTCTTTTTTTAAGAAAAAAGAAAGTCTGATACAACTTTCTGTGAGACGTTTACTCGATAATCTCTCACTCAAGTCTTAAACGCGCATATTACCAAAAAGGGATGTTGAGAAGAAGAAATGAACAAAAACATAGAAAAATTCTGGAAAGAAAAAGCCATGTTCTCTGGTGTGAGATTACATAGATTTCCATGAAGTATTCAAAACATGAAGTTTAACTCTTCTTCTACGTATACATTAAACAAAGGTTTTTACAATGGTACAGCTATTGTTCTCCATTTGTTCAACTACACGTAAAAAATTAATAATATGAAGGACTTCAGGGACTCTGAGCCAGTATGAATATTAGGAATTAGGAGAAACTAAACAAGAAACGCTTGGAAGAGAATCACACAGCCATCATAACAAGTCTACTAATGGTTCTCAAGGCTTCAATCTTGAATATACGTATGTCTCCCTATTTCCCAATGAACGAATGTCTTCACTGAGTTACAGTTAAATAAACGGTAGTAGGTATAGTTTTGATAGCACTCCAACTCTGATAACCAAGAAATAATATTATAACAAGAAATAATAATAATATTATCATAGTAATAAATTTATATTATACATCAAATTCTTCGGAATCGTCTCAGTTAGCTATATTGCAGATTATACCCAACCAACAAAGCATTATAATTATTCATTTACTGCACGAATTTGATAATATACAGACTTTTTACTTGTATGCAGCACAGGTAGAACTAGAGACACAAACCTAGAGGACGTGGGCTGTATTTGTGCCGTAGAAAAACATTTACAATGGTAGATACTACTGGTAATCTACAGCATGGTGGTTGAATGAGTATACGCTAATTTAAAAATCCGAAAGATTATCGATTTTATGTTTTTTAGCCTATTTTATGGAAATTTTTCTTCTAAATCTAACGATATGCTCCACTTCCTTGCAAGTGTGTTCGTTCTTCTACTACAGCTTGCGAAATGCCAATCACTCACGTCATTTTACGGCAAGGTGACGAGTTTCTCAGGCTCTCCTGAAAACTTGAACTTGTCGATGTTCGAAATGCTACTTCTCCCACAGTTTAAGAGGTAAATACATGAATGACAAACATATCGATCGATAGGACTTAACAAGGGCTAAAGAGTGGGGCACGGTTTTTTGAAAAACCCTTAGTTTAGAAGTTACTCAGCAATAAAATGCTAAAAACCCTTAGTTTAGAAGTTACTCAGCAATAAAATGCTAAAAACCCTTAGTTTAGAAGTTACTCAGCAATAAAATGCTAAAAAAATCACATTTTTGAAAAATCTTTCAAAATTCAATGAATCAAAATATTAAAATTCTTCTCCCCTGTTTATTAAGATAATACATTTAGCTATATGGAAAAAAATTTGCCGGTTCTGTAACTTCAATATTGTAGTGGAAAATACAATTTCAAGAACACGAACAATTTTGTCAGTTTTCTGAAAAAAATTATTTTTCTACTAAAATTAAAAAAAAACAGGAGTCTAAAAATATCGTTGCATCATTTTACACCAATGGTGAAAATTTCAGGAAAATCCGTAAGAAAATGACGGACTTGACTTTTTTAGGTCATCAAAAACACACTAGACCAAAAAATTGTATCATTTTACACCTACTGTGCGGACAAAATTTCAGAGACATCTATCGAAAAACGACAGACTGTTTTTCGGTGAGACTGTCCCTTTAGTCTCCCTTGCCACAACAAGGATGTTCCAAGAGAGGAAGGATGAAGGCACCATTTAGTATGGAGTTCGGAATCTATACACAATGGGTGCTTCTGCACAGGGTTCAGTGCGCATAAAAACAGGAAGTTAAGAAGGAAGGTTATGAAACAAGTTAACAGGTAAAAAAAAAACAGGACAGCAGTGAACCGAAAAAGTCCTTAATTAACAAAACAAAAAATCTTTCATTTCAACAAAAAGAAGGCCTTTCTAGCTTTCAGCTCAGGACCACACATTTCCCCCTTTCCGCCTGGGAGCGCTAATTCCTATAGATGCAATAGTTGTATCCCCCTAAGTGAACACGTCTATGGTCAGCTAGAATCGATTCTAAAAGAAAACCATAAAAGAAGGATCCTGCGCAGGCATACATCAGTTCAAATTTCCTTACATTCATAAGCACAAAATTGCTATCAATACCGTAGCCTTCAGAGGTTGTCGTTCTGCATCCTGCTGCAGAATCGCTACTTCATATCATGTCGCAATGCTGTAAGCTACAACAAATTAACTACTTGAGCTTGCTTGACTGTATTGAAAATATGCCATATTACAAATCTTTACGTTTTCACGCGACATCGTTTCTTCTTTATTATAACAGCATTCCTCCCATGTTCAGTACTGTGCTATTCGGCGCATATTGCTAATGGTACTTGTATTTCTTTGCAAAATAATTTTTTGGTTGTTCTGAAATTTTGACTCACATGTCCTAGCAATTTAGATTATAAGTTTTTCTAGGCATGAAACGATTTCAAAATTTATCGATGATATTTTTGATGCACAATATATTACGCAGAATAGATGATCCTAAGTTACACCGATTCAAGGGCATTCTTTTTAGAATTTACATCAGAATATCTTAGATAAGGTGAAGCAATTGCAAAAAATAGCTCAGTTTTTCTTCACAAGCTTTTGTTGATATTTCAACAAAAATAGAGAGAGACAAGAAAAGAAATTTCGGTGAACAATTTTAATTAGGCGAGTTTCTTTATTGCATCTCTTTCACATAACTCATTATGATATTATTGTTGATCAGTGAATGTTCGGCATGGCTACATTTCAGTAATTTCCATAAACATAACTTTAAACGAGGTCTACGTTTGACATGGGGTTCTCTTCTTGACATACAAGTGGAAGTTGAACGAATAATCAAGATGCCAATATCGCTCTGCACTCGCTCTGTTGTCCTCAAAGTTGTCCCTCACCGTAGTCCTTGAAGGACATGTTGTGCTGCTGCGCGCCCTTCCTGATGGCGTGCACGGCCATGATCAGCGTGCCGCCCTCCGTCACCAGCGACCCGCCCAGGATGCAGAACGCCCAGTACAGCGGCACCACCTGGTCACCCATAGACAGGACACTATTTATCAACACTATCTGATCACTCCATGTACGGTACAGCAGCAACTAATAATGAATACATGGTCGGCCATACCCTATGATTAAATAAGATTAGATGTTATTTCAAGCCTCCCTATCCGCAACAAAGGCGTTCCAAAGGAGCGAGAGGAAGAAGAGGTTATTTCGGATGGCGTTAAGGGAATACGGCACCTATACATAAGGTGAGCTCCCGCACAAGATCTCCTGTGCATAGAAACAGTAACTAAGATGGAAGGCTATGAAACAAGATAAAAGTTGAATAAAAATTTAGAGCTGTTGAAAAACTGGTCAGCAGTGAACCAAAAAAAGATGGTCTTTTACAAAACAGAAAGCATATCAGATTTCAACAATAGGAACGCCCACCCAACTCTCAGCTCGAGACCTCACACTGTCCCTTACGGAGTTTGAATTCTCATAGATATTGTGTCGCCTAAAAAGTTCGGTCATTTTTTGAATGTCGTCTTTTCGACCTTCTAAAGATTGTTTTTATATTCTTATTCTCTAAATCCTGTATTCGGTACAGCAAACATGTTTACGTCAGTGTGCAATAAGCCTCCAAGTAGAGAAGCTCTGACATTTTTGCTTGCTTTCGAGTCCATGAAATGATGGACCAAGTAGAACACTACCAATATCTAATGCGTTTTTACTCCACAAAGGAAAGAAAACAACAGTTTCTTACACAAATATATGCTATGTACATGGGTCGTTTCTGCTGTTTTCCTTTTTTTTAAAAAGAAAAAGCATTAGAAGTCATCAGTGCTCTGCTTGGTCCACCATTTCGACGGCTCAAATGCAAGCAAAAATGATAGAACTTATTTACTTGGACGCATTTATTAAACACTGACGTAAGCATGCTTGCTGTACCGAATACAAGATTTAGAGAATAAGAATGTAAAAATAATCTTCAGAAGGTCGGAAAAATGACAGCCAAAAAACGAACGAACTTTGTGGCAACCCAATACATTAGCTGTATCCCCATGATTTAGACACTGTGGGTTCAGTATTGCAGTACCACCAGATATAACAGACACAGACAATTCACTACAATGGCACAGGAGCCATTACCATCATATCTGTGGTAGATATTGTCAGCTGCGCTTCTGCCTCTTTAAAGGTCACATAAGTTCAAGAACATGACCAATTTATAAAATGGCACCAATCCTAACACTTTACCGTTTTTGGGTTGTCCCTGCGTCCCGTGCCATGACAGGTTTCGTTTCCAGGGGAAGATGTGAGGCCCCCAGTTGAAATTTAGAGAGACTTTTCGCATGTTGAAATGAAATAGGTTTATATTTTGACAGGGACCATCTTTTTCGGAGCACTGCTATCTTTTTTTTCACCACCTCTTCCATTCTTTTCTAACTTCCATCTTGTTTAATTAACCTTTTTTATTACTCATATAGTTTAGGGATTCAGTGAGGGAACGTACCTCGTGCATAAATTCTCCGTTTCCTAAACTCCGTACTAATTAGTGTTTTTTTTCTTCAGGGAGGCTTAAACTGACTTATCTATAGCTGAGGTAACCTCACAGTATTTTTCCTTGGGGCGTCAGCTCCTACAGCATAGAATAGACCAGGGGTTCCCAATTTTTTTTTTCGCCTCGCACTCCTAAAGAAATTTCATTTGAACCTCGCACCGCCTGAAATAAAAATTCTAACATACAGCCACTATCCTATTATTTGCCTGAACTTTTCTCGCACCTCCAGGAGGTGCGCGCATCCCAGGTTCGGAGCCTCTGGCATAAACGAACTTAAGTTACCCTAATTTACTATACATCTTAAGCACCCTCAAGGGACACAGCTAATAAAAGAAACCTACCTTCAGTCTACACAGTTCAAAAGAGAGAGACCTAGATTTCCTTTCAGTCTACTCTGTTGTGAAGAAAAACTTACCTCCAGTCTGCACAGGTCATACCAGAGACCCACCTCTGGTCAACACATTAAACAACAGACCCACTCCCAAGTCTCTTCATCCAACAAGACCAACCTCCGGAGGACTCATAAGCCCAGAGATGCCATGGTACACAGACACGCCTGCTCCGAGACAGAAGATCATGGCTCCCGAGATGAGGGACGACACGTACGGCATGTTGCTGTAGCCATACGGGTGCTCGGGGTTCGCTTGCTGCACACCACACCAAATAGCTGTCAATTATTCTGCTGTACCAATGCCACCATGTAGGATAGCGCACTAATTCATGAACGAGTTCGAAACGGATTTCATCAACAGTGTACTGTGTCTCAAACATTGAGAAAAAGTATCTGCTCACCAAAGAAATAGCCAATGCAAGTTTTAGTTAACTCGCAACTGTAAGGAATGAAAGCCCACACAAAAAGAAATTTCTCCATAGGATAGGATTTCCTATAACTCTCGCATCCAAAAAGCACTTCACGTATAAATGTCCACATTTCAAGCTTGCTGGCAATGGGATAATGTGGCCATGTGAGTTTCATTGCACGAGTTACATAATTAATTTTTCTTTATAATTTTTGGGAGGGACGGCTGTGTTAGCCACTTGGGTTTGTATCAAGTCCTATTAAAAAATATAGATGAGTACATACCTACCTAAATTCGATGTGTACGTACATTCCAATCTCAAGTCTGCTCAGTTAAAAAGAGAGACTTACCTTCACTCTAAACAGATTGATCCCCACGTTGTGGACACGTTTTATTGTTCCAGTTGGCAGAATGTGTTAATCAAAATACCTTTCCTATACACCAACCAGCATAAAATAAGCAAAAGGAATCATAGAATCTACTACAACCTCCCACTCACTACTGATAAGAAACATGAAGTCTAAGCAATAACCCAGGGAAACGTTTACACTAGCTTCATATTCCAAAACGTCGCTGCTAAATTCATCCTCAATGCAAAAGGTTATCACCAGTTCTAGTTTTGCTGTTATAGATCTTGAAATCTGTAAGTGTGACTTTAGAGCACATGGAATGCTGTATAAAACTTTGAACTGTTGCATGCAGATGATCTTCAAATCAGCAATGCTCTTTGAAATTTTATTGCATAACAGTTTTGCAGGCGACGAGCTAGACCGCGGAACGACACTTATTTTCTATAAGCAAACTATTCTTTTTTGGGGGGTCATTGTCTCGTTGACAGCTCCACTCGCACTGACAGCTGAATTTTTAAGCACTTGGAAGCAAAAGCTCCTGCTCCAAATTCCGCCTGTACATGCAACTACCCATTTTTCTATTAATGGAGTTCCTCAACACCATGGCAGGTGAAACAGCCCCTCACTACGATCCTGCCTCCTCTATGCTTAACGGTAGGGATGGTCGAGCTTCGTTTCAACCAAAAAGTTCAATTTAACTTTCATTTTTATTAATCCGTTCCCCAAAACCCAATTCCTGTATCATTTGTTGTCTGACAAACGTTAAACAGTACTTAACGTATTTTGTTGAAGGATGAGTTTTGCGAGTAATGGTGACATGTAGACCACTCCGATGCCATTCTTCAACAACCATTTTCTGTCTGATGTGAACTAGCAACTTCAATTCCTTCTAAAGGTAAGTCCGGCTTTTGCTCATTCGTTACTCTACGCAGCATACAGCATCGAGGGTGGCCCGTCATGTTGCCAAGAGCTCAGACTCTTGCAGCTTAGACCAATCCTTTGATGCTTCCTGAGTTCCTGACTATTGCCCCAACAGTTCAGGTTCGAACTTTGACACATTCAGCTATAGTTTAATCTTTCGTTATGAAGTTCAATCATTTGCTTTCAAATAGCTTCAGGTATTTTTGGACTTTCTGTATTGTTTTCACGAGCATTCATCTTCAATAAAATAAGGAGAGGTAAAGGCTACATGCAGGTCATAGTTTGTTTACATTACATTTGCTTCTGAAAAATTCTGGAAGCTACATAAAAACTTTTTTCAAGTAGGCTACTTGAATTAAGCTATAAAATTACGATTTATCACACTTATAGCCGAACACATTTGACTCATACATTTCTTTGCTTGATTGATGTTTTGGTGGTCAATAAATTTGGTTAGGTTTTGTTTACAGTATTCTGTTAAATATATGTTATCTGAGCCTCTTGTTCTGTTGACAGTATTCTGGCCAATATATGGTCTCAGAACCTCTTATTTTCTTTACCCTAAATCAGAGCTTGAAATTTTCCAAATTATGTTGACAGTGGACTTTGGCAAATACTTAAATCCAGCCACAGTAGCTATAAGGTAATTCAGAATGCCATTATTTAATTTGAAAAAAAAAAAAGGTCTTAGCTTTTAAGCATATGCAAAATTTGCAATTATGAATATCACCAATTACAAACAAGAGTACACAAAAACAAAAGTATGTCACTACCCATGAATTTGTAATCTTGAGCAAAATTCAAACAAAACGACATATGCACACAACCCTTTTCCCGCTTCCAACTTGGCCGAGTTAGATGAGAGCGTGTGAGGCAAACTCGTCCCCATTCTGGAAAGAGCCTCAGCACACAGAGCCACTGGCTGCATCACCTGCATGCTCTTGTGGATACCGTAGGCCAGGATGAGCTGGTTGGAGGTGTCGGCAAAGGAGTGCAGCGCCTCAGCAAAGAGGCAGGCAGAGCCTGTGTACAGCCACGCCCCCAGCTTCAGCAGGAAGTTCACGCCGTTGCTGAACACAAAACTCCCAAGTTAAACCACCAAAATCGCATTTGCTGCGCATAAACATGGAACGTATGTGCCTGCGCATGTTGCAAATGTTGAAATGCTTGAAACATACTCGAAAGATAAAAATGATATCCACTAGTGCTTCAAGAAAAATGTAAGTCACTGATCTAAGTTCTAAATGACTGATAAAACCAGCAAGCCAATATCATTTATCTGGAAGACCCCTCACAAATGAAATTACATTATAAGTTGGTTCAAGCCTCTTCCACCACAACATAATGTTATCAAGAGAGGAAGGAGGAAGGCACCATTTAGCATGGGATTGAGGAACGAGGAATCTATGCACAATGTATGTTCCCACCACACCTTGTGCACAGAAACCACAATATTGAAAAAGGTAAAAAAAGGACAGCAATGAAGCAAAAAAATGGTCTGCTACAAATGAAATTTTTTTCGGGACTCGGGACCTTGCATCTTCTCCTTAAAATGCTAATTCCCATCGATACAATGGTCTCATTGCTCCTAAAACAAGAACCATCGCATTTTGCTCATCAGTGATCACACAGTATTGGACAATACATACAGAACTGTAACAACTATGAAATTTAATAAGTTATTCTATGAATAGCTGACAGGAATAAAAATTAAATTTACATTACATGCATTAGTAATACGGTCAAATTTAAAAAGTTGCACCGATTTCATACAATTTCCTTGAATATCATGAAACGCTAACTGGAAAATAGAATTTCGCTTTGGATAAATAAAAGATAAAAGGAAAGATACCTCCATTTGTGACAATTTGCCTCAAAATTGAACAATTTTCAGAGGCATCACGGCTAAATTAAAAAATCGGCTAAATAGGTTAAACATAAATGGCTATAGAGCAACTTCATAATATGCAGTTCTGTTTCTTAAAAAATAAAAATTTATTTTACTGCATTAGGCCAAAGACAATTTACGTTCTGAAATTTCCAGCTCTGGTCATAAATTAACTACTAAACATGTAAAATAAGTCAAAACGCATTGCCACATTAGGAAGTGACCTACGAGTGATATCAAGTTAGTATTATTATTAACTAATACTAGCAGCTGTCAGAAATTCGTCTAGATGAAATCCAAGCGCATGTAAACAACACTCGATCATACAACAGTTCCATCGGTACCTACCTAGCCATATTTTTATCCATGTTTTTTTTTAAATTACTTCCTAAAACCTTGACTTTGGGACTCTAACAATAACTCTTCCATAAAAAAAGACATGGCTTCTTTCCAATATGACCTTATCGTACAAAACCTTCAGTTATGATCAAAATTTTCAGTACTAGGCAACTGACACTCTGCGCTTGTCCCCAAACACTCAACTTCTAAGAATAAAATTCTTTGGAAACAATGTTGAAGCGCTAAACTCATAATACGAGCCGTGTCCGTAAAATAAGTTCCACGGGCTGCCGCTGGCGCTGGGATCGTTTCTATGCGCGGCCAGGCAACAGAGGCAGGTTGTTTGGTTCCCCCACTCCAATCCCTTACCAAGCCATCGTTGCTGCGACGTTTAGTCTTGGCTCAGCAGCCGTCAGCGATAGAGCTTCCTCTTGCGTCTCCCGCCAGCTGCGAGTTGCGGTCTGTTATTCGTTTCCTGGCCGCTAAGAAGAAATTGGCAAAGGAAATTCACGAAGAACTTTGTCAAGTGTATGGAGAAGAGTGTATGAGCTCCGGGATGGTACGCAGATGGGTCAGGGATTTTAAAAATGGCCGAACAGACGTCGAAAATGGCCGAACAGCCCGTACAGGGCGGCCATCGGTTTCCAACGAAACAGTTGCCAAAGTCGAAGCGGCAATGCTTGAAGATCGACGGATTACAGTTCGGGAGCTGTGCAAAAAGATTCCGGAGGTCAGCAAAACCACAATTGGCAAGATTTTGACTGAACATTTAGACTATTCAAAGGCAGCTGGCGGGAGACGCAAGAGGAAGCTCCATCGCTGACGGCTGCTGAGCCAAGACTAAAGGGCCGTTTACACTGGTCTACATTTTGATGCAGGCTCACGTGTAGACGCCTCGTGTGGAGCTTCACAAGAGACATGTGCGTTTAGACTAGACACCATTGGAGCGAGCCATGGAGCGCGCGCTGCTCAACAGGGCTGCCACTCTAGATATTATATAGCTAGATCTAGATGTTTTTGCTGAAGCCTAGATGTAAAATTTCGAACCTAGATATTAGCTATAAAATCTATATAATTTTTTCAGCGTGCTAGAAATTTTCTAGCTAGAATTACATTTAAGCTATGTATATGATAGATTACTGTAAATTCGAATTAGGAATTTACCATAATGGTTGGTTACTACTTCATTCTTATTATATTTGTTAATTCACTTAAAGTAAATTGTCTGAATAGTGAAGCAACCAAATTCTGATCATGTTATGTTCAGATTATGAACGACACCAAGACGGCTATTTCACGGTTCATAAGCTAAAGCACACTATCTCCAATTGCAAAACTAGTGATGATATCAAAAAATCATGGAATAAAATGCACTCCTACATTATCAAGAATGTATTGTGGCCTCATTTTGATGAAAGACTGACCAATGATATTGGTAACAATGAGTTCAGTTTATTGTTGGATGGAAGCAATGATATTTCTATCATGAAACTACTTGGTGTATCAGTTATATACTAAAGCAATGCATCTAATAAAGTAGAATCAACTTACTTAGTAATTGCAAAATTATTAAAAGTGATGAAGATAGCGGTGTGAAAGCCTTAAAACAATTGTTTATAATTAGGTATCTGAGCATTGATAATTGCAATGCAATAGAGACTGACCTTTCTACTCGCAACACGTGTGGAATTGAAGAATATTTGGATACCAAGCTTTATTAGGGTAAATATCAGGATACTAGATAATTCATATAAAGATAAATTGCCTAATATAAAGCAACTTATGATATAAATATCCTTATATGCTATTGTTCAACTAATTTATTATAGTAGATAATTAATTCATTTCTAGATATATTTTTGGATGTTTTATTTTTAAATCTAGATGTTTCTTGATATTTTTTGAGGTCATACTAGATTTTTTTGGTCAAACAAAAGTGGCAGCCATGCAGCACAAAACCAGTCAGTGTGGCCTGCTGCTTTGAAATATGGATTGCTGTAGACGAGCTTGTGTGAATATTGTTGCTGCATCGTAGCTACGTAATCTCTTTTTTATTTGCATGAGTGAAATGTTACTATATTCGTTCATTTTCATTAAAATAAAATGGAAAGCAGCCTCCTTATATTCGCAGCTTTTAGTCTGCCAAAGGCATTGATGGGCTTAGAACATTTGAATTAGAAGCAGTGTAGTTTCTCGCGGCAATGTTGAGTCAGCCATTACGGGTGAGCGAGAGGCGCTACCTCACTTGATGACTACTAACCGCACACTGACCGGTCTAGAGCTGCGCCTCGCAAGGCTCGCACAAGTGCAGCCGCTCCACGGATTCGAGCAAAGCGAATCGGGAACTTCGGGCTCACACACACAAATATGAGACTCAGTGGTGAGCTTCGTCTACACGAGTCGCGCCTCACAGCCGAAATGTCCCCTAGTGTAAACACCCCTTAAGCGTCGCAGCGACGCTGGCTTGGTAAGGGATTAGAGTGGGGGAACCAAACAACCTGCCTCTGTTGCCTGGCCGCGCATAGAAACGATCCTAGGGCCAGCGGAAGCCCGTGGAACTTATTTTACGGATACGCCTTGTATTTGCGTTTGTTTTCTAACGAATTGTATCTCTCAATAACTCTAGATCATTCACCGTCATATCAGAGAACATGTGAATTTTGCAGTCGTGGCTACATGACTGACTAACCAAATGAAAACATTCAGGAAAATTGATCACAATCTATTATAATATTGTCGCAACTCCAGCCTGCTCCTCTTGTATGTCCCATGCAAGTTAATTAATATCTTGTAATATAAGGGACTGGGTCAAAATCAATTCTTAATTGACCTAAAAGAATTATATTAATTAAATATGACAAGCAGGCAATAATGGATTGCTTCCCCTTCCTGGCAACAAACGCGTATGTCGAACATCCTTAATGTGTTCGTTTATCTTTGCGAGCTGCATCCGAAGTCACAGCGACGGATTCGGAGCGCACGTGACGTCGAGGCCTTCGCCGGCTAACACGTCAGAAGACAACCACCTATGGAGTCGGCAGCACGTGCCTTGTGCGTTACGACTTCTAAACCGGTCCTGCTTTCGGGCATCTGAGAGCCCGGAGAGCCGGCTATCATTGAGGAAGTGTTCCCTGGACAACTTTTCTTCGAAGTTCAGGTGAGCAATCCTTATTTATTGTCTTTGCTTGTCATATTATCATTTAACTTAATGCAGAAGAGACTATGTCAATGCCAGGTTTATCTGGAAGTTGGCGCTTAGGTGGTTAGCGCGACATAGTTCTTTTTTTCGAAGAAAAGTTTTTTTATATAAATCTTAATATTTGTTTCCTTCGAAAGTTACTTTTTTCGAAGTCAAGTTTAACGTAATTGTAATCTTCGCAACTTTATGAGGAAAGTGATTTAATCTTCGAATACTTCGAAGAAAGTGATCTAATCTTCAAATCTTTGTTCTTTCAACTCAAAATTCATTTATACGAAGAATTTCTTAAATTATAAAATTCTTCATTTCATTTGAAAGTTCGCAGTTCTGATGTGCGCAATTCGTTCGTCAGCTGCTAAGTAAGGCTGGAGTTGCTTCAGGAATAATCCTGGTGACTATATCTTTTTGTTTCTTCTTTCTCCAGTTTAAATAACTGTTTTTCAAAAAAAAAAAAAACTTAAAATAAATGTAATAAATTTTACGTAATTAGGAAAATCTTGTTGATTGCCGAGCTTTCCGGGCTTGAGGCCGGGGTGGTTCTCTTCTCATTTAGCTTAAGGTGCATTTTTTTGTGTCGTTTTTTGTGCAAGGTACTATTGTTCGTATTACTGGCTCCCTGTGCTTTTGGAAGCTAGTCTCTTGTTTACCTTGCACAATTAGAATTTTCTGATTGCACTTTTGTGTATTAGTATGTAAGTAATAAATTAAATATATTGAAGCAAAAATTTAAAAATAGTATTTTTGCGAAAAATTTAATTGTGTAACCATTTATAATGTGATCAAACTTTAATTGGTGGGGAAGAACCTTTTTGTGTATTCTATGTGTCTTTTTTTATTTTTTCTATCTATATAACATAGGGATGTAACCTAATTTGTCCACTTAAAAAAGTGTAGACCTTTATTAGCTGAACTTTTTTCTAATAAGCCTATTAACTATTTACTTATTACTTTTTTTGCCAACGTAACATGACTGAAACGTTTAACGCCTTAGCCCTTAGCATGAAAATGCGGGGAGTAAAATGTAGTATTACCGCTTTGCGAAAGAAAGTGCTAGCTCCTGGCTGTGCACCTTCTCTCCTAAGGGAGGCTATTCCTCAGTTGAGTAGCCTTCTAAAGGACTTTCGCCATCTCTCCTCTATTCTACCTTCTGACCTTGAGGAAATTTCTGAGGAGGAGTTAGTTAGACGAGCTGAATATGAAGTACTTATTGTTGAATTAATAGCTGAATTAAAAAATTCAGTTTTTTCGGCACAGGTATCAAACTCTAATGATACCGCGCCTCCTTCTGAGGCTAGTAAGGTTTCTGTTGTGGATGTACCATTAAACATTTTCCGAGCTCCTCAGTTAACTTTAAGAAAGTTCAGTGATAATGAACACTGTCCTTTTTCTTTTCTCCATTTTCAGGAATCTTTTCTTAATGCTCTTCAAGCCTATCCTAATATGCGCGAGGAGCAAAAGTTTATATTCTTAAAAAATCAATTACAGGGAAGAGCCCTTAGTCTGGTTGAGGGACTTCCCAATGAGAATTGTTTCCAAGCTGCTTGGGCTTTGCTCAAGCAGGAATTTTTGAACGCAGACAAACTAGTTTCTCTTGCACTGGACGAATTAATAAATTCTCCCAGTGTCTTTAGCTTTGCAGAAATAGGGACTTTTCTTTCTAAAGTTAAGTTTCGTCTACTTGAGCTCTCTAAGCTTGGAGTAGATTTTCGTAACGAGAAATCAGGCAATCTCTTGTTTTCTGCTATAATTAAAACCAAACTGCCTGACTTTTTTTTGTTAGAACTTCTTCGTTACTGTAAAGCTAGTTTCTTCTCTTTAGAAATGTTTGAGAACGCGCATCATGTGCTGTCTCTGTTGGAAACTAAATCCAAACCTAAGAAATGTCTCTCCCTTCGCAATGATAGGGCGGAGGAGAAGACTCGAGCTGAAACTAAGTTTAAATCTTCTCCTGTATCTTCTAACCTTCCTAACGTGAAAGTGTGCCGGTTTTGTAAGCAGACCGGTCACACGTCCTTTTCTTGCCGTAAATTTGATACTCACGAAAAACGCGTGAAGCAAGTAGGCGAGTTGCAATTGTGTTCCGTATGTCTTAGTCACAACCACGTAGCTAAGTCTTGCCCTGCAAAAAGCAGAGGCTTGCCCTTTCATTGTTCGTTATGTAAGGCTAATACCCACGTTAGCCCGTTATGCCCTAAGTTTGTAAGTTTTTCTTCTCTTGCCGCCTCATCTTCTTGACGGTTAAAGGCACGTTTTCGAATGTGCCCTGTAATCGCTCTTTCTACTAAAGTTAATAATATTTCTAAACGTGTAAATTTCGTCATTGACTCAGGAAGTCAACAAACGTTGATTGACCTGAATACCGTTAGTTCTAATAGTTCTAACGATGATTTGCAGCAAATTACTGTAAACACGGTTGGTGCCTCTGTCCCGTTGCGGGGCAAGCACATTAACGTCGAGCTCGTGCTTCCTGACAGTGAGAAGCATGAGCTTGATATTTTTGCAATGCAAAATTTGCACCTACAAATGGGGATGAAGGGTTTGAAATCTAAACTCGAGCTCCTTAAGACTAAGCTTCCTCTGTCTACTTCCTTTCCTGAAGTCGTTGGTGACAATATTCA
This sequence comes from Morinoia aosen, assembly GCA_030386875.1. Taxonomy (NCBI): domain Eukaryota; kingdom Metazoa; phylum Arthropoda; class Malacostraca; order Amphipoda; family Talitridae; genus Morinoia; species Morinoia aosen. The sequence goes on along the minus strand of CM059564.1, from coordinate 10,055,379 downwards.
AATCAACGGCATTCTGGGGGTTGATGCTCTTCAAGCTTTTCGAGTGCTTGAATTGCAAAACGTCGCTGGCTATAAAGTTATGCGTGTAGCTAACGGTTTTTTACCCTTCGGGGATCTAAAATGTTATAAATCCTCTTTTCCTATTGTGGCTTCGGCCGCTAAAAAGCAAGACGGTGGCTCGCCTTGTTCTGTTGTTTCGCCTGACGTTTCTTCCTCTTCTTCTGCTCTGCATAAAGTTTCTTCTTCCTTGACTATTGCAAATAACCAAAAAAAGCAAACAAAAAAGAGTAAATCTAAAGCTAAGCGTTATCATGGTGTGTTGGAGGCATTTTTTGAACCTCCTAAAGTTTGTTCTTCTGCCTTGGATGGAACTGAGTGTGATGTGCAGGCCGGTCTTGATAGACTTCTAGACTTAGAATTAATAGGGGTGCCTGCTAAGGAAGTGGAGAATGATAAAGAGTTAAAAGACTTTAAGAGTAGCGTAGTTTATGACGAAGGCCGCTATTATGTTCACATACCTTGGAATCGTAATATACTAGCGAAAGTGCCACATAGTTTCGGGTTGGCGCGCTATCTCGCGCAGAAAGTTGCTGCTTCTAACTCTCGTAAAGGGATAGAGAAGCAATATAACGATGTCTTTCAGGAACAACTCGAGCTAGGTATAATTGAGCCTCTCTCTCTCGAGAATTTAAATGTGTGTGAGCATAAGTGGATACCACATAGGCCTGTCGTGAGAGAACACGTTACCACTTCCAAGATACGCCCAGTGTTTAATTGCTCGCTCAAGCGAGGTAAATTGCCTAGTCTAAATGAGGCCTCATACGTAGGTCCTAACCTCATGAATGATTTGCTTGGCTTGTTGGTGTATTTTCGCTCTAATTCTGTTGTTGTGCTATCAGATATTTTCAAGGCTTTCCTTCAAGTGAAGTTAGCCAAAAATTTTGACCGAAATCAGTTTAGTTTTGTTCTCTTTCAAAATGGGGAATATAAATATTTTAGGTACACAACCTTGTATTTCGGTTTTGTCGCTTCCCCTTACATTCTCAATTTTCTTCTCAAACTACATGCTAAAACTATTAGTGATTTGGTGGTTAGAGACATCATGTCTAACAAACTGTACGTTGATAACCTTATATTCACAACTAATAGTCCCGAGCTTGCGCTTGACACTTTTCAACGCGCAAACAAAGCTTTCAAAGAAAGCGGCTTTCCACTGCGTCAATGGCAGTCTAATAACTCTAATCTTCTGTCTCAGATTGACCCTTCTCTTTGTAGCTCCAGTGAGCTCTCCAGAGTGTTGGGTTACAACTTTAACTCTTCTTCTGATTCTCTTTCCATATCTGTAAAAAGCTTAAATCCTTCCTGTAAAACTCGTAGAAGTATGCTGTCAGACATTGCTTCGTTGTATGATCCGCTAGGAATTCTGTTACCTTTCTCTGTTAGAGGAAAACTCATCTTACGTAAATTAACACCGTTGAGACTAGGCTGGGATCAAGACGTTCCAGATGATATCTGTAAAGAATGGCGTAATTTTTGTCAGGAATTTTCTCAATTGCATGAATTTGAGTTCCCTAGGATGAATCTTGTTGAAACTGAGAAAGTTGACCTCGTAATTTTCTGTGATGCTAGTGAAAGAGCTTTTGGAACCTGTATGTACGGTGTCCAAAAAGAGCGCAGCTCACTTCTTTTCTCTAAGGTTAAAGTTTCACCTCCTAGGCAACGAACTCTTCCTTCTCTAGAACTTCTGGCTGTGTATCTTGCGTACCAGTGTCTTGTTTCTCTTATGAGTGACGTCAATTTTCCCTACACGATCTCAAGTGTAACTTTTCTTACCGATTCCCAGGTTACCCTGGCTTGGTTATTGAGTGGTAAGCCTCCCCGAAAGAATATTTTTGTCAGTAATAGAATTAAGGATATAGACAGCATGCGACTAACGTTGGAAGGTACAACTAAAGCTTCTTTTCACTATGAATACGTTCCCACCATGTACAATATGGCAGATATGTTAACTCGAGGCATAAAAGCATCAAAGTTTCTCGAGAGTAAAAATGTATGGTTAACAGGTCCTGACTGGATTCGCGAAGGTAAGGACCAGTGGCCCAAGGGCCACTTGGGATGCATTCCCCATCAATTTATATCCTCTGCATGTATTAATGTTAATGTTGTCCCTCCGTGTAAAGCTCCTATTTTGGAGATTGAACGCTTCTCCTCCTATCCTAAGTTACTAGGTACGGTTGAGAAGGTGTTTAAAGCTGTCGCTATTTTTCGACATGCAGATTTGGGCAATGCAAAATTGCGGGCTTTCCTGTTCCTTATTTCTTCTATGCAAAGTACACACTTTGCAGGCGAGCTCGAGGCCTTGAAAAACAAAAGTCCTCGGCCGCCGCTGTTAGTTAGAACTTTAAACCTTTTTCTCGATTCGCACGGTATCATTCGTTCGAATAGTCGTATTGCGAATGCTGAGGAATTAGACTATAACACTCGCAACCCCATCTTGCTGTCTAGTTCTTCACATTTGACTCGTTTATTAATTTCGCACACTCACAAACTTCTTAACCATCAGGGGCTCGACATCACCGTTCAGAAACTTAAGGTAGACGGTTATGTCGTGCCACGCTGCAAGCGCACAGTTCGCGGCGTTTTGGCTAAATGCATTGTATGCAAGAAGCTAAACGCCAAAGCTTTTTCCTATCCCGATCCTCCTGCTTTACCTGACTCGCGTACTAATTTCGTGAGGCCATTTGCCACAACTGGCATGGATTTCTCTGCCCACTTTTGGGTATTAGACCCTTTTGGTCACAAGCAAAAGGTCTACTTACTGTTATTTACGTGTTTTCAGACTAGGGCTATTCACATTGAAGTTCTTCCATCTATGACTTTGGAGGAATTTTGCTTTGCCTTCATTAGATTTACAAACGAAAAGGGCATTCCTAACACTGTTTATTCTGACAATGCTAGAACTTTCACCGCCGCTCCCGATCTTCTATCGGAAGTGTTAACTTCCTCTTTGTATGAAGAGCGGTTTCGACCTTTTAATATTAAATTCAAAACTATCCCTATCTATAGTCCTCAATTTGGAGCGATATGGGAACGCCTGTTCAAGTCCATAAAGGATTGCATATATAAACTTTTTGGACGTAGCACTTATTCTTATTCTTCCTTCATTACTGTTATTTCTGATATTTCTCTTAACCTTAATCGGCGTCCCCTCTCTTACACTGAGATGGGGGACTCGATTCTACCTATAATGCCCCTTCAATTTCTTCAGCTTTATCCTACATCTAATTCTCTTATTCTGTCCGATGAGCTTCCGGACTTGGAGACTGACGATGTTGAGCATCGCGAGCATTTGCTTACTCTTTTGGAGAGACGCGATGTCATGGTCGCTAAGTTCAGGGAGCTTTGGTATTCTCAGTATCTTGTTTCTTTGCGAGGTCCATATCCTCTGAAATCTTTACCTTTGCAAAATAAATTATTATCTGTGGGTCAAGTGGTACTTGTAAAACACCCGATAAAACCCAGACCATTTTGGGCCTTGGCTCGCATCAGTGCTTTGCTTCCTGGTCGCGACGGCAAAGTCCGTGTTGTAAGAATTATAAGGGCTGATAATACTGAAAGCGCCATCAAAATCTCGTTACTGTACCCACTGGAGTTAGTTGTGACCGATCCTACTCCAGAGGAGGTAGGAGATAGCGCAGACGGGAGTGGTTCGGACGCGGAATCATACCCTCGTTCCGAACCTCCCGCGAGGTTTGAAACTCAAAGGGGTAGTTCTACCTCTGAACACCCTAGAGTTCAGCAGCTTAATTCTTCAAATTCTTTTGATACGGATTCTTCGGTTTTGTCCGAAGAACCGGTAGTTACTCCTGCTGACCGCCCTCTTAGGCAAGCGGCGCGTCAGCAACGTAGTAAATTAACGTATCTTATTAAGAAAGGGCATTTGTAAACCCTTTCAATTATGTGTTATGCGCAGCTATTATTACTTGGTCCTTTACAGTATTGAGCTGGAAGGACATTGCATGTCTTTGTGTATTTCACGGAATTTTCAAATGAAAACTCCGTTTTTTCTTTTGCCGGGATTGTGTCGCAACTCCAGCCTGCTCCTCTTGTATGTCCCATGCAAGTTAATTAATATCTTGTAATATAAGGGACTGGGTCAAAATCAATTCTTAATTGACCTAAAAGAATTATATTAATTAAATATGACAAGCAGGCAATAATGGATTGCTTCCCCTTCCTGGCAACAAACGCGTATGTCGAACATCCTTAATGTGTTCGTTTATCTTTGCGAGCTGCATCCGAAGTCACAGCGACGGATTCGGAGCGCACGTGACGTCGAGGCCTTCGCCGGCTAACACGTCAGAAGACAACCACCTATGGAGTCGGCAGCACGTGCCTTGTGCGTTACGACTTCTAAACCGGTCCTGCTTTCGGGCATCTGAGAGCCCGGAGAGCCGGCTATCATTGAGGAAGTGTTCCCTGGACAACTTTTCTTCGAAGTTCAGGTGAGCAATCCTTATTTATTGTCTTTGCTTGTCATATTATCATTTAACTTAATGCAGAAGAGACTATGTCAATGCCAGGTTTATCTGGAAGTTGGCGCTTAGGTGGTTAGCGCGACAATATATTAAAAAACAACTTAGTTTAATTACATCACAGAAAAAAACTAAAAATAATTTAGCGGGACCTCAAGGACAAACAAAATAATGAAAATTTCAAAATATTCAAGAATGAGCTCAGAAAATATATCCTAACCATCGCAGTTGCTGATTAACGGCAAAAGTCTGGACAAGGCCCCACACCCATGACGTTTATGCCTCGTCAGGAATTTTATCTTCCAGAAAGTTTCCTCCATTGTAAAAATGATAAAACGCACTCCAATGAGGTGCGTCCGTTGCACTGCGTTAAGCACAAGCCATTGTGTAAGTGAGAAGGTAGCTTACATGGCGACGGCGGTGTAGACGACCCTGCCTGAGGCGTCGAGCTGCTTGCGCGGCTCCTTGCTCGGCGCCCTGTTGCCCAGCTCGGGTCCTGCTGGCAGCTGCTGCGCCTGCTGCTGCTGGATCTCCTGCAGCAACTTCCGTAAGTTGAACAAGTCTGCCCAGATACAAATAATAAATAATAATAATAATGAAGACATCTACGGATGCTTTATTTCCAATTTCAAGCCTGATACATATCACCTTGTACATTGGATTTTCAAATGCCTTATAACTAATGCCAGGACGCCATGACGCTTTCCCCCGGCCAAGACCGGTACCCATTTCAGACACCTGGGTTGAGTGGGGTATTGTGCTTGGAATTTTTCCCCTATACCCAACAGAGAAAATCGCCACCAGCGCCGAGACTCGAACCCGGGTTTGCCTGCACGGAGGCGGGTTCGAAAGCCACACGGCTAAGACGAGCACACAACACGATTGTCATCGCATGTTCAAATCAGTTCTTCAAAATTTTCCTCACCTTTCACTGGCCAGAAATGTTCGACCAAACGATCAAGAAAAAGCATGCTTTATTTCAAACCAGTTCGTTACATATCATCTTGTATAACCCTTTTCAAATATCTTACAACGAACACCTCAGAATGCAATGACGGGTACCCCGGTAACCATATTTATTAACCCCTGGGTTCAATGGAAAGTATGGGTAAGTTCTACCTTTTCCCCTGGGGGTAAATCCCTAGGCTGTCATTGCCGGGAATGTAACCGGCGACCCTTCACGTGGAAGAGGCCCGCGCTCTTAACCAGAAGAGCTTGGTGGCTACATCAACACTAGCAGCTGCCACAAGTTTGCCTAGATGGAACCCAAGCGCATGTAAACAATACTCGAGCATACAACAGTTCCATTGGTACCTAGCCTTTTTCTAATGAAGCCTTGAATATATACGAGTATATTACCATTACATAACATTTTTTGCGTCTTTAGCTTTATTGTTGTCATGAATAATGACCCGACATACGGTACGCCCCATTACCGCTGTAGTATCTCTGAAAAGCAATGCTAGGTAACCAATTTCCCTTGTTATGTCCAGTCGTATCATCGAACACAAATTACATAGCAGAAATAGTAATTAAATATGTGAAAATTTCTAGAGTTCACCATTCTAGGTAAACCTTTCCACTAGAAAAAAAAACCTACCTGAACCGGTCATTGAGACACCACTCTAACCAAATGAGTAGCAAAACCTTGGAAAATGAGGCGGGCTAAAAACACCCATGAAATTGTCTCACTTCCACAATTGAGAGAGAAGGCCAGAGGTTTGCTGATGGTCATAACATGAACAATTTGAATTAATCGCTATTTTCTGGCCCACACTAACGATTTGCATTCAGTACAGCTCGGCTCTAATTGCAATTTTCATGTTCTTTACATCTGCTTGAACTGATAATATTTTAGTGTCCGTACCAGTCTATGTAGGTTGTCCTTAAATAGTCAGCAACCTCTGTTTTGATGGAGCATGTTCCACCCAGGCTGTCGATTGTCTGAACATTAAGCAACCCACAACCTAAGTTAATGGCTGTTTATTCTCCAAAATATCCAACTGATACACATCTTTCTTACGTCAAGTCCTAAACTTGATAATTTTCATGCTAAACAAACATTAAAGTGGCATCAACATCGCATCCAGATCCCATGATCGTCATGAGTGTTACTTTCGTGATGTCAATCCTTTTCCAAGATTACTCCATTTGCGTAATTTCTACCTTTAAGATCAATCAAAGCTAGGCACATTGTAAAAAAACTGAAAAGCAGTCTTCCATGGAACTAAAAACTCGACATAGAATTTGCATAACCCAAAATTATGTTTGCTTACTTTGCTTTGCTGGGCCAAAAAACCGTAACATTTTCACAGGGGAAGATTGCCAGAGAAAAAATTAAAATAGAGATCAATTTTATTTTGTATAAACTGATGTAGTTCATTTTTTCATCCTGATGTTCCATAAAAAAAGTACTCAATGCGCCTGGTAGAGACCGAAACGGTCGAGCGCTAGTTCGATCCCTCATGCTAGCCGAACTGTCGTCATAATAGCCAGCAAATATGTCACTAGGCCTTGCGCATGAAAATCATGTGACCTCAAACATTAGAGAATTCAGATTCATTGGTTTTTCTGAAACCTTTCTGAAACTTCTCAATAACGCTGTTACTCTCCTTATGAACGAGAATCACCAAGATGTACAGGGTGTTGTGTAATTCGATGCACATATTCAAACCAAATGCAGAAAAACGCTAAATCAAACGATTTTCAGGAGTGACAAAAACCTCAAAACTCTTTCATTTTTGAGACGACACCCTGAAATAATTTTACACTCCCGTATGAATAGGCTAAAAGCGAAAGCCAACTGCCTGCCCAAAAAGTTAGATTTTACTGTATTTTTCCTGTATTTTTCGAGAACATCCTGTATTTTTCGAGGTTAGCAATTTAAAATACCACTGATTCAGAAGTAACAAAAGAGAAAAACATGATACGCTCAAAAATGGTTTTGATTCAAAATACTGTACTCCTAACAATTGTAGAAATTTGAGCAGGAGAGATCATGATGAGCTCTGAGCTCAAAAATGATTGTTTCAAAATCCTCTTATGAATCGGAGAAATATAAGATTATAGATTATTATAGATTATTAGTTAGTTTAAGCCTCCCTATCCTCAACAAATGAGATCCAAAGAGAGGAAGGAAGAAGGCACCATTTAGTATGGAGTTAAGGGAACGTGGAATCTATGCAGAAAAGGCATAGAAACAGTAAGATGAGAAAGAAGTTCATGAAACAAGGTCAAAGTTGAAGAAGAAAGTAGTAGGTGCTGAAAAAACAGGACAGCAGTGAACCGAAAAAAGATGGTCCGTAACAAAACAAAATCCTATTCTATTTTAACAAAAAAGAAAGCCTACCTAACCTTTAGCTCGGGCCCACACATTATCCCCCTGGGAGCGCCAATTCCCATAGATACATTAATTGTATCCCCCTGAGGGGGCGGAGAAATATAAATATAATGTAAAGCCCAGTTGAGGAAAATCAATCGTTTTCAACCAATAATTCATGATTCGAAGCTCCAAGTCGACTTCAACATTCTAGCACGCAAGCCAAGCCCTAACAACACATTCACCGATGAGCCTCGCAATTCACCTTTGATATAGCCTCTACCATGCACGAAGTGCCAAGAAAACTATACACGCATTTATTTTAGTGACACTAAGCCAGTCAACATAAACTACACTGTTTAGTGAAACATTTTACAGATGTGTTTAGGATTTTCTTGTCACAAAAACTTGCATTAATTTGAGTCATATCAAACACGAGAACATAATTAGCTTGACCTCAGCTCGCCCCTTCCAAACAGGTCACCACCTTTGACTACAGAGTTATCTGTTAATACTTACATTTACTGATCCTTCCAACTGCAGTCACTAAGAGCATGAATTTGTAACATTTTCTATTTATTCCACTTATACACGTAATCATTACTTCCGTTGTGCAGGGTTTTCTAAGTCAATTACGACTGTCTCTAAGTCTCAACTTTCAGGACCCATGTTGAGCGCCTAGAAACTATTTCAAGATAATTTAGCTAAATCAAAGTCACTATGTATTCAAGCGATTGAAGATGGCTTAGGATTGACTAACAAGCACTTGAGCTGAAGAATATGCAGAAATAAAGGCAAGTTTCAAAATTTTAAAATCACGTTGAATGAACCGAATTACACACTATGGATGTAGATAAGATGAGCAAATGAAGGGCATAAGCCTTTGAATAATTACGAGGAAAGTATTACTCATAGCTATTAGGCAGACATTTTAGTAGCAGCAACGAGTAACGGCATCCTCGATATTGAAGCTCGACGAATAAATTTTGCAAACTTAACATCAAAGACCCGTGTGTAGAGCCTCGTCATGACTGGCGTGAAGTGACTGAGAACAAACTCCGGGAAATTAAGGACACGACACCACCCCTCCGGACAAGCTGCTGGACCAACCGGGAGTGGGAGATAAAGCTGTGTCGCCTCCGTATTGGACATACACTTCTAACGCATGAGTATTTGATGAACAGGACTGCGCCGCCGCAATGTCACCAGTGTCAAGTTACTGTGAGTGTAAAACACATTCTCACAGAGTGCCAACGATATGCTGCACTAAGACGCCGTTACTCCGGTCAGAGCGAGGTGGTGATGAGCGAGTTACTGGGAGACTCTGGCCCGGTTGAATTGGGGGGAGCCCTCTATAGGTTTCTCCAAGAAGCTGACTTATTCTATGTAATCTAATCTCCCTAAGTTGTAAATTATAAAGACCATGTAAATTAATAGTGATGCCAGTTACAATTTTAGTTTAAGTTGTGCTTGAAATGTAATATGCTACTGCGACTCACTGTGCGGATCACTTGTTGGTGGTAATGGTGGTTAAACAATTACAATAATAATAATAATAATGTAGAGCCTCGTACGTTAATTAGAATTTATTATGGAAAATGAAGAAAATGCACAAAAAATAATAAAAGAATAACGCGCCGCATATATATATTAAAAGTCTTAAATGGCAAAAATGAGTAAACAAAAAAAACGAAGTAATAAACTAAAACAGAAACAAAAAGTAAAAAATGAATAAAAACATAAAATGGAGAAAAGACGAAGAAAAAAGACTGATTTGCCTCGAGCAACGTACAAGTTCTGCAAGTTATTTTTTGCAACCATGTATCACGTATTGCCTACTAGGCCAGCGCCACACAATTATCAAACTTTGTTACAATGCACGCATCAGCTCACAGAACTCAGTTCAAGATTCCCACCCGAATGTCAAATTATCACCATTTTTCTAAAAGTTTGAAACATTTTCCCAGCAAATTAACACGTTGACTGCGATGGGTTAAACTGAAATTCAATATTCAACTCAAATTTTGAGTCACAAATTCTTAGCAATTTTATGCATACCCGAAATTAATTGAGTCCATTAAATTCCATTTATTTGAAAAGAATTTTAAAATATTTCAAACGCCCCACCGATAGGTCGTATCGCAAGTAACGCGTTAAGTGAATTTCCTTCTCATTGTAAGTCCACAAAGAAAGAACATAACATATGGTAGCAGGGTAGGCGAGATCAAATTCATACATTAGGTACAAAGATAAACCAAACATTTCTATACATGAGTAAAGTTCTTTAGATACAGAACTTTTGCGAGGTCAAGGTTAGGTTTGTCCAGCCTACATTGTAGGGATTGATGCCCCACCCTCTCTGAGGGATACTGTAGGTAGGCTACCTCAGCTATACAAAAACCATCGTGCCTAATTCGTGCCCGCCTTGTTAGTGCCCTTTAATTTTTCACCATCACTTATTTGTGTTTTATTCCTCTTTATTTCCAACTTGCAATTTCATTGTGCAAGTATCCTGCGCGAAACATACCTTGTACAATAATTTTCAATTTTATACAGTCCATACATACTAAATGGTCCCACACTCTTGTTCTCATGAGATCGCTTTTGATGGTGCTAGGGAATCGTAAACTAGCTAATGATTTGGAACTTACTTTTGCGCTGCTGCTGCGTCTCCTCTCGCCTTAGCTTTTCCTTCTCGATGGCGTCCTTCGAGCCCCACTTCTCTATCGCCCTGCGCAACAGCGAACATTTGACACACATTGTTCACATGAGAGGTCAGTGATAACCTGTAACAAGCATAATTGAACAAAATATTCTACTAGCCTCATGAAACAATAATTTCCTTGAACCAAGCATTATCTTTACGAAGCATCATATCTTCACTTCTATGGACCCGACAGTAATGCTGAACAAATAAGTTACACTAGTGAGTCACGAGTAGAATTGTATGCTCAGTAATGATAAAAATTTCACACTAAGAGAGTTTGGATAAAATATCACATTTGGCTTTACAAAGCACATTAATTCATTGTGTCGTGAAATGCCCATACACAAAACTTGTACTAAATATACGCATCCAAGATTTGAGGTTATGCCAATAAAATAAGAAAAGAAAATAACTTATGTAGGTATATTCCAGTTCATTTTTCGAGATGAATACACACTTTATAAATTAAAATCAAGAATAAATGCCAAGTACATAAATGGGACTTGAACGTGTAGACTTGAAAATAAACTTCAACACATGAACAACAACAACACACCCAAAAGAAACAATGTGGATGTTAATTACCGCTCACCAGGTCAAGCCGTGACTAGCTGGAGATAGAGAGACAAGTAATATATTATCGCACCCACTCTCAAAGTGTGTTCAAAAAATATAAACTTAGTTTTAGAAAAATAGTTTTTAAAACACATAGTTTGAATTGAAAAACGAAAATGCTAGCATGAATTACAGCACGGGTTATTTGTCTTTACAGCTTGCGGTGCTCAACTTCAACCAAATTTATGTCAGGTCATTCAGACTTACTTATTTTCGACATCTTTCATCCAGTAGACAGTGATGCGAGGTTCGTTGTCAAACGGAGACCTTCTCTTGGTCTTCCTGAGCCCCTCCAAGTCTGAAGGCTTCAACAAAAACTCCGTCATAGCCCTGATGGCGGTGATGAAGTTCCTTTCCATCGACACCATGCTTTGTTTCTCCTTGGGTCGCGGCATAACTGTGAAATACGATCGTTTAGCTCCAAAATGAAAGTGCTAAAAATGGCGCACCATTTCATACCAAAAAATGGCAATAGCCTATGAATAATAGTAATGATATAACAAACATGCGTTCGATTACAACACACCGGCACATTCTCCATGTAAACACAACTGGAATTGAACCAAATGAATTTGCTCTGTAGATGCCAACAGCGACAAGTTGGCAACGACTATGACTGATGCATTTGCCCGTTTACTTCCCATTTTTGTAAATATGAATACCAAATCCCACTAAAGCAGTAGCCTAAATATTTCAATATACAATATCCTTATGGTGAGGCATTAACCTGAATCATCAAATACTAACTCTTCACTTATCAGCTTTTCAAATTATACATCGATTTGGTAATGAAGTCTCATGCAAGACCTTCATTATTCTTCTCTCTCCTCTCTTCCAGTCAAAAGCGCCAACTTTAACAATCTAGTGGGATGGCCGAAACTTTCTCTCGATCTAATGAAAGAATTAGATTAGATTTTAAGTTATGTTCAGCTTCCAAACCACAAAAAAGAGGTTTCAAAGAGGAGAAGGAAAGAGGCCCCATTTCGTATGGAGTTGGAGGAACGCAGAATCTTCATCACAAGGCGTGTTCCCACTCAAGATACCCTGAGCATAAAAGCAATAAATTGAGAAGGAAAATTATGAAACCAGAAAAGTTGAAGAAAAGAGTCAGAAGTACTGCAAAACGCCAGCAGTGAATCGGAGAAAGATGGTCCAAACAAAAAAGTCTTCCCATTAAAAAGAGGTTTCCTCCCTTTGCTGGGAAAACTAATTCCTATAGATAAGATAGCTGTATCCCCCTCAAAAAAATGGAAAAATGAATTACTGGAATCCTGAATAAAGCGTGAAGAATCAACAAGTAATCTTCAGGATTTGTCTTGCCCAATAGAAAATGGCAACTGCCTGTCACTTGCTTCTCTCCTTCTCAAACCTAGGAGAAAGAGATAGAGAGTAAATGTTAATAAGTTTTGCGCTGAAAAATTGAACACAAGATCGAAGCGATAATACCATTCACTTACTCAGTAGCCCTGAGTGTGAATCAAGATACCACCATATAGCAGTTTTTTTTGTTCTAAATCATGAGAGCTTATATCGAAAACTTTTCAGTGTATCAGTGTATTTTCAACTATCAGTTTTATGTTCATTGTTTGGAAAATTAATTTGAATAAAACATTTGGAATGGAAAATTATTATCTAAAAATACCACACAAAAGAAGAAATATACTTTTTTTCGATAAATAAAGAAAATAATATGGAAGATAAGTAAACCATAATTTCGTCTGGACATAAAATTATTATTATTATTATTATTATTATTATAATTACATAAGAAAGTTTTAGCCTACCTTAACCACGACAAAGATGTTCCAAGAGAGGAAGGGGGAAGGCACCATTTAGTCTGGAATTGAGGGAACGCAGAAGCTATGCACAAGGTGCACAAAAACAGTAAGCTAAGAAATAAGTAGTGATGTACCGATGTATCGGTATCGGTATCGGCAGTATCGGCTATTTGTAGTGGTATCGGTATCGATATCGGCAAAATCCGGCCGATACTTTACCGATACTTTCCAACAATGCGTATTTTATCATTAAAATGAAGGTCATAAATCATGAAAGTAAAAGTATGTAACCTAATAATAGCCGTTGTGTGTTTATTTATATATTTATTTGGTGTCCGCTTCTTAAGAAACATAGGCTGTGTGAGTTTGCGGTATCATGAATACCGAATTCCTCAGTGTAACATTAAAAGATGGCGTTTCCATGCATTTAAATATTTGACATTTTATCAGGATAGGTTTTGTTAAGATAGGATAGGTTAGCTTAGATTAGGATAGGCTAGGTTAGCACAGGTTATGTAATACTGACAGAATTTTTTCTCGGGTCCACCTAGCTTAACGATGACAATGTCCATGAAATTTCCACGGGTCCTGCTACTATCTAATAATACCCTTGGTTTATTTGGAGTCCGCTTCTTCCATTTTCTTTGTCACGCTCATGAGGAGAGTTATAGTGACCGTATCTGTGATACGAGTTTTACCAGTGCGTAAGAACAAGAATATTTTTCATCACGAGCGCTGTTAGGATGAATACATTCGTTGGGCATCACATTTGGAAAATTTGTTCAAGAAAGTTAGTGAGTCCCGTAATTTCTGACGGGCTGTGCGTACTTGTAATCCAATAAAGAGCCTATTCATACCTAATAAATTAGATAGCTAACTGTTGAATTATAGCGTTCAATCAGGCCCGGTAACTGAATTCACTACTTTGAATTCCCGATGAGTCACGGTCATAACTGAAAGCTATGTAGCATGAATGGTTAAACCCTATAGCGACATAAAATAATTATACTTTTACGACTAAAACCTTTATAGGACCTAATATCCATTCCTTAAAGTATGTTACAGGCTAACGAAAATCAAACCAATTCAATGAAGTTGAAGGTGCATTTGAAAGTTTTTGTGAATTTAATATAGAAGTAACTGAAAATTCTATTTTAATTTAGCTTGTAAATCGTCCAATATTCCAGAGCTAAGAATTTATTTTAATATAGCAAGTATATCGCCGTTCATAACGAATCTTGTATTTTTCTTCTATGTTAAGATGTTTGAAAAATTCACGAACAAACTTATACTTAGTTGAATACATCTGAACGGGCCAGTCGATTGCTTTAATCGTAACTTGATGAGAAATTTAAAAACGAGGAAAATTCCAGGGAACCTAATCATATTTATTAGGAAAACGTTTCGGAATCCAGCTTCATCATCAGTTCGTAAAAGTAAAATTCATTATGACTACAATAAAAGAAAAAAGAAAATGTTGGAAACAGTCATTAACCCCTTCCCCAACAATTTTTTTGTTAGAAACGTTTCTTTTTCAGACTGATTTTTTTAATTTGGTTCTATGTAGTATTTATGATGCTGGTAATGAAAGCAGTTTGCAATTCTTTTTTCTTCCCATTTTTGTGGTTAAGTTTTTATTTTGAAAATACCTTTGTTGGCAAAAACGAGTCAAATAGTCATTGTCTAATGTCGAGGAATAGTCCTTGTCAGAAGAACTGGCAGATTTATCAAAAGTATTCAAGCTTCTGCGGTTGAAACTGGTACAAAAAAAATGAATGAAAATGTGGATGCAAACAACACCCATCCAACGTCAATGGCTGTCAGAGCAAGTCTAGTAACAATGTCCTTGAAATTCCACAGCTCTACCCTATCGCCTCTGCCAGGCGTAAATTTGACGAGAAACTCGTTTCACACGTAGAATGGCTTACAAAGGCTTAAAATCGACGAGTATTTACGTATGTAGCTTGTTTTTGAGGGTTAAGTTTTAGACGAGTATACTCGTCGACGACTGAAAAACGAACATTTTGTGAAAACGAGTTTACACGTTTTTGCCGGGGAAGGGGTTAAAGGAAATCACGAAAACAAAACAAAAACCAAAACATGTTCCAGAGAAAATAAAATCGACAAGATCTACTTACAATTTGCAATGGGTAGGAACTGTCAGAATTGTTGAGGGCCGGTTTTCATTTAAAAATATGTAGCGACTCTAAAATTCCGAGGTCGCATGTAGTTGAAGCCGAACCTAAGATTTTGAAGTCCGCAGAGGATATCGGTACGTTGCATTTTACTGCGTGATTACGTACGAATTGTGCGAATTGGTTCCCCGTGCGGAAGCTTCAACCCCGATGTTCGGCCATTCTGATATAAAAATTTTGTGCAGTCATGCCGACGTACGATGATGTGCACTGCACACAACTGTGCAACTGTATGAATAAATCAGAAAGACTCGGTTCTCCATCAAAAGCGTATGCTTGTACCGGAATTGTATAATTTTAAGGTTACTTTTTTTCCAGTACATGGATACGCTTCCGATGGACATGCGAGCCTCTCTGATTTCTTCTTAACAGTTGTACAGTTATGTGCAGAGCACATCATCGGACGTCGGCATGACGTCACGAAATTTTTATAACAGAATGGTCGAACATCGAGGTCGAAGCTTCCGCGCGGGGAACTAATTAGCTTACCCCTCACACTCCGCAGTACGTAATCACGCAGTAAAATGCAACGAACCAACATCCTCTGTGGACTTCAAAATCTTAGATTCGGCTTCAACTGCAGGTGACCTTATAATTTCATAATCGTTACATATTTTTAAACGAAAACCGGCCTTCAACAATTCTGATAGTTCCTACCTATTACAAATTGTAACTTAATAATAATCTTGTCGATTTTAGTTTTTCTGGGACATGTTTTAATTTTTTTTATTTTCTTGATTTCCTTTAATGACTGTATCCAACATTTTTTTTCTATTGCAGACATAATGATTTGTACATTTACGAACTGATGATGGATTTGGACTCCGAAACGTATTCCTATTGAATATGATCAAGTTTCTTGAAATTTTCGTTTTTAAATTCCTCATCGTATAGTTGGTTGTGTGTTGGCGGACATTTTCGGTTTCGGGGCTTATCGAATTTTAATGTTTTCTTTTTGCCAAAGTATGTACTCGTATTTGGTGTAAATAACACGAAAATGACAACCTTTTTTAGATAAATTATTGTTTTGGTCTACTTTGGAGCCAGTTGCTATTATAGCTTGTCTACATTATGTTGCAATACGATTAGAAACAAATATCTATTGAATGGACTTCATTTTGTTATTTTTCTCAACAATATAGTTAACATAGCAGGAGCATTTTATTATTCATAATCGGAAACTTTATTGTCAATATTGCTATATTATTAGATATATTAGCAAATAATTTTATTATAACCCCCATGTAGGGCTTATAATGGTTTTATATTAATACTAGTGTGTACGGCCCGCCAAAAATGGGATTCAATATCTTTCATGAACAAATTTTCGAGATGTAGATGACAAACAAATACAGTATATCCATCCTAACAGTACCTGCGAGGAAAAATATTCTTGTACTTGCGCACTGGTGAAACTCGTATCACAGATACGGTCATTATAACAATCCTTATGAGCGTGACAGAGAAATGGAAGAAACAGACACCAAACAAATAAACCAAGGGCAAGGGTATTATTAGGTGGCAGCATGACCCATGGAAATACCAAGGACAATGTCATCGTTAAGCTAGGTGGACCCATGAAAAAATTCCGTCAACATCATCTAACCTATGCTATCCTAATTCTATGTCGTGACTCGCACCGCCGCAAAGCACGTTCACGACGTGAAGGCCTAGCGATCGTCATTACATGGTAGCAACTGCGGTTCTTGTCGGCCCTACACCTCTAAAGCGGCCCATAGACGATCAATTTTATTGTCAATATAATTGACAATCATGAATATTGACAATTATATTGATCGTCTGTGGGCTTGATTGACGACCGTCAATTAATTGACTCAATGTATTGACGCAATAAAATCAGTTTGAGCCCGTAGACGATAGTTTTCATTGTCAATATAATTGTCAATGATGAATATTGACAATGATATTGATCGTGTGTGGGCTTGATTGACGACCGTCAATTAATTGACTCAATGTATTGACGAAACCAAATCATTTTGATTTTTCATTGATGGTCCGTCAATATATCGAAACGTCCATTTGGACGCGTCAAAATATTGCGTCAATATTTCATTCTGAGCTCTGGAAGTCGTAGTGTATGCACCTGAAAATACTTCGAATTTTATTTATGTGTACTCGCAGATGTTACTTCTTGCATGCTGGAGTGCGCTGCTACGAATATGTCGACTTACTTTTTATGTCTTATTATGAAAAATATCATTTAAATTTAGTGAACTAATTTTATTTATAATTATTAACCTATTTATTAGCATTATGTAGGAAAGTAAAAACTTGGGACTTTTTCCTTGGAATCTGCGACTTTCGTACAGCTAAATCTGGTCCTTTTAACGAAATACGTTGGGCAAGTTATGGCAACCAGGGCTGAGGGTGCTTACAAACCAAAAGACTGAAAGCGAGAAAGCAAGCGAGAGAGAAAGATGTCAGCAGGATCTATCACACACAAAATAACACACAGTTTGCTCCTAAATGTCATAGAGAGATGTCTATACCAGAAACGAGCAGTACAAGCATGTGTTTGTAACGTTGATTTCATTCCTACTTCATCCCACTGCCATAAAACTGTAATCTGTCCCTGTGCTTTGGATTTTTCGAGTTCGAAATGCGAAGTACATCATTAACTTCGAGTATCAGAAGTTCAGTGTATGCTGGAGGAATTGAGCAGTACACCAACCTTATCGACATCTCACCGCGCACTATACCAGTACCAGGCAGCCAGCTTCTAGCTGCAACTTTCAAGCGTGAAACAATCTTCGAGTCGGTTTCTCACTTCAGTCAATCTTTAGTCTTTCGCGCTCGCTCTCTTGCTTGCTTGCAGTGTATGCACTCCCATAGGAATCCATGGTAATCAATTCAAGCTCGCTAGCTTTCTCTCATCAAATTGTTTGTTGTGCAGGCATCCTGACACTTTAGATATTTAATAGCTAGATCTATATGTTTTCGCTTAAACCTTGCTGTAAAGTTTGGATTGTAGATATTAGCTAAAAAATCTAGACAGTTTTTTTTAGCTTGGTTGAAATTATCTTGCGGGAATTACACTTAAGCGATGCATATGATGTATTACTCTAAATTATTATTATGCATTCGCTGTAATGTTTACTACTTCATTCTCATAATATTTGCTGATTTGCTTAACAAAATTATTTGAATAGCGAACTTACCACGTTCAGAACGCGTTATGTTCAGATTATGAAGCAGACCAAGACGGCTACTGCCATGTTTTTGGGTCACCATAGTGCAACTTTTAATTGTGATCATATGGTTGGTATGCTAAAGCACATCTCCAACTGCAAACCTATTGATGATGTTTAAATGCCTCCAACAAAATGCACAAACATTATCAAAAATGTATTGTATCCTCATTTCGAAAAACTGAGCAATGATAATGGCAACAATAAGTTCAGCTTATTGTAAGAACGAAAGTAATGACATTTAAATCATGAAACTACTTGGGGTATCAGTTATATGTATACTACAGCGATATATCTGAAAAGGGGAACCAACTTAGGAATTGCAGAATTAGTAAAATGTGATGCGGATAGAATTGTGACAGCCTAAAACAATTGTTGATAAGTATCTGAGCATTGATAATTGCATTGCTAAAGGAACTGACAATCCCCAGTCGCCAGATATCTCAGCGTGAGCGACAGCCGTTGGCTAGGTGATATCGGTTCTCGCATGTTTGTTGATTCTTTCTGCATATATGGAGTGAAGAGATGGAAAAGTTGATCAAATGATGTAGTGTCCATTCGAAGATAGTTCTTGAAATCTTCTGGCTCATTTGCACGTAATTCTTTGAGCAATGCGTCGATTCCGAATATCCAGCCACGTTCCCTGAGCCAGTTTTTGGCCCATGTCTTGCGTTCACGCGACGATTTTCTAGGAGTTTGAAGTGACAAGGCTAGCGATACAATGGTAATTTCTTCGTCGTCCATCACGTACGGCGTCCGCAGAGCAAATGACTGGTTTTCATCAATTACATTGATGCAAAGATTGACGCCGCAAGTGGGCAACAAAAAATCCCATCAATATATTGAGTCAATGATATTGACAATTAAATCTATCGTCTACGGGCTCAAACTGATTTTATTGCGTCAATACATTGAGTCAATTAATTGACGGTCGTCAATCAAGCCCACAGACGGTCAATATAGTTGTCAATATTCATCATTGTCAATTATATTGACAATAAAATTGATCGTCTGTAGGCCGCTTTAGTGGGCAAAAAAAATCTCGTCAATATATTGAGTCAATGATATTGACAATTAAATTGATCGTAATGCGTTGTCCACTGTTGCCAATACGCGGAACGGAAATTCGGGTAGGTTTAAAATGTTTATGCCGAGCACATATGTACAAGAACACACAAAGTTCTCTTGATTCGGAGTTCCCCTCCCGTGACAAATCACCATTACGCAAAAACGATGACTTCGGGCACAGCTATTCTCAAAATTACTATATTCAATTTAATGTCTTTTAATTATTCAATATGGCCTGAAGGCTGCACAAAAGCGACATAGTTAGGAAGAATGCGCCAATTACGGCAATCACAACAACCTATCCAATGCTACTAACCTATCCTGATAAAATTTCAAACATATCAATGCATGTAGAGACGATCTTTCAATGTTACGCTGAGGAATTCGGTATCCATGATACCGCAAACTCAGACATCCTATGTTTCTGAAGAAGCGGACACTGTACAAATACATAAACACACAACGGGTATTATTAGGTTAGATGTTTGTAAAAGTCTCGGTCAAAGTATCGGCATTTTCAAGTATCGGAGTATCGGTATCGGCCAAAAAATTGGTATCGGTATCGGCCAAAAAAATGGTATCAGTACATCACTAGAAATAAGTTCAAAGAAACAAGAAAAAGTTGAAGAAGAAAGTAGTAGGTGCTGAAAAACAGGACAGCAGTGAACCGAAAAAAGATGGTCCATAACAAAACAAAAACCTACTCTATTTCAACAAAAAGAAAGCCTACCTAACCTTTAGCGCGGGCCCTCACTTAGTCCCTGGGAGCGTTAAATTCTCATAGATACAACAGTTGTCTCCCCCTGAGAGAGGGGCTGGACATAAAAAGAAAAAAACATTGAGCAACTGGTTCAATAATGTTCATTGAACACACAGAAATGAAAGAAATACCTAAATCAAAACAATACCAAAATACATACAGCGGAACGCTACTCAACTTGGCTGATTTTCACCAAATGCAATCAGACAGTACAAGATGGGTACTGTTCGTTCTTGGCCCACAAAAACGCTCGCAATATTTAGTTTAAGGATAGACTACCTCGTGTCAGGTTCTCCCTAAGTTTCCTTGGAATTTTCCAAACACTATTTTTGTAAGAATTACACAGGGCTGTTCAGTTTATTAGCTTCATTTCCTTCATAAAACACTATGTACAGGATCTTACAGAGCAACCACACAATTTTCCTGGCTATGCATAAATCCTAATGAATCGAAGAAAAGGTAACATAATACTTCAAAATTTTGAGTTTATTCAGCAGACTAAAGTTTTTTCGATGGAATCGCCTTCAGCCGCCTACGAAAAGTGGTCATATCCGCCTTGCATAACTGGAGTCATGGCAGAACGCATGCTGGAGATAGCATGCCAGTGACAATCACCGAGCGAGCATGAAATACTAATTAATTCGGACTAGGAAAAGACGTGCATGGCATGCACTCGATGAGACTGGCTCCAACACACTGCCCAGGGAAGACGTGAAAAGAGAAGGTCAGAAGGACATCAGTTTACAGATAATCAAGTTTTTCAGAGACGCTTCGAAAACGTAACCGGCAGTACAAGAGCACAGAAATGTTAGGAAGCTGTTCAGAGTGGACAACATTGAGCTAGAACATTTTGATTGTAATGGTAGCGCACAATTCAAGAGAATTAAGAACATAGTCATTCATTGCCTCATTTCGCTGATATGCTCTAAAATTGGCTTGTTGCGGTCTGTGAACTACAGGAAAATGTACCCGCCAGAAAGCGCAGACAAAATCTCTGAAGGATCGAGTATCATGATCAGACGCGCAAGACTACGTGATTAAATTTTTAATTTGGTTGATCGAGCAAACCTATCGGAACCCAGGAATAAACCTTCCAAGACAACCGAGCTTCCACATTACTTTAATAGAATCATTTTGAACAAGTACTATGTCACCTCTCTTTTAGGAAATGAGCTGGATTTTCAGTCACAAAATTGTACCTTTCTTTGAGACAACCAAGATATTCCAGCTTCTATAGTTTCCAAAATTGTACCAGAATTAAGGAACGCATTATCTGAAGTTTTGTAAACATGTACCTGGAATAAAACGAAGGATGCAGTGCTTCGTCTGAAACAGGAAAACGGAAATCTAACCATCTAAACCCTAGCGTCAAAGTAAAAGGCATGATAGGCAAAAGATCTCTGCTAGCATCACATCTATGTAGATGGGACGATCGTTTATCTTTGCTTTAGTTTTGACAATAACTGTTCGCAAATCGCCAAGTGGAATTACGGCATTAGCTGACTTTCTTCAAAGCGTTTTTTGTCAGTTCGATCCTCTCCCACATCCCTATGTCCCTGGGAGTTCGCACGGTAATAAGTTTCCACTTTATATGGTAATAACTGAAGAAATAATATACATTAGAATTAGTTGCAATATCAGGTAGAGCTTTAGCTGCAGCACAAAAAGTTGTAGCATTGCCACTGCAAATAATTTCAGGATAAGATGATCGACAAGCAAATCTACCGAAAGCAGAAGCGAATTCGGCTTCTGAACAGTCACGCACAAGTTAAAAGTGGACTGAGAGAGAGTGCGCAAGTGAAAAGAGCAATGTACACCTTCCCTATTGAACGTCCATCATTCAAGTTAATGAAACCCGAGTAGTCTATTCTTGTTACTTAGTTTTTGATGCCGTACAGCGTTCCTTGGATAAGGATGGTGTCATGGGTGCACAGATAGGCTTGCCTTAAACTTTGGGACAAGCTACACATTTCCACAAAATATTTAAGCTTTACTTCGCACTTCAAGAATCTAGAACTTGTTATGAAAAATTGACATTTCATTTGTCCCCCAGTAGAGTTTTCGCACAGGCATCCAGCATGAGCAGTGTGTACACTCTACTGAGATTTAGCGGTAACCGCTAAAACGATATTTAGCGGGGAAACAAAATTAATTCCCCCGCTTGAACAGGTATTTCAGCATAAGCACAACAAAGGCACAAATCATATAATTAAGAAGTCTCAACTTCAGTTGACGTACTACTGAAGGGGGCTTCCTATGGGAACTAAAATGAGTTAAAACATTAGAATAGAACTATTTCTGGCACTGGCGAATCGGTATAAACTTGTACTTCTCTAGTTCACCTTTTGAATAAACTAATTCCTTTGATGTATTAGGTTTAGAATGGACACGTTGTGAGACTCATGAATGAAATTCAAAACGAGCGTTGTTACCTTCACTGCTTCTTTGGAGGTACTATACTGTCGTAAGCGTTATACGCCGTCGAAGACTTTAACCTAATCAAGCAGTGCAAACATATAAGGATGAATTTCTTTAGCAACGGATTCTTCTCTAACTGGACAGCTACACAATGTTGGCATGCAAGCAGCACGAGACCTGCAGGACTGCGGTGCACTTTGCTAAAGTGCAAAGCTTTCTAAAGTTGTAGCACACATGTCACGCGTCAGGTTTTCACGATTAAAAGCACCAGAAGGCAGTATTTTGATACCACTGGCTATTTATTAACTAAGGTTCAACAGTGAAGTCATTTCTCACACAAAAATATCGAGTGCGCCATCTCTCCTCGGATATGTGCGCCTGAATTTACTTTCTTCGGAATACGATTTCACAATGCATGAAGCTAGCCTACCAGCTACATTCAAATCAGTATTTTGAGCAGAAGAAGAGAAAGAGGACTTTAATTGTAGACAATCGTGGTTCTGTTATAAAAAATACAGATTTCGAGCCTTAATCTAAGTAAATTACCGCTCCGTAGCATTTGAAGGTGGCGTCTGCAAATACATTCAAAATCATATTCCTAAGATCATAGTTCATCAATTTATTCAGTGAGAAACAGTTTTTACTCTCTCATTATCCAACTAATTATTTGTTTAAATGCTCAGCTGCATGAATCTGAAATTGGCAAGTCTTAATCTATTTTTCTCCACTCACATATTTTAAATCAACACCATACAACAGATAGTACGGGAAGAATTTATCCGAAAGAATCTAACACTTTTCAACACTTTAACTGCGACTACTAAATATCAAGTTCAACACCAAACTCAAATTTAACGTCAATTGTAGTAAGCTATTTGGAAAATACCAAACATGACCTGGATAGTGCCTTCATTCAACTTTGATTAAATATTTATGAAAATTGAGTTAGCAACTACTGGTTGGTCAGCAGCATTATGAAAATTACCTCCGTGCACCAACGATGGGGCACGCGCACGTCGCAGTCAAAGTGTCAAAGTTCCTTGACGACTGCGTGGTTGGTGATGCAGATTAAATTAGATTATTAGCTAGTTTAAGCCTCTCTATCCTCAATGGTGAGGATAGAGAGCTTTAACTCCAACTCATGTCTAGAAATTGGGCTTGAGTTGGAGCATGAGCGTACCCACTCACGACGCAAATTGGCATGAGCTGGAGTGGGCAGCATGTGTCGTGAATGGGTCCCTTTAGTTCGAACTACCAAGTGACGCGCATGGTGTCCTCAGCCCGGTGTGGCATGCTCCCAATGCGACTGTCTCCAACACATGATGACGCTTCTACACGCTTTCCAAAGCTGGATACGGGGCGGATAACTTCTGCCGCTTCCAACGACTCCACGGCCTTTTTGATGTCCTTTAGGACTGCGACATTATTTTGGGCGGTTTCACACAAGCTTTTTCTCAATTAGCAACAAAAATTTCAATCCAATGGGTTCACGTAAGGCAAGTTAGAAGGAAAAATGTCTTTCTCCTGGAACCACTCGCCGCACCTTTTGCGCAAGTCAACGGTTTTGTTCGCCGTGTGGGCGTGAGCCGAGTCTTAATAGAACATCGCCATCTTATTTGAAGCCTTGGCTTTCATCTATGTAATGTTTCCTGCTTGCAAGATGTTGCAGTGGGATTCAGCATTCTTTCGTTGTAGGCAGAGAAGTGAGTACAGACGTCACCCTGACTCGAAACCACGGAGAGTCATGATGCAAGTTCGTTTCTTTCGCGGTCATCGCTGATTCAATATCGGTGCTCGGAGAGGCAACCCAACAATCATTAAGTATGTTGCAAGCCTTTTCAACAGTAAAACTATTATCACAAAAGAACTTGACGATCAATCCGTTGATCTTTAACCAGTTGAGAAATCTTCTCGAGCCTCTCAATAGAAGCTTCTTTCAACTTATTAGTTAGGAAACGCTTCCAACATTGTACACAAGTTGTTAGGCCGAGGTCTTTGATGGCTCTGTGAATTGTCGTGATCCGAACAAGCCTCTTTTTAGTCAATGTCGATAGTGGCACGGTTGGATTGGCCTTGACGCTTTTTTGAGGTCGGCTGGAAACGAGTTCACGAATTTCATCGTGTTTTGGACAGTGGGTGGCTCTGCAATCGCAACCAGATTCATCAAAACGGTTACAAACATTCTAAACTGTCTGCCTAGGGTACTAAAGGGATTTTGCAGTAAGGGTGGGCTTCGGCCTGCGCGACAAGATTAAGATTATACGTTAGTTTAAGCCTCCCTAACCGCTACAAAAAAAGAGCGTATCGAAGAGAGGAAGGAGGAAGGCATCATTTAGTATGGAGATAAGTGAATGAGGAATCTATGCAGAAAGGGAATAGAAACAGTAAGATGAGAAAGAAGTTCATGAAATAAGAAAGTTGAAGAAGAAAGTCAGAGGTGCTGAAAAACAGGACAGTAGTGAACCGAAAAAAAGGTGGTCCTCAACATAACAAAAAACATTCTATTTCAACAAAAAGAAGGCCTACCTAACACTCGCTCGGGCCCTCACATAGTCCCCCTGGGAGCGCTAATTCCCATAGATACAATAGTTGTATCCCCCTGAGAGGGCTGCGCGACAAAGTTCCCAGATAGACGAACGTTTCGACTGCTCTATTGTGTAATGTTTATGCAACGAATTCTAACTGGTAATTGCCGTTTTCATTGAAAATGTATCAAAATTGATGGATTTAACATTGACAATTTCGAGAAGGACGAGAATTACCAACATTTTAAAATTTATACGAACTTGTCTGAAAGACCCTGCATGTCGTTTCTAGGTGAGCCATGCTCTGACTAGACAAGCGATTGGTCCATACTTCAGAGTGAGATAAAGGACGAAAAAGAAACGCGAGAGGATTGGTGCCAATATATAAGAAAGTAATGCTATCAATAGTTGTCGAGGGTGAATTTTCGCTGGTAACAGAGTTACACAGCATCCTCGAAACACCAGTCTGCAACCAGGGCTTAGAATAGTTTTCCTCTATAAATCAACTTAGAATTTTGGTTAACTTTCGTATTTAAAAATACAGGGTGACTGCCAATCCAGTTATGGTCAATTTGCGCGCCACAGTGCTAGCAAAAACATTTTCAGGGAGCTGGTTCCAAATTTTTCCAGTTTCAATAAAAATTGAGATCTTGGGTTGCCTTGAGATTTTCTCCCAACTAATTTCCGTCAATTATTTCTAATTCGGGCATTGTCCTCAGTGTCGAAAAGACCTTCTGGGGTAACATCATTAAAGCTATATGATAATTGTAGGTCTCCATTAATTGGCTTCCCAATCTCCCTTGTTTGAGGAAAACGAGTTTAGTCAGTAGGAGACGTAGCTTGTAACTCAAGTTCTGGAATCATTCTAGTTGCAGTACGCTGAATTCTGTTTCACTGATATCTCGATTTGAGGCAGTTACACGGCGTTCCCCTCTCAAGGGATACAACTATAGGATTTATGGGAATTAGCACCCCGTGCCACCCCCAAGGGGAAAATATGAGGTCCCAAGCTGAGAGTTAGGGAAAGCTCTTGTTGATATAAATGTTCTTTGATTCATTAAGACTAAATTTTTTGGTTCCCTGCTGTCCTGTTTTTCAGCACTTACTGCTTTCATTTTCAACTTTCATCTTGTATCAGACCCTTCCTTCTTTACTTACTGTTTCTATACGAAGGGGATCCTGTGCTGGAACATACCTTGTGCATAGATTCTGAGCTCCCTGAACTCCCTACTAAACAGTGCCATCATCCTTTCTTGCTTTGAACATCTTTGTTGCAACAAGGGAGGCTGAAACTAACTTAAGACCAATCAATCATTGCACTGCGCATTCTAGATGTGGTCGGAGCAGTGCCTCACAGAAGGGCTGCATAATGTCCTTCAGCTTGTATACAAAGTTTCTTGTAATGGAGCCAAGAATTTTGCGTGCGTCTTTGACGCTATTTTTTTACTTGTTTGTCATGCTTGAGATCTTTAGTGAGGGTGATGCCAAGATCTATTTATTGGTTCCAACTTCAATTCGAGTATCATTTATGGTTCGTAAGAAATATTGATCCAGTGTGCATAACTGAGCATTTGTTGATGTTCAAGCTCATTTGACAGATTTCAGTCTATAATGAAGCAGCAGAGGTACACCAGCAACAAGGTGTTGGGCTTTGCTGTGAAAGAGACTCTCTGCAAACATTAGGAGTTGAAACAGTAAGCGACTGTGGGTTGTGTAACTTTGGGGGACGGGAATCTGGTTCTCACTGGTTGGGTACCTTACCTTGATGGAGGGAATAAGCCTTATTTTATAGAAAATGGTGATTAAAACTGTTCAAGATGAGTTATACTCAATAAATCATGTAGTTATAACTATTCTAGCAATTTGTTATCCAAATTTTTCATTAGATTGCAACAAAAATTGAATTCCAAATTCTATGTTAAACAGCTGTCAAAGAATAACACCAAACGGAATTATAAAGCTACAACTGCTTTTAGAAAAGAGCCAGACATCTGGCAAAGCATGTTAGACGTCCAATGAAGCGACAGAAATTCAATGAAATATTTGAAAAAACATGCACTATCCATGTTATAAAAGGAGGCACAGATATACGTGAAAACTAAAGAACACCAACTCTAACCTCCTCAAACAATTTTCAGAAGACAGAAATTTTAACCACAAAAACGAGTGCCCCTCGAAGCACACAATGAACTTACCTCTTTTAATAACAGCATCCTTCAATCTTGCTGCTGTTGATACTGCTGCGGGCACTTCATCGCTTTGACTTTTGACAGGTTCATTACTTTCTACATCTACAGGAATCTTATCATCAATGCTAGAATATGATGTACTGGGCTGAGGCGTCTTTTCTAATACAATTTTTTCAGGGATTGAAGGCGAACTGGTCTTGTTATCAGAAGATTTATCAGCACCAAATGATTTGCAACTCCCAAATATAGATCGAGAGCTGATAATAAAGTTTTGGCACTGCCACGAGCAGCCAACAAAAACATCGCTGCGGCCAGGCACCACCAAAATTCTGTGTAGGTACTTGTGACTTGCAGGTGAGCTGATCCATAGATGAGTGGTGGCTCTTGAATGGCTAAATCTCACTGACAGCAGCTGTGATACTTGTTCTGAAAAAATACGAAGACCATTAAGAAGATACGTGTACAATATTTGTGCATGCATTTAGTAATGAAAAATACTAATTTACAAGTTTAAACATTTCAAAAGACAAATGCCTAATATTACCATACATTAAGAAAAATTCAGGCTTCAATGTAAGAATGCTTCAGAAAGGAAAGCTCTGTAAGTGTTTTCACTTTGGTTGCCTGTTTCATTTACATCATTTGAAAACAATCATTTTTGTTTATATAAATGTAGAACAATTTCTGCACAAAATTGTGTGAGAACAAACTGCAGAGCTAGAGTGATTTTTTGTAATTAACCCTTTATTGCTCCAGAGGACTGTACAGTCCTCTTTCAAAAATAGCTTAAATATACTATAAATTTTGTAAAATTTCTTCCCCAATGTCTTCTTTGAAGTTCAGAGATGAGAGGCAGCTTCTTCCTTGTTTTAATGTAGGTGACAAACTATTGCTAGCACGAATCTAATAATGTTGGTTGTAATAACTGTAATGAGTGCAAAAATGCCAACATTATTGAGTTAATGATATTCTTGGAGTCCCTTGCCATTGCAAATCAATCTTGATAGAGTAAAGAGTACGTATGGACTGTAGAATATAGAAAAGTTATTCACAAAGCATTTTCTCAGGAAACCCTGCACATAGGAACAGCATGTTAGGAGAGGAAATTGAGCATAGAAAAGATAGCAATGGAAACATTGAAATTAAAAGAAGTAAAGCAAATGCAAAAGGTAAAAATTTCAAATATATATTAATAATTTAGGTAACCTAGCAGTACCATCTTAGGGTACCACTCACCATAGCATGGAATGGATAAACTGACCTAAAACTACTGCCTATCCTATTCTCCCAGAGAGGGCAGAGCTACAGTTGTAAGTGACTTTCAACCAATAAAATGTAATGCATACAGAATGTGAAAAATAATTTTTATGTAGTTCAAGATGATAACACATAATGTAACTGTTGATCATATGCAGAGTTGAGTAATGATAGTCAAAACTAAGGGAAATACAATACACCTGCGCAACGTAATCATGAACATGTATAGTTTCAGACAAACGTAGAGGGTGCACCAGGTAAAAAGCAAATATGTTACAAACATTAATTAAAATTGAGAAGAGAAAACATGAAGTTGACCAAGATATGGATAAATAATGGTACTAAAACAAAGCAACTTTGCCTAATGAAAAAGAAATGTTTTATTTCTAACACAATGGCAATGTTTCTATGTTTTGCAATTATTGAGAAAAATGATCAAAAACTTCAGAGAAACTTAATAAACCAATAGTATGTATTTGATCAGTTTTGACCAATAATTATCAACTTTGACCAATAATTTGTCAAAGCAGCAATGAAAAGGTAGTTGCTAATAATGAAAAGTCAATGTGAGACTTAGGGAAAAAATGCAAGATTTTTGATGTAAAGGCAGGGTAACACCAATATTTTGGGTATGAGGAAATCGGTATCATAATGCAAAAAAAAATACAGGCAGTAGGCAGTAAATGTTTCAATAACTTTAACCGTTTGTGAAGTCTGTGTGTACAAGAGATAACAACCAAGTTAAGGACAGGGGAGAGCTAAATAGGTGACCTGCCCATGCTGCACAATCCATAAAATACAAATCCTTACCCACTAAAATGAACAGCACAACACTTCTTAAGGAAACATAGTTAAATAAAATTTTTATTGCTAGAAGGTGCATTTTACACATTACACACATTACAGGATAAATCATTTCGAAAGTCAAAACTTTTGGCATGTAACTTGACATTAACATTCATGAACAAATATATCATTTTGAGTATATTATTTCTGTAATAAGTTGTAAATTCTGCAACAAATATTAATCACTTTTGTGAAACAATGATGCAGACTGAGGCT
Organism: Morinoia aosen; assembly: GCA_030386875.1. Lineage (NCBI taxonomy): Eukaryota > Metazoa > Arthropoda > Malacostraca > Amphipoda > Talitridae > Morinoia > Morinoia aosen. The sequence continues at coordinate 10,025,742 of CM059564.1, read as the reverse complement.
CACTGAGCTCAAAATTACAATGCATCAAATTATATTACAAACTAGTTTAACTACATCAACAAAGGTGCTTCCAAGATAGGAAGAAGGAAGGCATAACTTGGTATGGAATAGAGTAGACAGGTAATTCACCCACAAGGAGTGTCCCCACACCCTGCACATAGAAAGAGTAAGATTAAAAACAGTCTAAATAACAAGATAAAAGCGTGAGAGAAAAATAACAGGTGATGAAATAGGGTCAGCAAAAAAAGATCATCCATAACTAACCAAAAAACTTAGTCTATACCAACCAAAGGAAGGCCTACCTAATATTCAGTTTGAGACCTTGCATCTTCCCTTCATATCCCTCATTACCATGAGAAAAAATCAATAAATGAAGCCGATAAAAAAATGTATTTTTCAACCTAAACTGTAAAGGTTTGAATGCTTAGTAAAGAGGGATACTGAAAGTGGGTATGCAAGTCCATATAACGTTTGGTGCAGAGGTTAAAAGAGAAAAAGAAGAGGTAAAACATGATTTCTTGAAGTGTAATAGAGCCAACCAGCATGTTAGCAAAGCTTTCCTTCATAAAAAGAGTTGTTCTAAATTGCACAGAAAATAGCTAAGAAACAGAGGTGAAAAAACAACAGATTTGCATAAAAAAATAAATTGAAGGAAGAAGTTCATTGAACAACCAAGCCTTACTTAGTTTATAACCATAAATACAGGGTGTTCAGGATAAATTAGACAGAAACACATTTTTTTCTCCCAGATTTTTAAAACTTATTCACACTAACTCAGCTTGAATTTAAAGTTTAAGCCCTCCTTCATTCACATACACAATAAGAGCAAGAATGGATGACTGGGAGCCACCTGAATCGTGGAAGAAAATTACTTGTATCATGATGATACGCGCCTGCCATCAAAATAAGGAGAATATGGTCGCTCCTCAAGGCTCCCTGAACACTGGAAAAACAACTTGCATGAACTAGAGAATTGCAATGGAGACTATGGGGCAACTAAATTTCCCCAGACTATCATGGTTTTCAAATGCGTATCTTCATACGGTGATGTGATGCACACGAATCCCAATGTTTGTCCTCCAAACTCCCCTGATCTTAACCTGATGGATTATTATGTATGAGGCACTGTGGAGAAAGAGACCAATTGCTGTGCCAGTACTACAAGAGACCAGTTAATCCATAGAGTTAAAGTTTCTTCTGAGGGTCTATCAAGGGAAGTGTAAAATCAGCCTGCTCCAGGTTCTGGGCCCAGATTGAGTTTGCAGTACACGCTAATGGTGGTTATTTAGAGTAAAAATCTTCGACAACAGTCAAATTTTCTTCCCTATTGAATTTGTTTGAAATCAATTAAATTTTACAGATACCAAGCTCTTTTCTTTTTCCTGATGAAACTCATATTTATCCCAAACATCCTGTAGAGTATACACTGTAAATGGGCAAAATTACACTGTATGGTATATACTCTAAATTGGTAAAATTACAACGTGTTGGTACTTACTGAAAGAAGATCCTCGAACTAAATCACACATATTGGAAGACGAGTGCTGACAAATTTTTTGAAGATTGCTGTGTTGTCTAATGACAGACAACACATTGCTTGGTATGAGCATTGCTGCAAGCAAAGCCTGACAAGTCTGCAACTATGAAACATAATCACAAGTTAAACATTTTATATGAACCATGGAACATAATAAATTAAACCTATGATATGAACCATGAAATATAGTAATGCATTGAAAAAGGAACATTTAGACTTTACTCTGAAGGTAGAAATTTAAAATTCAATTAGACTACAGCAACACACACCTTAAATTTTTTTTGTTGCAATCAGCAACAGCATGAATGTCCACAAACAATGCAATCAAGCAATTACTAAGTTTATTCCCTTATATTTGATAAATTAGTCAAAGCCTTCACAACTACAACACACATGTTTGAAAGAGAAGTATAAAGGTACCATTTTGAAAGGAGCTAAAAGAACAGGGAATCTATAAACAAGGAATGTTCCCATACTAGATCCTTTGCACATAGAAACAGTAGGGTAAGAACCCAGTTGATGAGAAGGAATAAAGCTGAAGGAAGTTGTAGGTGCTGCTAAACAGGAGAGTAATGTACTAAAAATGATGGTCTGTAACATAATAAAAAAAAAAAAATTTCATTTCAGCAAAAAGAAGGCCTATCAAACTTTTAGCTCTGGACTTGATATTTTTTTCTAGAAGCACTCATTCCTACAGACACAACAGTTTGATCTCCCTGAGTATATTTATTCCCTTAGTGTAAAAGTATGATCAGAGATTTTTTGTTTTATATTAGCATGTCATTAATGTTAGTGAAATGGTTTTCCAGTCTCATAGAATATTACTCTATAATAATATCCATGGCCAAAAGTTTATCATCAGAAGTTTTGTGATATTTGCTCTTATGATAACCTACAAACAGGGTTGAAAGCTTGATATATCAAAAAATCTGTTGTCTTGTATACGAGTTTCAAATTTCTACTTTCAATGAAACTTAATGAATTAAGAAAACCTGCAACAATTCTTGTTTGATTTCAGTCTATCTTAAAGTCTTATTGAAAGTTGCATATTGAGTAAGCTCTTCAATCTATACTATAATAAGAGCCGCGTCCGTCCGTCTCTCTGTCTGTCCGAAGCCAGCCTGTAGTGTGTGATGAGCGTATCTGTGATACAAGCTCCAGCCTTATATATTTTGACAAGCCGTGTTCACGCGGCCTCATCAATTCTGGAGAGATTGTATTTTTTAATTTCTTACGGCCTTTCTCTCATTTCACCCTCTTTTTTATTTCAAATAAAGGGGGTGGACTAGTCTATAATAATAAAGACTGTTAAGGTAAGTTTAAACAACACAGGAGAACACTTACATATATTGATACATTTGAAAAATTCCTTTCTACTGTCAATTTGAGGTGTTGATTTCAAATCTGAAGTTGGTTTTTGTCTGTAAGCTACTGATTTTATCCAATTTTATACTTGCCATATTTTTTATTTTTTTGTAATTATAGGAAATTGCAATATCAGCCACAATTCTTTTGTTCACTTGAATCTTAAAATGGTATGAAAGTCATTTCTGTATATTTATTAAGGCAAAAGAATCAACATTAAAATTAAATTTGACAGTAAATTAGATTATTGTTGGTTGTGTCATATTTCTTGATAGTATTTCTTATAAAACATGAATCTTTATCTAAAAGTTTGATTAGCATCCATCAGAACATCATCACAGTCAATGAAAGCTAATAAATTTGTTTGTGTATTTTATGCAATCAGAAATTTGTCTGCAACTTTTGCCTTCGTACACTTCATCTGGGCAATCTCGTTTAATGCTTCAGCAGTAGTCAGCCATCATAATTTTGTCCCAGCACCCTTAGTAGCAATCATCCATGACTTTAAGGTCTTGGATGAATCATTCTCCTTGTTAGTCATTTACAGCTCCCAGGTTGTCAGGGAACTCATCAATGTAGCAAAATAGATACCAAAAGGGAAATATTTTGTAATGTAAAGCTGCGACAAGGATAGGCATTTTTTTTAATATCTGTTGTCGGGATGGCCAAAAAACCGTGAACACATTAAGGTCGAGAATCCCTCACACTTTGGGGAAGCATCGTGAGAAACCGCCAAGACAATAAGGTCAAGTTTCACCTACACTAAGGGGGGTTATGTGAGGGGCTCTAACCTTCACTCTCAAATCAGCCATGCTCCTCCAGTATTCAAACACTAACTTCTCCAGTTTACCTCACATCTGCAATATCTTTCACTATCTACCCACTTTCCACACATTCTTTAATTGATTTATACAACATTCTCACATGAACATTGACTTTTTGTAATGGCAAGCAAGTTTCAACAACAAAACTAGCATTAAAATACTATAGCTCAGGAAGAATGAAAAATTTACACAGTAGATGCAACATTTTTTCATGTACTTCCCATGCAAGAACACGCAACTCACTGATGAGTATGGCACCATACAACCTCTTAGGTACAACTTCTTCCTTCAGTTTGAGAGCTGCAATTAGATCCCTTCTATGGTGATTGGTTTTTGAGAGAAGAGGATCCCTGCACCCAAAAATTTATTCATTGAGTTCACTAACTATGATACATTTAAGCTTCATCAAAATTTGACACATTGTAAAGAACAGCAGATTATAACAAATTCTTTGTAACTTATTAGCAAATAAGGTTATAAAATGTTGGCAACTTGGCACACTCAAGACTGCATTATGAGCTGTTAACTAGCCATATCCTCACACTGACAGTAAGCTCAACCCTTAAGCGACCAAGTATATGTACGTTTCCTTTCAAAAAAGTAAAAAAAACTAATAAAATGAAGAAATGCATGTTATACCAGATTGTCTATGTTTGATACAACTTCTAGTTTAATTTAAACATTGACTTGAGAAAACGGTTGGTAACTATGGAGTGCATTTCATGTCTTGCAAGGAGAAGGATGTGTCAAAAAAGCTCTTCATCTTTTAACTTTTTGAAACAATGATGGATAAACCAGATGAGAAAATGCTTTGAAATAAATATGTTCTGATGTATGATTGTCTTGCTAGTGCATAAATTGGTTTAGAAACCTAAATTCAAATATTTGTAAGAATTACACTGAAAGTTTCAAACACACCAGATATGTCCAGTTGGTCTCACGACCAACACATTTGAAAGATGCTATTATGTCCACTTGGACTAATGACAAGAAAAATAAAATAAATGTAAACATTTGTTCAATAAAATTTAGGTTTGTTCATGAACAAGCTATATGAGAAAGAGTTAAAAAAACATCAATTATTTTTGTCGTTAATACATGAGTTGACACTACTTATTCCTGAGCAAATGATATTCAAATGATTCTCAGCAAATACTTTGCTGAGCAAATTTATTATTTGTTCAGCACTTTATTGCTACAACCTTTCATTTATATTCATCTGTATAAATTATTGAATAGAAATACAATCTTTTAAATCAAAAAGCAATCTTGTTTTACCGAAGCATCCCATAGTGGAACTGCAATGAGTTTCTACTCTTCAAAATTGCAAAATAGTATGATAGAAAAACATTGCTACGATCTTTTCCACTGACACTGAGGACAAACTGGATTGTGATGATGTTCTTGATGCTGACTTGTGATGCAAAAAAATGTTTAAGGACAGCATCCCCCATATTATGAGATCATGGGTGATATTGGAGTTATTGCTGCAATAGGAAGTGTAGGAGGTCAGGTACATCCTGTGAAAAAATGAAACTCGTACGTTCACTCGTTCGCCCACAACGAAGGTTTGAAAAATGGGGGAGAGGGGAGGGGGAAGGAGTATTTTATGTTACACCTCCCCCATGGCACTTTCTTCACAACTTGACGTTGCTGTCACCTCCTATGTCTCTGTATTACTCTATAATGATTTCAGAGGTCTAACCTGAACCGAAATTTTTAAAAAAATTTTAATTACAAATGTTTATATATCTTTGTTTTGCTTATAATGTAAACAATTGATTTTGGGTTTCAAAATGCTTCTTCTCTTACAGTTTTTAAGCTACAGTAATGATTTTGGTATCATTGGATGCAGAAAAACATGGACTTTTCATAAACTCAAATGGTTTTTCACAATAAATTCATATTTGAAAGATATGTCATAAATTTGCATTTTTTTGATGACATTTTTTATCAAATTTTTTTACTTCTTCTTGTAAATGAAAAATTTGGGAAAACCATTCAAGTTTTTGGAATGTCCACCCACGTCTTTCTGCTTCCAATCATACCAAAATTATTACTGTAGCTCAAAAACTATCGAACAAGAAGCATTTTGGAAACCCCCCCCCCCCCTAAATAATCGTTTTCTTCTATTTCCCTTTTTTTTCAGGAAAATCGCACTTCTTCATAGAAGATAATCGATTCTCATTTGCATTTCCTATCAGTATACTTAATTTCATTGCTTTAGGTTCAATAATAAAGAAAAAGGTTTGTACGGGGGATGGTGTCCTTAAGTTAGGTTATGTTAAGTTAGGTTAACTTAATTAAATTATTATCAATTTTTGTTTTGTTTCTGGCGCCAAAATGAATGTGGGACCTTCCAAGAACTGAAGAGCAAGGTCCCAGAGATTCTACAGAGATTATATATATATATATGAGAGATAGATAGATAAGATCCAGATATATATATATATATATGTATATATGAATATATGTATATATATATATATATATGTATGAATAAATATTTATGTTTTGCGTCTCGCAAATCCTAATTATAAATAAAACAGGGTGCGTACAGGCTCTGAGGTTCAAAATTCCACTACTTTTTCATGTCTTTTTATGCCAACCAAATCACATTTTCACTACCTCTCTCTGCCCAAAATAATGTCACACAAAGTTAAATTGCAGCACAATAAATGTATTTCAGTCATAAACTTCACAGAACATTCATCATTACTTGCAGGTCTTGTTTTCATAAATGTGTAAATGATCATCACAACACCAAACAATCATGCTGGACAGTTCAATAGCATCTGCTATGCATTTGCCAGTGCATTAAGTTTGTCATTAATTTCCGCATTCAGCCCCTTGAGTTGTTCTTGCTTGTCTTTGGCTGATTTCCTCAATGCATTTGACTTTGCCAGTAGGCGCAAATCATTCTTGTCCTCTGCCTTCCGTGCAAAGCTGTCAGCATCCTCCACCAGCGCTTGCAGACTCTCCTCCATCCTCTTCCGTTTTGTCTTCAGGTTCTCCACTTCATCCAGTTCTCTCTTCCTCTTCTCTCCCTTCTTCTGCTTCTCTGCCTCTTCCTTCTTTTGATCCAGGTAGTGTTGATAGCGCTGTCTGCCCTGTGAAGCTGAAAAGAGGAGTTTCTTGGAAATGTCAACCTTGGAGATACCTCCTACATGTTTGATGTGGTCCATGACCACTCTCTGCGCCACGATGGTGTTCTCACCCATGTTGACTTCCATGAGCTGCTTGCTCACAGAAAAGCCCCTTTCCACTGAAGCCTGGCCATGTGACAGGACCAGTAGCATCTTCACAACCAGCCACAGTTTCTTGAGGGAGGATGTGGCCAGCTGGCTGCTCCAGAAGACATCTAGCCAATCAGTGTCTTGCTGAAAACTGTTGCAAGTGCTGATCTTCCTCTGTGCCTCATCAAAGAACTCTGAAAACTGGCTCATCACCTCATCGATGTCACCCTGTGGTAGCCTCTTAGCATCGCTGAGCAGCTGCAGACAGTTTTTCAGCATGGACTTGGTCTTCTCTCTCTTTGTGCGATCCACAAAGACACTTGGCACCAGCCAGCCCATGTTTCGGGCCAACCCGAACTTCAAAGGTGACTTCTCAACAATCTTCTTGATGACAGCAACAAGGAAATTCTTCACATCATCCCTGAAGGAGAAAGCAAGCCTCTCGTTCACTTTCTTTGCAGCCATCTGATCTTTCAAAATACTTGCAGCAACAAAGCCAGGGTCAATCTTGCTATTTTGCAGGTAGATGGTCTTGTCATTGGCAAGTTGGTTGGCAAGTCTCGTCGTCTGAGCTTTCACGTTCTTGGCATGCTTTGTTCCTTTTGCATGACTCCTCACTGCCGCTATTCCATTGTTGGCGATGTCGAACTCCGACTCGCACGCGGTGCAAACCGCCATTGTTTTCAGTTTGGGATGCGGTGCTATCCATTGTTGAAAGTCTTTGTCTCGCAACCACAAGTTGTTGAAAGAACAACTGCCTGGCATGACGATAATTCCTCAGCTCAGTCTCGGCACCGTAACTCTAGTCACACACACACGGGATGGTCAAGACCGATGATAAAAACTCAGCTCGAAAATGTTCAACAGTGGCGACAGGTCAACAATGGTCCGAGCGAGCGCGTGTCTTCAGTCACACTGAGCGCGTTTGGTTTCACGTGACGCCTGAGAATCAATCAAAATCGCGGACACTAAAGACGTAGCTGTATCAACCAATCAGAGCCCAAGTAACACTCGAAGGTTACTGACAACGCCTCGCTCAACGCGGACCAAACGGAACGAAAATTGTCAACAGTAAAATTTTCTTTTCATGAAAATCCTAAAATTTCATGACTTTCAATGACCATTTTTAAAATTCCACTACTTTCGAGGCCTCGAATTTTATTTTCGAAATTCAACTACTTTCCATGCTTCTCCATGCCTGTACGCACCCTGATAAAAGAGCAAAGAAAGTCGCTTTTAAATTCAACGTACTTATTCTTACAGTCTAATACTAAAAGAAGAACGTTTCGACCTGTTAGGTCATTTTCAACTTCTGTCGATAGAAAATCACAAAATCCAATAATATTTCAAGTAAAATTGCAGACAATGAGGAAAAATAAAAATAAAATAACATCATACTAAAAAACAACAAATACAACCTAAACTAGCTGAAGGGGGCATGCAAACTGACTAACATTCAAACCGATTTTTCCGTTAAAATATACAAAGATTCTAAAATGCGAAGTTTAATAATACCAGATATGGATTCAATTATTTTGAAATCGTTCAAGCGCACTGGAAGATCCCATTTCTCTGCATGAGAACGGATGGCAGAATGAAATGGCGTAGAGAGAAGGAGGCCTGTTCTAAAACTCCTACCAGCATGCTCAGCAACGCGAATACTAAAGGCCCGTTTTGTTGAGCCCACGTACTCAGACGCACAACGTGCGCAACAATATTTGTAGATAACAGATGAGAGTATGCCTTTGGGAATTTTACCCTTATAATTGAAATATGACCCTATTTTGAACGTATTGACCAATATAATTTTGAAATCTATATGCATGAAATGTTTAGATAATAGTAAATGCAATTCCTTTTTCAGTTTTTCTGATTTGTACCCAAAATACGGTAATGTCAGGTAAAACGGCTTGTTATTGACTAAGCATGAATTTAGCTTGCTGTAAAATTTATTATTCAAGAAATTTTTAATAGCTGAATCAATGAGTTGGCAGGGAAAACTGTTGCATCTAAAAAAATACTTCAAAATATTGAATGCTTTATGAAGAGAGGAAAATGACGAACATATACTATTTGCCCTGAAAAGTAAAGTCTTAATGCTGTTCATTTTGAATCTGAAAGTGCAAAAACTAAAAAAACTGATCCCAAGCCCTGTGAAAGTATTTTTACGAAAGAATGAACTGTGAAACCTGCCATTGTTGCGAGAAATAAGGGCATCCAGGAATGGAAGACTACCGTTTACTTCAGTCTCCATGGTAAATTTTACGTTAGGGTGTTGGGCATTCATGTAGTCTGAAAAAAGATTGCAATGAGAACTGCTCTTAAACAGTAAAAATGTATCGTCAACGTACCTCCTATAAAATGCAGGCTTAAAATCTGAAGGACAGGAGTCTAACCACCGTCGCTCATGGAAACACATAAAACCATTGGCAAAAGTTGGCCCTAATAAAAGGCCCATTCCTAGACTGTCAAGTTGCTGATAAAATTTGTTATCAAATTTAAAAAAAGAATTCAGTACAGATAGTTTAAGAAGGTCACAGAATAAAGATTTTGACAAGCCAATAACAGATTCTACGTTAGCAAATAAGTAATTAAGACAAATTTCGATGGTCTCGTGCAAGGGAATATTCGTAAAAAGACTCTCAATAACGAACGACACCATGAAGAAATAATCGGCCTGGTTAAGGGACGTAACCTCTTCGACAAACGATTTTGAATTCTGGACAGTATAGGGGTTACACGTAAATGGTGCCAAGATTGGAACTAAAAATTTAGCGAGAGAAAAACTTGGGGTTCAGTAAGTGGCAAAAATTGGTCTGAATTTGAAATCTAAATTTAAATTGGGCTTATGAATTTTTATTAATCCATATAAAGTTCCCGGCCCAGAGCCCGATACAGACAAAGATTTATATATCTCTTCAGTTATTAATGACAAATTTTTAAATTTTCTCAAAAAATTGTTGATCTTATCCTCAACACGAGTAGTATATTTTAAGATAGGTTCAGTAATCTCCCTAAAGCCGTTTTACCTGACATTACCGTATTTTGGGTACAAATCGGAAAAACTGAAAAAGGAATTGCATTTACTATTATCTAAACATTTCATGCATATAAATTTCAAAATTATATTGGTCAATACGTTCAAAATAGGGTCATATTTCAATTATAAGGATAAAACTCCCAAAGGCATGCTCTCATCTGTTATCTACAAATATTGTTACGCACATTTTGCGTCTGAGTACGTGGGCTCAACAAAACGGGCCCTTAGTATTCGCGTTGCTGAGCATGCTGGTAGGAGTTTTAGAACAGGCCTCCTTCTCTCTACGCCATCTCACTCTGCCATCCGTTCTCATGCAGAGAAATGCGATGTTCCAGTGCGCTTAAACGATTTTAAAATAATTGCATCCACATCTGGTATTAATAAACTTCGTATTTTAGAATCTTTGTATATTTTAATGGAAAAACCGGTTTTGAATGATAGTCTGCATTCCCCCTTCAGCTAGTTTAGGTTGTATTTGTTGTTTTTCAGTATGATGTTTTTATTTTTATTTTTCCTCATTGTCTGCAATTTTACTTGAAATATTATTGGATTTTGTGATTTTCTATCGACAGAAGTTGAAAATGACCTAACAGGTCGAAACGTTCTTATTTTAGTATTAGACTGTAGGAATAAGAATGTTGAATTTAAAAGCGACTTTCTTTGCTCTTTTATTTATAAAGTATATATGTATACATATATGTTTATATGTGTATATATATGTATATGTGTATATATATCAGGGTTGGCACATAAAAAAACCCACCCAAAAAAGCCCCAAAAAAAACACATGAAAAAACCCACTAAATAGTGGGTTTTTTTGGGGCTTCTTTGAGTTTTATTAGTGCTATTTAAATTTCACTTGTTTTCAAGCTTATAGAATCAAAATGAGCTAAATAGTTATATTGTCAAAAATTTGTCCAAGGCATTTGCATGATTATGACAATAAATATTGAAAAACAAAAAAACACCACCATAAAAATAAAATAAGAAAACCCTAATCACAAAAAAAAACTCGAACGACTAGTAAATTTCCATGAGTTCCATTTCCAAAGTAAAAAACCAAAACTTATAAACAAATGCAGTTTGACTATTTGAAAGTATAGAGCTTCTGAATTCTTCCTCTGTCTTCTAGACTAGACTGCTACTACAGTACTACTGTATTTCTCTTTCTACATCCACTGCCATTTCATCATTGTCATCCATATCATGATCATTTGTGAGGTGGCGATATGAGACCAATTTCTGTGCTCGTTCCGTTCCTAATCTATTTCTCAATTTATTCTACACATTTCCAAATGTTTAGAAAATTCTCTCGATGGATCCTGAACTTGCGGGGCAAGAATGAAGATTGCTTATAAACTTGCAGAAACCCTCTGCCAGTGTTTTTTTTTTCAGGAATCTACATTTTCTGCTGTTTCATGTCTTGAATATCCCACCATCAACAAGGAGTCATTGTCTTAGTGATATTCTTGTTGAACATGTGTTTTGGGCAGATGTTGGAGTCCTTCAATTTATACAAATAAATCCCACCGATGAACTCCGTATTGTACTCAGCCAACCACTCTTCAATATGTGTCTCCTGTGAGAGCTTTGCCTGAAATAAGTCTAACAATTATAGTCAGATGGGGTAAGACACAACCGCAGCCATCATGGGGTAAGAAAGTAAAGAAACGACTGGCCAACGGTGAGCATTCAAGCTGCACTGGAACAAATTTGACGATGGAATCTGTTAGAGCATTTATTTCAAATCATTTTAGTATTTGTTGCTATCCTGAACTGCAAAAAGTAATTTTTTTGGCAAATTTAAAAAAAAATTTTTGGGATGCACTACATGTTGTAACATGTAACACTGTGGTTGACTGACTTGACTTGTGCTGCTAAGCCCTCCAGCTCACACAATACACATGTTAAGTTGTTAACAGCATGACTGTTGAGTGATGTGCAGCTGTCTTGCTTCAAGTTGCTTGTGGTGGTTACTTATGATCTGCATGGTGCTTCCCTCTCATATGACTTGCATCTGTCTGCTGCTAAAACAACTTACAACGAATTGACAAGCATAGCAATTCTCTTTACGCATCTTATATCTTTACGGACTGCATAGCTATGTCCCTATGCATATGGTAATTGGTAAATGGTAATTGTGATGGACAAACTTAATTCATATATTGTTCATGTAATGTAATAATTCATACAATAATGTAATATAATGTTGGAAATAAAGCAATCAAATAACAATATTTACTCAATAAGTGTATATATATAAACCTGGAAAAGAGGCAACTGGAGCTGTGTGAATAACTCTTTTAAACAAAAACAGGTATTACAAAAAAAAAACAATATAGCCCAAAAAAAAAAACAATAGAACCCAAAAAAACCCAATTTAACCCAAAAAAAAACACGTGGGTTGGGTTTTTTAAAAAACCCAGGGTTTTTTCCATCCCTGATATATATGTATATATATATGTATATGTGTGTATATATATGTATATGTGTATATATATGTATATATGTTTATATTTTATATATATATATATGTATAGAAAGTAGTAGTGATGTACCGATGTATCGGTATCGGTATCAGCAGTATCGGCCATTTTTAGTGGTATCGGTATCGGTATCCGCAAAATCCGGCCGATACTTTACTGATACTTTCCAATAATAAGTATTTTATTATTAAAATGAAGGTCATAAATCATGAAAGTAAAAGTATGTAACCTAATAATACCCATTGTGTGTTTATTTATTTATTTATTTGGTGTTCGCTTCTTAAGAAACATAGGTTGTGTGATGAGTTTACGGTATCATGGATACCGAATTCCTCAGTATAACATTAAAAGATGGCGTTTCCATGCATTTAAATATTTGACATTTTGTCAGGAGAGGTTTTATTAGGATATATAGGATAGGTTAGCTTAGATTAGGATAAGCTAGGTTAGCACAGGTTAGGTAATACTGACAGAATTTTTTCTCGGGTCCGCTTAACGATGACATTGTCCATGGAATCTCCACGGTCCTGCTACTATCTAATAACACCCTTGGTTTATTTGGAGTCCGCTTCTTCCATTTTCTTTGTCACGCTCACGAGGAGAGTTATAGTGACCGTATCTATGATACGAGTTTCACCAGTACGCAGTACAAGAATATTTTTCATCACGGGTGCCGTTAGGATGAATACATTCGTTGGGCATCGCATTTGGAAAATTTATTCAAGAAGGTTAGTGAATCCCGTCATTTTTGACGGACTGTGCGTACTTCTAATTAAATAAAAGCCTATTCATACATAGTAAATTAGCTAGCTAACTGTTGAATTATAGCGTTTAATCAGGCCCCCTAACTAAATTCACTACTTTGAATTCCCGATGAGTTACGTACGGTCATAACTGAAAGCGATGTAGCATGAATAGCTTAACCCTGTAGCAACATAAAATTATTATACATTTTTGACTAAAACCAATATAGTTTGACCTAATGTTCATTTCTTAAAGTATGTGACAGGCTAAAAAAAACCAAACCCATTTAATAAAGTCAAAAGTGCATTTGAAAGTTTTTGTGAATTTAATATAAAAGTAGCTGAAAATTTTATTTTAATTTAGCTCGTAAATCGTCAAATATTCCGAAGCTAAGACTTTATTTTAATTTAGCATGTATTTCGCCGTTCATAACGAATCTTGTATATTTCTTCTATGTTAAGATGTTTGAAAAATTCACGAACAATCTTATAGTTGAAAACATCTGAACGGGTTAGTTGATTGCTTTAATCGCAACTTGATGAATTTAAAAATGAGGAAAATTCCAAGGAACCTAATCATATTTACTAGGAATACGTTTCGGAGTCCAGCTATATCATCAGTTCGTAAAAGTAAAATTCATTATGACTACAATAAAAGAAAAAACGAAATGTTGGATACAGTCATTAAAGGAAATCACAAAAACAAAAATCAAAACATGTGCCAGAGAAAATAAAATCGACATGATCTACTTACAATTTGCAATGGGTAGAAACTGCCTGAATTGTCGAGGGCCGGTTTTCGTTTAAAGATATATAGCGACTCTAAAATTTCGAGGTCACATGTAGATGAAGCCGAATCTAAGATTTTGAAGTCCGCAGAGGATATTGGTTTGTTGCATTTCACTGCGTGATTACGTACGAATTGTGCGAATTGGTTCCCCGTGCGGAAGCTTCAACCCCGATGTTCGGCCATTCTGATGCAAAAACTTAGTGCCGTAATGCCGACGTACGATGATGTGCACTGCACACAACTGTACTACTGTAGGAATAAATCAGAAAGGCCGCTTCTCCATCAAAGAGTATCCATGCACCCGAATTGTACAAAGTAAGGCTGCTTCTTTTTTCCGGTACAAGGATACGCTTCCGATGGAGATGCGAGCCTCTCCGATTTATTCTTAACAGTTATACAGTTGTGTGCAGTGCACATCATCGTACGTCGGCATGACGTCACGAAATTTTTGTAACAGAAGGGCCGAACATCGGAGTTGAAGCTTCTGCGCGGGGAAATAATTAGCTTACTCCTCACACTCCGCAGTACGTTATCACGCAGTTAAAATGCAACGAACCAATATCCTCTGCGGACTTCAAAATCTAAGATTCGGCTTCAACTGCATGTGACCCCAAAATTTCCGAATCGTTACACATTTTCAGACGAAAACCGGCCCTCAACAATTCTGATGGTTCCTACTTATTACAAATTGTAACTAAATAATAATCTTGTCGATTTTAGTTTTTCTGGGACATGTTTTAATTTTATTTTTATTTTCTTGATTTCCTTGAATGACTGTATCCAACATTTTGTTTTTTCGTTCATTGCAGACATAACGATTTGTAAATTTACGAACTGATGATGGATCTGGACTCCGAAACGTATTCCTAATAGATATGATCAAGTTCCTTGAAATTTTCGTTTTTTAATTCTTCATCTTATAGATGGTTGAGTGTTTGCGGATATTTTCGGCTTCGAGGCTTATCGAATTTTACTATTTTCTTTTCGCCAAAGTATGTACTCATATTTGACGTGAATAACACGAAAATGACAATCCTTTTTTGGACAAATTATTGTTTTGGTCCACTTTTGGAGCCAGTTGCTATTATAGCTAGTCTACATTGCGTTGCAATACGATTAGAAACACATCAACAATATAGTTAACATAGCAAGAGAATTTTCTTTTTCATAATCCAAAACTTTATAGTCAATGTTTTTATATTATTAGATATATTAGCTAATAATTTTATTACTAGCCGGTTACCTCCGGTAACCGGCTAAGCTTAAGCCGGTTCAACCCGAGTATCGGGTTGTCCGACTTGCCTAAAAATAAAAAAATAAAAAAAAATAAAATAAAAATAAAAAATAAGAAAAAGAAAAAAAAAATAAAAAATAGAAAAAAATAAAAAAAAAATAAAAAAATGAAAATTAAAAAAAAAGTAAATAATAAAAAAATAAAGAAATAAAGAAGAAAAAAAATCAAAAAAAAAAAAAATTAAAAAACATTTAAATAAATAGTTTTCTGCAAATATAGACACCAGTGGCTTCAATTTAATACCTCACTCGACCATGTAGACTCAGCCAATTTTCCAAACGGACTCGCACAAATTTTGAGTTTTGCTATTAAGTATATAGATAACTCCCATGTAGGGGTTATAATGGTTTTATTTTAATACAAGTGTTCACGGCCCGCCAAAAATGGGATTCAATACCTTTCATGAACGAATTTTCAAGATGTAGATGACAAACAAATACAGTATATCCATCCTAACAGTATCCGTGATGAACAATATTTTTGTACTTGCTCACTGGTAAAACTCGTATCACAGATACGGTCATTATAACTATCCTTATGAGCGCGACAGAGAAATGGAAGAAACAGACACCAAACAAATAAACCAAGGGCAAGGGTATAATTAGGTAGCAGCATGACCCATGGAAATGCCAAGGACAATGTCAGCGTTAAGCTAGATGGACCCATGGAAAAATTCCGTCAACATTATTTAACCTATGGTATCCTAATTCTATGTTGTGACCCGCATCGCCGCAAAGTACTTTCACGACGCGAAGGCTTAGCGATCGTCATTACATGGTAGCAACTGCGGTTCTTGTAGGCCCGACACCACTAATGCGTTGTCCACTGTTGCCAATACGTAGAACGGAAAATCGGGTAGGTTTAAAATGTTTATGCCCAGCACATATGCACAAGAACACACAAAGCTCTCTTGACTCGGAGTTCCCCTCTGGTGACAAATCACCATTACTCAAAACTATTACTTCGGGCACAGCTATTCTCAAAATTACTATATTTAATTTAATGTTTTTTAATTATTCAATATGGCCTGAAAGCTGTACAAAAGCGACATGGTTAGGAAAAATGCGCAAATTACTGCGATCACAACAACCAATTCAATACTACTAACCTATCCTGATAAAATTTCAAACATATCAATGCATGTACAGACGATCTTTCAATGTTACACTAATGAATTCGGTATCCATGATACCGGAAACTCAGACATCCTATGTTTCTTGAGAAGCGGACACCGAACAAACACAAAGAAACGCACAAAGGGTATTATTAGGTTAGATGATTGTAAAAGTATCGGTATCGGTAGTAGTATCGGTCAAAGTATCGGTATTTTCAAGTATCGGAGTATCGGTATCGGTATCGGCCAAAAAATGGGTATCGGTATCGGCCAAAAAAATGGTATCGGTACATCACTAGAAAGTAGATTAATTGCAGTAGAAATAAACATAAATTAGCAAGGATCCCTTCTCACATGAAAAATCCATTTATACTGTCCAGAACATCAATTCAATTTTGATAAATCAAAAAAATTTTTCACTTTTTCCCCTAAACAAGTGGTGACAGATCACCTACAAGTACCCTCTCCTAAATCAGCTAGGTAAATTTGGGGCTGGCTGCCAGGGGTGGGCATCAATCAAGTCTTCAGAATCTTCCATTTTTGAGCCATTTGACTCAAGCAAGAATGTGCGGAAGGCTGATTGAAGCAGTAGAATTACTGCTGGTTGGTGGCTGTGCTTGTAGTGGTGGATAAGTGGCAGGAGACGCATGGTCAGGACATTCATGAGGACTGTCCATGTTACCCAGTGCCAAGTTTTGCCCGATAAATACCAACTTGGCAGCTATGTCTGTGCCCGTGTCGATTCTTTCTTGCAGAAGGTACTAATGCATGTCTGCTAAAGAATTGCTCAACAGATGCACTGGAGCAGGGTGGTTGTAGAATATTTGAGGCAATGCGGCTCAGCTGAGTTAATCAACAGATCCCGTTCCACCAACTAGATGGAGAAGTTTTGTGTCTAGCACTCCAAATAAATGACTGAAAAAAAGTTTGCTTTGGACCTGTAATCTGCCAACTTGGCCACAATTTGGGTTGCATCCATGTCTGGCAGTTGTTTTGCAATATCCTGGATTTCCTGCCTTGCATACATCTGTTGAGCAGAATATGCATTTCACTTTTGCCACTTTCCTATCACTGGGGACATCTTAGAATAATATTGCAACTGGAGTCTTCTTTCTGCCTGGCATTGTGACTTTTACTCAGAGTCACTCACAATACTAAAAATGCTACACCACAACAGCAACATGTGCTGGGTACTGAGAATAACAACAAAGTTACTTACAGCATTGCCAAATTTCAGTCAGACTCAGTTTAGCCAAATCTTACAGTATAAATTGCAGACACTACATTGAATTGACAGAAAAAGCTCATCTATGACCACCAGTAAAGATATATTATTTACACACTTCGTTTGGGTAGTTGAAGGGGATACACATGCATTGTAAAAAAATGAAATATCAAAACATGAAACCATAGAAAATGAAAAATGTCCTACAACCGTAGAAAACCATGAATTACGGGATATGCTGTTTTATTTTATAATCTGATATGGAAAAAATTAATGTAATGCATTTTTTTCCATGCTGAGTTATTTTAAAACAAAATATTTAAAAAATATAAATATTCATTTAATTTAGTCATATTTTTATAAATAACATGTTTTTTTTTTATAAATAAGCACAGTTTTTTCAAGTCACATCTCTGATGCTGACTATTATAGTTAATAGGAAATGCAAGCATTAGACACCGATGATGACCAAGATCAAAAAGAAGAGCCTATGGCAGTGAACAAAATCTGCACAAGATTAGAAACTCAAAATCATCTGCAAGTTTGAACATCTTTGACAAGGTAGAACTAGAAGAAAGGCAAATAAATTGCTGATTATGGCTTGCTTCCTTTCTGAGACATTTCAGCTGCTATTACCATATGTGAAATGCCACTGAACTATTTCAAACTATTTGTAATGGATAGGCTCCTTGATGAAATATGTCTACAAACTAACATGTGGCCACACAAGAAGATCCAGACTAGAATCACTACAATGGCTAGGCATCTGAATGTTGATGACCATTACAAAAGTACCAAGCGATTTCACTGGTCTCAGTATGCTGTGAATGAAAAAATGGCTTCTGCCATGTCATGTAAAAGGTGGGAGGATTTAATAGCAAATTTTCACCTCATTGACAATGGTGAAATGGATCATTCAGACAAGCTAGCTTAGGTCAAATTCTTTTTACATCATCTCTATGGAAAATTCAAGATGTTTTCAATGGAAGTGCAGACAAACAGATTGTGTCATTGACAGAAGCCTCTTCAATAAAGCAATACATTACAAAAAAGCCCCACAAATGGGGTTACAAGATTTTTATCCTTATCCCATATACCAATAAGATTTCTCCCTGATCAACCTGGGATTTCTGACTTAGCAAGTGACAATTTGGTTCTTTGTCTTGAAAGCTTGTGTAACACTGCAACGAACCTATTCTAGATATTCTGTTTGAAGTCGCAAGTTTATTTGGGCTGCAATAATTAGTGCAACTGTTTCTTGTCATTTTATCAATAATAAGACAACTTAGTTCTTATTACTCATCATGCCAATCTTTTTCTAAACTAGTCCCTGCTGTATTTAGTAACTAACTATTTATGATATTCATAAAGAATTGTCTATTATTTTGATATAAAAAATAATACAATTTTTTCTGATCTTACAACACTCATAAGTCCAACTGGACATGGATGTCCTCTTCCAATCCATCCTTGTTACTGTACGACCAACTGGACATATACGTCCTCTTTAAATTCTTGTAACTAAAGGATTTTTGAACATTGTAGCATAATTCTTCATCATCCTCATATATTCATTCTATAAGAATTATTTGAAAATTTGTTTTCAAACAATAAAGAATGCAGTAGCTATAGGGTTAACACATTAACTGCAATTGCTTAAACTGAAGATCATCATTCAATTCCAATTTGAAATAAATTGTAGCAGGCAATATTTGAAATAGCAAACATTAACTAGAATGTGCCTTCATTTAGCTATCATTAAGAATCTATGAATATTGAATTAGTGACTGTAGGTTGGTCTTCAATTGTTAGACAAATTATAAATGGATTTGAGCTATGTCAAGGGTTAATGCTATTATTGGGAGAAACAATATTGTTCTTAAATATTTCATCCTAAGCATGAGGACTGACAGCTTAACACGTTCATTGCATATTGGGCCACATGTGTACAAGAGGTAAATTGCCCACTTGCGTGCCGGTATAAATGCACAACATTTTATCTGTTTCGCGATGTTTTTGCAAAAATAGTTGTTATCATGCTGGGTAAAATGTTATTGTGCAATTGTATGCTTTATATTCATTAGGAAGAAATCAAATTTATTCAAGCTGGAAAATCAATTTCCCTAATCTGCTACTTACATTCTAACCAAAGCAACTGTTAACAACCGCAGAAACGCCGTGAACGTGTTAAAAACTTTAAATACTACAAGAGAATGCTTTAGAGGATGTTTGCTACTGTTTACAAAAATAAAATAATGAAATACTCTATTGCAATGGACTTGAACTTGAAAGTAAGGGCAACAGTGTCAGGACCTTGGTTACAGCCTACAATTCCCACGGTAATACTCACAAGAATTCAGCGCTTTTGCATCTAACATGTTCAATAAAATACTCAGGGTTCACCAAGCCTTGTCACGAGCTACCATTTCACGGCACTCCTGGGAGAACCACTCCATCAAAAAAACACTCTCTGGCATGGTGGGTCACTAAAACCCACTTTACATGGCCAACTTATTTCAGTCATGGTCTTTACTCCAGGCACGAACAAGGAAAATTTACATGGTATCAATAATAATCAACTTACACTCCTGACCCACTCCACTAAGACTGCTCATACCACTATTATCTTCAACATATCTGGTATACAACTTGTTCTTTCCATACTGCTTTAAAGGCACCGTCTAGCCAGAAGTCCAAATTTGTCATATATTTTATTATTGCTCAATTTGGTAGAGCATTGCATAGTTACCATGCAGTAAAAAATCTGGAAGCATCTGAAGTACCTAAGGGGGATAAACAGGGGTGGCAGGGGAAGGGTCGCATGGAGCGTCAGCGCTCATATGAAATATCATTTTAGTTAGTTTTGCTTACTGACTGCTTATTGCTAATGAGATATGTACTTATCATTCAGCTGTTCAAGAATTTTTAAGATTTGGCAGCGTTGAGTGCTCGGTACCTTCCAAGGACCTCCCCCCCCCTCATCCTGTTCTGTAAGCATATGTAAGACTGCTGGCCGGAGAGGAGCTCAGTGTGAATTGAATGCCTAGGCTATTACGGTGTCAATCGACGAGCTGAATCTGCCTGTCAAGCTCAGAGAAGCTGGTACTGCATCTGCTGAATTTAGTTAGGATTGAAGAACACCGCAGGTGTACCTAGTGATGCAAAAAAACGGTTTTATTTGATTGCGTTTTTTTTGCAAAAAAAACGTGTTTTTTATGTGTTTTTTTTGTTTTTTTTGGTTTTTTTTGCTCACCTAAATTTTGTCAAGTATATGTCTGGGTTTTTTTTTTTGGACACCTAAAATATATTAATATCCATGTTTTTTAGTCATTTTATTGTTATAAAAACATCAAAAAGAAAGCATACAGTAAAAGTGGTGGCAGATAACCCACAATTACCTAGAGGAATCTAAGAGGAACAGCAGGAGCTACGGAACTTATATTGATGGAGTCAAAATTCAAAGCTTACTATCTCTACTAAGTCTGATTTTATTTTTATGTGACCAAAAAAATCAGACATAGCAGAGATATATGCAGGCAGAGATATATGCAGAGATAACAATGGAGAACTGCGACGTTTACTGGTACGATGTTGTACAGGTAGGGATGCGGACCAAATGCGCGGGCCCTAAAGAGCTCACTGCTTATAAGACCTCTGAGCACAGGGGTAGGGAGGCATGCTTGCTCGCACAGATAATAATAAGCTCTGAATTTTGACTCCATCAATATAAGTTCTGTGGCTCCTGCTGTACCTCTTAGACCCCTCTAGGTAATTGTGGGTTATCTGCCACCACTTTTACTGTATGGTTTCTTTTTTATGTTTTCATTACAAAAAAATGACTAAAAACCATAGATATTAATATATTTTAGGTGACCAAAAAAATAAGCGGTTTTTTTAAAAACATGTTTTTTTTTACAAAAAATTCTGACTAATCTAAATGAATATTAATATATTTTCTGGTACCAAATATAACCATGCTGTTTTTTTTTACAAAGAATCATAACTAAAAAACATATTTTATGTGACCTAAAAAGCCCCATGCAGTTTTAAAAAAAACATGTTTTTTACTAAAAAATCATGACTGAAAAAAACATGAATATATTTATCAGACCAAAAAAATGTTTTTGTACTAAAAAATCATGACTAAAAAACATGAATATATTTATGAGACCTAAAATGGTGTTTTTTAAAAATTATGTTTTTTTTACAAACAATGATGTACAAGAAAACCTGGATATGAATATATTTTATGCGACCAAAAAAACCATGCTGTTTCATTTTATGCATTTTTCATAAAAAATTGTCTTAAAATCATGGATATTAACATTTTGTTACTAAAAAAATCATTGTTTGATTTTAAACATGTTTTTTCATTAAAAAGTTATTATGATTCATTTTTTGGTCACGACTTTTTTGTAAAAAAAACACCCCCTCAGGGGGATACAACTATTGTATCTATGGGAACTAGCGCTCCCAGGAGGACAATGTGAGTGCCCAAGCTGAGAGTTAGGTAGGCCTCCTTTTTGTTAAAATAAAATGCTTTTGTTATGTTGAGGACCACCTTTTTCGATTCACTGCTGTCCTGTTTTTCAGCACCTAATACTGTCTTCTTCAACTTTGATCTTGTTTCATAATCTTCCTTCCTCTCTTTGGATCGCATTTGTTGCTGGGTAGGGAGGCTAAAACTAATGACTAATCTAATCTGTAAAAAAACATGGATATTAATTTATTTTAGGTGACCAAAAAAACCATGCTTTTTGAAAAAATTTTTTTTTACAAAAAACAGGAGTATTATTAAATTTAATCTGACCAAAAAAAACATGACATTTTAAAAAACATGTTTTTTTTTCACAAAAAGTCATTAATACCCATGTTTTTATGTCATGATTTTTTGGTAAAGAAAACATGATTTAAAAAAAACCAGCATGGTTTTTTTGGCACATAAAATATATTAATATCCACATTTTTTAATCATGATTTTTCTGTAAAAAGATGTTTAAAAAAAAACAGCATGGTTGTTTATGGTAAAATAAAGTATATTAATATCCATGTTTTTTAGTCATGACTTTTTTGTAACCAAAACATTCAAAAAATAGCATGGATTTTTTGGTCACATAAGATATATTAATATCCATTAGAATCATACCAGGTCTTAGAATAAAATATCCACAAAGAATCTATTCACTCTATAAAACCTTTTGGAGACTAGCTCCATCCTCAGTAAGTCATGCAGTCAAATGTTTTTCAAAGGAACAGTGAAAATTCATTGTCCATTTCACCAAATTTTACTGAATGACTGAGGATGGAGCTGGTCTCCAAAAGGTTTTATGGAGTAAATAGATTCTTTGTAGATACTTTATTCTAAGACCTAGTACAGTTCTAATAAACATGATTTCAATATTAACAGCATTCTTTGTTTATAAGTTTCTAAAGACAACTCGATTAAAGAAAAATAACTTTCCTGATATTTACATCCGTGTTTTTTTTAGTCATGATTTTTGTAAATGTTGAAAAAAAACAATTTTTTGGTCCCATAAAATATAATAGCCATGTTTTTTTAGTCAAGATTTTTCAGTTAAAAAACAATGTTTTAAAAAAAACAGCATTGAATTTTTAAGGTCACATAAATATATTATTATCCATGTTTTATATTCATAATTTTTGTATAAACAACATGTTTTTTTTTTGAACAGCATGGTTTTTTAGTCACATCCCTATCAAAGACCATAAGTAAAGATATGTTATTATGACACACCATTTTGGGACTTGAAGGTCATTCACATGTATTGTAAAACAAATGAAATATCAAAGCATGAAACCTCGGAAAATGAAAAATTTCATAAAACCATGGAAAACCACCAATCAAGATGTATGTTGTTTTATTTTATAATCTGACATGAAAACACATAATGTAATGTGGTTCTTTTTCTTGCCGAGTTATTTTAAGACAAAATATTTAATAAAAACTAAAATATGCACGTTTTTTTTGGCCACGGTTTTTTTTGTAAAAAAAACGTGTTTTTTTTAAAAAAAACGGCATGGTTTTTTTTGAGTCACATCTCTAGGTGTACCTGAGCGACGCATTACTCCTGAGCCTCACGCGCTCGGTACCTGGCTCCAGGTATCACTTGTGATACCAGTTTCTCCAAGGAACCACAAAATACTTTGTTAAAAGTTAGCCAAAGTCAAGCCAATATTTCACAAAAGCTTTCACGTCAACCACGCCAATTTCTAGAAGCAATATACCTTGCAAATGAAAAAACTTGTTTCTCAGTACTAAAATGTGTTTACTGAACATTGCAAATACAAATATTCAAGCTGTCTTATCTCAGAAAGTTGTTTTGTAGAGCAATGATTCAGGTATCATTAGATGCGAAAAGAGTTGGTGCATAAAGTCAGAAGATTTTATTTTTAATTCATAATAGTTTTGTAGTTACAGTAAAAAATTTATCGAAAAAAAACGATTTAAAAAAAATTGAAATTTCATAAAAACTAAACTATTGCAAAATTCTAAATAATCCCTTGACTTTTTATGCACCAACTTTTTGCGCATCCAATGATACCCAAATCATTGCTCTACGACAAAAAATTTCTGAGATAAGACATCCTTGAAAATAACACATTTTTTTCTCAAATTTATTCCCATTATTTCGGTAATTATGGCGAATATGGGAAGAAGTGTGCAAGGCGACCCCTATTCATTTTCAAAAATACATAAGTATGCCGAATTTCATAGATTTAGATCCCATAGCAAAAATGTGAAGGCCATTTTCTTGATTCAGACTAGACGGTCCCCTTGACATCATATGGTCAATATTTACTTTAGTGTATTCAACAATTTAAAAAATGATGTTCCCATAAATTGGTAATAGGACATATTTTAGGACATTGTACATGACTGACACTTTGATTGCAAATGCTTGCTTTTAGAGATATTCAACTTTGAAGTTATAGGAATGTGGTGCATAAAAGTGAAGAAACAAACACATGAATGTGCTGTAATTGGTATAATTCAACACGGCTTACATCATTAGTTCTGAAAATAGGCTCCACAATAGGTCAATTCTAATAGCTTCTGTAGCTGTCACATAATTCAAGTTATTTTTTTCTTTGAGATTTACTGGAGCTTCAAAGAGGTCTCCATACAGCTCTATGGCCGAGTGTGTTTCTCTTGTCTAAGCTGGGTCAAGCTCAATTGAATGTCCAGCTTGGAGCTCCTTGATACCGTGATAATTTCAAACAAAAATAATTCACTCCAGTGACACTGGAAAACAAAAAAACTCCTATATACAGGACTCTGAGGGAGAAAGAAAAGGGAATTGAAATTAACTAATAGCTCTCAATGACATGGATAGAGCAGAAACACTCTACAGAATGCAGTGCCCTAGATACACAAAGCTACTATTAATTAACAGCAATAACACTGCATTGAGGGCTTTCATCCTCCCTTATCAGAGAGTTAAAAAACCTGTTTGGGAGCTTGACATTTGAAGTTAGTGTCCATGGGTGGTAGTCACATATTGTCTACTTGCTCGGTAAATCTGAAGGATGACAGTAATCTATTTCGCACTTTTCGGTGCCTAAACATAATAAATTAAATCAAAATAAACAAGTTTTCTGCTATGCACTTTCCGTCTGAAATGATTTTACTACGAGTTATAGCGGTAGGTTTAGTTTTGTCTTTGATGACGAATGTGCTTGAATGAACAGCTACTCATCGATTTTTAAATTTTTGTTGCTTGAATCATGGTAATAATATCGAAATAAACAACATTTCTTCTACACTTTTTTTGTCAAATGAGTATTTAACGAGGTATAGCGGTGGGTTTAGTTTCATCTTTGATGACGAGCGTGTCGAATGTGAGACTCTGCCATATCGCACGATCGATGAATTTCTTTTCGCTTCAAACACTGGTGTTGCGGTAAGTCATTTACCGCTATAACTAATAAAATACTCATTTCAGACGGAAAGTGCATAGAAGAACACTTGTTTATTTTGATTAAAATAACTATGGTTAGGCATTGAAATTTCCAAAATCGATTACTGTCATATTCTTCAAATTTACAACTTGTGCAGAGTAAATAAGTCATGAAAGATGAAAAAATGATGGTTCTGTTCATAAAATGAGGAACATAAGACCAAGATGAGAACATAAGGTCAAATTTTACTTTAATGCTGTCAACGATTTTCATAATTTTGTTGCGATGAATCAATAAAGGAACACATTTAAGAATGTTTTACATGATGACATTCTGCTTGCTGATGAGTTATTTTCGAATTATTCAACTTAGAAGTTGGCTTGTGCGTGCCAGGGAAGCGTGCGCGCCTAGCGTAATTTAATTAATAACTGAAGCTACCCTCCTATTACTAACGTAAAGAGGTTGGGTCGTGAGGGGTAGCCACAGATCTTCTAGTTAAAATTATAAATAAAGGTTTCTAGTGACATGCGTTTACATCGACTCCAAGGTGGCTGCCGCCATGGCGCCACCCAGTACCCAAGATGGTGGCAGCCATCTTGGAGTCGATGTAATTGGACGTCACTAGAAACCTTAATTTATAATTTTCACTAGAAGAACTGTGGCTACCTCTCACGACCCAACCTCTTTCCGTTTGTAATAGGGGATTAGCTTCTGTTTCTATTGCAAAAACAATGACTGCTTTTGCGCAAAAAAGGCCAGTCAGGAGTGCCGTTCGTATAACTTCAAACTAGAATAACTCGAAAAGTAAGCATTTGCGAGCACATTGTCATTCGTGTAAAACGTCTTAAAATCGACTATATTACCATTCTATAGCAACGAAATTATGAAAATTGTTGACAACATTAAAGTAAAATTTGACCAAACATAATAACACTAGCCTTGTTACCCCGTGCAACACTGTAGAAATTATACCACACGTTCTTACAAACCTGAAGTTGAGGGCCAACAGCATTGGGGCCTTTGTAACGGCCTTCAATTCCCTCCCCAATACTCACAACATTCACACTAAAAAGTTTAGCGCCCGTGTACCAGACTTGTTCTGGTACAACCGTCTTTTTATTTTCCTCCAGGGAGATCCAGGAGGATCTTGAAAGTCGATGGAATTTACTGGTACAACTGAATTTAAATGAAATTGGGGGTCAACAGCGTTGGGGCCTCTGTACTTGAACTTGAGGGCCGACAGTGTCAGGGCCTTTGTAATGGCCTACAATTCCCTTTTCAAAACTCACCCAAAAAAATTTCAGCACCAGTAAAATTGGTAAAGGGAACAGTGAAAATTCAGTACTGCAACTCCCCAACTACCGGGGCTCGGATCGCTTACTTGTTACTTGTTGGAATATGGCGTCCCACCAGTAGAGGCCCGGGCACCCTCGACCGCTTTGGTTTCAGCAGCTCAAATGCAGGGCATCTTGTCGGTGGTTGCCAAGAAAGTTGCAATTGCTTGTGCTGGGAACTTAGGGCTTATAATGGCTTCCCAGGTGACTGGCAGTCTTTCTTTGTGGTATGCTTCCATTAGGCATCTTCTTTCTGCTGCATATGCTGGACACTTCATTAACAGATGGTGCAGATCCTTTGCCTGATTGCATCTACTGCAAGAAGCAGGCAAGGATTTTGTATAATAGTGCCCGTGGCTTAGCAGGCACACCTCCAATCGAATCCTTGTAACAGCCACTTGGAGAGGTCTAGACAGCTTCAGTGGTATAGTGTTGCCAATATAAGGCTTGAAGCAGCGTAGGTGTGGTGAGAGCTTTGTCCAATTATTTTCCCATTCTCTCCTGATGAAGGTCTGAATTTTTTCAAGGAAATCCTTGTTGCTTAGGGGAATGTCAACTCTGAGCTGCAGGTCTAATGCCTCTCTTGCTAATGCATCAGCAGCTTCATTTCCCATGATACCACAGTGGCTTGGAACCCATTCAATTGCTATTGAGCCTGAAGGAAATTGCATAATCAAAGCGATGATCCACTGAATCAGAAGTGAGATTTCCTCTGCTGTGTGATTAGGGCTTGGATGGCACTTAGGGACTCTGTGAAGATAATGTATTTTGTTTGTTGCTTGGATATATATTGTAATGCAATGTAGATAGCATATAATTCTGCTGTGAAGATGCTGGAATTTTCTGGAAGCTTGGCTTTCAGTTGGAAGTTACAAGAGTAGACACCACAGCTGGCAGCACCACTGGTCACCGACCCATCCGTATATACTTGATTGCAGCCGTCATATATAGATGCTACCAGATCCCTGAACACAATTTGCCATTGTTCATTTGATTTTTGTTGCAGGTCCTCAGTTTTTGCTTTATTGGCAGTGCTGGTTTCATGTATCGCAGAGACATGGAGACTGTGGGAATATTTTTGTGGTTTACATTGTTTTTCTTGAATTCCTCCAACAGTCGTCCTGCCACTGGGAGAGGAAGAGGTAGGCTGTTGTACAGTGAGTATGGATAGTAATTTAGCACCATCTGCCGGATTGGATGCTCCTTAATGCTCTGTGTTCTGTATGCAGACGATACCAGTTTCATTTTGCGTCGGATGCTGAGGGGGCATAGATTGGCTTCTATTTCAAGCTTATAGGTAGGGGTGCATTTGAGTGCACCAATCATTATCCTGGCAGCAGCATACTGTATTCTATTTGGCTTGTTTAGGTTTGTTGTTGCTGCAGTATCATATAAGAAGCAACCATAATCTATTTTTGATAAGGTAGTTGCATTATAGAATCGGCACAAGGTTGTATAGTCTGCGCACCACTTACGTGCTGCAAGAATTCTCATTATACGCAAGTCTTTCTGGCAACGGTTTGTAAGGTAGGTGATGTGATGGGACCAGTTTAGAGCAGGGTCAATAACCATTCCCAGGAATTTTGTTTTTTATGCAGTTTGGATGGGCTGGTTTGCTAGAATCAATGGCTGCTCAAACTTTGCTTTTCTTTTAGAAAAAAGTATTACTTGTGATTTGGGGGCATAAAAGGTTAGTCCCCACTTGTGGGACCAGGTGTCTATGCTGGACAAGAATTTTTGCAATATTTCCTGGGAATCGTGTAATGTAGGCTGTCGTGTCCATATAGCAATGTTGTCTGTATACATAGAGTGTGAGAAGTCCGTTTGGGTCTTGCTGAATAAATCATTTATTCAGATGGTAAATAGAATGGGGCTTAGCACAGATCCTTGAGGCAAGCCATATTTTACTTGTTTTGGAGTGGAGGATTTATTGTTTATTCTCACTGTAATTTGTCTGTCTTTGATGAAGTCTTCTATAAATGCAGCCATATTTCCAGACAAGCCTGCTTCTTTCAGTTTGCACAGTAAGCCCTGGTGCCAGACACTGTCATATGCCCTGGATATGTCAAGGAATACTGCAGCACAGGACTGTCCTGTGAGAAAACTTTCTCTCACAGTGCTCTCCAGTCTGGTTATTGCATACATAGTACTGTGACCTGCTCTGAATCCACTCTGTGCAGCATCAAAGAATGAAGTTCTTTCCAGGTATGCCTACAATCGTTCAACAATCACTTTCTTAATTATTTTGCATAAACAGTTAGTCAAGGTGATTGGTCGATAAGAATCAAGGGAGGTTGCAATTTTCCCCGGTTTCAAAATGGGTATTACTATCCCTTCACGCCAATGTTTTGGGAATCTTGTTGTGAAGATGTAATTACAGAAATTAATCAGGGCATGTAGTTGTTGGGTTTCCAGTTGTTTGAGGAACATAAATGGTATTCAGTCAGCTCCAGGACAGCTGGAGTGGGATGATTTAAAGGCTGTCTGTAATTCCGTCATGGTAAATGGTTGGTTGTACCACAGTTGTCCGCATCTTTAAAAAGGCGTGGTATTCTGTTCTGTTGATCTTTGGAATGTTATGAAGTTTATATCACCTGAAATAGCATTTTGCTCTGAAAAGTGCTTTGCAAATGCATTGGCTATCTCTGTTGGGTCTCTAATTTTCTTATATTGGATTCAGCGGTCCATGTTGCCTAGGTGGTTGCGGTATTGTGTTAATGCCCCGTTTATATTTCTTTTAGCAGCTGTACATTCTTTATTCCACCAGGGCAGACGTCTTCTATTTGGTGTATTTGATGTTTTTACGTGTTCATTTGCTGCCTCAATGAAAGCGTCTATCACTGAGGAGCAGGCACTATTTGGAGTACTGAACGTTGTAGGAATGTGGATAGCCTTCCTGAAGGTTTCCCAGTCTGCTGATTTTATTTTCCAGAGTAGTGGCCTTTCCGGGCTCCTGTCTGCTGAAGTGGTTGTTATGAGTGGGAAGTGGTCACTGGTGAATGAGTGTGGCATTGGGTACCAGTGAAACTTAGGTGCAATCGATGGCAAGACAATTGTTAGATCTAGGTGGCTAAAATTAACACTGCTGTTCAGGAATGTGGGCTCTGCATTATTAAGGAGATCGTCCCACTTTTTCAACTCTTTTCGTCCAATTTGTTTGAAAATTGGCCAGTATATGTATTTTGTGAATGTGAACCTTTTTTACTGTTCATTTTTTCGATTTAGGCCTTGGTTTTTTTTTGAAAAAATTAGTTTTTTGGTATATTTTATGGATATTCCAAAACGGGATTTGTCGAGTTTTAATGCTAGAACAAAACCAAAGACAGTTTTAGAATCCTTGAAACATTTCTAACAAACTCACGGGCTTTTTTTCAAATTCAAATTTTTTCAATTTTTTTCAAATTTTTTAAAATTTCTAAAAACAGTAATTTTTTGGGTTTAGAGCTATATATTTTTCCAAAAAATTTGAATTTGAAAAAAAAAAGCCCGTGAGAGTTTGTTAGAAATATTCCAAGGATTTTAAAACTGTCTTTGGTTTTGTTCTAGCATCAAAACTCGAGGACTAGTCCCATTTTGAATGTTGAAAGTTAGAAGTGTTGGGTACAACCAAAAAACAAAATTTTTTGTTGAAGTGTAATATAATGAACAATTTATGTAATTCAATGCGGCTTTATTTTCATTTCGATAATTTCCATACATAACTTCATATTTAGAGTATGAATTGTGATTTCGAAACAAAAAATAAACAAAAAAAATTTTTCTTTTTTTCATGAATATGAAATTTTTTATTTTCAGTCCAATTCTTATGAAATTTGAATATGATATGTAACCTTTGAAAAGAAACAATTCATTCCATCCATTTTTTATTTAGGCCTTAGTTTTTGAAAAAATTTGACACATTGGTTTTTAGGTATTGATATTTCACTGGTATTGATATTTCAAAATGGGACTCATCATCGAGTTTTGATGCTAGAACAAAAACAAAGACAGTTTTAGAATCTTTTGAACATTTCTAACAACCTCACATGGGCTTTTTTCACATTTCCCATTTGGTTTTCTATTTATATGGGGTTGAAATGGGTTCAAATTATTAAATATTTTGGTCCCCTTAGCCCCCCTTAGGAGGGATCTATTGTCCGCAGCGCCATAAAATTTTAGGACCAAATAGTCCACCACCTAAGGGTCCTTTTCCAACAAAAACATGAAAAATGACTATCTGAGCGGCAGGGGCCTGGGACAATCTCCTTAAGGACACCACACCGTCTGGGTAGAAATCGGGATTAGTGTTGATTTTCTGTTTTTATATGCATCTTATAGAGGATTTTCTTGCGCTTCTGTTGGTACTTTCCGCTTACCTCTACTCCGAATGGTATGCCCCCCAGAGGGGGGAAAGCGATGGGGGTGGCTTGACCTTGAACCCTCCACTCCCCTCATTATCGGGCGTCAATTGAGCGTGTTTCTCTGCGGCAATGGCAATATAGTTCGTTCATGGGCTCCTTAAAGTGCTTTCATTATTCAAACGAAACATTCTAACGGTGAATAAATATTTTTCTATAATTTTTGACAATTTCCGAATTTAGCTGTTCTGCCGTATCTATGATACCGCAGCTTTCATTCATAGCTTGATGACAGCTGCAGTATCATAGCTACGGCTATGGCGAGTACACCAATCCAAAGGGCTTGAAAAGAGCTACAAAACAGAGGAGTTGAATTAAAAAAAAACGTATTTGGGTCCAAAAAATTTTCATTTTTTCAAAAAAGTGGTTGTTTTGAAGAATTACACGTATTGTCTTCTGATACTGATTTTTTCCCAGAGTTCCAGAGCTTCAGCAATGTAAATTATATCAATCAAAGGGCTTAAAAAGAGCTACAAAAGCTCAAGAGTTCATTGTTGACAACTTGGTAGTTCAAAAAATAAGAAGAAAAACAATTTTTTTTTGTGAAAAAACACGTTTATAGGGAAACTTGATAATTGGTTTCTCAAATGTATCTTCTTACACAATTTTAGAGCTACAAGAATGGTTTGTATACCATTCAATAGGGCTTAGCAAGGTGTATCCATACGCAATAGAACTTTTTGATACATCTATTTTTTAGAAAATTACATGACATGAAAAAAAAATTGAAAAAAGGTCACCTTTTTTTTAAAAAAAGTTCCCAAAATCCACAAAAAGAAGTTATCAAAATTCCCTATTGCGTATGGTTATATAGACATATAAGCAATCTAAAAACGAAGTACTGGTTCTATAACTTTAAAATTGTAGAAGATAGATTTTAAAAAAAAACTTTATCATATTTTTTGAAAGAAAAACAAAAATCTTGAGCAGATACAAAAATTTTGTCCAGGTAACAAATGATCTCTGCATCATTTCACACATACTATGACAATTTCAGAAAAATCCATCTGTAAATAAGACTTTTTTTTTACCCAGACGGTGTTCTCAAGTAGACATAAATTTGATGTCTCTAACTATTGATTTATGAAGTTCCCCCTCATATCCCTCTGTAGAGCCCCATGAGGGATGGTGGCCATTAACATCAGTGCAAATTAAGAATGGCTTTGGAAGCTTACTTACTAGCGAGGGTAATTCTGCAATAAGAATGTCATTTGATAGATTAGGAGGTATGTATGTTGCAAATGGTGCAACTAATTCCAGTTAGGTAGATCTGTGTTGCACATGCTTCCAGAGGGGTTTGGAGTTGTATTGGGTTGTGTGGTATGTTAGTGCAGACATGAATGGTTACACCTCCTCCATTTTGGGTAGCTGTCCTTACGTACTACTGGGCATCCATATCCAGGTAACCTGGCCTCCATGTTGGGTTTCAGAAAAGTTTTTTGTAAACATATCACATCAGCATGACAGTCATTTAGGAGGGATTTTAAAAATAGCACTTTTGTTTTATAACTTCTGATATTTCACTGTACAATTTTGATGCTCATTGTGAGGTATTGGCAGAGGAGAGACTCAAATTCTGTATGAATTCATTCATGAGTGTTTCAATGTTCAGTACTTGTCCAATTTCTACAAAGCATTCAATCTTTTCAGTCAGTTGGGTGGCCATGCATAGTTTCATTAGTGTTGGCAGCAGTTTTGTAAGATACATGATTACTTCACTATTTGTTGGGGTAATGTTGTTAGTTGATCTTGCATTGGTGGCATGTCTTGTCTCAGAGCAAGGTGCACATTGACTTGAATATTGGAGAGAAGTGGTTTGTGTTGCAGTTGTACCTTCATGATGGCAAGATGGCTGATTGCGTAGTTCTGCTAAAGTAGGCGTGGGCAGAGAGAGAGAGATGCTTTCTGTGTTGCTCTCATTGCTGCGGCAAGAGGTCTGTTGGGCTTGGGTGATCCACGTTGATTCTTGAGAGAAATGAGCATCATTCAAAGGAGTTGCATTTGGGGTTCTGGTTAAGGTTGGGCACATTTTGCGTCTTGGAAGAGGTGGAAACTGTGTTGGCGATGTACTGTCGTAGCTATGCTGCAGATGATTGCCTTTGTCTATACTTATTGCAGATGTGGCAGAATTAGGCAAGTTAGATTCCTTAGATGCATTGTTTACAGAGCTTACTCTTGCCCAGGCTTCAGCAAAACTTAGGTTTTCTTCTGCAACAAGCAAGCATGCTTTGTTTTCAGCTAAATATTGGGGGCATAGTTTGGATACGGCTGAGTGCGGTCCTCTACAGTTTGGGCACGTTGGCATGGCTTCCATTGAGGAGCACTCTAAGTATGTGTGGCCTTTTTTCCCGTAGTCCCCACATTTACTACTTGTGCTGGTATATTTCTGCCAAGAGTGGCCATACCTGCAGCACTTACCACACCTAAGGCTGAGAGGGCTGGGTATGAACTTGTCAATTTTGTAGCAACTGTATCCAATTTTTATTTTTTCTGGTGGAGTTGGGCACAAGAATGTAAGCACATAAAGAGGTAAATGGGCTTTGTTTGGGTCTGCAAGCATTTTTCTAATAGCAACTACTTTTAGAGGTTTTAGGTACATAGGCAGGTCTTCCAACGTGTCTCCCACAAATTCAGGGGCCCATCTCTTACCATATGAGAATTGACTGGTCCAGGCAACAGATGCAGAGATTGGTATGTTATCTTGGTTGATAAGGATAAACTTGGCTTTCAGTAGTGTAAGCACTTGTTTGTGTGTTTTAGTTATTAGGCTTCCAGATTTTTTGTGCTCAATTTTATCTACTGGACCACAGAAGAGATCTACTACTTTGCCTATTTTGATGGGGTTTATCCTGGCTAGGTTGGATGAGCTGGAAGAACAGTAGATTATTACTTGCCTTGTATTTTCAGGAATATTTTCCAAATTTATGTCACTGTTCAGGTCCAAACTAGCTGATTTGTTTGGGCTTTTATCCTGTTTTTCTTTTCCAGTGTTAGTTAGCACCATTGACCATAAGAACTTGCGCAGATTGTAGGGATTCTTCATCAGAGTCAGATATTATTCCACTTCCTATGGAGATGGACTCTAGCAGTTCTTCCTCTTGCTCTTCGCAGGTGCTGGCTGAGGCGAGGTTTTTTGTTGGTTGAAGTTTGGGGTCGTGTTCTTCTGCTTTCCTTTTTGTTGAGCTTCTATCTATTGTTTTTAAATCAGGAGGAGTTGTGGAAGAGATTTGGCTTTTTGCCTTTTTCTTCCCAACACCTCGGCCAGCTGGAGTCGAGCTTCCCCTACTTTTTTCCGGTAAGCCTGGTCCTGGCTTCATAACCAATAGCTTTGCACTCTCCACTCTTTAACACATGAGGTGCACGTGACCTACCGGTCGTCATTTAGGTGATTTTCATAATGCTGCTGGCCAACCAGCAGTCACTGACTCAATTTTTATAAATACTAAATGAAAGGTAAATAAAGGCATGATCCAGTCAATGTTTGCTATTTTTAGAATTTCTTACTACAATTGCATCTAAATTTGAATTGGACATTGAACTTCAGTTTAACCCGCCACACTTGACGTGTTAATTCTGGTTTTCCCTTTACACTTGGTACGATGGTCTTGAAACTTGAAATTGAGGGCCGACAGCGTCAGGGCCTTTGTAGCGGCCTACAATTCCCTCCACAATTTTCACACAAAGAGTTCAGCGCCTGGTACCAGACTTGTCCACTAAACTACTCAGGATCTACCAATCCTTGTCACAAGCTGCCATTGGATGGCAACACTGGGATAGCCAGTGTGTCAAAACACCATCCCCAGGCATATTGGGTCATTACTGAACATTCTACCTGACTGGCTCATTCCAGTCACTGTCTCTTACTCCAGGCACGCACAAGAAACATTTACATAGCTTCAATGATACTCAAATTACACTCCTGATCCAATCCAGCAAGACAGCTCATACCGCAATCATCTTCAGCACATCTGGCATACCACTCATTCTCTCCATACTGCTCAAGCACCACATTCATCAAACTTTTTCTCTCTTGCTATAACTTGCTACATTCCAGCACAAAATGCTCAATTGTTTCCTCCACTCCACTAATACACTGCCGACATAATCTGTAATTTTTCTTATTCCACCTCCATGAACGTCTGTTCACACTCAATGACTTACAACTCACGGTAAATCTGAAGGAGATGACAGTTGTCGATTTTCCACTTTTTGGTGCCTGAACTTGATTAATTGAATCAAAATAAACAAGTTTTCTTCTATGCACTTTTCGTCTCAAATGAGTATTTTACGATTTATAGCGGTAGGTTTAGTTTCGTCATTGATGACGAATGCGCTCGAATAAACAGCTACTCATCAATTTTCGAATTTTTGTTGCTTGAAACATGATAATAACATCGAAATAAACAACTTTTATTCTATACACTTTTTCGTCAAATGAGTATTTAACAAGGTATAGCGGTAGGTTTGGTTTCGTCTTTCAAGACAGAGCGCTGGAAGCGAGACGACATTGCAGTATTGCCATACAACTCGATCAAAGAATTTCTTTCCGCTTCAAAGACTGGAGTTGCGGTAAGTCATTTACCGCTATAACTAATAAAATACTCATTTGAGACAAAAAGTGCATAGAAGAAAACTTGTTTATTTCGATCTAATTAACTATGCTAAGGCATCGAAATTTACAAAATCGGCAACTGTCATCTCCTTCAGATTTACCCAACTCACAGCAAACAAGAGTTGACTTCCAAAACTACCATCATAGAACATCTCAAACTTAGGTGCTTCTTTTTTCATATACCAGTCAAGTGTAGGCTTCCGCATCATGCTAAGCCTCCACTTATTCAATCCATACTCTTTTGTTTGCCTCTCAATCTCTTTCTTCCACCTCTTGCAGTCCCACTCAGGCCCTACACCTCCAGGATTTATTGAACTGCAGTCATCCACAAGTCCCCCAATTCTAACATGAATAACCTTTTGCATACTAAGCTTCCTTTCATGCCCCCAACACACTTTCTCCCAATAGCTTACACTCAGATTCCATTCAAAAATTCGCTTAACCCATCTGCTATTCTGCATTCTTTCAATTCTCACCTTATAATTCAGCACCGCTTTCATCATTCTTTCTGAAAATAGGCTCCACCCATGGTCACCTCTAATGGCTTCTGTAGCTGTCCATTTCGGAGCACCCAATGCTAACCGTCCTACCTTATTTTGTATTACATCCAGCTTTTCAAGATCACTTCCATTCCTGGCAAGAGCACTCATACCATACATGACACCAGGTACAGCAACATACTTCCACATTCCTCTCACACGGTCACAAGTCTTT
Organism: Morinoia aosen; assembly: GCA_030386875.1. Classification (NCBI taxonomy): domain Eukaryota; kingdom Metazoa; phylum Arthropoda; class Malacostraca; order Amphipoda; family Talitridae; genus Morinoia; species Morinoia aosen. Next base: position 9,989,111 of record CM059564.1, on the reverse strand, counting down.
ACGCAACCACAGTCACAAGCGAACTCGCTCGGATCGCAACCGGTCCGCGGAACTATTGGTACCGGGCTACAGCTGAGTGAGCATTGCAATGGAAGGTGGAACAGGATGCATGAAAAGCTGTCAGAACAAAAATGAAAAATGTCATGAATTGTCCAATAGTGTTGTGAGGTTTGGATGTATAAATGTGCGTGGATGGAATGCAGGAAAGTTAGATGACCTTGTAGCAGAATTTGAGAATGGGAAGTTGGATTGTGTTGGTGTAGTAGAGACCCAAATGCGTGATAGAGTCAGTTTAGAATGTAAGGAGAGTAAGTACTCGTAATATAGCGAGCAATGAAAGTTCTAGTTAGAGAGACCTAAAGATGGCAACGCTCGTGACGGCAAGATCATCAGCCTGTTTCCGATTGGTGCTAGCCAGCTAAACAGTTCATGCTGACTGTAGCATACCGCTACATAAGCGTAAAAATTAGAAATTCGCTATTCATACTTAAATAAATTAATTAGTAGCATTAAAAATATTACTCTAATTTATTATTAATTATTTTCTACTTCTAATTCACCATCATGGAAGTTTTTGTGTAAATGCATGAAATAATACAAATAACACTTGACATTTTTCGAGAGAGAAGCCCTCTGGTGGCAATACTGCGCAGTTGCGCGTCTCTCCTTTCAAAGCCACACTTACTCTGGCGTCCTACTTAGCGGTGTTACAACAAAATTCTCGTGAGTTTATAAAAGTGTTAGGAAATAATCGTGTTCCTTCTTCGTTCTCGTGAGTAATCAATGTTAGAATATAATCGTGTTTTGCTTCGTGTTCAGTGAGTACTAATAAGTGACAGTGCAGTGTTAGTAGGGTACGTAGTATGCGTAGGAATCGTGGTGTCGCATGTTCTCATTCAGTGTTTTGTTTGTCTGTTTCTCAACGTGATTTAGCGTAAAATATTGCGTCAGATGTGTCATGATTTTATTTTATTCTGTGTCATGAATTTTATTATCAAAGCATAATCATGCTCGTTCTTTTTCTTTTCGATAATCTACTAATCTACAATTATCTCTGCTTGGAATGAACGCGGCGAAAATTGCCGGCGTTCGTTCGATAGCGTCTTGTGTAATGGCGGAACTTCACACCGTCGTCTTTTGTCACTACTCTGTGATTATAAATACTATAGGCATGTGTTATACTAGCATTTATTCTTTTCTTTACAAACCGACTGGCAGTAGTTTAAATTACGAAAAGTATTCATGCCTATGCTTGATAAATTTTGGAATTTCATTTCTTAATTCCATATCCTTGCAAACCTTTACGTAAATCGCACTTATTTCAATATAAAAACATTTCAATAAAATTTAATTTAACTCATCGCATTCTTGTGACAAAAACACCCACCTCCATCTGCCTATCTTAAGTGTGTGCAAATTGCTGGCGGGTCTGGCTCAGGCCGACGCGTAAAGCCGCCGGCTAATTCGACACACTGAACCTTTGTGCTTTCGTGTTTTCCTTCTTCGCGTATTTTCCGCCTGTGAAATCAACGTTTAGGATTTATATCCATGAACTTAGGATTTCTTATGTGTTTTTTTTACTGCTTTCAAAAGTGCAGTCACTTGATATTTTCACCATTTTCCGTAGATCTCGTGTTTATTTGCCCGTAGCCTCTGTAAGGAATCACGATCTTTATTCTTGGAAAATTCTTGAACCTAATGCTCGGAGTTTAAAGCCAGAGGCACTAGTGATTAAACAATTTATTTATTGTTTAAATCTGCTACAATCTGTCAACCAAAAATCTGTCCTATCTCTTTAGAGTTTGCCAAGGGTGAGAATCCTAATGTAGCCGGTGTCAGACCTGTAGGAGTTTCTCGGATTTCTCCGTGTGGGAAGAGTTGTCATTATTATGTTTGGATTTTCAGTAGTGGAAGGTCTTGATGTCTCTCCTGGAATGTTTCACCCAGCATCTTGGACCCCTGTGCAGGACCTCTACATCATCGCCATACACGCAACACTCACAGTTTTTAATCTCCCTGGGTTTTTTTCCTGAGCGCCATGATGATTGCTAAATGCTATTCTCACATAAGCAGTGATTAAGCTTGCTACTACTAATCTGAGCAAGTAATTCAACTTGCCCCTGCTAATGTGCCGACTTGATTCTGCTCACATGAGCCTGATTTTACTTGCTCACTCACACCCCACCTTGTTTTGGAGTCATTAGTTACTCCTGAACTACGTCATTGACCCTCGCTCAATCATCTCAAATTACCTAATTCAACTTCCCAAATACAACTCACTCACCCTGCCTACTCATCGCGAGTCGGCCTCCGTCAACGCCAGCCTGGTCCTCCGGCAAGGATTGCCCACCTAGACAAGCTCTCCGAGATCAAGAACCAAGCCGGTTGTCCTGGTTTCCTCTTCCAATAAACTCCGCCTAAAAAGAGCTGAGTTCCAATCCGTCTTTCATTGTCCCTCTCGTAATTTTCCCAGATAACTGTCGAGAATTGATCGAGTTTTTTCTTTGCCGTTCAAATTAATATTTACACTGAACCACCCAACGGCGGAAGTAAGAAAAACCCGACACTGGTGCATCGGCCGGGAAATTTTAAAAATAAAAGACTCAACTCGAAGTTTGGGAGATTGTGAGAGGATAATGTTGGCGTATCATTGTAGTGATAAATTTTCCCATGTCGTAGTGATTTGAGAAATTTCCTGTGGAGTTTGTCCGTGCTAATATCTCTCTGAGCAGCTCTAACAAAATTTTTTTTTTTCAGCGCTTTACTGTCCTTTTTTGTTTATCGTGCCTCAGTAGGTAGGAAAAATATTTTTTTCCTATTTCCGTGCTGTGCATTTATTTCCGACTACCGTAAAAATCTTCGCTTCCATTCTCTCTCTTTCCGTTTTCTTCAACGTTATTGATTGATTGAGTAGGTAGAAAAATAATTTTTCTCACCTGCTTATTTTTGTGCCTACGCAAATTGCCGCATACCGCATAAATTTTTCTCGTTTCCAATTTCATATTTCCTTCCTTCTGTTTTCGACTTAACCTGAATGATTGAGTAGGTAAAGAATTAACGCAAATACTTGCCACGTAATCCAAAGTCTTAGGCACTGATATCATTAATTGTGCATCCCAAAAAGAGATTGCTAGCATGCCTGACTCAGAGAACGAAGATCGAGCACACACAAGTCCCATTAGGCTCCCGCCCTTTATTCCGGAGGACGCTCACACCTGGTTTCAACAGTGTGAAGCAGTATTTAGGTATCATAAAATAAGTAATGAGATAGACAAATTCTACGCTCTCGTGAGCGCCGCGCCCACTAAACTATTGAATAACTCCAATGATATCTTAGAAAACCCTCCCGATCACAATCCTTACGGAATCTTGAAAGGCAAAATTTTGGCAAGGCTTCAGATGTCCGATGCGGACAAATTCCGAAGCCTTGTAGATGCCTCAGCTATTCCTTCTGTCTCTAGTTCTTTCTCTCCCACTTCGCTAGTTAAAGAACTGCGGAAACTCGCTACAGGTGTTGCCGTAGCTGAGGGATTTCTGAAGGAAGTTTTCATGACTAAGCTCGCCCCGAATGTGCGTCCTTTCCTCTCGTTAGCAGGGCCCGAGCAAACGTTAGAGAAATTAGCGGAAGCCGCAGAGACGGTGATCCGAAATATTAATTTGCCACGAGAACCACAAGTTGCTTCCTTGAATGTAGGAGCTACCAATTTCAGCCCGTCAAATACGGCGCAAAATCAATCCTCAGCCACAATAGATAAGCTGCAGCAGGACATCGCTGAAATAAAGCAAACTCTCCAAAATTTTCAAATAGGTCAGAGTGTGGCTCACATTCAGCAAGGCCCAGGGAGATTCCAGAGCCACCAAAATGCCTACGACTATCCCTCTGACTATCACTCTAACTATCCTCCTCCTCCTCCTCAACGCTTTGATAGAGGTAGATCTTATGATAGGTCAAATCAAGACCGCCGCTTCAGGTCGCGCTCTCGTGATGCCAGTAGCAATTTATGCTGGTACCACATGAAATTTGGTGACCAAGCTCGCAAATGTGCCTCTAGATACTGTCCTCGTTATACCGAAATGACTTCGGGAAACGCCATCTGCGACGCATAGTAGCGAGTACTGCGTTGCCTCATTCCCAGACTACTCGCCTCCTTACTATTCTCGATCCCGTCACCAAATACCGATTTTTAATCGACACTGGATCCAGTGTATCAATTATCCCAGCCACGGTGAAAGACAAAAATAATCCATTATTGGCCACATTACGCGCCGCAAACGGCACGCCAATACCTTGCTACGGCGAGAGAATTTTAGAGTGCGGTCTGGGATTGAGGAGAAAATTCTGCTTTACTTTCATGATAGCTGATGTTCAAGAACCAATAATTGGTGCTGACTTTCTAGCCAAATTCGGCATCGTTGTAGACATTAAGAATAGGTGTATTAGGGACGAGGAGACACAGATCTCAATTCCCGCTTGTAGCATAACTAGAGCTAATGTCTTGCATTCCTTCTCGATTGCTTTTCAAAGATGAGTGCATGTTTGAACAAGAACTTAAAAATTTCCCAGCATTAACAAACCCTAATTTAGCTTCTAACAACATGCAAACGTGCACAAAGCATTTCATAGAGACGACGGGACCGCCAGTTTTCTCCCGTGCTAGGCGACTGCCGCCCGATCGATTGGCGTTAGCTAAGAAAGAATTTGCGCGCTTACTCGAAGATGGCATCATCCGCACCTCCAAAAGCCCTTGGGCTAGCCCTCTTTTGCTAGTACCCAAGGCTAACGGTGAATTCAGACCATGCGGGGATTTCCGCAGGCTGAATGCCGTTACTTTACCTGATCGATATCCTATCCCCTACCTTCACGATTTCAGCGCAAATTTAGAGGGAGCACAAATATTCTCTAAGATAGACCTTCAGTCTGCCTTTCATCAAATTCCACTTGATGAGAGTGCTATACCTAAGACCGCGGTAATCACTCCGTTTGGTCTCTTTGAGTTCCTCAAAATGCCATATGGCTTGCGGAATGCCCCTCAGACATTCCAAAGGCACATGGCTGAAATTTTCTCTGATCTCACTTTCGCTTATGTCTACCTAGACGACATCCTAGTGGCGTCCACAACCCCAGAGTTGCACAAAGACCATCTTAGGGTCGTTTTTCAAAGATTGTCCGACAATGGACTCCTCGTAAATCCTGCAAAATGTGAGCTCGGAAAGCCATCACTTATTTACTTAGGTCATGAAATCTCTAGCCTAGGTCTAAAACCTTTGCCTTCCAAAGTAGAAGTGATCAAAAACTTTCCTCTTCCACAGACCCAGAAGGAACTAAGAAGGTTCCTAGGTTCTGTTAACTTCTACCGTCGTTTCATACGCAACTGTGCTCAAACTTTAGCGCCCCTGTCTGACCTCCTCGAACCGAAACGTAAAGGCAAATCTATTGAGGTAAAATGGACAGAAGAAGCGCGCGAAGCATTTGAAACTATCAAGCACAAGTTAGCATCCGCGACTGAATTATCCTACCCTATTGCTAATGCTGATTTCAGCCTAGTTGTGGACGCATCCAGTACCGCCGTAGGTGCTGTGTTGCAACAACAAGTAGGTACTAATATCTCTCCTCTTGCCTTCTTTTCAAAAAAACTGTCGCCCACCGAACGTGGTTATAGCGCGTTCGGTAGGGAACTTCTTGCTATCTACCTATCTGTGAGACACTTTCGCTATGCTCTAGAGGCGAGGGAGTTTGTGATCTACACAGATCACAAACCTCTGACCTCAGCGATCAAAATGCCTTCTGAAAGACATTCCCCTAGGGAAGCTCGACACTTGTCGTTTATAAGTCAGTTTACCACTGACATCCGTTACATTAAGGGACTAGACAATACCGTTGCCGATTGCCTCTCCCGAATTAATTCTGTCCAAACTAGTGGTGAAATCACCTTCGGCAACATTGAAAGAGCGCAGAAGGAGGATCCTGAACTTCAGGACCTCCTCAAACCTTCTAACACTTCCCTTCCGAAACTAACCTTGGTTGACGGCGTGTATCGTGATGCCGAGCGACTTTCTCGTTTGTATCTTCCTGCGACGCTCCGCAGAGTAGCTGTCCTCCACTACCATTCCCTCAGTCACCCTGGTATTAACCGTACATTGCGTTTGATTTCTGATCGTTACGTCTGGCCAGCGATGCGTAAGGAGGTCAAGCAAATTGTGCAAAATTGCCATGCGTGTCAGAGTAGTAAGGTGGTGAAACATAATCGTGCGGCGTTGCAGAGTTGTGCATTCACAGGAAACAAGTTTGACTCTGTACACCTAGATTTGGTGGGTCCCTTGCCTGTATCGCGCGGTTATTCTTATTTGTTGACCATTATCGATAGGTTCACGCGTTGGGTTGAGGCTGTCCCTCTACCTGATACCCAAACTGAGACTGTAGCGCGCGCGTTCTTATCAAACTGGATCTCTAGATTTGGGGTTCCCTTAAGTGTCACACATGACCGGGGATCACAATTCACCTCCAAATTCTGGAGTGAGCTTAGCACCGCTTTAGGATGTGCAAATACATCCACGACAGCGTATCATCCGCAATCAAATGGACTTATTGAGAGAGTCCACAGAGACCTAAAGGTTGCGTTGCGCTGCCTTGATTGCAGTCACGATTGGACTGATAGACTTCCAGTAGTATTACTTAGCATCAGAAATCTGCACAGACAGGATCAGCAATGCACAGCGGCTGAAATGCTATATGGTCAGACCCTTCGTCTCCCCGGCGACATTGTTGACCCAAAACCTTTGCCTGAATTTTCATCCGTTGACCGTTCCGCATATGTAACCTGCCTTAAAGATTGCATGCGCCAGATCAAGTATGTGGCTCCACGAATGCCTCAGACTCAGGACAGACTAGATTCTGCCCTGCAAGACTGCACACATGTGTATGTCCGCAATGATGCTATTAAACCTACACTCACGCGCCCTTACGATGGCCCATTCAAAGTACTTAAACGCAAGCAAAAATATTTCATCCTCGAACGTTTCGGCTCACACGACCCTGTGAGCATTGATCGATTAAAAGTCGCATATACTTCTGATCATAGTGTAACTTATAACTCATCATCTTCTCCGCAGATTTCCTTTCCCACTGAGACTCGATCATATCTACCATCTCAGCTTCCTCAGTTGGCTGCCTTGTTGCCTAGTCAACTTGAGTGTAACCGTTTCTACGTGTCTGTGCCTTCAAACCCTATCCCTAAGCCTATCGTAGACTCTACTTCTACCCCTCCTACTGACACAGCGACAAGTCGGGAGAGACCAGACGAGCCCGCTGCAGTAACTCCTGTTCCTAGGACTCTTGCCGATCTAAACTTGCAGACCCGTTTGGTGAAACTTCCCCGCTCAGTATCATTTGCCAATTGCCGAACTCGGCAGGGTCGTGTAGTTCGCCCTCCTTCCCGCTACAGATGATTGCAGCGGGTGGACCTTTCGGTCTGCGCCTTGGGGGGTAATGTAGCATACCGCTACATAAGCGTAAAAATTAGAAATTCGCTATTCATACTTAAATAAATTAATTAGTAGCATTAAAAATATTACTCTAATTTATTATTAATTATTTTCTACTTCTAATTCACCATCATGGAAGTTTTTGTGTAAATGCATGAAATAATACAAATAACACTTGACATTTTTCGAGAGAGAAGCCCTCTGGTGGCAATACTGCGCAGTTGCGCGTCTCTCCTTTCAAAGCCACACTTACTCTGGCGTCCTACTTAGCGGTGTTACAACAAAATTCTCGTGAGTTTATAAAAGTGTTAGGAAATAATCGTGTTCCTTCTTCGTTCTCGTGAGTAATCAATGTTAGAATATAATCGTGTTTTGCTTCGTGTTCAGTGAGTACTAATAAGTGACAGTGCAGTGTTAGTAGGGTACGTAGTATGCGTAGGAATCGTGGTGTCGCATGTTCTCATTCAGTGTTTTGTTTGTCTGTTTCTCAACGTGATTTAGCGTAAAATATTGCGTCAGATGTGTCATGATTTTATTTTATTCTGTGTCATGAATTTTATTATCAAAGCATAATCATGCTCGTTCTTTTTCTTTTCGATAATCTACTAATCTACAATTATCTCTGCTTGGAATGAACGCGGCGAAAATTGCCGGCGTTCGTTCGATAGCGTCTTGTGTAATGGCGGAACTTCACACCGTCGTCTTTTGTCACTACTCTGTGATTATAAATACTATAGGCATGTGTTATACTAGCATTTATTCTTTTCTTTACAAACCGACTGGCAGTAGTTTAAATTACGAAAAGTATTCATGCCTATGCTTGATAAATTTTGGAATTTCATTTCTTAATTCCATATCCTTGCAAACCTTTACGTAAATCGCACTTATTTCAATATAAAAACATTTCAATAAAATTTAATTTAACTCATCGCATTCTTGTGACAAAAACACCCACCTCCATCTGCCTATCTTAAGTGTGTGCAAATTGCTGGCGGGTCTGGCTGAGGCCGACGCGTATAGCCGCCGGCTAATTCGACACACTGAACCTTTGTGCTTTCGTGTTTTCCTTCTTCGCGTATTTTCCGCCTGTGAAATCAACGTTTAGGATTTATATCCATGAACTTAGGATTTCTTATGTGTTTTTTTTACTGCTTTCAAAAGTGCAGTCACTTGATATTTTCACCATTTTCCGTAGATCTCGTGTTTATTTGCCCGTAGCCTCTGTAAGGAATCACGATCTTTATTCTTGGAAAATTCTTGAACCTAATGCTCGGAGTTTAAAGCCAGAGGCATTAGTGATTAAACAATTTATTTATTGTTTAAATCTGCTACAATCTGTCAACCAAAAATCTGTCCTATCTCTTTAGAGTTTGCCAAGGGTGAGAATCTTAATGTAGCCGGTGTCAGACCTGTAGGAGTTTCTCGGATTTCTCCGTGTGGGAAGAGTTGTCATTATTATGTTTGGATTTTCAGTAGTGGAAGGTCTTGATGTCTCTCCTGGAATGTTTCACCCAGCATCTTGGACCCCTGTGCAGGACCTCTACATCATCGCCATACACGCAACACTCACAGTTTTTAATCTCCCTGGGTTTTTTTCCTGAGCGCCATGATGATTGCTAAATGCTATTCTCACATAAGCAGTGATTAAGCTTGCTACTACTAATCTGAGCAAGTAATTCAACTTGCCCCTGCTAATGTGCCGACTTGATTCTGCTCACATGAGCCTGATTTTACTTGCTCACTCACACCCCACCTTGTTTTGGAGTCATTAGTTACTCCTGAACTACGTCATTGACCCTCGCTCAATCATCTCAAATTACCTAATTCAACTTCCCAAATACAACTCACTCACCCTGCCTACTCATCGCGAGCCGGCCTCCGTCAACGCCAGCCTGGTCCTCCGGCAAGGATTGCCCACCTAGACAAGCTCTCCGAGATCAAGAACCAAGCCGGTTGTCCTGGTTTCCTCTTCCAATAAACTCCACCTAAAAAGAGCTGAGTTCCAATCCGTCTTTCATTGTCCCTCTCGTAATTTTCCCAGATAACTGTCGAGAATTGATCGAGTTTTTTCTTTGCCGTTCAAATTAATATTTACACTGAACCACCCAACGGCGGAAGTAAGAAAAACCCGACATGACTCAGACTGCAAGTGTGTATATAGATTATCCCGGACGGCTAAGTACTACCTCTAAGTTATTCTCTAACTACCTACTACTGATTCTATTCTACTATTTTCTATATATTTCAAGCTATCTCCGCTCTACTCTCACTAGCCACATGTCTGGTAATTGAGTATTTAAGTTGTAAGGTATCTAAGAGGTGAGTGAATTATTTACTTGTGATGTGTCATTGCATTCTCTATTTATGTCAGCACTATTACTGTGTTGTGTCTATGTGGAAACTATACTGTGCTCTAGTGTAATATTATTAAGCTTATAATAGTACTATATGATAGGAAAAGGGCGTGTAAGTTGGAAAAAAAGAGGTGGTGGAGTTGGTCTCATTTTTAAAAATGCTCTAAATTGGAAAGTAGAAGAAATTCCAGTTGGAAACGAACCTGAAAATGAAGATCTGTTAGTAATAAAGTGTAAAAGAATGCATGCCAGAGAATGTGTTATTGTGGTTGTATGTTATATGACAACTGATGGGATTTTAGCTCATCAAGAAAATGTAAAAACGTATGAAATATTAACAAAAATTGTGCGAGAACACTGTAGTGAACCTGTCGCGCTCACCGGCATAAGCGCCAACTTCCAGAATTACCTGGCATTTACCATAGTCTCTTCTGCAACGAGATAAATAAGAATATGACAAGCAAAGACAATAAGTAAAGATTGCTCACCTGAACTTCGAAGATAGTTGTCCAGGGAACATTTCTTCATTGCTAGTCGGCTTTCCGGGCGTTAGGCTGCCCGAAAGCAGGACCGGTTTGGAAGTCGTCAAGCACAAAGGCACGTGCTGCCGACTCCGTTGATGATCTTCTTCTTCTGACGTGTCAGCCCGCGAAAGCTTCGACGTCAAGGGCGCTCCGAATTCGCTGCTGTGGCTTCAGATTCAGCTCGCAAGAACAAACGAACACATTAGGGATGTTCGATATAAGCATTTGTCGCCAGGAAGGGGAAGCAATCCACTCATTGCTTGCTTGTCATATTTAATTGATATTTAGTCTTTTAGGTCAGTAAAGGGTTAATTATGACCTAGTCCCTGATAATGTAAGATATTGATTCACTTGCAAGGGACTTAAACGAGTAGCAAGGCTGGAGTTGCGACACAATCCCGGCAAAAGAAAAAACGGAGTTTTCATAGAAAATTCCGTGAAATACACAAAGACATGCAATGTCCTTCCAGCTTAACTGGAAAGGACCAAGTAATAATTTCTGCGCATTACACATGAATGAAAGGGTTTACAAATGCCCTTTCTTAATAAGATAAGTTAATTTACTACGTTGCTGACGCGCCGCTTGCCTTTGAGGGCGGTCAGCAGAAGTAACTACGGGTTCTTCGGACAAGGCCGAAGAATCCGTATCAGAAGAAGTTGAAGAATTAAGCTGCTGAACTCTAGGGTGTTCAGAGGTAGAACGACCCCTTTGAGTTTCAAACCGCGCGGGAGGCTTGGAACGAGGGTATGATTCCGCGTGCGAACCACTCCCGTCTGCGCTATCTTCCACCTCCTCTGGAGTAGGATCGGTCACAACTAACTCCAGTGGGTACAGCAACGAGACTTTAATGGCGCTTTCAGTGTTATCAGCCCTTATAATTCTTACAACACGGACCTTGCCGTCGCGACCAGGGAGCAAAGCACTGATGCGAGCCAAGGCCCAAAATGGTCTGGGTTTTATAGGGTGTTTTACAAGTACCACTTGACCCACAGCTAATAATTTGTTTTGCAAAGGTAAAGATTTCAGAGGATATGGATCTCGCAAAGAAATAAGATACTGAGAATACCAAAGCTCCCGGAACTTGGCGACCATGACATCGCGTCTCTCCAAAAGAGTGAGCAAATGCTCGCGATGCTCAACATCGTCAGTCTCCAAGTCCGGAAGCTCATCGGACAGAATAAGAGAATTAGATGTAGGGTAAAGTTGAAGAAATTGAAGGGGCATTATAGGTAAAATCGAGTCCCCCATCTCCGTGTACGAGAGAGGACGCCGATTAAGGTTGAGAGAAATATCAGAAATGACAGTTATGAAAGAAGAATAAGAATAAGTGCTCCGTCCAAAAAGTTTATATATGCAATCCTTTATGGACTTGAACAGGCGTTCCCATATCGCTCCAAATTGAGGACTGTAGATAGGGATAGTTTTGAATTTAATATTAAAAAGGCGAAATCGCTCTTCATACAAAGAGGAAGTTAGCACTTCCGATAGAAGATCGGGAGCGGCGGTGAAAGTCCTAGCATTGTCAGAATAAACAGAGTTAGGAATGCCCTTTTCGTTCGTTAACCGAATGAAGGCGAAACAAAATTCCTCCAGAGACATAGAAGGAAGAACTTCAATGTGAATAGCCCTAGTCTGAAAACACGTAAATAACAACAAATACACCTTTTGCTTGTGACCAAAAGGGTCTAATACCCAAAAGTGGGCAGAGAAATCCATGCCAGTTGTGGCAAATGGCCTCACGAAATTAGTACGAGAGTCAGGTAGAGCAGGAGGATCGGGATAGTTAAATGCTTTAGCGTTTAGCTTTTTGCATACAATGCTTTTAGCCAAGACGCCGCGAACTGTACGCTTGCAGCGTGGCACGACATAACCGTCCAGCTTAAGTTTTTGAACGGTGATGTCGAGCCCCTGATGGTTAAGAAGTTTATGGGTATGTGAAATTAACAAATTGGTCAAATGTGAAGAACTAGACAGCAAGATGGGGTTGCGAGTGTTATAGTCCAATTCCTCAGCATTTGCAATACGACTATTAGAACGAATGATACCGTGAGAATCAAGAAAAAGGTTGAAAGTTCTAACTAGCAGAGGCGGCCGAGGACTTTTATTTTTCAAGGCCTCGAGGTCGCCTGCAAAGTATTTACTTTGCATAGAAGAAATAAGAAAAATGAAAGCTCGCAATTTTACATTACCCAAATCTGCACGTCGAAAAATAGCGACTGCTTTAAATACATTCTCCATCGTGCCTAGTAATTTAGGATAGGAGGAGAAGCGTTCAAGCTCCAAAATAGGAGCTTCACACGGAGGAACAATATTAACATTGATACAGGCAGAGGAAACAAATTGATGGGGAATGCAACCCAGGTGTCCCTTGGGCCACTGATCCTTACCCTCTCGAATCCAGTCAGGACCCTCCAACCATACAGTTTTGCTCTCGAGAAATTTTGATGCTTTAATACCTCGCGTTAACATGTCTGCCATGTTGTACATGGTGAGCACGTATTCATAATGGAAAGAAGCTGCAGTTAAACCTTCCAACGTCAGGCGCATGCTGTCTATATCCTTAATTCTATTACTGACAAAGATATTCTTTCGAGGAGGCTTACCACTTAATAACCAAGCCAGGGTAACCTGGGAATCGGTAAGAAAAGTTACACTAGAGACCGTATAGGGAAAGTTGACGTCACACATCAGAGAAACAAGACACTGGTACGCAAGATACACTGCCAGAAGTTCAAGAGAAGGAAGAGTTCTTTGCCTAGGAGGCGAAACTTCAACTTTAGAGAAAAGGAGTGAGCTGCGCTCTTTTTGGACACCGTACATACAGGTTTCAAAAGCTCTTTCACTAGCATCACAAAAAATTACTAGATCAATTTTCTCAGTTTCAACAAAATTCATCCTAGGGAACTCAAATTCATGCAATTCAGAGAATTCCTGACAAAATATACGCCATTCTTTACAGATATCATCGGGAACGTCTTGATCCCAGCCTAGTCTCAACGGTGTTAATCTACGTAAAATGAGTTTTCCTCGAACAGAGAACGGCAACAGAATTCCCAACAGATCATACAAAGAAGCAATGTCTGACAGCATACTCCTACGAGTTTTACAGGAAGGATTTAAGCTTTTTACAGAAATGGAAAGAGAGTCAGAAGTAGAATCAAAGTTGTAACCCAGCACTCTAGAGTGCGCACTGGAGCTACAAAGAGAAGGGTCAATCTGAGACAAGAGATTAGAGTTGTTAGATTGCCACTGACGCAAAGGAAAACCGCTTTCGTTGAAAGCTTTATTCGCGCGTTGAAAAGTGTCAAGCGCTAGCTCGGGACTATTAGTAGTAAACACAAGATTGTCAACGTATAGTTTGTTAGACATGATGTCTCTAACCACCAAATCACTAATAGTTTTAGCATGTAATTTGAGAAGGAAATTAAGGATATAAGGGGAGGCAACAAAACCGAACAATAAAGTTGTGTATCGGAAATATTTAAATTCACCATTTTTAAAGAGAACAAAACTAAATTGATTTCGGTCAAAAGTCTTGGCTAACTTTACTTGAAGGAAAGCCTTGCAAATATCAGATAACACAACAATAGAATTAGAGCGAAAATACACCAACAAGCCAAGCAAATCATTCATGAGGTTAGGACCTACGTATAAGGCCTCGTTTAGACTAGGCAATTTACCTCGCTTAAGCGAGCAATTAAACACTGGGCGTATCTTGGAAGAGGTAACGTGTTCTCGCACAATAGGCCTATGCGGTATCCACTTATGTTCACACACATCTAGATTCTCGAGAGAAAGAGGCTCAATTATATTAAGTTCGAGTTGTTCCTGAAAGACATCGTTATACTGCTGCTCTATCCCCTTACGAGAGTTAGAAGCAGCAACCTTCTGCGCAAGATAGCGCGCTAAACCAAAATTATGAGGAACTTTCGCTAGTAAATTACGGTTCCAAGGTATGTGAACATGATAGTGGCCCTCGTCATAAACTACGCTACTTTTGAAGTCTTTTAGCTCTTTATCATTCTCTACTTCCTTAGCAGGTACCCCTATTAATTCCAAGTCTAGAAGTCTATCAAGACCGGCCTGCACATCACAGTCAGTTCCATCCAATGCAGAAGAACAGACTTTAGGAGGTTCAAAAAATGCCTCCAACACACCATGATAACGCTTAGCTTTGGATTTACTCTTTTTTGTTTGCTTGTTTCGTTTATTAGCAACAGCCACGGAAGAAGAAACTCCATGCAGAACAGCAGAAGAGGAAGTTACTTCAGGCGAAACAACAGAAGGAGAAGAAATTTCAGGTGAAACAACAGAAGGAGAAGAAATTTCAGGCGAAACAACAGAAGGGGAAGAATTTTTAGGCGACACAACAGAACAAGGCGAGCCACTGTCTTGTTTTTTAGCGGCCGAAGCCACTATAGGAAACAAAGAGGACTTATAACATTTTAATTCCCCAAAGGGTAAAAACCCGTTAGCTACGCGCATAACTTTATAGCCTGCGACGTTTTGCAATTCAAGCACTCGAAAAGCTAGAAGAGCATCAACTCCTAGAATGCCGTTGATGTGAATGTTGTCATCAACGACTTCAGGAAAGGAAGTAGAAAGAGGAAGCTTAGTTTTAAGGAGCTCGAGTTTAGATTGCAAACCCTTCATCCCCATCTGTAGGTTTAAATTCTGCATTGCAAAAACATCAAGCTCATGCTTCTCACAGTCAGGAAGCACGAGCTCGACGTTAATGTGCTTGCCCCGTAACGGGACAGAGGCACCAACCGTGTTTACAGTAATTTGCTGCAAATCATCGTTAAAACTGTTAGAACTAACAGTATCCAGGTCAATCAACGTTTGTTGACTCCCTGTGTCAATGATGAAATTTACACGTTTAGAAAGATTATTAACTTTAGTGGAAAGAGCGATTACAGGGCACATTCGAAAACGTGCCTTTAACCGTCAGGTAGAGGAAGAGGCAAAAGAGGAAAAACTTACGAACTTAGGACATAACGGGCTAACGTGAGTATTAGCCTTGCAAAGAGAACAATTAAAAGGCAAGCCTCTGCTTATAGCAGGGCAAGACTTAGCTACATGGTTGTGACTAAGACATACGGAACACAACTGCAACTCGCTTACTTGTTTCACACGTTTTTCGTGAGTATCAAATTTACGGCAAGAAAATGACGTGTGACCGGTCTGCTTACAAAACCGGCACACTTTTACATTAGGAAGATTAGGAGACACAGGAGAAGGTTTAAACTTAGTTTCAGCTCGAGTCTTCTCCTCCACCCTATCATTGCGAAGGGAGAGCAATTTTTTGGGTTTAGATTTAGTTTCTAAAAGAGACAGAACATGATGAGCGTTCTCAAACATCTCTAAAGAGAAGAAACTAGCTTTACAATAACGAAGCAGTTCTAACAAGAAAAAATCTGGAAGCTTGGTTTTAATTATAGCAGAAAACAAGAGATTGCCTGATTTCTCGTTACGGAAATCTACACCAAGCTTAGAGAGCTCTAGTAGACGAAACTTAACTTTAGAAAGAAACGTCCCTATTTCTGCAAAGCTAAGGACACTGGGAGAATTTATTAATTCGTCCAGTGCAAGCGAAACGAGCTTATCAGCGTTTAAAAATTCCTGCTTGAGTAAAGCCCAAGCAGCTTGGAAACAATTCTCATTGGGAAGTCCCTCAACAAGACTAAGGGCTCTTCCCTGTAACTGATTTTTTAAGAATATAAATTTCTGCCCCTCGCTCATAGTAGGATAAGCAAGAAGAGCATTAAGAAAAGATTCCTGAAAATGAAGAAAAGAAAAAGGACAGTGTTCATTGTCACTGAACTTTCTCAAAGTCAGTTGAGGAGCTCTAAAAATATTTAAAGGCACTTCCGCAACAGAAACTTTACTAGCCTCAGAAGGAGGCGCGGTATCATTAGAGTAAGACACCGGTGCCGGAAAAACTGAATTTTTCAATTCAGCGATTAATTCAACTATTTGGATTTCGTATTCTGCACGTCTAACTAACTCCTCTTCAGAAATTTCCTCAAGGTCAGAAGGTAGAATAGAGGAGAGACGGCGAAAATCCTTTAGAAGGCCACTCAACTGAGGAATGGCCTCCCTTAGGAGAGAAGGTGCACAGCCAGGAGCTAGCACTTTCTTGCGTAAAGCTGTAATACTACATTTTACTCCCCGCATTTTCATGCTAAGGGCTGAGGCGTTAAAAGTTTCGGTCATGTTTGCAAAAAAAACAATAAGTAAATAGTTTATAAGCTTATTAGAAAAAAGTTCAGCTAATAAAAGTCTACACTTTTAAAAGTGGACAGGTTAGGTTTATATCCTCATATTATATAGATAAAAAAAATACAAAAGACACACAGAATACACAGAAAAGTTACATCCCTCACCAATTAAAGTTAGGTCACATTAGAAAGTTTTACACAGTTAATTTTCCACAAAAATTTATTTAAATTTTTGCTACAATTTTATTTTAATTTTTTCACTTACATACTAGCAAAAAATGCAATCAGAAAAAATTATAATTTGTGCAAGGTAAACAAGAGACTAGCTCCCAAAAGCACAAGGAGCTAGCAATACAAAAAATGGTACCTTACACAAAAACGACACGCAAAAAAGCACCTTAATTCTAGAGAGAAGAGATACACCCCGGCTCCTAAGCCCGGAAAGCACGGCAAACCAGCAAGACTTTCCAAATTACAGAAACTTTATTAAATCCCCTTTTCTTTATTATTTTTATTTTATAAAGAAAAACAGTTATTTGAACTGGAGAAAGAAGAAACAAAAAAGATATAGTCACCAGGATTTTCCCTGAAGCTACTCCAGCCTTGCTTTAGCAGCTGAACGAATTGCGTACGCCAGAACTGCTTTTCATAAGAAGTTTAAATTTTTAACTTTCAAATGAATGAAGAATTTTATAAATTGAGAAATTCCTCGTATAAGAGAATTTAAGAATAATGAATTTAAGGTTTTTAAAGGATTCAAAGATTAGATCACTTTCCTCGAACAAGGAATTCGAAGATTAAATCACTTTCTTTAAATTAAATAACATAACTATCTTCGAAAAAAGGACTATGTCGCGCTCACCGGCATAAGCGCCAACTTCCAGAATTACCTGGCATTTACCATAGTCTCTTCTGCAACGAGATAAATAAGAATATGACAAGCAAAGACAATAAGTAAAGATTGCTCACCTGAACTTCGAAGATAGTTGTCCAGGGAACATTTCTTCATTGCTAGTCGGCTTTCCGAGCGTTAGGCTGCCCGAAAGCAGGACCGGTTTGGAAGTCGTCAAGCACAAAGGCACGTGCTGCCGACTCCGTTGATGATCTTCTTCTTCTGACGTGTCAGCCCGCGAAAGCTTCGACGTCAAGGGCGCTCCGAATCCGCTGCTGTGGCTTCAGATTCAGCTCGCAAGAACAAACGAACACATTAGGGATGTTCGATATAAGCATTTGTCGCCAGGAAGGGGAAGCAATCCACTCATTGCTTGCTTGTCATATTTAATTGATATTTAGTCTTTTAGGTCAGTAAAGGGTTAATTATGACCTAGTCCCTGATAATGCAAGATATTGATTAACTTGCAAGGGACTTAAACGAGTAGCAAGGCTGGAGTTGCGACAAACCCTCATCCCGCAACTCAGTCGATATTTCGTAAATTCTCAGCATGAGCATCTAAAAATTCAGTAAAATAAATTCAACCATTAGCATAAAAATTCGTCACGTAATTCACTAACTTCTATCATTTTAGTAACAAATGCGTATCGAAAATTCAGTCTCTAAGAAATCACTTTTCAATCGTAACGAAACCTTCCATGACGCCGTGTCGGCAACATTGCAACCCGCACAAGCGTTACTTGTTTCAAATCATCCTCAGTGCCTAGAGCTCGGTTTTCGTCTCTGGTGAGAATTAAAGTTTTGTGTGTGTTGATCTACGGGTAACTAAATTTAGGCATTATATGTAAAATTGTCAATAATATTATTGTGTATGTATTGAGTAGAATTGACTAAATTTTCCAGTGTGCTAAATGCTTAGGAGTTCTTGCCCAGAACTTTTGTTTCCCCACAGGGCATTTTCCCTTGTGTATTGTTGTATGCCCATTTAAAAAGTTTTTAGCAAACAATTATCGCTTGGCTTTACAGAGATTCTGAACCTAGTTCTTCCAAGAAGCAATTCTTAGAAGTATCCGCAGAATTTAACTAGAAGCAACTGGTTGGACTAACCAGGAGAATTATTCTCTTCAGCATGAGTAGTAGCTATCTAGTTGCTGTCAGTATTTTCAGATAATGAAATTGTCAATTCACTATTTAATGTAAAGCCATTTTAAGGGAAATTTCCCCTTTTTGTTTTAAAATATTTTTCATATGCCAATACTTCAATAGGGTGTTATTTTTATCAAGTTATAAATTTCCCCTTTTTGTTTTAAAATATTTTTCATATGCCAATACTTCAATAGGGTGTTATTTTTATCAAGTTATAAATTTCCCCTTTTTGTTTTAAAATATTTTTCATATGCCAATATTTCAATATGGTGTTATTGTTTATCAAGTTAGAATTTCCCCTTTTTGTTTAAAATATTTTTTATGCCAATATTTCAATATGTGTTTATTTTTTCATCAAGTTAGGCTGGCACCAATTATCATTTTTTAGTCACAGCTGTATCCTTCTTAATGCATCTTGGCCAGCATCAATTACCAATTATTGTCACAGCTGTATTTTTAAATTAAATTAGGTAGATAATCAATTAGAAAAACACAAATAATTTTCAGTTCTGAAGAATAGATAGTTAGTAAATTTAATTAAATAGTCATTGTACATTGATTATTTCAGTTAGAAAAAACTGGGAACATGTGTTTTCTAGTTCATTTGCATTTAGCAGATGCTGTAGATTTTTACCATAATTGATTAATTAAGTAAGACCTTAGGCTCAGTTGTCACTGCTTATGCCACCCTAGCTTGTCCAGGCAAAGTTTGCTGATGTGTTCAAGCCTCTAATCAATTGAATTGGAATAATCTATTGATCGCCATGGTCTCATTAGTGTTTTGCCCATCTTTTGTGTGTTCCAGTTTTAATTAATTGTGTTCTCAATTTTTGTATTTTTATTAAGTCAGATTTAAATAATTTTTGGAATTCCCTTGAATTTTTAGTCAATGTTTAAATTTCATATCTTGGGAAATGAAGCTATGATAGGTTATTTACACCAATAGAGATTGTATCTTCGGTAGTTACTCACTTCAAATAATCATTCTTTCCTGATCAGCACTATCCCACTGTCTGATTGCGTGTAACAATGTGTAGTAACGGTAGCAAGAATTCCTATCATAATCACTTTAGTGACAACTCTTACTATTGATTTTTGGTTAGGTCAATTTGTGTATAAAAATGTTAATAATTAGTCGTTACCTGATTTAGCTAAATTAGGGTGATTATGCTTACCTCTGGAAGTCTCCGAATATTCTAAATTCCCAACTCCTGGAAATTCTAATCCAGAAATCATCCAATTATCTGATTTGGGGGTTAAATTTAGTTTAACCAGCAATTGGTCGCCCTCAACTGTAGCTACCTGTTCCTTTGACCTCGTGGCAATGTCAGCTACCTCCAGTGGTTGTTGTTCATTATAACTCATAGGATGCCCTAATACTATTCTGATAGGCATCCTCATGATCAATGTTTTCTAAATCCTTCTTGTGCTCTGAACCTCCTCCTCAACTACCAATTCTGTGCACTTTGTGCATAGATCCCGCGTTCCCTCTACCCTTTTCCAAATGGTACCTTCCTCTCTCCTCTCGTAGGACACCTTTCACGTTCAAGCCAGGGAGACCAGGGATTTCTCATATAATAATAAAAAATAACAATAATTAGACTGTACGTGCCCTCTCTGGCACAATTCCTAGCTTAAGTCAAGTAATCTTTATGACAATTCTAGCCTTAGTTAGGATCAGTACAGTCAGCCCTCGACTGCGGCTTAGCGTAAACGTTCGAATTAAACACTGCCAATTTTTAAGATACTCATTGTAAATAGCAGTCACACCCTAGATTATTCGGCGGCAACAGCCTTGAATATTAATCAAGACAAACTACCTTACATTGCCTACCCAGTAATATTCTTATCTCATGTATTAATCTTGCACTCCAATTCGGAGATGGTCGTACACGACGCGTCACGGTTAATAGTACCCGGAGAATACTAGTTTGGTGGAGTAATGGCATGTAGGGAGATTCATGATTGTCCATACGAGTACTTATTGTTGCGACTGCCTCGCCCTTGTTCAGGCGCCAGAATTGGGCCGAGGCACCCGCATATAATCCTCCATTTGAGGCAATCCTGTAATTCAGCAGTAAAGCTCGCAGCCTGGCTTGCGTAGCGACTGTCTCTCCTTGTGTTATCATGCTTGAACAAGTAACCCAAGCTCTCTTCCCGTACAGAAGAACCTCCGAAGCCGACACACAGACAATCACCACCAACATTCAATTAACAATTCCTATACTCTATTAGCCACACGGCTATCAACCAAACCAAGCCACACGGCTATCAACCAAACCAAGCCACACAGCTATCAAACCCAACCAAGCCACAAGGCACGGGTAGAACCCCTGCGGGAACTACCTCCTTCGAGATACTCATATAATCAAAACTGCTACCGCACCTGCGGAATATTACACTAACAAATCCACTCTCGCCGGGATCCACCCCGGATTCCCTCGAGCCACGGCACCTGCTGGAGTGCGTCAACTCGCTGGACCCGGACCTTCTTCCTCAAGAAGTGGATCTCCACACTGCTGCCGTAGTCACGGCACTCAGAGTCAACCAATAAAATATCAGGCGAGAGTATAACAAGTCCTTTCATTGTCCTGCAGAGGTCAATCGTGCAAGTGAGATTAGGTGCCAGTAAGGCAACCCGAATTACCCACACTTAACTCCTTCTGAGTCAGATTAAGTCATTAGTTTGTTAAGTGTTGCCGTTCGATGGCGACTGGTGACCTCACCTTATAAAAGAACATCCTCTTGAGAAATTGATAAATTCCTCGATATTCAACCTTTTAAAATCAAATTCAATCAGTTCCCCATTTGGGAGAAGTTCACAAGTTCATAACACTGCAGATGCCCTCTGATTGCAATGGGTGACATAAATGGCCATGTTGGTATACTTGGTGAGCCTGTGAATGCAAATGGATAAAAATTGATAGATTTTTGTGATGAGAATGAACTTGGAAACCTGAATGTCACAATAGGAAATGGTTTGCATACATGGCAAAACAGGGAATGTAAAACTGCAATTGACTATATGGTAGCGAATAGTAGAGCAAGAGTATGTGTCAAAGAAATGTTTGTCGATGA
The DNA here is from genome assembly GCA_030386875.1 of Morinoia aosen. Taxonomy (NCBI): domain Eukaryota; kingdom Metazoa; phylum Arthropoda; class Malacostraca; order Amphipoda; family Talitridae; genus Morinoia; species Morinoia aosen. The sequence continues at coordinate 9,967,413 of CM059564.1, read as the reverse complement.
AGATGATTTTGATATTGATAGTGACCATAAAATGCTTGTGCTAGAATATAATTGGGGTGGAAAGGAGTCAATGCAGAAGGTCAGTAAGGTGAAAGAAAGTTGGCGGATAAAAATGGCAAACTGGAAAGAATTTATGAATGAATTGAGAAGGTGTAACTGGAACAGGTGTGGAAATGTAAATGACCTAAATGGTGAGATTGCAAGAACCTTGTATGACGTGGCAGAGCAAAAGATTGGTAGAATGAAATGCAGGAAAGGGACAGGGAATGACAGTTGGTTTAAAAGTGAGATAAAAGAAGAAAGAATGAGAAGAAAGACTTTAAATAAGAAACAACGCAGTATGAGGAAAATGTATGAAAGAAACAGAATTACTGAGGATGAATGGCAGAGTGCATGGAATGAGTACAAGGACCAGCAGAAGACAGTAAGGAGAATGATTAATGAGGCTAGAGTTGAAGAGGAGAGATACCAAGTTGAAAATCTAAGAAAGAAAGGTCCGGATGGAATAAAAGATTGGTATAAGTTTATGTTGAAACCTTTATTGTAGCACCTTGAATGTATATGTGTATAATACGGATAATGTTGCAGTGCTCTTGTGTTAGAATGTGTTTAGACAGTACTCTGCGTTGAGAACTGAGCTCATGGTTCTTGTGGAACTGAGCTCATGGTTCTCGGGCTTGGCTGGAGCCCACTCCACCACTACCCTTCGTGATGTAAACTTGTGTCCTGCTGTGTGTACTGATTATACAAACTCCAAGTATCTCGTCTTACTTAACCTAAATTCCATTAGTTTATACAAGGTAATGAAAGAGGTGGTGAAGTTCAAGTTGATGAATTAGTAGTCAATGGCTGCACTGTACGAGATAGGATGCAAATGAAAAAAAACAGTTGAAGAATACTGGGAGGACATTGGTGGAATGAATGAGCAGGTTACAGATGATGAACCCGTAAACTTTCTGATTGATGAACATGAACTGCAAATTGAAGACGAAATCACTTGTGAAGAGATTGTAAGTTTTTTGAAGAAAATAAAAAAGGGAAAGGCATGTGGCCCTGATAAGATCACATATGAGTTCTATAAATGTGGATGAGAGAGTGTAGTCAGTATGTTTAAGTGTTTATTTGATGTGATTTGGAAGAGTGAAAGATTACCGGATGACTGGAACAAGTGTAATGTAGTTCTGTTGCATAATGGTGGACATATGAGTATGAAAGAACTTAAAAATTACAGACCAATTGCACTGGCTGACACTGTATGTAAGATCTTTTGTGGTATTTTGAATGAGAGAATGAAAAGTTTAGTTGAGGAATTAGGAGTCCTGGGAGAAGAACAGAATGGTTTTAGGCAAGATAGACGTGGGGAGGATAATCTGTTTGTAGTGAGTGAAATAATTGAGCGAATGAGGAAGGATGATATGAATGTATATTTAGCATTCCTGGATATTGAAAAGGCGTGTGACAGTGTGGATCGGGTTAGGCTCTTTGAAATTTTGAGAAAAGTCGGGTTCAGCAGAAAAATAGTAAAAATTGTGCGAAGTCTGTATGAGAACACAAACGCTATCTACAGGTTAGGAAATTTGGAAACAGGGCAAGTGAGGAGTGTTAGAAAAGTGAGACAGGGCTGTACTCTGTCTCCCCTGTTGTTTGGATTGTACACAGAAGAATTAGCAGTTCGACTGAGAATGAGTGGCTGATGATGTGGTTGTGGTGAGTGAATGTGGACATGAACTGCAAAGGATGCTTGACATTGTGAATGGATATAGTACAGATTTCAAGGTGAACTTTGGTGCCGACAAAAGTAAGGTTATGGTTATAAATAGTGATGAGACTGATAGAGACAGACTGTGGAATATTGAAGAAATCAGAATAGGTAGAACAAAAGAAAACAAATATCTAGGTTGTATGATAAGTGAAGATGGATGCACTAGAACTAAGGGTGAGAAAGTGGCACAAGCAATGCAGTGGAGTGGAGGGTTAAGAAGTGTGGCCAGATACAGAGCAAACAAGTATGAATGTGTGAGAGGAATGTGGAAGTATGTTGCTATACCTAGTGTCATGTATGGTATGAGTGCTCTTACCTGGAATGGAAGTGATCTTGAAAAGCTGGATGTAATACAAAATAAGATAGGACGTTTAGCAGTGGGGGCTTCAAAATGGACAGCTACAGAAGCCATTAGAGGTGACCTCGGGTGGAGCCTATTTTCAGAAAGAATGATGAAAGCTGTGCTGAATTATAAGGTGAGAATTGAAAGAATGCAGAATTGCTGGTGGGTAAAGCGAATTTTTGAATGGAATCTGAGTGTAAGCTATTGGGAGAAAGTCTGTTGGGGGCATGCAAGGAAACTAAGTATGCAAAAGATTATTCATGTTAGAATTGGGAGACCTGTGGATGACTGGAGTTTAATAAATGTTGGAGGTGTAGGGCCTGAGTGGGACTGCAAGAGGTGGAAAAAAGAGATTGAGAGGCAAACAAAGAAGTATGGATTGAATAAGTGGAAGCTTGGCATGATGCGGAAGCCTACACTTAACTGGTATATGAAAAAGGAAGCACCTAAATTTGAGATGTTCTATGATGGTAGTTTTAGAAGTCAACTCTTGTTTGTTGTGAGATGTAAGTCATCGAGTGTGAACAGACGTACATGGAGATGGAATGAGAATAATAGCAGATTATGTCGGCAGTGTAAAGTGGAGTGGAGGAAACACTTGAACATTTTGTGCTGGTATAGAAAAAAAGGATTGAATAATATTACATATAGGAGAGTGAAATACGCGGAGTTCCGTAGCTGGAAAATTTGCCGTAATTTATTAGGTCAAATTTCGGAACGACATTTGGAAGAAGAGGACAAACCGCTCAACTTAAATGAACCAAGAAACTATAAACTCTTCGGAGCAGGACTTTAAGTAGGCAGGCGGGCGCTGGACTTGCGGTCTGCGACAGTGCCGTCGTAGGAAGCAAACCGTGCTCTGTGGAGTTAGTTGCGGTTAGTCGTGATATAGTTTTAATCATAGGTTTAGCACAGTTTATCGTTATATGGTAAGTTTTAAGGTAAGTTATAAGTTTTAGGTAAGTTATAAGTTTTAAGGTAAGTTATAAGTTTTAAGGTAAGTTATAAGTTTTAAGATAAGTTATAAGTTGTAAGGTAGTTTATAAGTTTTCGGTTTTTGGGTTATAAGTTATAAGTTTATAGTTTCTAGTTATAAGTTATAGTTATTAAGAATGCTTGGGGAAACGTCGTCCTAAGTACCCAGCTCACGGCATGGCAAGTAATTGGATACTGAACTAATAGTTCATAAACCTCCAATAAGCTCGTGAGCATCAGGACGTGCCGGGAAGCGGAGTCAGGCGAGTGGATGGTGAGCGGAGCAGTTAGCAGCAAGAAGGGTGCCTTAGCCTGTCATTCCCGTCCGCTCGGTCCTCGATGAAAGGAGAGCGCAGCGAAGAGGATGAAAATCACCTGCGTCCCGGCGTTGGCAGCACGGGAGGTTCCACTGGGGATGCGGAGGCAGGTGAAAACGACGAAGGCTGTGGAGGCTCAGTTATAAAGTTGATGATAAAGTTGAGTGGTCAATGGCTGGAGGTGATCTGAATCGGCATCCAGAAAATTTAAGAGGTCAGTGCAGCTTGGCTCAAATGGTGTATTCAATTGGCTGTATTCAGGATGGTAAACTAAAGTTAAAAAACCAAAGACAAGCCTAGATCTGGGTTATAGAAATTTTTATATATTAAGGTAATGAAATTTGCTACACTAATTTTAGATTTAATATTCAGATATTAAGTTTTACTGATAAGTTAAATGTTAATTTAATTTTAGTCCTTAATTTTAAGTTCATGAAAAAAAAACAAGCTTAAAGTTAATCAACTGTAAACGATTACAGGATATCCTGTAAGTTTTCTGTACAGCTGGAATGTAGTAAGTATGGGCAAGAGCGAGAGAGTTTTATGAATGTGGTGTTTGAGCAGTATGGAGAGAATGAGTGGTATGCCAGTTGTGCTGAAGATGATTGCGGTATGAGCTGTCTCGCTGGATTGGATCAGGAGTGTAATTTGAGCATCATTGAAGCTATGAAAATGTTTCTGGTGCTTGCCTGGAGTAAGAGACAGTGACTGGAATGAGCCAGTCAGGTAGAGTGGGCAGTAATGACCCAATATGCCTGGGGATGGTGTTTTGACACACTGGTAATCCCAGTGATGCCGTCAGGTAGCCTTTGACAAGGATTGGTAGATCCTGAGTAGTTTAGTGGACAAGTCTGGTACCAGGCGCTGAACTCTTTGTGTGAAAATTGTGGAGGGAACTGTAGGCCGTTACAAAGGCCCCGATGCTGTCGGCCCTCAATTTCAAGTTCAAGTTCAAGAGTGTAAGCTAAAGGAAGAAAATATGTTGGGCCACGCAAGAAAACTAAGTAGACAAAAGATTATTTGTGTTAGAATTGGAAGACCTGTGAATGACTGTTAGAGGTGAAGGACAAGAGTTGGACTGCAAAGGGTAGAAAAAAAAATTGAGAGGCGAACAAAAGTGTTTGAATTGAACAAGTGGACTGTGGTGTTCTCCCTCAGGCTACTTCACGCTCCAGGCAGACTATGAATATCTAAAGACATTGAATGTCAATGCCCGAAGCGAGTCCTGAGGTACCAACGAATCCGACAGGGTAAGAAACACAACTGGAATAAATGCCGTTGTATTGGGAATATCGCCGACAGTAATGGCACACGAAGAAAATATTGCTGCCGAGTAGTATTGCACCAAGATACGCCTTGAAGGATCGTCAGGTGATGTGGAGTCGCAGCACCGATGGCGGTATAGTGACTATTGAGTGCGAAGCGGTGGAAGAAGCAGTTAAGGCTATAGCTGGGGGAGCGTCTTCGGTGCGTGTTGTTAGGATCGGAGCCGTGGTGAGAAGACTGGCCGAGCTTTTACTACACTCAGTTATATAGGGTCTGGAGAGTGCAGTAACGCACAGAGCTCGTGTCCCCATTGGTTTGTGGTTAGGTGGCGCCTTGAAACCCGCCGCTACGAGGGGTGGCGCTTCAAAGCCCGCCGTTGTGCGGGGTAGCGCCTCGAGACCTGCCGCTGCGTAAGGTAGTGCCTCAAAGCCTGCCGTTGCGTGGGGAGGCGCCTCAAAGCCTGTGGTGTTCCCCCTCAGACTGCTTTACAATCCGGGCAGACTGAATATCTTTGACTTTGAATATCAATGCCCAGAGCGAGTGCCTGAGGTACAAACGAACCCAGCAGGGTAAGGAAAACACAACTGGTATAGAAAAAAAGATTGATTTATTTATATATGTAGGAGAGTGAATACACGGAGTTCCGTAATGGGAATTATTGATTCAATTTATTAAGGTAAATATCAGAACGACATTTGAATGAGAAGATTAAACCACTAAAACTAAGGGCAACAAGATTATGAACTTCTCAGAGCCGGACTTCAGGTAGGCAGGCGGGCGTTGGACTTGCGGTTTGCGACTGTGCCGTCCTAGGAAGCCAGCCGTGCTCTGTGGAGTTAGTTGCGGTTAGTTATGATACAGAATAAATATTTGGTTTAATACAGTTATCGTTATAGTTTTTAAGTTATAAGGTAAGTTATAGTTTTTAAGTTATAAGGTAGGTTATAGTTTTTAAGTTGTAAGGTAAGTTATAGTTTTTAAGTTGTAAGGTAAGTTATAGTTTTTAAGTTGTAAGGTAAGCTATAGTTTTTAAGTTGTAAGGTAAGTTATAGTTTTTAAGTTGTAAGGTAAGTTATAGGTTTTGAGTTATAAGGTAAGTTATAGTTTTGAGTTATAAGGTAAGTTATAGTTTTGAGTTATAAGGTAAGTTATAGTTTTAAGTTGTAAGAATGCATGGGGAAACGTAGTCCTAAGTACCCAGTTCACGGCATGGCAAGTATTTGGTCCTAAACTTATAGTTTACGAACCTCCACATGTACTCGTGAGCGTCAGGAGGCCAGGAAGCGCAGTAAGGCGAGCGGACGGTGAGTGGTGCAGGTCAGCAGCAAGGAAGGCGCCTCAGCCTCATCTTCTGTCCGCTCGGTCCTCGGAAGAAGGGACGGAGAGCGTAGCGAAGCTGACGAAAGACCACCGGCGCCCCTGGGCTGGTTGCAGGCAGGTTCCGCACGGTGTCCGAGACGAAGGCTGAGTAGGCTCAAGTTTGTATAAGTAATAAAGTTGATGGATGATGTTTGCTTAGTGGAGGTTGGAGGCGATCTTGTGCGGCCATCTCCGCACATGTCTGTATTCCGCGTCGTTCTGTATCTGTACGATACTTATATAAAGGCTGCTAATGTCGAAGCCAGTTGCTCAATCTACCGATTCCCATCCTGCTGTCAACACCTAGTGGAATAAACTCGCCAAGCTTCCCCAGTGTTTCTCTGCCCGCACATTAAGTGGTGGCCAACGTATGTTGCGATTCGAACTCACATTCGCATAAGTGTTACCCGAAGATCAAGTTCTCCGTGAAGATAGTTTTGAACAGTATAAATCCAAATGTGTTCCAGCGAAAACAACCAGCTCTGGCAACCTGAAGAAACAGTCATTGTGTTTGGAATCATTGTCTCTAAAGAATTGTTGACGGAAGCTTACTGTAGATTTACAGTATTTCTTAATTTATACTCACCCCTGCGTACCAAAATTTTGGTCTACGAGTGTGAAAACGACACTATCGAATTGGTTTTTCAAGTCAAAATTGCAGCGTTCCCAGCGTCAAACATTGAGTGAATTTTACATCTACAAGAAGTGAATTCACATCCACAAGTACTAAGAACAATTTGTTTTGTGTGAAATAAATTACTACGATTGCACCAAGAACAGTAGCAGTGACTGTAGCAGTGAGGAGACACGAACTTTCATTTTTAAAGTGTAATTTCTTCAACGTGGTGCACAGCATAAACGCAGTATAATCTTGCTGTACCAGCCGACAACGTTGCCTACAGCATCAAAGCGTCCCATCATTGCCTGCAAGAGACGTGATCAGCTGTCTTCAGTTTTTTACACAGTTAAGTCTTTTGTGGAAAAATTTTTTTCTTTGTTTTGTGCTATCTCGCTCTGTCCCGAGCAGCTAGTCTTCTTTGTTGCACTTATTGCCGTGGTTTTTTTTTACCACGCCCGCTTCCTGTACAGCTGAAATCGCTGAGTCGCAGTTTGCACTCAAAATCAGTTGCATTCTGAGAGTTGTGAGAGAGACACGTTGTCCAACGAATCTGGAACGTAGCTGGTTACCAGTCTTTCACTTCAATTGCAACGTACGTGTCAAATTTTAATTGCCATTTGAATAGGAGTGTTAGTAGAAGTGTGTGATTCACCTCGATTTCAATTTTTGAAGCTTTCATGTGATAGTATTTCACGTTCTTTGCTGTGGAGGAGAAATTTTTTTGTTAACGCCTTGTCGTAAGCCTCGGCATTCACGAGCACTCTGCACGTTTTATTAAGAAATCACAAGGATTTGCACTGATTGTGGTGTTTGGAAGTGCCACTATTTACTGAATTTAATTGGAAGTATTGGTTACGTAATTTTATTAGCGTTATTGATGACTAGAGATTAACGCTAGTTCATTTTCTATGTAGTTTGTACGTATTAGAAGCTACTATATTCCTAGTTACTATTTGTGATTATTAATTCAAGTGGGATTATTAATTTTTTGTGGTTCTTCAAGGTGGTGTTTCATTAATTTTTGGGTGTTGTAAATGCATTTACGGTGTTTATTATCATTTTAACTGTTTTTAGGGTGTTTATTATCATTCTCGGTGTACGATATTAATTTTTAAATGATTTTTAACTGATTTTGGTAGTGAATTGTTAATTTTTAGTAGAATAGGATATTTTTCGAGGAAAAACGACACATGTCGGATTTCTCTGATTCCTTGGACAGTGAGGACGAAGTAGTACGAACTAAACCTACTGTAACTAAATACGGACGAGTGAGTAACCCAGTAGTTAGCAAGATGACGACTCCTAACACAGCGGCTCCTAACACAGCAGGGCCTAATGCTAGTGCTGGACCTAGTAATGTTAACACGACACAACTTGCACGTGACATCGCTGCAAATCTCAATGTTCCTTCTGTCGGTACAATAATGACTAATGCCGAGCTTCCAACTTTTCGTGGAAGACGCCGTTTGCATGATGGGGAGTTCCTAGAGAATAAGACATTTTCGACACATATTCAAAATCTTAAGGCCTATATGAGCCTGTTGCCAGATGCTACTAGTGATGATCGTAAGAAGGAATTTTTGGTACGATCTGCAAACAAGAACATCGGCGATTTCAATAGTGTAGTAACTAAGTTAGTAAATACCGATTTACATTATTCTTTCGATCAGGTCGTTCAGATACTAGAGGACATTTACGTCTCGAAAGGAGAGAAGAGTATCCATGCATTAGCTTGCGATCTAAATGAGTTGAAGTTAGTTAAAAACAATGCACTTGCTGCTCAGATCGTGAACGCATTTTCAAAAATAAGGAAGCTAACAGAGAGTATTCTTAGTTCAAACTCACTCGGGTGGCAGCGCCACGCTTATTTCCAGAACTGCACCACGCAGGCTGAGTTAAAAAAATTCGTAGGCGACAGCATGTCGTACAGTCTGGCGTTGGGGGTTCTAGGTCCTTTATTTGATGAGACGTTCGCTAGAAAAATTTTTGAAACACAATTTTCGACTGCAGAGGAGCTGTTAGCCAAGTTAATTTCCGCGGTGCGAAGCCAGAGCGAGTCTAAGAAAATACTAGCGCAAAAGTATCCTGTCAGACAGGAGAGCGAGAGTTACGTAGGTGAAGTAACTAGTGAATTCGAGGAAGTTTTGGAGGAGCCAGATCAATTCCAAGAGAACGAAGTGTACTACGGAAGTATAGGAAATTACCGTAGGAATTTCCGATCAGGGGCACGTAGGATTGTACCTAGGCCCTGGCTCGCACGGAATCCTCGCTCAAGAGGTAGAGAGTTTAACAGTTATGTAGGAGATAGAGGAAATGGATACCTAGAGTGTAATATGATGAAATCAGATAGTAGTAGTTCTGGTTCTGTACAATTCGCAGGAAATTCAGGAAATTCAGGAGGAAATTCAGGAACGAAAAAACCAGGATTCCCGTACTGTAGCAGTTGTTCGACAGTAGGGCACTTCGAGTGCAGATCTCAAAGAGGATCTCAAATGCCGAGGGGATGTTTTGCCTGTGGTGGAACTCATGTAGTAAAAAATTGTAGAGCGAGCGGTTCGGAAGTCCGTAACTATAGGGCGTATTTACGCAGTAGGGGTAGCACGAACCGTGGGCAAAGTGAAGTTCATTGGGCGGAGTGCAAGTCAAGCGATTTTTTAAACTAGGTGAAGGTAGTAAGGGGGAGTTGAAACAGATTGAGCCCGAGGTATTTAACGGTACTAACCTCGTAAAACTAGAGATATAATCAGCACGCCGACAGCCGTGAAGAACGGTGTAAAAGGGTCATATTGAAACGCCATTTTAATATTTTTAAAACAACCTACCACAAATCAATTAAAAAAAATTACCCGTTGCATCATCGCAAATACCTTTTGTGTTTTTCGCATAATATTTCTACTAGAAAAATTTACACCAAACAAAAATAAAAAGTCGCAATGAATCATTTTTTAAAAATCCGCCATGTTCGAATTTCGAACTGTCACACAATTAAAAAAAAATGTAATAAAAACACAACATATTCAAATCAGTAATGTCACTTCTAACACTAAAAACAAATAAGGCATTTGCTAATTAAAACTTTTGCGTCAATATTAAAACCAGTATACTTAAATTAAACACATGGGTTAAATAGATTTAAAAATACATTAAAGAGAACACTGCGCGCATATTTTATCGCGTGTTTCATGCGATTTGTGTTTCATTTAACCGCGCGCCAGATTTTCAAATAATTTAAAATCTAACACTTATAATTTTTCTGTTAATAAATCTTCAATTAATTCAAATAAAATTTTTCAATGTTATCATTTTTCAACCTAAACTCTACGCGCACCGCCGGATTTACTTGGACGGCCTGCATCCCTGGGACGTCCAGCCCGCCCTAAGTGTGTCACATTAACCACCACAAGATCGCGCGCAACGCGAATTATGGGTCCTGATGGACGACCCTTGGCGGCCTGCCCCGCACCATCGCGTAGGAAAAATTTTCTCGTTGCGTCGCCGTCAACGTCTGTACCTCCTTCTTCAGATGGTATAGGACAGTTCCCATAATCATCGTAGACAGGATAAGACCCATAATGATGATGTCCGTAAGCCGGTCGGGAAGTAATTCCATCTTGGTTACCGCGTTTTCTTTGACCCACTGTTCGTTAACGGTTGTGGAGTGCGTGGACAAAGCCGAGACGAGGGTATCTACGTCGATATTACTCTGTGCATTACCCATCGAGCACCCTCTCCTGCAAGTGAAGGATACAGAAAAATTAGCATGGCCGTATTCAATGAAAATAAATACAACATATAATTTGGTATCAATCTTGGTTGACTCCCAGGAGTCATTGAACCACGATAACTCTCGCGTACAAAATATAGTCGCCGATCGCTGAGAAAAAAAAAATGTGGCAGGTGACAAGACAACTGCCTTATGAATTTAATTTAAATTTCTGCTGATCGTCGAACGATCGGAGTCATTCACATCTAGATCAGCGACCTTCTGGTCAGATAAAAATAGCTCGGCAAGACCGCAAGTGCGCGTCTCGCTGCATAAATTCCTGGCTCAGCGAACTCAATTCACCGCCTGATCAAACGTTCACAATTAAAAATCGTCAATTTAGCAATACCAATGTCTGAGTGCATTTGAGAAAAAAAATTAATAAAACGTCCTAGCGACACTGAAAGCTAGACGGTACAAATTCCTCAGGGTAAATACCTAACATAACCTCCTTACTTGGGCATAAAGCAACATTAAAATTAACATAAAAAATACAACGCAGTGATTAGTGAGATTAATATGAACGCAAAGCATATTGCACAGAGCAAAAATGCGTCTAAAATTACGATTATATTCCGTAACATTATTGGTAAACAACGGTAACTAAGGTAACAGGGTAAAACGGTAAAACGGAGTAGACAATGACAAAAAGGTAAATCGTTATTCTTCGATTAGTTAGAACGTCATACAGTCCAATGAATTCGTCGTTTTAACTCACAGATTTTAACTTTTTGAGTGGTAAAATATGGTTAAGGTTACTTCTAACGATTTTCGATCCAATTTTAATATCAGCGTAATTACGTTTAACCTTTTGGACTACTGCTGGACCAATCCAAGTTAATTCAAGTTTATGGGTCTTGTTATGATTCCTTAATAGGACTCTATCACCCACGTGAATATCCTTATTGCGCCGCTTAAGGTTTCTATAGAGATTTCGCTCTGTTGTATTGTTAATAATTAAATTTCGTATATTTTCTACTGTTCGAACGGCTTCTCTAGCTCTAATATTCACTAAATCTATTTCTTCATCAAAACTGTAAGTTACTGACTTTAAACTGTCAGACTGATAGTAAGCACACGTATCGCGATTGAACATAATATAGCTTGGTGTTTCGCCAATAGTAGAATTTAAAGAATTATTCAGTGCATTTTCTACTACTTCCAATAATTGGTCCCACTCTACATTAACAAGTGTATTAATATAAAGTTTCAGCAGATTCGTAATTTTTTTATTGTTGCGCTCCACAATGGCGTTAGAATGTGGGCTGTAAGCCAATACTTCCCTTTTTGAAATGGCATGTAATTTTGCAAATTGTTTGAGAGCCACTGATTTAAACTCCCAAGCATTATCTGAAATGAGCGTCTTAGGGTAACCTAGTAATGAGAAACAGCTGCTTAAACAAGAAATCACTGTTTCTGTATTTCGATTCGAAATTGCATACAAACGACAAAACCTCGAGAAAAGGTCAATCACCACTAGAATATATTTATTTCCATTATCAGTTACTTTAAGTGGCCCAAGCAGATCAATTGATACAACTTCGAAAGGTTCGGTGGCTATTGGAGCTGTTAAAATTTTAATTGGAACTGAAGGTCTCGCTTTAATAATCTTGCAAACTTCGCAATCGCTAACAAATTTTCGCACAAAAGTTTTCTCTAATTGATTCCAATATTTTAACTTAAATTTAAACAAGGTATGCTTGTAATCCACATGATATAAACTGTGGATCGCTAGGATAGCTTTACTCATTAATGAATTAGGAACGACTGCAGTCAAAATTGTACTTGGTCGATTATCGATTTCTCTACGTCTATAAAGAATATTATTTAACACTAGAAATTTATCTAAGTCAGGAATAGTCGAAAAACTGTCATGCAACAAGGCATTCTTAAGCCCTATACAGAAAGCGTCATTGTTTTGTTCGTCGATAAATTCCTTAATCGTCCAAGATATTTCAGCTTCAGTCGGCACGTAGTCTATCAGCGCGGGTCTAGCGCCCTTGTCTGCTGCACTGTCAGCATCGTCTCGAGTCGCGGGCAGGTCAACTACCTCGCTTCTTGTCGTTCGTTTGTGTCGTGCTCGAGTCTCCACAACACAAACTTCTGATTCAAATGCGACTTCCAAATCATCACAAGAATTTAGTTCTTTAAAAGTTAATTTCTCGTTATTAACAGGTAATCTGCTTAAATAGTCTGCCACAACGTTCTCTTTACCAGGCAGATATTTTACAACCGGTTCAAAGGAATTTACATCTATGCACCAGCGAGCCATGTTAGTGTCCTCAGGTAATTTTTTATTAAACAATGGTGCAAGAGGACGGTGGTCGGTGTAGACGCGAACCGTATATCCTGTAATTAAGTATTTAAAATGCTTTAAGGCAGCGTGTATCGCGTAGAATTCTTTTTTGGTAGTCGAGTACCGACGCTGGCTGGAGTTTAAATTTTTACTATAATAAGCTATGGGTCTTAGAATTTTGTCGCTTGAATCATCCGCTTGCATTAATACAGCACCTATTCCTGAGTTGGAAGCATCAGTAAACACATGAAAGTCCTTGTTATAGTCGGGATGTCTCAGAACTGTGTCAGAAGTCAATAACGATTTCAGAAACTCAAAACTCTTTTGACATTCGTTAGTCCAAGTGTAAACTACATTTTTTCTCAAAAGATTGTACAAGGGACTTGCTACTTCAGCGAAATTTGGTAGGAAGCTGCGAAAATAATTCGCCAAACCTAAAAACTGTTGTAGTTCTTTAACATTGGTTGGCGCTCGGCATTCTTGCAATTTTTTTGAATATTTACATTTAATTCCATCTGCGGCAATGATATGGCCCAAATACTCGAGTTCTTTTTTAAAGAAATGGCATTTCTCAAGCTTTAAGGATAATTTACCGTCTCGCAGCAATTTAAGCACCATTTCTATATCAGTTAAATGTTGAGTTTTATTTTTAGAAAATACCAAGATGTCATCGAGGAATACAAACGCGAGCTTTCCCAAAATGGGTGAGAGTGCTGATATCATGAGTTTTTGAAATATTCCCGGACTCGTTGAGAGTCCGAACGGTACCCTACAGAACTGGTACTTACGGTAATTGACGCTAAAAGCAGTATACTTCCTACTTTCTTTTTCCAATTCAATTTGATGGAATGCACTGCGCAAATCAAGGTTAGAGAACCACGTGTTACCTCCTAACGTTGCTAGGATATCGTCAATGCGGGGAATTGGGTAAGAATGTTTAATCAAAACTTTATTCAAAGCACGGAAGTCGATAACGGGCCGTAAATCTCCCGATTTCTTTTTAACTACAATGACAGGGAAATTGAAGTCAGAGGACGACTCCTCTATTATTCCCTGATCGAGCATATCGTTGGTTATTCTCATTACCTCTTCTTGGTACTTATGAGGTATGCGGTAGGGAGCTAAATTTAACACAGGCGCATCAGTCTTCAGCTGAATATGATGCTTCAAAATATTCGTTACTCCTATTTGTTCGTTTTCTAAAGTCACCACATCTCTAAATTTATTTAACAAATTAACTAAAGGTAATTGAATGTCTTCTTCCGTACATGAAATATCATTCACTGTTAACTCACGTCGTAACTCCTTTTCTCCACTTTCTCCACTTAATAAATTTACATTTACTTCTGCATTAACATCTAACTTCTTGTCATCAGCAAGAATTTCTCCTCTGCCACGAGTATCAGCATCCAACTCAAGTTTACTATCGACTATGGCATTAATTCCACCACCTGACGAAACAACCTTAGTCGTACCCGACCCCGCGACAGCATTTACTTCCACATCACTAGCATCTCTGAGCGCTTTTTCCACATTTGTTAAAAATACTTCGCTCTCAATCTCATTAGCTCCTATTAATTCCGCATGACATAGCATAGAATTCTCAGAGAGATACACTGTTTCATCACTTGGATTCAAAACCATAATCGGTACCACACCGTCTTCATTTATTTGAACAATTGAGTCAGCTATAAGAGCACCATTATCAAGACATCTTTTCTGAATGACGTATTCTCCTACAATTGGTTTCTTAAGGAAGCCATAAATGACATTAAGTGAATTCCCAGGCACTTCAGCCTGATTGCAATGAACGATTAATTGCTTCGTACTCATTGTCTGTGCCTGAGCTACCGCAGCTCTCATTGTCTCGCAGTCAGCATTTTTTCTCCTGTTTTCTCATGGTCAGATCTCAAATTGGCATCCAGAAAATTTACGAGGTAAGTGCGGCTTGCCTCAAATGGTGTATTCATTAGGATGTATTCAGGACAGTAAACCAAAGTTCAATAACCAAAGACAAGCCTAGAGCTGGGTTATAGAAATTTTCACGTTATTGAATTTGCTAAATTATCTGGACTAAATTTCATTTAAAGGTTTGAAAGGCTATTCATGGTTTATTATTTATTACTTAGTCTTAAAATTAAGTTCATGAACAAGAAAAGCTCAAAGTTAACGAACGTGAAAACTAATACAGGAACTCCTGTAAATTTATTGTACAACTGGAATAAATGCCGTATTATTGTAAAGATCGCCGACAGTACGGCACATGAGGTAAATATTTACAGTCGGGTAGTACAGTACTCGAAGACGACTTGAAGGACCGAGGGTTGTCGGTGAGTCGCGGCGTGAGTGACGTGGCGTAGCGGTGAGCCGTCGAGGTGGCGATGAAGGCCGGGAGGCTGCTGCTTGCGAAGCAGCCGAGACTTATCGTGAATATCAGAGTTGCTTGGAGCAAACTGCTGCCTGGCGAGTCGCTGCGGGTAGCCTGCTGCGAGGAGAGTCGCAGGGAGAAGACTGTGGGAGCCGCTGATTTGAGGAGGCTTGCTGGAAGACTTGTGTGAGCCGCTGCTGTGAGGAGGCTCGCTGGAAGACTTGTGTGAATATCAGGGCCTCTGCAAGCGAACTTCAATAACTTTTATGATAATTATTTTACGAATATTTAAGTCTTGAAAGTATTATACATTAATTGTGAACACACACTATTAAAATCAGTAGTGAATTAGAACCATTGTTTCTTGTATTATTATTGTGTATTGTAAGTGGATCCTTCATTTCTTCACAATGACTAACACGAAATTAGAATGGAGGGCAACATTTTTATTGCTAATGCAAGAATGTATCTGAGTCGTAATGTACAAGTATAAATTGTAATTAAACGGAATCGTACTTTAGTACTAGTGAATCGCATTTATATATTTCTTTTAAAGAATAAACCTACATATCGTCCAATGATAACCTTTTGTATTTGCATGTATATGATTTCATAGATGTGATGAAGTGGAATTTCTCGTATACAGATATCTATGAGTGTAAATAAGTCCTCGAGACCAGTCATGCTTATAACATCCAATAGATACATATTTAACACAAAAAACTCATTAACAAGTAATTATGTAAATTTTTAACTCAACTCAGGGTTGGATTAATTTGGACTTGACTCAGATTAACTTGAACTTGACTCGGATTAATTTGAACTTGACTTGGATCAATTTGAACTTGACTTGGATTAAATTG
Organism: Morinoia aosen; assembly: GCA_030386875.1. NCBI lineage: Eukaryota > Metazoa > Arthropoda > Malacostraca > Amphipoda > Talitridae > Morinoia > Morinoia aosen. Next base: position 9,951,482 of record CM059564.1, on the reverse strand, counting down.
AACTTGACTTGGATTATTTGAACTTGACTTGGATGATATTGAACTTGACTTAGATTAATTTGAAGTGAAAAAGGTGTGATTGAGACCACCACGAGCCCGCCGTTGAGCGGGGTGGCGCTTCGAGCTTGTGTGGTGGTACACAGAGAACAGCTTGGCGAGACCACCACAGGATACTTAGCATGATACGAAAACCTACACTAATCTGGTAAATGCGAAAGAATGTGCCAAAGTGTTAGGTGTTCTATGATGGTAGTATTGAAAGCCAATTCTTGGCTGTATAATAAGAGCTGCGGCCGTCCGTCTGTCTCTCAGTCCGAAGCCTTCCGGAAGTGTGTGACTAGCATATCTGTGATACGGGCCGTGTGCACTCGGCCTCATCAACTTTCGAGAGATTGATTTTTTTTTTGTTTTATAGCCTTTCTTTCATTTCGCCTTCTTTCTCATTTCAAATAAAAGGGGGGTGACTAATAATAGATAATGTCGGCAGAGTGATAAGGAAGTGGAGGAAATACTTGAATATTTGTGCTGGAATGTAGCAAATATGAGCAAGAGAGGGAGATTTTCATGAATGTGTTATTTGAGCAACATGGAGAGAATGAGTGGTATACGAGATGTGCTGAAGATGATTGTGGTATGAGCTGTCTTGCTAGATTGGATCAGGAGTGCAATTTGAATATTATTGATGCTATGAAAAAATTCTCTTGTACGTGCCTGGAGTAAGAGACAGTGTCTGGAATGAGGTATTCATCTACAGTGGGTTGTAGTGACCCACCTTGCCTGACGGTGGTTTTTGAGGTACCGGATATTCCAGTGATGCCGTCCAATGGTAGTTTGTGACAGAGATTGGTGGATCCTGAGTAGCTTATTGAACAAGTCTGGAACACATGTGCTGAATTCTTGCACGAAGATTGTTAGTATTGCCGTGGGATTTGTAGGCCGTTACAAAGGCCCAGACACTGTTGGCCCTCACTTTCAAGTTTAAGATCAAGTTCAAAAGATTTATGGAAGCCCTTTAATATTTATAAACAAAAAAGACGAAAACTAAACCTGTTCAGTTGCTGTTCTGTTTCATGGAAAGCAGCACCAAATTGCTGTTGCATTCCATTACGTACCTAGCATATCAGTTCTAGAAAAAGATAAGCTGTTGGAAATCGCTAATAACAGCGGCCCGGTGGCCACCCATTGAGAAAAAGAGAACTCAACCATAATTCCCACCCACTCAGGTGTCGGAAATGGGTACCGGCTTCACCGGGGATAACTGTCATTGCGTCCTGGTGTTAGTTATAAGGCATTTCAAAATCAGTGTACAAGATGATATGTATCAGGTTTGATTGGAATAAAACTTCCTTTATCCTTTCTAGTCCATCAAACGACATTTTACATTTCTTGTATTGGGTGCTCTAGCGGAATTCTATCTTCGCTTCGGCACGCAATTGAGCGGAGTTCATTAGGACGCCCAAAGGAAAAGAGGTCTCTTCAGGTTTTTTATTTCGTATCCCGTTGACTCCGTAAACTGCACAAACAGGTATGGTTCAGACTCGGACCAGCAATTGCATGACAAGAAAAACTCCTAATTTAAGATCATAGACGACTGACAAATTAAGGTATATAGTACCGCATAACAGGAAAGGAAATTCATACCTCGAAGGTATATGAGAAGTAGTCGAGTAAGACACGAAGAGCAACTAAATAATGCTAGAACTAGGTATGATATTCTAATGACAGAAGAGCGTTAAGAGAGTGGCAATGAAACATTGCCATGGGAGAATAGCCACACACGAAAGGGGATTCACCGCCCTGCCAACAACATAACACAATGACACAATTCATAACACAATTCTGTTGCATTGACAGAGAAGAAAAATAAGTCTCTCTGGCTAGAGAACACATTGCCGGATACACATTTGTAATGCACGCACAGGACCAAACGAGGACAACCTACTCACACACACATTGATTACAACATTTTTAGCGTCTGAGTCAGCATGTTAAAATTTCAGACTTTCAAGATAAGAAACACATTTCATTCTCTACATGGAGTCTTTACTTGTCCTCTTGTTATAATCTTTAGGCTATCAGATATGTGCATTGTGGTCAGAGGAGGACAGCATATTGACACGCCGATTTCAATTTTAGGTACTCGGCCTTCTCTGACTGTTTACATGATCAAATGCTACAATGCCACTGGTTGCGACCTTGATAAAACAACCTGACAACACCCTAAAATACTTACAGACGATGGGGGAAGGTTTCTCAGGTTAAAAAACTTGGAATAGCCTATTTCAACATACAAAAGACATAACTACTTTTGTTTTTCTTTACTCTACCTGTGGAATGGGAGAAAGTTTTTTTAAAGGGTTAGGTCTCTGATGCAGGGGCAAGCTAAAATAGTAACAGCGGACTAGTACTACGGCCCATCCAGCCGCAGCATACTCAGAACTTAGGTTACAGCAGATCAGCCATTGTAAAAAAAAATCCTATTATCAAAAATAAAAACGGCTATCTCATTGACCAGCCTAATACTGAAAAGGTTTGACATGACTCGCCAATTTTTAAATTGCTTAATTTAAATACAGGGCAACAAATACACATATTAAGCCTAAATTTAGAGTCAAAATTATTTAACAGGCAAACCTGTGAAAACCACACATTCACTGAACCTGTCTAATACTCCAGTTTTCCCCATCTGAGTTGTCAAATCCTATCATGAGAATACACATATTAAGCCTAAATTTAGAGTTAAAATTATTTAACAGGCAAACCTGTGAAAACCACACGTTCACTGAACCTGTCTAACACTCCAGTTTTCCCCATCTGAGTTGTTAAATCCTAGCATGAGAATACACATATTCAGCTCAAATTTAGGGTCAGACTCAATAAACAAGTTTCTAAAATTTACACATTCAGTGGTCTGCTAAAATACTGTTAATCTAGAATCTGGCTTATTTCTAGCATTACACTGCAGCATACTGGCTATTGAACGCACTAGATTCACAACATCACGACGGCTAGTCTGACTCAATGTAGGTGGTTCGCCGGCCGCCGGAAACATCCTTGAACGCTCTAGCGGCCGGCTGTTCACCGCTGTCGAACACAAAGACACATAGTGGCGAATCGACAATATAGCTAGTACAAAAACACGTAGTTAATAGTTTTCTGACACAACACCACCAAAGTACACGGAAACTTAAAATTATCCGGGAAGACGTTGTTTCGTCTGTGCACACTTCATTCAAATAACACGCTGCGTCAGTCTTGCGAACCAGCGCGGATCCGTAAAATGTTGCCGAATAGAGAAGTTCAAATTTCGCGTCTGGTAAGACGCGACATTTCTCATTCTCTCGGTATTCCTTAGAATAACTTAGAGGATATGCGTACATGAAATAAAATAGAAACACGATGATCGAGAGGTATAGCGTAAAAGGGGAAAATAACTACAAAATTTCTTAACATATATTAAAAATGAATCTTGTTATGGTTTCATATCTTCCTTTCTGTACAGGCTAAAAGTAAGGTCTTCGCAGTAGGGATATTAAGAACTGAAACAAAATTGACTAAAACAAACATAGGTATGTTAACATGTCGCTGGGTTGAGACTATTACACTTTGTATAGATTTATTTAAGAGCGCTGAGGGCCACTGTACCCCGTCTTGTTTGAAGGGTCAAAAAGACGCCGGCAAGAGTGACTCATCTGGTTCATTCAATTCGGCTCGACACGGCCAACCTGGCCATTGAGCTACGACTTGACTGAGGGGCTCGAATTTGAAGGAGATCTTGCCAGGAAGGCCAGGTGATTTGAATAGCGGTTGTGCAACTATGACAGCTATGCATTACCGTTGCACAATTAAAAAAGGAGATCACTAGTTTCGAGCTCAAAATAGTTTGCTTCACGGATAGAAATAATTAACTTTATGATAAGATTCAAGAGAGGATAAATAATAAGGCGGAGTATTTTAAATTTCTCACACCGAAATTAAGGCCGGTCAGTTAATTTACCAATAATTTATGAGGGATTTGTTTTAATCTGATGATCTTTACAATGCCTTTGCTTGTCAAATTTTGATAAAGCTCATATGTTGTTAGTGAACTCATGAATAAATTTTTGGGTGCAAGGATCTTCTCTCAAACCCCAATCACCATAGAAGGGATCTAATTGCATCTCTCAAGCTGAAGGAAGAAGTTGTGCCTAAGAGGTTGTATGGTGCCACCCTCGTCAGTGAGTTGCGTGTTCTTGCATGGGTGATACATGAAAAAATGTTGCATCAACTGTTGTAAATTATTCAGTCTGCCTGAGCTATAGTAATTTAGTTTTTGTTTTGTTGTTGAAAATTGCTTGCCATTAGAATAGGAGTGAATGCTCATGCGAGAATGTTATGTGGATTAATCGAAGGATGTGTTGAAACCATTATCGTAGCACCTTGAATGTATATGTGTATAATACTGATAATGTTACACTGCTCTTGTGTTAGAATGTGTTTAAACAGTACTCTACGTTGAGAACTGAGCTCATGGTTCTCATGGAACTGAGCTCATGGTTCTCAGGCTTGGCTGGAGTCCACTACACCGCTTCCCTTCGTGATGTAAACTTACTGTGTCCTGCTGTGTGTTACTGACAATATATAAATCCCAAGTGTCTCGCTTTACTTACCCTAACCTTAGAGGATGCGTGGAAAGGGAGTGGATGTAAGAAAAGCAAGATGTGAGTGAGCTGAACTGGAGAAAACTGGGGAAGTTACTTTGTATGCTTAAAAAGCATGGCTGATTTGAAAAGTGAAGGTGAGGGAATAAAATCAAAACAAGGCTAATGAAGTAGAGGCTAGAAATTGAGGTTAGGTGTAAATTAAGATCGGGTTAGTTTAGTTTACGTTTATATTCATATCCTAACGATACCCAATCAAACAATTCTTAACCCAACCTCGCTTCCACTGCATAAGCCACCACCAAATCCTGCTTTTCTTCATATAAGGTCTGAAGTCCGATGAAGAATTTTTTCAGCTTCAAACCAGAGTAAAATGGAATATCTGCGTGGAATAGGTGAAATATTTTTTAGTCAAAATGTTTTAGGATATTAAACTGGTATTTGAGGTCAATTATGGAACTAAAGGGTGTTCGGAATAAATTTGACAGAATAAATTTATATTTTTCCCCGGATTTTTTAAAATTTATTCATACCAACTAGGCTTGAGTTTAAAGTTTAAACCCTCATTCACTCATGTGCACGATGACAGCAGCTAGGAATGGATGAATGGAAGCCACCTGAATCGTGGAAGAGAATAACTTTTATCGTGATGATTAGTGCCTGCCATCAAAATAAGGAGATTATGGTCGCTCCTCAATGCCCCCTGAACACTAAAAACAATCCGGCATGAACTAGAGAATTGCAGTGGAGACTGCGAGGCTAGAAGGAGGCTAAATTTCCCCGAACTGTCATGGTTTTGGGATGCGTATTCTCTGTGGGTGATGTGATGGGCGGAAATACCAATGTTTGGCCTCCAAACTCCTCAAATCATAACCCGTTGGATTATTACGTATGGGGCGCTGTCGTGAAAGATGCCTATCACCGTGCCAGTACTACAAGAGACCAGTAGTTAGTAGATAGAATGAGAGCGGGTTTCGAGGGTCTTCCAAGGGGAAGTAAAAAATCAGCTTGCACCGGGTTCTGAGCCCGGATTGAGGCTGCAATACACGCTAATGACGGTTAGTTTGAGTAAAGCTCTTCGACGGTGGTCTAATTTTCTTGCTTATAGATTTTCTTTGAAATCAACTGAATTCTATCGATACCAAGCGCCTTTTCTTGGTAAAACTGTCAAATTTATCCCGAACACCCCCGTAGATGAGGTCTATGTTGATAATGGAACTCCGACCACAACGCGAGGTGGCAAGAAGCGCTTCGCTCTTCGTAGTGAAGTGAAATTTCCTCTGAAAAACAGGACAGCGCGATCCGAAATATTTCATTTGAAAGTAATTTGATAGGTTGAGTCGAAAATGAAAAAATTGAAAGTTTGCGGAATATAACATCTTTTCCGAAGAGTCAACTCGGTCCGTGTTGGCAAGAGAAGTTTATGTTGGTAAGAGAAAGAAAAATCAATTTCTTCTATATGCAAATTTTTTAGTTTGCTTTTACGAGTAAATCGAAGTTCTACGTGCTACATTTAAAAAATAAGACTACGGTAAAGAATTACTCGTCTTTCCAAGTAACAACAAAGTCAGGGCTGTATGTGGATCGTGTTGTTTTGCAGTCACAATGGAGCGCTCCGGTATCTCCGCGGATACACTCATATTGGAATGTTTTCTCCGACTCACACCCCCGAGGTCAGTCGAGAAATGGTTTGCTATCATTATTGATGCAATGGTGACTAAATGCTGGCGATGCGCTCCGAGCAAGGGCGAATAAAAGAGGCATACTTTGGAGTAAGTGATCCTTTATTGAATACAGAATACACGATGAACAGTGCGGGATGACGTAGAGTTTAGAAGCTGGATCAAGGCCGTGGCAAAGCTACGTAACTAGTTTCTGCTCCCTTATTATCAATATCGATTCTCAAAATGAATCATCATTATGCTAGACTAGAGTTAAGCAAAAAAAAATTCACTTAAGTGCTGGCTTCCGGAATTCCAATGCACACAAAATTCAACAGCTCAGTGTTCGCTTGACTTCAAGACTGCTGTTTCAAATACTTTAAGCTTCAACTGCAAGAAATAGGGCAGTACTACCAACATTTAAACTTCAAATCATTGCACATGACGAATGCCCGACGATATGAACACACGGAGTTTATTGAGTAAACCTACGTCATAAATCGAGTAGCCCGACCATCAGTTACTGCAGCACACAAACTCAGCTTCAAAAAGGCAAAGTTAAATTTCCGGCATTTTTTGCCGACGGCACTGCCTTCGGCTGCGTACGCGCTACTTATTTTAGCCCCAAGAAATGTTGCTCAGTACTGGCAGAGTCAGAAACGCAATCCCTATGCAGCTCGGTATTCGCAGTCTACCTTACAACCTGCCACTCCAACTATAGGCGGTATCTATAACATAGAAAACCATACCTCAAATCTCACATCCTTACCTCCACATCAGCGGTCACCCGAGCACCATCTCTGGCCGTTCACGAAGTTTAAGTGGGGATCAGATTAGATTATAAGTTGGTTTCAGCCTCTCTAGCCACAACAATGATTTTCAAAGAAAAAGAAGATGAAAGCACAATTCAGTATGGCGTAATCGAGCGTAATCTAAGCACGAAGTGTGTTCCCACACAGCATATCCTGCGCATAGAAACATTTAGTCGTGAAAGACGTGCATGTAACAAGATGAATGTTGAAGAAGTAAGAGATGCAGAAAAACAGGACAGCAGTGAACAGTCCTTAACAAAATGAAAAATATTTTATTTTTAACAAAAAGAAGGCCTATTTAATCTGAACTCGGGACCTCACATTTTCCTCCTAGGAGCGCTAATTCCCATCGACACATTAGATGTATCCCTTTTGGGGGATATCTAGCATATACTTTTCCGTTTAAAATAACAATGAAATAATAACTTCAGACAACTCACTGACCATGTAGAACTCATTCTGCAACATCCCGACTGTGGTGAAGATACAGGGGAATGATGAAAATGTTTCTGGGAATGTCGACCTACTTAAATTTAAAAAAAGTCATCCATCCCACTATAGTAAAATGATTTCACAGTTTTACTACCTTAGCAGCAAAACGTGTTTCGACTTAGGCAGCGAAAATCTGTGATAAAATGACATTGACGAATTTCATCTGAACACTCTTGCAGTAAGCAGATGACTCAGTTCACATGCCGTCACAAAAAGGAGAAACAGGATAAGCCTTCAAGAGCAACAAAAGCCACATGAAACTCCAGTAAGCACAGATAGGCTATTCTACAGACGATAGTTTCCATGAACGCCAAGTTTGTATGCACTCCACAGCGAACACAGACGCCAGCAAAGTATTTCACTCCAGGAGTCGCGCCCTACCAGATATACGCTACAAAGGTCATGTTCTACAACGCACCTTCCTCAAGCATGACAGGATGGCCGCTTTAACAAAGCAAAAAAATATGGATTTAGCCAACAAGAAGTAATGGTACAAGTCAAATAAAAAGGTTCGGTACACAACATCTAAACGTGAATAAATTGTAAATCGAGCCCCTGAATCTTTTGAAATCGACTAATATATTGTGAACGTACTCTTATCTCGTCGACTCCAAAATTTCCCTTCACATTAATCATAGATAGTCTAAACATATGTCAAATACTGAAAAAGAAATAAATAATCCAATTCCGTAAAATAAAATTGTACAATATTTATTCTAAAGCTTAGGTGGATAAAACGCAAATACTGGAAAAATTATTTAGGTATACTTCACAGCGACAACCCGTACATTAAACCATGTCGACACTGCAGAGCAACGCGTTCAGGAGAGAACAAGAACTGTCGCGCTGGAGTCTCACGTAATCTAGAGCAAAGATATTCTTTACGTCTCGCCTACGAGCTTTTCTGCCAACTACACGTGTTAAACAAACCGGAAATAAAGGTGTATAGATTATTCCGCACGAAATAAATACTTTCCTCAAGTTTCACACAGTAAAATCTGTGAACACTTTTAGAGTTCTCTTCTTTAAGAGAAAAAGTAAAACCACTCCAGCGAATGACAAAAGCCAAATGCGATGGAACATTAGTGCACGCCTACTGCGAAAACCATGCAAACTTCGCTGGAACAAGAGCACACTCCACGTGCCCGCGGCTATGAAAAAGATGAGGGTAAATTCCACAAACTACATCATCAGGCTCGGGTCTGCGACAAGCATATTTAGTAGGGTTTGTGAGTAGCAGTTTAGATCAGTAGGAGTAACAATAGTAATAAAACGGTACCAACAAACACCATGCTTAGGACACTTCAAGGACTTAACACCTTACCATGCTTGACTTGTGAGCACACAGACCAACAAGTGAAATAGACCTATGAAGAGGTGGGCAGCCAAAGCATATTGACGCAATAACTTGTCGGTATGCGCTAATAGAACTGAAGCTACTTTCTGCTCTGAATTGTTAAACGTGTCACCATGAAGCATGCAAGCTTTGCTAATTCTTGCATGCAACTCTCTGTATTTAAAGCAAGAAGGATAATTTCCCTAAGAATACATGCTGTAAACACCCTCGCCTCCGCAGTCAGCAAGGCCGAGTCAAAAAACGCCATCTTGAGTGGACCCTTCACGGGCTGAGCGAAACCATACGCCCTATATAGCCAGAACACAATTTTGTTCACCAGCACTATGATCTAATACAGGAAATCATTTGAACGCGAGGGAGAGAACATTTTTAATATCAGTTAGCGGAAATGCTTATACCTCTTTGGAGTGATGTTAGAATCCACCACGGAATCCAGACGTGCACAATGGCGTCAAAAACTTAACCAAAACTTGAGCAAGATTTTGAAACAAATGATGCTGTCACACAGCGGGCAGCTGAAGTTATTTTGCAACGACTTCAAAAATCTTACGCTGCCAGAGGGAGAGAAGATAGTTTGAACATCCGGTTTCAGGACAAGCGATAAGTATTTACTAGCTCCTGCGCTATTTCCACTCGGCCCATTAACCAATAATTCTTTGTTTAAACTCGCCAAATCTGAAAAACGACTGAAAACTTGCCGTGAATGAGAAAATCAGGTCTCACTGAGTACTACAACTCACTTTTTACCCACTTCCATCAGTAATAACCATCAATAATTTCATAAAAGCCTTGCAACTTCACACCGTGAAACACATCTACCATATCTTATTTACTTGCGATTTTTAATTAGTCACTATCATAATTAAAGTGACAGCATAATGTATAGACTGCAACAACTATCACATTGTTATGCAGTCCCTGCAGTTATAAAAATGATCTTGACGTCAAATTAGCTTACAAGTACCCTCTTATTCGAGACTTATTCTCTTCAACTTTTGCAATTTGGAGGTGGCTTCGGACGTACACGCATTATCAACTTATTTCATCCAGCATCCAGCAGAGTTGCCGCTGCAGTGAATATTGAGAAAGACAAGTCAGCTACACTGCCCACTTTCGACATGCCTCGGGCACGCCCACGCAACACAATTAAAATAATCGCCGAGGACAATAGCGTAATGAAAAAAGTTCGAAATGATGTGAGATAAAATTCAATGCTAGCACGCACCACCATAAGGTCACTGTCGACGGTCTCTGTGAGGTAACGTTTTCACACACAGACACAGCCAGGAATGACACCGGCAGCAGGACGCGACACTTCACCACAAAGTAAGAGACAGCCAGCAATACCATCGGGTCACCACAAAGTTAGAGACAGCCAGCAATACCATCGGGTCACCACAAAGTTAGAGACAGCCAGCAATACCATCGGGTCACCACAAAGTAAGAGACAGCCAGCAATACCATCGGGTCACCACAAAGTAAGAGACAGCCAGCAATACCATCGGGTCACCACAAAGTTAGAGACAGCCAGCAATACCATCGGGTCACCACAAAGTTAGAGACAGCCAGCAATACCATCGGGTCACCACAAAGTAAGAGACAGCCGGCAATACCATCGGGTCACCACAAAGTAAGAGACAGCCAGCAATACCATCGGGTCACCACAAAGTTAGAGACAGCCAGCAATACCATCGGGTCACCACAAAGTTAGAGACAGCCGGCAATACCATCGGGTCACCACAAAGTTAGAGACAGCCAGCAATACCATCGGGTCACCACAAAGTAAGAGACAGCCAGCAATACCATCGGGTCACCACAAAGTAAGAGACAGCCGGCAATACCATCGGGTCACCACAAAGTTAGAGACAGCCAGCAATACCATCGGGTCACCACAAAGTAAGAGACAGCCAGCAATACCATCGGGTCACCACAAAGTAAGAGACAGCCAGCAATACCATCGGGTCACCACAAAGTAAGAGACAGCCAGCAATACCATCGGGTCACCACAAAGTAAGAGACAGCCAGCAATACCATCGGGTCACCACAAAGTAAGAGACAGCCGGCAATACCATCGGGTCACCACAAAGTAAGAGACAGCCAGCAATACCATCGGGTCACCACAAAGTTAGAGACAGCCAGCAATACCATCGGGTCACCACAAAGTTAGAGACAGCCGGCAATACCATCGGGTCACCACAAAGTTAGAGACAGCCAGCAATACCATCGGGTCACCACAAAGTAAGAGACAGCCGGCAATACCATCGGGTCACCACAAAGTTAGAGACAGCCAGCAATACCATCGGGTCACCACAAAGTAAGAGACAGCCAGCAATACCATCGGGTCACCACAAAGTAAGAGACAGCCAGCAATACCATCGGGTCACCACAAAGTAAGAGACAGCCAGCAATACCATCGGGTCACCACAAAGTAAGAGACAGCCAGCAATACCATCGGGTCACCACAAAGTAAGAGACAGCCGGCAATACCATCGGGTCACCACAAAGTTAGAGACAGCCAGCAATACCATCGGGTCACCACAAAGTAAGAGACAGCCAGCAATACAATCGGGTCACCACAAAGTAAGAGACAGCCAGCAATACCATCGGGTCACCACAAAGTAAGAGACAGCCAGCAATACCATCGGGTCACCACAAAGTAAGAGACAGCCGGCAATACCATCGGGTCACCACAAAGTTAGAGACAGCCAGCAATACCATCGGGTCACCACAAAGTAAGAGACAGCCAGCAATACCATCGGGTCACCACAAAGTAAGAGACAGCCGGCAATACCATCGGGTCACCACAAAGTAAGAGACAGCCGGCAATACCATCGGGTCACCACAAAGTTAGAGACAGCCGGCAATACCATCGGGTCACCACAAAGTAAGAGACAGCCAGCAATACCATCGGGTCACCACAAAGTAAGAGACAGCCGGCAATACCATCGGGTCACCACAAAGTAAGAGACAGCCGGCAATACCATCGGGTCACCACAAAGTTAGAGACAGCCGGCAATACCATCGGGTCACCACAAAGTTAGAGACAGCCAGCAATACCATCGGTTTACCACAAAGTAAGAGACAGCCAGCAATACAATCGGGTCACCACAAAGTAAGAGACAGCCAGCAATACCATCGGGTCACCACAAAGTAAGAGACAGCCAGCAATACCATCGGGTCACCACAAAGTAAGAGACAGCCAGCAATACCATCGGGTCACCACAAAGTAAGAGACAGCCAGCAATACCATCGGGTCACCACAAAGTAAGAGACAGCCAGCAATACCATCGGGTCACCACAAAGTAAGAGACAGCCGGCAATACCATCGGGTCACCACAAAGTTAGAGACAGCCGGCAATACCATCGGGTCACCACAAAGTTAGAGACAGCCAGCAATACCATCGGGTCACCACAAAGTAAGAGACAGCCGGCAATACCATCGGGTCACCACAAAGTAAGAGACAGCCGGCAATACCATCGGGTCACCACAAAGTTAGAGACAGCCAGCAATACCATCGGGTCACCACAAAGTAAGAGACAGCCAGCAATACAATCGGGTCACCACAAAAATCGGTGATCACTGAACTACAGCCTAGAGCAAGGGTGCTTCAAGCTTCAGTAATAACTATACTTGAAGATCTTACCATAGCATACAATACCTATTGAACTGGATCTAAGTATATCATTACATTTACTGTATATATAATGACCTAGCCAAAATGAGCCAAGCGAGCGTTCAAAGTACAAGCAAATTATTAAATACGTCATGACCAAAATTTTTCCGTAACTCTCATACATGTAGATAATAACAAAAATGTTCCCTCTAATTTCAAATTGAATAATTGAACTGACAGTTCAGGAGTGCCAATATAAACATTTTGAACACGGAAATGCACAAGTTGCAAGTCTCCCACATCAAAAAAATGCTTCTCTTTCAACATTCGCAAAGTATGAATTGTATAAGTATTGCATAGAAAATAGTAACGAGTAAGAAAATTGTAACAGAAATATACGACTAAGAGGAATGACAACGATATAAAGAAGCAACTCTTGGAAAGAACCTCCACGAAAAGCACATCGATGGACCACAATTGTGACAAAGGAAAGCTCTCGTTTGTGAGGAAGATACACTTAAAGTAAACGAAGACTTATAATAAATGATTTTCCGTTAAATAAATTGACTAACATTCGCGATAGTAAGCTCCTAATGCAAACTGGTCCAGTAAACTTGTGACGTCAGAGATCACCTCGGCAGCCAAAAAGCAATGAGAACAGAAGGCAGTACTACTACACAGATCTACGAGTAATACAAACAGAATTGAGATTTACGGCAATGTTTGAGACGCACATAATATCAGGTTTCAATAGCGTAACTTAAAATGCACACCAAACGGAGAAGCTGCACAAGCCTCACGATGAGGCACAAGGGAGTGGAACTCCTGACAAACGTTGGCAGCAGCACCGCGCACTTAGACAAGGGGTGAAAAGCTCAGAGGCGTGCGAGGGGCACATGGTAGCTTCGTTGCTGCGGCACCGTGTCTCGCTTCTCTTCTTGTCTACGATGGGCACAATACTGCACACGCAACAAAAGAATAAAACATTCAAAAATCACTTCACACACACACACCAAAGATTGTAAATTCCTACCATAGGAGAACGAGAGAACGTATCCCAAAACTCAAAAGGTGGCGGGCTATTTAACGAAGAGCCTAATTAAAAATCTAGAGCCTTCGTAGAAAATTAAGCAGGCTTTCATAAATGAAACAGCAATACCGCTACTACCATGAAAATTGCTAACTTCTTTTTTATCCGTAGCTAATGAGTTATTTTTGTGTATGGCAACCCCTAGAAATGTCCTAGTATAGTAGGTACTCTGTTTGAAATCGATATAAAATGAAAATTAGAAAGAAATGAACATTACGCTTTTGAGAATTCTCACACGGGTAGATTGTACAAATTTCTAAAATAAAAATGTCAAGAGATCAGTTGGTGTCATATTAATTGATGAGTAGTTTTCCTACATGTTGAAACGTCAGTTAAGTAAAGTATCTCACCCCCTTCAAAAAATTACTGTCACTTCAACAGAGCAACTAGGAGTTTTAGGGCTGAATTAGGAGTAATTTCCCATGCCCAAGAGACGCGCAACACCAAGTCGTAATAAAGCGCCTAAGTAAGTCCACCAATGCCCAACCCGAACTGGACCGAGGCCCAACAACGCGCCTCACACGAGACCGGCTCAAGCACCTACCGCTCCCGCATGGATTCATGCGTTACCATCACTCACATTCACCTCTGGCCCTCATTGGCATAAAAGTCCTCACACGGAAGCACTACCCCAAAGCCCATAATCTTCCCATACCACATTCCATAACCAATACAAATGGTGAACCTCTGGCTTTTGGTTCCAAGATCAAGAACAAAATTCAAATCCGGAGGACTTTGCCTTTAGAGGTTGCGAATGCTCTACTTTGATCTAACTCTGAGCGTTTTCTAAAAATTCTCATTACTCTAACGAAAAATTGTTTTTCCCTAGAAGTCACGAGCTGTTATGCACTATTTTATACTTTTTGCCACCCAATGAAGTGGTACTTCGTGTTATTATTGTACTTGCTCACATTTACTGTTCCCTCTCACACTCTCCGAACGGCACAAACCTTGCAACTATTACCACATCTATTCTGTGCTAGTTTACGCAAGTCTAACAAGAGAACCTAAAAATTCCCACAATTGAGACAAAAGCAGCAGGCCATTCAAAATTTTGCATTCCGAGTCACTATGAGTATTCCTCGCACAACGAACAAACCTCTAAGCATCTCAACTCTCAGCTCATCAACACCTTACCATGTGAGGAACTGCACAGCATCGGCTTTGTAAAAAACTGTATCTACCTAAAGAATTTACAGCTAGAGCACCGAACCTAAATTTCTACCTAAAAAAAATTACAGCCACAGCATCGAAATTAGAAATGAAAACCAAACACACATACTCTTCATCAAAAGACAAACCGATATCGAAATACACACTTATATACAGCCGCTAAACCAGTCTACTCAGTGCAGTAACGAAGATCAGACCAGATAACAAGCGAGTATAAGCCTACCCAGCCGTAACAAATGTTTCCAAGAGAAGGAGGACGGCGCCATTTAGAACAGAATGAAGGAAACGGGAAATTTATGCAAGATTAAACGGGAAAGAAACAAGATTGAAACAAGTTTAGGAAAAATATGATATTGAAGAAGAAATATTAGATATTACAAACCTCCCTAACCACAACTACGGTGTTCTAAAGAAAGGAAGGAGGGAGTCACCATCAAGTATAGAGTTCATGTAAAGGAGAATTTTTATGTAAAGAGTAACTGGGGCGTTCCCACACAATGCCCTACTGTACGTAGGAACAAAACAAGAATAAACTATTTCAACAAAAAGGCTAGCTAGTCTTCAGCTTGAAACCCCTCATTTCTCCCAGCTCTAATTCATTCCCATAGATACAATACTTGTATACCTACCTACGGGGGGAGTGCAGTAACGAATTAACTACTGGATAACCGACACTTTTTATGCTGCAATTCTGAAAGATGTAGTAACTATGAAATAGTTCAACTTTGGGAGCTTGGCTGTAGTTGAAATTCCCAACTGAACATTTACAGGCTGTACACAGTTCAAGTGACGTTTTTAGCGTCGCACGGTCAAGCATCATTTTGAGAGTGCCCAAGACAAGCTGTACACCAATAACCTCAGAGCAAGAATTGGAAGTCAAATACTGTGTTGGTTTGCCTAAGAGTAAATTTTGTCTCTAGACATGAGGGAACATACGTAACAACTGCACGTGATTGTTCTAATCGTTCTAATTTTACGTCTCCATCAATCTATAAAATGCAACGCTGCTATGAAACTATCATCATCTTCGGGCTGAAAAATGAAATAAATCATATTTTTATACTGGGATGGGTACGTGTTTTGGAAACTTAAGTTTCATTATGAATAAATCCACGAAAGAGGAATAAAATTCATTTTCTAAAAACGGGTGTCGATACCGCCGTGCGGTCGACGTGAGGGTTCGTGGAAAAGGAGCCGTCTCCTGTGCAGCTACATTTTTTCTGTGCAGCTGCCCTTCCAAAGATTCGTGTGGGTACCGCCTACACCGTAATTAGTCCGCTAGGGCAACAGACACAATTTCTGTTTGTGCCGAACTACGGCGGTACCGTTAGGAAGACGAGCAAATGTCTGCGCTGTAATGAGTCCGCTAAGGCTCCTCAGGATTATCCTGAGGAACGGATTATCACCGAACTTCGATAGCGCCTTTCTTTGAGACAAAATGTCATGGCTCCCACCAGAAGTTAACAATCTGATTGATTAGTAAGGTCTTATAAAAAATAGCAATGGAGCACAGAATTTTCGAGCAAGTAACTTGTTTTATGCCTAATCACAATTGTAGCAAAAATTACGTAAACGTTGAAGTACAAAGATAGGAAAGATATAATTTCAACAATAAGATGAGAAAAACAAATGGTTTGGAAAACATATTTTACAACACTTCTGAGGCATAAAATTTCCTTTTCTCTCGTAAGTAAAGCCTCAAAATTTATATAAATTATACGAGTCAATTTACGACTTACTATCAATCGATGAATGAGTTATTTTTACGCCAACTTTCTTGTACACTAGTTGGTCTTTAACTGAACATTACACAAACCTTGCGCCAATATCATTGCATCGAGTTATTAGTGCGAATGAGCTGAGGCTTTCAATTAAAAGTTGAATGTAATATTTCTAGGTTAGGCTTGTTCTACTGCTATCTTAACGTCTATTTGACGCACAAATCGTCAGCGCAAAATGATTGTGCGCATTTCGCCCTTTTTCAAATTATTTTTCTTCAAGATACCAAATCGGTTCTCTTGAATTTTTTTTTGCTCATTTTACCATTCTTTTCGCCCAAGAAAAAATACGCCCTAGCAAACGCATTTCAACACCAATACATAAAGTAATACCTCATTCTTCAGTAACCGCGTGCCATACATTCACCGTCCAAAACGGAGTTACAAGATCGAACACTTTCAGCAAAAATTCGTGAATTTAGCGTCCCTTCAAGAGCAACCAAGCTCAGCCTTTAACTTTGCCCAGTAAAACCACATGGTGACCTTCATCAGACACATGCGAGTCAGGTCGCGACAGCGGCAGAGCAGGACCCACCTTTGAGGATGTAGTCGGTGAGCAGCGCCGGCACCGTGGGACTGTCATCGTTGATGGCAGTCAAAACTGCACAGCAGAAGCAACCGTTAGAACTTGCACAACAGCCTACCAGGCCACACACAGCGCGCAACTAACACATTCCACCGACCGGTAATGAACAACGATCCTAACACACCAATGCCAATGGGAGCCCAATCCGCTGGTAATATCGACGATAGGAATGCCGGATAGACATTACCAGGGCTTCTACGATGTAGATATTGGAGAAATTTGGATGGAAGAATTAGATAAGTTGGTTTAAGCGTCTTTAACCGCAACAAAGGCGTTTAAGGCATTTCCAAATGGAAGAAATATGAACGTACCATTTACTAAAGAGATGGCTCACAAGCTGTGTTAGCACACAAAATCCTCGGCACATGAAAATAGTAAGTTAGGAAGTACTGTGCGCTTATGAAACAAGATAGACGGGGAAGAAAAAAAAAATAGAAGGCATTGAAAAACAGGACAGCAGTGACTAGAAAAAAGATGTCCCGCAACTCAACAAGGCCTATATAACGTTAGGCTCGGTGCCACGCATTTTCCTCCTGGGAGCGCTAATTCCTATATGTAGGCCTACAATGTTTGCATTCTCCTGCGAGGCTTTGGGCTGAAACGTTTAGGATTTGTGCGAGGATTTGGGCTGAAACGTTTAGGATTTGTGCGAGGATTTGGGCTGAAACGTTTAGGATTTGTGCGAGGATTTGGGCTGAAACGTTTAGGATTTGTGCGAGGATTTGGGCTGAAACGTTTAGGATTTGTGCGAGGATTTGGGCTGAAACGTTTAGGATTTGTGCGAGGATTTGGGCTGAAACGTTTAGGATTTGTGCGAGAATTTAGGCTGAAACGTTAAGGATTTGTGGGAGGACTTGGGCTGAAACGTTTAGGATTTGTGCAAGGATTTGGGCTGAAACGTTTAGGATTTGTGCGAGGATTTGGGCTGAAACGTTTAGGATTTGTGCGAGGATTTGGGCTGAAACGTTTAGGATTTCTGCGAAGATTTGGGCTGAAACGTTTAGGATTACTGCAAGGATTTAGGCTGAAACGTTTAGGATTTGTGCTGAAACGTTTAGGATTTGTGCGAGGATTTAGGCTGAAACGTTTAGGATTTGTGCTGAAACGTTTAGGATTTGTGCGAGGATTTAGGCTGAAACGTTTAGGATTTGTGCGAGGATTTGGGCTGAAACGTTTAGGATTTGAGCGAGGATTTGGGCTGAAACGTTTAGGATTTGAGCGAGGATTTGGGCTGAAACGTTTAGGATTTGTGCTGAAACGTTTAGGATTTGTGCGAGGATTTAGGCTGGAAAGTTTAGGATTTGTGCGAGGATTTGGGCTGAAACGTTTAGGATTTGTGCGAGGATTTAGGCTGAAACGTTTAGGATTTGTTCGAGGATTTGGGCTGAGTTGTGCACGATTTTTCTCTCACTCAGAAATATGTTTTAGTTTACTAGAAAGAACAAAATTAGAAAGACGACAAGTATGAAATATTACGCATTTTACACCAGCAAACCGGAAGAACGAAACAACAATGAAAAAATATCAAACAAATCAAGCGCAGGAAAAATTTAAAAACTGCAGTGGCCAATTATTGCACAACTCTTTGTTTAATAGACAATTATATTTCATTTGTTAGCCAAAAGGCGACACGATCTTTTTCATCATTCTCTACCTAACTAGTGCTCATAACAGCCAAATTCTTCCATTCTTCATGTCGATAAAACTATAGCAATTGTTCAAGATTAGAAGATTTCCTCATCACCCTTCAATATTCTAGACAATTTTCCATTAGACTGGCCACTCTGATACGTTAATTTGTTTTTCTCCCACCAATTCTTATCCAATTTAAAATTATGTTTCGGGTCATTGTCCTGTTCAAAGCTCAAACGGCGACCCAGATTGAGCTCCCTAGCAATAACCTTTACGTTAGTGTTCAAAATATCACCTATTCTTCCTTTTTCATTAATACATCAACCTCTAAAAGTCAACCAGGTTCAAACGTAGCAAGATATCCACAAAAACCTCAAGCTTCTTCCCACCTCTTCACTTCACAGTCGGAATGATGTTCTTTAAAAAATGTGCATTACCAGATTCTCCCTACGCATGAGAGGTTATGGCCAAAGAGACCAATTTCAGTATCATCTGACCATAGATTATGTTTCCAGCATGCTAAATTTTTAACATATTACGCTTGGTTCACGAAATCATTGCTCTGAGATGCATTAGCTTCAGAAACGTCGTTTTTCTTGAGACCCACGACAGCTAAAAAGTATGGAAAAATGTAGCAGATTCATTTATAGCATAAATTAAAAGTGCACTTTACAATATTGATTATATTCTGAAACCAAATGTGAAATCAGAATGCTAAGTGCGTTACTCAAACAAAAGCTATGACGAAAAGAAGAGAGTGTATGTAATGAACAAGTTGATCGCAAACTGGCATTTTACAAGCAGTTTTCAACAAGAACGTCTATCTTACAAACTACAAAACTATCGCTAAATCTGAAATGGAAGCAGATATTATATGGTTTCGTAAATCCATTGTCTCGTTAGAGGGAAATCACTCTACAGCCCTTAATGCTACTTCTTTGGAGTCCTGCCGTTTTGGCCAAATTACCCATACTTTTTTGCTGTTGAGAATCTAACTAATAAAGCAGTGTCCGAGATTTTTTTAGAGTCCTGCCGTTTTGGCCAAATTACCCATACTTTTTTGCTGTTGAGAATCTAACTAATAAAGCAGTGTCCGATTTTTTTAGAGTCCTGCCGTTTTGGCCAAATTACCCATACTTTTTTGCTGTTGAGAATCTAACTAATAAAGCAGTGTCCAATTTTTTTAGAGTCCTACCGTTTTGGCCAAATTACCCATACTTTTTTGCTGTTGAGAATCTAACTAATAAAGCAGTGTCCGATTTTTTTTAGAGTCCTGCCGTTTTGGCCAAATTACCTATACTTTTTTGCTGTTGAGAATCTAACTAATAAAGCAGTGTCCGATTTCTGGCAGTGAGTTTATGAGCCAGATAGGCCTTCACAAGTAAGATAAAGAACTTACTTTTGTTAAGAATCTGCAAACTTTGATTGTCCGGGGGTCCATGTCCTACATCGTAAGGGATCACCGTCGTCAAGTACTGTAAAAGATAAAGGGAAACACTTAAAAAAAATTAGAATTAACTCTTAAAGAGCAAATTTACAGTGAATGAAGATAATTTAATTCTGTTTTTTTTTGCATTAGGCGGAGAAAAATATTTTCCATAAAAATATTAAGCCACGGTAAAATCAGTTGTATCAGAAATGAGATAACTAACAGTCGTACAAATGTGAGTTGCACATGACATTTTAATTAGGTCAAAAATGATACAAAAGCTGAAGGGTCATTGTAATATTATTCTAAAAAATGGGTTATTACGAGTTATAACGAGAGCTTCTTTCAGAAAATTTCTGTTCGAATTTATTTCGAACTTCTTTGAAACTCTTTGTTCCCGCGCAGACGTTGCTGATGAAAACGAGTCGCTCCGTCGTTAGTTGCACAACGATGGGTTTAGCCACTTGATATTTACATTTAAAGGCAATTTTCTAGATACGCACATCATCGTACGTCGGCATGACGTCGTGGAATTTTTTCATCAGAATGGCAGAACATCGCAGTAGAAGCTACCGTACTGGGACCCAATTAGCACACCTCTCTCACTCCACTCTAAGCCATCACGCCGAAAAATGCAATGTACCAATATCCTCTACCGACTTCTAAATTTTAGGCTTTGCCCCAACTTCTTATGACTTTGAGATTTTAGAGTCGTGACAATTTTAAACGAACACCAACCCTCACCAATACCGACAGCTCATACCCGTTCCAAATAGTAACTAGATAGCAACCTTTTCAATTTCATTTTTATTTGACATATTTATATTTTCGCGATATCTTTTAAGACTTCTTTCAACATTGTTTTCTATCTTCTATTTCAGACATAATGATTTGTTCCTTTTTGAACTGACGATGAAGCGGGACTCCTTAACGTTTCCCTATTAGATATGATTAATTTCCTTGGAATTTTCGTTTTCAAATTCCTCATGAGTGAAACGTGAGTGATTTGGCTGACCGAATGAGTATAGCATTCTAGAATTTTTTTAATAACAAAACTATACATGAACTGACGACATACCTTAGGTCCCGCACCATTGAGGCCAGTTTTCTTTACGTTCCTCTTATCGACATTGAAGTTTCGTCTTTTATTTTGGACCTGAAGAAGCAAGGAAATGAAAGTATTTTTGAGTTCTTTCTGGAACTCGAGTTCATCCCTGAGGGCGAGCTGCGAGATGAGGGTCTCTGAGTACTGGCTGATGACAGCCTCGAGCTCCATGAGGCACTCGTTCAGCTGCGGCACCGACAGCTTCGAGAGCTTGTCGTGGTACAGCGGCGACGGCAGCGGGCGCAGCGACCCGCTCTTCTGCGACGCGTCTGCGCTGGCGCTGCTGTGGGTGCTGGTGCAGCCCTCGTCCTCGCTGGAGCTGCCTTCCTGCACACACATCTGCTTATTGCACGCACCCTCCTGCACTCACAGGATTCCTTATTGCACGCACCCTGCTGCACACACACACACGTCTGCTTATTGCACGCACCCTCCTGTCCACACAGGCCTGCTTATTGCACGCACCCTCCTGTACACACAAGCCTGCTTATTGCACGCACCCTCCTGTACACACAAGCCTGCTTATTGCACGCACCCTCCTGTACACACAGGCCTGCTTATTGCACGCACCCTAATGCGCACGCACACACACACACACGTCTGCTTATTGCACGCACCTCCTGTACACACAGGCCTGCTTATTGCACGCACCCTCCTGTACACACAGGCCTGCTTATTGCACGAACCCTGCTGCGCGCACACACACGCCTGCTTATTGCACGCAGCTCCTGAACACACACGCGCCCAGCAGCTGCAAGCACAGCGCCCTGCAGTACACACAAAAAAACAGAGGACACTAGCAGCAGCACCTCGTACGCTGTGCAACACGGTCAAATCGGGATATTTCCTCACACCATCTTCTCATAACCAGAGCACATGGCCATTTTACTATGTAAATAAATAAGCCTTAGGCATGCGAAAACCCAACAGTTCAGCCGCTAGCACACCAACCTATCACACGTTAGAAGAACGGATCAATTGTATTATCCAAGCGGACTTCGCGCGCCCTCATACACCAAAAAAAAATTCCTGCAAGCTGCCTCTTTTTGCAGGGTTTTTAAATAAGTCCCATTTACATGAACAAGAATCGATTTGATATCTGCTACACATTTCCCTTTTGGGCACCAGTATACGGATATTTTACCTTGCGCAAAAGTCCTATGAGAACACTACACAATCAATCTCAAGCTCAACACAGGCGACAAGAATCAGAAGCACTGAAGACAACTACACAGATGCAGACAATAGCGTAAGTAAGGACCTGCATTATGTCGTCGATCTCCCTGATGACCTCCTCGGCGGTCTTGAGAGGCGGGTCGCAGGGTGTGGTGCCGTCCCCGGACCCCAGGATGAGGGTGTGCAGGTCCAGGTCCTGCGCCACCGCCTCCTCCTCCTCGCCTCCGTCCAGCGGCGTCGTGCCCGTGCTCGCTGGCGAGTTCCCGTCCTGCCACACACTCACACACTCAACGCGCTGCACACACCAGGCGCACTCGTGCACTGTGATCAGGTGTGGTAAAGTTAAAAGTGCGTTCAAACCTCCCCCAACCTAAACAAAGGTGTTCCCAGGAGAGGAAGGAGGTAGGAACACTGAAGAAGTCTATGAAACATGAAAAAAACTTGAAAAAGAAAGTAATAATAGAAGCAAAATATAAGCAGCAGTGAAGAGAAAAAAAGGTGGTTCATAACAAAACAGAACACCTGTTCTGTTGGTTACAACTTTTGACTCTAAATTTGAGCTGGATATTGAACTTCAGTTTAACCCATCTCAGTCAATGTGTTAAAGAGTATAATTATTAAATTATTTACATTTTCCACGAATTGAAGAAAAAATATTGATGTGGTTCTTTAGCAATGACGCGTGTATTAATAACAAGAACCCCGAAGTCAAATTAATAGCAAAAGCAACTGAGTGCCTGCAAAGAGCACACAAGGAGCTGGGCTGTGAGAGACCGCCTTGCGCTGCGGCGCTCACGTGTGGCCCGTGCGCTCCGAGTCCGAACACAGCATTGATCACCTGAGGTAATCAATGCCCACCTCAGCTTCTGGTGAGCTACTCAAGTTTCTTCTCCTCGTGGAAAACTGCTAAAATTCGAAGTCTAAATAAATCATCCTTAACACGTTTTACGCTCACCACTTTGAATGCATTTCATGAACGGCTTGAAGTACATCATTCAGAAACTGCAGTTACACTGCATTTTTCGAAACAAATCTTCCATCAAAATCTGTCGCATCAATTTTAAAATCAGAGATAGATTATTGCATCTTAGCCAAGGGGTAAAGACATAAATTACAACACAGACCACCGTATTTAAGCCACCTTTAGATTTCTAGTTAATGCTATGACTAACTCTGTTAGTGACCTGAGAACTCACAAACCGGCACGGCAATCACAGGTACAGGATTTATTTGGATACACTTTGACCACTTTTAAAATTAAGGTAAAAAGAACAATTGCAAAAGAATATTAGAAAGACGGTATCCCTGCACTCATACACGAGAAAAATAATTAAATGTCAAAACTTACAGTATAACATGTGAATAATTGGAATTCTCATTAGATTAGTTTAGGCTTCCCTACCTGTGAACCAAGGGGTTCCAAAGAGAGGAATGGAGAAGGCACCATTTAGTATGGACTTGAAGAAACTCAGAATTTTTGCACAAAGTGCAAAGAAACAGAAAATTGAGAAAAAATTAATGAAACGAAAAAAAATAGTAGGTACTGAAAAATGGGACAGCAGTGAACCGAAAAAGTGTCCGTTTCAAGACAAAAAATCCTATTCGATTTCAACAACGAAAAGGTTTACCCAACCCTTAGCTCGGGACCTCACATTTTCCACCTGGGAACGCCAATTCCCGTACATAAAATAACGTCCCCCGACGGAGCAGAAATCTCATGCGGGAAATTCCTAGTTGGACTCTCCGCAGAAGTAATTACTCACGACATCGGAGTTGAGGTTGAGCACAGGAAGGAACTTCTGGCGAGTGTGGCTCTTGCTCCAGTCAATTGGCAGCAGGTTCCCGAAATTCCCCGTGATGGTCCACCACATTCTGTCGAGCATTTGCAAGTTAGTGAGCGATATGGAAAAAAATCACATCATTAACGGATAAAACTGCGTCGAAAAGGGTCGATGCTGTTCACCTACCCAGCTGGGTTTAGTAGATTTTTAAACGGTACATGGAAGTTTTCAAAATACCTTCGTTAACTTTTTACTCTTTAAGAATGTTTTTTTTTTTGCTTCATTAGACGCTGTTGCACGAGAAAATTGGCGGAGTTAAGTTTAAGTTAGTTAAATCCTCCTTACCCACAACAAGCGAGTTCCTGATAGAGAAAGGAGGTATACACCATTAAGCATGGAATTAAGGGAACAGGAAATTTAAGCACAAGATGTGTGCCCTCACCAAGCATATAAAAACAACAGAATCAAAAAAAGTCTATGAAATTAGATAAGTTGAAGATGTGGTAGAAGTTAGGAAAAAAGACATCAGAAAACCGATAGAAATGTCTGTAGAAGAACAAAAAAAAACTTTCAACCTACATCTTCCCACTGGAAGAGCCAATTCCCAGACACATTACTTGAATCTCCCTTAGGGATCAGTTTGCAGTCCCCGTGTGTGTAGCTCAAGAGCGCCACTCACTACCGCGGCAGCTGCTTGCATTAGAAACTATATAGCACCCTAGGTTTGCGTGCATCAATGGCTGTGTTATGCGACATCTGAGTAAACATAAGAAGTGCTTCGCTCCGATACTCACAATATCACTGGCGTAAAACTGTCTACATAAAATACTGTACGAAGCCTTTCGACACTTGTATGAAGTAAACATGTCACATGGCATGAAAGAACAAAAATCAAAAGTTCGAAGTATATCATCTTCCAATTACTTCCCAGTTTAATAATTTATTGAACGACACACATCGAATCGAAGAGTTTTTAAACCCTGCAGTTTGATACAGAATTCTTTAGTAAAGTTTACATTTTACTCGAAACATCGTTAACGTAGAGTTGAACTACTCAAAAACGAATTTGGGCCGCGTTGAACGATAGTCCCCTCAAGTGAGCTTGTTCACTTTCACCACAGTAAAAAATGGCATAGGAGGTCAAAGCAAATTTTACGACAATGAAGAACTGTTTACGAAGGGATCAAGATGCCTTGAGTTCCACCTCAATTTATCTAATATTCATTGGTGCATTCTGAAAGAAGATTAGATTACATGTTATTTTAAGCCTCCCTAACATCTAAGAAAAGACAGCATTTCGAAGAGAGGAAGGCACCATTGATTAAGTATGGAAATAAGGGATTAGATTAGAGTATTAGTTAGTTTAAGCCTCCCTATCCGCAACAAAGACGATCCAAAGAGAGGAAGGAGGAAGGCACCATTTAGTATAGAGTTAAGGAAACGCGGAATCTACGCAGAAAGGGCATAGAAACAGTAAGTTGTGAAACAAGTTCATGAAACAAGGTGTAAGTTGAGGAAGAAAGTAGCAGGTGCTGAAAAACAGGACAACAGTGAACTGAAAAAGGTAGTCCTTAATAAAGGGTGGGGCTAAAGGTATGAACCGGTTATAAAGGAATGTGAAAGGAGAACCATTCAACTTGTAGTATTTTTTTATATATTGTTTAATGCAGTACAAAATCTAGTTTTTTATCTCAAGTTTTAAAGATGATATCCCGTAGGTGCTGGCCGTCAGCCGCGATGCACTCCTGAAGACGAGTTCTGAAGTTTTGAACCGCTCTTCTGCACATTTCGATGGGTATTGCCGCAAGTTCCTCTCTGATTCTGTCCTTAAGTTCTTCCACGGTATGTGGACGATGTTTAAAAACCTTTTCCTTTATGTACCCCCACAGGAAAAAGTCACAAATGCTCAAATCTGGTGAGTGCGCAGGCCACTCCACGTCACCCCTCACCGAGACTAGGCGCAGGGGGAACACTTGCCTCAATCTCGCCATTGAAATCTCGTCATTGAAATGGCTGCTACTGAAAACTAGACTCTCACGCAGCAACAACGAAACCCCTCCCGTTTCTCCACCTCCCCCCACAGGCCGAGCGGCAGCCCATCAAAACTCGTTCATACCTTTAGCCCCACCCTGTACAACAAAAAACATTTTATTTCAATAAAAAGAAGGCCTACCTAACTCTCAGCTCGGGCCATCACACATTTTCCTCCTGGGAGTGCTAATTCCCATAGATACAATACTTGCATCCCCCTGAGGGGTTGCAATGAGACAAAGCGGGAAAGTCTCGGAACGCGGGAATGTTTCAGAAAAAATGTGAGCGTTTAAGAGTCAAAAAGAGAAAAAAAGGTGTTAAGGTATAGGAGGTGTTGCTGAACTGTAATGGCCTAGAAAGAACGCACAAACTTGTGACTTTTGTCCGGAGAAGCGATCATAAGAGCTCGTGTATCCGAAGGTGGTAAGCATATAAATTTTTCTCCTAACATATTCCAGCGCAGAGCAACGAATTTTTTACATTATTCAGAACTACACATAAGAGAAAAAACGGAGCACAAATTTACTATGATGACAATCAACAATAGGAGAAATCATTCCACGAACAGAGAGGAATTTGACAATCGTTGAACTGCAGTAAACGTTGCCATTCATATATTTTGTTTGAATAGGTGTAACGAACTGAATCTATGAAGTCAACACTAACGCATCAGCAACATTTCTTACAATTCTTCGGGAGGAGCATTTCGCATTCTCGTGTCAATTAATTCAAGCAGTAAGTGCGACGTATCAGTTATGGCATATTAAAGATCCAACAAGACCCCCACAACACAGTCGTGGAGCACAATATTCATCTCGCAAGAGTGAACTATTTTAATTGATTGCAAGCGTTATGCTCGAAAGCCATGAACTGATCACAGCCAAATTTAGTCAAATTCATTAGCTACGCTTATTTGCACGTGCGAGCCAATTCAACAGAGCTCCATTGAGCTGAGAGCGCGGGGCGCCAGACAAACGCGTTAAGGACGCTAAAAAAGGTTAGCGCCGACAACACAACTTGTTTTAAAGCGCGACAAAATGCGCGTTCAGGGCGACATAAAATGCGGGCCGGACGCTGCACCGAGCACGCGCTTGGTGCTCAGCGGAGCGCGGGCTGCTGCGGGCGGGATGTCGGCGCGCGGTTCTTTTGTGTCTTTTGCTCTCGCTCGAAATAATTCTAATATCCTTTCAACGAAACTGGGAGATCATTTCGTCGTGCATGTTCGGAATAAATAAACAGAACAATCTTTCTATGAATTCGTCAATAAATTTAAGCGACCATATTCCTTTTGAAAAATTTAGATCAACCAACTTCAATGGTTCAAGATGAAACCATGAAGTTACGATCAAATAATACAAATATAAAAACATGCAGTGCATCAAAAATAGCCGAGCCTGAGACGAGCAGTCAGTGTACAGTAGAATTAGGGTTTGCATCACGGGATACCGGATGATTTGGGGCTAAAATTTTCCGGTCCGAGAATTCCTTTTTCCCCAGGAATTCCCGGGATTCTAAATAGTACATATATTTCAAGATATGAATGAGAAAATAACTTAAAATCATACTGTTTAATATGATTAATCAATTAAAGGGATCAAGATAGGACTGAAGTGTTTTAATATGATAGCAAATTATATCACTACATCTCATAATACAGTTCATATATCTCATTTCTCATAATTAGAGATGTGACTCAAAAAAAAACCATGCCGTTTTTTTAAAAAAAAACACGTTTTTTTACAAAAAAACCGTGGCCAAAAAAAACGTGGATATTTTGGTTTTTTTTTTAATATTTTGTCTGAAAATAACTCAGGAAGAAAAAGAACCACATTACATTATTTGTTTTCATGTCAAATTACAAAATAAAACAGCATACTTCTTAATTGATGGTTTTCTATGGTTTTATGAACTTTTTCATTTTCTGCGGTTTCATGCTGTGATATTTCATTTATTTTACAATACATGTGAATGACCTTAAACTCCCAAATTGATGTGTTATAATAATATATCTTTACTTATGGTCATTGATAGGTATGTGACTAAAAAACCATGCTGTTTTTTTTTAAAAAACATGTTATTTATACAAAAATTATGACTAAAAAACATGGAAATTAATATATTTGTGACCTTAAAAATCCAATGCTGTTTTTTTTAAAACATTGTTTTTTAACAGAAAAATCTTGACTAAAAAAACATGGCTATTATATTTTATTGGACCAAAAAATTTTTTTTTATAAACATTTAAAAAAAATCATGACTAAAAAAACACGGATGTAAATATCAGGAAAGTTAATTTTCTTCAATCGAATTGTCTTTAGAAACTTATAAACAAAGAATGGCTGTTAATATTGAAATCATGTTTATTAGAACTGTACCAGGTCTTAGAATAAAATATCTACATAGGATCTATTCACTCCATAAAACCTTTCGGAGACCAGCTCCATCCTCAGTCATTCTGTAAAATTTGGTGAAATGGACAATGAATTTTCACTGTTCCTTTGAAAAACATTTGACTGAATGACTTACTGAGGATGGAGCTAGTCTCCGAAAGGTTTTATAGAGTGAATAGATTCTTTGTGGATATTTTATTCTAAGACCTGGTACGGTTCTAATGGATATTAAAATATCTTATGTGACCAAAAAATCCATGCTGTTTTTTGAATGTTTTGGTTACAAAAAAGTCATGCCTAAAAAACACGGATATTAATATACTTTATTTTACCATAAACAACCATGCTATATTTTTTAAAATAAACATCTTTTTTACAGAAAAATCATGATTAAAAAATGTGGATATTAATATATTTTATGTGCAAAAAAAAACACGCTGTTTTTTTTAAATCATGTTTTCTTAACCAAAAAAAAATCGTGACTAAAAAACATGGATATTAATGACTTTTGGTGAAAAAAACATGGTTTTTAAAATGTCATGTTTTTTTAGTCAGAAAAAATTTAATAACATGTTTTTTCTAAAAAATCTTTTTTTCAGAAAACATGGTTTTTTGGTCACATAAAATAAATTGATATTCATGTTTTCTTTACAGATTAGATTAGTCATTAGTTTTAGCCTCCCTACCCAGCAACAAATGCGATCCAAAGAGAGGAAGGAAGATTATGAAACAAGATCAAAGTTGAAGAAGACAGTAGTAGGTGCTGAAAAACAGGACAGCAGTGAACCGAAAAAAAGGTGGTCCTTAACATCACAAAAACATTTCATTTCAACAAAAAGAAGGCCTACCTAACTCTCAGCTTGGGTCCTTACATTGTCCCCCTGGGAGCGCTAGTTCCCATAGATACAATAATTGTATCCCCCTGAGGGGTGTTTTTTTTACAAAGAATTCGTGACCAAAAAATGAATAATATTACTTTTTAATAAAAAAAACATGTTTAAAACACAAGGATTTTTTGGTAACATAAAATATGTTAATATCCATGATTTTAAGACACAATTTTTTATGAAAAATACATAAAATAAAACAGCATGGTTTTTTGGTCGCATAAAATATATTCATATCCAGGTTTTCTTATACATCATTGTTTGTAAAAAACCATATTTTTTAAAAAACAGCATGGGGTTTTTTAGGTCTCATATATATATTCATGTTTTTTAGTCATGATTTTTTAGTACAAAAACATTTTTTTGGTCTCAAATATATTATTCATGTTTTTTCTGTCATGATTTTTTAGTAAAAAACATGTTTTTTTAAAAACTGCATGGGGCTTTTTAGGTCACATAAAACATATTGTTTTTTTAGTCATGATTCTTTGTAAAAAAAACAGCATGGTTATATTTGGTACCAGAGAATATATTAATACTTATTTTTATTAGTCAGAATTTGGTCAATGTGAAGTTTAATGCAATCATGGAAATTAATAATTATATTCCAAACAATCACTAAATGAACCCATTTAAGAACGTTTTACACGAACGAAATTCTGCTCGCTGATGCTTTATTTTCGAATCATTGAAATTTGAACTTGGACTTCCCAAGCCAAAGGAAGCGAGCGTAATTTAATTAAAAATGGAAGCTAACCCCCTGTTACAAACGTAAAGAGGTTGGGTCGTGAGGGGGAGGCACAGTTCTTCTAGCGAAAATTATAAATAAAGCTTCTAACCCACCCATTAACGTGACGACCACAATCTTGTTTACATCGGCTCTAAGATGGCGACCACCATGGGCGCTGCCATCTTAGAGCCGATGTCAACAAGATTGCGGTCATCACCCAAATGGGTTGGTTAGAAGCTTTATTTATAATTTTCATTAGAAGAACTGTGCCTCCCCCTCCTGACCCAACCTCTTTACGTTTGTTATAGCTTCCGTTATTAATTAAATTCCGTTTCACGCGCTCGCTTCCTTTGGCGCAAAGGCCAACTTCCAAGTTCGATTATTCAAAAATAACGCATCAGCGAGCAGAATGTCATTCGTGTAAAATGTTCTTAAATGGGTTCCTTTAGTGATACCTGGGATCGCTGATTATTATTTTCTGATTGCATGAAACTTCACATTGACCCAGAATTTTTTGTAAAAAAAACATGTTTTTAAAAAAACAGCATATTTTTTTGGTCACCTTAAATATATTAATATCTATGGTTTTTAGTCATTGTTTTGTAATGAAAACATGAAAAAGAAACCATGCAGTAAAAGTGGTGGCAGATAACCCACAATTACCAAGAGTCTAAGAGGTACAGCAGGAGCCACAGAACTTATATTGATGGAGTCAAAATTCAGAGCTTATTATGGTAAATCTGAAGGATATGTCAGTTATCGATTTTCCACTTTTTGGTGCCTGAAACTAATTAATTGAATCAAAATAAACAAGTTTTCTTCTACGCACCTTCAGTCTCAAATGAGTATTTTATGATTTATAGCGGTTAGTTTAGTTTCGTCTTTGATGACGAATGCGCTCGAATAAACAGCTACTCATCGATTTTAGAATGTTTGTTGCTTGAATCATGGTAATAACATCGAAATAAACAACTTTTCTTCTATACACTTTTCTCGTCAAAAGAGTATTTAACGAGGTATAGCGGTAGGTTTGGTTTCGTCTTTGATGACGATCGCGCTGGAAGCGAGTGCGCATTGCAGTGTTGCTGTCCGACGTGCTCCTTAAATTACTTGCCGCTTCAAACACAGGAGTTGCGGTAAGTCATTTACCGCTATAACTAATAAAATACTCATTTGAGACGGAAAGTGCGTAGAAGAAAACTTGTTTATTTCGATCTAATTAACTATGCTTAGGTTAGGCATCAAAATTTACAAAATCGATAACTGACATATCCTTCAGATTTACCCTTATTATCTCTGCAAAGTCTGATTTTTTTGGTCACATAAAAATAAAATCAGGCATAGTAGAGATAGTAAGCTCTGAATTTTGACTCCATCAATATAAGTTCTGTGGCTCCTGCTGTTCCTCTTACACGCCTCTAGGTAATTGTGGGTTATCTGCCACCACTTTTACTGTATGGTTTCTTTTTGATGTTTTTATAACAATGAAATGACTAAAAAACATGGATATTAATATATTTCAGGTGTCCAAAAAAAAAACCCAGACATATGCTTAACAAAATTTAGGTGTGCAAAAAAAAACAAAAAAAAAACAAAAAAAAAAACACATAAACAACACGTTTTTGTTGCAAAAAAAAAATGCAATCAAATAAAACCGTTTTTTTTGCATCACTACTCATAATACAGTTCAACTATTGCATCAGAATACCTTTTGTAGTTTGGTTTTGCAGGTAATAAAAAATAAATTTCAATAGATACAATGGCAACGGCCGATGTTGTAGAAACTAAAGCCTTTGTATGGCGATACTACGAGTATGTTAACACGTTCACTGCGTTTGCACGGTTGTCAACGGTTGGTTTGGTTAGGTTGTAACTAGTACAATTGGGAAATCGACTTTAGTGCTCGAATACAATTTCATCCTTTCTCTAAGAAATATGAAAATACAATTGCATGATAACATTTCCCAATGTATGTTATATTTTAAAAAGTTAGTGAAACAGATAAGATGTTGTTTACTTACACCGGTACTTGAATGAGCAATTCAGCGAATGGTACATATGCGGCCAATACGCAGTTAACGTGGTAAAGATGCAACTGGAGCATGTGCGAACTGTTTAAAGTGTGGCAAGAGTTTACTTTGCAAAGGTATGCCAGTGGTTTGTTACGTCACCTAAAGAGTAAACACAACGTAGTGAAGCCTGAAACTGTAGACCCAGTGGCGTCATCTAGCAGCTCATAAGACAGAATTCGTATTGGAACAACGCGCCCTCATGCAAGGGAGAGCGGTAGTAAAAGCACTAAACCTAAACAAACAAAAATAACAAGTTTCGTAAAAGTGCATCAAAATACTCCGGAAGATCAGCAGTTGATGTATTTCCTTGTGGCAGTTGATGGCGTGTCAGTAAATAGTTACAAAGGGTGAATTCTTTCGAGAATTCTTCTCAGGTAAAGGTTTTTTGCACCCTAAATCGCCACTGTGATGGACGGCATGAACATGAGCAATAAATTACAGAAGCATAAATGTAAAAATATAATGAAATCCGAGGAATTCCCGAGATTGTCTTCCTGAAATCCCGCGATTCCGGGATTTTCATTTGGTCCCGAGATTGCAAAACCTAAGCAAAATGCTCGGCTCTGGATTGCGCAGTGTCGTCACAGAATCAGCAGCAACAGTGATTCACTCACGCTGAATTTTAGCTTTTAACAATAGCAAGTTGATTGAATGATTGATTACAGGTTAATTTCACCCTTGCTTACCACAACAAATTTTCGAATAGAGGAAAGAAGGAGGCACCATTTAGGATGGAGTCGGGGAATCGCGGAATCTAAGCTCAAGGTGTGTTCCCACACAAGATACCTGCATTTAGAAACGTAAAATAGGAAAAAGTTTGAGCAAAATAAAAGTTGACGAAGAAAGAAATAGGTGCTGAAAAACAGGACATCAGTGAACCAAAAAAAATTATAGTCCTAAACGAAACAAAAGACTATTCTATTCCAACATGAAGGAGGCTAGCATTTTATATAGAAGTTAAGGAACGGGGAATCTATGCACAAGTGAAGTGCAGGCGGCTGGGCGCATGGGTAGCTTCTGGCGCACGTAGAAGGGGATGAGATGTCACAATCCCGAGGTTTGAGGCTCCAAGGACCGCTCGGAGAACTGAACACCGCACCGCAACTTCACAGCTTAACCCCCATAATTACGTGAGCATTTACTGGCCAACCATTCGCAACTGAAGCCTCCCCATACGCCGCCACGCGACTGCTGAGTTGCCTGCAGGGCGGCAACGGAGCCCAGGACCTCGCACATTCAAACTGTTTATTTTCGGTTAATGTGTAGCGTTTGGTAAGAATCGACTTTTGAATTTTTGGCACCAAATCATAGTTAACTAGATCGAAATAAACAAGTTTTCTTCCATGCATTTTCCGTCGCAAATGAGTATTTTACGAGGTATAGCAGTAAATTAGTTGCGGCAACTCTAGTGTTTGAAGCGGCAAGTAATTCATCGACCGCGCGCGTCTGGCAATACTGTCATGGACGCTCTGATCCGACGCGCTCGAATGCCCGAGCGGTTCCCCCCATCGACGACGAAAGGTAACATACTGCTATAATTCGTTATTTTTGGGTGATAATTTCTATCGTGTTATTAAATAAAAGATCCTAGAAGTGAGTTCAGGCTCCGCAAGCTCTGCGGGGTGAGCTAATAATAAATTACAAAGTATTCAAACGTACGCCAACAGCTCAATCGCGCAAAAAAATAAAACCTACCGCTCTAATTCATAAAATACTTATTTGCTGCAAAAAGTGTATAGAAGAAAAGTAGTTTATTTCGATCTTATTAACATGATTCAGGCAACAAATATTCGTAAATCGATTAGTAGCTCTTTATTCGAGCGCATTCGTCATCAAAGACGAAACTAAACCTGCTGCTATAACTCATTAAATACTTATTTGGGACGGAAAGTGAATAGAAGAAAACTTGTTTATTTCGACATAATTAACGATCTTAAGACACCGAAAAGTCGCACATAGATTCTTACCCAACGCTACACATTTACCTTATTTTCTACTAATTTGCGTCGTGGTAGCGGCACCGCAGCACTTGGCTACGCTGCGTCTGCAGCAGGAAGCGGAGCTAAGCCGACTTAGTAACTCATTCGCAATCCGGTCCTTGCCGCACAGGAACCGACGCAAACACAGCAAACGGTTTCTTAGTGGAACTTGGATTCTAGGTGATGTGAGGTGAGGCAGGGTTAGGTGAGGTGAGGCAGGGTTAGGTGAGGTGAGGCAGGGTTAGGTGAGGTGAGGCAGGGTTAGGTGAGGTGAGGCAGGGTTAGGTGAGGTGAGGCAGGGTTAGGTGAGGTGAGGCAGGGTTAGGTGAGGTGAGGCAGGGTTAGGTGAGGTGAGGCAGGGTTAGGTGAGGTGAGGCAGGGTTAGGTGAGGTGAGGCAGGGTTAGGTGAGGTGAGGCAGGGTTAGGTGAGGTGAGGCAGGGTTAGGTGAGGTGAGGCAGGGTTTGGTGAGGTGAGGTGAGGCAGGGTTAGGTGAGGTGAGGTGAGGCAGGGTTAGGTGAGGTGAGGTGAGGCAGGGTTAGGTGAGGTGAGGTGAGGCAGGGTTAGGTGAGGTGAGGTGAGGCAGGGTTAGGTGAGGTGAGGTGAGGCAGGGTTAGGTGAGGTGAGGTGAGGCAGGGTTAGGTGAGGTGAGGCAGGGTTAGGTGAGGGGAGGCAGGGTTAGGTGAGGTGAGGCAGGGTTAGGTGAGGTGAGGCAGGGTTAGGTGAGGTGAGGCAGGGTTAGGTGAGGTGAGGCAGGGTTAGGTGAGGTGAGGCAGGGTTAGGTGAGGTGAGGCAGGGTTTGGTGAGGTGAGGCAGGGTTTGGTGAGGTGAGGCAGGGTTAGGTGAGGTGAGGCAGGGTTTGGTGAGGTGAGGCAGGGTTTGGTGAGGTGAGGCAGGGTTTGGTGAGGTGAGGCAGGGTTAGGTGCGGTGAGGCAGGGTTAGGTGAGGTGAGGCAGGGTTAGGTGAGGTGAGGCAGGGTCGAGGTGAGGTGAGGCAGGGTCGAGGTGAGGTGAGGCAGGGTCAGGGTTAGGTGAGGTGAGGCAGGGTCAGGGTTAGGTGAGGTGAGGCAGGGTCAGGGTTAGGTGAGGTGAGGCAGGGTCAGGGTTAGGTGAGGTGAGGCAGGGTCAGGGTTAGGTGAGGTGAGGCAGGGTCAGGGTTGGGTGAGGTGAGGCAGTGTCAGGGTTAGGTGAGGTGAGGCAGTTTCAGGGTTAGGTGAGGTGAGGCAGTTTCAGGGTTAGGTGAGGTGAGGCAGGGTCAGGGTTAGGTGAGGTGAGGCAGGGTCAGGGTTAGGTGAGGTGAGGCAGGGTCAGGGTTAGGTGAGGTGAGGCAGGGTCAGGGTTAGGTGAGGTGAGGCAGGGTCAGGGTTAGGTGAGGTGAGGTGAGGCAGGGTCAGGGTTAGGTGAGGTGAGGTGAGGCAGGGTCAGGGTTAGGTGAGGTGAAGTGAGGCAGGGTCAGGGTTAGGTGAGGTGAAGTGAGGCAGGGTCAGGGTTAGGTGAGGTGAAGTGAGGCAGGGTCAGGGTTAGGTGAGGTGAAGTGAGGCAGGGTCAGGGTTAGGTGAGGTGAAGTGAGGCAGGGTCAGGGTTAGGTGAGGTGAAGTGAGGCAGGGTCAGGGTTAGGTGAGGTGAAGTGAGGCAGGGTCAGGGTTAGGTGAGGTGAAGTGAGGCAGGGTCAGGGTTAGGTGAGGTGAAGTGAGGCAGGGTCAGGGTTAGGTGAGGTGAAGTGAGGCAGGGTCAGGGTTAGGTGAGGTGAAGTGAGGCAGGGTCAGGGTTAGGTGAGGTGAAGTGAGGCAGGGTCAGGGTTAGGTGAGGTGAAGTGAGGCAGGGTCAGGGTTAGGTGAGGTGAAGTGAGGCAGGGTCAGGGTTAGGTGAGGTGAAGTGAGGCAGGGTCAGGGTTAGGTGAGGTGAGGCAGGGTTAGGTGAGGTGAGGTAGGGTCAGGGTTAGGTGAGGTGAGGTAGGGTCAGGGTTAGGTGAGGTGAGGCAGGGTCAGGGTTAGGTGAGGTGAGGCAGGGTCAGGGTTAGGTGAGGTGAGGCAGGGTCAGGTTTAGGTGAAGTGAGGCAGGGTCAGGGTTAGGTGAAGTGAGGCAG
The DNA here is from genome assembly GCA_030386875.1 of Morinoia aosen. Taxonomy (NCBI): domain Eukaryota; kingdom Metazoa; phylum Arthropoda; class Malacostraca; order Amphipoda; family Talitridae; genus Morinoia; species Morinoia aosen. The sequence goes on along the minus strand of CM059564.1, from coordinate 9,914,984 downwards.
GGTCAGGGTTAGGTGAAGTGAGGCAGGGTCAGGGTTAGGTGAAGTGAGGCAGGGTCAGGGTTAGGTGAGGTGAGGCAGGGTCAGGGTTAGGTGAGGTGAGGCAGGGTCAGGGTTAGGTGAGGTGAGGCAGGGTTAGGTGAGGTGAGGCAGGGTTAGGTGAGGTGAGGCAGGGTTAGGTGAGGTGAGGCAGGGTCAGGGTTAGGTGAGGCAGGGTCAGGGTCAGGTGAGGCAGGGTCAGGGTCAGGTGAGGTGAGGCAGGGCCAGGGTTAGGTGAGGTGAGCCAGGGTCAGGGTTAGGTGAGGTGAGCCAGGGTCAGGGTTAGGTGAGGTGAGCCAGGGTCAGGGTTAGGTGAGGTGAGCCAGGGTCAGGGTTAGGTGAGGTGAGCCAGGGTCAGGGTTAGGTGAGGTGAGCCAGGGTCAGGGTTAGGTGAGGTGAGCCAGGGTTAGGTGAGGTGAGCCAGGGTTAGGTGAGGTGAGCCAGGGTCAGGTGAGGTGAAGTGAGCCAGGGTCATGGTTAGGTGAGGTGAGCCAGGGTCAGGGTTAGGTGAGGTGAGCCAGGGTCAGGGTTAGGTGAGTCAGGGTCAGGGTTAGGTGAGGTGAGCCAGGGTCAGGGTTAGGTGAGTCAGGGTCAGGGTTAGGTGAGGTGAGCCAGGGTCAGGGTTAGGTGAGGTGAGCCAGGGTCAGGGTTAGGTGAGGTGAGCCAGGGTCAGGGTTAGGTGAGGTGAGCCAGGGTCAGGTGAGGTGAGGTGAGCCAGGGTCAGGTGAGGTGAGGTGAGCCAGGGTCAGGTGAGGTGAGCCAGGGTCAGGTGAGGTGAGCCAGGGTCAGGGTTAGGTGAGGTGAGGTGAGCCAGGGTCAGGGTTAGATGAGGTGAGCCAGGGTCAGGGTTAGGTGAGGTGAGGTGAGCCAGGGTCAGGTGAGGTGAGGTGAGCCAGGGTCAGGTGAGGTGAGCCAGGGTCAGGGTTAGGTGAGGTGAGCCAGGGTCAGGGTTAGGTGAGGTGAGGTGAGCCAGGGTCAGGGTTAGGTGAGGTGAGCCAGGGTCAGGGTTAGGTGAGGTGAGCCAGGGTCAGGGTTAGGTGAGGTGAGCCAGGGTCAGGGTTAGGTGAGGTGAGCCAGGGTCAGGGTTAGGTGAGGTGAGGTGAGCCAGGGTCAGGGTTAGGTGAGGTGAGGTGAGCCAGGGTCAGGGTTAGGTGAGGTGAGGTGAGCCAGGGTCAGGGTTAGGTGAGGTGAGCCAGGGTCAGGGTTGGGTGAGGTGAGCCAGGGTCAGGGTTGGTGAGGTGAGCCAGGGTTAGGTGAGGTGAGCCAGGGTCCGGGTTAGGTGAAGTGAGGTGAGCCAGGGTCCGGGTTAGGTGAGGTGAGGTGAGCCAGGGTCCGGGTTAGGTGAGGTGAGGTGAGCCAGGGTCAGGGTTAGGTGAGGTGAGGTGAGCCAGGGTCAGGGTTAGGTGAGGTGAGCCAGGGTTAGGTGAGGTGAGCCAGGGTTAGGTGAGGTGAGCCAGGGTCAGGTGAGGTGAGGTGAGCCAGGGTCAGGTGAGGTGAGGTGAGGTAGGGTCAGGTGAGGTGAGGCAGGGTCAGGTGAGGTGAGGCAGGGTGAGGTGAGGTGAGGCAGAGTCAGGTGAGGTGAGGTGAAGCAGGGTTAGGTGAGGTGAGGCAGGGTTAGGTGAGGTGAGGCAGGGTTAGGTGAGGTGAGGCAGGGTCAGGGTTAGGGTTAGGTGAGGCAGGGTTAGGGTTAGGTGAGGCAGGGTTAGGGTTAGGTGAGGCAGGGTCAGGGTTAGGTGAGGCAGGGTCAGGGTTAGGTGAGGCAGGGTCAGGGTTAGGTGAGGCAGGGTCAGGGTTAGGTGAGGCAGGGTCAGGGTTAGGTGAGGCAGGGTCAGGGTTAGGTGAGGCAGGGTCAGGGTTAGGTGAGGCAGGATCAGGGTTAGGTGAGGCAGAGTCAGGGTTAGGTGAGGCAGGGTCAGGGTTAGGTGAGGCAGGGTCAGGGTTAGGTGAGGCAGGGTCAGGGTTAGGTGAGGCAGGGTCAGGGTTAGGTGAGGCAGGGTCAGGGTTAGGTGAGGCAGGGTCAGGGTTAGGTGAGGCAGGGTCAGGGTTAGGTGAGGCAGGGTCAGGGTTAGGTGAGGCAGGGTCAGGGTTAGGTGAGGCAGGGTCAGGGTTAGGTGAGGCAGGGTCAGGGTTAGGTGAGGCAGGGTCAGGGTTAGGTGAGGCAGGGTCAGGGTTAGGTGAGGCAGGGTCAGGGTTAGGTGAGGCAGGGTCAGGGTTAGGTGAGGCAGGGTCAGGGTTAGGTGAGGCAGGGTCAGAGGTGGGATAAGTCACAGGTGAGGTAAAAAAAGTCCCCACCAGTTGGGTGGGGAGACAAAGTAGGGTCACATTGAGTCAGGGTAACTAAGGTCTGGTTATGCACAACACAAAGAGCACAACTCTGAGATCATGGCTAGAGATTGTCCGGTCAAGTTGAGACAGATGAGGTGAAGGCAAAGTCAGATTATTTGGACACGAGCCTTACAACCAAAACTTGTCAATAAAGGCTACATCAAGTCAATTGAACAAGAGCCTATGTATATTAGCTCTAATGTTTTCTAGATACATAATATGCCTAATATATTCAGAGTTTTGAGTAACATTAACAATTAGAAATTATCACCGTTTAGAGTACAGGATAAAACTAGATAGTAATTAGAGATAACCAAAAAGGTAAAGCTAAGCATATTTTCCATCTCCCAATAGTTGACCTATATGAAATAAGGGTTAAACGTTTAGTTACAGCCTAAATTGCAACTTAATAGCTAAATGTTTGTTGAAGATAATAACAGCCAAATGCAGGAGTCAGCAAATTATTGCCTAGCCCTAACCGAGGCCCTATTTCATAAAAAAATAATTCAACCACATCGATATATGTTGATTTTCCGTGCCCAAAGAAATAGTCTAAAAACAAATCTACGATTGCACTACTTCAGAACTAGATGGATCATCTTATTAGAGCTACGAGTGCCTCCGGTAACTCATTGGAACGAAGGTTGGGTACCTAATTGCTAGCATGTCATAATTTAAGAGCAATGAAAACAGACTGCTCTCATTAACATAAGGTCCTCTTTAGATATACTGCGTACTCTGGGAATATAAAGGAACATCGCAGTTAGGCAGCTCTCCCAAGCAACGCATGCAATTTCACCATCGATTGACGGTCGTACGTCTGGACAGAGTGCCACCCTCACCGAAGACACGACATACAACTAAACACGTTTACTTACTGGCAGTCGTTCATAATTTCTTCCTGTGATCTAACTTGGACAGGCGCATATTTGTCAACTTCATCTTCGTAGTTGTGAAAGCATTTTGTTATTTTTTCATCAAATGTGTTTACGAGATCTTCGAGTGAGGTTGAAAAAGTATCGTCCAAGTTGTCAGTGGTATCAGACATATTGTCCAAAACATCATTGTCGTTTGGTGTTGAAGCAACAGTTCGTGAAACATTTTTATTTCTGTTGGGCTCACTAGAAGACTGAAAATCAGAGAATTCATCCCATTCATCATTATCGAACTTTGCTAGGGGAACGGAGACCTTTATTTCAGGCATCATGCCGACGCCCACCACTCCACGGCACTTCAAAGTACATACTGCCGAAACGTGCGCAGTGTTGCCAAACTGATGAGAGTTTAATTCTTGAGACTTTCACGGAATTTCCGAGGAACATAAACTTATAATTATTCCTTTATTCTATTCTTCTTTATTTCAAAACTGCACAAATAAATATTCAAATATAAATACGAAAGCACTGAATGCAATTAATGATAGAAAAAACATTGTTCTTGGTAGGCAGATTGATAGTCGTTTTCATTTTTTGCAAGACAATTCTTGAATGGGGTGGGGCTGGGATTCGTGAGTTCAGCGACTCACTTCACTTGTGCGCTCAAGTTACTGTACTTTTTATGTCTGAGGATCACATGTATTAGAAAATTTGAAGTACGTTTTAGAAAGAGCATGTAAGAATCTATTGACATATAAGCATCTTCGAAGACAGAGATAGAATTTTTCCAGGACTCCAAATCTATTTTAATGGAACATCATTATATTAAGGCGTGACTTGTGAGCAGCTGAGTGGCTTGGACGTAACGCGTCTCCTTTAGGTGTTGGAAACAACAGACAGGCGTGTTATTATGTAGTACATTTTTTTTAAGAAGCGTAGTCCACGGGCGTAATCTCATAATTGTCATTAGTGCCCTTATGTCTACTGATGCAGGATGTCATAAGTCAGTTTTGGTTTCGTTTGTTTCTTCGTCGTATCAGCATTCGTTGCGCAATTACTCTCGATGTACAACATAGGAATTAATTTTACGCATTAATATACGTTAATGAGTTCATAAGCTATTGGTTTATATTCAACAATAACTTATTCATTATCATTCCAAGCGTTAGAAGAGCTAATAATTCTTTTGACAACATAGTTACTTGATGCCACACAAAAATAAATGATTTTGATGGTACATTAAAACGATGATGGAATCCGAAGAGTATTCACCCACAGAAAATATTTTGTAGAAAATATTTTGTAAGTTGTAAGTATGCAAGAGTTTATTTTTTAAAGATGAAGGGAATTATCATTGAAACAGGCTAAAAAGATAGAAGAAAGAGAAAGAGAAAATCAATAAAGATTGAAACAAAGTAATTTTCTAATGAAGATGTAAAACGTCATTGGTTTTCAAAATATCTCAACATAAAGATCCTTAGTTGATAAGCATACTTGGGTGTCATAACATCCATTTCAACGGTCGAACAAATGATAGACAGAAAAATATGAAAATGTATTTCCACAGCTAAGTTATTCTAAGTTTGATTATAAATATAAAGAAAAGAAAAGAGTATATGGCCGAGATGATGATACAGAATAATTCTGAAATATTTCGCGACCCTTCTGATACTTCGTTGTTTTATGATCATTTAAATAATAAGAAATTCAACATTGAATTTTCAATGGAAATGATACAGGACGGCAAAATATTTGTTTCTAAATTGCGTGCTTCACAAATTCAACAAATTTGAATACTCTGATGATAGGAAAAGTAGCTTTATAGTGTAAGGCCAAAGGTTTTTCGTTTTTGTTCATTGTGTTGCAAACGTTAATATCTCGAGCTTTTAGAAATTTGTATCACGTCTTTTCATACAAGTAGATTTGGACCGTTTACACTGTTTTTCTACGCTGTTTACGATGTTTTTTTCAGGAACAATGATTTTTTGATAATTTCATTGTTTTAAAAAATAAGTTCTGTTTTTGATAGCTTTCATGGCAACATTTCTTGTGTCGGCAATCTTGACTCTCGAACAACCCCGTATGGGTCAATTTCATACTTCGGTACACGGAGAAGTTAAAAAAATAGGCTGCTGTTTTTTCCATAATTTTTTATTAATGTTTATTTAAAAAATTGTGTTAGGGAATAATTTCAGAGTTAGATTGTTATTGAACTACTTAGCTAGGCTACACAATGGAATGCAAGCTGTTATTGTGTTTAAGTTTAGTTAAGCACTTTGTGCATCGGAATACATTGGAAGTACATCCCGTACTCTCCGTAGAGTTTGCGTGCATTCTGGTACGAATTTTAGAACAGGACCATCTATAACAAAACTGATATTTTAGTTTGCATGACATTCGAGCAGTTTGATGTGAAGATGATCATCACAGTAATTAATGTAATCGTGGAATTTATATGAAACTATATTTCCTAGCTTTAAAGAGTACTATTGCGAGGTAGAAAATTTGAAATGAATTAGGTAAGTTTTAAATGTCAAGAATAAACACGATTGGAACCTCGATAACTCTGAAAATATTTTAAACTGGCTACGCGATCTGGCTAGCTTGACAGGGGACGTTATTGGCAGTATAGAAACAGCGATGACAATGAATGCGTTTGTTATTAACAGCATAATTTTTCAATCAGGGCAATTACGTGCGAAAAAACATCTATATTTCACTAACCAGCAGAGAGAGCAGATTCGTAGAAATGAATTACTTTCAATTAGAGAAGTTTCACGACGTCTATTTTCTCCCTCCTAAAAAGACGATAAACCTTAAACTTTGTTTCATCTGAGAAATGCAATACTTTGCGCGAATGGAATGTTATGAGAAAGTGTAACTTTCACCAATTTATTTTCAAATAGTACTCATGCAGGAGTATAGGTCAATTTATAAATCTAAATGCGAGCTTAGCGCATTTGTAGCGAGAAATGAAAGTACATATGTAGCAAGTTCAAATGATGATACATATTGATATTGATGACTATGATGCGCTGCTCATGATCATGGTCGGAGAACATCATTGTTTTTATCTTAAATCATTGAGTTAAAGTTAATTTTGTGCCAATGCACGTTTGATAGAAGCAGTCTCACTGATGAGCTAGAAAAGGAACAAACGAGACATTCGGATAATGAGGAAGTGAGAAGTACCCGCTCTTATTGAATATACATAGGCTCTGGGTATAACAAAAAAGAAAAAAAATTATTTCTAAAACAGATGGTTCAAAGCACGGTACATCATTGGTTTTTGAAGTACCTTAAAGTAAGTAAAATACACTTACATAATACACACATGAGTATTATAATACCCATGTCACTAGTCGAAAAAAAAAAATGTTTGAGAGCAATGTATTCCTAGTGTTGCTTAACCTAGATTTGATGATATATGTAACTCCAAGTATAAAAAACAAGATTTCAGTGGCAATGTATAGTTGAGAATACTCTTTTTAGTGCACAAGGGACTTGCGGTATATGTAATTTGTTGAAAGCTATACGGGTGGATTAAAATAATCCTGCGTCTATAAGGCAGCGAGGTTGACATTCAGAACTATATTTTTATTCCTACGTATAGACTAGTATTCCAATGAAGGGACTCGAAGAAAATGTTTTTTTATCACGCCACGAATTTATGATATTTCTATACTAATAATAATGGCACGAAACAGTCTACCTGAGACAGAAACATGAAAATGATTATTCTGCAAGGGCTACCAAGACAAGTACAACATAATAGGATTGATACGTGAAAGTGACCACCTAGATAGGGTTGTCATAGTATACTCAGGAGCGTATGATAATTGCGATATAAGTGAAGACTTTGGAAATGATTAAGACGTCCGTAGTGAATGTACCGCCAACCAGTGGGTAGTGTTAGCAAAAACTGTAGTCTGACCCCTGATCTAGCGATAGTGCCGGCAAGGATAAAAACAAGTGATCGCAAGGTTTTACGGTGTTGGCACCCACTGTCATTGACCTTCGGATCGATGCTCATGAGGTCGTTTCGAGAGGAAATGCGTCTTAGAGAGAAAAAATGCGCCCACATTACAAACTCGTGAAGAATCCAAAACAACTTACGTTAAAATGTCCTGCTGACTCCGTAAATGATTAAATCATTCGTCATTTTTAAACACTTTTCACTACTTTTGTGCAGCAAATCCTTGCTTCACGTTGAGCTTCTTTTCTAAAAAAAATTGTGTTTATAGATGGACTGATTCTGTTTGAAAATTCTAATTAGATAATTATGTAATGCAAAGATCATACTATTGGTTACACTGAGGAAAAGTTTGACCATAATCACATTATTCAGGGCTAGAAGCTGTTACTTTCATGTTCAAAACTTCCTGCGGTCGTTTTCTGGAGTTTATGAAAAATGTAAACAAGTTTTTCCACGGACACACTTTTATCCTTGAAAAGTAACACGCTCTAAATCCTGAAGGTTTTATAGAACCCAACATTTCATTCGAAATATTGATCCGTGCCATTGGTTTTCAACTGGATTCGTACTTTGACTCATCGTACATCTTGGCTTAACGTTTTCCCGAAGCAACAATTTCGTTTTCCCGAAGCCATAGAGCCCCTGAATATTAGAGGTGAGTTTGGGGATGGACATGGCATTTGAGGATACGTCCATCGTGATCTATTTGCATTCCATTCATTCTTAATTAAACAACGCTGAATTATGCGAATACTTACTCTGAAGCTTTACGCGTCAAAATTATGACAAATTCCTTCAACATACTCTCGTTTTTAAATTAATATCGCGACACAGTTTTCCTGGGTCTTTGGGTGACATTTTAGGCATTCTTCGTTGGCCAGTTCTTCATCTTTGGGTTAATTTGTTTGAAATTCCTTACGTATACCAAAATACCCGTAAATTTACTGATAGCGAAGCAATTACTGATTGAAACAGTCTCGTAATAAATTCCTTTTCTAGTAACTCAATAATACTTGAGCTTTTGTATCGTTCCCTACTTAACTTTAATAACCACGATATTTTTTTATGAAATAGTGATCTTTGCTCAAATATCCTAGTGAGCGAATTTCATAAATTAATTACACATGAAACGAAAGTATGAATCGCTCACCATCTATTATTTGATACGTGTGAAACGATATTTCGTATACTACTAGAATCATTTAAGGTTTCCATTTTCAACGGAATTAACTCGTTATAATCGTCAAGTTTGGTGCATCCCTCTGCGAGTGAAGTTTTGTATCTATTTTCAAACCTTTTGTGTCATTCATAGGTAACGGAATCATCTGGTCATTGACGTCTAAAAGATGAAAGTTTAAGACTTCTTTAGTAACGCACACCGTGTATTTCAAATTCATTACCAACAGTAGAGGTAACAAGGAAAAAGTTTGCAACAGGATCGAAAACATGCCAATGGGGTTGCAGTACCAACTGGCCACTGGCCTCAATATTTTTGAGAAGCTAATTTCTGATGTTCTTACCAAGCGTCGTAGAGTACCCGACGTACCCTGGTGTATTCTCGGACGTAGTTGTTTGAGTGATGCAAACCAATTGGGAACAGTGAATAACGAAAATTTTTACACTACTGAGCCAAGCATTCTGAAGAAAGATGCAATGTCTGCGTTTGGCCTAAGGGAATTGAAGACACACTGTAGCGAAATGATAACACTGAATTGACACCTGAGCTGTGATCGACTGCTATAGTACGAGTTGACCGTTTTTGTTTAAATAAATAGAAAGAATTATGGTTTTCCAAATTTTCCGAACCATTAGAGAAAGAGATTTGGCAAATATTATATTAATGGAGCTGATTTAGATTTGCAGTCATTTTAAATCATTTTAACAGCGTCAGTCTTTTTGGAACAGATTTCTAAGCAACTTTTGCGTCCCCGATCATAGCGACACAACTGGCAGCCAAGGCTCTTTAAATTGGTCGACTTTGCTTCTTTACGGAATTTTTTGTGTCAAGCTCCTCAGGCTTAAGTTTATTCAATTAAAATTTTAGGACCCACCATCTGGCGACCGTGAAGGGTTGCCAGATGATGGGAAATTAAATCATACATCACAAGAATTTCAAACTTTTGATGATTTTAGAACAAAAAATCACCACTTGGCTGAGCTAAGTCGACATGAAAGTTTTCATTATCAGTTTTGTAAATGAATAGACCTAAATTTACTGGAAACTCGGACCCTGGCTCAATTCTGCGATGGTTTGTTTATTGTCGCTGTTCGAGAAAATTAAGATTTATTCCACAATTGTTCTTGTTGGGTAAGAATATTCTTTTTAGTTCTGAATTTCTCAATTTCCCGTCGTATTGCATAGTATGGACATGTCAAGAGATCTTTTGGTTTTTATGACGAAGCTTTTGTGAAGCGAGCTAATTCAATTTGTCTTCTTTTTTGAAGAACGAACTGTCTGGCATGAGAGCTTGTTGAAACGATACAACTTTTGGAAATTTTGGTCCGTAGCCCTAGTTTATATCAGTATTTATTTTACGGAAATAGTTAATGTTTACGATTCGAATGCATTGAAATAAAAACTGGAAAATCTAGTTTCCCATATTTATTGTGAAACACAAGCGACGGTTTCGAGCTGTTCCTTTTTGACGCATCGTGCATTACCGTGTGCTATTGTAACTTGTAATGTTAATTTGATATACAAAAATTATTTTATTTGAATTCATTTGTAAGCAATGGTTCACAGATGTGGAAGGAATAAGTGCGCGAGGAGAAATTTTTAAGCAGCGCCAATAAGTTTTGCCATTTGTCGGTAGTGTTGTATGTTACTGTGAAGCATATCGCTCTTATTGGAATGCTCTGTTAAAGTTATGCGCCTGTTTCTGAACCAAAGATATTGTGAAATATAATATCTTAGTTTAGGTTAGCACCTCTAGCGTACTCCTCGGATGCGAGGGAGAAGACAACGCCTGCTGCTTCGGAGGACGTGGGCCGCAGAGACACTCACTCTCGTTTGTTGGTACGTTCTGGTGCTGGTTCTGGGAGGTTTACCTGCAGCTGTCATTCGTAGGTACGTCCTGATACTGTATGTGTGTGTGTGTGGTGTACTAGCAGCTGTTATTCTTAGGTACGTCCTGATACTGTATGTGTGTGTGGTGTACTAGCAGCTGTTATTCTTAGGTACGTCCTGATACTGTATGTGTGTGTGTGGTGTACATAGCAGCAGTTATTCGTAAGTACGTCTTGGTACTTGTTTTGAGTGGCGTACTAGCAGTAGTTATTCGTAGGTACGTCCTGGTACTTGTTTTGAGTGGTGTACTAGCAGCAGTTATTTGTAGGAACGTCCTGATACTTGTTTTGTGTGGTGTACTATCAGCTGTTATTTGTAGGCATGTGCTGGTACTTGTTTTGAGTCGTGCCATGGACTTTTAGCAATCGATAGTACGTCTTGGTACTGGTTTTATGCGATGTACTTGCAGCGGTTTTTCGTTTTTATATCCTGGTACTGGTTTTGTGAGGCGTGCTTGCCGCTTTCACTCATTGGGGCGTCTTAGTATCTGTTAAGTTCGGTGTACCTATAGCTATACTTTGCGGATGAATCCTTTAAGTAATCACTAATTTTTAGTTCCATCTAGTGTTCATTAGCCGGGTTCTTATTTCTAGTACGTTAGTTATAATACGCGAGTTCTTGCACGTTAGTTCTACAATATTGGAGTTGTGTAGTTATAGTATTGGTCGTGTGTTTAGTATTGTTCATCCTACCGCACAAACATGTTTAGCATTTCACGGGCGTCGGAAAAACACGAGTAAATAAACCATCGTAACCCGTGTACGACTGGAGTGAATGTATGAAATGTCACAGTAATAGATCATGAATGATTTGAGGAGCTACTTATTAGACTCTGAATGATTTTGCAGACGCTGTTCTATTTTATGATGCCTAATTGTTTGCAGGTACATGCTACACAACTTGCTTTATCTACCAGGCAAAGTTTCGTAACCAAACTATACCTAACATTATTGAAAGCTGTTCTAGGTTTTTAAAAATTGATGTGAATTGATTCAGTGACTTGTTTTTAAGATTGTACTAAATCAGATTCAGTGATTACAGCCCATTCTGTTACCATATTAAATTTATTGCGTTCTGAACTGTGTAAGTGTGTGGAAAGATAGTGAGTAAATACACACTCACTGAATTGTCATTATAAGTTTCAACATCAAAAACGGTGCCTAACCTCACTGTCAAATGATATTTCTTGCTAGGCACAAGAATTTGATCGTACTATTATGGTGATAATTGATAATTTTTATTTTGAGAATAATTTACGTATAATTCCACCTGTTATTGAGAATTAGCCAGGCCCCTGCGTGAACGCAGTGATATCCCACGAATATCTTCAGCGCTGCCAGGACGAGCGAGCGACAGAGACGTGATCTGACCCGTGTGAAACTAGACCACCTCTGCCGTAACATCATGGGAAATTATCTGTGATCGCTTCATCATTACAATCGCGAAGCAAGGTAAAGTTTCAGCTTCTTAGTCTTAAATGACGAAGTGCGTGGTGAAGATTAATGAGAGAGTTTCTCATGTAACCTTTTCCTCCCATTTTTCATAATCACCAGAAAAACTGCTTGAATTATGTTTTTTGTTGTTCAAAATGTGATGCTTTATGGGAAAAGGATGAAAACTCTGTTTTTCGTCGAATAGCAGAATTTTACCGTGTTAAGTTACAGACAAACAATTCAGACATAAGACATTTTATAGTTATGTCTTTTTATAGAAACACATAGAGTAATAGGAGATCCTCATTGAAACGAACAAATGTGAATAAAATGTGATATATTTTTTCACGTTCATGCCGAGAAAACTTCTAATTTCTTGACGAAATAAACATCCAGAAAAATTTAAATTAACTTGAATATATGAAAATATATTTCGTGATTTAACATTTTAAAAAAGCGATTATCTGTTTTCTGGAATAAGTCAAACTGAAAATAGCAGAATGCAAATGAACTCTGGCGAAAAGATTTACCTAACTATATGCGATGTTCCCTATGTGCCTTCAAATGAGAAAGCCATTGGAATTACGAGTATACGTTCGAAAACTCCTAAAACCATCCAATTGGAAAATATTTGGCATTCTGAACTACTTGCTTGAATTTATTACTCTTGAATCTGGCACTGACAGGCATTAAATGAGCTTTGGCCCATCGAGCCAGGCCATAATCACGTTCACCACAGCGATTGGTGCACAGTCGTCTCCAGACGGACCCTGTCGTCAAAATCGAGCGCTGGGTAGAAGTCCAGGCCGGTGAGCGTCTCCACGTCCTTCACTGTGCTGCTGAACTCGCGCGCGTACTCGCTGCTCTCCTGAGGATGAGAGAAGAAGATTTTACTTAAAAAAAAATTTCTTCTAAGATTTGGGAAGAATCTGAATCACAGAAAATATTAGACGTATGGCTGTATTACTTAAGAGATTACTCGTAACACTTGTTCATCGTTTTAGCCCAATGCTCACATATCTTGATCTGTACGTACTTGTCTCGGCTTCCATCAACAGCTGCCAGCACACTCCTCAAAGACTATCATATATACTTAGTCCAACTCACTCATCCCGGACTTAACCACCTCGTTTACCTTGGGCATCACTAGTTCGCTCATATCCTGAGAGTAATTAATGGTTGGATAGCTTATTTCCTATCTTCAGACATTCACTGCGTTACAACAGAATATATATATAATTGATTGGTTACAAATGAACAATTGCGACTGCAGCTTAAGTCCCATCATTACAGACTTCGTTACACATTTAAAGAAAGACTCATGTTCATACATCAATGTGTTCCAAGGAAGTTTCTGAGGGTGCTAAAATTTGTGATAAAATCTTTCATAACTATTGAGGCTCACTAACACTAGCCAATAAAGTAGTCATGTATAAACCACCCACTTCTAGGCTAACAATTTATACGACGTCTGCCTCCTTAGCGAATTATTTTAAAATGAATTTAACAATTTGTGCACAAATTTGTCCTCCTTTCATTTAAATTTCAGAAAAAAAAATTATCCACTTGGCGGCCAACAGACGAGTTTGTTCAAGAAATTTCCATAAAAGAATCTACTTCATTTCTCCCACTATGAAGAATGAACTATGACGCAATAGGAATTGGCGTTGGGCCAAGGATGAACCAAATGGTTTGTTTCTATCTTAGTTATTATACTATCATTATCTATATCATGTTCTCTAAGAATTACCACGTATACTTAATCGATATGTGTTTCAAATCGCAATACTTCCCTTCTTTACGTTTGGTATTAGCCCTAGGAGACGAATGAGTCGGTATGCTGGTAATGGCGAGACTCGTACGGAGGTTCAAAACTTTACTTTCGTGAAAGGCATCCCACAAAAAGTGGAAGTTCTTATACCTCTAAAAAGAAAAAAAGAAAAAACGTTTATTTTCCAAGTGTCCACATGAGATACATGCCAACATATTGGCTTTTAAAAGCTTCTTAATATAGGACGTCCTAAAACAAAAGTTCCATACGAGGAGTACTAATTGACAAACCATCCGAGGTGTACAAATAGATGAGCCATACGAGGCATAATAATAGACAAAGCTAGAAGCCCAATACTTGTGCAATGTGCGTACTGCGATGAAATTTTTGAGTTTGAGTGAGTGAAACACCGGTGGGCGCATTGTTCAAACAAGAGACGCTGTCGTGGTTAGGTTTTGGTCTGCTGTTAGACAATATTTAATTTTTATGTTGGAGATACACTTCTATGTCGATTTACAACAGAATTTGGTTCTCGTCAATGAATTTTAGGAATGCTGTACGTTGCCAAACGGAGAGACTGGAGGCATTATTTCTATGTGAGGATGGATGTTCCGGTGGAGGATGTCGCTAAGATTATGTTTAATTTCATTGTGAAGCTAGTGTTAAGGTTGGAATTGAAGCGGTAGGCAGATGGTATTGTAATGGGTTGTTGATGAAAATATTCATGCGGTTATGTGAAGCTCTCGATGATAGTATAATTTTTGCGTTGTGCGCTTTGAATGTGTTTACTTCTCTTCCTAATTTGGAAACTATGTTTTTCTGTCTAAAACCACATGGGAGGAGAGTGTTTTGAAATTAACACTGAAAAAAATTTTTGCCTCTCTAAGTGTCTCATGGCTGTTCAGGTGTCTCAAAGATAGCCAGAACGTCTCAGAAACAGAGTAGATGTCTCATCGGAAGTGCGACACCTCGATGAGCTTGAAGTGTCTTAAAATACTGCCTATTTTTTATTGGCGATGATAATGTAATAGCTTAGTCACCCCTCAAATTGACTTCAGTTATTTAAGTGTTCAGTAAATGTGATACGGTTCAAATTAAGTTTTTATAACGTAAAAAACTTTACTAATAGACTGTCTGAATGGAGTCATCAGGGAAAGTTACCGCTTAGTGGCCGTCGCTCTCAGCTTAACGAGTAGCGTAGCTGATGGCATGTAAAGACTTAACTGCTGGAGGCGAATGTAGTTTCCGCCGCAGCATTTCAGCGGTTAGACCTAATATTGATGTCACCAGCAGGAGCTATCGCTTAGCTGAAGAATACGTAAGCGTATCCAAGTTTCTTCATAGCGCTGGAAGCGCCAACCTTGCTTGACAGTGTAATGCTACAGCTTAATATCCGCAGAATTTTGTGTAAGACATCACTTGTAAATGCATCAAACTCGAGCCCAAGTGTCTCATCGATGAGACACTAGAGCGTCTCTAAATCGAGTCTGGAGACACTGGTATGCATCCTAATCTTGGGTGTCTCATTGATGATGCCTCTGCGTGTCTCGGTTTTGGGACAAACGTCAGATGCACCTGGGTGTTTCAAAATAGGGCGATTATAAACCGGCAGGCCGCAGCCGAGACGGTTCAAGAAACGGTTTGCGAAAAGTACAGAAATTTCTTGAGAATTTCTTGAGTCCTACGCTAAACTTTAGTCCACCACTTGTAACTTTTGAAAGAATGCACCTATTGACTTCAAATTACTCTCAAACGTAAGAGCAAAACATTTTCTACAACTGTGTGATAAACACATTCAATAATTTTTTCTGAAAACTACAGAAATTCTTCGATAAACCTGTACGACTCACGCGCCGTCGAAAGACCTAAGTCCACTACTCGTAACTTTTGAAAGAACGCACCTATTGACTTCAAATTACTCTCAAACGAAAGAACAAAAAATTTTCTACAACTGTGTGATAAACACATCCAAAAATTTTTTCTGAAAACTACAGAAATTCTTCGATGAACCTGTACGACTCACGCGCCGTCAAAAGACCTAAGTCCACTACTCGTAACTTTTGAAAGAACGCACCTATTGACTTCAAATTACTCTCAAACGAAAAAGCAAAACATTTTCTACAACTGTGCATTCTTTTGAAAGTTACGAGAAGTGGACTTAGGTCTTTCGACAACGCGTGAGTCGTACAGGTTCATCGAAGAATTTCTGTAATTTTCGGAAAATTATTTATTTGTTTCAGTGAAGTATTCTGTTCTGAACAGAGTTTCTGAAGATTGTAACCTAGAGATATGGAATACCAACCATTGATTCCTTTAACTATTGTCCTTGCTTCTGAAGGTACAAATTCCCCGACAATCATCAATGGATGGATTTTCAAAAGATTTCCGGCCAAGCTTGCCGAGAAGAACTTACACTGTTTGAAAATTCAGCTCCAGAGCATCCCTCTTCAAGCGATACGAGCTTGAAGCACTCTGAAGACCTGGCTGGTCCTAAATTACTGCGTAAGTCCCAACACTGTCAACACACACCTTTAAGTTTAAACTTTAAACAAAATACCTACCTCTCTGGTAAAATTATTCCAGCCCTCACCATGCACCCCTTTAAGCTAATCCTGAAATTTCTCCGCACTTAATAATTGTGCGTGGCGCACTTCATTGAAAATTGAGAATACTAATTTGGATTGTCCACACTGTGGCTCATGTACTCTTACGATTCGCAATTACATCATACTTAACACCAGTCATTTTACACCCAGCACAATGCTCAACTTCTCCGCGTCCCTGACTCAGTAAGAGTTAGTACTGATTTAGCTGAAGCTATATGTAGACAGAGCATAGCTGTAAGATTCGGAGGATGTCAAAATGCTAATACATGCACATCGAAACTTATCTAATAAATTTCTTCTAGGTGCACGAGCCTATTGTCTGAGTTAGAATACGCAGTACAGGTGTTAATCTTGAGTAGTAATTTAGTTAAAATTGGGAAAATATTAGTAGCTAATGTTTATCGCAGTCGACATTATTTGTAGAAATCTACGACCATGTCTAATGAAATATCCAACTTAATTTGGAATGAATGATTGATGTTTTTGTTCCTCAGTAAAATATACTGAATAAATCTATTTTCCTGGAAATTCAAGTCAAAACTAGCTCAGATAAGTGTTCTTAGAAGTGTTTCTTTAGCAATCAAGTTCTCTTATCTTCTCAGAGATAATGTTTTGTTTCTTCAAATGATACTTTTCTCTGAAGTGCTACAGGTGATGCGAGTTATTCTACGCTTATATGGTTCGCGTAAGTTAAGCCCAAGTTTCACAAGCAAAGCGGGACAGAGGAGGGAACACCTACGATGCAATTCTCCACGGCCTGCTGGGTGGGGTAGAGGAAGGCTCTGGAGTCGAGCAGCTCAGCGGCGCAGGAGGCGATGTTGCCGCCGCTGGAGCAGCGCGTTACCACCGCGAACAGATGAGAAGGACGCTCGGGTTGGCTCCTGGTCATAATTAAGGAATTTACCTTTTGATCGGTGTTTATGTGTCAACTTGACTTCAGAATAGATTCGTATGCATTCTCAGAATTGCCGTGAGATATTTCTCATGTATAGGTAATATAGACTTCAAATTATTAGTCAGTAGGGAGTTGAAGAATATCAGTATGGGATGTGAAGAGAAGAGAAATAATTGAATTTATGCAGCATTTTTGAGAGTAAGTTTTAATGGCAGGATGTATTTATGACTGGAGGCATGTACGATGGCAACGTGTGAACTTCGAATGATGCTGTTTTCTGCTGCTCAACAGGTACTTTACAGTAGAAAATATTTTCTGCCTACGGAGAGATGGATTCTGCCACTACCCTACTTCCACTGAGAGATTACTGAACTTTCCTAACTTAAATAGTGATTATAGTTGAGTTATTAACTTGATTACTACTACAGTTCTAATGCTACCAATATGCAGGGTGATTAAGAAGTAGCTCCTTATTTTAAAAATCTTGTAATACTTTATACGCAGTTATTTTTGTTCAAATTTTTAAAGTATAGTTCTTAATATGTGACAATTTATTGTCCTTGTTTTTTTTTCAAAATTGACTATTTTACATTCAAATTCGAAGGCCCATAGAGATGTCCAAACGCGTCTCTAAACGACCGTGCCCAGCTAACGACACGCTCGGTCACACACAGCTAGAGATGTCGGGCACGTCCGGGCATCTCTGTGGGCCTTCGAATTATAATGCAAAGTAATCAATGTGAAAAGAATGACAAGAACAATATTATTATCACATATTAAAGGCACTCACATTAAAATTTTGAACAAAAAACATCTGCACACAAAAAATTACAAGATTTTTAAAATGGGAGCAACTTTTCAGTCACACCTTAGTTTATTGCTAGTATTTTTTGCCACTGCAAGTATTAAAGCTTTAAATACTTTCATTCACCATGATCCTCCATTATACATCTATGGTGCAAAGTTAAGTAGTTTGCGTTGACTAAAAGAGTAAAAACTTCAATTGACACTAGTTGAATTATTTTACTCCTCACAGAACACCAGATATGTCGGGTGGCCCACAAACACTCCTATACCGGGAAACCAGCCCGAGCCTCTGGAGTAAATGCCACATACCCTAATTACTGGCCCACGAGCGACCCTCACGTGCCTCACCCAAAGCTATCGAAGATATCAGCTATGGAGTCAGCGTTAAGATCAAAGGCTGGCCCCACTACGAGGTTGAGGCTGCCACCACCCAGCCATCGCGCCACCAAGTGGCTCATGAGGTCCTGCCACCGCAGCTGCTGCTGCTCCGTCGACGGCACCGCGTTGCTCACGAGATAAGGCAGCATGCTCAGTGAAGTGTTCGATGAGAAACCTGAACAGTTGAACAATTAAAGATAAAACTCTGGAGTTGATTCACGTATCAGAAAAATCTAATTAGTTCAGTTTTCATTGAAACTCAAAATATTAAGGAATCATGTACGACGACAGAAATTAAAATTAGCCATTTACTTCATGTGGGAACCCTCGCAGTCTGTTGAACTGCGCAGCTTATACCTGGGTAGAAAAGAGGTGCCATGACTGCGTTGGTGAGGCTGTCGTAGTCTGCGCAGGTGACGCTGGAGTCCGAGTCCAGCCTGACGTCGCTGGTCCAGTTGCGCTCTGGCGTGCCGCCTGGGGCTCCGCTGAGGGTGAAGCTCGACCACAGGGGCAACTTCCGTGACGGGGAGTAAGCTGGCAAAAAATATATAATTAAAACATGTATTGATGACCTAGACATAATTAACTAGAAGATAAATGTAAAAATGTACTATTACTTCGAAACATTCCTCAGTTCATAAAATTTTACAGTGGCCTAAATTATACTAGAAGAAACTTTACATGCAGCATAGTTAGAGGAGTCAGCCAGTTGCCGTATTCAACAATGAAATAGTTAGGATGGTATTTAAAATGGTAGTGGGATATACAAACATTTCTCAGTCGTTTATTACGAGCTGTTCCTTTGTTGAGATCTCAGCGAAAGAATGTTAGCATGACCAATAATTTTTCCATGAGCTATTTTTCTAGATCCTGTTTTAAAACGTTAAACTAGTAATGCAAAGCTAAAACATTTTTATATATATAATTTTAGCGCTTCCTTATATTAACTAATTATTTTGAGCTGAAAAATTCACAATGACTAGCTCAATCCATTGCTCAATAGGATTCAAATTTCGCATGACTGGGATCGTTCGGATGTACGTAAATCGAATAGAAAAGCACTTCACTGCGTTCATGCGTTAAAGAGAATTAGTGGTACAAAAAGGAAAAATTTGTACAATAACTTCATTACAAGCTTTGCAATGAGTACGTGAGTTTGTTTGACGGGAATTGACCGCACAAAAAACACTGGAAATATCTCTCATTGAGCTGTTTACCATGGTGCTTGGAATAGTAGCCTTTGTACTGTCCCTATAATTCTGAAAGCCAAGCATGACTAGAGATCGAATATGGGCGACTTTTAGGAAAGATATTGTACTCAGGAGTAGACACCCAATAGTTAGAAAGCTACTTATTAAATTGACCTCACGTAGTCCGCTTATATAACAAATTGTCTCCATCCATTCAGAACAATTTTTGGTGTTCATCAGGGATTTATCCTTGAACCGCTATTGTTTTCTAGTTCCATTAAAGATTTCCCTCCAATGCCTTCTAACACAAGAATTTCTATGTATACAGATGATGTTCAAATTGCAATATCAAGTTGTGTGGCAGAATAACCACAAACACAAATAAAAGCAGAAGCCCTATAGCAGAGTAATTCACTAATTTTTGCAAGGGAACCACTTCGGTTAAAAGCATTGATTGAGAGAGTCGTGGCTACTGCAAATTAGTGTATATTACATAAATTATATATTAATTTTTAATATATGAGAGCCGCCAGTGACTCGCGAGCCGCGCATGAATCCTACTGCCCTAATCAGTAGCCTGATAAGATAAAACTAAAAACTAAAATGGTCGCAAACTAATAGCGAACAAATTACTATGCATGATTTTTGTATCTAAAGATGCAATTAAAAAGTTCCCAATCTGACTCTTTCGGTAGGACATGATGAAATTAACCCAATAGAAATGTGAAAAATTTTGACATTTGGTTCGATCAAATTATGTCCTTTAAATCTCACGTTGAGAAAACGTGCTAAAGCATTTACGGAAATTTAATATTTTTCATCGTACAAAAAGTATGGTCGTGAAAAATCTGGATAATTAGTCATTCAATGTTTAATGCCATCGCGTTTGCAGATGACACTAAAGCCTAGTATGCATGGGGAGACGTTTCTCAATACCTTCAAAGAGAGTTACAAAAATGTATGAATTTCATGGCTACGGTGGTATACAAAAGTGTATTCAAGAATATATTCAAGAAACGTGACCATGCGACCCCTCTTCTAAACAATCTTGGTTGGACTCCTATTCAGGCGAGATTCTTCAATCGTAAAGCCGAATACTTATTTTCCTCATCTGTTCTCCCTCAGAGATATACTAGCATTGTACAGTTCCTTCCCCCCACTGTAACCAACCAAAACCGAATAGGAGAAATAATGTCTTAGTCAACTTCCGTTCGTCTGACATTGGGCAGAAAGTTCTGTCAATAAAAGGCGCCTCACTGTGGAACAAATTACCACAGAATATGCCAATTTAAGGCCAAAATAGTACGTCATTTTGAGTCTCAACGATGTTTGCTGCAGGACACACAGTAGGAATAATTATGATTTTTTTGCTCATTACCTAACATTTCTAAGCTTTCGGTCCAAAGTTTTTGTAGTGCACGTGTGCGATGTGATTGCTTGTATGCTACTAGTATTTATGTGCATACGCACAGTAGTTACACTGCAAAATTGGCAAACTTGCATTTTTACGATAAATATCGTATTTTTTTATTGAATATCTACTTGACACGTTACCCATCACCTCACTTCCTTATATTATTATAAAGTATTTATACAGGAAATATTATAAACTAGTGTCCACAGCCCGTCAAAATGACGGGGTTCACTTTTTTTTCTGAAATCAATTTTCCCGATGTGTACGACAAACAAATCTGTCTTTTCTAATAGTATACCTGCGATAAAAATATTCTTGTACTTGTGCACTGGTGAAACTCGTAGCACACTGGTGAAACACGTACCCACATCAGCGTCACAGCGAGACAGAAGAAACGAACGCTAAACAAATGTATACATAAATAAACACGCACAGGGCATAATTAAGTAAGATTTGTTGTGTGATTTAAGGCATGTTCTTTGAGGCAGTTAATTTAGTTCTGTTTTGTTAGGTTCGCAGAAAAGTATATTTTAAAATTTCTGCCATTCTGACCCTCGAGTTTTGACCATAATATCATCTGCTTTCAACTATTATGCTTTCAACATCATTCCCTGAAATCGCATAAGTGTTTTTCCCTGAATAAGTGTTTATCACTCAGTGTTCACCAGTATATTTCTTTTATTATATTCATTTCTAAACATTCTCAAACTTGAAATGATTTGTTATGGGAATTCACGCCTGTGTTTTTCTTAACCTCTTGAACAAGTATTGATATGAGCTGTTAAGACATCCATATATGTTTATCAGCTAAGGACCTTCATAGTAAAACGTTTTAAAAAGCGATGTAATTTGCCTTACCTATTTACTATATCTCATTCATTATTCATGTTATCTCCTTAGTCATGTTTCTCCTTAGTCATGTTATCTCCTTAGTCATGTTTCTCCTTAGTCATGTTATCTCCTTAATCATGTTTCTCCTCAGTCATGTTATCTCCTTAGTCATGTTTCTCCTTAGTCATGTTATCTACTTATTCATGTTATCTCCTTAGTCATTTTTCTCCTTAGTCATGTTATCTCCTTATTCATGTTATCTCCTTATTCATGTCGCATACTGTTATTGTTGGTCTCGTGTGGCAATCTCTCATTAAGGTGACCGTAGGTATATTGCGACAGCATTATTTAGATAGTCATTTTCACGAATTGCTCCAATTATGTTGTAAGTTTTGTAAAATGTTTTCGTTACTTTTGTAAAACAATCTTCTTGTATGTCTCTGACTCCGGTAACTCTTTTATGCCAGCACTATTGGTGTGGGAAGTATGATTATTTTGAGGTGTGGAAAAATTATATTCTCCGAGTTCGTCATTTAGCATATTAGTTGTACGTCAGAGTAAAACGATAGTTCTGAATGTCGGCGTCTTAGTTTTTGATGCGTAAAATTTAAATCCAGCCCATTTCTTTCCAACGTTAAGCCCTGCATGATACCGCTAGTTCTTATAAGTTCGTTCAACTATGCGTCACTGTTTTTTACTTGTATTTATTATGGATACAATTATTTTCTACCAATTTTTACTCTTAAATTAATTCCCTGATACCTAAAACTGGGATTCATATTTCAATGTAAACAAGCACCAAAAAGTTTTTGGTAGACAATTAACACGGCCACTGTGACATTTGTGTTTATCTACTAAGGATTTCTAGGGCAAGACATTTTAGAAACCAATGACTGTGTTTTCATTAGAAATAAAGTGTTTTTCTTCTTTCTTTCTTTTTGTGGAGTTGTTACCGGTGACATGGTCAGGCTGGTAGAGCAGCGTGAGCTCAATGGTCTGATTTCGGAGTTGCGGCAGACCCCAGGGCACGTGGGTAGTCTCCAGCTCTGCTTGCTCCTCTGACGTGTAGTCCAGAGCAGATAGCCAGTCCTGGAAGAGTGCAGTCCAAGAAAAAAGTATTATTTATTCATATATATTTAACCAAGAAGCACATAATTGATCAATTTTCAATTGTTCTATTTTTTAGATATGACGTTCTGTTATGTTGACACGATAACTTCTCTTCACAAATATAAAAAGGATAAATCTTGGATTATGAAGCAAGAAAACAACTGATTAAAATCATTTTATACCTACCCAAGCATGCTTTCTTGAAAGGGTTGTAGTAAATGAAGATAAATATAAGTCGACGCCTTCAGTAACGGTACCAGCATTCATTCTCAGGCTCCCTTATAATTGATGTCCACTCAAAAAAAAAAAAACGAGAATGCTAGATATCTCTGAAAGAGGTAACCCCCCAGAACTGTGAATGTTTCCTTCAAGGTAGACAAGAAAAACTTTGAGTTATGGTAAAAGCTACTGAAGAGCATAGTGGTTGAAATTTAAGAGAAGGGTTCTGCATGGCATTACATTACATTGTATTAATATATATAGATTAAACATATACATACATACATACATTTATACAGTATGGTATATATATTACATAACATATATTGTATGTACGCAGAATCAGGTATACGTATATGAATAACTCATCCTGCGTACATCAAAAATTCAAATATTCTCAAGTGACAGTCGAATGAACTCAGCATAATACACCCATTTGCCCCGTCAGTTTTTCATGTATTTCTTTCACCGAGGTGCAGGATTTACGATAGATGGCAGTGAAAAATTTAAAATTTGGGCAGTAGTTCTAATTTATCGTGCTGACGTATTCGCTAGATGCACGAGATAGGGAAGCTTGTTTCCTCATTGGAAAATAAAATAAATTCACCTTAATTTGCTTCAGTGGAATTCAAATATCTTAAGCTCGAAAAACAAATGTGAGAGCAAATTTTCCACGTATATACATCATCTCCAGTTCTTTGCCCCTTGATCACACGCTTCCTGTTCCTTGTCTCCATGCCCTCTGTTTCTTGCGTCCTTGGCCTCATACACCTTGTCTCGGCGCCACCTATTCATGGCCTATTCCTACTGTCATTTCTTCCATGCCCCGTGTTTCTTACCTCCATACCCGCTGTTTCTTGCCTCAATGCCTCTAACCCATACCTCTATACTCATTATTCTTTGCTTCCAAGCCTCCTGTTAAAAATTATACAATGGAGGTAAGACTTTATTATTTTCATGCAGATAAAAAGAGCAAAAAATATTCATTACAATTCAGAATTATAAGGAAATTATGCATTCCTTATAAGGTATCTGCAAAGCGTTGAATTGTTTGTATAAAAAAACTTGAGAAAATAGTTACCCTGCGAGAGCTAGGGTATTACTACGCATTCCGGAGAAAAATGTTGAACGAGAAAGCCATGGTGAGGGTAGAAGTAGACTGGGGTAGTTAGAAAGTGAAGAGTTGAGGAAGCATTTTTTTGGGGTTACTAAACACAGAACTTGATAGCATAAGAGAGGTTTGAAAAAGGAAGAACATACGTATTTTTTTGACGTATGGGGTTCGAGGTCATAGAAGTAATAGATACAATGACAAAGAACCACGTGGAGAAATTTGGCAAGCATGAGCGTTTTCTATGGACTGTGAGAACATGGGCTGTGCGAGAATAACCTAGGAGGAAGGCCTCTTGCATGGCATGTACTACGTATAAGGGTAGCCTTGACAATAAAAAGGATTTCGTATTTGCAGAAACCGTGAGGCGTCTATCATTAAACGTAGATATTCATGGTATTTACAAATTTTTGATTTACTAATTCATTAATGACAATTCAATGTTCATTAGTTGCGTTAAAAATATCGGGAAAATGTCAGTTTATCATTTATTAAACAGTGAATTACTAATTTTTTAAATGTCTTAAAATAATTGAAGATTGTCCCTGTTAGCTTATCATTTATGCCTTCTTAATATATATGAATATGATTCAACGGGTGAACCTACCTCATGAATCAAATTTAGTGATAATTTGTCAACAAAACACAAATTATACATTGTAATTTTGAACTGCAAAATCTAAATCGTACATTATATTACAAACAGGCAGGTGGTGTTTACGTTTCGTTTTTACTCTGATTAGTTTGCTTCTGCGCGAAGAATAAGTCATAGGGGGCAATGGATAATTTTAAATATTGTAAACAAAATTTTTTGACTTGCTTGCAGGGGTGAGAGATTTCTGTTTCCAACGAAAACAAGCCCTCGTCAATCACTCTGATGTGGTGAAACTGTTGGCTGTCCACCGTAATCGGCGTCAGCTAGTATGCCAACATTGAAGGCATATTGTTGACAGCAGCATGTTGACAACGGCTGAGTTAATCACTAGACAATTGTAAGAACAGCATCCTTGCAGGTAGTATGATTACCTTTTCATGTAGTATTTTACAACTCGTTGCATTCTGTGTACTAGGTAAAGAAGATTGCTTTTATTTTGTGTTGCTCAACAAGAGTTACTAAAATAGATTCCTCGGGGAATCGCTAGAATAACCTTGAAAAAACCAAACAGTTCGCTCTCCACCTTTGGTTTATTCTTCATTGTATACTTCTTCGGCTCAAATGCTCTACAAATAATTATATCATAATTCGTTTTAATAAAAAATCCTACGCGTGCGGCGAGACGCAACGAGTTCATGTAAAAATCTTTGCAAGGCGGGATAAAAAACGACAACATTAGGATCTCAGCAATCCACGCGATGTCCAACTCAGCAAGAATTAGCCATATGCTAACAGTAGCTAAACAGCAGAAAATTGTGGGGGAAGTGGTCACTAAAATTCTTTACGAAGATTAAATTCTGCTTAACAGCAAATTTCAGCAGGTCTCGAAGTGCAATTAAAGCTGGGCCAAGGGACATAAACTATTACCTAAAAAATGGTGGTATATGAAAGCCTGGCTGGTAAATATGGTACAAGTTTCGTTAAACAATTTAAACAATTTATTTACCACAGGTGATACAGAGGTAGAATGTTTCTTAAGTCTAATACAATGGTCAAATTTGAGTATACCTACCTGTGGGCCCGAATAAGTTCACCGACTTCTAGGGCATCCTACCATCACGTTATTCTATGGTGTACAATAATGTTTAACCTAATTCACTTAACCTAGTTTCGCATTTGACTGATCAACGAGTTAATGAACTCGATAATGATATTGATAGTTCTCTCGATAACTCGATATTGATAGTTCTTAATATTGAAGTTTTTTGCACCGGGATCAAAGACCAGTGTTCTGTTCTTTTGCGTTTTTATATTTCTTTTGCGGCTCTTCACTTGTATAATGTGTCTTTTGCTTATATGATATTGTGATATTCAAGGTTCTGGTTTATCATGCACGCTACATGAGGTTGCTGTATTTTTTCTATATTTAGTGAGTGTTCATCCACATTATTCTGTGTTCTCACTCTTTCCTTCGATTTTATTCTCATGGGGGACGTACGAATTTACATATTTTATTGCATTCTTGCACATCATCATTCCGCTGTGCACAACTCTTGTGCTTACTTTAAATAAGGTAATTGAAATCTTGCAGTTTTAGTTTTGGCCCCGTGTTGGTAGTTTTACAGCATGTAGAACTTCTTACTTTATCATTTTTCAACCTTACTGTAAGCCCTCTTCCTCTAACTGTTTTTCTCTCTCTATCGAGGGCTTAAACCCCTAGAGCGCCACCTGATTCTCCCTGCACTCTAAAAGGATCAACCACAGGTGCCCTGACACCCCTAGCCCTTGCTTCCATTGCTTTTGTTTCTTGACTCTCTACCCTTCGTTCCTCGCCGCCATACTCCCTGCTCCTTGTCTCTATGTTCCCTAATTTTGCCTCCAGGCCCCTGACCCTTGCCTCAATGCATTTCGTTTCTGACTCCATGCCCCTGCTTCTCACCTCGGCTGCCGCCAGGTCGCCCGAACAGCCGGAGACGCCGAGACGGGCCGGCAGCTCTGCCGCGTCAGGGTACGCCGCCGCGGGCGGCCGATCTACCTGCACCCATAATTACGTTAAGGGAATTTTTACACAGAATAATGAGTGATAGTCTGACAGCCTTGTGAAAATGTACAACTGAAGGTATTTTAGTTGAGATTTTTGTTGGTTAAATTTTACGCTAAATTTGATTCTAATGAATTGACTCGCGTCAACATTTGGTTACATATTACGAAGTATTCTAGTGTTTAATAATAAAAAATTTTTTTATGAGGATTTGACGTCTCAATGAGGTTGTTCCAGAGAAACAATATTAAACGTTATAATTACGAATACACATTATAAAGTAATCAATAAATGAAACTGGTTTTGATAAATTATTTACATTGAGCTTCTTAATTGTGCGTACAGGTTCATCTCTCATCAGTTCATCAGTTCAATCGTTCTCTCTTACTGAGCGGGTTGCAGGGCACTTTATGTGAGTGTCCATAAACTATTGTTGCAAAAGTCTCCGGCCATTTAGCAATGAACACTTAGCTATTGTACGAGACCTGACCTATCTTTATTTTTCTGAGCAATGAGGAGCAGCAGTCAAATTTTATCACGCAAACCCTCTCAAGTTCATTAAAAAAATCGCGCTTTTGAGTTCTTGGGGTTGAGTGATATTCAGATTTTTTATTGCGCTTAATACGGCATTTTTTTAGTTCACTCGATATTCAAAAAGCACTACTGTGACTTTTCAAATTATGTTTAACTTAATTATTATCGCATTTATTCATTCTTTATCTACTACATGGTATAAAGTTAAGGCTTTCTTTTCATTGAAAAGATATGTTCACCGAAGTTAGAAAAAATATCATTTGCGTGGACTATGGGAAACGCGGAATCAATGGCCTAGGTGTTTTCCTTCACGTGATACCGCGTCCAAAGAAACAGCAAGTTAGGAAGCATGAGGGAAAAAATACAGAGAAAAGACCGCAATAAATGTTAGAACACAGAAAAAAAGAAGTTAGCGTTAAAGGTAGAAGTCCCGAATGCCTTCTTATTGCTTAGGTAACCTAATAGTATCTGCACTAGGGTCGCCAGTCCTCATTGCTTTAGAGAGTCAAACCTCGCTAACCTAAGCCTACTCCCTACCCTATACCGTCAGAGTTGCATCCATTAACTAATTAAAACCGATGAACAATGTATTAATCTCCCGCAATTTTGAAATGTATTAATGATTGATAGTGCAACCATACGCTACATTTTTTGCTATGCTCGAGAGGTCATGCACACAGTATTATTTTTTCTTAGATTGTGATGCCCGATACATTGTACACGGTGCTATTGCTAGTAACTATTTTCCAGCAACGGCCAATGCTTTATGATCTTTGCACCACGAGACCTGAGGCAAGTCCACAGCAGGGCTGGGGCTGGTGAGGAGGGCGTTCAGAGAGCCCAGCGTCCCGTTGTTGGGTGCGGGCGACAGGCCCGTGAGGTAGCACATGGTGTTGTACAGCTGGATGTTCTGGAACGAATCGATCTCCACGCCAGACTTGAAGCCAGGCCCCCGGGCTATGAACAAAGCCTGGAAATTTACGAAGCATATAAGTTAAAACAATCAGATGTCAAAAGTGGGAGCGTAGATTTGAGAATTCGCAGAATGTAATTTCAATTATCAAAACTGGGGCTCCTGATTCCATAAAATTACTCCATAAAACTGTGAATATTATATAAAGTACTCCATAAAATTGTGGATACTCCACAATACTCCATAGAATTCATACTACATAAAATTCAGGATGCTGTCCTCGACTGAAACTGGAGTGAAATAGTCTTCAACTGCCGTTACCACTACGGTGAATTGTGCTATTTGCTACACCACCAGATATATGAGCAGGGATTTTATTCATAAAATTTTGGTAACTCAGCGCGACACTAAGTTTTTTGTAAACTGAACGTTGGGGCAAAAGTTTGAACCTGTAAATTTACCGTACAGTAGTGAACGCCAGCCTATTAAATTTTCGTGCACCATTGTCTTTGATACAAACAGATTCTTTTTGCCATAACTTTCTCTATTACATTATATCACACCAGTTATTTATGACAGAGCATGCAATGGCGGCTGAGTAGAGCCAAAAAAATTGGATGCCCCACCATCTATTAGCGAAATTATAAAATTTAGTCATTTACAGTTTAGTGCAGTTGGTGATTATGATCACGTTTGAAACATAGGTTTACAGTTTTACCTTTTGTACTCAAGCCTTCGGCTCGCCTTGACGAAGCGAAATTTCAATCTAGTCACATCAATTTGTGCGCATCGAAGTAGCCAAACTTCAGGAGCAAAATTTAGGGAGAAACTTTTACCTTGAACTGTTACAGCCCATTGTGTGGCACTTGGTATATTCTGGCAAGTGAAGTCATCAATATATTCTAGCTAGTGAGGTCATTATGCGTGTGAATAGGCAAATAAATTGTGTATGAGGAATCTGTGGTGGAAATTTAAAAGCTTTCAAAGATGTGCTGCTCATAGATTGTATAATAGAGCAACTATTTTCATTTATTTCTCTACACTCATATTAGATGCAGGGTTGCTTATTACAAGCAGTCATCCAGTATATCTATAGCGTGTCAAGAAATAAACCAAAGATTGGCATCGACTGCCATGAATGAAGTGTATGGGAGCGGACTTATTATTATTTTCAAGATTCTCGCCACTTCGGAGTACCTGTATATGTTTTTAAGTATGATGCTGATGAATTTTAGTGTTTTTTTTCAGAATGTCTAACATATGTAGTGAAATTTTGAAGCTGTCCCATCAAAATAAATGCTAATTTAAAATAGTTAGCCTACTCAGTGTTCCCAAAATAACGGTCTCGGGCGCCATAGGACTACATAGGGAGCTTAGCTGTTTTGGCGGTTGTCTCGGACGAGGAAGAAAGCACATCATTAACGTACCCAAGAAAATACACTTTCACTAAAAACTGATTTGACTAAAGTTCGTGAATCTGTTCGAAAATAGTTAGAAAAAGACTTGTGCTTAAGCCCTAGAAGCAACAAAGAGTTCAGCTCTAACGGATGACAACAAGAGCCTGAGACTCAATAGATTAACTCGAGCGTTAAATTTGGTGCAGTTCAGCAATGGGAGCGCATCCTCGTTGTATTTCAGAAATTGTTCATCGTGGAGCGAGCGCACAACTATCAAAACGGCAGGAGTTGATCCAATGAGCTTTCAGACAATTCTGCAATAGTGGAATACCGCCAAAATCCACAGCCTGTCATGGTTTGGAGAGACATTTATGCCAGTTGCAAAATGTCCCTTACGTTCATCGACTCAGGTGGCAAAATTGGCCTAGAAGTGTCCTGTCACGATATTCTTGAGACAGTTGTGTTTCTGTTGGCTCAACAACATTTCAGGAAAGCAGAATGAACGTTTCATTAGGACTCAGCCCCGGCCTGCAAGGCGGAAATGACTCAAGACTGATGCTAGGCCCATACCCCGGATTTAATCATGTCACGTCTGCGGAATGGCTGCCCTACTCGATGGATCTCTTTCCGATGGAATACAGTGTGTGGCCGATTTTAGAAACCATAGCTTGGGCTAAGCCACAAAGAAGTTTTGAGTCCGCAATGCAATTTCTGCGCCTAGAGGCTTGCGGTCCGTCCCTCAAAAACATCTATCACCGCACCAAGAATTCGTTCCGAGGATGGCAGAATATATTGTATATTGTTTGCTATTGTTATCTATATGTGTTCATATTAAATTTAAGTTATCCAATAAATGTTTGAAAAAACTTGTGCGAGTTATTTCTTGCTCGATAATCTAAGGCGGAAATTCAAAAGCCTACAGAAGATAAATTGATCTACATATATTATATTAACTTTTGTTTGGGCCTTGTCATGAGTAGTGAAATTATTTTTTGATTAATGTTAATAAATTTTAAGACTAAATTACGATTGAAAAGAAAGAAAATTTTTTTGGTTAAAAAATGTATATTTTCTATATTTTTGTTTTGCTACGAACTAAACTTGTTTGCTGAGATACTACTCCCTCAGATCCAGCAAGTTTCGAGAACAATTCATAACGCGTTCATTACTTTCTGTGCAGTGATAGAAGTGGAGTGAGTAATCAACCACTAAATCAGTGACACAATTTTTTGCTGTTGCTTTTTTGGCAATATAGTTGCTCAAGAGAGGAAAGTGTACGCCAACGACTCACATTCATGGAAGAGAAGTAATTATCGTAGCCGTGGTTGCCGCTGTTGTAGTAGTCGGACGACACGGTGCAATAGCGGCCGGCGTCCAGGTCCAATACGATGTCCTCGATGCGGTCGTTGTTGCTGAAGTGGAAGCGCCGCGGCAGCTCTTCCCTTTCGTAGGCGCGCAAGTCCGTGCGCTTGCAGGCTAATTTCTCAAGCATGTTGAGCTTAACTTCTGTAAAAGAAATTTAGTAACACTTATTAAAACCTGTTAACTTTTTGAAATATGCTCCTAGTTTCCGGTAGAAATTTTAATTATTCGTTATTGTAATTGCTGTCTGCCTTTCATGACGCCTGATGTTCGGATTAAACTGCCTAAGGTCACTTAGTTTAATTAAGCCGCTCATCAATTGTCCTCAAGACGTTTTTACTTGTAAACATATCAGTATACACGCATATTTTTGACTAATTGTAATGTGGTGGAAGTCTTGAATGACTACAATGAAACTATTTTCCGTGACGATATAATTCTTTCGAGTTTCTTTTAGAAATAAAATGCCACTTGAATTTCGTACAATCATCCAAGTAGCATTTTCAGTTGTGGGCATTTCCGGGATATACACGCTTAAAACTATCATTTGAGAGCACTTTAAAATTTCCAGATTAAATTTATAATTTTAAACGGAAAATATTTATTGTAAAAAACAGGTTAGGTCTAGGACCAAGAGCGCAGAAAAACGCTACGTCAGCAAACCAAAAGTTAATCGAAAACTTCTCCAGGTCTCAAAGTTTTCCCCGAGTTCTAGTATATCCTACTTCGTTTGCCCGTTTTACATAACTTTACAGATGCATCGTACAATTCAATCTTAATATTCCTGAATTGTGGTCTGGCGTTGGATTAGTGCGGTTTACAATATTTGTTCGAAGTGTGCTTATGTTACTTATTACGAACCTTCGCTCTCGTTCTTTGGATCGATCCTGGTGAACGCTCCTGTGTAGGTGTACGCGGAGTCGTAAATATCGCTGATGTAATCGGAGAGTTTGATGATCCAGCCTTCCCCACCAGCCGCCATCCCGTGGTCTGCCAGCAGGATGAGGTTGACGCAGTCCAGCAGCTGGGCGTCCTCCAGTCCCGTCACCAGTTGGTCTATGATGCCGTCCATCCTCACCAGCTGCTCATTCACCTGTTCACGCAGCGTAATGCATCGCAGGTGAAATCCATAAGTGGAGAGCTGAAGATTAGGCCTCAGAGTACTGACTGGATTATGCTTTTTTCATGAAGTAACTAAACTAAATTGTTCTAGAAAAAAGCTGTACGCCATCTAAAAACAAGCGACAATAATGATTTATCCTAAATTATTGAAACTTTTCTCATCTATGTATAAAACTCTTTGGAAAAGCTCTACAGTGCAAAAGTTATTTTGAGCGTAGTTTTTCAAAATACTTCATGAATACAGACTTTCAGTTTCGACAACGAGCAACATTTTAGCGAAAGTGATTCGGGGCTAAGTTATAACATTATCAAAATATTATGCTACCGTTATCATGCCGTATTATGAAAAGCAGAAATTTACGGCAAAGAAAAACAGAGCTACTCATTTGAGTAATAAATATAAAAAAACTAGCACTTAAAAATGTATTAAAAGTTGCCTTAAAAGTATCTCATTCAATGGTAGTTGTTTTCTCGCGTTTAGATTAATTAGTGATTGTATGAATTCACATCTGCTTAAAAAACAATTTTGAAGTTCATTGGAGTTAAACTTGATGAGAACCTAACTTCAGAAACGCGTACTGACTTCTCTCCAAATACATTGGAAAATGCGTGTCAAAATATAGTACTCCCGTAAACGTGCCCTTATTCTTATATTTTTAAATCAGTTTTGATCTTTCGAACTGATAAACATATTTCGCTGCAACAAAGCGTCATTTCCCTACTGTACAGAATTGAGATCGGTATTATAGCAGGGATGGAAAAAACCCTGGGTTTAAAAAAAAAACCCACGTGGTTTTTTTTGGGTTTAATTGTTTTTTTTTGGGTTTTGTTGTTTTTTTGGGGGGCTTTATTGTTTTTTTTGTAATACCTGTTTTTTTTAAAAGAGTTATTCACACAGCTCCAGTTGCCTCTTTTCCAGGTTTCTATATATATTCACTTATTGAGTAAATATTGTTATTTGATTACTTCATTTCCAACATTATATTACATTATTATATGAATTATTACATTATATAAACAATATATGAATTAAGTTTGTCCATCACAATTTCCATTTACCAATTACCATATGCATAGGGACATAGCTCTGCAGTCTGTAAAGATATAAGATGTGCAAAGAGAATTGGTATGCTTGTCAATTCATAGTAAGTTGTTTTAGCAGCAGACAGACGCAAGTCATGTGAGAGGGAAGCACCATGCAGATCATAAGTAACCACCACAAGCAACTTGAAGCAAGACAGCAGCACATCACTTAACAGTCATGCTGTTAACAACTTAACATGTGTATTGTGTGAGCTGGAGGGCTTAGCAGCGCAAGCCAAGTCAGTCAACCACACTGTTACATGTTACAACATGTAGTGACATGCCAAAAAATTTTTTTTAATTTGCCAAAAAAATCACTTTTGCAGTTCAAGATAGCAACAAACACTAAAATGATTAGAAATAAATGCTCTAACAGATTCCATCGTAAAATTTGTTCCAGTGCAGCTTGAATGCTCACCGTTGGCCAGTCGTTTCTTTACTTTCTTACCCAATGATGGCTGCTGTCGTGTCTTACCCTATCTGACTATAATTGTTAGACTTATTTCAGGCAAAGCTCTCACAGGAGACACATATTGAAGAGTGGTTGGCTGAGTACAATCCGGAGTTCATTGGTGCGATTTATTTGTATAAATTGAAGGACTCCAACATCTTCCCAAAACACATGTTCAACAAGAATATCGCTAAGACAATGACTCCTCGTTGATGGTGGGATATTCAAGACATGAAACAGCAGAAAATGCAGATTCCTGAAAAAAGACTGGCAGAGGGCTTCTGCAAGTTTATAAGCGATGTTCATTCTTGCCCCGCAAGTTCAGGATCCATTGAGAGAATTTTTTAAACATTTGGAATTGTGTAGAATAAATTGAGGAATAGATTAGGATAGGAACGCGCACAGAAATTGGTCTCATTATATCGCCACCTCACAAATGATCATGATGTGGATGACAACGATGAAATGGCAGTGGATGCAGAAAAATAAACACAGTAGTACTGTAGTAGCAGTCTAGTCTAGAAGACAGAGGAAGAATTCAGAAGTCTCTATACTCTCAAATAGTCAAACTGCATTTGTTTCTTAGTTTTTGTTTTTTACTTTGGAAATGGAACTCATGTAAATATACTAGTCCCTCGAGTTTTTTTTTGTGATTAGGGTTTTCTAATTTTATTTTGATAGTGTTTTTTTTTCAATATTTATTGTCATAATCATGCAAATGCCTTGGAAAATTTTTTGACAATATAAATATTTAGCTCATTTTGATTCTATAAGCTTGAAACAAGTGAAATGTAAATAGTTCTAATAAAACCCAAAAAAGCCCCAAAAAAACACTATTTTGTGCGTTTTTTTACGTGTTTTTTTTGGGCTTTTTTGGGTGGGTTTTTTGGGTGGATTTTTTTGGGTGGGTTTTTTAATGTGCCAACCCTTTATTATAGTCAACATTGTGGCAGTATTTGAGCACAATAATTGAAGAGATCACGCGTTACATACAGAAGCAGCAGAAACGAGTTGTATTTGATATTGCTTGAAAATAGTCATGAAACATGGCTTGGGACAAATTATATTATTTCTCAGTTTAGATACACCATCCCAAAGGTGTTAACACTGTGCAGACACGAAGAACTCTGTGCTGAACGAGTGTGTGAGGCACTCACGCCATCTGAGTCCGGCCCCTCGGCATGGCCCGTGTGGTCAGGCTCGTTGAAGTAGAGGGTGATGACGGCTGGCCTCTCCTCCGCCGGCAGCGTGACCCACTCCAGCACCTGCATGAGAGGTGAGCACGATATTCTATGTCACGTTGCTAATTGATCGCTTAGTACCGCTCTGTGGTGTACGTGTCTTCAGATTCAACTAACGTGAAATTTCTTTCTTTTATGCCATTCATCCGGATGGTTTCAACAAAATAAAAATTTTTAATATTTGACCTTATATTTGCAACACGCTGAAACAAAACGAATGAAGATAGGTTCGGTCAACGAAAGTATACTTTAATTAATCACTATACATCAAGGTTTTAAGTTAAGAAATAAAATTGTTGTTTGTGTTATTAAGAACAAGATATACTGGTTAATTTCAACATGTTGAGTTTGGGCTGTTAATGGAGTAGAAATGGAAGCTATAGTTTCAGATTAAAGGCAAACACTGGCAACGCACACAGCGATTGCAACTTGTTTTAAAGGATTTTAGCCCAGGCAAATTTCTCAGCGTTGATATTGAGCACTATAATTGAACGTTGACACTCTCTGCCCCAACAAGTAAAGTTTGGAAAGCTGTATCTCGTTCTACCGAATTAACTTATATTTTACGACCCACTCACAAGTAGTTGAATTTTGTGAATCATGAAGAGGTAGAGCAGAGGGGAAAAACTTTCTAAATGAATAATACACAATATATTTCAACGCCCACCTATCTGCTTAGAAGTATATTTACCAGATCACTATGAATTCTTGTCATATTATAACAATTTCAAAAAGCCTGTGCTGTGAAAATTAGAGCAGCCGAGCCCCGGTAAGTGTCGCACCTGAACAACTCTGTCTTCGAATGGCACGGATTCGTCGTACGGGTACCAGTAGGTTGGATACTGCCCGTTGATATCTGCGTCAGAGCCAGGCCAGAAGTACGTAGCGCTCTTCAGGCCCTGTGATGACACTCAGAAAACTTTAGTCATGTATAAATATTCTAAACACTAAGTCCCTATTTGTGTAAATGCTTGTCTCGTATATTAGTATACTCTTTTGATCCCAATTCCTTCAGGCTATTCAGACTAAACTGAACAATAAATCAGATTTTCCCATTGCCTGAAGATTGATACTGATAGACCTTTCCGCAAGATTCAAATCATAATATTATTAATTTTAGTGTATACCACGTATTCACCAGCGCAACATGCAGGTGCAGCTTCATGACGCTGTAAACGAGTTAACCTGGTTTCATGGTAAACATGGTGAACATATCTTCGTTTTAGGAACTCGCTCAATATCAGGCCATATTTTAAGGTACATACATGCACGGTTAACATTATGGAAATCATTGACTGAAAAAACGTATTTCTTCGATGTTCCTGCTTTTAATTCTAAAATGCATTTCAAGGTTTCCTGGAAAATTTTCAATAGTGTACAACTCTAGGTGCAGCCGCTGTAGAGCTCCATGGAGGCAGGCATGGGAGTAGCGCGGTCCCCTCCAACGTCCTGCGGGGGTAGCAGCAGCAGCAGCGAGCGACTGACGATCTTGGGCTAGGAAGCAGTTTGCTCTCTCAATCGTGCGCCGTGATTGGTTATCGATCGTGAAACTCGTCCTGAGGTTAGGCACGTTTGTTGAACTTAGATACTTTTCCCCCCGAGCGACCTCAGGCTGGTATAACATAACTCTGGCATCCACAGAGAGTGCTTTCTTGCAATCGTACATACCCCAAGTTTATTGCAAATGGAGCAGCGTAATACTTTCGTTGCCGCTGGTTAGACTTGAGTTCAATATTCAAGTCTAATTAAAGCCAGTCTCAAGAGCAATATTTAAAAAGACCACCATTAAATAAATCGTGCCAGCATTCAGTCTTGATTAAGTACACAGGAAAATTAAGTTCGTGCCGCGTTAGGAAAATTCCCTCACTGACCAAAGGTTCGGCAATTAACGTGTGGAGTCAGGAGGAAACGTCAGAGGCAGTTAAGGGCTTTTCTCACACATACTTGTTGTGTGTGTTTGAAAGAGAGATGTTTGAAGTCCTCCATGCAGTAATTACTACTTAATAATAGTCTGCATGTAAACAGCTAGTTCAGATGATTTGTACGAAAAATTCTGCTTTCAATTTTTAACTAGTGTATATAGAATTTTTAGTTACCAATTTTACTTCCTTTCCCTACTAAAGTTTTCAAGATAGAGAAGGTTTATCGATTAGTATTTTCATTTTCTCTCAAAGTGCTCATGACTCAAGGAAAGATAAAAATTTCTCTATTTAATAATTTAAAAATTATTCTAGAAAATCATGAAATGATGTCAATTTGTTTGAGCACATGGTGTCTCTGTTGAGTAACCCTAAAATTGCTTTTCTAGGACGATTCCTCTCAACGAAAAAAAAAATCTTGAGACCCTTGTGAATGCACGTTTTTGCAAACATCTTGTTTTAATAGGAAATCGAAAATATATGAGAACGAAAACAATCCTTCTTCCCAAAAATTCATATGTGTACTAAATTTCAGAACGATTGATTTTGCTAGGAAAACTGTGGGCTGTCAATGATCTCATTATAATTTTCTAAAATCTTCAGGACTGTAGTTCTATGTTGGATAATCTTCTGCTATTGGAGGACGTTGTATATTAATTCAAGTATTTAACATTCAGCGCAAAATTGTAATTTTATACTGCAGTTAAATAAAATGCTAGCTTTAAACAATTTTAAACAATTTAAACAATTTATTTACCACAGGAGATACAGAGGTAGAATGTTTCTTAAGTCTAGTACAATGGACAAGTTTGAATATAGCTACCTGTGGGCCCGAATAAGTTCAGCGACTTCTAGGGTATCCTACCATCACGCTATTCTAGGGTGTACAAAAGTTGAACCTAGTTCACTTAACCTAGTTTCGCATTAGACTGATCATTGAGATAATTAACTCGATATTTTACAAGTCGGCTATATTTAACAGTATGTTCGATAAAACGATTCAAGAGCAGAGAGAAGATTGGTTATGGTACACAAGGCAAGTTACATTATGACATTATCATTAGTTACATGTAGGAGGCAAGATTTCGACACGGTGATCTTACACTACTAGTATTCTGATAGGAAGTGAGACTCAAGATGTCTTTTGAATACTTTGTACGAATTACATTCACGGATCTCTGCAGGTATAGAGTTCCAAGTTTTGGTTCCAACGAAGAGAATACTGTGTTGCGACCTGGCCTTTGAATAATAAGGAAGCATGAATTTACTTCTATTTCGGGTTAAATGGTCGTGATGACCAGTTTGCGCAGTCAATAATTGTCTTAGGCTATTGTCGCCATCATTTCTTAATGTTTTGTAAATGAAATTACAGATGGAGATTTTGTAGAGATCCGAAAGTTTAAGTATTTGTAAATTTTTGAAAGAATCATTTGTGTGGGCATTATATTCTAGGTTCTTTACCGCTCTGACAGCCCTTTTCTGCAGAGTAAAAATTTTGTTGGTTTTATTTTTATCAGTTCCGTGCCATGCTTCTATTCCGTATTGCAAGTATGGGGAAATGAGCGTACGGTAGAGCATTTGTAAAGCTGTTTCAGGCAGAAAATTTTTAACTTTATTTAGGATTCCGATGGATTTTGATAATTTAGAACTAATATGAGTGATGTGCTCTTTGAAGGTCAGATGTTTATCTATTATGATGCCCAGAAACTTACATGAGTTGGTTTCTTCGATTTCACCTTCGCCAATTTTAATGCATGGGAGAGATACATCTTTCTTGTATGAGAAAGTAATATAATTTGTTTTATCGATGTTTAGGCTTATTTTATTAGCTTTGAGCCACGATGAAACCTTGTGAAGTTCAGTATTTATACTCTCTACAATCATAGCAGGATTTTGGTTCGGAAGGACCGCAGAAAGCGTACTGTCATCGGCAAAAAGTATGAATTTGAAGAATGATGTAGATTTTACAATATCATTGATAAAAATCAGAAACAAGAGAGGCCCGAGAACAGATCCTTGTGGAACTCCATGGCTAATTGTCTGTGGGTCTGATTTTGCGTCGTCAACGACAACGTATTGCTTCCGATTTGTTAGGTATGATCTGAACCAATCATGGGCAATCCCTCGAATGCCATAACAGTGTAGTTTCGATAATAGTATTTTATGGTCCACACAATCAAATGCTTTTCGGAAGTCAAGAAATACAGAGAAGACAGGCTTTCCTTCATCTATATTAGAATAGAGGAATTGTAAATGATTTAATATAGCCTGTGTTGTTGATTTTTTAGAGCGAAAACCGTATTGTTTATCGTAAAGAAATGATTTTTGTTCAAGATAAGAGTACACTTTTTTATACACAATCTTTTCGAATACTTTGCTAATAATTGGTAGAATGGAGATAGGTCGATAATTGTTTACACAGGTTTTTTCACCACTTTTAAAGATAGGGGTTACTCTAGCAACTTTGAGGGAGTTCGGGAAAGTGCCTAGTAAGAGAGACTGGTTAACAATATTTGATATCAGTGGGGCTACAATGTCAGCAATAACTTTAAGTACTTTAGTCGGAAACGTTTGTAACCCACTCGATTTATTTTTCATGTTGTTTATGCACGTAATTACATCGGAGGAGTTTGTAGGCGTAAAGAAAAAGGTGTTGGGTTCTCGAATATGATCCATAAATTCCAGGTGATCAGTAGGTTCACTTGGAATACCATCAGCTATTGTTTTCCCTACGTTTACGAAGAAGTTGTTAAAGAGATTAGCAATTTCTTTCTTCTCATGATATTTTACATTATCTTGAACAACATATTCAATTTTCTTTTTATCGGCATTATTCGGTTTACAGCAGGAGTTAAGGAGATGCCAAATCTTTTTAACGTCAGTTTTGAATTGAGTAAACTTAGCGTAAAGTAGTTCTTTTTTGATGTTCTTATCTGGTTTGTTACATAGTTTCTAAATCGGTTATATGTTTCTCTAGATATTCGTCCTTCGCAAAGGAGGGCTAGGTACGCTTGACGTTTCTTTATATTTATCACGATGTCTCTGGTAATCCACGGCTTATGTTTATTTTTCGGGGTAACTGTACGAGTTACAATTGGGCAACACTGATTGTATGCGGTCATTATAGTTTCAGTCAACTTTACTACTGCTTCATCAATGCTCGTAGTATTATTGTTTTGTTGAGAGATGTGCAATGTAGGCATTGATTCTTCTAGAACGGTGCGCATTTCTTCAAGATTTGATTCGTTTATTTTACGATATGAGTAAGTTTCAGCCCGTGCCTTGGTGCAAGCAATATAGACATTTTTCTTAATAAGAAAGACTGGGAAGTGATCTGATAAGTCAGAAGTAATTATTCCAGCAAGAAAATCACTAGGGTCTGTCATAAAGATATTGTCAAGCAGCGTAGCTGCACTCTGAGGTTATTCGTGTAGGCTTTGTAATGATCGGAAGGAAGGATTGAGACTGAAAGGTAGTTAGGAAATTAGAGATTGGTTCATGGCTTTCATGTTTCAGTAGATCATAATTGAAGTCACCGCATATTATTATGTCATTGTATAAGGGCCTGTTGAACTGAGAAATAATACGATTCAATTCATTC
Source organism: Morinoia aosen (assembly GCA_030386875.1). Lineage (NCBI taxonomy): Eukaryota > Metazoa > Arthropoda > Malacostraca > Amphipoda > Talitridae > Morinoia > Morinoia aosen. Next base: position 9,874,681 of record CM059564.1, on the reverse strand, counting down.
AGGAAGGATATAGGACAGGCTGCAGGAGGCCTATACACCGTTCCAAGCACAATGCGTTTACCATCTCTAAAAAGTTCTACGAAGAGTGATTCTATATGATCCTGATTCATGGTTGCACTTGCTATGGTTCTCGAGTCTATGTGGTTAGATATATATGTGCTGATGCCTCCGCCCCGCTGGTTTTTTCTTAGCGAATGGTAACTATGATAATTTTCAAATCGAATCATGTCTTTAGTCGAGTCATCTAGCCAGCTTTCGGTGAAGCTAATCACGTCTAGGTTATATTTAAGTTCAGTAATAGTACATTGTATCTCTTCCAATTTTGGATAGAGTGACCTACAGTTCCAACACAGGAGTGAGAAATCTCGGTCAGTTATTCGTATAGTTTCGTTGAATTCTGATATATTAGTATACCTACACTCTTGAGAGTCGTTTAGGTTTGGATATATTCTGTTCAAATGATTGAAATCTGGATCGATTTCCTCAAATATTACAGGGTGATCAGTCATTTAAAATAAGTAAAAGTAAGAATTAGGTACTATAGAGCTTAAGACGAAATACAGAGTCAAGCTTAAAGGGATATTTCAGTCTAAAAAGTAGCTTATTAAGTAAGAGAGAATAGAGTAAAAAATAAAAATCTAGCGCGATTTCGTGATACACACAAACTCAGTCCATGAGCGAGTGATAATGGAGTTCAATATCACAACATTGGTGCAAACAGATTGCTAAGGGCGTTTTCGCAAGTTCACATACAACAGGTAATAAATTTCTAAAGATTATGACGACAATGATACAATCAGCTAATATGGTTTACGCGTAATAATAACTGTAGTGGTAAATAGAGAAGAATTCACAGTAACATTGGTTGGTGAAAAATTACTAATTGCGATGTTTCAAAATGTGACACACAGTTGTCATAGATGTTTACACACACATCTATTATTTATTTGTTATAATATTGGAGTTCGATATCACTACATTGGTGCAAACAGATTGCTGAGGGCGTTTTCATAAGTTCACATACAAGAGGGAATAAGTTTTAAAGATTATGATGACAATGATACAATCAGCTAATATGGTTTACGCGTAATAATAACTGTAGTGGTAAATAAGGAAGAATTCACAGTAGTATTGGTAAGTGAAAAATTGCTGATAGATTATAATGACAATGATATAATCAGATTATAAGAAGATTACAACGACAATGATATAATCAGATTATAAGAAGATTACAACGACAATGATATAATCAGCTAATATGGTTGTATGATGGCAGTGGAGGGCAGAAGCGATTATCAGATTATAAGAAGATTACAACGACAATGATATAATCAGCTAATATGGTTTACGCGTAATAATACTTAAGTGGTTAAGAAGAGAAAAAATTCACAGTAACATTGGGAGGTAAAAAATTGCTGATTGCGTTGTTTCAAAAGTTCACACACAGCTGTCATAAATGTTTACAAGCACATCTGTTATACACTTGTATAGATTCAGGTTGAACGAGCATCAAGTTGAGGTTTACTGACATGATACCTAATTGAGGTTAAATTAATACGAAATTGACATATTTAGGGGATGAAAATGAAATTGACTAATTTAGGGGATCACCTAGTCTAGGGAATTTAGGGGATCACCTAATGACAATGATATAATCAGCTAATATGGTTTACGCGTAACAAAAAAACTTTAGTGGTAAAAAATGAAAAAAATCACAGTAATATTCGGAGGTAAAAATTGCTGATTGCGTTGTTGCAAAAGTTCACATACACCTATCATAAATGTTTACAAACACATCTGTTAAACATTTGTATAGATTCAGGTTAAGCTAACATCAAGTTGAGGATAAGCTGATATGATATCTAATTGAGGTTAAACTAGCACGAAAATTGACAATCAAATTGAGGAGATCACCTAGTCTAGTCACCCATGACTTGTTTTGATGTCATATTGAGTTGTTGCATCAGGTATTGCTCGAGGTCATCTGGCGTGTTGATCTCGCGGCGTCTTGAATCTGGGTTTCCGGGGTTAAATATGAAAATGTTTCCATCCTGTGTTTTTGGGGTTCCAACTTTATCCGGGAATTTCCTTTTGGCCATCCTCAGAATGTACATGGCGTTAGCTCGTGAAGGTATGAGGTATTCATTTATGAAGAAGAACTTTGGTTTCTTTTCTCGGCAGGCGTTGAGAATTTCACGTTTTTTGTTGTAATCTTTTAGTTCAAATGCAATGTTTCTTTGATCTACGTTCCCAGTTACTGGTTTTTTCCCCATTCTTGTAGCTGACGTCATATCAGTGTCGGGGAGGTCAATGTTGATCTTGTCCTTCAGGAGTTTGCAGACTGTATCCTTACAGATTTCGTTTGCGTGAGATTGCGGTATTTCCCTTCCAGAAATGACGAGAGTACATTTTTTGTCTTCAATGTCTCGGCGTTGATTATTTTTTTCCAACTGGTCGAGGCGGGAGGTTAAGCTATCCATTTTCTTGTTCTGTTCATCGAGAATTTTTTTGTGTTCCGCTTCTTTTGTTCCAAATAGGGTTTTAAGGTGGCTTATTTCATTTTGCATTTTTTCAATATCGCTATTAAATTTTGTCATCACTGAATCGAAGTATTTTATTAAGACAGAGACCACTTCTTTACCGCCTTTCGTTAGGCTAGACACATCAGGGTATTGACCAAACTTCGGTTGAAATTCGGTGCTGTTGTTGCTGCTGTTGTTGGTGCTGTTGTTGGTGCTGTTGCTGGTACTGCGTCGTTTGTTAGCCATCTTGAAGATTGAGGGAGTGCGGTCGTTGTGTAAACGAGGGTTGAATACTCTCACGCTTTTGAGGGAATATTATGCTTTTAGTTTGATTATTTTTATATATGGGGTATTTAAATCACATTTGAATACTCAGGACGAGAGTGGGTACCCATTTAGGTTAGAGGTACATTCTTTCTAACAATAGGCACTTTGTTTCGGAGCGAGCGCCACACCCGTCCTCACACCACGGAGTCACTGAAGACACTTTAATTAAAAAAGAGCAGCGTCATGCACATTATCGGAACAATTATGATTTGCATAGTAAATTTCAAGGTATTATTTAACTTAGGATTACATATATCACGTTTTACCCCTGCAGAGCACTGGCTTCGAATATCTTCCTTAATGACTTACTGACAGTATTCTCTTCCTCATTCCAGATTTCTGCAAGGAAATGCTTTTAGTTTGCATCAAATGATGTTTAAGTCAGTGAATGATATAACTTATCCCGCTCTGGTTTCAGGTGAAGTATAAGAGCGTCCGACCACTGACGCAACTGCAGCGGTAAGAGAGCCTGACTCTTTAGAAAATCCTTAAAATTTATTTCCATTGGTGCGCCTCAATACAACCTATGCTAAGTTATTCAATTCAATCAGTCATTTCTTCAGTAAATGCAGTTTTAATAACTCTACACGGGGTGTTCATAATTGACCTCGAAAAACGTTCGACTTGCGAAGCAGTTTGTTCCATCTTCATACGTTTTACGTATTTGGTCCATGCCTGCGGCTAAATCGTAACCGAGTCTAACATGTCTGAAATCTTACTACGTATTATTCTTGTTCTATTATTTTTAGTTCTAAATACGTCAACTTTTTACACACTCGATTGTGAGAAGACAGTTTGTAAATAAATTGTTATCTTTAAAAATTCAGGAATTTCATAAAATCACATCACAGAATTAGAATTTTTGGTTAGCTGAAAACCGTGAGTTCTTCGCAAGTCCCGTACAATTGAAGTTTAACGCTCTACATTCTATCGAAGGACATTTAAGGTAAAGCTCTCCTTTTGCATTAGCTACCACTGACGAAGCCTGTTTTCCAAGCTGATGAGATAAGGTGTGAAATTAAACGTGGAGGAAGCCTACCTGACGGGTGGCCGTGTTCCAGATGGGCTCGCCGCCCCACCAAGCTCCATTGCGAGTCTCGTTGTTGCTCAGAGAAAACGCCCCAAGCTCAGGGTCGTAAAAGGAGTTGGCGATTATTCCATGGGTCTCAGGATACAGACCCTGAAACAGTTACAATTGCCTGTATCAATAGCAAGTAAATGGTAACCGAAACTATACGGAAACCACGATAGGTATTGAACAGTAGGAGGAATAAAATTGACACATAGATGTAATATTACAGCATTTGAAGGCTACGATCATGAAACATCTTCAGTCGTGAAAAAAAAAGAAATGAACGGTTTTCATAATGACACAGCTTGTAGGCACTACACATGGTTTCAAAAGAGTAACAGGTATGAAACAGCAGTTGATCTGTGCAATCATGGAATTGCTACGCTATTGAGATGGTAACAGCACATATGTAGTAGCAATAATAGACAAGCAATCTTTTTGTACCAGTATAAAAAATGTAACTACTGTAGTGCAGTAGGTGCGATGGTAAAACAGTAACTCAATTGTAACTGCAAGTAATGAAATTTTTACGGTTATGCAATTGTTTTATTTGCAAGATATTGATTGGTTGCAGATTCTGGAAACTGTTTTTTTACGTAAATGAAAAATGTTGGCCCTCCCTGTTGCCTCTCATCAATTTCGGAAGACTGTGGGGTTCGAAATGCCGCCTCGCCTAAGGACTTCATCGAAGGAGGTAGGTATTTTTATGCTGTAATGAAAATAGATGATAACTTCGATGTCAGCAGTTCACTTATAAATTCAAAAACAGACGACCAGGCGCAGTTGAGTGTTTTGAGAATGTGAGTTCTTAGTAAAAAGAGCGGGCTGCGCAAAAATAACCTTATAATTATTTTGTTTATAATTTCGAGTCCGGAAAAAAACGGTTAGTAAAAAATCAATTTCAGAGCTTTCAAATGTGGATAAAATTTTTTATCCTTCCCTTTTAGAAAAAAGTTGCACGAGGGATTTGAGAAAATTATTCGAACATTTAAGTGTTCATTTTTGAATACAGAATTATGGATAATGTAATCTCGTTAGTTTTACAAATAATCGCCTTAGAAAGATGAATGGACTTACGCCATCATAAATAATGAATTTTTTAAGTTAGAATTGAGGAATCTATTGCGTATCTATTTTTCTTCCACTAGCATATTGTTCTTGTTGATAATGTAAGAGTGTATTTCAAACATTTTAAATTATTTCGTTTCGGCAATAAAAAATGATGTCATTGTATCAAGGTATCAAGGTAAGAGCAATAATTCTTTCGTAAGAATTATTCGTAGATGAACTATTCAAAAACTGATTCTTTCTTCTTTCGTTCAGTCCATATCTGCATCAGGATAACTTTAGAAGGAATATCGATCAGTCCATATCATGTTCTTGGTGTTAGTAAATTAGAATAGCTAGAATTAGGGAGTTAGTTCACACGACCGTTACGCTGCCTTTTCAGTAATTAGAAAGGGGAAAATAATTATTTCTCGCATGTAACATGAATGTTGTTTATTGTTTGACACAAAACTGGTATTATATGAAAATGTTGTTCAGTTTTTGATAAAAGAGTAAAAATCTTATAATATGAAGCTTGGTGGTTTTAAGAAACTTCTGTGGTATTCTTTCAAAAATAATAACTCATGCAGAAACTGCAAATGAGCCAGCCAAACGAAAATATCTAATCTGTGTAGTAAATCATACTAATACAAAACTCTGATAACCTTGCATGTTCGTGTACATGCATGCTTACTGGCTTGCTCGCTTGGTTGGTTGCTGCAAATAACCTCTACTCTGCTTTCAGTAATAAGCTAGGAAAAAATTCATTACATAGCATTCAAGAAAAAGATCGTAGAATTAAAATTTTGCTTTCATTTTGAAGATAATTATTTCAAGTTTATCTTTATTAATGGGAAGATATATTTACGTTGATCTTGGTCCAACTTTTGATTTGAATGCCACGAGCTGTAGGAGTACCGGGGACGTGGTCTGCAACGATTGTTCATTTTTACGAATGTTTTCAACGATTGTTCAATATAAGACATGTTGTTTTACTTGAAGCTTCCTGAATTTTGTTTCAAAGTCAGACTTACATCGAAATATACAAACTATATGTGCCATTGATAGTCTTGTGTTTTATCACCTCCATTCTGAGGTCTAGAGAAGTTTAGGTTTCCATCTCTCATGGATCGTACGATAAAGATATTACTTGTGACGCACAAGGAGGCCTTTGAAAGCATTGCCTGAATTTTTTACGCAGTCGTTAGGTTCTTTGTTTGAAAATTAAGTTCTGTACAACGAAAAGAATTTTAACTCTTTCTTTCTTCACGTAATATATATATATATATATATATATAATATATATATATATATATATAATATAAATATACATATCATATATTATATGTATATTTGTATATGAAATATATATACATATATATATATATATGTATAATGCGCTTCAATTAAGAGCTTCTGATTCAATGCGAGCTTGTTAGAACGTCAATCGTTAGAAGTTTTTTATTCAGTACTATTATCAAATTGATTTATGATTACCACCTTCTGTACACCAAGATTATGCCACAATATATTTTTTCGAAAAACGTTCGAATTGAGTAAAACTAACGCAGAATGGTTTAATTGATTTCCAATGGAATAAAAAAATAATTACCATATAAATAAGCATGAATTTCAGGGCTCAAAATAGGTGTTCCCCGTTCCAAAACAGTTGTACCAGAGCTATACTCGTACTTGCTAACTGCAAATGATAAAGAGTCATTGAATTCTTGGAAGGATTTCTTACCGTGACAATAGTATAGTGGTTGGGGAAAGTAATGGTAGGGTATGAAGGGTTCATGAAGGGCGCCGAGACGCCTTCCTCAGCTAGCCTGTTGATGACAGGAGTGAGGTCCCGCTCCCGGTAGTTGGCGCGGAACCCGTCCATCGACACCAGGATCAGCGGCGGCTGCGCCACGTAGTCTGCAGGGCAGGACCTCGCCTCCTCTGGGCCGGCCTCAACGCTCAGGGCTATGATGATGATCAACAGGATCATCGACCCCAGCGCCAGCTGGAAGTAAAGCATGGAGACTCGGTTCAGGTTCATCGATCTGTCAATTCTGTCAGACGAATTCTACCTGATACTTATAATAGGTTCGTTAAATTTTATGTTTACTTTTTTATATACGTTGGTAATTTCGAAAATATGTCACTGATTTTCTAGTATAAAATTTTCAATGTATTTGTGCTGTCCCTGAATGATCGACACTAAGTGATTTACCAGTCAGGTACCGATTGCGGATTTTCCAAGCGGTGTTTGATGCAATTTAACATAGAGTGAGCTCAAAAGAGTTGACTTATGCAAGGCTGACGTTCTGACCCTACAAAACAAATAAAACCCACAAAGTAGTGCATCATCTTATCAGTGAGAAGAAGTAGTGCATCACCTTAAATTGAGCCAAGGTCAGCTACAACTTTACCATATGTATAGAAATAGGTCCTGATATTGTGCTGTACGCGGTGTCATTGACGATATCACACAATCCTGTGTTACAGAAGGTTAAGTTGAGTAACTGATATTAATCCGTCAAACCTCATGTGTTGATAAAATTTATATTATCTATTCGATTCCATTTTAAATCACTATTTGAAGTTTGATTATTTACCCGCTTATATAAATACTATTCCTGACTCTCAGCTACCTACCGACCGTGCCTCTGCGTAGCTAATACCTTGTCGGTATTTTTTCCAAAAAAATCAATATCGTTGCAATAAAGCATTCACAGCGAAAAAACGATCCAATTCCCTCAGCTGTAACTTGACTCACTTAGTTTTCTGTTTGAGTAACACCGTGGTAAAACTAAAATTTAAAGATTTCCTGTGATTGTTAGGGTATTTTATACCACAATTGGTCAAATTTCGCATAAAACTGTAGCAATTTTTGAAGTGCTCTTCATTCTTTTCAAATGAGTTTGAACCTTTAGGATAAAAGTGAGCGTAATTTTTGTTTAAGATACCCGAAATGAGGAAGGTGGATGAGCTTTGGAAGGTTGGCTGGGGCTCGGCGATACCAGCTGGCACTGCCTTGACTCTGATGTTAATTGGATTTTTTCCTGCTGATACAAATGCTGTGCTTTCCGCAAACTTTTGGGAACGAATGAAGAATAAACGATATTTTATTTTTTTTCTTTACGTTTACGTTACTAGCACATTTCAAATTGAGCACCTATAACTGATAAAATTATCATTTAAAGACTATGGACTTATACGGTTTGTCCTTCTTACATTGAGTGGCTTAAATGGTAACTAAATGTTCGAAGCCGCAGCATAAAAAATGTTAGGGTGCATGGATTTTACAGTGCTGGTTTTGTTGCAAGGCTGTTATTTCCGAAGGATGACAGCTTGTCACGCACGATGTAATACTGTGTGAATTAATGCAGGGCCATAAACTTAAAAAAGTGAATGTAGAGAGAAACTCTCTCCGTGTTCTACCAGTCTTTTGAGTTGAAATTAATTATACTAAAATTGTAGATATATCAAAACGGTATTTTTAAGGAACATGCTTATTTTTTGTATTCTTCGGAGGAGATCGTTACTTTTATGAGAGCATAAATCTTTGACCCATGGTGATACATTGGAAAACTATGAAATTATTACAGCCTTCCTACGTTTTGCTTGCATCTGCTCGTACGATGTCATTCAAATGATTTCCGTTGAAGCTGTGACTCGTTTTGTCTTGGCTGCATCAAATAAGCATCGATACCAGCAGACATAGAAGAAAATAATACCATCAGTTCATTCTTGATTACGTTAGCATTCGAGGTCAAATACAATGAAAGTTAATAATTTATTTGCAAATGATAGCCAGAACAGTGAAATTATTGTTGAAAAACGTAAAAACTGCAGTCATTTTAACTTAGTCATGAACTTTCTGTTCACCTTATGAGAATTGACCTGGTAACGACAATCAGCCGTAAGTATGAAAACGTTTGGGGCTCGAACTATCTCCTGATTTTTTTTACGTTATTAGTGAAAGCGTAAAGTAATGAAGGATTGATGCACAGACGTAGACACACGCAGAATGGTGTTGGAAGGTGGCACCGATTTCAAAACTGTTAACCATATAATCATGATTGAAAGTCAAAATTGCCCAGTTGAAATTCTAACAAACGACTGGAAGCTTGAAATATTGCTGAGAACACAAATATTCATGAGTAAGTATAACATTCCTATCACCGTAGTTTATTTATGGAATATACGAATGATTCTCAGGATATTTAAGGCGACATAGTGACATTTAGGTTAGGAGAGGAAGCAAAATTTATGATTACTTTGAAATGTAATTATAAGTGTTGACAACTGAATGACATTGGACTCATACCCATGATGAAGCAGCAATGGTGATGCGAACGCTTCGAGAAGTGCTGTAATTGGCTGAAAATGTCACCGCACGCGGGAAATTTACAGTTACAGTCGGATAAAAAGGGTTATGAACTGTGAAAAGTTCAAAATCTTTTGACATATGAAGATCGAACCATCTACATGCATCGAATTAAAGGCTGAGCTGAGCACAAGACGTTATATTGATCACCATGAAATAATACGCGGTCCAGCGTTGAATCATGTACATAAAATTCTAAAACAAAAATGTAACATCACACGTCCAACACTTCATGACCATATTTTTCCTTATTTTTTCTGCGCTAGTACCCTATCAAACATGCTTCTGATAAATTTCTTAATTTTTTAATGCTGATTTGTAAGTCATGGTTTGTTCAGTAAAGCTCTTTTGAAGATGCTTTTTAATGTTAAGAAACAGAAAGTTATCTAAGAAAGAAAAAGAAAAATAATCGTAATATCTTATTGTTAAGATATCTGAATGCATTTTTTCGTGCTTTTCTCTCAATCAGTTGTTTTCGACAATTGACGTGGGTATTACGCTACCCATGTGTGAATGTCAACTAAGGATTCTTAATGTTCAGAAATGTCAAAATCCAATGTTATACATTTCATCTACCAATTTAATTGTGAAGAAATTTTTTTTCGTACTTTTATTTTCGTTTTATTTATTACAAGGGTTCTTTTTTAATATGACCTACAAATACCAATATGTTTTAAATCCAACGACAGGTTTTCCAGTGCAGGTTTTTTAACTTTGTTCTTTACAATGATTCATCATGAGTCTACTTAGCATGGAGACATGAAGAGCAATTTCCTATGAATTAAAAAAGTCCTTCTCATAACTCCAATGCAGAAGAGTGATGGAAGGAGGTGGGCATATACACTTCAGTAACATGGGCACATACAGTTAACGGCTTAACGCCAAAACTATTCGAAAACATTCGTGAGTGAAATTCGGAAGTTAATTTTGATTCCGCATCCAAAAATTTTACTTATGGTAAACTGTGGACCGTTCAATTAAACTACGTCACTGCTCCCAACGTAGATTCTATCCAACCCTGCTACAGAGACGATTTTTCTCAATTTTGGTCGATGGAAAAGTGGCTTCCCTGTTCGCCGGATCTCAATCCCATGGTCTTTTCAGTACGGTCGAAACTTTTCTAGACGATGATCCAAACTTCACCATTTCTGTTAAAAACTTCAAGCCTCCTCTTCTGTGTGCATGGAGCGATATTGTACAGGAATAGCTATGTGTCGTAGCTATACACTGATTTTAATATATATTGAGAGAATCCTTATGCATGCCACATGTCAAAAATAATGATACTATAGTGGCGAGCGATGCCGATTTGAAGTTGTAATAGCCAAAAATAGAAAATATATAAAATAAATTTACAAGTGAAATTAATCTGAATATTTCTTACATCATTATATGTGTTTAAAAGAGAAATGAAAGGTCTCATCATATTGCATGAGAATTATTTTATGTTTTTTTGATAAATACGCCACACTGCACTGCATTTAGTCTTTTTGGTGATTAGTTACTGTAATTTTTGAAAATTTGGCTAAAGTATAATATTTTTAACCCTGTGTTGTTGTTTGACTTTTGATGTTTCCGAATTTTTCATTTCAACCATAATCGGTAGCTTACAATAGAAGATAATTCTGGATATCAGCTTAACCTCCTCATATTTCGTCAACTAAAACCACAACGTTTTGCTGATAGTTTCTTTTGTACCATGTTGTGAGCCTGTAAACGGAAAAATCAACTTCTCTGATCATTTCTTAGGTTCGTGTGGAAAATAATTCCACTGCATAGAGTAGGAAATAGTTATAGAAGTGCAAAATTGACCCGCAAATGCAAAAAAAAAAATCATTCGGGTCCATAACCCAGAAATACAGTAATATTGATGCGAGTGTGTCCGAAAAGTACGTATGAAAATGGATACACCCTGTTTTCTATTGCGCTGTTCACTTATAGTCGCAGAAAGGTAGTTGCATAGAGAGCAAAAAATTATTCAAAATCAACAGATGGTTTTTGACGTACAGAACTCCTAAATGCTCGAAAGAATTTGTTTCAGAACATAAAAAGAGCGATGAAATACCAAGATTGCTAGCGAAGATTGGAAAGAATACAATAAACGGTAAAGTGCATTCGCTGTGCTTTGAGAATGCTTGCATTTGAGCGCTTCAAGTTATTTATAGACGAAACCAAATTTGCCTCTGAACTGAAACAGAATCAAAACATTCTTTTGCCTTAAAGGGAAGTTCATATTTTCGAAAGCGAAGTAGACCTTTTCCAACCGACTCATTCGCATAACATTCATGTTTTTAAAGAGTTTATACGGCAACTAAGTCATCGATCTTCAAGTAAAAGTTTATTTAGTTTTCGCTGTTAACCCTTTAATGCCCACATTTTCATACTCGTATTAACGTTATGACAACCACTATCACTAAGCCGACACTGGCATTAGGTAGTCACTGTTATCAAGATGGAAAAGGAACTGCCACTCGGCAGTGAAGTTCAAAGGACATATTAGTGAACAAATTGAATAAGAAATACAATATATTATTGTTATTTTTGAAAGAGGACCAAATAGTCCAGTTGGGCGTTAAAGGGTTAAGCCTAAGTCAGCCTCACAACACAGTCGAACTTTTTCGCCGCATCATCGAAAGTCATGTACCTCTGCATTTCGCCGCCTCGCAAATCTATTGAATTGAGAATGCCTATCGTCACAGAGGCGACGACGTATGGACGCCTTACTGTCATCAAATACACTTTTTACGGCGCTGAAGGGGAATCAAATTATTGCTACCTGAAAGAGATAACTAAGTATGATTTTGCATTCAAGGCAGCGGTAAAAATGCCAATTTACAGAGAAACCGAAAAAATCAATGAATGCTTATTCTTTTTTTGTGGTTCAGCACACATTCTCATAAATACATACACAGGCACTTGCACGTTTTATATAAATTTTTTTATTTTATACATAGTATATAGAAATATAAATGCATATACGTGCATGAGATCATATTTATCTCCCTACAGCGCCGTAAAAAAAATGTTTTTAACGACAGTAATTGACGCCTATACATCGTCGCCACGGTGACGATAGGTGTCCATAAATGTGCATGTGAGGCGGCGAAACACTTACATGACTATCGATGATGTTTCAAAATTGTTAGACTGAGAATGGTTATACATTCGATACAAAAAATTGGATATAATTTGAACAGATAGGAAATTTTGTGAAGTGTTGTCCCTAATCTACCAACAATCATGTTCGTATTGCTCCAATAAATCCCAATTATTTCTTCAATAAGTTATGCAACACAAATGAGCTGCAAAGCAGAAATCGCCGAACTTTTCCAGTGTAACGAAGTAATTATTACCGCGCACTGATATTACAGGAACAATTATGGAAGTCCAAGAATTTCTGGTGAAAACAACATAGAAGTTATGGTCTCTAAATTCAAGTAATTTTTATCCAAATTAGACAAACGACGCTGTGGCAGACCGCGTAACATCCGAAATGATATTGCAGTTTAGTTTGTTTGAAGAAGTGATGCTTTTCAGTCTGATGGAAGCGATTCCCTCAGTGTTGACTGGCCTGATTTATTCTTCTGGGCACTTCTGTTACGAGTGGCTTGCGCGCCAATGATGGCACGATCGCTGGCGTTTGAATGGAACAATCGGCAGAGATTCATTTAGGTGCGTGTGAGCTATTTATGGGTGACGCAGTACACAGCGTTATGCAGGACGCAGTACACACAGCGTTATGCGGGACGCAGTACACAGAGCAAATGATGTATTAATATCTCCATGGCTGCATGTTCGCTATGCACAGACAGCTCACTGCCTGGGCGTGCAAGAAGTAGCGCGTGAAGTTTCCTGCGTCAGCTTGTTTGTGAACTGTCTCTTCTTGTGCGCAGGAGCAGATTTATTTCTTTTTCTCTATGGGCTTACTTTTGTCGTCATGAACTGTTCATTAGTATTCGTTCTCGTGAAACTCATTTAGCCTACATAAAATCTATTGAATACTCAATTTAATCCAGCTATACAGCGAGTGCACAAGATATAATTATTGTGTTCAGAAACAATCAAATATACACGAGAATTTGATCATATTTTTTACGCAGTGTTTGCCTGCTGTTAGTTTAATACTCAATGCTTGTATTTTAGGAAATATAGTAACTTCATGTTTGGAATTTTCTCGTAGATGACTCTGTTATGAAATATGTATGTTTATATCTGTAATATGAATGTTTCTATCACATGATATGTTTTTGGCTAAATCACGTAAAGCTACATTCAAATTAGATAATATTTTGTCATAGATATTTTCTGGCTAAATCCCGTGAGTCGCTGTGACACTTGGGAATGTGAAAAACCGTTGGCTTTGGCTTGAGCGTGAGAATACCGAAATATGCGTAAGGGCGATTTTTCTCTGTTCTAAGCAAAGGAACAGCGTTGTTCTCAGGTTTCGAAGAGGTGGGCCATAAATATCTGTCGAGCTCAAGTGGTCAGCGTTTCGCCAAAACTTACTAAGGTTCAGGCGTCCACAAACACACAGTCTTGCACACGAACACAAATCTCAAGCCAACACATCCACACAACACACGCACACACAACAAAAAACGCACAGCACACATACGTAGGCGCGGGAACCCTCGCACCTCGGCAAGCACCGCATCTCTTCGGCCTTTCAGCGCTCTGGAAGACATCGCGCGTGGAGGTGTGTCAGAGCGCGGACCAATGAGAGCGCAAGTCTGTAGAACCGGCAAGCGTCCATCGAATCAAAATTGAGAGACTTTCTCTGTAGCTTGGAAGAGTCTCGAACGTTCCGGAAAGAAAGAGGCGACACATTTCAGAAGGAGGGGACATGAAAATTCGTGAGGTTATTTTCTCTCAGACGCGACGAGAGACGGTCTTTTTGGTACACGGATCGGGGATCCAGCCGCCGCCGTGATCCCCGTTGGAACAGCCACTCGAGAAGATATCAAGAAAAGTGCACCCGATGCAGAGCTTATATGACTACATCGAGTCTCCAGTAGTTAGCAATGGACCCCAACAGACACTGAAGTAGCACCGGCATCAAATTCCGCTCGAAACGTAACAACTTCGGGGTGACAACGGCACGTAAAAATGTATAAATCGTTTGCCCAAGAGAACGCAAATGTCAAGTTCTACAGCGACTTCGAGCTAGCAAGAAAATGCAGCTTGCCAATTAAGCTCACACTGCTGCCAAGTCTTCAAAGGAAAAACCATAAACCGCGAATTCCACAGTGGTTAAGCTGTTCGGGCAGTGAGAGCCGGGAGCGCAAACTACAAGCTCTCTGGGCGCAGCATCTCAGATCTTCAGCGCCGGTCTACACCTGTTTGGAGCGGCAGCGGGGATGGAGCCTGGTAGCGGTCACCCTTCAAAACTTGACGGGAACGAAACTTAGGTGGTGCCTGCACTCACCGCAGAAGAGTTGAATTTATATTATTGAGAACTCTGAAAAACAGTGATCTAAAGTGAAATTAGAGTGCAGAGCAGTACACAGAATACGTCATTCAAAGCGGCGCGCAATTTATAAAATTGATTTGTGTTTTTTTTATTGTGGTGTTGTGTCGAGAAACACTTAATTTTGGGAAATTTTAACTGATTTGTGTCCTTTGTTTTTTGTGTTAACTGATTTGTGCTCTTGTGTTTTGTAAATTTTTTTAGGATATTGTAGTACTTGCGTATTCCAACAGCACGAGCGGATCGCTTAACATTTGTGTTCACATGTGCTACGTGTTGTGTTGGTGTTGTGCTTGGTAGGAATTTGTGTGTAAGCCTTTCCTGGACAAGAGAGTCTGTTTCCTTAAACCACATTCGACGGGGAGAACTAATGGCCACACAAAGAGGTCCTGTGTTGAAGATGTGAGAAACATGAACTTGTTATGATTAGCTAAACCCTTTTGGAGAGGCATGGGCGCCCAACAGTCAAACCACAAGGGTGACAAGGATTTATAGAGCACTCAAGCCTGAGGGTTGGGGACGAGCGACACTCGAAGCGGCAAGATTGTTGACACAGCAGGATATGAAACAACCAGGCATTAGAAAAACATAGTGGAAAAAATTTAGAGCAGAATTCATGAAAAAAAAAGATCGCCAGTGTTCCTGAGAGAGGGCGGAGTCGGCTATACGTTCTCATTAGAGGGATTACAGCCAATGTAATGGTCAGAGCAACCTTGGAAAGATTTTCGAAGTGGAGAACCGTCAATCAGAGAAATTGTAGGCGTTCACGAATGAAAGAGGGCAGCCTTCACAGCACACAAGACCAAAGAGTTAGTGAGTTTGGGCGACCCGTCCGACGAGGTGCGTTAGTACGAAGTATTCACAGATAAATACACGCTGTGAAAATACGTGGAAAACACACTATAGCCTGCTTCACAGTGTAATTGTACTGGTTAGAATTTAATGTAAACACTTTCCATTTTTCAGAGAAGAGAAGTCTCACGCACGACCATCGGGGTCGAGACATTAGAATCAGAAAATAAAGTGTAGACGTCTTTGGGCGGGTAAGAAGTTATTTCTGGTTGTGCAAGATATGCTGTTCAAAAAAAATATGTGATGTAAAGTACTGTCATTCAAAGTTAACCCTGAATGTTTAAATGATCACATTTTTGCAATCAAAGTAATGGGTTAAATGTTTGTATCTTTGCAGGAGGGCGGTCTCTTTTTACTCCTCTCTTGGCAGTTCTTCACAGTCAATTTCAACTTGAAGAAAACTTACGAGATGCTGTCATACAATCATCAAAAGATACTGTACTGAACCGTGAATAAGTCAGGGAATCGGAACTGAAGCGGTGCCTGAGAATACGCATGTGATTTGAAGCTATGATCGTGCTTTGTGCTGTTGGAAACGTTATTAAAAATAGGTTTCATCTTATCATGTGTATTGATTCAATTGATGTGCAGAGGGTTGGCCAACCCGTAGTATTAGGGAAGTATTATCATGAGGCTATGACGCTCGAATCTTGTTTGTAATTCTGGCAGTTGTGTTAGGATCTTGAGAAGGGTAGTTTGTTCAGGGTGTATGTGTGTGCCGCGAGCATAAATTCTTTCCGATAACCTCTGCAGTATTAATACATCCCCTCGCAATAGGCCTTCCAGCAGTTCAGATGCGCACAGAAACGCGTTGTAAGTGGGTCAGCTGTCGTCGGTGAGTACCGCTTGTTTTTAGTATATGTACTGTAATTTCCGATTATTATTCATTAATTTTGTGTTGTTTATGTAACATGGAGGTGCGCCATTCCCTCAATTCCGAGAACCTGTTCTTCTTGTTAATGAAGTGTTAACAAGGAGGAGGGCCCATTTCTCGTGACATCACAATTTGGTAAGATCAATACGATCGCTTTGTAATTTTGTGAATTTGTGGGTATAGTGTAACAGTTACATTGTATTTTTTGTTTGGTTATTTCATGTGCAAAACGGACAGAAATTCAGTAGAGGTACATAACTCGCAAAGTGATGATTTCCTGTGTTCCGGTGCAAGAAGCCAGCAAGCGCACTATCATATAGCTAAGGAAAGTGAAAGCGTTTATAAAAGTGATAAGATGCAGTGAGAAAATTCTAGTGTGCTCACACGATTAATTGAAAGCTTCAGTGAAATTTCACACTGAGTAAGTTTTAAAAATTATTTGAGTGATCGCAAAATTTTAAGTTTTGGAAAATTGAATTGGAGAAGATCGACACTATGCCTGCGCGCGGGAGAAGGAAAAACGCCCGCAGAAATGAGCCAGCAACGCCACCACAGCCCGAAGAGGAAGTGGTTAATATGCCTGTGGTAACCAGTTGCGTGGGGGCCATTGGTGCTAAACTCAGGAGGGGCGATGATGTGGGGGAACATATGGCAAGGCTGAAGTTTTTGACTGGCAATCTGAATAACAGCGAGCAGGTGAATGCCTTCTTCCTATGCCTAGGTCCACAAGAGGCAAAGGAATGCAATCAAATAATTGGTACACTAACGAACCTACGAGAAGCAGAAACCTGGCTGCGCTCTTACGCCGACCAAGTCGAACATCCGACTCAAGCGCTGTTTGAAATAGTAACCAAAAAGCAAACAAGCCGAGAGAGAGTTTCAGAATACCTGACGCGCCTGGAAAGGCTGTACAACGAGAATTATCTAGAAAATCCGGAACAAGTCATTGTAGATTTGATGTGGCTCGGATTAAGGGATGACATCACGAGACCCTTCCGAAGTGATGCGCGACCTACAACAGTACAAGAATTGAGGGACATGGCAATCGAAGTGGAAAATCGTCGAATAGTACCAGTACCAAGAGAAACGACAGAGAGGAGGGAACCGGAGAGAGAGAGAGCGCAGCGAAGCGAGAGGAGGCCACAGCATGAGACTGCACGTGTCGGCCACACGATGCGGCATTCGCCACAGCGGCAAAGAGGCCACCGCAATGAAGCGCCACACTGGAAGGAAAGGAACAGACAGACACGACACTCTCCTTATCATCGAAGAGGAAATTATGAAGCGCCATACTGGAGCGAAAGAGGCAGACTTAGGAGTCATCAGCACCAAATTTACCACGCAAGAGAACCACAGCCGCATCCGGAAGTACCACCTGCACCTGCAGTGGACTTAGCACAGTATAGAGCAGTGCCACCGCCGTGCGTCAACTGTGGAAAATTTGGGCACCTAAGAGCTGATTGCAGAGTGCAACATTTTGCAGGACAGCCAAAAAACGGAATAGGAGACCGTTAGCTCCGATAATAAATCCCAGCGTAATACTCCAAGTGAATGGTGCACCTGTAACCGCACTTCTTGATACTGGAGCAAATATATGCTTGGTGAAAGAGCGTGTGGTTGCGGGGATTAAAAATGCTAGTGTAAAAGAAACATCGACTGCAATAAAAACAATTGGCGAGGAACCCGTGCCGGTGCTGGGAAAGATTAATGTGCCAATCAAAGTTAACGGTCAGAAAATTGTACAGAGATGCTTTGTTGTGAAGGAAAATGCATTTCCAGGAGACCTGCTAATAGGAGTGGAAGTAATGAACAAAGTCAACGCAAAGCTAGACTTCGGAAAACGTAGGGCATCATTCTTTGGTACTCACGTGAACATGTTTTCAGCACCAGGACCCGACTCTCCGAAAATTCTGTGGGTAACACGGGAAGAAGCATCGGTTACTCTAGCTGAGGACATCACAGTGAAGCCTCGCGCGCAAACCATGGTGAAGTGCCGAGCAGATGGCAAGTTTGATGGGAAGGAAGTAATTTTAGAGCCTAGAATTGAGTGGGCGCCTTACGCGGGAACCACCGCTGCAAAGGTACAAAACGGGTATGTTTTGATGCCTGTACTTAACCCTTTTGCCGAAGAAATCGCTCTGACTGAAGGAGCAATAATTGCAACATGCCACGAAATCTCGAATGAAGATGCAACTGCAGAAGTAAACAATGCGGAAAATAGCGAAGCAGAAAATCGCCGCAGAGAGAAGCGCTTTCAGCAAATTGATGAGCTTGACCTCAGTCACTTGGATGCTGAAAAACAAGGACAAGTCAGAAACCTGCTGAAGGAATATCACAAGACGATTAGTGCAGACGAGATGGACATTGGCCACGTGAAAGGAGTGAAATACAAAATTTTGCTGAGTGATTACAGGCCAATTCAAATGAAAGGATGGCGTATTCCGTACACCAGCCAAGAAATTATTGATAAAAAGGTCTCGGAGATGATCGAAAGTGGAGATGTGCAAGAGAGTACAAGTGCTTGGAAGAACCCCCTCGTACTCGTGAAGAAGCCTGGAGGAGGTCACAGAGTTTGCCTTGATTTGAGAGCTGTCAACATGCGGGTAATAAACGAACATTATCCGATTCCCAACATAATAGGGACACTGGAGGAGGTGGCTGGCAAAGAATACTATTCCATTGTCGATGCAAAATCAGCCTTCCATCAAATTGAGCTAGATGAAGAAAGTAAGCAGTACACAGCATTTCAGACTCGACAAGGCAACTTCGAGTTCTCTAGGCTACCTATGGGACTCAAGTGCTCAACATCAGTGTACCAGAGAGTGATTTGTCATGTTCTGAATAGGCTACTTGGAAAATTCGCCGCTATTTACTTGGACGATGTGTGCGTCAGCTCTAGGACTTTTGAGAGTCACCTAGAAAATTTAAGGGAAGTGTTGCACGAGTTTCAATGTGCCGGAGTAAAAATAGGCTTAGACAAGTGCAAATTTGCGCAAAAGCAAGTGAAGTACCTAGGATGTTACATCAGTCGTGAGGGACTTATTCCAGGAGCGGGGATGTCGAGAAACACTTAATTTTGGGAAATTTTAACTGATTTGTGTCCTTTGTTTTTTGTGTTAACTGATTTGTGCTCTTGTGTTTTGTAAATTTTTTTTAGGATATTGTAGTACTTGCGTATTCCAACAGCACGAGCGGATCGCTTAACATTTGTGTTCACATGTGCTACGTGTTGTGTTGGTGTTGTGCTTGGAAGGAATTTGTGTGTAAGCCTTTCCTGGACAAGAGAGTCTGTTTCCTTAAACCACATTCGACGGGGAGAACTAATGGCCACACAAAGAGGTCCTGTGTTGAAGATGTGAGAAACATGAACTTGTTATGATTAGCTAAGACCTTTTGGAGAGGCATGGGCGCCCAACAGTCAAACCACAAGGGTGACAAGGATTTATAGAGCACTCAAGCTTGAGGGTTGGGGACGAGCGACACTCGAAGCGGCAAGATTGTTGACACAGCAGGATACGAAACAACCAGGCATTAGAAAAACATAGTGGAAAAAATTTAGAGCAGAATTCATGAAAAAAAAAATCGCCAGTGTTCCTGAGAGGGAGCGGAGTCGGCTATACGTTCTCATTAGAGGGCTTACAGCCAATGTAATGGTCAGAGCAACCTTGGAAAGATTTTCGAAGTGGAGAACCGCCAATCAGAGAAATTGTAGGCGTTCACGAATGAAAGAGGGCAGCCCTCACAGCACACAAGACCAAAGAGTTAGTGAGTTTGGGCGACCCGTCCGACGAGGTGCGTTAGTACGAAGTATTCACAGATAAATACACGCTGTGAAAATACGTGGAAAACACACTATAGCCTGCTTCACAGTGTAATTGTACTGGTTAGAATTTAATGTAAACACTTTCCATTTTTCAGAGAAGTGAAGTCTCACGCACGACCATCGGGGTCGAGACATTAGAATCAGAAAATAAAGTGTAGACGTCTTTGGGCGGGTAAGAAGTTATTTCTGCTTGTGCAAGATATGCTGTTCAAAAAAAATATGTGATGTAAAGTACTGTCATTCAAAGTTAACACTGAATGTTTAAATGAGCACATTTTTGCAATCAAAGTAATGGGTTAAATGTTTGTATCTTTGCAGGAGGGCGGTCTCTTTTTACTCCTCTCTTGGCAGTTCTTCACAGTCAATTTCAACTTGAAGAAAACTTACGAGATGCTGTCATACAATCATCAAAAGATACTGTACTGAACCGTGAATAAGTCAGGGAATCGGAACTGAAGCGGTGCCTGAGAATACGCATGTGATTTGAAGCTATGATCGTGCTTTGTGCTGTTGGAAACGTTATTAAAAATAGGTTGCATCTTATCATGTGTATTGATTCAATTGATGCGCAGAGGGTTGGCCAACCCGTAGTATTAGGGTAGTATTATTGTGGTGATCCCAGTGGCAAGCCGCGGACCTCCACAAGACCTGAGAAAAGCTGCCTCCAGACTACAACCGCATCCGTTCCAGAGCACCTCCGGACCCGAAGCGCCTAGTCAACCAAACACGGGACCTGAGAGAAGCCGCCTCGCGACTATGAGAAAAGGTGCCCGTAAGCTACAACGGCTTCCTGCCTCCAGCACCACAGGCCCACAAACTCGCGACCAATCAGGACTCACGCCCGGACTCAGGGCTTGCACTCGAGGCCTACATAAGGCGACCCCAACAAGGCTCGCTCTCACTCAAGCCCTCGTCCTCGTTCAAGCCACATCTCCAGCACCAGCCTCGTGTTCCTGCATCTAGCTTCCGAGATCGACCTTGTCTCTCGCGTACCTGCACCAAGCTCCGGAGACCGGCCCTGCCTATCGACGCCCCAAGGTGTTGCAAGGTCTTAAACCTAGTAGCGTCTTGACGCTTCAAGGTGTTTCAAAGCCTTAAAAAAGTCACGTTGCAACGCCCCCCGCCAAGGCGTGCCGACCAAGGAGACTGTCTCCGGAAAAATTGGAAGCGACGCGACAAGAATTCAAGGAAATGCTGGAACATGGCATCATCAGGCCGTCGAAGAGCGCCTGGGCATCACCCATGCACATGGTACCAAAGGCAGCCGAACCCGGGGCATGGAGAATCTGCGGAGACTACAGACGACTGAACGCAAGCACCAAACCTGACCGTTACCCAATACCACACTGTCAAGACTTCCATTACAAACTGCATAACAAAACAATCTTCTCCAAAATCGACCTCGTCAAAGCCTATCACCAAATACCCGTCAAAAACGAGGACATCCAGAAAACGGCCATCACCACACCATTTGGGCTGTACGAATACACCGTGATGTCATTCGGGCTGCGGAACGCAGCCCAAACGTTCCAACGATACATCGACGCGGTAACAAGAGACATGGACTTCGTAACGGCATACATCGACGACATACAGATAGCGTCCGCAAACGCAGAGGAGCACCAAAAACACCTCCGACAACTCTTCCAACGGCTACAAGGAGAAGGACTGCGCGTGCACCCCGCCAAGTGCATTTTCGGAGTGCACGAGCTAGACTTTCTCGGACACAGAGTGTCAGCCGGCGGAATCTCACCACTCTCACCACATTATTATCATGTTCTTTTGATGGACAATTTTGGTTAACTAGTGACGTTAAATGTGAGAAGGGAAAAAACTTTTTCTCTGAAGGAACTTTTAAATTCAAAAATTGAAAAAACTTGATCCAGCAACTTTCGGAAATAATTTGCCATGTTAAAAAAAAAATAGAAAAAAAAAGAAAGTGTACTCTGGTAATTTCGCATCTTTTGGGAAAATAACAGTGACCATCATTCGTGAACTATTTCTATGTTACAATAGAGCATGAATGTTGACAAATCTCTAACGCGCACAATCAATTTCTGATTCACCAAATTGGCTTACATTATTGTCTTGTTTTTTTTATGGAAAATGTTAGTTAACTAGTGACGTAAAACCTGAGAAGGATAAAAAACTTTTTCATCTTCGGTTTCTCTCATCTCTTATTGCAAAAAAAAAACATCATGTTGAGTGTATATGACGCTACCTGTGGAACTGCGAAAAGAAAAAAAAAATAACTTTTGTCTTATTTCTGCTTAAAACAGTGCAATTTAAATACGAAGCTAACAAAGCAGTGCTAGCAACACGAAGGAATGGTGTGCTCAGCCCAGTCGCGACCTATGGGCCTGTCTGTCTGAAGTGTTTTTGTCCCCTCAATCACCCCTCACCGAACCCGTTCACTACCCCCCCCCCTCTTCCCGTACCCCTGCCTCCCGTCTCTCCGACTGTTTAGAGCATGGCAAATCCTGATGAACTTTTGCGCTCCAAGCAACCAGAGAAATTACGTTTGATTTGATAAATTTTTGGTAATGTCTAACATCTCAGTGAAGTTTTTGTTCACTTCCTACGTGGCCAAGACGAAAAATGTGCACGGAAGAATTATTGTGTTTCGTACCTCCGTTTCCCTACTGACACCGAATAGTTTAAAACATCATAGCTATACAATTACAACGCACGATGATGCATCACTACGAGACTCGCCTCGCAGGCCGGAAAGTGCCGTTCTCTGCACAAATGTTGCCCTACACAACATCCCGAAAAAATGGTTCTCTCAGGGGCAAAAATACGACTTTACCAAGCAAAGTGCCTGCAAGTAGGGGACCTACATCCTCTCACGCACAAAATTCTAATGCTCAAAAGACGGGAGACTTGTTAACAGCTGCCAGTAACCCCGTCAAAGAATGTGTGTCACCTTCCGAAGCAACGTCAGTGAAGACTATGCAATCAATATCGCCGGATGAGGGAAAACATGTCTGCCAAACCTCCAGCAATCATTTGAAGGTTCGAAGCAGTGAAGTCTCAGCCGCAGCACCACAACCACCTGCTCCTCATCTGAACAAGCAAAACAGCGTGCCAGCTCCCCAGCTCTGCGTCAACAACAACGCTCCGAACTGTCCGCCAGCGGCGGGGACACAAACACCATCCTCATCAGTGGTACAAGAAAAAATAGTTTTTACTAATAAGGACATTTCAAGCGTGGTAGACTTTTCTCATTCTCCAGATAATATGTTCGATAATTTTCGAGCACAAACCGATACTGGCAGTAAATTACCCCAGAGCGCAAGCTGTGAAAACAAAATAAAATTTCCAGTACAGAGCAATAAAAATAACACTGTTGCTTCATTTAATGGCTACTTGCACCCGCTTCAAATAACAAGCTCTCAAAAAATTCATGAAATTATTCACAATTTGTCTCTAACAAGAGCGTTTTTCAATAAATCCCTAAGACAACGTGAGCCTCCTAGCCCGTCGTCGATTTTCTCTACAGTATCAAACATTCAGAACCTAACCGAACAGCTTTTTGCTTTAAATTCACATATAAGTTCTCAAGACCTTGCACCTGTGGTACCTGCTAGTATCTCTTGTGAAATCGACTCCAATTGTCGAGAACCTTACGACACTTTGCTGCTAGGTGATAATATCCTAAGCACGATCAGAAGAAAGGACATCGATCGCTCGTGCTGGATCAAAACTGTTCCATCAGGGCGCTTCGATGACCTTCTCCATACTGTAAATTGCATGCCTAGATTTAAAAATTATATACTAAGTTTTGATGGTCTCTGCCACTCGCCCTCAGACCTTGCTCGAATCAAACAACAAATTGTAAGAAAGTACGCACTTTCTCGCATTTATATTGCCAATGCTTGCAGTGCAAACGAATTCAACAAAGCGAGGCATTTTTGCAAAAACCTGGGTTTAAACTTGATTCAATTTCAAACTTACCCAGAAAATGAAAATGGTGACGCACTCAATAACTTTCAATGGCCTCGGACCCAGGAAGAGAACTTCTGTTTTCTTCAACAACTTGCAATGAAATCAACATTGCGAATCACCGTGCCATATTGTCTTCGTTTCAACAAATGTCAAGCAATAAATGGAATTGTAGGTCATTCCAATGAATCAAAAAATTCACGGAATGAGACGAATAGTCTCACATTAGACTTTCAAAAAGAATATAAGCCTATGCATATCACTGCACATGGTACACCAAATCCTTCAAAATTGATTGCGACATCAAGCAGAGGTCTGAGTAACTCACTCACCCACTGCATGAGGAACGTAAATAAGCCTGAGCCTTTCCCTGATTCGATCTCAGACAAATATAATGTCAGTACGAAAAATAAATTTGCGTTACTTGCAACAGACACAAATAGTGATTGCGACATGCCCTCCTTTTCAACCAATTCTCAACTTTCCAGTGAGTACGCAGGAACCAAGGAAAGTCAAGCAAATACCGATATTCAAAACTATTCCAAAGAAAATCAAATTATTCGAAAAAAATCTGATGCCTCTGCCGGGCCTCCGTCGAACGACCAAACTAATACTGCTACCGAAAAACCAACAGTGAATCAAATCTGCACACGCGTTGCACACACACTGGACGACTTAAAACGATCGCTCAAATTGGAGCCTGCTTACACTGTAGGTGACGGACACTGTCTCCTCCACGCCGTAACGACGCAGCTTGCTTCACAACAAAAATCGAAATGGAATTATATATCTCTGAAAAAAGCCATCAAAACTGAGAGCTCCAGAAACAAGGACCAGTATGCAAAATTCGTTGACAAGAACAGTGGCAGTTTCGAACAACTCATCGATAAATACATCGATAGAAAAGTCTTCGATCACGCAGTTGGAGACCTCATACCCCAAATACTTTCTAATGTAACGAGAACACCAATTCACGTATTTGATGAAAGAGACAATGGGATTTGGAAGACGACAATCTCCCCTACATCAAATGCTCTGATAAACTGTCCTCCGGTAAACATACACCGGAAACAGGACCACTATAGCGCCCTCTTGAAAATGTGTGATGAAAATCGTGTTGCTCCCTCCCCCATTTTGTGACTAAATAACAGTGATCAAATTGAATATGAAGCTGAAATCACAAACAATGAACGCGGCAATAAAGACCTAGAGACGAATACTAAATGCCCTGCTAGACCTAAAAAATGCAATAACTCAACTAAAGATCTGCCTATTGAGGTAAATAATATCAAAATATTGCACATAAATGCTCGCAGCCTCAATGGTAAAATGGATGACGTACGAGTAATGTTGATCACTAACGATATCGATATTTTATGCGTATCTGAAACATGGTTCGATTCACGAGTCGAAAGCTCATATCTCAGCATTGCCGGGTACAAATTGTACCGTTATGACGGAGTCAAGAGTAAGAGAGGTAGCGGTTCATGCATTTTCATCAAAGATGTCTACTCTACATCCTTAGTTCCGATAAAAGAAAAATGCGAAGACATAGAAATGGTTTGGCTCAATGTTCAAGTAAACAAACACAAGTCTTTCATTATCGGCAGTCTTTACAGACATCCGTCAGCATCTCTTGGTCCAACATTAGATTTCATTGAAAATACGCTTAGATCAATCTCTGCAGCCAAAAAGTCTTTCTATGTTTTCGGAGATTTTAACGTGGATCTGACAAATAAAAACAATCAGCTAAGCAAGATGCTGCACAGACTTAATCTTTCTCAAATGGTCCAAGAACCAACGCGAATTACCAACACTTCTAAAACTCTTCTTGACCTAGCAATTACCAACAATCCCCAAGCAGTACTCAGCACAGAAATCTTACCGTCCTTTTCTGATCACCATTCGGTAGAATGTCAAATCAATATTGCAAAAGAGAAACAGAAATCTAGTTACATTACATATCGCATGAAAAACCACTACTCCCCTGAAATATTTCAAGAAAAGCTATTAGACAGATGGAGTGAATTTCAAGGCATGGAAAACACCGATGATGTCAATC
Source organism: Morinoia aosen (assembly GCA_030386875.1). Classification (NCBI taxonomy): domain Eukaryota; kingdom Metazoa; phylum Arthropoda; class Malacostraca; order Amphipoda; family Talitridae; genus Morinoia; species Morinoia aosen. The sequence continues at coordinate 9,848,312 of CM059564.1, read as the reverse complement.
TACAAGTTTCGCTTTTCAACGAAAATTTCGTATCAGCTCTTAACGAATGCGCACCTTTCACTACGAAGAAAGTTAAGCCAAGAATTTCTAAATGGATAACAGATGAGATAAAACATTTGAGCAGAGCTAAAAGAAATTTGCAGCGTGAGTACAAACTGAATAAATCAGACAGTACGCGTCGAAAATTATATAAAGATCATGAGAAGATCCTACGAAGAAAAGTTAAGGAAGCAAAACGGGACTACTTCCACAAAGAACTCTTGGCGGCAAAACAAAACCCTAAAAGAACTTGGGAAATCATTAGAGAAGCTGCTCAGTATAAAAATTCAGACTGCAAAAGCACTTTTGACAACCCCTCAGAAATGGCGAATGACTTTAACACTTTCTTCTCAAAAGTTGGCGAAGATGTTTTCAATGAAGTATCCAGGACAGTTTCAGACACATCTACAGAGGCAAATCTGAGCGATGTTTCATCCCCAAATAGTAGCAACAAGTGGAGACCAAAGCCAGTTAGCGTCATAGAGATACGAAAAATCTTATACTCACTAAAGAATACTAAAGCGACTGGACATGATGGCATAAGCCTCCAACATATTAAAGACAGCTTTCCTGTCACAGCACCCTTTATTCGCTTGATAATAAATACATCTATAGTCACAAACAAGTTTCCCGATCAATGGAAACTATCCATAATTAAGCCATTACATAAATCTGGTGATATCGACATAGCGTCAAACTACAGACCAATCAGTCTCCTGCCTGTTATGTCCAAAATATTAGAAAAAGTAATAACAAACCAGCTCTCGTCTCACATAGACGAGTCACATCTACTGCATCGCAATCAATATGCTTACAGGAGGAATACCAGTACTCAGGACGCCCTGTTAAACATAACAGAAAAAATTTACAAAGATATTGACCAAAAAAAATTAACTCTCTTACTATTGCTTGATCTCTCCAAAGCTTTCGACAGTGTTGATCATAAGAAACTTCTACAAAAAATTTCAAACCTCAGAATAGACACTCAGTGGTTTGAAAGCTACCTACGAAACCGCTCTCATGCAGTGTGCTTGAATAACAAAATGTCATCATTCATACCAAATAACTTTGGCGTTCCTCAAGGTTCAATCATCGGCCCACTCCTATTTTCAATTTTCATCAACGATTTCCCCACCATGCCGGCAAACACAAAAATCTCAATGTATGCTGATGACGTACAAATTGCCATGACAAGCTCAACAGCGGATTTAACAGAAACACAAGCCAACGCTGAAAACCTTCTGAGAAATCTGAAATTGTGGTATGACCATAATGGCCTCAAACTTAACGCAAGTAAAACGCAATGCATTATTTTTGGATCACAGAATGCGACTGAAAATTTACCACCATTCCAGCTAACATTTGGAGACGATACAATTAAACCAGTCGATAAGGTTAAAAATCTGGGTGTTTGGTTTGACAAAAATATGACTTTCAATTCACACGTCGAAACAATGTGCAACAAAATTAACGGAACCTTAATGTTCTTTCATCGTATAAAGAACACACTTGACGAAAAATCTAGATTATTAGTGATTCAGTCTTTAGTTTTATCGCGTCTGGACTACTGCAGTCTTGTGTGGGGAGACTTACCTAAATGTCGTCAGGAAGCGTTGCAAAAATGTGTAAACTTCGCCGCCAAGGTGGTATGCAAAGGAAATTTTAATAAATACGATCATGTCTCCCCTCTTTTAAGAAAACTCGACTGGATCCCAATACCGAACAGATTCATGATCCAGAAAGCTCGACGAGCATTCTCCTCTCTGTACCTCCCCCAAAGTAATGCAGAGGTGGTAAAATTTTTTCCATCTAATATCCCAAACGAAAGACCAAACCGGAGGAACGATGTTTTAGTCAGTTACCGTTCATCTAACGTGGGACAAAAAGCTCTCTCAGTTTCTGGAGCTTTTTTGTGGAACAAGCTTCCCCAGCATATCAAAAACTCTAAAACTGGAAAAGAATTTAGAGTGAATGTGTCACGTCATTTTACATCTCTGTCATAGGGCCTGCAGCATCTCGGTGTGAACTTCCCATCTATCAGAAATTTTAATTTTTCCTGAAATTTCTGATAGAAATTTAGAACCTCTTTCATTTTACGTTTGCTAAGCGATTCGTATATTCATCTTACTTATTTCTGTCGACAACAATGAGCACCACAGCCGTCAGTTCAGTGCAGCAGAACGAACGTTCTTTCCATAATTAGGAGTATTTCCTCATCTTTATTTTGTTATTTCTTTCTCTTTTCTGTATTAATATTTAACGTCCGTATGACAAATATACCATGAAATACATTTTGTGTGTACACCAATAAACAGGTTTATAGACGTGAGGGTTGTGCAAAGTTTATAATGAATTAAATTTTTGGCTAACGTTGTCTCGCTATTTCAAAATCATTCTCGAAGATGTTTTCAATCGATTTTCGGCTGAGCTGGAGGGAAAGGGGTAATTTAAGCATTGCATTTAGTTTTTTTATTTTTTTTTCGTGCGTTCAGCGCACACTAGCACTGAACTTTCAAATCGGAAAAAACTCTAAATTTCTGTAATCAAAATTATCATTTTGGATCAAGGCCTAATCTTCCTATATGTGCCAATTTTGTGAATATTCTCCACTCAGATGTGATATCCGGCCACAATGTTACTCCATTTTATCCCACGTACACATGTCCCTATAATGCTGAAGAGTTGTGTTGCTTCTTGACTATAATCTGATTTTTCTTAAAAATTTCTGTGAAGAAATTAAAAAACAGCTCATTTTTATGTTTTTCGAAGTCTTCTCTTCCTTTTAGTTATTTTTTTGCGAAAATTTCTTAGGATTACAGTGAGCTCAGCTGTCATTTTCTGTGTAGTAGATGGTAGGTTGCTTCTATCTTTTATCTTATATATGTATTTTTTTTTTTTCTAATATTTTATTTTCAATAAGTATATAAATTAATATGTGTGTGTACGTGTGTAGGTATATATATGTATCTAAATAAATAGATATACATGTTTCTATTTCATTTCTTTACGCAAAAACCATTCGGTTAATAAATTTTATTGCAATTGCGAAATGATTCAAAAATAGATCTAGCACTTCCCCAGAGGGCGTTTCTGTGAATCGGATTAATGTCATATATAATTAATGAAATAAAGTGCAATTTGAGCATATGAATCGTAGTAAAATTATCTTTCTATCCGTGTGTTGTACAAGCTATAAATTTTGATATTGAATATATGTTTGTTTACCCATTTCTACCAATATTTTGTAGATATTTGTCAATCATGAGTGGTAACCGGCTTACACTGTATCTCTATTTTATCCCATGTACCCATGTCCGCATGATGTGGTGAATATCGAGAAGATACGAAATATGTTTTTGGTGGTGATAGGGCTTTGCATATTTTTTAGGGCATATTTTTCATTTCTCATTCAACTACCCTTGACAGAGATAGACTATTGGCAAGCCACGTGTGGTTTGTCTATTAGTACGCCTCGTATATTTTGTCTATTAATATGCCTCGTATGGTCTATCTATTTTGTACACCTCTGATAGCTTGTCTATTAGTACACCTCGTATAGTTTGCCTATTATTATTATGCCTCGTATGGCTTATCTATTTGTACACCTCGGATGGTTTGTCAATTAGTACTCCTTGTATGGAACTTTTGTTAGACTACTAGCACACCACGAATGGTTTGTCTATTAGTACGCCTCGTATATTTTGTCAATTAATATGCCTCGTACGGTCTATCTACTTGTACACCTCTGACAGTTTGTCTATTAGTACACCTCGTATAGTTTGTCTATTATTATGCCTCGTATGGCTCATCTACTTGTACACCTCGGATGGTTTGTCAATTAGTACTCCTCGTATGGAACATTTGTTTTAGGATGCCCTATATTTAAGAAACTTTTAAAAGCCAATATGTTGGCATGTATCTCATGTGACAATTTGGAAATAAACATTTTTTCTTTTTTTCTTTCTTTCCCTCAGAAAATAGAGGAAATATGCAGTTTTCCCCAACCAGCAACAGTAAAAAAGCTACGACAATTCCTAGGAATAGTCAACTATTACCACCGATTCCTCCCAGCCGCAGCAGAAAAGATGCAAGCTCTGACCGGATTGACAAAAGGATACTCCAAAAACTCAAAGAAAATTATCAACTGGACAACAGAACTAGACGCAGCGTTCACTAGCCTAAAACGCGAGATCTCGCAACTCACCTTGCTAGCGCACCCCGCTCCAGAAGGCAAAAGCACCTTAATCACAGACGCATCAGGAACCGCAGTCGGCGCCGTACTACAACAAAAAGTCGGGCAAGAACAGCGCCCCGTAGCATTTTTCTCCAAAAAACTAGACGACACCCAACGTAAATACAGCACCTACGACCGCGAACTAATGGCGATATTCCTCGCAGTGAAACACTTCGAGCATTTTTTGGAAGGCCGAAGCTTCGAAATCAGGACAGACCATAAACCGCTCTGTTTTGCCCTGCAAAAAGCCACGGAAGGCAACAGCCCCCGGGTAGCAGGACAGCTCTCCTACCTCTCACAGTTCGACTGCGAAATCAAGCACATCAGCGGCGACAACAACACGGTCGCAGACGCGCTATCACGTCTGGTGTCAACAATAATACCTAAAGGACCCGCGATCAACTACGACAAAATAATGACCGAACAAATCAGAGACGCAGAATTAGAAGAACTGCTGCACCCAGCATCAAAGAACGCGCTCAAACTACGCCCCATAATCAGACAGACCGGTAAACCACCCCTCTGGTGCGACGTGTCAACAGGCCTACGGAGGCCATACATCCCGGAATGCTGCAGAAAGAACGTATTTCAGCATTTCCACGGAACGAGTCATCCCGGCATACAAGCAACAAGGGACCTCTTGAGGCAGCGAGTAATCTGGCCCGGACTCAACAAAGACGTCGGCAAGTGGACACGCGAGTGCATTCCATGCCAGACAAGCAAAATAATAAGGCACACCAAATGCCCGCCCGGGAAGATGCGGGTACCCAAGGAACGGTTCCAGACGATACACATCGATATCGTCGGACCACTACCCGTGTCACAAAACAAACGGTACCTGCTGACGTGCATTGACCGCTTCACCAGATGGTGCACCGCTACCCCAATGGCCGATTGTACGGCAGAAACAACAGCACGGGCATTCCTAAAAGACTGGGTAGCATCATTCGGCGCTCCAACAACAATCATCACGGACCAAGGCGTCCAGTTAGAGTCTAACTTATGGAAAAACTTGCTGACGGCGCTGGGCGCTGAGAGACAGCGAACGACAGCGTACCACCCGCAGAGCAACGGACTGGTGGAGAGGATGCACAGAAGATTGAAGGAGGCGTTAAAAGCTACGGTCACTGACGCAGACTGGGCAGACGCACTACCCCTCATACTGCTTAACATCCGAGCCACGCCACACACGGACGCAAACATCTCCCCCGCCGAAATGGTATACGGACAAACATTGCGCCTCGCAGGAGAGCTACCCGAGAAAGAAAAAGGAGACCGGCCCGCCAGAGAATTTCTACAATGCCTAAAAAAACGAGTGACAAACCTGCAGCCAATACTGCCACGACAACAGGGACCCCAAAAAGCCAATGTCCCGAGCGCTCTATACAAGGCGACCAACGTCTTCGTGAAACACGGGGGGCACAGAAGACCCTTACAGAAACCCTACGCAGGTCCCTTTCCCGTGCTCCAAAGGACACCAAACTACATCACCGTAGATATACAAGGAAAAAATGCTAACATCGCGACGGAAAGGGTCAAAGCAGCGTACCTACCCACCATCGAGGATAAACCTCAACAACAGGCTAAGGCACTGAGAGCAACAAACTACGAAGTATACGAGGGAGTTCCGTTCCCTGGAACAGGCACAGCAATCCCTAAAACAGCAAAACAGGCAGTATTCACTAAATACGGCAGAGAAAGCAGACCACCAGTGAGGTACTAAGTGTTTTAAAAAAAAAAAAAAAAAAAAAAAACACAGGAGAGGGACACCTGTGGTGATCCCAGCGGCAAGCCGCGGACCTCCACAAGACCTGAGAAAAGCTGCCTCCAGACTACAACCGCATCCGTTCCAGAGCACCTCCGGACCCGAAGCGCCTAGTCAACCAAACACGGGACCTGAGAGAAGCCGCCTCGCGACTATGAGAAAAGGTGCCCGTAAGCTACAACGGCTTCCTGCCTCCAGCACCACAGGCCCACAAACTCGCGACCAATCAGGACTCACGCCCGGACTCAGGGCTTGCACTCGAGGCCTACATAAGGCGACCCCAACAAGGCTCGCTCTCACTCAAGCCCTCGTCCTCGTTCAAGTCACATCTCCAGCACCAGCCTCGTGTTCCTGCATCTAGCTTCCGAGATCGACCTTGTCTCTCGCGTACCTGCACCAAGCTCCGGAGACCGGCCCTGCCTATCGACGCCCCAAGGTGTTGCAAGGTCTTAAACCTAGTAGCGTCTTGACGCTTCAAGGTGTTTCAAAGCCTTAAAAAAGTCACGTTGCAACGCCCCGCGCCGGCGTCGTCGGCCAAGCCGCTCTACGACATCTCTCGCCCGCTCCGGCCGGCTAGCCTCGCCGTAGCTACTTATCAGCTACCTCGGTGACCCGCGTGGCGGCCGGGCCCGACCCAGCTGACTAGCCTCGTCTCGGCGCCCCGCTAGCACCAGCTGACCTGTTCGTAACAGTCGCATGACGTAGCACCAATCATCACGTCTCGCCGCTGCGTTCGTAAGTAGCGTCCTCGCGGACGTTACCCGCTATTGGTGCTTGTTTCATTCAGTACGTAAATTCTCGCACAGTATTGTATTTCAATCATCACGTATTAGTGCTATTCTCGCATAGGATTGTGTTTCAATCATTACGTAATTTATGTCATTTTCGAATAGGATGGTATTTCAATCATCACGTATTTGTACTATTCTCGCATAGGATTGTGTTTCAATCATTACGTCATTCCCGAATAGGATTGTGCTTTAATCATCACGTATTGGTGCTATTCTCGCATAGGATTGTGTTTCAATCATTACGTCATTCCCGAATAGGATTGTGCTTCAATCATCACGTATTTGTGCTATTCTCGCATAGGATTGTGTTTCAATCATTACGTCATTCCCGAATAGGATTGTGCTTCAATCATCAAGTATTTGTGCTATTCTCGCATAGGATTGTGTTTCAATTTATGTCATTCTCGAATAGGATTGTACTCCAATCACCACATATTTGTGCTATTCTCACACAGGATTGTGTTTCAATCATTACGTACTTCCCGAATAGGGAAGTACGAATTTATGCCGCGAGCATAAATTCTTTCCGATAACCTCTGCAGTATTAATACATCCCCTCGCAATAGGCCTTCTAGCAGTTCAGATGCGCACAGAAACGCGTTGTAAGTGGGTCAGCTGTCGTCGGTGAGTACCGCTTGTTTTTAGAATATGTACTGTAATTTCCGATTATTATTCATTAATTTTGTGTTGTTTATGTAACATGGAGGTGCGCCATTCCCTCAATTCCGAGAGCCTGTTCTTCTTGTTAATGAAGTGTTAACAAGGAAGAGGGCCCATTTCTCGTGACAGTTGTGCACTTAGCAGGAGGATGTGTTTCGGTCACAAAGCAAGAGTTTAGAGGGTACGTGATGCAAAGTGCTTACTAATTTTTGAACACCTTGTGGTAAGCAAAGTTCTTTGATTTTATATATTGCATTATCCCCAAATGTTTCGTGTTCATACTAGCCCATTCATCGACTATGTCTGCTGATTTTATGCAAAGTGCGGGAAGTTACTTTGTAGTAATCCTGAAATTGTTGCGCTAGCGTTCATTGTAGTAGGGAGAGCATATTTCTCGTTCTTTGTGTGTCTCATTATGTTGCTTGTCGATACCGTCGTGCGGTCGACGTGAGGGTTCGTGGAAAAGGGGCTGTCTTCTGTACAGCTACCTTTTCCGGGGCGCTAGCTTTTCTTCGCAGCTGCCCTTCCTGAGGTTCGTGTGGGTACCGCCTACGTCGTAATCAGTCCGCTAGGGCAACAGAAGTAAATTCTGTTAGTGCCAAACTACGGCGGTACCGTTGTGTGTGGGGGGTGAGGTTAGTGTGGGTACCACCTGCGCCGTATTCAGTCCGCTAGGGCAACAGAAGTAAATTCTGTTATGTGCCGAACTACGGTGGTACCGCTTGGGTGAGGTGTGTGTGTGGGTACCACCTACGCCGTAATAAGTCCGCTAGGGCAACAGAAGTAAATTCTGTTAGTGCCGAACTACGGTGGTACCGTTAGGAAGACGAGCAACTGTCTGCGCCGTATGAGACCGCTAGGGCAACAGAAGTGAATTCTGTTAGTGCCGAACTGCGACAGCGTCTTCCTGTCGACAAACTATACGAAATAGTTCGTCCTTCCGAGGTGGCTCCTTAAACCCCTTATTAGGCGAGGTGTCGTATAAGACTAAAGCCTGTGTCAACAAGGAGAGAGGAAACTCTTTTGACCTCAGGGTGTGACTTGTTTAATGCTGAATCTCTCTGAAGTCCCTATCACATACACTGATATATTTTAACAAACACAGTGATTTATTTTCTATTGCAAAAATAGTGCGTACAGACGTGAGCTACTGCATAACAGGGTACAACACTCAAAATTTCATTTAAAATATTAGTCGCATTTAGCTAGATAACACAAGAAACATTGGAATATCGACATGTAATACAAATGATATTTAAGGGCTAACTAAATTAAATGCACAAACGCAACATCAGCGCGGGGAAATAGATAAGTCGGCGTTCAGAGAGCTGGACACATGAAGAAAATACTTAAGATTAGGGGTAACTAACACAAAAAGGCTCGACAAACCCTGTGCGGCCTGACACGCCCGGGGGAGGGTGTCTCTGCTACGATAGCCGAGACAGGAAATCTGCAAGGTGGTTGTCGACTCCCGGAAGGTGTTCGGCTCGGAACCTAAAAAGGCTGAAATACAAAGCCCAGCGTTTCAATCGGGGGTTCCACTTGTCTGCCTGTTGCAAATAAAGGAGCGGTCGATGGTCGGTTTGTAACACAAATTCTCGTCCATACAGGTAGACCTCAAACTTCTGTAGAGCCCAGTAGATGCTTAACGCTTCTTTTTCAATGGTAGAATAGTTTATTTCTGCTCCTCTCAGTCGACGTGAAGCATATGCTACCGGCGCGTAGTGACGGAAGTCTCGTTTGCTTGGCTGGAGAAGAGCTGCTCCAAGTCCAGTTTGGGAGGCATCTGTCCTCAGAATGAAAGGACATCTGGGGTCTGGTAACTGTAAGACCGGTCTCTTGACTAACGCTATCTTCAAACTTTCGAACAGATCTTCTGTTGTATCGGTCCAAGGTATTTGTTCTGGGGAGTTCTTCTTTAGGAAATCATGGAGTTTAGATGTCAGTTGAGAGTAGTTAGGAATGTACTGTTGGTAGTACCCAACTGTACCGAGAAAACTTCGGAGCTCCCGTTTGGTTTTTGGGAGTGGAGCCGATTTCAAGGCTTCGACTCGGTTCTCCAGAGGCTGGATCTGATTACTGCTCAGTTGATGACCCAAATACTGGAGGCTGTCAAATCCGAATTCGCATTTGGACGGCTTCGCCTTAAGGCCATGTCGAGAGAGAGCTTCGAACAGTTTAGCTAATGCTGTGCAATGATCTTCCCAGGTTGTCGAGGCGATTAAGATGTCGTCCATGTAGACCTCGGTGTCTTGCAGTCCTGCAGTGACTTGACGTATAAGGCGGGAAAAAGTGGCTGGAGCATTTGCTAGGCCGAAAGGCAGTACGTTGAATTCATAGAGGCCAGACCTAGTTTTGAAGGCGGTGTATTGGCGGGACTCAGGGTGTAGAGGTACTTGCCACTATCCACTGGTCAGATCCATTTTGCTGAATATTGTTTTGCCTGCTAAATTGGTGAAAATAGCAGTGGTGTCTGCTATCGGCTCAGCATCGAATACTGTCTAGCTGTTGAGGTGCCTGCAGTCCAGACAAAATCGGTGGGTTCCGTCTTTCTTCCGGACAGCAAGGAGCGGTGAATAGTAAGGTGATGTGGATGGCATCACGATTCCCATCTTCATCCACTTCTCTAAACTTGACCGCAGTTCAGGCTCCAGCGCTAAGGGAAGTGGATACGAATGTTGAAGTCGAAAACTGGAAGGGTCCTTCAATTTTATTTCATGAACTGCCGTGCTGGTTCTTCCGGGAGTATCTGTGAAAAGATCGCGATATTCTTCAAGTAGTTCCTGGAGTTCTGAGCGTTGTGTTGTAGTCAACGTAGAGGAGATGAGACAGTCTTCAATGGTTTCTCCGACGGGTGACGGTATCTCTGGTTCTTTCCGGTCGAGTTCTTCTTCTTCGCAGGTAGGTTCTAGGGCGAGGCCAACCGCTGCAAATGCTTCCTCTACTCTCTCGTCGTCCTCGCGATCTTTCTCGCTTGGTGAGGCGGAACTTTGCTGCTCCCGGTCGTGGTACTGGCGAAGGAGGTTGATGTGATAGACTTTGTTGTTTCCATCCACGTCCAATGTATAGGTATAGGTTCCCAGGCGTGATTTCACTGTATAGGGACCTTTCCAAGTCATAAGTAGTTTCTTTCGAGAATCGGGCAGAAATTCGAGGACTTTATCTCCTTGCTTTAGAATTCGCATCTTGGTACGTCTGTTGAAGAACTTGGCGCTTTTCTCTTGGCTCCTGTTTAGATTCTCGCGAGCGATTTTACATGTTTCTTTCAATCGGTGCTTCATTTCCATCAAATACTGAGCAGTGCTCGTGTCGTCTTGCAAGCTCTCATCGGTCCAGCATTCCTTGAGCACGGTTAAAGGTCCACGGACGCGATGGCCGTAGATGAGTTCGAAAGGAGAATACCCGGTTGAGGCCTGAGGAGCGTCTCGATAAGCAAAAAGGAGTGAAGGCAGATACAGGTCCCAATCTCGCGGCTGTTCTACGGCTAACTTCCGCAACATGACTTTGAGCGTACCAGTGAAGCGTTCGACTATGCCGTTCGATTGGGCATGGTATAATGGCGTCAATCGGTGCTGGATACCGACGAGTTTCAGGAAAGCTTCGAAGGTTGCAGCTGTGAACTGAGTGCCGTTGTCGCTTGTTAGCGTGTGAGGGAAACCAACTCTGCTGCAGATTTCGAGTAGCTCCTGGGCGACTGTTTCTGCATCTATATGTCTGAGCGGGGCTGCGTCTGCGTACCGAGTTGCTTGGTCCACCACGGTGAGAATGTATCGGTGGCCACGTGCCGAAGCTGGTTGTAATGGGCCTACCAAATCAACACTGAGCGCGGAGAATGGAGTGGTGATCGGTGGGGTTGAGATAGGTGCCTTTCTTGGTCGAGATGTAGCGTGCGTCTGGCAGGTATGGCAGGAGTGACAGTATTGGACCACATCTTTTGCTAGGGACGGCCAATAAAAATCGCGTTCTAGTCGAGCCTGAGTCTTCTTTTGGGAATAATGGCCAGCAAGTGGATTGTCATGAGCCATTTCCAAGATTTGTGGGCGCACGCTTGCAGGTGCTACAAGTTGATGAGTTTCCTGACCGTCTCGTAACGTTTTCCGATGGAGAATGCCGTCAGGGAGTTCAAAGGTAATGACTCTGCCATCCTTGTGCGTTTCTTCTTTGCCAGTATCAACTTTCTTAAATAAAAGCTGCAATTTTTTGCACTCCCGCTGTAATTTCTTGAAGTCTTCTTTGTTGTGTTGCAATATATCGACAGTGCTTGGTGCGGCAGTGGGATCTTCGATCGCTTTTGCTGCTGCCCTTGTGACAACGTGAGAGACTTCTGCAGCAACTGGTTGCTCTTCATAGTCGGTCATCTGTTCTTCGAAGGAGGTGGTTCCGGGAACTCGGCCGAGAATGACATCGTGGGAGAGCTCTTCCATGGCTACGGCTGTCACCTCTCCGTGGTAATAGGGGCACACGAGAGAGACCCGGGCCAGAGGCGCTTCGAAAGAGTGATTGTTGGCCAGCCGTACGGTTATTTCCTTCTTCAAAATGGCGTCAGCTGGGACGAGAGCCTTCTTGACGAAGACCGCCGTTGCTCCTCCATCGAGTAGTACTTGAACGGGTTGTTGGTTCACGGTGCCAGAGCATGTTTTCAGCTGTCCCAATTCGATCAGCTTGTTCGAGGCGATGTGATTGCATGCGACTGGGGGAATATCGTTGTATTCATCTGCTTCTTCATGCGTTGCTAGATTGTTTACTCGAGCGGTAGTACTGGAGATAAGTGGGCTTGCATGGGCTGCTCCATTACTGGGACCATCACCTTGCCTCCTCTGTAATTGGCGGCACTCGTCACTGGAATGCGATTGGTTGGGACCATGAAAAGTACAGTAAAATCCATTGTAAGGTCCTCGTTGTTCGCGCTGCGGAGTGTTGACCGATCCTGAGCGGGTGGGACCACCACGTGTGTTAGAAGTTCTTGGCGGCGTTCCTCGAGAGTTGTTGCTGGAGTTGGGTGTTCTTGCTGGAGTGCTCGGGGCTCGGACAGGGAATGTCGCGCGTCGCTCTGGTGCTCCTGATGCTTTGAGTGCTGGAGGGCCCGCATCCGTCGATGATGTCAGTGTGCGACCCTTACAAAGCTGATGGAGCGATGTATGAGGTCTTGCTTGTAAGAAGCTATCACCTTGCTCTCCTAGGCTTGCGACTGTGTTACCACCCCTGTCACGCAACTGAGTAGCGAGGAAGGGCGGCAAGCTTGAATAAGCTCGGTCAACAATTAGGAAGTCACGAAGAGTCTTGTAGTTGGCTTCGATGTTGCATCCTTTTAACCAAGCGTCAAAGGATTGTTCGAGTCGCCGTAGGTAACGTGACATATTGTCGCCTTCTTCTGGCTTCAATTCGTAGTAGTTGGCACGTAGTTTTGCCGGAGTAACTTTATGAGCATCTAGTAGGAGCAATTTAATTTCAGGAAGCTTGAAGCGATCTGCTGCGGGCAGGGTATCGATGAGTCGACGTTCCTTCGGTGTGATCAAATTATGGAGCATGACAACAGCATCGACTTCAGTAAATCCCATCGCTGTGGTGTGAGTGCAGAAGCGTTGCAAGAATTCGTCCATCCTTTCTTTCGTGGGATCGAATGAAGCCGGTGGAGGTATCTTCACTCTAGCATTTTGGGGAGCGATTTGAGCATCGAGTTGTCGGAGTCTGAGCTCGTGGTCTCGTTGTGCTGCTTCTCGTTCCGCTGCACGTTCTGCGGCTTCTCGTTCCGCTGCTCGTTCTGCGGCTTCTCGTTCCGCTGCTCGTTCTGCGGCTTCTTCCAAATGCCTCAGGCGGCTGGTAAATTCTTCCCGGTACTCCGCATCGGTGGGAGTGAGGCCGAGGGCTTCGACGTATTCTCGAGCTTGAGCGACGAGATTCATCTTGTTTAAGTGATGCGGTGTCCGCGTAGTCGATTAGAACCCAGAAATCCCAGACAACGTTGGTAGTCGCGCAAAGCTTCTGGGTCCCTGTTCGGGCGCCAGAATATGTCGATACCGTCGTGCGGTCGACGTGAGGGTTCGTGGAAAAGGGGCTGTCTTCTGTACAGCTACCTTTTCCGGGGCGCTAGCTTTTCTTCGCAGCTGCCCTTCCTGAGGTTCGTGTGGGTACCGCTTACGCCGTAATCAGTCCGCTAGGGCAACAGAAGTAAATTCTGTTAGTGCCGAACTACGGCGGTACCGTTGTGTGTGGGGGGTGAGGTTAGTGTGGGTACCACCTGCGCCGTATTCAGTCCGCTAGGGCAACAGAAGTAAATTCTGTTATGTGTCGAACTACGGTGGTATCGCTAGGGTGAGGTGTGTGTGTGGGTACCACCTACGCCGTAATAAGTCCGCTAGGGCAACAGAAGTAAATTCTGTTAGTGCCGAACTGCGGTGGTACCGTTAGGAAGACGAGCAACTGTCTACGCCGTATGAGACCGCTAGGGCAACAGAAGTGAATTCTGTTAGTGACGAACTGCGACAGCGTCTTCCTGTCGACAAACTATACGAAATAGTTCGTCCTTCCGAGGTGGCTCCTTAAACACCTTAGTAAGCGAGGTGTAGTGTAAGACTAAAGCCTGTGTCAACTAGGAGAAAGGAAACTCTTTTTACCTCAGGATGTGACTTGGTTAATGCTGAATCTTTTTGAAGTCCCTATCCCATACACTGATATATTTTAACAAACACAGTGATTTATTTTTTATTGCAAAAATAGTGCGTACAGACGTGAGCTACTGCATAACAGGGTACAACACTCAAAATTGCATTTAAAATATTAGTCGCATTAGGCTAGATAACACAAGAAACATTGGAATATCGACATGTAATTCAAATGATATTTAAGGGTTAACTAAAGTAAATGCACAAACGCAACATCAGCGCGGGGAAATAGATAAGTCGGCGTTCAGAGAGCTGGACACATGAAGAAAATACTTAAGATTAGGGGTAACTAACACAAAAAGGCTCGACAAACCCTGTGCGGCCTGACATTGCTCATGTTAACCCGCTCATTTCATGCTCATGTTGGCCCAGTCATGCCGCCACGAAGCGTACGCAGAGTACGATTTGTGGCAGTCATCTGCCGAGACAGCCAAGGTGTGGTTTTCTCATTGTGTCGTATGGTATTGCCATGTTGTTAAAATCATGAGCATCTTGCATTAGTGCAATGGTGCGCATTTTCATTATTCCGTCGAAATGTTTCCCTGTGCTTTAATCCACGTGTATTTTAAAAATAAAACCCATTTTAATCTTTCAATGTTTATTATTCTCCCCATGCTTGTCAGCTCGGAATCGCGAAGTACACTCCAAGTAAACACTGTTGATTTCCTACCTTTCTGTCGTCCCACTCTCTAACTGTGTGTTTCATATCTTTATTTTTCTTTCTCTTGCTGTCGGGGGTTTCAATTCCTCCTACGTTACGTGCTTAACAACAGCATAGTATCGTGACAACTTATTTCCGATTTTGTTTTATTAATCAATCAAATGATGAAGTAAAAATCCCAATTGAATGCTTTAGACAAAGGTAATCATCATTGAACTTGACCCAAGATGACGTCGCTTTGCTCAATGCTCACCGGTTAGTTACACTGACGCATTCCTGAGGTGATAGCGTCGAATGAGTATAGTCGTACAAATACTGACCTTAAAATTCAAACCCTAATGACTGAGCATATCACAACTCATAACATCCCTCTCCTGCCATATCTGCTGCGTAATGACCACATTGTGACGGTATACTTAGATCACAGCTCTACGCACGTACAGGCGTCCGGGCTGCTCACCGACACAAGCATGTTCGCTTTATTGAGGCCGCGCGAGCTGGTGCCCTGACCTAGCTTCTTATTATAGAACGCTCAGGAGTTTCCCACCCAGTTCCCGCTATCCTTGCATGTATTTTGGCTAAATTTCTAGATTGAGTTCATCTGTTGTCCATGTGCATTTTTTCATAGCTTAAATAAATTTAGTACAATATGCATTCAACTCAAATTGTTTATTAAGATTAAGTTTCTGCCTGGATTCGTTCTACATCTTGGTGGTGTACACCTTGTGACTAGATTTCATCATTCCCTCAATTTCATGCTATTGATACTACTGCTCCTCACTCTCCGCGCTCAGCTCCGGGAAGCAGTATCTGGTGTTGCTATTTTTTCCAGCTTTTTTTCAGTGAATTTATCTTTCTACCGATGTCTTATGAGAACTATGTAGTTTTTTTAAAATACAGGAAAGTTGATTCTTCTCTATAAGTGAATGATTATCAGGAACTCAAAAACGAAGTAGCGATAACAAATTTGAATGCCTACTGCACTAAATGATTTCTGTCATTTGTTGTCTCTAAGTTAAAATTCATGTTATGTTTGTTAAATACTCGTAATTTGTGCAAGTTGACCTAGTAATAGCTTATAGCTTAACTAACGGAATATTTCATGCGAGCTATTAACTTGGTAACTAATCAACCGATTCGAATGTTTTTTAGGTTACACTCATTATTTTTAGAGGGATTTTATTTATTTAGTTTTTCTAAGTAATGTGTTTTATAAATGCAAAACTTTATTTATAACAGCTTAAAACGTGCGACGGCATCTACAATTATTTTTTGTTATAACCGGTGAGGCTGCTTTCCATTTGAATGGAAAAAATTAACAAACAGAGCAACAGGGTGCAAGCCCTCAAGGAATGACGCTCTGGAGAGCGCTGTGTTTTATGTTCCCCTCAAGCGTGAAAAAGTCTCTGCGTGGACGAGGCAAGTGTAGAGTAATAAGTTATTTTCTCTACGAGGGCTGTGTTAACACAGTGCGCGGTGCCTTCAGTTCTTGCCGGAGGAAATCGTCCTAGAGTCCCAAGATCAAAGAACGGTCAAAGATTTAACTCGGTCTGGCAGATGCTGGGTTGTGCTCCTTGCCATCGGCTAATATTAGCGTCATCAGCTAAGGACATGGCCAGGAGTAGCCGCTCAGATTCCCTGACTTCACTGCATGTGACTTGCTTTGTAGAGGCATCTAAAAAATAAAGCTAACATAACTTCACCTCGGAATGAGGAGGATTTACGAGAAAAATTTACGACGCATTTCATTGTTCTCAGCCAGAAAAAGATGAACGAAAAAAAGCGAGAATGCATTTGGAAAAATGGTCGCTAAGTGGCAAGTAGATAAAATCTTACCTTCATTTTAAATATTTACTTCAATTTTTGTTTCTACTTTTTAGATAATTTCTTCTCCAAGTGTGGTTTTATATTCAAGATGCTAGAACAAAATAATTAGTTTCATTATCGTTTGCGATTATTGGTTCCAAAAAGAGTCTTGGATATTCTAGCACGCTTCAAGTACCTATTACCTGAGTTCTATGTGAATAATATATTTGCCTTACTTTATGCTCGTCATAGTTGCTCGTCATGCCGTGAGACTAGCGAACTTGCCTCCGTCAAGGCAGACCCTGGTTCGAGTCCCGGCGCTGGTGGCGATTTTCTCTGTTGGGTATAGGGGAAAAATTCCAAGCACAATACCCCACTCTACCCAGGTGTCTGAAATGGGTACCGGTCTTGACCGGGGGAAAGCGTAATGGCGTCCTGGCGTTAGTTATAAGGCATTTGAAAATCCAATGTATAAGGTGATATGTATCAGGCTTGAAATTGGAAATAAAGCATCCGTAGATGCCTTCATTATTATTATTATTATTATTATATTATTATTTATTATTATTGAGGGACCTCGTATACGCCGCCTTTGCTTGAATCTTTGAGATAGAACTCAGCCCGGCGTACTGAGTATTGTTACAGTATAACTTTCATTTGTGGTTTCATACTTAGAACGACTAATTAAATAAGTAACGTAAACGAGGCTACATCGAATACAACGATATCCGCACCTGCGCTTCCTCCAAGGTCACGTAAGAGTTGCATATTCCTTGTCATTATCATTGTGTTTGCGGGCTTCAATAATTCCCCGTCATCTTGGTAATATCAACCTAAAACAGTAAATTTGTGTGGCCACGCATAACGAGTGTTTCAATACCTGCTATAGATGCGCTTTAATTTGAATGCCGTTCTCGAAAATTATACAGAGATTGAGAAAAGAAATTTATTCAATTAGAAGAATTGTCCTGAAAATATAAAATCAACTTATTCGATCAAAAGAAAAGAAAGTGATCATCACATTAGCAAGTAATATCCATGCAAACGCATGGTTCGAGTTTTTGTGAAACACTCTGTATAATACTTAAATCGCTGCAATTATTGAGGATATCGCTTAACACTTTGACTGCGGCAGGTAAAACGGAAGTTTAGCGTTCAGCTCAAATTTAAAGTCAACTGTAGTAACCAATGTCAAAATAGCAAACATGAACTGGATCGTGCTCGGCAAGCTTTCATTCAGTATTTATGAAAATTGAGTTTATGACTACTGGTCGGTCAGTAGTATAACGAAAAATTTCTCCGTGTACAACCGGTGGCTAGTGTTAAAAGCATATACAGGGTGACCGTTATTTTGTTGAAGAAACTAACAGATGGTTAAGACTATTCAAATGAACACTTCCTCAATAATCGCATGGTCGAAATTTCTTCGGAGAAGAGTTCCAAGGACTTGAAATTAGAATCGTATTGGAGAAAAATCGTATTTTATAATTGGCAGGGAAATGAAATATAGAAGTTAGGAATATTTTCATTATGAACACAGGAAACAGAATAGCCAGAATAATAATAGAATAACGTCAGCAAGGATCCATGGAACTCCTCGTATCTTCGATCGCGTACGCCAATCCTCGCACCTACCTACGTTTGAACGCCTGTATCGCAACAGACGGGCATGTTGAACATAATTTGTGAATACCTAACCTATTTCAAAAATTTATTTGTTGTAGTCATAATAATCAAGGCTGTAATTCTGTTTCTTGTGTTCACGGTAAAAATGCCTTCCTAACTTCTACATTTAATTTCTCTGCCATTATCAGAGTGCGAATTTATCTCCAATCCCTTTGAATTTCAAGTCTGTGTTACTCTTTATCGGAGCATTGTATTTTAATGGCCCCAAACATTGTGTTAAAGTTTGTTCATCAAAGTGCCGGTGACCCTGTGTGTTTTGGTAGTTCTATCCATTGTGCCCGCATAAAAAAAAATTAAATTACTATATAGTTCTGCGCACGGGCTTATTAATTAAAGAGCCGATACCATCATGGTGTAAAAATTGGATCGCCACTTTCGGCGACTCGTGAGACGACACGGGAGAAGTCAACAATGTCATCGTTCTATATCATGGCAGAATGTATTGCGTGTTTTTCGTACGTGTACACACATAAGCTAATAAACATACATTAACAATATAATAAAAAACGTAAAAGTATCGTAATCCCAGGGTTGTGTAGTCTAAATAGAAATGATAGATCTGTTGTTGCTTAATCATTCAATTATATTTTTTGGCTGAAACCCCGCAATAGTTATTGTTTTTTCCAGCTGTAACTGAGATGAGTGTGAGAAATAGAACAGCTGTTGTATGGTAAGCATTTATTGTGCAAATTTTGGAGCTTCAGAACGGCGTGAGAAAGTTTCAGGTTAGATTCTCGGTGGCAACAGGTTGCGGGTCCCGTCCTAGTCACTCGCTTGTTCCCACGGGAAGGACCACAGCTGCATTTGATCATCTGCAAGGAGACTTATCCAGCACGCATGCATAGACGGTGAAATTAGCGGCATAAATTTTGCTCTCGATGGTTGTCTTATTTGAGAAACCTTTAAATGACTTAGTTTCAAGATTTCGTACTCCATAAAGTGCTACCTTCAGTGAAACTTATGAAGAACCCACGGCATTCAAACAGTAAACAGCCTAGTTTGTCCTGGATCAGATCACAAGCCTGTGGTGTAGGCAGCCACCGACCTGATCGAGTAGCCCCGTACAGCTTACGAGCACGGAGTCGCTACGCGCGATTTTCCCTACCGTTCGAGTTACTCCAACAGTTGTGTGTGTGTGACGAAGTAAGCTCTGAGGTGAGCTGAAAATGGAATTTAACAATGTTCTTGCAGACTACTCCTTCAGTAAAACAAGTTTTGGGAGTAGTTTTGTTGTGCGATTGTTGAGAGGATGATAGCAGAAACTGGATACTTGGTTGGGTACTCCCATAGTAAATTTTGTATCAATCAAGTCTGCGGCCAAACCCAACGCAGTAAAATATTGCTTACGCACAACGGTGTGGTCAAATGTTGCAAAAGCGTGCGAAAAAACGGCGTTGCTTTGCATGAATAAGGGTATTCTTAAGCTTCATAAAGGAAGGAGACCCAGAATACTAGTTCACCCTGTACCAGAGTACTAGCGCACAGGCGTGCCAGAGACTCAGCGTACTACAGTACGGCGTACCAGAGCCTCATTGTACCACAGGATGGAGAGCGGTGCCCAACTTCTGACGACCAACTGAAGGAGGCGAAAGGAATGAAGTGAACGAAGGAATGCTTTGCAGGGTGAAGTGTTGGGTGAATTTCAGGATCTTGTCTTCAAGATGAGGAAAAATTAAAGTAGTGTCATTACTGAGGGTACGCGAGAAAAATGCAGGTCATCAAGTGCTCAATTATTGTGGGTGAAAAATTTGAAGTTCCGAGTGTATCTTGTGCTACGGGCGGATCTTCATTGTATAATGTGCTTGAATTCCTGCGTGTTAATCTAAATGTTATGTTTTAAATTTCGCATATAACGTGTTGATAGATTACCCTAGGGCCTCATATTAATTATTTAGGAATGCCATGCTGCGCGACCATTCGCATAGTTTTTATTACTCCCGTGTCTGCTTTAAATGGAATAATTGAATCTTCCAGTTGGTCGTTATTAACCCCATGTTGATTAAAGCAAATACAGAGTAGGAGCCACTCTTTATATCCTATTTCTATCTATCTTTTAAATCTCTCTCTCTGTGTACCTTTCCTCTCTAATTTTTCCTCTTCTTTCTCTTTTACTGTCGAGGGTTTAAATCCTCCTCTTCGTCGCCTGACGCTCTCTTTACATCAGTGAGAAGGAACGTTAAGGCCCAGTGACAGCGGGGTAAAAATACAAACATTTATTAATATTTATTTTGGTACAAATAAAATCTTTCCTGCATAATTTACTCAAATGTCTGAAAATTTGAAAACGTGGGATATTATTGAGTTCATTCGCGATTGTTTCATTCTTTTATTGTATTCTGTTGTCGGTGGTGGATAAGAAGGATGAAAGGAATTTCAGAAATGGGCTCTGAAACGCAAAAAAAAATAATTTAGGTATGAAAACATTGAAGTACAGTGTTAGGCCCCGCGCCAGTACGGCCAGATGGATATTCTAGGTGCTCTCCGTGGCACAGTGGTCAAGGGATCAGCCTTGTATGTTGGAGACGAGGGTTCGTATCCCGGCGCTGACGCGGAGATTTTCCCCGTTGGGTATAAGGGAAAGCTCAAGTACAATACCCCACTCAACCCAGGTGTCGGAAATGGGTACCGGCTTTACGGGGGAACCGTCATGGTGTCCTATATATAGGGTTAGTTTTAAGACATTTAAAAAACCAAAGCTTAAGATCATATGTATCAGGCTTGATTGGAAATAAAGCATCCCAAAGATGCCGATGTTTGTTTGTTTGTTTGGTAAATCTGAAGGATATGTCAGTTATCTATTCTCGACTTTTTTGTGCCTGAAAATAATCAATTGAATCAAAATAAACAAGTTTTTATCTATGCACTTTCCGTCTCAAATGAGTATTTTACGATTTATAGCGGTAAGTTTAGTTTCGTCTTTTATAACGAATGCGCTCGAATAAACAGCTACTCATCGATTTTCGAATTTTTGTTGCTTGAATTATGGTAATAACATCGAAATAAACAACTTTTCATCTATACACTTTTTTCGCTAAATGAGTATTTAACGAGGTATAGCGGTAGGTTTGGCTTCGTCTTTGATGACGATCGCGCTGGAAGCGAGTGCGCATTGCAGCGTTGCTGTCCGACGTGCTCCTTGAATTACTTACCGCTTCAAGCAATGGAGTTGCGGTAAGTCATTTACCGCTATAACTAATAAAATACTCATTTGAGACGGAAAGTGCATGGAAGAAAACTTGTTTATTTCGATCTAATTAACTATGCTTAGGCATCGAAATTTACAAAATCGATAACTGACATACCCTTCAGATTTACCGTTTGTTTAGTATCACGCTACCGGCTTTTGTAAATAATGTTCGCCGGAATTTAATTCGAGTAACCTAGGTACGCCCCGTAACCTAGATATATGCCTTGAATCCGGCTTGTCCGAAATTCAGGAGAGCGACGAAAAGAACCGTCAGCTTTCTGGAATTTCGGAACCTCATTAACCGCTATTGAACTACTCTGTAGCTTACATAGTTCCTTGCGAATAAATCTGTAAATTAACCGAATACTATCTTCCCCGAGAAGAATACCTACTACAAAGAAAAAAAAGGGGTCTCGACTCCTAGAGAGTTTTCAAATGAGTGGCGCCCAATGAGCGGCAGCAATATTTTAATCCGCTGAGATTCAGCCTCTACGAACTAAACTTCGGCACCCGTGAGCAAGGTCAGCCCGTAAAAGCATCCGAAAGATCTAGAATCTTGGGCCCGAACAAGGACCAAAAATAATAATAAATTTTTTTACAATTACTAACCTTACAATTATAATCATCATTTCTAACGTACAGATTCAATTCAAATATTGATTAACAGTAACGAAGTTTATATCTGAAGATAACTTACTTATCAGCTCACTCCTTTACCGACTGTGGGAGCACTGGGGACCTTTTTCAAAAACTAACTTCACTTATTCTATTTTCAATCCAATTTCTACCCATATGAATGTTTTGAAATATTTGGCCGATTGGCAGCTTCTTTCTGACTTTCATGATAATGATTGCCTGATGCTAATACCAGTCTAAAGACGGAGGTTGCACAAGCAATACCGCTGAGAATGAGTAAAAATCCTGATATTAAAAGAATGACTTTAGTACTGGTGATAGTAAAAAATATGCAGGTCGAATATAGTTACCAACGTTTTTGCAAAGTTCTATCCCAAATTACAAGTTGTTTATGTAGCGTAGGACTTATAGCTTGCTGTTCGACATGGAATTGAGCTCGTAAATCGTCGAGCAGTCACAAAGGGTTTTTATTTCAAATGAAGTAAAGCCCACGATGAGGTGATACCGTTCCATTATTTGTTTGCTGATATTACAGTTACGAGGAGAAGGGTGCAACTGAAGCATAGAGGTCAGAGCGCGCTGACATTTCCAGGAGCATAAGCTCTGCTCAATTCGTGAACAGCTGCCTCTTGGTTACTTTCTTCAATGAATTTCTATTTCATTTCTATTTTTATTGAAGTTATATCAGTGAAGAATCACACTTAAACCAGCGTGCAGTATCTATGAACTGATGTATTTATCAGTTTTCATTTATTTTTTTAAACCCTAATGTTGGCCTAACCTGTTGTATAAAACATGATGGAATATTTTTATATAAGCTCGAGCAAATATCCATATGGTAGAAAGGCAATGACATGAGCCCTTAAATAGTGAAGCTCATATAAATGATTTGAAAAACGGGCTTTCAATTTATTCTACATAGAGTAGACCAAGCATTGAGCGTTAATTCATAAGAAATTTGCAAAGAATTGTGTGAAGAGCGTACGATCACTGTGAATATTGGACATTTTTCCGTCTTCGCTTTATAGACCAATTACGATCAGTATTGTAAAAACATGTTGTCAATTTGATGTTAGGACCATTTCAATCTGAAATTTAATTCCTATAAATCAATTTGGGTATTTCGACTATTTACTTATCAAAATGAAGGTAAATGGCCTGCTTCTTAGCCATAGTTGATTAACTAAAATGCGACTAGTAGGAATGTAACTGCAGCGATTGCGGATAAATACGGCGTTCCGATTTGTAACCAAATCAACTGGTCCATTAAATAAGTTTAGAGGAAGACCATAAAACGTCAGCGACCGAGGCGAAAGAGCCACAGTACTTCATAGAGCGTACCATAGTGTAAAACAGTTCAAGCACGTTTTATGATAGCCCCTGTCAAGGACCTGTATGAGAAGGAAGCGGTACGATCACAAGACATGGGTGCTCGAGGAGTGACGTGGCCTGTACATAGAGGCAGTGTTGGCTACTAAAGATGAGAGCTCAGCGAGAAGCGATGTTCCGGGCTATCTCTCTAATTAAGCCCGAGAGATGAGGTTCGCAAAATTTTCGGCGGTCACTTCACAGCACTATGAATGTTTCACACACTGCGGGTGAATAGAACCTTATTAATGATGTTCTCCTAATATGGCTGTCAAACATTATATTCTCACGAGAAAATGCGGCTATAAAAGGAATAAATATTGATTAGTCGAGCATAGACCTAACATCAAGCAGCTAGTTTTATTAGCAACGGGGACATATTTCAACTTAACAAATGCTAAATCTTAAAGAGAATAATAATGCTGATAGAACCCATGGTAGTTCAAAATATTATGGTAAAAATAAACACGAATGTGCGCACATCATATGTTTATAAGAATCCAATTGGCCTTAATGCAATACTAACTTGAAACAATGAAAGAACATTGAATTTTTGTAAAAAAAATACTAGATTGCTATCAATCGTCGACCGATGTGCAATACTCTTGACCAGGCATTACGATCACTGTCTGACCACTGTCGAAAGATAAACTAAAAGAATTTAGCTACGAAGTTATTGAAATATTTTAAGCGTTGCTGAGTTCAATACAGCATGATTGCGTATAAAATGGATGCAAAACTTAGTTTAAAATGTGAAATATATATATACGTTAGAAGCGTAAGATACATTAGAAATGGGGTATAAATTTATCGTTTGCGTGAAAATTAGGAAACAGCGAAGGGTTTTCGATTGAATACAGATTATTAAAGGACGAAACTAATTTAGAGCAGGTAAGCATTTAAAGAAAATTACGCAGTTGTCAGTAGGTATCAGTAGAGAGATAAATTCTTTGTATTAGAAAAACTTGAAAAAATAGCGACACCTGATTTTGGAATACGCGGAGTAAATTAGTACCATTTAGAATGGAATTACGAGAATGGGGAATCTATGCACAAGATCTACTCAGCCAAGATATATGACGCATTCAGGTACAAAAACTCTTGTTAATAAACAATTTGTGCTAAATATAGTATACGTTATATACATTTCAGTTATAATGCACACAAACATCTGAACGTAATATGCAGAATTACTCGTAATCTATGCAAGGATGGAGCGAACTTGGAACAAAACTTCTGAGCGTTCTACTGTATGATGAGAGGCTTGTGGCGTCTACTCACGCAGCCTCAAAGAATAACGGACATGCTTGTGTCGGTGACCAACCACGACGCCTGTTCGTGCGTGAGCTGTGATCTAACCACCGTCACAATGTGGTAATTACGCAGAAGGTATAGCAGGGGAGAGATGTTATGAGTTGTGAGATGCTCTTGCAATATAGGGGTACGAATTTTTAGGTCAGAATTTGTACAACTATACTTCTTCAACGCTATCACCTCTGGAATGTGTAACTAACTGGTTTGCAAAGCAACGTCATGTCAGGTCAAGTTCAATGATATGAACCTTTGACTACAGCTCTCAATTTTGCTTTAACAATTTTTTCGCTTTAGCGTTTTGTTAATTGTTCCTGAAAAATCTGAAATGATTGATAATGAAAAAAATAAACGTTAAAAATTAGTTTATTTCATTAAATGCGTAGGGTGAGTTGAAAAATGAAAGCAGTCAAACACTGCGCAAAAAATAGAATAAAATTCGTGTTTATATTTGGTTGTTTTTCAACACGATAATTATTACTTATACATTTGCTGTATACTTAAATTGAAAGTTAAAATTGAATAAAGTTTATGTACGCTAAATGAGTTTCACAAGAAGGAATACTAATGAACAGTTCTTGACGACACAAGTTAGCCCATGGAGAAAAAGAAATAAATCTGCTCCTGCGCACAAGAAGGCGCAGTTTACAAACAAGCTGACGCAGGGAACTTCAAGCGCTACTTCTTGTACTTCTCAAGCTGGGGATACATTGACACTCGCATTGGAAGCTCACAACCATCGGGCGCGGGCAAGCGCGCGCAGCGAAAGGGCAGCGATCGTTCACATTGGCACAGCGCTAGCAGGCAGCAGAAGCGTCAAAATCGGCGGGCAGAGTGTGTTGCTCACACTGCTCAGTTGCAATCCAGACGCTACGTTGGGAGGTACTGCGCTCCGCGCTCTAGTACTTCTCGCCTGGAGCTGCTGATGCTTAGTAGAATAGCGCTAATAATTTATTTCGTATGTCATTGATTGCACGTTCTTCAATGTTCTTGTTTTTGCTGATTTTTGTTGCGCATATGCAGCATAAAATATGAAGGCTTCGGCAAGAATTATGCTAGAAAAACCATATGTAGAAACACTCGATGCATATATGCTACACTCTATGCATAATTGTGAAAGCGCATATTACATGCTAAGCAGAAATATGCATCCATATAAATGCTTCACTTGAATAGCTCCAAATTTATATTTTTTGTGAGGAAAATTGTACAGAAACAATGATACAGGATACAGGGTACTTCTTCATACACGGAAAAAATAATTTCTTTCATAATTTTCTATTAATAATTAAGTGTATACAATTCTCAACTAATTTTTATAACTCATCTAAACATAAATATTTTGAAACAGAAATAATTCTAATCTGAACGAGTCAAGGACGATGATAACGAACGAAAAAAAAGTAATCTAATCCAAGGCTGGTTCTGAACTATATATTTTTTCATGAATGCAAGGAACATTTCTTAATCCTTCTTTTATACGAGGATTATATTTTAGCATCAAATTCGAGGGTTGCTCTTGATAATTGCGTGGTAGTTGAGATTTTTAAAACCAAATCTTCTACGATTATCTGCCAGCCAAGTTTTACACTGCGAAAACTTCCACTCGACATCGCAAGAAACAAGTGGAGCAAAAGTGAAGAAAGTTAGTTCGAATATTCCTTTATGGATTCATCCATTGCGTCAGAGATCTCACGAGTCAAAATTGAGTTGATTGTATTTATCTTTTCAAAACCTTTGTTTATCACCAAAATGCAATTTAACTCTTCATAATACCTTGTATCATATCTGTTCTTCAATGTTTCCTCTACGATATCCATTAATTTTATTGCTCTCGAAGTAAGAAGTCCCTGTATTGTTATGCAAGAGCAATAATAATTATTCATATCCTTCGATAACAATAATTTGATAAAGTGTGCACTAAGCCCAACAAAGTTCTGCGTGATAATGTTTAGAAACTAAAACCTTGTACCACGCAAAACTTCTCTAACGTGTTCTGAGTGAAAAAAGTTTTATACATCACCTGTTTCTCGCAATAAATGCGATAGAGAAATTCTTGCTGGGCTTGAAAATCTTCAAATTCCTTGAAGTATTCTAAATATGATGCTCCTTGTTCACCTTCGGCATGATTGTAGATCACTTTTAGCCGCACTAATCTCAAATACACTTCATAAGGAACTATATCTAAAAAAACTTGAGCTAATTCCCGCAAAATTAAAGTAAACTTTTGAAGTAGCTGTAGCAACTTACAATTATTATCGATTTACGAAAAATGTCAATTTACAAAATTGATCCAGTTATTCAAAAAGAATTAAATAAAACTGGATGAAAAAAAGAATATAATTTGAAAGTAATGGGAAGGTTTTACTAGGTTTCAGTTTACTGCCACTTACAGTTAATCATGCATGTTCGCCATATTTTATGCTGTTCCGAGTAAAATATGCGATATGCTCACACTGCATGTATACTTGCGGGCATATTTTATGCTACCTAAAATATACTCTAAAGCATATATATGCAATATGTTCAATGTCACATCCCTACTGATGACATGCTGCAGGCTACGGCTCATCTGTAGATGGAGTGATTGACGGGCAGGCGGCGGCAAAGAATGGCTAGGGAGAATGTCCAAGTGAACCTCACTTTGCCCGCCTGCTAGCCCGGCAACAGTGTATGTGCCCGTCGAAGTGACACTCAGAGTGTTGAAAAGAGTGTCAATGTATCCCCAGCTTTATGGTGGGTTCACATTGACACTCTTTTCAACACTCTGAGTGTCACTTCGACGGGCACATACACTGTTGCCGGGCTAGCAGGGGGGCAAAGTGAGGTTCACTTGGACATTCTCCCTAGCCATTGTTTGCCGCCGCCTGCCCGTCAATCACTCCATCTACAGATGAGCCGTAGCCTGCAGCATGTCATCAGTAGGGATGTGACATTGAACATATTGCATATATATATATGCTTTTGAGTATATTTTAGATAGCATAAAATATGCCCGCAAGTATAAATGCAGTGTGAGCATATCGCATATTTTCCTCGGAACAGCATAAAATATGACGAACATGCATGATTAACTGTAAGTGGCAGTAAACTGAAACCTAGTAAAACCTTCCTATTACTTTTAAATTATATTCTTTTTGTCATCCAGTTTTATTTAATTCTTTTTGAATAACTGGATCAATTTTGTAAATTGAAATTTTTCGTAAATCAATAATAATTGTAAGTTGCTACAGCTACTTCAAAAGTTTACTTTAATTTTGCGGGAATTAGCTCAAGTTTTTTTAGATATAGTTCCTTATGAAGTGTATTTGAGATTAGTGCGGCTAAAAGTGATCTACAATCATGCCGAAGGTGAACAAGGAGCATCATATTTAGAATACTTCAAGGAATTTGAAGATTTTCAAGCCCAGGAAGAATTTCTCTATCACATTTATTGCGAGAAACAGGTGATATATAAAACTTTTTTTCCACTCAGGACACGTTAGAGAAGTTTTGCGTGGTACAAGGTTTTATTTTCTGAATATTATCACGTAGAACTTTGTTGGGCTTAGTGCACACTGTATCAAATTATTGTTATCGAAGGATTTGAATAATTATTATTGCTCTTGCATAACAACACAGGGACTTCTTACTTCGAGAGCAATAAAATTAATGGATATCGTAGAGGAAACATTGAAGAACAGATATGATACAAGGTATTATGAAGAGTTAAATTGCATTTTGGATAAACAAAGGTTTTGAAAAGATAAAAACAATCAACTCAATTTTGACTCGTGAGATCTCTGACGCAATGGATGAATCCATAAAGGAATATTCGAACTAACTTGCTTCACTTTTGCTCCACTTGTTTCTTGCGATGTCGAGTGGAAGTTTTCGCAGTATAAAACTTGGCTGGCAGATAATCGAAGAAGATTTGTTCTTAAAAATCTCAACTACCACGCAATTATCAAGTGCAACCCTCGAATTTGATGCTAAAATATATTCCTCGTATAAAAGAAAGATTAATAAATGTTCCTTGCATTCATGAATAACATGTATAGTTCAGAACCAGCCTCGGATTAGATTTCTTTTTTTTTTCGTTCGTTATCATCGTCCTTGACTCGTTCAGATTAGAATTATTACTGTTTCAAAATACTTATGTTCAGATAAGTTATAAAACTAAGTTGAGAATTGTATACACCTAATTATTAATGGAAAATTATGAAAAATTATTTTTTCCGTGTATGAAGAAGTACACTGTATCCTGTATCATTGTTTCTGTACAATTTTCCTCACAAAAAATATAAATTTGGAGCTATTCAAGTGAAGCATTTATATGGATGCATATTTCTGTTTAGCATGTAATATGCGCTTCCACAATTATGCATAGAGTGTAGCATACATGCATCGAGTGTTTCTACATATGGTTTTACTAGCATAATTCTTGCCGAAGCCTTCATATTTTATGCTGCATATGCGCAACAAAAATAAGCAAAAACAAGAACATTGAAGAACGTGCAATCAAAGACATATGAAATAAATTATTAGCGCTATTCTACTAAGCATCAGCCGCTCCTGGCGAGAAGTACTAGAGGGCGGAGCGCAGTACCTCCCAACGTAGCGTCTGGGTTGCAACTGAGCAGTGTGAGCAACACACTCTGCCCGCCGACTTTGACGCTTCTGCTGCAGTGTTGCCAGATGCAGGGAAATTTCCCTGCTTTCGGGAAATTTTGGGTCCTAAAGGGAAAAAGGGAAAAAACTTTGAAAACCGCATGAAAACAGGGAAATTTTGCTATATGGCTTCGTTTTCAAGTAAAATTATATCTAAGTGATCAGCCACTTAGCATTTTGTGCTAAGCTACTCATTATTTATATTTTTAACTCTTATCGGACATGTTCGAACTTTGATACACGTATTGTACGCGTACATACAGACTTGGAACAGTCAGAGGCACCACTGCGTCGCAGCCGCTCAGCGCCAGTACAACTTCACATATTCACGCTTTACAGAGTCGCAGATCCTAACCATTACAGTTGCATAAGTCATTGTAATGACTGTAGTGAGAGGCAATTGAAGCGACGCGCTTCAGCATTGCTGAATTTTTTGAAATGAATTTATGTAATATGTACAGCGGTGGCAATGAAACGCCAACATCATAAGTAATACGTAAACGTTTAATTCATACTCAAAAGTACCTAGAGCTGTGGGAAACTGAAATGAAATTCAAAGGGTGGCTCAGCTAAAATAAAAAAGGAATAGAATATTTCCGTAGTAAAGTATATGATGTGAGTAGATGGAAAAGCTGGCAAATCAGAGATTAAAAACCATGCGCGAAGGAAAAATAAAAAGTATAGAAATTAGAAAAAAACACAAGTTCTTTGGTTACGCACAGTGGCAGTAAATGAAGAAAAAATACAAAAGTAGAAGAAGGTGAAATTAGACTTGTTCAATTCCTATACGAGCATAATCTTCCGCATTCTATTGTTGAACATTTAGTCCCAGTTGTGAAAGCAGCTTGTCCTGATTCGGAGATTGCGGTAAACTTCAAATGTGGTAGAACTAAGTGTGTTGCAATTGCGAAGAATGTTTTAGGAGGATAAGTGAGTGATAATATTAATGAGCTCTTGAAGAATCCTTATTTTTCACTGATAATTGATGAATTAACATATAAACGTTACAAAGTATTTGGCATTGGTGGCAAGGGTTGTTACAAAAGATGTTGTTAAAGATTCATTTGTGACTATCATCACACTCATTGGTGCTAAAGCAACATGCTTGCGTGGAAAAATCAAAGAGATATTCACTAAAATAGGTTTTTTCTATAAAAGTAATATGATTGTATGTATGTACGTATGTATGTTTTAAGAGTCTACAAAACAGGGAAATTTTTAGTCAAAAAGGGAAATTTTGCGACCAAAAACAGGGAAATTTAAGTTAGACCATCTGGCAACCCTGTTCTGCTGCCTGCTAGCGCTGTGCCAATGTGAACGATCGCTGCCCTTTCGCTGCGCGCGCTTGCCCGCGCCCGATGGTTGTGAGCTTCCAATGCGAGTGTCAATGTATCCCCAGCTTTTCGTAACGTGCACTTGCCCGCGCACCATGGATGTGAGCTTCCAATGCGAGTGCCAATGTGAACCCTGCATTATGGTGTGCCCAGGCAGGGGCTGTCTGACTGCATAGCTAGCGTGCAGCTATGGAGATTTTAATTCCTTATTTGCTTTGTTATCTGCGTCCTGCGCACAACGCTGCGCGCACCGCGTCCCGCACAACGCTGCGCGCACCGCGTCCCGCACAACGCTGCGCGCACCGCGTCCCGCACAACGCTGCGCGCACCGCGTCCCGCACAACGCTATGTACTGCGACCCCCAACAAACAACTCACTAGTACCTAAATGAATCTTTGCCGATTATTTCCATACAAACGC
Organism: Morinoia aosen; assembly: GCA_030386875.1. Classification (NCBI taxonomy): domain Eukaryota; kingdom Metazoa; phylum Arthropoda; class Malacostraca; order Amphipoda; family Talitridae; genus Morinoia; species Morinoia aosen. The sequence continues at coordinate 9,817,102 of CM059564.1, read as the reverse complement.
CAGCGAACGCATCATCGTAGGTGAGCAAGCCTCTCGCAACAGAAGTGCCCAGAAGAATAACTCAGGGCTTAGTATTATAAATAAGCTTTTGTCAAACTTTTTGGGTGTTTTAATTCTTTTACTTATGGCCGACCTTGCGCAGCGTAGGGATTTTTATTTATCTCTTATTCACATCTGTCCGTATATCTTTTCTTCTGACTTCTTATATATTAACGAATTTCTATACAGATACTTATATGTATATGTATATATATATATATACATATATATATTAGTATAATGGGGGAACAACCCTTCTTTCATGCGTACATTATTAAAAATTTGATCATAAGATATGTTAGTGGAAGCTTTATTCAATTTTTCTAGCTTCCTAATAGCTACTTTTGCTACGTTATTTATAAGACTAAGTAAATGTCCTACAGAGTTCGTCTACCGGTTTCGCCTTTCTAGATGCATCTGCAGGACTATTGGTAAGGTCTTTTAAAATATAATATTTATCTTAGAGAGAGAACGATGTTGTCGTTCTAATTGCTAACAGTTGAATGGGCATCCTGGCTAATGGAGGATCTATTTATAAGTTCATCAGTACAGTCAAATAAATACTAGGAGATGGCTATTGGTTAGAGGTACAGTTGGAGTGTGAGGTATCGTTGAACAGCTTCAAGACTCTGTGAGAACCTGTTGCTTGAATATTGATGTACGGTTTCTTGTTTTGAATGAGTAATGCTTCTGATATTTGTAATCTATTATAATCTTGAGCTTTATATAAGATTTTTTGTATTGCTGACTAATAAGTCTCTGGTGAGTGTTTGGTTATGACTATTATGCGAGTGGAGACGTGGACCTCCACCTGCAAGGTGCATGATTAAACGGCGGGACAACGTTGTTGTGGTTAACCCAATATACGAAAAATCCTATATAAAGCTCAAGATTATAATATATTACATATATCAGCAGCATTACTCATTCAAAACAAGAAACCATACATCAATATTCAAGCAACAGGTTCTCACAGTCTTGTTGCTGTTCAACGATACTTCACACTCCAACTGTACCTCTAACCAACAGCCATCTCCTAGTATATTTTTGACTGTACTGATAAACCTTTAAATAGATCTTCCATTAGTCAGGAATCAGGATGCCCATTCATCTTTTAGCTATTAGCACGATAACATCGTTCTCTCTCTAAGATAGATATAGTATTTTAAAAAATCTAACCCATAGTCCTGAAAATGCCTGTAGAAAGGCGAAATCGGTCGACGACCTCTGTAGTTCATTTACTTAGTATTTTAATTAACGTAGCAAAAGCAGCTTTTAGGAAGCTACAAAAATTAAATAAAGCTTCCACTAACATAACTTACGGTCGAAGTTTTAATAATGTATATATATATATATATGTATATGTACGTATATATGTGTACATATAACAAGGTGTCTACTAAAATGTCCATCCTCCATTTTAGCATTTCTTAGCACGTTTTAGCACATTTGAAGATGAAATTTTAGCACCCTTTTCCTTCAATAAGCTCTAATGATAACCATATATACGTACATACAAATACATATACCGGGCCTATCCTCCCTATGGGAGGGTAGCCGACAGCAGGCCACAATCACCACACTTAGTCACTAGAAGGCGAGAGAGGCAGCACTGGCTGCACCTGAACTGCTAGGATCAGCAGCAGCCCAGCACAACCACCTTCCACAGTCAGGCCCGACAGCCATAGCTGGTTTACTCCGACCGCTTCATTGAGCGCAGACCCTCCCCCCGCACAGGACAAGTCAACCCCATCACACGCGGGCAACCTCCAGTACCTCGTCAAAAATAAAATTACCTTCTTATGCACTGCCCCCAATCACTCATGTCCGCAGCCATCTCTCTCGCCACGTCCACAGTCAGACCCCTCTCATACAAAGCACGTTTCACCCCATCCATCCAACTCATCCGTGGTCTACCTCGCGCTCGAAGACCACTCACTTCCGACAAATATATTTTTTCACCAGCCGCTCAACTTTCATTCTTTCAACATGCCCAAACCATCCAAGCACTCTTTCATCCACTCGCCTGCTCAACTTTTTGATAACACTCGTCTGCCCCCTAACCAACTCATTCCTGATCCTATCTCTTCTTGTTACTCCATACATGCTCCTCAAACACTTCATCTCAAACACATCAAACTTCCTCCTCTCAGCTGCTCTCAACCCCCAGGACTCTGCTCCATACAACAAAACTGGCACAATCAAGCTTTCATACAGTCCCCTCTTAGCATTCATACTCAAACTCCTGCATTCAAAAACTTTCCTCATTGCACCCAATGTCTTATAGTCTTCACTCACTCGATGCCTCACTTCTACTTCCATACTATCCTTAACAGTCACATCCGACCCGAGGTACCTAAAATGCTCTAACTCCTCTAAACCTTCTCCATTCAACCTCGCATCCAAAGTTCCAAACACTCCACCTCTTGAAAATCTCATCACTTCACTTTTATTCACATTTACCCTAAATTTCTGCCTTTTGCACACTCTACCAAACTCTGCAACCAGTCTCCTCAGTTTTTCCTCGGAATCAGCCACAAGCGCTGTATCATCTGCAAACAACAGCTGACACACTTCCCAATACTTACCATTTTGTCCCACCAACTGCGCACCCTTTCCCAACACTCTGGCATTCACTTCTCTCACCACACCATCCATAAACAAATTAAACAACCACGGCGACATCATACATCCCTGTCTCACACCTGTCACAACGGGAACCATTCACGCACCTCATTCTCTACTCTCACACATGCTCTGCTATCAAAGTAGAAACTCTTGATCGCATTCAACAGTCTCCCACCCACTCCATACAAGCCTACCACTACCCATAGCGCCCCACGATCCACTCTGTCATACGCCTTCTCTAGATCCATAAATGCCCAATATACGTCTTTTCCCTTTAATAAGTATTTTTCATTCACCTGCCTCACAGCAAACATTTGATCCACACAACCTCTACCACACCTAAAACCACACTGTTCTTCAGCAAGCACACGATCCGTCAACACTCTCACTCCTCCAATTAAAACTCTTCCATGCAGCTTCCCAACAACACTCAGTAGACTTATACCCCTAGAATTACTGCACTCATACCTGCCACCTTTCCCCTTGTACAACGGAACTACACACGTGCTACTCCAATCAACCGGCACTTTACTAGCCTCGAAACATACATTTAATAAACGTACCAACCATTCTAAAACCACATTTCCTCCTTTCTTTAGACATTCAACCGTGCAGCCATCCATACCTGGAGCTTTCCCCTTTTTCATTTCATCCAACGCACCTTTTACCTCTGCACTTCTTATTAGACTTCTATTCACTTCACCAAACACAGGCATTCTAACATCGCTTCCAACAGCTACTACTCTTGCAACCCTATCATCCCTGACGTTCAGCAGTTCCTCAAAATACTCCGCCCATCTCTTTCTCACATCACAACTCTCCACTAGCAGCCTACCATTTGCATCCTTTACTCTTGCCTCATTCTCCACCTGACCTTTCCTAATTCTCTTCACTTCCTTCCAGAAAACCTTCCTTCTCTCCATGAAATCACCTCCCAACTTCCTCCCCCATTCCTCATCCGCCGCCCTCTTTGCTCTCCTTACCATTCTTTGTGCCTCTTTCTTCCTCTCCTTATACTCATCGAAATTTTGCTGGTTGCCTCGTTGCAACCACCTTTCGAACGCCCCCCGCTTTCTTCTCACAGCCGCTCCTACTTCTCCGTTCCACCATTCACTCTGTCATATTCTTCTATGTAACGACACACCATGGACGACGGTTTCGGAAACCAACGACCAAGCGCCTCGTACTCTGTGCCTTAAAGACCGTTGCAAGATTTTGCGTACATCAGCAAGAGCTGCATCAGCAGCTCGAGGCGGCCCCTGCTCGGCGGCTACATCAGAAAAAGATTCGTAAGAAAAAGGCTTGCCCTGCATGATTCATTCATCTCATGATTCATTCATCTCTTCTTGCATGAAAATTCATTCATCTCATTCATAATTTGTAATGCCAACCGCCGTGGAAAGTAGCCGCGGTAACTGCTTCTATAAAAGATTGTGCGTAAGGATAGGGGAATCATTCCCGTACTTGTCACTAACGCCGAAGGTCCTCGTTCACGCCGTCTTTGCTTGAGTCTTTGTAATAGAATCCAGTCCGGCGTGCTGGGTGTTGTAATTGTATAACTTATATTTGTGACTTCACGCTTAAAGCAACTGATTAATTAAGTAAAGTAAACGAGGCTACTTCGAACACAACGAAACCTGCACCTGCGCTTCACCTAAGATACGTGAGACTTTTCTCTTTGTAGCTATCAGGTTTGCGGGTTTTAATAATTCCCCGATATATTGGTGATATCAACGTATAACAGTAAATTCTGCGTGGCCATGCATACATGTGTTTCTATACCTGCTATAGTCATGTCTTAATTAGGCTAGGCTGCCGACCATGAAATTTTACTGAGGTTGAGAAAAGAAATTTATTACATTTAAACGATTGATCTGAAAAGAAATATAAATCACTTCGTACGATCAAGGAAAAGAAGAATCGTGACAAAAGGCGGCAGCGGCGCAGGATTGAATTTGATATAATTTAATTTGATCTTGCCGGTTCCACGCCTCTGTGAGGGACCGCTTTCACCACGCTACCTATTCAAAAAAAAAAAAACTTAACGTAAATTAAATGGCCCAAATAATTATTTAAAATTCATTCATCTCATTCATAATTTGTAATATTTCCCTAAAATTTGTATGTCCTCATGTCACTTTATTTGGGTGTTTACGTATTGATTTTTTTCCTTACAACGTGTATTAATTCATTTTCCCCATTTTATTAATTTAGCCCTTTTGATTTATTTCCTTACAACGTGTAATAATTCATTTAACCCGTTTTATTAATTTAGCCCTTTTGATTTATTTCCTTACCACGTGTATTGATTGATTTAACCCGTTTTTTTGTAATAAGATTATTGTGTATTCTATTTGATATCTATGTACCCGGGTGCATTGCTTTTTTTTTATATTCGTGTACTTGGAACCATATTGTGCGAAATATTCAATTATATCTGTGTATTTGGAAACATATTGTACGAAATATTTCATTTAAACTTCTAATTTGAAACTCTAATTGCTATTAGTGTTCATTGTGAGCCTATTTTTGCTTCGCCAATTTTGACCTAATTATCTATTGAAATCATGGCCGAGAACGATAATGAAAATAAGCAAAATAACCACAACAATGAGAATAATCAAAATAACTTTGTCACCTTGAATCATGCAATTGATCTGCCTAAATTAAACGGCGAAGGCGTGCGACTTCATTTTTAAAGCACTTCCAGACTCGAGTTGACATTTACACTAACGATGTAGACTTGCAATGTCGTTATTTGAAAAATGCACTTGCTGGCAAGGCTTGGGATTCATATGTCCTCAAGTCTGATCAACTTATCACACTAGACGATGTCAAAACCTGGCTCATTTCTGTGTATAAGGGAGCCACCAATTATAGAAAGACAGTGCACAAAGTCCTATTTAATTTGCATCAAGAAAATGACGAGACTGTCAATGCTTATGCAACACGCGTCCTGGCCAGTTGGAAGGACACGTTCGGTCAGCTATGGCATTACGAGGATGACAAAGCACAAAAGATCTTGATTCCTACTATTATTAAGAATATGAATCCCAAGATTAGTGAAAAATTATCTCATGATTCTGACCCGGAGAGCGTGACCAAACTCCTAGACAAAGCGAGGTCAATTGAGGAGTCTTTGATCGAAGAAAGAAATGTGTTGAGCCGGAAGAGACGAATCCACGAAAGTGATGTGGTAGTTGAGAAGTATCAATACAATTCACCACAAAAGCGAGCGTACCAGCCTAAAAACCCATACAAATGGCAAAGTGCATCACACAAAAACGCTCGTCCCTTTTACCAACGTAAATTCAATGACCATCCAAGTCAGAATGGTAACGTCGCCGCTGTAAAATCAAAAAACTTCCACAGCAACCGAAAAGCTTATCCCCCATAATTATGTTGGATGTAGAACAGAGGAAATGCTCCACTTTCGTTGACTCGGGCTCTTCCGTATCTCTTGTGAAATCTTGTGTAATTAGCAAAGTATTCAAAAACCCTTCCCGAATTAAACGATGTACGAAAGTTCTTTGTTCTGTAAATGGAGACAACCTTCACACTCGAGGTGCAATCGACCTTAAATTTAAACTAGGTGATTCAGTGCATTGTCATTCCGCTATCATTGTGGAAGATTCATTTTTTCCTGGAGCTGTCTTATTAGGCCGAGATTTCCTTAAGAGATTCGGGGTTGAAATAAAATACAGTCAGCACGAAAAGGGCCACGTGAGAATCAAAGACAGAATTTTTAGTAAATTTTGTGAAGCAATCTGAGGATGCATCATTCAATGTTGCAAGAATGTCACATGATCTGACTGTCGAGGGCGGAACTTTGTGTCACTCATTTCTTAGAGTACCAAAGCACATGAACAATAAAGATGTGGTAGTGCAACAAAGTCCTGCTTGCAAAGGAGTAGCTATTCCTCGTACCCTTGCTACAGTCCGTGATGGCACCGTGCCAATAGTGTTTGTTAATTATAACGATAAGAATGTTTTGATCCCTAGAAATAAGATCTGTGCTATGCTGGACGTAGCCGCCAGTGAGCCTGACTCACGTGAAAGCGAGAGCACTAGGGATGTAGGCGTGGCGACAGTGTACGATGCCAGACGAGCGCCTGCTCAGACCGAATGCCCCTTGAGCCAGTGCAGTCGTGAGCAACTGCCTAACAGTGGATTGCTGCCAGCCGCAGAGAAACGCAATGAACCTGAATTCAACCAAATGATTGACAATGTAGACTTATCTCATTTAAAACATGATCAGAAAACGGCCCTTGTAAATTTGGTTAACAAACATAGGAACGCGTTCGCAGTAGGAGACAAAATTGGTCTCGCACTAAATGCCGTACATAAGTTAGACGTTCAAGATCATGAACCTATAAATACCCCTCAGTACCGTGTTCCGCACGCTACTAAGCAGTTAGTTGAAGAGCATGTCCAAGAGATGTTTGAGCAAAAAGTCATAGAACCTGCTTTCTCTCCATGGTCGTCACCAATTTTGACAGTCAGAAAAAGTGACGGGACTCATAGGATAGTTGTCGATTTTCGTCTTATCAATAAGATTTGTAAGAAAGACACGTTCCCAATTCCCAACATGACAGATACTCTTGAAAGTCTAAAGGGCTCAAATTTGTTCACCACTCTAGATATGAGGAGCTCCTATCGTCAGATTGAATTATCCCCAGAAAGCCGGGACATCACCGCTTTCAGAGCATCGACAGGCAGTTACAGGTACTTGTGTTCACCTCAGGGTCTCATCACATCTGCAGCGGCACTTCAAAGAGCAGTTAATATGGCTTTTGCCCCATTCATCTCAAAGTTTCTATTCTGTTATGTTGACGACATCATTATTTACTCAAAGGACTTTGAAACTCACGTTGAGCATTTAAAGAAAGCCCTTTCTCAAACAGCGGCCTCAGAATTCAAACTCAGTTTAAAAAAGTGTCAATTTGCAGCAAGTAGTGTGACTTTCCTTGGTATCAAAGTTAGTTCAGAAGGACTAACCCCCCGACCTGAGAAAGTGCGAGCTTTGGCAGATGCTTCGAGGCCCAGATGTGAGGCCCTCCCAGAAGGAGGTGAAAAGATTTCTAAGCGCTACCGGGTTCTTTAGGAAGTTCATTCAAAATTACGCACATATTGCTGCACCTCTAACCGAGTTAACAAGGAAGGCGAATGCATTCAGATGGACTGATGTTCATCAGCGAGCTTTCGATGATTTGAAAGATAAACTTGTTTCAGCGCCTATTCTTAAATTCCCTGACTTTCAGATGGAGTTCATCCTTCACACGGATGCTTCCGGTATCGCAATTGGAGGAGCATTACTCCAAGTGCACGACGATGTCGAGTTACCTGTAGGGTACTACAGTAGAAAGCTGAAAGGAAATGAACTAAAATATTCCGCGACAGAACTCGAAGCACTCGCCATTCATGATTCAATCAAACATTATGATGCTTATCTGTACTTAAATGAATTTATCGTGGTAACGGACCACCGCCCATTAACGTTTATCTTTGCCAATAAAACAGGTAACCACCGCGTCTCCCGATGGGCTTTGCTTCTGCAGGAATATAATTTCTCTGTCAGATATAAGCCCGGAGCGCAACATCACTTGCCCGACTACCTATCTAGATCTGAAAGAACCGTCAATGCTGTTGTTGACACTGCTGAGTTAAACCGTAGTAATAAGAGTGATTCTAAAAATAATACTAAGGTTCCTTCTAGAATTAAGCCTTGTTCTAGTAATGATGCGACAGATGTTTCTGTTAACGATGCTCGTCCACAACCTGTGTCCAGTGAACGTGATAAAAACGTTGCCGTCGAGGCAAAACAGTTAAGTCTAGAGGATATTGTCTCAGAGCGAGAAAAGGACTCTCTTTGGTCTAGTGTAAGAAACTTGTTGAACGGAAATAATCTAGGTGATGTTAAGATTTCAAACATTGACGAGTATTTCATCGACGATAATAAAGTCTTGTGTAGGCTCTCGAGGAAAATGCGTAGAAATGGTAGGACTAACGTGCAAGTTGTGATTCCGAAGTCCTTAATTAAAGTTGCCTTAAAATTAAGCCATGATAATGATTTGTCTGCACACATGGGCTTCCTGAGAACTCTTGAACGTGCCAGAGATAAATTCTTCTGGATTAATCAAATTCGTGATGTTCAAGACCATGTAAAAAAATGTCTACCGTGCCAACGAAGAAAATGGCAAGGTCAATTTCAAGTTCCCCTTGGCAAATTCCCTGAAACTTCTTTTCCTCTTGAAAGAGTTGCTGTTGACCTTGTTGAATTACCTGTTAGTTACGATGGTAACAAATACCTCTTAACCATAGTGGACCATTTCACGAGGTATGTTGATGCTTACCCTCTTACAGATAAGTCTGCCGATTCCGTCACCAGAGCTTTTGTCCAATACGTCGGAAAATTCTCAGCCCCAAATACTAATGTCAGTGACAGAGGTAGTGAGTTCACGAATAAATTATTTCAAGACGTGTGCAGGAACCTGAACGCCAAATCCCAAACCACGACTGCATACCATGCAATGTCGAATGGTTGTTGCGAGAGAATGAACGGTGTCCTGAAGGCTGCAATCTCTCATTTGGCTGCTGAAGATAAGTTCAGTTGGGACGCGAGCGTGGCCTTTGTGACTCTAGCTGTAAATACTTCTTATCAGACTGCAATTGAAGACACGCCGTTCTTCTTGTTCTATGGCAGAGATGCAAACCTTCCCTACCACGATATATTCAAGGAACAGCCAATCAACTATGCTTGTGACCAGGAGTATTCAGTCGAAGTTTCACTCCGACTGTCCAAGGCGTTTGCAGCGGTTCGAAAAAATTCTGAAGCTGCGAGGCAAACCGCAGCGAACATTTATAATCGGACGGCCAAAGAATGTGATGTCCAAGCAGGGGAGCTAGTCATGCTTCGGAATGAATCAGGACATGCTGAGGACAGAGCCTTTCCAACTCGCTTCAGAGGGCCGTTCAGAATTATTTCTAGGCGCGGAAATAACATCACCATCAGGGGTGTGTACTCAGATCGCAAGGAACAAAACGTTCATCTCAATCGAGTTAAGCGAGCATACTTGGACGACGCCATGGCCTTCCCTTTCAATAACGATGAAGAAGAAAACGAGCTTCAAGGGACAGAGACGAACGACATTCCAACGATGCCGAATGCGAACCGACGAGAAGAGGGAACGATTCCTAGATACCTTCTCAGAAATCGAAACAGGCGCCCGAACTATGTGTAACTGCCTGTGTCTCGCGAGGACGTCCCAAAACTTCGATTACGATGGCCTCATTTCATTTAAAAATAATGTGTTTAATATTAAGGTGCTCAATCGTTGTTTTACTTTGTGTTTAATTCCTTACATTTTATAGTGCATTAATTGTATGAACTCCGCGGTGAAAATAAGTAGGATGTCTTTGCTTATAGGTATTTTTTATCCCGATTCGTATCTTGCTGATTTCAACGTGTAACATGTTAGATTAGTCGTTAGTTTTAGCCTCCCTACTCAGCAACAATTGCGATCCAAAGAGAGGAAGGAGGAAGGCACCATTTAGTATGGAGTTAAGGAAACGCGGAATCTACGCAGAAAGGCATAGAAACAGTTGGTTGTGAAAAAAGATTATGAAACAAGACCAAAGTTGAAGAAGACAGTAGTAGGTGTTGCTGAAAAACAGGACAGCAGTGAACCGAAAAAAGGTGGTCCTTAACATAACAAAAACATTATATTTCAACAAAAAGAAGGCCTACCGAACTCTCAGCTCAGGCCCTCACATTGTCCCCCTGGGACAATGTCCCCCTGGTAACATGTTACCAGGTCCTTTCTAATCCCTTTACAGGAATATGTATTGATGTGTGTAACCTTTTCTCGTATGAAAAAAATTTTCTCTTTGCATAGGTGACCTGAAACGATGTATTTCATGTATGAATTTCCTTTTCGCAAAGATTGTTCATTATGTATTAATCATAATATTCTCCAAATGGATTTCCTTTGAGTTGTTAGATTAATGATATACCAAATGTACATATCGGTGGAAGAAATTAAAGCAAGTAGACTTGCTACAAGGAGTGCAGTCTCGAGAGGAATCCATGGGAGATGATTATCATGTTCAGAAACTAATTCAGTATGGTTGTTACAGCTATACGTAAGGCTGCTGGAACACGGCAGCACAGCGGCATCTGCTCGCTACAGAAGCGTGCAGAGCATGAGTGGCGGCCACCCATGACAGCACAGCGGCACTGGCTCAAGGTCACAGCAAGCGATGGCTGCGAGTGTGCGGTCGACTGCTATGCGGAGGCTGGGACATGCGTACTACACCGGGCTACATCTGGCAACACTGCGCTCCATTGATGTGGTACAGCTGGACGACGCACTCGCGCGTGATACTACGACCAATGGGCTCGACGCGAGTTAAAGGTCGGAGCAGCTGGGTGCGAGGCGTAAGGGTACTACAAACACGAGAGCATGACGCAATCTACTATCGACGGAACTGCGGTTTGGAGGATGGCGACATCGCAACGGAGGTGAAACTTCTACCCCCATTTCGATATACGTCTAAACATGGATTCGACTATGGCGGAAGAAAATAAGAAGATACCGTTGAACGCTAATACGTTCAAAATAACTACTTGCATGCGGAATTAATGACAAATCGAGTATACACTCGATATTTTTATATTTAGGGCGGTCTTCACTCCCCCAGATATCTTTGGATTGGCCTCCGAAGAATATCATCAGCCACGAGAGAAGGTCTTCGATGATTGAGCAGGATAAGGATATCCCGATATCAACTTCTCATCATCGCTTGTTTAAGCTCTTCGTTTCAGCGTGCGTCAGAAACACAAATCTCGTCGGCTTGTCTAAATCTTCCCTTGCAATGAAGTATGAGATTTCTCGCAACTTCAAGTAGACGGATACTTCCAATTGCGACGATATCCAGGAGGATATCACTAAAAACGACGTGGGGAGGATTTTGTCATATTCTTCTATGTAACGGCACACCATGGACGACGGTTTCGGAAACCAATGACCAAGCGCCTCGTACTCTGTGCCTTAAAGACCGTTGCAAGACTCTGCGTACATCAGCAAGAGCTGCATCAGCAGCTCGAGGCGGCCCCTGCTCAGCGGCTACATCAGAAAAAGATTCGTAAGAAAAAGGCTTGCGGACCGTTGGTGATGCCAACCGCCGTGGAAAGTAGCCGCGGTAACTGCTTCTATAAAAGATTGTGCGTAAGGATAGGGGAATCATTCCCGTACGTGTCACTAACGCCGAAAGTCCTCGTTCACGCCGTCTTTGCTTGAGTCTTCGTAATAGAATCCAGTCCGGCGTGCTGGGTGTTGTAATTGTATAACTTATATTTGTGACTTCACGCTTAAAGCAACTGATTAATTAAGTAAAGTAAACGAGGCTACTTCGAACACAACGAAACCTGCACCTGCGCTTCACCTAAGATACGTGAGACTTTTCTCTTTGTAGCTATCAGGTTTGCGGGTTTTAATAATTCCCCGATATATTGGTGATATCAACATATAACAGTAAATTCTGCGTGGCCATGCATACATGTGTTTCTATACCTGCTATAGTCATGTCTTAATTAGGCTGCCGACCATGAAATTTTACTGAGATTGAGAAAAGAAATTTATTACATTTAAACGATTGATCTGAAAAGAAATATATATATCTTCGTACGATCAAGGAAAAGAAGGATCGTGACACTCCCCTTTCTAATCCCCCCTCCAGCTATCTTTACCCCACACACTTCCCTAGCACATTTCTCCACCGCATCTTTAAACAACTTCCATTCCCCTTCCACTCCACCCACCTCACTTTCCATCACCCTCCCATACTCTACTTTCATCTTCTCCTGATACACTCACGCTCAGAATCATGCAACTTGCTTACATTTGACACCTCCCTTCCACTCCTCCTTTTTACACCTCCCCACATTCCACTTACTCTCAACTTTTCTTCCACCAAGCAATGATCCGAAATCCCATTCATCTCACCACGGAACACATCTACATCGAGCAAACGACCCATCACTCCCTTGCTAACCAAAATATAATCCATCAATGCTCTCTCCTCTATCACACCTCCATTCGCCCTGACATATTTATACTTGTTTATACTTTTTTTCTGAAACAAACTATTCCCAATCACTAACTCACTCTCTACACATGAGGAAGGAGGAAGGCACCATTTAGTATGGAGATAAGAGAATGAGAAATCTATGCAGTAGGGGCATAGAAACAGTAAGTTGTGAAAGAAGTTCATGAAATCAGAAAAAAGTTGAAGAAAGTCAGAGGTGCTGAAAAACAGCACAGTATTGAACCGAAAAAAGTGGTCCTTAACATAACAAAAAACGTTTTAATTCAACAAAAAGAAGGCCTACCAAATTCTCAGCTTGGGCCCTCACATTTTCCCCGTGGGAGCGCTAATTCCCATAGATACAATAGTTGTATCCCACTGAGGGGTTCCAGAAGCAAAAATACATGTATGTTCAGAACAATTCCATTTTTATTATAAAAGGATTTAAGGATGGTTTTGAACAACAAAGATAACCTGAAAAATAAACAAATTTAGTGATATAAAATAATAGTAATTATTACATTTTGTCTTTAATAGCCCCTACCAGCCAGTTGAAGAAAGATGTCGACTTTTTAGGACTATAATAATTAGATATTTGTAATCAAGAACTTAACAAATTAAGAAAAAATATAAACTCTGCAATTGTACTAATAAAAAATACTGCTCAGGTACCGGGGAATGCAGAAACTTCCCCTATTAGGAATGGCCAGGTACCAATCCTAACCCTTGCATTTTTACTTATACATATTAAAATCTAAGTAATTTAACATTTTCATAAATTCTTAGCACCTGCCCTTCAATTTTATCACTTTTTAGCACATTTTTTAGCACCTTGCTGGTTTTAGCACTTTTAGCACATTTTAGCACCTTTAGCACCCTGTAGACACCCTGTATAAGTATATGCATAATGTATATAACGCTTGTTGACATTTTTTATAGTTTTTTGTTCTATCATGTCTTTAGAATTTCATTGTCTTAAATCTGATCTATTCAAAAGATTTATAGTTACAATGTTTTAATGCTTCGATTTATTGTAATTCAGAAAACTGAAGATGGAATTTGTTATAATCCGAAACGTTTGTTTTTATCATGATATTCTAAGCCACGTTGGTTTTCCTTTTTATCCTAAAATTGAGATTTCCCAGAAATCAATCTATGTCATTTACCATGTATAAATATATACAGTTCGCGGTGATATAATTCGTACACTCTTCGTCTTTCAAAACTCTCTTGAATTACTCAAAAAATATTATTGCCACAGGCACAAGATTTTCACAGGGTGTGAAGCACATGTTAGTGACAATAATGCGAAGTGCCTACAACATATTATTTATGAAAGATTTAACAAGTTGAACTTCAGAAACACGAAAAGACTAAATTATTCATACTATTGAGAACATTATACTTCAGTGAGAAGTATTTAACATTATACTGTTTTTTTAAGAAAAAAAAATCGTGTCTAAAATGTTTTTGAACATTCTAGATGCGAGATCATTCTGGAAAATTGTGCCAGAGCTAACGGCACGGTGTACCGTTGCTAACGGGGAGCCAGAGGAGTAGAGCTTTGTCATTTGTACTCTAGCGCCATGATAGGAAAACTAAGGAACTCGATGTGGACCTCAGACAGAAGATTATTGACTGCCACAAAGCTGGGAACAGTTATGGCGACATATCTAAGCGTTTGAGCATCCCAAGATCTACAGGACAATTTGGTCTAAGAAAGTTTGCCAATTTTGGTGCTGGAGAAACGTTGCCTGGACGTGGTCGCAAACAAAAACTCTCGGTAAGAACTTCTCAAAAATTGTGTCGTGCGGTTAACGCTAATCCACGAGTGAAGCTAGACGACATTGCCAAGAGATTGAACACTCATGGAACGAGCTCGAGCACTCGCACAATCCAGCTCTGTCTGAACGAGGAAGGTCTACACGGACGCCGACCTCGAAGGACTCCACTCCTCAAACCATGACATGTTGCTGCTCGCTTGAACTTTGCAAATTCACACTTGGATAAGGATAGGATTTTGGGAGAGAGTATTATGGAGTGACGAAACCAAAATCGTGCTTTTTGGGCTCAATGACGTCGAGAAGGTTTGGCGTAAAAAAGGTGAAGCTTTCCTGCCGAAGAACACTGTGCCAACAGTTAAACACGGACGTGGATCACTCATGTTTTGGGGTTGTTTTGCTGCATCGGGTACTGGAAAATTGGTTGAAATTGGAGGGGAGATTAACTCCGATGACCGTATTTCTATTTTGGATGAAATCCTGGAGGTATCAGCTAATAGTTTGGGGCTTGGAAGGCGGTGAGTTTTTTTTAACACTTTGACTGCGACGTGCGCCACCGGTGGTACACGGAGGTAATTTTCATACTGCTGCTGACCGACCAGTAGTAGCTAACTCAATTTTCCTAAATATTTAATCAAAGCTAAATGAAGACACGATCCAGTTCATGTTTGTTTTTTTCCGAATAGCTGACTACAATCGACGTTTAATTTGAGTTTGGTGTTGAACTTAATATTTAGTAGTCGCAGTCAAAGTGTTAACCAGATAATGACCCAAAGCACACGGCCATGTCTACAACTAGCTGGCTCCAAAGAAATAAGATAAATATGGTGCCATGGCCTTCGATGAATCCTGATCTCAATCCCAGTGAAAATTTGTCGCAGGAATTAAAAGTCAACATCAACAAGAGAGCTCCAAAAAATCTTCAGGAATTAAAACGCATCGCCATTGAAGAATGGCCATGGCAATTGAAATATATATACGAGTATATATAGGGTGTCTCAACCTAATGTATTCACACTCTTAACTGTCGCTTACATGTTGCTGTTCTTGAATTGCTGGTGTAATTAATTCATCACAGCTTGGCAGGAAATCAACTTAGCCTCGACGGGAGAAAGTTTGTCCTGAAATGTATTGGAAGGCTGAAAACGCAATTGAAATGCATAGACGATTCCGAAAAAAATTCGCAGAACCATCACCTACGCGCGGGACCATTGTTCGCATCAAAGACAAATTTGAAGCAGATGGAACCGTCTAGAACGTCAACAAGAAATGCTGTGGATGACAACCACTTATGTATGCCATGACAACAACGGACATCCACGAGCCCTGGAAAAGAAGAGCAAGTGCAGGAAACGCTCCTTCGATCACCACAGAAATCTCTTTGCCAAACTGCTCGGGAAACCCTCAAGTCAAAAGATAGCGTCTATCGCATTATGAACCGTCTGTACTGGCAATGGTACATTCCAACACTAGCCCGTGCTCCATTTATCTTTTATCGTACCAACCATGGGACAATTGATGCAGTAAAATTTTACACTGAAGGATAAAGTTACGATACTTCTAAAAACCTGTTCCGTGATATTCGCGAATCCCTTGATGCGCGTTATCAGCGTTATCTGGACATATATGGGCATCAATTTGAAAATTTTGAAACATGATTTTTCAATATTATTTTCTACATTCTAAGCCATCCCACATCACTTAATGTTCATAAATAGTGTTTTTCACGCCATTCAAAGTGTGAGTACAGGTTTTTGAGACACCCTGATATTAGTATCTACATCTATTTACGTTTCGTAGACATATATACACATATATATGTATTCGTATATATAATGAATAAAAAAGTATCTATATCTAAATGTACCTATCATAATGTATATGCATAATATATATAGCACCTCAAGTGGGTTCAAGTCAAGTCTTGGAGCTCACAACCGCGTTGAATAAAGTGGTACTCTAAATTCAATGAACATCCTCCACAATGCTAGCTCATAAATCCAATTTCATGGTTATTCAATTCTTACTCCTGCCATTGTGATGTCAAAGATGGCTTATACTTTCATCGCTTTCATTTACAATCACTACACATGGAGACCATCTTTTATTTACCAAAGTTACGAGCATCATACACCTGCAAAACGCTACAATTGCCTTACAGA
Source organism: Morinoia aosen (assembly GCA_030386875.1). Lineage (NCBI taxonomy): Eukaryota > Metazoa > Arthropoda > Malacostraca > Amphipoda > Talitridae > Morinoia > Morinoia aosen. Next base: position 9,800,406 of record CM059564.1, on the reverse strand, counting down.
AAAAAGGAAACTTATTAAAAGCTCATGTTTAAAAATAGAAATTAGCTTGAATTGCAAAACATATTCGTACTGCTGTGAAAATTGGAGCATCATCGAGGTGAGTCAGAAAAACAGAAGCTAGCCTGTGTCATACCTAGCCTGTGACATTGTAAAGACATACTTATGTCTAAGAACACTTTCCATCGTAAATATTGTAAGAAAAGCTTGACTGAATAGACATTTTTCAGTTGCTCTGACAATGAAAAAATTTGGTTCTATCTCAAACTTACCAACAACCACATCACATTTCTTGAGCTCATCGTGTCAACGTTGAACAGAAACTTGGTTAAAACACTGGAGATTGCATACCTTTGTATCTCGTTATATTGAGCAATTGCATCGACGTTACTGAAGGGATGTTATCAGCGAAGCCATATCGCTGCTTATCAAATACGAGTATATACCGAGATTAGGGAACGCATCTCACTCCGTGCGTCACGACGATGAGGTATGAGTAACACGATGATCTCCGTGCGGCTGCGTGTGAAAAACTCAAATTAGAAAGTGCGCATCACGTGATATTTCTGATACACAACATTAATTTCGGATATTTTCTCTCGTGTTACGTAGTTATCAAATGATAACAGTCGCCACGAGAAATCAACATTTGCTTTAATTTCTATTATTGTTAGAGGATGAAAGATTGCTCATTGTTGACTTGATTGAATTTCAGCAGGGAGATCGTGCATACGGCCACACTATTAATACACGATAAAGTTCCTGCTACCTGTCATGTACCATAATCAACAATTTAAAAGTATCAAACTCGAATGGCACATCACTTGAACATACGACACCAACTAGCAATGCATTGACTGATGCGGTGGATTAGCAATATGCAACAATAGGGCGGATTAGTAATAAATGACTCATGAAAACAAGTTAAAGCCCCTAAAAAAGAGAAAGAAGAGAGCGTTAGTAGAGAACGTATTTGCAGCCGCACGATTGAAATAAGTGTTCTCAAATTAAACGATCGATAGAATGCTGACCGGTTGAAACTTCACGTAACTCGAGAGCTTCTTATATACAGTGAAAAATGACATTGCTTAAATGCTCTAATGCACAATAAGTAATAAGGTCCCCGTGGCCGAATGGTTAAGAACGCGCCCTTCCGAGAAGGTGTCTGCACTTCGAATCCCGGCACTATGCGGTGATTTCTCCCCGTTGGGTAAAGGGAGAACTCAAGCACAATTCCCCACTTTACCCAGGTGTCGGAAATGGGAACCTGCTTGACCGGGGTTACCGTCATGGCGTCCTGGTGTTAGTTATTTTGAAAAGCCAAAGCACAAGATGATATGTATCAGGCTTGATGGATTTAAATAGGGTACCCTTTATCGACGGAAATATATCAAAATTGTACATTGAAAATTGTACATTGACGCATTCATATTGAAGAAAATAAGCGCGCAGAGAAAAAATTCGAAACCATGCTATAATTGCTATTGTGGTATCTTTAAAAAATTAATCTTCGAAGTTTAAAAATAACTGTAAAATATGTTCGCCAAACATGTATCGAGATTAGTTTCTGGGCCTCGACTTCAGCAGCTTCTCTGTAGGACGGACACACGGGGCGAAAAAGTGAGCGAAACAAGAAAATTGGATCCAGATTTATGAAGATTCAGATTTGTGAAACACCACTTACCGTTTAATTTTTTCACAACTTTTTATTGCGGGGTATTTCCGTCCACACAATCCAACGAAGACTAAATAAAGATGGAACAAGGAAAATTAGTTTATTATTCGAGAATCCCATGCAGCAACGGCTGGGGGAAAAGTTAACAATTTAACAGCCAGTTCTAATCAGAGGCTGGCAACAAATTTTAGAAATTAAGAACTATTGAAATGGGCGTCCAATAGTTACACGTTTATTACGGCCTTGACCGATCTCGATAAAAGTTAATTTATTTAGGTTAAAAAGGTTAAAAGTTGTCCTTGGCGTAAATTCTTATTTCAGAAGGGCAAAACTCGCAGAGACGCATGTCGAAGCCCAAATTCTATAGGGCTCCAAAAGCAGCTTATGCTGGGCAGTTGACTCGTTGAAGCTTATCATCTTGACTCGCCGGCGATTACCAATCTTGGGCCACCAAGCAGGCGGATAGACGAAGACACGCAGGAGATACCCTCTTGTACTGCCCGCACGACGTCGCACGTCCCCGCAGCAACGAACTTAAGCGGATAACGCCTGTGCCACACGGCGCAATACGTCACAGCTGCAGTTGAGACAGAAGTCCCCCGCGTGCCGTAGACAAGCACGTGCCGGCACCGGAAAATGCAAGGGCCACGACAACACCGCAAGACCATCGACTCAACTGATAAAAAACTTAAAAGAATACAAGACAAAACTATCAAACCACTAACCTCTCAAATTTCACAAGATAAATTACAACGGTATGCGAGATAAGTTCATACATTCCTATTTACCTAAGTAAGCGCATCTGCGAGGGGTGAGTAGACACTGGAGAATGCAGCACAGGCCCGCTCGTCACGCAGAACGCCAGTATACTGCGTGAAGACGAGGGTTCTCGTAAGACAAATCGTTGCAAGAAGATTTGTTAGTAGCGGTTGTCAAATAATAACGAATATAGCAATGAAATTTTCACATAATACACACAATTGTTTTTAAACTAAAGAATAAGCACATGTGAACTTTATGGTTCGTCCAGTGTTGAGACTTTGAGACGAACGGGTAGATAAGGTTAAGATAAAGGTTAAGTTTAAGTTCAAGTTTTAGGTATATTACCGGACTTTCAATCAAGAAAATAGTCAGAGGCAAGGAAGGAGCTCAAATTTAGAGGCGTTACAGACACCCCTATATTAGCTTGAGCTCTCAACCGAAAGTTAATTAGTTTAAGCGAGAGGTAAGTTGAAGTGGTCCCCGAGGTAACTCTCAAGTAATTCTAAGTAAGATAATTAAGCGAAAGCCGGCAATAGGAAAGATTCAATCGCACACACAGGCACACAATAATGAGAATGAAGGGTAGAAGCCTAATAATCAGATGAGACTGCGGCGACGTGTAGACGTGGGTCCCAAGAACGTAGATGGCGGTGACATGGGGCCGAAGAACGCACAGGTGATAGCACAAGCCGGTAAAATCGATTCACGATTTAGAAAGTACGTAAAAGGCTCGTAACGGAACCGTTAAAAGGCACAAAGGACACTACACACTCATGGGTTCAGGAGTGCGACTAATACAAATAAAGGCAGTAAAACGTGGTTAAGCGAACAGTGAAAATCAGAAAAGTAAATTTGAAGGATATGTCAGTTATCGATTTTGTAAATTTCGATGCCTTAGCATAGTTAATTAGGCCGAAATAAACAAGTTTTCTTCTGTGCACTTTCCGTCTCAAATGAGTATTTTATTATTTATAGCGGTAAATGACTTACCGCAACTCCAGTGTTTGAAGCGGCAAGTTATTCAAGAAGCACGTCGGACAGCAACACTGCAATGCGCACTTGCTTCCAGCACGAGCGTCATCAAAGACAAAACCAAACCTACCGCTATACCTCGTTAAATACTCATTTGACGAAAAAAGTGTATAGAAGAAAAGTGGTTTATTTCGATGTTATTACCATGATTCAAGCAACAAAAATTCGAAAATCAATGAGTAGCTGTTTATTCGAGCGCATTCGTTATCAAAGACGAAACTAAACTTACCGCTATAAATCGTAAAATACTTATTTGAGACAGAAAGTTCATAGAAGAAAACTTGTTTATTTTGATTCAATTAATTAGGTTCAGGCACCAAAAAGTGGAAAATCGACAACTGACATATTCTTCAGATTTACCATCAGAAGTATCAAATTCAAAAGTACCCAGGTTCGAAATGTATTAAGTTCAAAAGTATCAAAGTATCTGCCTGGCTCTGTCCTGCGACCTCCAACCTTACTGCCGGGCTGCGTCGCTGGAACTCCAAAGGTGCTAAACTTGAAGCGCCTCTCAGGCTACCCTGGAGAGGTTCGTGAGGGAAATCCACACATTATTGTAAAATCGCGAAGCTTAAATTTCAAAACCAAATGTCATGCATTTCATTAATCACCTTGATTGGAAATAAACTATTTTCTTTTCTTTTCTCTTATGTGTCAGAGTTTGTAACGTTACTAACGACGAGCAGATGCAAAAGCGAAAAACTGTGAATCTATGCGCAAATGATTTTTGGAACACAAACAAGTTTTATGTATCAAAACATTTTAATTTTTTACCATAACATCGTCTTTTTTGTAAACATGAGTTATCGATTTCACCCGGATACAAAATGTTAAATTAATATCAAAACGTAGAAATATACGATAATCATCCATTTCTTTGGCATATGAAGCCAAATCATGAGCACTCGGATAGGAAAAGATCGATGGCAGAAGAAGTTGCATCAGGCAACTGATCATGGGAGACAGCTTTTACTGCGTTCATATACAAACTAACATAAAAACAGAATTATCAAGGAGGGTAAAAACATCTTTCAAGAAGTCATCTTTGTTTAAAAATAAAGCTTTCGAGTACTACTACACTCATCATCAGTATCTGAAACGGAAAAGAAAAATAAACTTTACATCAGGAATTACAAGAGCACACATGTTAGTGAACAAAACTTAATTAAGAACTTGAAGAGGAACAGATGAATCAGTTGCGTTTAGTGTTGGTTTAATCTGATGAATAAGGATGCTTTCTAATAATCTTATATCTTGTCTACTACTGTGCCCTATAATTTCAAAGTTATTCTGATTGATTGGGTGACCAGCTAAATGTGCATGATCTCTGATACTACTATGTAATGTTTGGTTGGTAGCTCTACCAGTACGTACGTATAATTCTGTTTTTATGTAGATTACGTTTCCCTAGAGATAAATACAAACTAACAGTATGATCGGTGATGAAACATCTTTCGGGAAGATATGAAAGGAGCACATGAACAATAACTGGTACAAATCTTAAACAAATAGAAATCATGAAATTGTGCCGCAAGAGCTAATAGCTTCTAGAAGTTTCAATCCTACGTTGACTTTCACTGCACAAATTGAGTTGAACAAGGTTATCATGTGATACTAAGTATAATTTACTTGAAGGAAGCTGAAGTCCTCATTTCTCAGTTTTAAAACACTGTGCTGGAATTTCAAACTTTCTCATAAGGTGCGAAAGTATGTTATGTTCACAAACTTATAACCGCGGACTGGGATAGTTTATGACCCAATAAACAACATTTTTAGATTCTTCCTCTGAAACGGTGGCGCTAATGAAACGCTAACTAATAATATTAGTTGAACAGAGGCCAATATTTTATTTGAAAAGAATGCTCCACCTAGTGACAGATACAAATCCCCAATGAAGATTTGGGAGGCAACATTGCTGTAAAGGATTTATTTCCATAGATATCCCAACCAATGGTTAGATTGTTGCGCAATTGTCTCCTTCAAGATGACGCGCTGACATTGGTCAGCTCACTGGTGTAAAAAAAAAAGCCTATGCATGAGAGAGGTAGGTAGAAAAACTGTTTATTCACTTTAATGCACCCGTAAAAGAAGTGTTACATCGCTTAAGTTTAGTTCGAAAAGTAATAGAAGATCATCAAACTTTCTTTTCAGAGAAAGATCGTCAAAAAATAATTCAGCAACGGGAGAAACGATGGAGCACCAAAGATACGACTTTAAATCGTTTCAGCAATTGAAAGATTCAAAAGCAGCACCAAACGGCATTTCAGTTATGGTTCAGAAATTTTTCAATATAATAACTTAATTGGTGTAAATTATTTAATGTAAATATAGAGGCCCAACGCCTAATGAACAAGTAACAGTCGAATTAATTCTAGTATCAGAATTAATTACAAACTGTTACCTCAAATTTCACAGTGAAATCTGGTGCAGATTCAATTTTATGTAGGGCCTAGTGTGATGTTGAAGGTGGAAAATTTCGGAGTTTCATTTCTCATAATCCTCACGCTTTCCAGAAAAGAGTATGGTTCTCGAAGTGACGGAATGGGTGAGTGAGCACAAAGAAAAGATGGCTTTGTTTCAGCGTTCAGGTACATGGTTTCAAGTGCCGACCATGGGGTAAGGAAACGAGAAATAGTCAACCCTTAAGAATATCCATGTAGAACAATGTGAATAAAGAGCTCCTTCAAAATGCAAAGCTGTCTCCACTGAGTGGCAGGGACAGCCACTGATAAGCGCCAATTCTTCATATCACCATGACAATGTCAGACAGCATCAGCGTGTCTTCTCATGTTGAGTTCAATAATCTGATACAAACATCGAAAAAAACATATTTTATTCATGTCAGACGTTCCCAGCACTGTTTAAGATCCCAGCATCGTCGTGGGATGGCTTGCTTGATATCAAGAAAGTGCTTACATTCCTCTTCCGTTTACAGAGAGGAACTACCAACTTATCTTTGATACTCACAATGAGGCATTTTGGAATTTGGTTACTTGTTGGTCCAAGCATGATCGAGTGACGCAGCAAGCCATTTTATGCACCAGAGCAGCGGTTCTTAACCTGTGGGGAATTCCCCACTGGTAGGGAATGGCAGAGTTGCCGGGTGGGGAATCTCGTGCATTTGTTTCCACCCTCAAAATATCGATAGTATTTCAAAATCTAATACACTACATCCAAATGTCGACTTACTTTACAAATCAAAAACATATCCAGATTGTTTTAGTTACAAAAACAACCATAATGGGGTATTGTATGAACTGTTTAGGAAAAAGTGAAAACTGCTGGGTTAGGAATGCCATGAATAAGTTGAAGGAAGATGCCGTGGGGGGGGGGGGGGGGGGGGGGGATGCTCCATTTCCCACCGATGCTGTGGTGGGGAATGGAGAGTTGGCTCACTAAACAATGGGGAATTGGAGAAAAAAGGTTAGGAATCACTGCTTTAGAGCATAGCTTTGACAAAGGAAGTCGGTGAGTCAAGAATTGAGTTCTCAAAACGACAGTTTAAAATGAGCCAGTTCAGTTAACTAACAAGAGCATGCAAGGTATATATTCACACACAGTGTACATATATAATAAACACACACAGTGTATATATGTATATAATTTATATGAGCTTAGAGGTTTGCAGCTCACATTTTTTAAGCCAAGCGCGCTAAGGTGTATAATTTATTTCCTTTTCCATGCTTCCTTGGTAGGATATTTCCGTGTGTATATGTCTTTACTATACAGAAACTTTCCAGCAATTCAACATAATAGAGGTGATCTTCATTCTAACAATTTATCACCAACTCAACCAGACTCACGTCACCTTTTAAAGCTCTTACCAGAATTTAGATGATAAGTTGTGATATTCCAATGTGGTAAAGTGTGAAACAATGATTACACTGTAACATTTTCCATTTTTCTTTCAATATAAAATCAAATGCGTTCACTTGCTTTAATAATTGTGAAGCTATTTAGTTGCACTTATGAACTCAACACATTTTTCATATGATCGATTTTATTATTGATTTTGCATCTAAACAACCAACTACTGAACATTGAACGTTGCATCAACTTACGACGTCTCTCCCAACAACGTAGTTACTATTAGTGATTTTCATTTTAATACACTTCTGGGCGGCGATTTTTTTTATTTCACACATGTTTTTTGGCACACAATCTTTAGGAAGAGGTCTATTGCCAAACTGTTCTTACTCTTAAAAATGTTTCTCATGCTAACTTTTCCTCGCCTTACGATTTAAAAGTCAAATGAACAAACTTTTTCAACAGGGACCTCTTACACATGGCGATAGTCTTTGCCTTATCTTTATGGGAAATAAACTGTTTTTCTTTTTCTTTCTTTTTAATTTTTTCTTCGAAAGTTTTCTATTGTTGTAGACAAATTTCCTCCATATTCCATTTCTAACTCTAATTTTAATTGCCTAAGACGATAGCTTGAAGGTAGGGATACAAACGGTCAAGCTTAACCTGTCACCCTGCTCAAGTCTAGGTGTTCGCCTCCTTATCATCGCTAAAACAACCCAGCTGTCAGACAGCAGGGGATGTCGAGTCCAGTTTGTTATTGTTACCCATAATCTTAGGTATTTTCTTTGTGTGTTCAGTTTCCTGTACGGGGCCTAGGTCTGTTTCCCTACCACGATGACGCGTTAGTGCATATACATTAGTTAGCCCTTAAGTGTTATTTGTATTGTATTTCAGTATTCTAGCATTAGTCTGATTACGAAGCTGAATAGCATAAATATCTTGAATGTAATTTTGCGTGTCGTACCATATTATGCAGTAGCTCATGTTAGTACACACTATTTTTGCAAAAGGAAATAAATCACTGTTCTTGCTGAAATGTATCTGTGTGTGTAACAGGCACTGCAAAGACTTTCTGATACATTATTGATTTTCTGAGGGGATAAGAATTTCCTCTCTCCATTTCATACAATCTTTAGACCAAAATGACGCCTCGCCTAAAATAGCGGCTTAAAGATCTATTGGGAGATCAAAATATTCCGCATAGTTTCTCGAAAAGGAAAACGCTGTCACAGTTCGGCGAATCAGGGAACTTCCTGAGGCGCCCTAACGGACTGATACCGGCGCAGACAGTTGCTCGTCTTCCTAACGGTATACCGTAGTACGGCACAAACAGAATTACTTCTGTTGCCCTAGCGGACTAATTACGGCGTAGGTGGTACCCACACAAACCTCACTCTAGTGGTACCACCGTAATTAGGCACAACAGAAATCACTTCTGTTGCCCTAGCGGACTAATTACGGTGTAGGCAGTATCCACACAAATCTCACCCTAACGGTACCGCCGTCGTTCGGCACATTCAGAAACTACTTCTGTTGCCCTAGCGGACTAATTACAGTGTAGGCGGTACTCACGCGAACCTCAGGAAGGGCAGCTGCGCGGAAAAGCTAGTGCCCCAAAAAAAGGTAGCTGCACAGAAGACGGCCCCTTCCAATGAACCCTACCGTCTACCACAAGGCGGTATCGACACATGCTCACACAGTACTCTTCGTTGCGGTCCTTCACAGTTTTTGACAAAAAAGATTTAGATTGCGTGCAACAGTATTCATTTAATAAAATTCCTATCTAATCCTGTTTGTCATACATATTATTCGATACAATTTACATGTTTATCAACCTCGTTTGAACGAGTGTGTTTGGTTGCAAGCGGTCGGCTCTGAAGGGTCAAGCTTTGTTGGCTGAGCCGAGGGCAGTAGGAATTATGATGTGGATCTTGATAGGAATCGAGAATCCATTAGAGTTGGTTGCACGTGAAGAAACTAGGAACTTTACCTTCTAAGTGCGGGTTTCAGCTCTAAATCTCTTGATACCTTCGAGCTCATAAACTACGAGTCATGAATTTTACTTTGTAGTTTGAAGGTGCACGTATACATCCTGCCAGGACTCGTTGTGAAAGTTGAGACCTATCCTGTGACAATCATCGCTGTAGTTAAAGTGCTTGATGTGGTTGCCACTGAGCACATGGCTTTCTTCCTGAGTGCTCAAGATGCAATCTTTTGCTGCCGCCAATGGTACATCTGCGACTGAACGATTTTAAAGATGAGTATCCCATTCATTCCAGTTTCAAGCCGTTGTAGTCAGTTGCATTTTTCAGCTGTAAGAAAAGGCATAATCATCTGAATATATAATTGTTGTATATTAAAATATGCGTCGTTAGAATGTGGCCCTGGTTTTGTGAGTAAGAGCTCCGGAAGCTGTTGTTACGCTCCTACTGTACGAGCTCCGGAAGCTGTTAGTACGCTCTTCCTTTATGAGCTCCGGAAAGCTATAGTTACGCGCTCTTGCCTGACTTCCGGGTACGGCTGGTTTTAAGAGGAGTCTGTAACCGACAGAGAACAGTACACAGATACGTGCGTTCCAGATAGTTTCCTTCTCCTACCTTGGTAGTCTAAAGCTACTGAAACTGTAGTTTGCAGCTACAGCTAAATAAACTTCATGTTGTGTTGAGAAGAAACTACACAACAGTAATGTACATCAAATTGACTCCCTCACAATAAATTTTAAACTTAACCTCGAGTGTATCTATTCCCGTTTATTTTGAAAAGAAGTGAAATGATTGTTCTAAATCGTAACGTCGTTCTGTAGGCCCGAAGTTAAATTTACGTTATTGACATAAACTATAATAATCAACATCCATCACTGCTAAATGACTTAACAGAGTTGCAATTAAAGTTAGTGCAGTAAAATTGCCCAATTCTATGAGTTAAGTTCTTAAAAAATAACACTGAAGCCTGTTAATCATTACAAAGGGAATGCTCGACTTTCTTAACCCTAATGAATATCTAATTTGCAGTAATCATAATGAATTTTGAGAGGAAAATCTGCGAGAGTGAATTTCAATTTCCGAGCTTGTAATGGAGAGTTGGCTCACTAAACAATGGGGAATTGGAGAAAAAAGGTTAGGAATCACTGCTTTAGAGCATAGCTTTGACAAAGGAAGTCGGTGAGTCAAGAATTGAGTTCTCAAAACGACAGTTTAAAATGAGGGCACTAATGTTTTTCTAAAATGTTTAGGGCACTATTTTGCCCGGGCCGGGGCCGGGGTCTGCAAAAATTTTCAAGGCTTGCCGGGGCCGGGGCCGGGGTCAGCCAAAATGGCCGGGGTTGGCCGGGGCCGGGGCCCCGGTCGGTCTATAATTACCCATAAGTAACTCGCCAGCGATACCCGCCCGCACATTGACGCAAAGATCACGTTAAGACAGTTTTATCAAGAAAGGCTAGGTTAGGATGAATTGTGGAAGAATAGGATAAGTCAAATCGAATTTGGAACTGTTTTTTGAATTTATGCGTCATCAATGCGCTCATGAAGTGTCGCCAACGCTTCCAGTAATTATACAGACAAAAATCAAACGTTCAATGCTGTTGTCTCGGGAATTTGGTCTCTCTTCAGAAAATAAAAGAACGAGTGGTTTCAACCTTCAAGAAAGAGATAGGAAACATTGAAGGAGGAAGGGAAATGGCGCACATAGGAAAACAAATACACAAAAATAGGTGAGAGTGATATAAGGGAATAACGAGGATGTGTCAAAAAGTTTCATATATTTTGTGTAAAAAATGTACATCAAAAATTAAGCGCATAAAGCATGCTACAAATTGTAAAGACGGGAAAATAAAACAAAAACACGAGTTGCCAAAGTAAGCACCGAATGAAATAAAAGAGCGAACATCTTCTCACCGATACGGACCGCACATCCATCTTCACCTTTTTCACTACAAATTAATCCGAGTCAAGTTCAATTTAATCCAAGTCAAGTTCAAATTAATCCAAGTCAAGTTCAAATTAATCCAAGTCAAGTTCAAATTAATCCAACCCTCAGCTGAGTTAAAAAATGACATAATAATTTGTTAATTTGAGTTTTTTGTGTTAAATATTTATCTATTGGATGTGATGAGCAAGACTGGTTTCGAGGATTTATTTGCACTCATAGATGTTTATATGCGTGAAATTCCACTTTACCACATATATGAAATCATAAACATGCAAATACAAAATATTATATTATCATTGGATGATATGTAGATTTAATCTTTATAAGAAATATAGCAACGAAGTCTGTTTTTGCTTGCTCAAACGATTCTTGTAAAAACAAGTTTCAATATTTTCATCGATCGAGATGATATATTTGCCTAGCCTATTCATTTGAAGGGATGGCACAATTTTTATTGCTATTGCAGGATTGTATCTGTGTAGTAATGCAATCATATAAATTGTAATCAAATGGTATCGTTCATAAGTACTCAGTGAATCGCATTTGCTCATTTCTTTTAAAGGTTAAATCTACACATCGTCCAGTGGCAATCATTTGTAATTGCATGCACATATGATTTCATAAATGTGGTAAAGTGGAATTTCAGGCATGTAAATCTTCAAATGAGTGTCAATAAATCCTCGATACTATGCGTATCTGTAACATAAAAGTACCTTTGAACATAATTATTTAAATGGATGCATACTGCCATTAATTTAGAATTATAAAACAACTTTAATGTGTAGTATACTACGAAGTTTTTATAATTGACTTCTAACTGTTACTCTGCTCAAAGATCTGAATCACACTCTGCCTCATGATGCTGGATACTTAGTACATTTTACGACTGCTTGTTTTAACACTGCAGAAATTTTATGTATTCCTTGCTGAAAGGAAAAACGTTTTTCTTGCTCATCACATCCAATAGATACATTTTTAATACAAAAAACGCTCAAATTAACGAGAGATTTATGTCGATTCTTAACTCAACTTGCAGCTGGATTACTTTGAACTTGATTTGGATTAATTTAAACTTGACTTGGATTAATTTAAACTTGATTTGGATTAATTTAAACTTGACTTGGATTAATTTAAACTTGACTTGGATTAATTTGAACTTGACTTGGACTAATTTGAACTTGACTTGGATTGATATGAATTTCATTTGGATTAATTTTAACTTGACTTGGAGTAACTTGAAGTTGATTTGAATTAATTTGAACTTGACTTGGATTAACTTGAAGTTGATTTTATTAATTTGAACTTGACTGGGATTAATTTGAACTTTACTTGGACTAATAGTTTGAAATGAATAAAGCGTAGTGTGCCCGGCTACCCGCACATGAAAAATTCACGTGTCTTTTAAACAAATTTAAAACGATTGATCAAGAGATTTGCAATTTCATTGCAATCCTGAAGAACATTCAGTCACTGAAAAGAAAAAGCAGTGTCTATGCTACCATCCAGTGTAATTATAATCCAGTGCGCAGTTATTGACATGAAAGAATCTCGACTTGGATAGGTCCTAATATCAGCAGTTATTGAGAAGACGCAATTTTTGTTAACGCTTTTATATGTATTTCCTCTGAAATAGCAAACTGAATTTGGATACTGAGGTTCGGAATTAGTCTTGTTGTAATCACCATCTCTGATGGAACTTGAAACTTCTTATTCAAAAACCCTACAAAATTAAAAAGTTTCCTTTTCCATATGGTCGTAGGGATTGAGCGCGTCACAAAGCCAGTAAATTAACAATTTCTCTCTATGTATGTATTTGGTCGGTTCTGTTTGGCTCACAGTTTTTAGATTGAGTAAATGTTTCTTTTGAAGTCACCTGTTTGCCAGTAGACGAAGACGACTTGCTACAATAGGCAGTTTTGTCACTGCTGCAACCAAAACTGTCTTTGTTTGTTTTCAATATATACATAGACATTTGGTTTTTCTTCTTGTTCGGTATGTTTCTATTTTTCAATTCTTTTTCGTTGTTTGGTTTTTCTGTAGCTTCCAGGAATTGATCATTTTGCATTTTGTGTCGATTTTAGATGGCCCCATAAATATTTAGTTGAGCAAGTTTTCTAAGATGCACAAGCCGCTCTTCGTCGTATATTTGCTTCACAAATGGTGCACGCTTCAATTTCTACACTCTTGACCGATATATAGAAGTAATCCCATACTGCTGACGCACTACTTTTAGTCATTATACCGGGTGTCCCATAAAAATGTCACTGAGTTTTAATTGATTATATTTCCGCTTTAAACTCACATATTTTAATTTTAATTTTTTTACAATGTAGTAAATTTTATTTTCGAATAATTTATGTTTTTGAAAATCGTTTAATAACCACTTTACATTGATCGATTAACTGAAACGGATAGAAAAACTAATTTTTCGAAGGAAAACATTTCAAAACAATATTGATATTCTTCCTCATTTTGCACATTCCAAAAAACCGAACAAACAAAAACTTAAAAAGTAACAAATCAATACATTAAATACAGTTTACATGAAAAAGTAATTTAGTATCCTTCGACTTACCCACCATTTCTCTAAAGGCAAGCACTACTTCTAGCCGCTATCAAACGAAGAGTTTTGCGGATCATTTCACCGTTTTCTTTTAGTTCTTGAAACACTTCAACTCGTTGTCGAAGAATTATTAATGATGAAGGTGATGTTTTGAAAACGCGTTCCTTCACAGTAGGTATTGAAAAATGAAGAAGATCACCACTGGTGTTTTTAAATCTTTTCCTTTGAACAAATAATTAATGGAACATTCTTTTATTGGCAAACATTTTGGAATCTCTGATTCCATCATCAGTGCTGTAAAACAAGGAATAAAATACCTACTGTGAAATACCTTGTGAAATACCTACTGTGAATGTATCGTTCACAGGAAGAGGCCCTAAAATTCTTTGACTACATAAATGGATATCACGCCAAGATAAATTTCACAATGGAAACTGAGCAGAATGATAAATTGCAATTTTTAGACTTTCTCGTAAAAAAACTAATTCAACGTTCACCACCTCTGTTTATAGAAAACCTACTTTTACGAGATTATGTACCAATTTCTTCAGTTGCATTTATATGGGATATATTAAAACAAGTGTCACAACATTATTGCATAGAGCATACCGTATTTCAAATTCTTATAAAATATTTCATGACGAAGTGAAATATATCACAAAGTTACTTGTACAAAATAAATACCCTGTATCTTTAATTAACAATCTGGATAAAAAGTTTTTAGACAAAAAACTTTCACCTCCGTGTACAATTCTGACTGCACCAAAGCAAAAAGTTGTCGTCGAGCTCTCTTTCTTGGGCTATCTTTCAAGGAGATGAGAAAGGATCTTTTATCTCTGATACACTCTCATTTTACTTTTATTGACGTGTTGACATAAATACACACCCAACCGCAACCATAATTCAACATGCATTGAGCCACTAACCGGCGATATGCATTACGTCATCGTGATACCTCCTGACACGGTACCCTAGCCCCAGCCCCAGCCCCGGCCCCGGCCGTGGTAAATTTGATAACCCCGGCCCCGGCTATGACAAATTTGTTGACCCCGGCCCCGGCCAAATTTTCAACCCCGGTCGGTCTATATGGGTAATATCTGATGTCGGTCACTGTAAATTGGCAAACGCTAAGTTTGTAAGGGACGTGGTTCCTGAACGGCTGAAGATGTGCCTCAAGGTATTAGAATGTGGTTCTAGGACGAATGTTGCTCCAGGAAGACTATCTCCTCTTCATTCTGACTGGAACGCTCGTCAATTTCTGAACAACGTTTCTCCGAATAGGTGGATAAGGCGTAGCGGATCAATGACATGGGCTCCATATCTCCAGATATGAGTTCTATGGATTTCTTTCTCGCATGAAATCATTGATGTTCGAAGCACCAGTGTAGTCAGAAATGGATTTGGGCGCGTGGGTAGCAGTCGCGGAAGGTACTATTTTGCACAAGAACCAAGATTTTTGCATGGAGTCAAGCAATCCGTTCGGAAGAGGAACCGGTCCATTGACGCTGGTGGCTGACTTTTCGAATGTTTATCGTAAAATTAGTTTAGATATTTACATTAGATAAATTAATCTAAGCCGCCCTAACCGCAACAAATATATCCCAAAAAGAGGAAGGAGGAAGCACAGAGCTATGGAATCGGGTCATGCATACACAAGGTGTGTTCCCCGACAAGATCCCTTGCGCAGAGAAGAATAATAAAATAAATTTAGTCCACTGATATCAAGGTTACGCTTCAGACCTCAGTGTTTTGAAAAGCATGGAGTTTTGAAACATTTCGCACTCGTGAAAAATTGTTCATTATGCATGTCCCCGTTTATTGTCAAAGTTTGTACCGTTCATTTTTCAACGCCCTCTATCCATCAGGGTTTAATCTGCATCCCCGTAGTATATTCAAGAATATACCAATAACTGTCACCCAGTGCACTAGGCAGATGAAATTGCCCTACTGAGTTGAAATTGTTCGATGGTTCCTTTGATTCATCTTAAAAAGCCGACTTTTCATAGTCGCGAGACGTACTGTAATTTTAAATATTCAAAGTTAGCTTCAGAATTGTCAACAAGCCCAACGGATCCCTTCTGTGAGATGATTTAAAGAAGGCCTGGTTTTTCGAATTCACTTTCGAGATAAGTCACCGTAAATTGCACAGATACAAAAATGAATATGATTAATATTTTTTTGACTAAACATGACTTAGGAAAGAGAGAGAGAGGGAGAAACGGCTCTCTCTATGAAAACGCAAGGTTCGATCTCGCAGTAAAAATTTTTTTTTACCGACTGATGACAGGGGCTTTTAATGGAATAATACTTGGTTCGTTCAAGGGTGGGATATCGTAAAGAGCACATCTTCACAAAGCGAGTGCTGGACGCTCAGGCCCTATAGATAGCTGATAGCGGCAATACAATAAACTACAGACAAACAAGGATCATTGTTGCTGAGGCTTATGCTAGCGCAACTAAAAAAGAAAGAAAGTAAAGAAAAAAGTTTATTTTCAATAAAGATGATACAAAAATTATATCATTGGTTTTTAACTGAAGAGTTAACTGAGATATATATTAATAAAACACAAGGGATCTCAGAAAGATACGTATGGTATAAGAGCACCCCTAAGTGGTAAATAAGTACTCGGGTATATGACATATATGAGAAAAAATATTACACTTCACACGTGAAAACATTAATGAACTATTTCCACGTAGGGCTCGGCTGCAGACAGGTCAGCGGGTGGGAGTAGGGCATAAGGTTCAGTCTACCTAGAATCTCTGCATGTTTGGGTCCGAATGAACTAATTACTTGGAAAATCGAGAGTCTACACAGCTACAATCATAAATGGTTAGTTCTACGAATTTGGAAACCCAAAATTCTATTTTCTAACCTAAGAATACTGAGAGTTATGATTTAAATAGGCTGTACTACGTACGAAGATGTCTGGGGTGGTGGCCTGAGCAAGTGACACTTATTCAAGTCAATTAGTCACATAAATGTGAAATTCTTTACCTTACTATACCTGTGAAAGAGAGGTGTGAACATGAAATAAAAATAGATGATCTCATAAAGCTCAACATTTACAACCAAATCATCATGTTCGAATGAGGCAGGAGGGGACGCTCTAACTGACTCGTACCGGACGTTGACATCCATGGCTTGCACCTACATCACATTCCACCACCCAACGACTCCAAAAACGAAGAAACACCACTAATAGAAGATGCCAGATGTCGGCGACGAGAGTAGGTCATTCTGAAATATTCTTATGTCATTATTTGACTTAGGTTCTTGAGAAATTTTTAAGATTTTAATTTCAACTCAATTAAATAATATCATTGTTTCTACATCAAATAGGACTTCAAGATATTACAATATATTATCATCGATCGACTTTGCTGACCCGTGATGGCGATCTTGATCGTCACAAATCGGTCTCGCTCTCATACGGGGAGTGTCGAGCGTGGGCACTGGTATCACAACCGTGATTGGAGAAGGTCGTGGCTTTCTATCCCGCGAGGGCTTCGGGCATCTTGCTAAAATCCATTTGTTGCCATCAAAATTTGAGTGACGTGCTAACAACTTATAAGAACTTAAAGTTCTGCTCCAATCATCAGCCAGAAGCCTACGAGTTTAGCTAAGTGCCATTATTTACCTGTTTTCCCATGAGCCTTATTAATGCCATCTGATTCCCACGAAGGATCTGTACAAAATTCTGGTGAGGAAAGCAAATGGTCACGATCATCCACTTTTCTGGCTGGCGAGTGAGCCGCACGAAAGATGAAGTATAGCCTTGGCTGGGCCTTAGACGGCAGTTCGCCATCATACCCTGCCGCCACCACTAATCTTTGTCCGAGCTCTCCTGCACCTCAAGGAGGCCTACGTTGCACGCTCAACTTCACCGCCACGGCCACGGCCATTGGAGTCCCAGCCTCGAGAGGTGGGAAGGAGTGGTTCCCATACCTGAGGGCTCGACGTCACTCTTCGCGGCTTTCGCTTCTGATGCTGCGGCGCCGTGTTGTGGTTCGAGGTGAGGCTCAGCCTGACGTTTCACTCGCCCCTTGCTCACTTCCAGTAATAAGTGGATGATCCCATAGGACCGAACCGTTTTGTCTAAACTTTCCCACCAGGTTTTGTGCCGTAGTTTATTCTCATTCTCATTCTAGCAATTTATTCTCATTCTCATTCTAGCAATTTATTTTCATTCTCATTCTAGCAATTTATTCTCATTCTCATTCTAGCAATTTATTCTCATTCTCATTCTAGCAATTTATTCTAAATCTCATTCTAGCAATTTATTCTTATTCTCATTCTAGCAATTTATTCTCATTCTCATTCTAGCAATTTATTCTCATTCTCATGCTAGCAATTTATTCTCATTCTCATTCTAGCAATTTATTCTCATTCTCATTCTAGCAATTTATTCTCATTCTCATTCTAGCAATTTATTCTTATTCTCATTCTAGCAATTTATTCACATTCTCATTCTAGCAATTTATTCTCATTCTCATTCTAGCAATTTATTCTCATTCTCATTCTAGCAATTTATTCTCATTCTCATTCTAGCAATTTATTCTTATTCTCATTCTAGCAATTTATTCTCATTCTCATTCTAGCAATTTATTCTCATTCTCATTCTAGCAATTTATTCTCATTCTCATTCTAGCAATTTATTCTCATTCTCATTCTAGCAATTTATTCTCATTCTCATTCTAGCAATTTATTCTTATTCTCATTCTAGCAATTTATTCTCATTCTCATTCTAGCAATTTATTCTCATTCTCATGCTAGCAATTTATTCTCATTCTCATTCTAGCAATTTATTCTCATTCTCATTCTAGCAATTTATTCTCATTCTCATTCTAGCAATTTATTCTCATTCTCATTCTAGCAATTTATTCTCATTCTCACTCTAGCAATTAATTCTAGAATTAATTCTAACTTCTCTTGTCCTGTGTGCAGGTGCCTGTGTGAGGTCCCGGCACGGACGAAGAGAGCGGAATCTGTTGTTGCTTTTCAATAAAGAAAATATTGCGAATTTGGAAAGGGACAACTTTCCTTTTAATTTGAATATTTGCTTCCTTC
This sequence comes from Morinoia aosen, assembly GCA_030386875.1. Lineage (NCBI taxonomy): Eukaryota > Metazoa > Arthropoda > Malacostraca > Amphipoda > Talitridae > Morinoia > Morinoia aosen. The sequence goes on along the minus strand of CM059564.1, from coordinate 9,781,572 downwards.
AGCCTATAAACCGTAGGTGGAAAGTAAGATTTAAACTCAATTCTCATACAAATCCTTCAAATTTTTGTATAGGATCAGCTTTGAAATGAAAAGGAGAACCAAGGCGTATATAAACATTTTTACTTGTAAACATTTTTACTTGTAAACGTTTCGGAAAATCTGGTTTCCATCATCAGTACTGAAAATGAAGTAACAGATAAAAAATGAAATTAGATGTCTACTACAATAAGAGAACTTCTAGTAACCTCAATAAACATGAAAAATAAAATGCGAGTATAAACAAAAAAAGGGGGAAAAGGTACTGCTAAAAAATATAATCGCACACCTACACACACACACACACACACCCACACGGACACTAAAAACTATAGGCATAACTAAGCTGTTGGGGCAATGTGTAATTTTGCAGCACTTTGATCATTATTCAATTTCGGTTTAACTGTATATATGAATAGTGATTCTAAAACTCTCAGATCGTGTTCTCTATAAGTTTTAGCATGAGTTGAAAAATTTGAGGTTTTAAATGGATGGTCGCACTTAAAACAATGGTCTCGGATTGCAGACTGAGAAGGGCAGGCGTATGGACGACCTTTACGGTGAGATATACCTGAATGTTGGCTGTGGCGAATAAACTGCTGGAGCATTGTGCGACCTACATACGATTGCATGCAACAATCACATTCATACAGATACACACAACCACTTTGCAGGCATTCATTCACACGTTCCTTCCCATGAAATAATGAGGCTATTTTAAAATTGTTCCTATAAAATACACGGACGTCAATAGAGATATAATACGTATGTACCAACGACATGAGTTCTTTCTTCAGTTCAGTATTCAAATAGCCGAGGTAAGGTAAGTTGACAAATACTTTTTCTTTTGCAGCCGTCAGAGTTTAAGGAGGAGAAGAAAGTTTTTTATCTAAAAATGTTTTTGCAAACCTATTAATCAGGTAAATTGGGTATTTGTTTTTAAGAAACATTCGGCGCAAGAATTCAACCTCTTCATGAAAAATTTGATACGAACTAGAAATATTATATGCTCTGTGCAAGAGCGTATTTACACATGATTTCACATATCCCTTGTAAATACAACTAAAATAATTCATTGCAAGGCCCGTAAATGTCGGTTTTCTGTAAACCGATGTTAGTAACGTAGAATTATTTTTTCGAATTAACACGTCTAAAAAAGGTAATTGGTTATTGTGCTCCATTTCCATTGTGAACTTGATATTAGAGTGAAAATTATTGATGTAATGAAAAAGCATCTCAGCCTGATCATGGGAATCAAAAAGTGCAAAGGTGTCATCCAGATATCTGCTATTGAGAATATGGATAAAATGTTTATGTGTAGTTATGACATTGAATCGCTGTATACCAATGTCCCTCTGGACGAATCAATTAATTAAGGTTCTACTTGACAGCATTTACCAGAAGGGGGAGCAAATTCTTAATTACGATAAGGTAGAACTTAAACGACTTCTAGAAATCGCTTTGAAAGACTACTACTTCTTGTTCAATGATAAGGTTTATCAGAAAATTGACGGGTTGGCAATGGGCTCAAGCCTTTCGCCTTTAATTGCGAATTCTTTTTTAGCTAGTCTGGAAAAAACTTTTTAGAGCAATGCCCGCCTGGATTCAAGCCCAAATTCTACAGACGATATCTGGATGACACCTTTGCACTTTTTGATTCCCATGATCAGGCTGAGATGCTTTTTCATTACATTAATAATTTTCACTCTAATATCAAGTTCACAATGGAAATGGAGCACAATAACCAATTACCTTTTTTAGACGTGTTAATTCGAAAAAATAATTCTACGTTGCTAACATCGGTTTACAGAAAACCCACATTTACGGGCCTTGCAATGAATTATTTTAGTTGTAGTTACAAGGGATATGTGAAATCATGTGTTGATACGCTCTTGCACAGAGCATATAATATTTCTAGTTCGTATCAAATTTTTCATGAAGAGGTTGAATTCTTGCGCCGAATGTTTCTTGAAAACAAATACCCAATTTACCTGATTAATAGGAATGCAAAAACATTTTTAGATAAAAAACTTTCTTCTCCTCCTTTAACTCTGACGGCTGCAAAAGAAAAAGTATTTGTCAACTTACCTTACCTCGGCCATTTGAATACTGAACTGAAGAATGGGCGCCAATACCTGCATCGGGTGACGCGCCGTACTCTAAAAAAGTAAAGTAACTGAAGAAAGAACTCATGTCGTTGGTACATACGTATTTCATCTCGATTGACGTTCGTGTATTTTATAGGAACAATTTTGAAATAGCCTCATTATTTCATAGGAAGGAACGTGTGAATGAATGCCTGCAAAGTGGTTGTGTGTATCTGTATGAATGTGATTGTTGCATGCAATCGTATGTAGGTCGCACAATGCTCCAGCAGTTTATTCGCCACAGCCAACATTCAGGTATATCTCACCGTAAAGGTCGTCCATACGCCTGCCCTTCTCAGTCTGCAATCCGAGACCATTGTTTTAAGTGCGACCATCCATTTAAAACCTCAAATTTTTCAACTCTTGCTAAAACTTATAGAGAACACGATCTGAGAGTTTTAGAATCACTGTTCATATATACAGTTAAACCGAAATTGAATAATGATCAAAGTGCTGCAAAGTTACACATTGCCCCAACAACTTAGGTATGCCTATACATAGTTTTTAGTGTCCGTGTGGGTGTGTGTGTGTGTGTGTGTGTGTGTGTGTGTGTGTGTGTGTGTAGGTGTGCGATTATATTTTTTAGCAGTACCTTTTCCCCCTTTTTTTGTTTATACTCGCATTTTATTTTTCATGTTTATTGAGGTTACTAGAAGTTCTCTTATTGTAGTAGACATCTAATTTCATTTTTTATCTGTTACTTCATTTTCAGTACTGATGATGGAAACCAGATTTTCCGAAACGTTTACAAGTAAAAATGTTTATATACGCCTTGGTTCTCCTTTTCATTTTGAAAATAAGATTTCCGAAAAATCGACCTATCAGCTCAATTATTCTTAATAGGATCAGCTTTGATGCATAGACTTACCTTTTACGAAGTAGGTACATCTTTGATGTGCAACGTAATTCCGGAATTCCTTCCTTTTAGGTACTAAATCCTCGTTGTTCAGGTTGTCTTACTTGGATGCAGTTGCAAGTTTTAGCTGGCGTTATTGAAGTTGTTAATGATACAAACGCTACCTTACGCTAATAATCACGCTACCTAATGTCTTCAAACTTAAAAGTCTTGAAAATACGGTGAATCATGCTGTAGGATAAATTCAATAAGAACTACAGATGAATTATTCATTTTATGAATGATTAATGAAATAGTGGAGTGAAAAGAAAATGGTCACGATGGCGAAGATAAAAATATAATGCTGGAATAACAATAACCGGAACCGACGCGTACCAATTGGTGCCGAATCGGTGGGATAAAAATATCCACCTAAAAGTGCATAAGGTAAGGTTGTAGGCTAGTCGGCAGACAGCGCCTCTGACACAAAGTAAACAAAAGCATGATGCTATAACTTGTACAACATATAACTTTAAAACTCGAGGTGAATAAATATTCTGTGCCTAGTATTTGACAATGACTCGTACGTGGTTAACAGTACTGAATGCTTCCAGTCCCCAAAATAATAACTAACAAAATTAATTAGTGCCATGGTCTGTCTATGCACTTGAACTGAGGTAAAATTTATTCTAGCTCTATGTATCTGAGCCACTGAATGATTTGACTAACAGGCACTAAGTTATGAATAAGTAACTTAATATAATAATTCGAATGCTCTGTAGGGTTTTTCAACCGGAACACAGGAAATAACGCACAGAAGAACTCGAACTTTTAATAATTCAAACTTTTACAACATGACAAAATTCCTAACGCTAAGCTCCCAATTAGGAGAATTCACAGAATTAAATGGTCTTCATAGTGGCAGAAGACCCAACGAGTTCTGCCGCGTATCTTGTTACGTCTTGATCGACATTTAACAAAGAGAGCTGGAGGCCATTATAGTTCCGGTACCTCCCAGCCCAACACAGAACTGCAATTTAGTAAGGAGGAAAGAACTAGTGATTAAATGAGGTACCACCGCGTCAGATCATATAACACTTTGACTTCATTTTTAGAAAGTTTCATTAGTATTCACATACGAACCTAGGCACTACCCAGAATCGAAGAAATTAAATTTGGAGATGAAACAGACGCTGGAGAAGAGAAGTTAGGCTTGGTAAACCAAACAAAGTGGCCTCTTAAAGGAGCATCCCATCCAGATCACGCTCGCCAAAGGATTCTGAGGGAGAACAAAAAGCCACAACAGAAAACTAGAACCTTTTCGCGTTTCGCGTATATAGGAAATCTCATATGACCACCGGCTCACCTTGAAATAGTGCCTAAATCACTTATGATTTCAAGAGGGCACCGTAGAGCCACGGGTAGTATGATAGTGAAAATAGTTTTAGTAGTTTAAAGTCACAAGGACCGAGTAGTTTAAAGTCGCAGGGAACGAATAGTTTAAAGTCACAAGGAACGAGTGATTTGAGAGTCACAAGGACCGAGTAGTTTAAAGTCGCAGGGACCGAATAGTTCAAAGTCACGAGGAACGAGTGATTTGAGAGTCACAAGGACCGAGTAACTTGAAGTCACAAGGACCAAGTAGTTTGAGAGTCACAAGGACCAAGTAGTTTGAGAGTCACAAGAACCAAGTAGTTTGACAGTCACAATTAAGGACCAAGTAGTTTGAGAGTCACAAGACCAAGTAGTTTGACTGTCACAAGGACCAAGTAGTTTGACAGTCACAAGGACAAAGTAGTTTGAGAGTCACAAGGACCAAGTAGTTTGAGAGTCACAAGGACCAAGTAGTTTGACAGTCACAAGGACCAAGTAGTTTAAGAGTCACAAGGACCAAGTAGTTTGACAGTCACAAGGACCAAGTAGTTTAAGAGTCACAAGGACCAAGTAGTTTGACAGTCACACGGACCAAGTAGTTTAAGAGTCACAAGGACCAATTAGTTTGACAGTCACAAGGACCAAGTAGTTTGACAGTCACAAGGACCAAGTAGTTTGACAGTCACACGGACCAAGTAGTTTAAGAGTCACAAGGACCAAGTAGTTTAAGAGTCACAAGGACCAAGTAGTTTGACAGTCACAAGGACTAAGTAGCTTAAGATGGTTAGAAAAGAGGTTGCGAACATGCAAGATAAATAACTAAACAAAAAGAACAGAAAACGCGATTGCAATCACAAATTGAAATAGAAAAGGAAAGGCGATCACATACTCCCTGACAGGTGCTACGCACAAGAGGCCAAGAACCTCCTCACAGCGCGGTTCAATTCAATCTCATTTGTCACAGACAAGGCACCTGTCGAGCTTAGTGTTGCCACAAGCCGCAACTTTAACGAGATTTCGCTTGAAGAAAATTAGCGACTTTCAAAAAAACATTTTAAATTTATATTTCTTACAGCTCTAAAACAGCAGTCAGTCACTGAAAATGTGCTGGGAGCTAACTCAAGCATGGCTTCTGGGAATGCTATGCTGAGACAGTTCATAGCGACATTACCAAATGGGCCAGAAACTGCTCACTCACCATCGTTGAGTGTTTATAAATAGCTTTGAGAAGAGTTAAAGTCCCTAAATCCAAGTCTGTCTTTTTGCAACCAATATAAAACCGCAATCATAAGCTTATCCTAAAGGCTCAAGCGGAAGTTATAGCACTTGCACTAAGAGTAAAATAGAATGCGTTCGAGTTTTTAAAAATCAAGCGGATCATTCAGCGATGCTGCCTCAATGAGAGCTAAAAATTCTTGTATCCGGTAGACGTGACACCATAACATGCATACTCCCAGTTGTAGTAGCAGAGGGAGTAAAAAGAGTAACTAGTGCCGCGCATGGTGTCGCTCTCGTCTCTCGCCGCACACCCAGTTCTTGCAGCACCATAGGGCAAAAAATTTGGGAATTTCTGCTGTCACAGCTCGATACTCTTGCTTAGCAGGCGTAATATCTCGATGAGTAAAAAAAGTGAAAACTAATACAAATAAAATACGAAAACACTCGTACAGGATATCAGTTGCACGGTGCGCAAGATTCCACCAATAAAAACACTACAGAAAGGTAAAAAACGAAAGGCGTACCTAATTACAAATCTAATACTATCACAGACTCCTGTATGAAGGGTTTCTGGTTCTGCGATGGGTAACTTGGGATGCTACTGAGATGCTTCAGCTCGCAAAGGCTCACTGACGAGGCCAGACACTATCAGCATACCATATCACGGGATTTTCGTTTGTGTTAAAAGAATAAAGAGATTTCGGGCTCGAGGAAGGAATTTAAACCTCCCAGGATAGGATAGAGGAACCGCGAAAGGAAAATGAAAATGTTACACACAGAGGTAGGCCAATAGACGTGTGACCGTTGTGGATAAATAACGACAGAGCATTATAGTATAAAAAAATTTCATTCTAAGAACAACTCATCAACAAGGTAACACATAAAGCAATCTAACATAATTGCATAAAGGAAAAGGTAATCAATTACGAAGTACAAAATCTGAACTTTAAGTGAAATAAATGCGCTACGTTGTTAGCCGTCTCTGAAGCTTTTCGTACTTTCATTTTTGTTTCAGAATCAGAGAAGCGCTATACTTTAACACATCGTAAAAAACATCCTTAAAAACTTAGACCCTAAATTCATTATTCAATTTTATTTTTCGATTAGAACCGAAATTTTTGCGTTAATATGAGCATCATTTTTTTAATTGAAAATTAAATCCTTACTCGTAAATCTTTCCCTCAAATACTGCGTTTGAAGATTAAGAATTTGTTTGATAATAATTGAGAAGCCTAGATCGATGAAATGCACATAGTTGCGCTTCAAAGCTCTTCGTTACTCACATTTTCTGCACTAACTCGAATTACAACACTGCTTATACGTCGCAAAAAAAAACACTCCTGGCGCAGTTTGATTGACTCCGTAATTTTAAAGTAAATTTGAACTGGTGAAACTATAATTTGGCTGTAATTATTTTAGTTAAGCTACCAGGAATAGGTTATAGGTTATGTGCTTGCGGTGGCACAGCGGTTAAGGGACTTGTATGTTGGAAGTCGCGGGTTCGTCCCCCGGCGCTGGCGCTGCGATTTTCCCTGTTGGATATAAGGGAAAGCTCAAGCACAATACCCCACTCGACCCAGGTGTCGGAAATGAGTACCGGCTTTACGGGGGAACCGTCATGGTGTCCTATATATAGGGTTAGTTATAAGACATTTGAAAAACCAATGCTTAAGATCATTTGTATCAGGCTTGATTGGATATAAAGCATCCCAAAGATGCCGAGGTTTGTTTTCTTTGTTTATAAAATCACGTACCTCTATTCATGTGACGTTTCGCGGTATCGCCTACGTTTCGCTCTTTTTGAGTATGTTGAACGACTGGGTTCTATAGTACTTACGTCCGGAAAGCTATTTATATTGTGCTGCATGTTAGCTACAGCAGACCGATGAACCTCTCGTGCTATTAGGCCTCTCTGATGAACGGCTGTTTCGTCCACGTAGCCCGACTACTGACGCCAACTTGTGTTGCTACTCATTACTTCTCCCACAATGTCTTACTCAGGGCAATTTCTTAAAATCCTAATGTTGCTTTCCTAATATCGTTATTTGAATTTCATAATTTTCAAGTAAGTTACTTGATACCGTAATACCACACCAGAGCGGATCTGGGATTTTTTACGTATTTCCAAAGAGCACGAAGCCCTTAAATGCGTTGAAGGACAACCCCTTCCTCGCAGTCATGTTCTTTGATGGAATTTCACTTTTGTTGTTCCTACATGTAACCAACTTCAATATTTATTTTAGTCTAATTCTAAAGTACGTTTACTTCATCTTTAATGAGCAATGAATGTTCTTCTTCACAGTTCTTACTAATGAAGAGCAATGTGATGAAAAAAAACTGTGTTTACATAGGTATTATGATACTGATGTGTAATTATCAACTAAGATGTTAATGTTAAGATATTTTAAAACCAATGTTAAACATTTCATATTTTAACTCTATTGGAAATAAACTGTTTTTCTTTCTTTCTTTCTTTCTTTCTGTTTTTTTAGTTTCAAAAGAAAATATAACTTGCATGTTTTTTTCCGGCTTCTATTAGTAAATTTTTAACTGTACTACGCTTCCAAATACATAAACCAATTCGAGTAAAAGATACTAAAATACAAGTGGGCAGAAAGTCTGGTGAATATGCCAGCGTCCTGCTTCTAAAAATAAATCCATGTCGGTTATTTTCAGGGACAAGTTCGCTAAGGGCAAAAGGGAAGAGCATTCTGTTATTTCAGAGCCTTTGTTCTTCCAAAACACACTGACGCAGACAGACATGACTATATCACTCTGCCTTGGTAAAGAAGCATAATGTAAATTATAAGCAGAACAGTAAATCATCTCCTTTGAAATAATTTAGTTATTCTCATTGTGCAAAGCATTGCAAAAGCGCAGGAACAAACAGAGATGCTTAGGAAATATTCGAGTAGCATTCCACCGGAGGAGAAGGAATGAGAGTTACTCTGTGGCGTAGGGAGGTGTATGTAGGGGGTAGCTGAGGGGATCAAGGGTGGGGATGCTTCATTACACGCAAACTTTGTGGGCATAGCTAGTCTTCAAAATATGAATTATACTAATTCAATTCTAAAGTGAGGGATGTACGACACTAAGGGATAAGGGTAACAAATATACCTAACGAATTTTACATGACCACGCTCATGAATATTTCTTATTATTAAAAGTTATTTCTTATAAGTTTTTCTTATTAATAAAAATGTCTATCTTGCGTGCACCAAAGCACGGGCTGAAACTTACTCATATCGTAAAATAAACGAATCAAATTTAGAAGAAATGCGCACCGTTCTAGAAGATTTAATGCCAACATTGCACATCACCCAACAAAACAATAATGCAAGGAGCATTGATGAATCAGTAGTAAAGTTGACTGAAACAATAATGAACGCATACAATCAGTGTTGCCCAATTGTAACTCGTACAGTTACCCCGAAAAATAAACAAAAACCCTGGATTACTAGAGACATCGTGATAAATATAAAGAAACGCCAAGCGTACCTAGCCCTCCTTTGCGACGGGCGAATATCTAGAGAAACATACAACCGATTTAGAAACTATGTGACAAACCAGATAAGAACGTCAAAAAAGAGCTACTTTACCCTCAAGTTTACTCAATTCAAAGCTGACGTTAAAAAGACTTGGCGCCTCCTTAACTCTTGTTATAAACCGAATAACGCCGATAAAAAGAAAATTGGATATATCACTCAAGATAATGTAAAATACCATGAGAAGAATGAAATTGCTAATCTCTTCAACAACTTCTTTGTAAACGTAGGGAAAACTATAGCCAATGGTATTCCAAGTGAACCTACTGATCACCTGGAATTTATGGATCATATTCGAGAACACAACTCCTTTTTCTTTACGCCTACAAACTCCTCCGATGTAATTGCGTGCATAATCAACATGAAAAATAAATCGAGTGGGTTACAAACGTTTCCAACTAAAATACTTAAAATAATTGCTGATATTGTGGCCCCGCTGATATCCAATATTATTAACCAGTCTCTCTTACTAGGCACTTTCCCGAACTCCCTCAAAGTTGCTAGAGTAACCCCTATCTTTAAAAATGGTGAAAAAACCTGTGTAAAAAATTATCGACCTATCTCCATGTTACCAATTATTAGCAAGGTATTCGAGAAAATGGTGTATAAAAAAGTGTACTCTTATTTTGAACAAAAATCATTTCTCTATGATAAACAATACGGCTTTCGCTGTAAAAAATCAACAACACAGGCAATATTAAATCATTTACAATTTCTTTGTTCTAATCAGGGTTGCGGAGTCGGTGGTATAAATTTGCGACTCCGACTCCGACTCCGACTCCACCTTTCCAGAATTTGGCGACTCCGACTCCGACTCCGACTCCACCTTTTCAGAATTTGGCGACTCCGACTCCGACTCCGACTCCACCTTTTCAGAATTTGGCAACTCCGACTCCGACTCCGACTCCACTTTTTCAGAATTTGGCGACTCCGACTCCGACTCCGACTCCATTTCTGCAGAATTTGGCGACTCCAACACCGACTCCGCCTATTCACAATTTCGTGACTCCAACTTCACCTATTCATAATTTATAAGATGAATATTTTATTTCTTAACTAGTGTACACATACCGTCAAAAATGACAAGATTCAATACCTTTCTTCAACAAATTTTCGTTTGAGTGGAGTTTCCATGCTTTCAGCTTATTCCAAAGGTAACTTAATTATCTTATAAGAGTAATAAACACTCAGAACACAGCATTTTTGAGCCGCAAGAGAAGTAGTTATAGCCATTCGTGTCGTATCCAAGATACAGAAATTCAGCATTACTGAAAGCAACTGCGAACTTGTGTATGTATATTGTAATATGTAATACAGTACATTGCAATACAGTATATTGTAATATACAATACAGCATATTGTAATACGCAATACCCCGTCGAACTCGGTATTCACGATACAAACTCGAGTATATAAGGCTCTGGTTCGCTCTAATTGTGATGAAAGTGACTTATTATAGAGCTATTGCACAACGAAAATGAGTGTATTAATTGACCGTGAACTGGAACCAAGACCGCCAGTGCTAATTTTTTCCTATCAATTATTCTTAACAGCGTGATACAAAACGTATAAATAAACACACGACAGTCATTCTTAGTAGTAAACGGTTGCAGGTGTTTAAACCTGTGCATATGTTCATTATATTCTTCATTAGCGAACGACCTTTAAATTGACTACAGATTGTTAATAATCAAGATACTAGTGTACATGATTGGTCAAAAATGACGGGATCCAATGGTATCGTTTTAAAAAATCTCAAGATAAAAATGGCAAACAAATATATCCATTGTAATAGTACCTGCGATTAAAATACAGTATTCTCGTACTTGTGCACTGGTAAAACTCGTATCACAGATACGGTCATTAAGCATCTTTAAGAACGTCACAGACGCACACAACAATATTATTATATTATATAAGAAAGTTTTAGCCTCCCTTAATTGCACGACAACGATGTTCTAAGAGAGGAAGAAGGACGGCACCATTTAGTATGGAGTTGAGGGAACGCGGAATCTATGCACAAGGTGCACAGAAACAGGAAGCTAAGAAAGAAGTTCATGAAACAAGAAAAAAGTTGAAGAAGAAAGTAGTAGGTGCTGAAAAACAGGACAGCAGTGAACCGAAAAAAGATGGTCCGTAACAAAACAAAAAGCTATTCTATTTCAACAAAAGGAAGCCTACCTATTTTTTAGCTCAGGCCCTCACATAGTCCTCCTGGGAGCGGTAATTCCCATAGATACAATACCTGTATCCCCCTGAGGGGACGCACACAACAACCAAGCAAACTGTATAACATAATACCTATCTGAATTGTAATTTAAATTATTGTTCGCAAGAGGTTTTTAAAAAATTTGCCATACCTTTTAAGCATTTAAATGCCTTTGAAATTTAAATTCGATGAGCCGCATTTTCTTGACAGTTGATTTGATTTTCACGCAATGTTTTTTACTTATAAACATAAGTGGGCAGATGCCTGGTTTTTCATATTTCGATGGTATTTATGATACTGTCCAAGCAAGCAGATTCCCATTGTAATGAGATAGGGAAGATTACGCACGAGAACATATACTTATCATTGACGGACACCTGGCTTTTTATTATATCGGGTGTCCTGTAAAAATGTCCTCGATTTTAATTAATTATTTCTCAGCTTTAGATTAACATATTTGAATTGCCTTTTTTCACAATGTAGTAAATTTTGTTTCCTTTTCGAATAATTTAAGTTTTTGAAACTCGGTTGAATAACCACTTTACAATGTCCAATTCACTGAAAGGAGTAGAAAAATTAATTGTTCAAAGGAAAATTTTTAAAACAATATTGATATTCTTCCTTATTTTGTAGTTTCCATAAAACTGAACACACAAAAATTTTAAGGAGTAACAAATCATTACCTTATATAACGTTTAAATAAATAAAGTAATTATAGTATCCAACGACATACCCTCCATTTCTTTCAAGGCAAGTGTTACTTCTAGCCACCATTGAACGAAGAGTTTTACCCATTATTCCACCGTTTTCTATCAGTCCTTGAAACACTATTATTGAGAACACTTGAGACTTGAAACCTCTCAGAGGGTTTAAATACTTGGTGGTATGTAGGAAATATCGTTATGAAATTATTCTTAACAGTAGGTATTGAGGAATGAAGAAGAACACCAGTGTTGTTTTTAAAACTTTCCCTTTGAACAATTTTTCTACCCCTTTCAGTAAATCGATCATCTTAAAGTTTATTCAACTCATTTTTAAAAACTTAAATTATTTCAAAAGGAAACAAAATTGACTAAATTGTAAATAGGAGACAATTAAAGTATGTTAATTTAAAGCGGAGATATTATCAATTTAAAAGTCCGGGACATTTTTGTGGGACACGCAGTATAGTATTGATTATATTATTCGTATACAATAAATGGTCAAGTGTCTCCTATGAACAAATTAATAAATAGGTTTAGCTATTTCGTGAGCGTAATCTCTCCTATGTTAGTACAATGGAGTTTTAGGATTTAAAACGTAAGGGCAACTGCTCAAAAATTTATTTCAAATACAGAAGAACTTCAAGGGAACAACAGCAAGTCGTTTCCCGAGATGCGCAAAAAGAGAAACCGTACCCAAGTTAGGCGTATCTTGAGGATTCCAACAGTACGCTCAGCAGCGTCCTCTGTAATATTTTTTATTATAAAATTCCTTTAAAATGGAGACCGAAGATCTTCTTTAACGAAAGGTTAGTTTTTAAAACGATACTCGCTAAAAATAGAAGACACCCAATGGACGCGGCCGGTCATCAGCACGGTACTCCGGTAGAAAATTTTAGAGGCGTTCTGAGTAGAGAGATACAGAGTTTTAAGATGTCTGGTCGCCGACTAGGTGAATATCGTATCTTATTGTAAGATTGCATATAGCACTAAGATTTTAACAATCAATTGACAATTAATTACCTTGAATAATAAGTGCCTATTCAAGAGGCTGCAAAAGCCGGGTCTAGGAGTTCAAGTCGCAGAAAGAGACTGCTTTTTACGCAAGAGAAATAAGTTAGAGGCACCAGACCCATTTTTATTAACAGGACGACATGCTGCCCAAGCAGAGCAAGCTCAAAGATAATTTAATGAGTGAACGCCAAAGCGTCACAAGTAATGTTAATTAAAGCTATTTAAGGTTAATGCAGGTCTGCTAGAAGCGCATACATGCTTAATTATTGAAAGTTAAATTTAAACACAAAAACCGAAAAGAAAAGATGCAGCTGCAAAACAAAAAACAAAAAACAAAATGATCTAATTTCATCAGTTTCAAATTCTTGTCTGTGAACTAAGAGAAGCCAACTGAAGAAAACTTTTTCTTCCACAAAGCCGCCATCAGAAATACGGAAAATATTCAACAGGAAATTTCATTGAACAAACAAAATTGGCTGTTCGTCTTTGTTGGTTGATCTGTCTCAATTTCACGCTCTTGAAGATGCTTAACTACTGTCTCTGTAACGCGAGTTTCATCAGTGCACAAGTATTAGAATATTTTAATTGCGGGTGCTACTAGGATGGAAATATTTCTTCATAGTCCACATCTGGAAGATTTCTATACAGACAATATCGAATCCCGTCATTTATGACGAGTCGTGTACACAATTATGTATACTGAGTGTTTCAGAACACGAGGTAAAAAACTGCACATCAAGTAGAAAATGGCCAATTAAACACTTTTTGCCCTACGAAATTTTCCCCAAAAAATCGGCGTTGGGAGGTATTAGCTGTTCATTGTTGTTAAGGATAAAATTTCATGGCACAATTACTCGCGATATTTATTCTGAATTTACTTTACAAAAATTGTTCAAAATGTGTTCCACCTACATCAATGCACTATTCGAATGTTAGCCTTAACGGCTGCCGAATATTAGGAAACACGTCTGGCATTAAGGTATCTCACCTGCAGCCACTGCAATTCTGGCCACAAGGTCTTCCTCAGACTCAATGGGTGTAGCATAGACAAGGCTCTTCACGTGTCGCCAAAAATTGAAATCGAGTGGAGTCATGTCAGGAGATCTAGGAGGTCATGTAACTAGCACATTTCGCCCGATCAAAGTAAATTCAAAATAAATATTGCGAGTAGTTTATTCATTAAATTTCACCCTTTAAAACAATAAACTGCTAATATCTCAATGTCTCTTTCTTTGGAAAATTTTATGGAAGAGAAAGTTTTCATTTGGATATCTTCTACTTGGTGTGCAATTTTTTGCCTCTTATTCTGAATCTGAAACACCCTAAATATTACTGACAAGTGTTTTCTGAGTAGGTAATGTAGGCATTGTCTACACTGAGAAGCATAGATATGTATCAACAGTTTTTTATTACTAAGTATGCACTAATTCAGTGAAATTATAATAGTTAATTCAATGCCTATACTTCAAATCCCCAAAACTATGATATACGTGTAGATAAGGTAGGCCAAATTTGCACACTACCTTTTCTTCTTTGTATCTACACTATGCAGGGTAACAATGCAGAAAAGGTGTCATATTATTGCTCAACACAATGTTACATTTCGGCTATAATAAGCAAAAGTTGTTCTGCTTTCATCGCAGGGGCCTGACGTTTTCGGAACGTTTTTTTTACGAATAAAAGTCACTTCTAGCTTCTTTGCGTGTAATATGATACTATCTCTTATTTTCGTCTAACTTTTTACTTTGTATTGGACACTTTGTTATTTTAATAAACGCCCAGGTTCTTCTCATTTCGTGTTTTTTGGAGGAATTTTAAACGTTTCCAGCAAGAGAATTTGTACTATCGCATAAATGCAAAAACCATTGCAGCTGAGATAGTGCATTGTTCTCAGTCACAATGTGTGTGTGACTGTAAGTGAAGTTTTTGCTGGTGTGTGTAATTATTTTCATTGCAGCTCGTTTACATCGTATTTTTATTTTTTTTTCAAGTGTCTCAATGCCGATATAGATAACCTTACAACATTTCCAAATCTTCCCTAACAAGAAGTAATTAATTATATAATGCTACAAAACGAATACTATTTCAGTTTTTAAAAATGTATAAACATAATTGTAAAATTCTCCACTTATGCGTATACTTGCTTAGAAACTGGAGAATGATACGAAGATAAAAATTAAACATGATGATGATATAGTGAAATACAATATAACTCTGAAAGAACCAAATTACATTCAAGGAATAACTTGAGAAATGAGCAGAAATTTTTATTACTAATACATGTTAACTTGACTTAAAAACACGGAATCCATATCAATTTTGATAACATGACTTGAAAACTAAAAGTCTTTGTGCACTAGACCATAGCTTCAGGTTTCGGCAAAGACTACTCATTAGCAATGAATCATAACCTAAAGACTAGAAATGTTTATGATCATTATCAATCAATGCATCATTTTGAGCATACAGAGTTACCACTCTTTATGTGAGTACAATGTATTGCATCACCTGAAATGTTCTACAAGTAACTTGCAACACATTTACTACTATTTTCCAGTTCCTATGTATTAATTGAAGGAAAAATGAACAAAACAGAAATATATAGAATGAATTTGCGATGCTTTCAATTATTAACTCCTGCTTTTAACTACAAAATATACATTAATGCTTGGTACAAAAATTACATTTCGCACTCGTAGGTTTCTCATATATATCTGTGCAAACCCTCAATGACTAGATAACATGACGGTATTAGGCGCTAGGAATAAATACGCTGTTTCAAACTCAGAACAAAACAATCAACAAAAACATTGCTTATTTTTTAGATTTTTCAGCAAAGCATTCTAACTCTGTTTCGGTTTACTTTTAGCTTTAAAGAATTATAAATAATTTTTAGCAAAAATTAGAATCGAAGACACCAAAAAATAGCGACTCCAACCACGACTCTACCACATCCGAATGAACGACTCCAACTCCGACTCCGACTCCACCACATTCGGAAAAGCGACTCCGACTCCGACTCCATCACACTTCAGAGTAGCGACTCCGACTCCGACTCCGACTCCACCACACTTCAGAGAAGCGACTCCGACTCCGACTCCGACTCCACCCTAAAACATCCGACTCCGGCGACTCCGACTCCCGACTCCGACTCCGACTCCGCAACCCTGGTTCTAATATAGATAACGGAAAGACTGTCTTCTCTGTATTTCTTGACTTTCGAAAGGCATTCGATTGTGTGGACCATAACATATTACTCTCGAAACTTCATTGTTATGGCATTCGTGGGGTTGCCCATGATTGGTTCAGATCATACCTAACAAATCGGAAGCAATACGTTGTCATTGACGACGCAAAATCGGACCCACAGAAAATTAGCCATGGAGTTCCACAAGGATCTGTTCTTGGGCCTCTCCTTTTTCTGATTTTTATCAATGATATTATTAAATCTACATCATTTTTTAAATTCATACTTTTTGCCGATGACAGTACGCTTTCTGCGGTCCTTCCGAACGAAAATCCCACTACGATTGCGGAGAGTATAAATAATGAACTCCATAAGGTTTCACTGTGGCTTAAAGCTAATAAAATAAGCCTCAATATCGATAAAACAAATTATATTACGTTCTCATACAAGAAAAATATATCTCTACCATCCATTAAAATTGGCGAAGGTGAAATCAAAGAAACCAACTCATATAAATTTCTGGGCATCATAATAGATAAACATCTGACCTTCAAAGAGCACATCACTCATATTAGTTCTAAATTATCAAAATCCATCGGAATCCTGAATAAAGTTAAAAATTTCCTGCCTGAAACAGCCTTACTAATGCTTTATCGAACGCTCATTTCACCATACCTGCAATACGTAATAGAAGCATGGCATGGAACTGATAAAAATAAAACCAATATAATTTTTACGCTGCAAAAAAGAGCCATCAGAGCGGTAAAGAACCTAGAATATAATGCTCACAGAAATGATTCATTCAAAAATTTACAAATACTTAAACTCTCGGATCTCTACAAAATCTCCATCTGCAATTTCATCTACAAAACATTAGCTAATGATGGCGACAATAGCCTTCAACAGTTATTAACTGCGCAAACTGGTCATCACGACCATTTAACACGAAATAAAAGTAAATTCATGCTTCCTTATTATTCAAAGGCCCGCTCGCAACATAGTATACTATTTCTTTGGAACTAAAACCTGGAACTCTATACCTGCGGAGATCCGTGAAAGTAATTCTTACAAGGTATTTAAAAGAAATCTTGAGTCTCACTTCTTATCAGAATACTAGTCGTGTAAGATCACCAAGTCAAATCCTGCCTCCTACATGTCTGGTCCTAATAATGCAGTTTGCCATGAGTAATATCGCCGATTTTCAGTCTGCTCCCAAATCGTTATCGAATATACTGTTAAATATTGTCCATATGACCTATATTGTAAAATTAAACATCAATATCGAGTTCATTATCCTGTTGATCAGTCTAATGCGAAACTAGGCTAAGTGAATTAGGTTAAACATTATTATACGCCCTAGAATAATGTAATGGTAGGATGCCCTAGAAGTCGCTGAACTTATTCGGGCCCACAGGTAGCTATACTCAACTCTGACCATTGTATTAGACTTAAGAAACATTCTACCTCTGTATCTCCTGTGGTAAATAAATTGTTTAAATTGTTTAAAATTGTTTAAATATCGAAAGCCTCGAGAAGGTTTAACATTACGCTGGGAATCTTGGGCGCAAGCACTGGAGAAGTCCTGAACCTCAGGGTTGGGGGCCTATTTGAGCGGCGTCAAGGAATAGGAGAGATTTTTTTGTTACTATAAACCAAGGACGCGTGTTCATACCGCAGTGCAACACCAATACTCTGCACAATGTAGATCCAAAACTTGTTCACCATGGGAGGTACGCAACTAGTTAAAACATTGAGCCTAATTTTATTGAGCGAATCTAATTCAAGGATGATAAAGGAAATATAAGGAACGTTTCATTTAAACAAACCAGTGAGTGCAGCGACGTCATC
Organism: Morinoia aosen; assembly: GCA_030386875.1. Taxonomy (NCBI): domain Eukaryota; kingdom Metazoa; phylum Arthropoda; class Malacostraca; order Amphipoda; family Talitridae; genus Morinoia; species Morinoia aosen. The sequence continues at coordinate 9,763,458 of CM059564.1, read as the reverse complement.
TTAAGTTATTTCAAACATCAGGGACTCAGTCCAAACTTCCAGGCGTTTCAATTTCTTCTTATTTGTATTAATACGGGAATGAGTCTGTCATGTCTATTTAAAATTTAGTTCATTTTCTAAGATGCGAACCGTGATTTCAAAAAAAGTTGGAAGTCATCAAATTCAATTAGAATAGAATTTTCTTCTCAATTGAATGGACCTATAAGTAAAAATTTACATTTTTATGCATAGACAGCACAGCTAACTTCATCATCAATTTATTGATTCACAGGGGAACGAATTATAATGAATTGTTCAGAGCACAAAACTTTATTCTCAAGCGGATGGGAGAGACGTCAAGCGTACGAATGAGAAGATGCCACTAACTCAATTAGAAACGTAAGGGGCTATGCGTATCGGCTGCATAAATTTATTGGTGACAGAACAATTGCTTTCCTACGCCTATGATGAGAGTGAATACCATACTGCAGTTCGAAATGCATGATTTATTATATCGTGAGAAGTGTAGATTATGGGCTGAAACCAAGTCAGCAGCACAGAAGTGGGCTTCAGTCACGAGGTTACGTAAGAAAAATACGGATCGTTCAGTGCTCAATTATTGGAAAATTCATTTCTTAGGAGTGATCAGTGTACGCTCGTCAGCAAGCATTCATTGCGGATGGCGGGACTTCGTGCATCGCGCCTATTGCTTAAATGATAATTTAGTATTCAAAGCCCTGTGTGTAGAATTTACTTTGGCTATAGATTGTTTATTGGGGTCTCATTTCAATTACTTAGTTGTGCTGCATTAGCGCGTTCATTCGCAATTATACCACTTATGCTGTAAAACTCACGTGTTGACTTGAAATAAAATAATGGAAGTCTCTCAGTCAGTCATTATTTTCATGTTTTCAAGTTAAAGAAGCGTAGGAATGTCTATCTCTTATTTCTCGCTTTCTGTGAATCTCTCCTCTCAAATTTTTCTAATTTCTTCCCCTTTATCGAGGGCTTCAATCCACTCTTTGACCCCAGTTTGTCCTCACACTGGTGAGGAGGGACGAAAAGCGCCGCGATGCCTTCAAGTGAAACTCAAAATTCCCTCATTTCTAAACAAGCGCGATGATGCAAGGAAAATCAACTGAACAAACCTCTTCGATTGAAGAAAGCAGGAAAATGAAATCCAAAAAATTTGTAGCACTATGTTATCTTGAGCACACGCACACACACTAGACAACTATCGGCGAAGTACTATTGTAAAGCCATTCAAGGAAGGCACACTATCGAAATTAATTAATTGAAAACTTACGAGAATTTAGCTACTATCCTTTTGAAAATTTGATTGAATTACCACTTAAATTTGTGCGTCCTTGAAAATTGAATAATCTATTAAAATTTGTATGCTTCAAACTTAATTGTTGCAAAATTAGTCGCAATTGTTACGAACAAAGTGGACAAGTTAGAGAAAAGATATTTCTCACTTCTCCTTATTGAGGTATCACGAGCTCGGTTTGGAGGCTACAGCTTCCCCTCAACACAAAGCCTGAAATATAAAGATGTCTGAGCACTTTTTGGCAAGGGGCATGACTTTCATCAATCAATTAGAGCGTGAATATTCACGCGGATCGTCTAACAGCGTTTGAAGCGTAGTTAGATCGTCTAACAGCGGATCGAGTGCCCAACCAAAGAGGGGTTTGGACAACGAACCCTTCAGTGCTACAAATGTTACGAATTTGCCTTAACGACAAATTGAGGGTACTTGGAAAAATTGTATTCTCACAAGGGCAAGAAATAAAGTCAGATGACCCATGGTCCTGGTGTACCAGACGTAATGTCTCTCGGCGACGAGCACACTTGCGAACTTGTGTCTGAGGGAACAGCTTTCGTGAGCCAAAACTTCGGAGTGCTCCTATTGTATTTACTTTGTTTAAATCCGGCCCCAGACTGGCATGTGCTGACGATGTCAACTCGTACACCAGTCCGACTTCTATGATATTTTCACTTACAAAGTATTTAACACAAAAATAAAAGAAATAAAAAGTTATTCACACATCTTATTCTCAACAACTTACAACTCTACCAATCACGTAATAAATTACTAATACTAATCATTTCTGGTCCCAAGAATCACATAAAGTTGTGTTCAGAATAAATCATTTCTAAAATTTACTACGCATTCGATATGAATCAGATGGAAATGTGGAATGAAAGGATTTCCGTCTGACCAAAATGAGTGATACGCGGACAAATAATCGGAAATAATATTTTGATCAAGGGGGCAAGCATTTATTCAGAGGACTTCTAGGCCCAAATGCACTGAAATTATTACAAATATAGTCCGCGAGATGGAGTTGTTGGCCATACTTCATAACACCAGGGACGGCTTTTGCTTGTAGCTCTTATAATAGAAATAATAGAATATATACAGCCCGTACAACTTCTTTTTGTACGTAGCATGTGTGATGTTAATAACAGAAAAGGCTTGCGAGGCGGACACTTAGTTTAGACTTCAGCGCTCATTGGACGGTACGTTACTAGACACATTGCAAATGATGAATATTTCATTCTAAAAAACGGTAGTGTAAAATTTTACAAGAAAAATTGATGTAAAATTTTACATCGAGAAACGACCAACAGCAAATTGTCCTGGGAAGAGAAAATTGATCGGTTTACACGAGAAATTCAAAATGATCTAACATAGATTAAAAGCCGAAAATCTAATTTTCAAATGAATAACAGTTCAACTGCTTAACGTTGGTCCTGCCAGCTTATTTCATACAGTATCTCCATCTCAGCTGTCTGACTAGAGAAGTCCCCCAAGTCAGAAAATCTAGAGAGCGGCACGTGACAGTTCTTTTCACCTAACATATCGTAGAGTATGGAACGTTGATAAAAGTAAGTTTAAACTATGATTTCCGTTACGGAAAAGAATGAAATACTCAAGGTATACGTGTCTTGACTTGTTTATGCGACGAAAACTTACTAAATATTTTTTTGTAGAACTTTTGTTTCACGGTGAATTATTATCGGACCCATCTGTTGCTCCAAACATGTGATTATAGGTCGATGTGATCGCAGCTAACTGGCGCTGGAAAGTTTCATTCCTGACACGCATCTGATCAATTTCATTCCTGAGTTGCCTCACTTCGCTTTCATGCGACTGAGTCATGTTTTCCTTGGCTGCTGTCAGCAGCCGAATACTTTCCTTGAGCTCGAGTAGCTTAGAGTTATGATCAGCTGAGCACTTCTCACGGACTTCACTCAATGATGCAGCTGTTTTCTTGAGCTGGGCGGAACGCTCCTCAAGTCTTGTATTGAGGGAACAGTTCTCCGTGATCCGCTCCTCGAGCTGTTCTTTGAGCGAAGCCACCACGCTCTTTTGCTCCCTCAGCTCGCATTCCAGCTTCAACCGAGAGCTGCTCAGCGAGCCCAGCTCCGCGGTGACAGACGACAGCTCAGCTCGCGTGCTGTCCAGGGCGGCCGAGAGCTGATTGCGCGCCCGGCGCAGAGACGCAGCCTCGTGGTCCCGCTCAGCTGCCAGCTCCTCTTCCTGCGAGAGACGACCAACACGCGCGTAGCGCGCCGTGGAATTTGAAGTAAAATTTATTAGAAACATCACACAATGAACGATAAACATTGAACTACTGCTTTAATGCTTATTTTAAGGGCATTTTTACATCAAGATCGTACTCCAGAACAGTGTTTAACTACCCTTTCTGGCATAAGAGTGCACGATATCTGTTCAAAAAAGAAATACCCTTCGATTTGGATATCAGGTATGAGAGCATTGAGAATTGTATCTCAATATATAGTCGTAATTTTTTCATCATCCTTCTAATAAAAATGAATTAAAATTGCTTGATAGTTTTATTAGTATTAGTTTCACGATACAGCATGCAACGAAAGCGTGAATTCCGTGAGTCAAATGATGCTAATAAGGTATTGGAAGCGACAGGGTCGCTATGTTCGGAAGAGTAAGAATTCGGCCAGCGACAGACATTACTCGTGAAGGAAGGGTGTGTTAGGAAAATGCAGAATATATTTGACTTCCGGGATACAGAGACACGATACAAAAGGCGACCTTGTAAAACGTGAGAGGATTAGCACTCGAGGTAGCTCAAAATAAAAATGGATGTGTGCGCAGAAAGAAGCGTGATGGCCTAGGTTAGGCAAAGTTAGGTTATCGTAGAACATTAATTAACACTACAAATCTTCAAACAACAAACTAAAGATCTCTCATATTTCTTTTTCATGCTGCATTTTTCCCAAAGAGAATTGAAATTACTGTGCGCGAAATATTGCCATAATTTTACTCTACATATCATTCAGGTTAATAATTTCACAATTGCTTCCTTTTTCGGTACAAAGATACGCTTCCCAGTGATATGCGAGCCTCTTTGGTATACTCTTATAGCTGTGTGCAGTGCACATCTTCGTACGTCGGTATGACGTCACGAAATTTCTATATCAGAGTGGCAGAGCATAGAGGTAGAAGCTTCCGTACTGGTAACCAACTAGCACACCCATCGCATTCTGCAGTGCGAAATCATGCCAAAAAATGCAATGTTCCTATATCTCCTGCCGATTTCAAAATTTTAGACTCGGCTTCAACCCCGTATGACTTCAGAATTTTTGAGTCCTTGCATGTTCTTTAGAGTCCTTGCATGTCTACAGCGAAACCCTGATTTGAACAATATGGACAGTTCATACACTTTGAAAATAGTAAATAGGTAGATTCCTCGTCAATACCAGCCTTATTTCATTTCGTACTTATGTATCACGTGTATTTTTTTTGTGCTTCTGTGTTTTGCTTTTGTTTTTCTCGTGTCATACTTTGTATTTTTACTCTCATGATATATTTTAGAACCTACAATTCATTGTACCTTGATCATTTATTTCGGACGTAATTGTTTATTTTTTTCCATTTGAATTTCTGATAGAGGGGGACTCCGGACGTTTTCTTAGTAAAGATGATAAATTTTATCGGAATTTTCTTAATTCTGAAGTTTCTGAACAGGTTACAATCACAGCAAACCACTGACGTGTTCAGGTATAGTAGATTAGTTTAGATGTCAGTTTAAGCCTCCCTATCTGCAGCATAACCGTTCCAAAGGAGAAAGGAGGAAGGCAACATTTAATGAAGAGCTAAGGGAACGCGGAATCTATGCACAAGGTGCTTAGAAACAGTAAGTTGAAAAAGAAGTTCGTGAAACAAGATAAAAGTTGAAGAGAGTACTAGGTGCTGAAAAACAGCACAGCAGAGAACTGAGAAAAAGATGTCTTTAACATAACAGAAACATTTTATTTCAACAAAAAGAAGGCCTACCCAATTCTCAGCTGTGGTTCTCATATTTTCCCCCTGGGAGTATTAATTCCCATAGATACAATAGTTTCATTCTTTGAACGGAAGTAAATAGATGTTGTCTCGTAATGCCATACGCATACGGCTTTCGAATATTTGTATACTCATCAGTGTGCTTCCGTCTAAAAATATTAATTTAAATTAAAAAAATCTCTGAACCTGAGATAATAATCATAGAGTTTGAGTTACAGCGCAGCCCAAACTACACACAAGACTTGAATAACCACAACGGGGTTAAACAGATATTTCTAAGACCACGTGGGGATGGCTCACCTTGGTGCGATGCAAACGACGTTCTGTTTCGATCTCGGAGAGCCGACTTTCAGCTTCCAGTAGTTTCTCTTGGAACTTAGCTTTCGTTGTCGTTTCATTTTCAAATTTTAAACGAAGGTTAAAATTTTCTTCTTTAAGTGATTCAAAAGCTTGCTTCAAAACTTTTAGCTCAGCTATAGCTGAGGTTTGCTGCTGCAGAGCCTCATGCATTTTGTTAAGCGAATCCTCAACGGACTGACGAAGTGAGTCCACCCCCGCATCTCTGGAGTTGGCAGTAAGCGTCAACTCATGCAGGAGGCCACTCAAGTGCTCAACCGTGAGTGCAGTGGGCGCAGGGTTGTGGTCAGCTTCCTCCTCACTAAATTGGCGATCCTCGACAACATCCCTGTTGTCTCCAGCTTCAGCAAGCTCTTCCCTTACTTTTTCAAGCTCTGAATTGAGGTCGTGAATCTGAGCTTCTAGTGAGGCTTCTTTAGCTTCGTGACACGCCACCAACTCCTTAAAACGATCTGAATATTTTTCTATCACTTCCCTGTACAACTGTTCCAACTCGTTGATGCGGGCATGATGGCGCTCGAGTATGCGCTGCTCCACCTCTTCTCTCTCCTGTTCCCAAGACGCGCGTCGCGTCTCCCAAGTCAGCAAGGCGCACTGAACACCGGTGTTGTTTACATACGTAGTGCTCCGGTGCACGACGTGCCTATCTTCACTAGCCTGAAAAGAGTAAAATTGAGGCATGAATGTGAAGAAATGAAGTTCAAGAACCGAAAGCAATAATAACTCACCTAAAATGGAAAAAACTCTTGATATTTTGAGAAAAATTTGACTAGATGTTTGTTTACAATTCCCAAACCGTAACAAAGGCGTTCCACAGAATGAAAGAACGACAGTACTATTTAGGATGGCGTCAGGGGAATGCGGAAACTATGCACAAGGTGTGTTCCTGCCCAGGATCCTCAGTGCTTAAAAATAGTTAGTTGAGAAGGAAGGTCGCTTAAAAGATAAAAGTTGAAGAAGAAAGTCAGAGATGGTGAAAAACAGGACAGCAGTAAACCAAAAAATAATGGTCCTCAACAAAACAAAAAACATTTTATTTCATCAAAAAGAAGGCCTACCTAACTGTTAGCTCTCGACCTCACATTTTCCCATAGGGAGTGTTAATTCCTATGAATATAATAGTGGTATATCCTGGGAACAAAAGAATTAGATTAAATGACAAGCTAGTTCTCGCTTCCCTTATTTTAACAAAGGTGTTCTGAAGAGAGGACAAAGGCACGTCCCATTCAATACGGAGTTAAAGGGAAAGAGGAACCTACTCACAAGGTGAGTTCACACACAATTACGCTTGCACATAGAAGCAACACGCTAAGAAGTTAGCTAATGAAGCAGGGCAATATTGTTACACTATTCTAACAAAAAGAAGACCTACCTAACCGTCCGATTGATAATTCTCATAAATATAATAGTCTGATTCTCTGACGGGAATTTAAAGAAGAAACATTTCAAATTGAATTGATTTTAACACAAGGGATAACATTGTAAAACACAGAAATATTTTGACACTGATGAATCTACAACGATGTCACGGTAAACTATGGTTACGCTTAAATTTCGCTTCAATTCCAGATATGTGAGCATAAATTGGTGACAGCAAACATGAGTAATAAGAGAGTAACCTCTCGTCGATGTTGGTGATGGTGCTCAGCGTGCTGCGACTGTTGCACACTTTGGAACGCAGGTCCCTGGTCCCCGCACGTCTGGACGTAGACCGTCCTTTGCGCCGCTGCAACAGCAGCTGGTGGTAGTGGTGAATGTTCATCCTTGGACCTCAGCAACTCCACCACTTTTTCCAAGGCTTTTTTCTCCTTCTCGAGCTGATGACACAACACAGCGCATGAATATGATAGATCAAATAATGAAAATTTCATTAAAATCAGCTAAGGCAGTTATCTTCATGGGTTCACTCATTATTGTCTTTATAAAAGTGCAGCTCAGACAAAAAAAAAAAAATTATTGAAAGCTAAATTAGAAATTGTTAGTGTTAGAATTCATCACCTATCACAAAATAATCTGGAATACTACAAAACATAAAACAATATAAAATACATGCGAGTCATAAGGGTTCAGGAAAGATATTGAATATAAAAGAGAACCGACTGTGAGATGATTTGACCGACGCTTTCCTTCTTAAAGAAAAAATTGTCGTTCAGTTATATTGCCAAGAAGCTTCTTTTAGTTCATCCTTGGCTTAGTATTGAATCGTAACAAAATTTTGGATGCTTACTCAGTTGCTACTAGTTTGCAAAAAAATACTGGGACACAGACACAGAGATATAAACTCTGGTGAGTTGAAATTAAAGCCGGCAACACTGATAATTTATGCCTGTAACTTTCAGCTTAGTGTCAAGAAAATCAGCTACAGTCCCAGACAACGTTACTACGGGCCAGGCAGAGCTGCCCATCCATGACTGGCGTGTCAAACGAATATCGGAATTAAATCGTGATTTCAGTCGCCTCATGTCACAAACTCTGACTTTTTTGGCTTTGAACAATGCAGTTAAAGCTTCTGCTGTGAAATAAAGAGGTTCCTGTTGCCTTAGATGCTGCAGTAAATCGGTGATTTGTTGTCCTTTCACACGTATTATACTCTGACAAAAAGAGTTAAGCTACAACATAGGGACCACAAAAAAATGGATAACACATTTCACCACCATATACATTCTCACTCACTCTCATATTTGTTAAATCAATTTCTTCAGTGACGTCACTAATTTATCAGCCAGTAAAGAAACAGTTTGTAATAACTCCAGTAAAGTCTTTTATGAATACTGACTCCACATTTTAAGCCAGGAGCTGCCTCTTCGTTTTTTGCAGTTTTCTGACAAAATGCCCCCTCTACTCCAAGCTACCTAGCCTGACAACGCAATTACCACAGTTTTCTCAGAACCACCTCATCAAACCAAATTACTCATATGATATTTCTCACCAATTCTGTACTTAATTGCACAATTACTTTCTCTTAATCACTCTCAGCCCCTAGTTTGAGCAGCTCACGGGATAATCAAAAGAATTATGGCATCATTCTAACTATCTCATACTAATGAGAGAACAATTTCAATAGTTTTTTACGATGTAGCGTTTTCCTTTGTTCATGCTTCAGTGTCTTATTTGCTCCCCGTAAAACGATGCACAACTGCACATTGATTAGACTTCACTTTTTCCATCACCCATTCAGATCTTTCTCTATTCCATTTTCTGGTCACAACAGAGTTTTCCAAAGAGTCGCTCACGACTATATAACAAGGGTACACACTTTTAAATTTAGCCACAAATGTCGGTGACGTCCATCTCTAGGAATCAAATTCAGTGTGGAGCTTGGAACCAATATGACGAAATTGATTCTGACCTCATGCGCGGCAATCTGCTTCAAATTTAAAGACTTAACAAAAAAATTAACGCTCATTTCAAATAACCTTACCCACACAAACAGTAGGTGGAAAAATAATGTTCACATACCAAGACATTTTTTATTAAACAAATTCCTGAAAAGATGACACTAATGGACAAAATATTTGCATTAACAATCATTTAAGATGAATACGCAAGAAAAATGAAAGAAACCTTACCTATCTAATGAAGTATATTCATTTTTGCTGCTTTCAATGGTAAAAAAAAATTTCTTACAAAATAGGTTGCTACATTTAAAAGGCTTGAATTATCTCCAATCGTAACTGTTGGTACAAAACTTTCTAGACTATTTCTGTAATGCGCTCAATAGCTGATTTGTGAAGTATCTAAATACTTTCCTTATCAGTCCATAATACGGTTTCACACAGCGCCATAACAGCCACATATAATTATTCAATTATTATGACTACAAGAAATCGACTTTTAAATTAGGTTAGGTAGTTACAAAAGATCTTCAACATGACGCCCATCTGTTGCGATGCAAACATTCAAAAGCCGGTGCAATGATTGCCAGACGCGATCGAAGACACAAGGAGTATCATGTATCCTTGCGGAGTCTTCAACAATTCTACCAATGACTTCTTCAAAATTAATTAGCGTTTCGTACACCAAACCTTTCAAATTACCCCAGAATGAGAAATGTAGGGCCCAGTGTCAGAAAACTTAGGTGGCCATGGGAATATTTCAAGTTTTGTAACTCTTGAACGAAGCATTTCCGAGCACACGGTTATTGAGTTTGACATGTTTATTTCAACAGTCCCAATCCTGTGTTAATGTTTATTCAACAAAGTGCCGGTCATGCTGTATACGAATGTCTGATAATGCTGTATACTAATGCTGTATACTAATGCTGTATACTTTGCCATACATACGTGCCACTGGCAAATCTATGAGAGTAGATAATAGAGTTTACAGTGAATTTATTTCATGAGAAACGTTTAAGCTCCAAGTCTTGCACAGCATTGTGTAAAGAAATAAGATATCAGTTGGAAACAAGGGAAGCAATCTAAGGAGTTTGTTCTTTCCGACTTTCATGCCCTACTCGACAAAGATCTATCGGTACTTGGATTTATTAGAAGCAAATACTTCTATGAAGTCAAAGATTTTGAATGATAGCTATTTTTCAACGTATTGTTTAATTCTCTTTAAGGCCATCAAACGGTTTTTCATATAAAACTTCAAAAATTACTAAAAGATACTTTAAGAGCGAAATAAGCTTGGAGGTATTCACAGCATGTTTAGAACATTCGAATGGATGTTCAGAGCCCAAAATTTTTTGAAATTTACCCCCCCCCCAAGGGAAATTTCTGAAAAATCTTTTTTCTCAGCCAATATTGTACATAGAGACGATTAGTTTTTTTGTTTGAATAACAATGAACTGGTCTACAAAGTTGAGATCCAGTTTTTTGATATCGCTTAAAAAAAATTGAAAAAGTTTTTAATTTTTTATCACTAAATAAATTACATTTAAGTCATTACTTTGAATGGCACTAAAAAATTTTCTATTTAACTTATCAAAACAATTATGCAGGTTTATAGTACTGACCTTGATCTTTACAATGCAAAAAAGATCTCCATAAGCAAAAAACTGTTGGAGATATACTTGAAAAAGTTGAGCGCTTTTTCCTCAAAATGATTTTTTTTGGCTGTGCGGCTTTCTTTCTCTTACAGTTTTTCACTTATGAAGATCTTTTCAGCATTGTAAAAATCAAGGTGAGTACTATAAAGTTAAGATGTAGCTTTTAGATAACTTGATTAGAAAATTTTTTATAGCCATTTGATGAAAAAAAAATGGAAAAAAGTTTTTGAATTCAAACATTTTTACATTTTTTTGAAGCGATATCAAAAAACTGGATCTTAACTTTGTAGACCAGTTCATTGTGAATCGAAAAAAAAAAATTAATCATCTTTATGTACGATATTGGCTGAGAAATTAGATGTTTTAGAAATTTTATTGAAATTTTATTTATTGAAATTCACAAGTATCAGTGACATTCCCTGCTACAGATAACGCACCTGCAGAGACAAGTGGTAGGGGTGGGGGGGGTCGGAGAAAGAGGGGTATGGGTAAATTAAAACATTTTATGGGCTATGAATGTTTATAGTTCTCAGAGCTTGAATGAAAGCATTGACCAATGCATCTCTTGAAAGAACACAAAGTGCTAAAAAAAACTTTTACCGATTATTTTAAAACAAAGCATTGACAACCAAAGGCAAACTAAATATAGAGTGCCCTTTAAACCACTGAGCAAACTCAAAGTGACGCAAGAAGACAACCAATTTCTCAGCTCTAGAGTAACTAACTACATAAGTACCTTAATGAATCTGAGCAGAACTTCCTTATGATCCTTGGCTAGGCTCTCCAGCCTCTCTAGGTCCGCCAGGTTGCCATGCTGCTCAAGTTCCGCCACTTGTCTCTGCAGGTGCGTTATCTGTAGCAGGGAATGTCACTGATACTTGTGAATTTCAATGGGAACCAAATGCCAAGCAAGAGTCGTCAACCTTATCAACAGTAACAACTGAAGACAGGTAATTTATTACGAGCGTTGGAACTGGAAGGGCTCAAAAATAGGGTGTTTTTAGGCGAGCCTCGGACTATGAATAAAACAACTCCATAGTTAATATGCATTTAATCTGTATTGGCCAAGTACTAATTCTTCCGTTTTTGTCCATCAAATCAAAATCATACTTATTTATGCTCATTTATGTTAATTTAAAATGCCGGTCATTGTGGTGAGAATTGAAACAGCGCACAACAATTCCTCTTGAAACTTTATGAGCGAGTTAATGGCACTTAGAAGTATCTTATCACATAGAGACTTCAATAAAAAATACTTCACAACGAAACTGTGGCGCCCTACATCTGATAAACAGAAAAGTTATTTTTGCAACGTGAATTCAGAAACTGAATCGACATAGCTCAGTAACTATTATAACTAAGAAGTTAATTTCAGTATGAACTGAGCTGGTATATATCCTGTGCAGCCCGGCGAATGGTACGGTTCTGAGAAAAGCTGACATGCATGTCAATGTACATGAGCAGAGACAAAGTTTTGAAAAAAATCAGCATGAAACATTAAACTCATCAGATATTTACTAAAGAATAGCACGAAGCATAAGTTTGAGTATTTACAGCATGGTCAAACATGGTTTATATTAAAGGTAAAAACCTTGGTAACATTTCTGGGTTAAAATCGCAAAATTGAAAATATGACAAAAAATTGGATTCATGAGCTCCAACCCTTGCCTAAACAAAGCTGACACCCATGCGACAATTTTGTGCCAAGCACAAGTATTGGCCAGCATCAATACAGACAAAGCAGATGTAAAGGTCCGCATAAATTCTAACTAGGTAATGAAGGATAATTTTACATATTATAGTAGAAAAATTTGTGAATGTCTAACCTTCTAATTATCTAATCTCTAAACCTAATTCTAATCTCTAAAATTATTGCTAATGAAATGTGAATCAAAGAGAGCACTCTCCAAAGACAAACAAATTGAACAGCTATTGTTTCTCGGCATGAACTGAAGCACACACAGTGGTTATATCAACATTACCTAAATCAAACTCGCACTAAAAATAGACATTACCAACTTCTTAATGAAATACTCAAACTTGATACCTTTTTCCTCAGGGCTTTGTTTTTCTTTGAGTAGAGAACATTGAGATGCCGAGAACTTGAAGCCGAGTCCACAGCTTGGGCAGAGCAGGTAGAGAGTGACGATTCTGCCTCAGGAGGGCCTGAGCATGAAGACGCAGTCACCTGGTGTTGCTCATTTGGAGCACCACCACCCTTTCTAGAGCCCTGCTGTCTTGTGAACTGTTGCTTCTTGCTCGCAGTGAAGGAGGGCCTATGCCAATAATGCTTGAATCTTTTCATGGGATAATAGCACTTCTGGCGATGAGGTTTCTGCGCAGCAGACAAGAACAAGAGCATAAATTTTGAGATCCTACAATAATCCATTACTTATCTAGAGACCATGCATAACCAGCACTTAGCTGCATAGAATATTCTTATTAATGAACAAATTAATTTCAACATATATTAACTAAATACTTAGCATCCTTGTCAAACCAGTAGTGAAGGAGAAACAGGAAGCCTAGAAGGTGCCTGAGCAACAGCTGTAAATTTGGGGAAATGTTAACTAAAAGCAACATAATGCACTCCTACCTCATGAGCATAACATTACAAATAAACATCATACAAGACAAATATGGTAGCAAATTGTTCTCATCTAGACATGAATCTTGTGTGATACACGCTTAGTTTTCAGAAATTTATTAATTTCAACTCAATCATTACTACATCTACAATTTAGTAATGGTAAAAAGCTTTGAATCTAGAAAAGAAGACAGTAATCTTGATAATAAAAATGAAAATGATGACAAAAATAAATGACTCAATGAAATTTCACTCTTTTCTTTTCAAGATCTGGCATGACAGCTCAGTATTTCTTCACAGAAGAGACCTCTGAGTTTCCCTGTCAGTCATGTACTTGTCATTTGTTACTCATAGTTTATGAATGCAGTTCAAAAGTTTCTCCTGAGCATTACGTGAAAGATTTACTCAACGGAAAAATTATTCATGTTGTTTGCAGGAGACAATCACGTAACTCCTTACCTAATAAGCCAGATAGCGCAACCGGGACAGGACCACTGAATGGATATTGTTAGTTTGAATCTCTCTAGCCACAACTCAGGTGTTCCAAAGAGAGGAAAGAGCAAATCACAATTTACTACAGAGTTAAGGAAATGGGAACTCTATGCACGAGATATTTCCCTACAATATCCCCTGTGTACAGAAAGAGTGAGTTAGGAATGAAGTTAATAAACTGAGATGAAATTTGAAGAAGAAAGTAGGTGCTGAAGAACAAGACAGCAGTGAACCAAAGACAGATGGCCATAACAAAACCAAAAACTCATTCTATAGGAACAAATTAAAAGCCCCCTAAACTTCAACTCAAGACCTCACATTTTCCCTTAGATGAGCTAATTCTTGTAGATACAATAATTGTATCCAACTGAGAAACATATCAGACTAGTTAATAGTCCAATGACTTACATTGCTGGTCTTGCACGGAGCATGGATCCAAGGCGGAGAATGGGAGATGCAGAAGCAGTGAGGGGGCTGGGCACAGCCTCTCAGAGCAAGCAATAAATGTTCATGCAAGCCACAACTCATTGTGATATGCACGTTGTGCTCAGCTACACCATCTCACAACTGAAAACAGTAGCAGCCTTAAAGCCACCATGTTCTGTCCTTGATGTGGACCTGAACAGGTACCTGCACAAGCACATAATGAAACTGAATACAAGTTAGAAACAAAATTTTATTATTGTTATGAAGAGTAAATAATTAAAATTTTAAAATATTTTGAAATATATATTATAGAAATGGGTTTGAATTTTAGATTACTAGAAAAATGTATTCAAGTCTACAGAAATAATTTCAATATATTTAGACAACAAGTCATTCCCACATGTTGGAAACAACATGCAACAGACATTGAACTTGTGGTTCTTTTATTTAAATTCTATTTAAAATGAATGTTTGCCTAAATTACATACCTAAATTTCAGCTAAATTTACTAAAATTTAGACTAGTGTTCTGAGACGTGTTCTCAGCTCACGCGCTGAACGTCTTTGCAACAGGAATTTAAGCTCCCAGAGAGCGAGAGAGGAAACAAAAGAAAATATAGGAATGAAAGGTACAAAGGAATAGGAAAGAAATGACAGAGCATAATATTCTACACTCATACATCAGTGCACCAGGGTCAACACAGAATGACAACTCTAATAAAACATTTTCAAGGAGTTTTTATTTAAAATTACCAATGAATACATGAGTCATCGATATCAAAATTGAATATGACACAGGACTAGTGATGTAAAAAAACGGTTTTATTTGATGGCATTTTTTTATTGCAAAAAACATGTTTTTTATGTTTTTTTTTTGTTTTTTTTTAATTTTTTTTGCACACACCCAAATTTTGTTGAGTATGTGTCTGTTTATTTTTGGTCACATAAAATACATTAATTTCCATGTTCTTTAGTCATGATTTTTTTCTAATAAAAACATCAAAAGGAAGCCATACTGTAAAAGTGTGGCAGATAACCCACAATTACCTAGAGAAGTCTAAGAGGAACAGCAGGAGACACAGAACTTATATTGATGAAGTCAAAATTCAGAGCTTACTATCTCTACTATGATTTTACTTTTATGTGACCAAAAGATCAGACATAGTAGAGATAGTAAGCTCTGAATTTTGACTCCATCTATACAAGTGCTGTGGCTCCTGCTGTTCCTCTTTAGACTCCTCTTGGTAATTGTGGGTTATCTGCCACCACTTTTACTGTATGGTTTCCTTTTGATGTTTTTATTACAAAAATTCACAACTGAAAAATATTGATATTAATATATTTTATGTGACCAAACAATTAAAAATCAAAAATCATGTTTTTAAAAAAATCATTTGTAAAACGTGAATATTATCATATTAATATATTTTATATGACCATAAAACCATGCTGATTTTTTTCACATTTTTTATTCCATATGCAGTTTAATGCGCTCACGTTCTGCTTGATGATGCATTATTTTTGAGTTATTTAACTTCAAAATTTTTGTCTTTCATAGCAGTCAGTTCAAGTCAGTTGCACGCTTGAGCTGGAGCTGGTAAAGTACGTTTGGGTACTTGTAATTTATTATTAGCCGACCCTGCGGAGCCTGAACCCACTTCTAGGATGTTTTAGTTAATAACACAATAAACGTTATCACCCAAAAATATTAGCGGGGCTGGGGAAGTAAATACTTGAATCTACAGTATTCACTCCTTTGCTTTTGCTAATGTTCTACGGTGGCCGCCATATTGAAACTGATGTCAACTGCATATCGACTTTAGTATTCACTACCCCAGTCCCGCTAATATTTTTGGGGTGATAACCTGTATTGTGTTATTAACTAAAATATCCTAGAAGTGGGTTCAGGCTCCGCGGGGTCGGCCAATAATAAATTACAAAGTACCCAAGCGTACTCTTAACAGCTCAAGCGTGCAACGCAACTGCTATGGAAGACGAAAATTCAAAACTTGAATAACTTAAAAATAATGCATCTGCAAGCAGAATATTCTTGTAAAAAGTTTTCAAATGTGTTCACAGTGATTCTTTGGTGCGGAATTTTTAATTCCCGTGAGTGCATTATTTTTTTACAAAAGAGCATGTCTAAAAAATATGGATATTAATATACTTAATTTGACCAAAAAAATCATCTTTTTTCAAACATGTTTTTTTACAAAAAGTTATTAACATTCATTTTTTGGTCATGACTTCTGTGAAGAAAATGGATATTAATATATTTTATCTTACCAAAAAACCATGCTATTTTTAACAAAAATGTTTTTTTCCAAAAATTTTCAATATCAATTTTGGTCATTTTTTGTAAAAAAAAACATTTTTCTACAAAAAGCATGGTTTTTGGTCACATAAAATACATTAATATACACATTTTTAGTCATGATTTTTCTGTAAAAATAGATGTTATTTTAAAAAAACAGCATGGTTTTATTTGGTCAAATAAAATATAGTGACATCCATAATTTTTAGTCATGATTTTTCTGTAAAAAAACAATGTTTTTTTTCAAAAAAGCAGCATTGGGTTTTTTGATCACATAAAATATATTAATATCCATATTTTCTAGTCATATTTTGTAAAAAAATGATGTTTTTTGAAAAAACCTGCAAATCTTTTTTGGTCACATTAAAGATAATAGTACCCATGTTTTTTCTGTCATGAATTTTTTGTAGAAAAACAAGTTTTAAAAAACAGCATGGCTTTTTGGTCCCATATAATATATTAATATGTATGTTTTTTAAGTCATGATTTTACTGTAAAAAACAGCATTTTTTTTTGTCACAAAATATATTACTATCCATATTTTTTGAACATATTTTTTTTGTAAAAATAACATGTTTTTCAAAAACAGCATGGTTTTTTTTGGTCACATTTCTATCAATGACCATAAGTAAAGATATATTATTACAACACAGTATTTGGGAAGTTGAAAGTGATTCACATGCATTGTAAAATAAATGAAATATCAAAACATGAAACCAGAGAAAATAAAAAATTCAATACAACCATTGAAAACCGTGAATTAAGAAGTATGCTGTTTTATCTTATAATCTGACATGAAAAGAAATAATGTAAAGTGGTTCTTTTCCTTGCTGAGTTATTTTCAAACAAAATATTAAAAAAAACATCCACATTTTTTTCGCCATGATTTTTTTTTCGTACAAACATGTTTTTTTTTTAAAAAACAGCACAGTTTTTTTTGAGTTGCATCTCTACACAGGACACAGTTTCACGTTAGTGCCCAACCATTCACATCAATTGAAAAAGAACATACGTATCGTAGATGTAACTCGCCACTAAAGAAATACCGCTGGAGACAGTAAGTCTCAAACAATACCTGATGATTGCACGTTTGCTACTCATTTACTTAAAATGGCTCACAAAATACAACTCCGTGAGTAATGAAGTAAGCACGACACAACCATGGAGTGACAATACATGACATGGTTGCATAATAAAACAAAGTGCATGATGAACAACAGCAATACGCACACTTGCCTTATTAATCACCCAATTCCTAATTAGCACATACAGGATGGCATTATGAGTTCTCTTCACTGTGATGCTTCAATATACAATACCCTATTCACGTGATGCAGATGGTCGCTGGCATGAAAAGCCTCCCGGTTATCTGTGCAAATTCATGTTGGTTCACGTCAGTTTTGAGGGATATTAATAAGCGCTTTGCTGCTGCTTTTACTGGCGCATTGCCGGCATGTATTAATGCGTGGGCTACAGTGGCGCGTTGTAGGTGTTTGGGTACTTTGAAGTTCTTGCAGATTGTTCAAGAATTGCCATAGACTCCATAATGCATGGTTCATATCAGCGTCCTGAAGATGCTTGAATACTTGAAGACTCGTATGGATCAAACTTACGAGTTGCAAGTCAACTCATATCAATGATGTATGACTCGCTATCCAGTTTCTTGTTTCTGGTGATTACTGGTGTGTTGCAGTTACATTTGATGCATTAGTTCTGGTGACTGGTGCCTGTCGGTGTGCTGATTCTGTTATCACAACGTGCAGAATGCTGGGTACACAATGCTCTTGATGCTTTAAATTCTTTGCTCAGCACCCACTCTCACTCTGACACCAGTGTTAAGTTAAGCTGTGCTTGGTGTGGTACACTGGCATGATGCGCCTGCTGCCTGACCTACGCAATCCCTTGTGCTGCTCTATCGTACCACCCAGGAAAGACCTCGTTTATTGTTGAGCTCCTCTTCTATTTTCTTCTGGAAGCTTCAAAAATTTTCTCTCTTGTGCTGGTGCGTCGTTCTCTGATTAGTCTAACAACGTTGCTTTGCCTCTTTGGAGTAACTTTCCGGTTGCATATTGGCTTTTGTTGGCTGGCCTCTACCCATGTCCACGTCGTCGCCGTATTGCCTGCGCAGAATACTGACCGTTCCTCAGGGTTGCTTTCTCATGCCAGTCTCACCCTTTGTAGGAGCCCACATAGTTATGCTTGACAGTTATAAATTTCTTGGATGCCCAAGCCTATGTGCAAGGGAAACCCAATATTCAGTCAACAAAATAAAAGAAAATATATGAACTGCTTGTGTATTTTACCAGTAAAAAATTTAAGATATGCGTTTAACGGGGTCAACGATGGCGGTTCACCTAGGTAAAAATTTATACATTCACGTTAACTTTGGTCACTACTGTACAAAGTTTGTCTAATAAAATCAATATTAACCATTCTTGGAAAGATAATTACAAAGATAAAGAGATTGAAAAGAAATTAAAAATATTTCAAAGTTAAAAAGCATCAAGATAAAGCTACTGAATTTCTAGACATTAGCAAGCAAACTTAGCTCCTATTTCGACTATCGATCTGTATCATACAATCGCTAAATGTTTACTGGCCTGTATCGTTTGCTCTCTTACCAAGGTTACCATTTGACAATCTGATACCATGTAATACCGGACAGTTTTCAAGGATATGTGAGCTGCTATGGTTGGGTTTAAGGAGGAAGGACTGGATTTGGAGTTGCTAAGTGTGAGGTATGTTATCGTTGTCCTCCTTCTACTAAATTGTTCTGAAACTGGTGTTGCGAGGTCAGAATTTCCTATAATACATCATCGATCTTGTATAGCGAGTCTAAAACTGTTGGTGAAATGAAACTTTAGTGATTGTTATAGTTTCTCAGAACCAGAATATGAGAGATAACTAATCCAGAGGCACAGCAAATGGAAGAAAATGTACAGACCGGTATGGTAAGATGAGCCAAGTGTAGGGAGCATAGGGAGCATAGACATGAGGTGTTGACTTGCCGGCTGAAAAGAATGAGTGAAACTTATAAGTACAAGAACTGCAAGCAACTCCCATGACTAGGCTTTACAAAAAAGAATAAAACCACAAACATAAATTAAACAGAAATTTGAAGCAAATAAATCACATAAAGCAAGGTAAATCAAAATAAATAAAAAATGCAAATTATATAAGTAAAATGAACATAAAGAACAACAAAACTTCAACTCAAAATAAAGGAAATCAATCAAAAGGAACATCTCAAGACACAATGGGAAAAGAATAAAAGAAGCAAACCGAATCAGAAACTAAAACTGATGAACTGAAAATTCCAACCAGGCTCATGCTAATTAACTAGAAGAACCACTCAACTCACCTCCCAAGATGGTAGCACTCAAGCAAGCCAGGTCTTCTAGGCTTAAGATTAATTTATGTACAGTAATAGTTCATACACAGCAAGAATCTAGGCTGAAACAAACAAAAAGAAATACACAAATTAAGCATGCCAAGCAATGTTATCACAGAGCACACAAAAACCACAGCCAATAGTGCATGATGAAAACCTTAGGAGGCCTCCTGGTAACACTGGGGTGAATTATTGGTGCTTGTACATCAATTCATGCATATTTTGGAGTTCATATGTGCGCACGATATTTGTTCCTCAGTAATCTTTGACA
The DNA here is from genome assembly GCA_030386875.1 of Morinoia aosen. NCBI lineage: Eukaryota > Metazoa > Arthropoda > Malacostraca > Amphipoda > Talitridae > Morinoia > Morinoia aosen. Next base: position 9,743,320 of record CM059564.1, on the reverse strand, counting down.
CAGGTCACTATTGGAATGATGTATATGGAGCGAGTTCCGGTGGAGGGTAGAGATGTGACTAAAAAAACATGCCTTTTAAAAAAAAAATTTTTTACAAAAAAAACCATGGATATATTATTTTTTTTAAATATTTTGTCTGAAAATAACTCAGCAAGAAAAAAAACATTACATTATTTGTTTTCATGTCAGATTATAAAATAAAACAGCATACTTCTTAATTCATGGTTTTCTATGGTTTTATGAAATTTTTCATTTTCTGCGGTTTCATGTTTTGATATTTCATTTATTTTACAATACATGTGAACGACCTGCAACTCCCAAAATGGTATGTTATAATAACATATCTTTACTTATGGTCATTGATAGAGATGTGATAAAAAAAACCATGCTGTTTTTTTTAAAAAACATGTTATTTATACAAAAATTATGACTATAAAACATGGATATTAATATATTTTATGTGACCTAAAAAATCCAATGCTGTTTTTTTAAAACATTAAAAAAAATCATGACTAAAAAACATAGTTGTAAATATCAGGAAAGTCGTTTTTCTTTTATCGAATTGTACTAAGAAACTTATAAACAAAGAACGCTGTTAATATTGAAATTATGTTCATTAGAACTCTACCAGGTCTTAGAATAAAGTATCTACAAAGAACCTATTCACTCTATAAAACATTTTGGAGACCATCTCCATCCTCAGTAAGTCATTCAGTAAAATGTGGTAAAGTGGACAATGAATTTTCACTGTTCATTAAAACATTTTACTGAATGACTTTGTACGCCCCCTTTGGTACAACCCCCATTCATGCGTACCAGAGCCTTTATAAGCACTTGACAATTTAGTCCTGGTGCTATCGTTCTCGTCACCTCCATCAAGTAAACACCTAAGAAAACGTCTCCGTATTTCCTTACCACTACCAAGGCCGCACCCCTAGCGGCACATATGGTGGCCAGAATCGGTCCAACCTATGACGTTGTGAAGAAGTTATAATAAAGTTAGAAGAAGATTACTACGAGATTCAAAACCTACGAGAAATCCCTAATACGAAGATTTTTGAAATTCAGCAAGAGTCAAGAAAAGAAGAAAAGATTGTTAAATCGCGCAAATGACTGGAAGCAACAATACGAGTCTTCGACAAATACTTCCGACTGTACTCAACATCAGCTGCAAGATCCCGTGCACTGCATTGGTAGAGACCTGTCTAACTTTCAGCGTGGATAAATACCTGCTACCCCTTCAGCACCAAAGTACTCATCTTTGAATCAGGAGAAGACATTGAAGTTGTTCTACAACTACAGTTTGGAGCGACTACCTACAACGAGTGAGCTACAACGACTACTACGTCTACAGGGACGAGCGACTTCACTTCCTCCCCTCATCCCAGTGTACGTCTACAGTGGCGAGCGACTACACAACTTCCATCATTCACCCAGTGGAAGCTAAGTAAATAATAGCTTGCACTGAATTAACAGATAGTTTTTCCGCCTTATCGCAGCAGCGCGATTGCTAGACAGCACAGGCAGGCAGAGTAACATTTTTTTGCGAGTAATTTTTTTTTCTTGCTCCGTGAGAAGCAGATTATTTTTTGCAGCAGCTGAAGGCAATGCACAGTGCATAGACAGCTTGCGTCAGGCAAAACAAGCAGAGTAGCAAGAGCTGTGAAGCCGCAGTAGTAAGTTGAACTTGTGCAAGATAGCTATAGCGATCAGAAGTGAGTGATAAAAATTTTTTTATGAGTGCATTATTTCATAAAATGTGTGTTTATTGAAGTGATTTCTAGGTTGTGTAATATTGATTTCTAGAGTGTATAATATTGATTGCTAGGATGTGTAACATTGATTTCTAAAAAGTGTGTAATATTGATCTGTAAGCAAATATTGATTTACAACTATTAACATTGTGTAAAAAATTATTAACTACCGTATGTCGGACACGTCCGATTCAGACGAAACTATTAGAACAACAGCGACCAAAACAAGTAGAGGTAGAACAAGTAAGACTAGATTTCGTGCTGAGAGCAATCCTGAAATGACTGAACCAGCAGCTAGCGCGGCCGTTGGCCAGAGTACAAATCCTAGTAGTTTAGCAAGGGAGATAGCGGCTAGTATGCCGAGGTCAGGAACAATCCTATCAGGCTCAGAGCTTCCCCTTTTTCGTGGAAGACGTAGACGCGAGGATGCGGACTTCATTGAGAATAAAACGTTTAAAACTCATATAGGAAACTTGCGTGCCTACATGACATTACTCCCGGATGTGAATTCCGACAGTGCAAAGAAAGAACTGTTGGTTAGATCTGCTAACAAACAAGTAGGAGATTTTAATAGCATCGTAACAAAGTTAGTCAATTCAGATCTTCAATATTCTTTTGAAGATGTCGTCAAAATTTTGGACGACATCTATGTCGAAAGAGGCGAGAAATCTATTCACGCATTAGCATGCGATTTAAATAAGTTACGTTTCGTAAGGAATGATGCACTCGCAGCCCAGTTGGTAATCGCGTTTTCAAAAATCAGAAAGTTGTCGGAACATTTATTGAACTCAAATTCAATAGCGTGGGCGAGACACCCATTTTTCAGGGCAAGTTCGAATCAAGTAGAACTAAAACGTTTTGTAGGAGACAGTATTGATCTTAGTCTCACCATCAGCGTGTTAGCACCATTACTCGAAGAATCATTTGCTAAGAAACTATTTGATAGGTCGTTCAATACGTCAGAGGAATTATTGGCACGTATTGTTGCCGCGGTTCGAAATCAGCCCGAAAATAAACAGATAGTAGCGACTCACTATGAGACGCAGTACAATAGAGACACCTTTGTAGCCGAAGTTACCGAGTCAGAAGACAATATTGGTGAGCAAGATTCCCCTCAGGAAAGTGAAGTTTTCTACGGAAACTACCGTAGAGGGCGTTTCGCTGGTCGGAGATCAATTCCTCGACCCTGGCTGAGAAATCCTAGAGTAGGAAGGAATGTCAGTGGCTATGTGGGTGACAGAAGAATAGGTTCACTTGAATGTAACACTATGCGGGCAGAAAGTTCGAATCATGCCCCAGTGCACTCTGCAGCTAGAACGAGAGGCTCTTTGTTCTGCAGTATATGCAACGTTTCAGGACATGTTGAAGCCAATTGTCGAACCCAAAGAGGTCTGAGCAAACCAAGGGTCCTTGGCCCCTGCTTTGCATGCGGTTCAAAAGAACACCTCGTCCGAAACTGCAGAGCGTCAGAAAATGAAATCAGGCAGTATAAAACATACTTGCGTAGGTATAATGCCTACAGAGGCAATAACCGTGGGAGACACGAGGTGCACTATGGCGAGGAGTACGAAAGAGACGACAGATTTTTTTTAGAGCAAGAGTAATACAAGGTGGAGGTAAAAAAGGTGAAGAAAAAAATGAGACGAAGCCCGAGAATCACCGCACGATTCTCGTTAATCCAAACGTTGTGGTTGAAACGAATCCAGATACTGAGATGACAAGATGTAATCATGATGAGAGTGAATCATACATTGATCCATTATTTAAATGTAGAAATAGGTTTGCCAAGTTAAAAGATGAAGAACTGACTCATGAGAGATCACAGAAAAAAGCAGTTGAAGTATATTTTAACACTACAGTTGTAAGTGGAGAAAGACGTGAAAATGCAGCCGATCTTGTTACGTTTAGGAGAACTAAACGGCCGATCATTATACTGTCTAATAAAGACAAGTTAGAGCGTTAGAGGCATAAACGCACAGAGTAATGTCAGCGGTGAGATTGATTTAAATATCTCAATACCTGATACTGACAGAGTACTTAAGACTAGTGCTTTAGTTATTAAAGGTGCTAATTTCAAGTATGATTTAATTTTAGGTAGAGATGTATTAACCAACGCGGTTATAAATTTAAAGGACGGTTCACTCCTTTGGGAAGGAACCAGAGTACCCTTCAATGAACTAGAGAGTAAGCCTACAATAAGTAGAGAAGCCATATTAATGGAGATAATAAACAGTGATTGTTTAATGTCGGAGGTAGTTGCCTGTGCTAGGAAGAGCACCAGATGCCGGGGCTCAATGAATGGTCGCGAGAGAAAAAAAGACGCTGCAAGAACAGGCAAGAAAAAAGAGGCTGAACTCGAGTGCGTAGCCGAGAAGCCAAAGCCAGTGGCAAGAGAGAAAAAAAATAGACCTCTTGTGGTTCACTGTGACGCAATAGAAGTACCTGCTAATTGTATCAAGCTCATTAATGCCTTTGTCAAAAAAGCTAAACAAGGTAATTATATCGTGTTGAAACGAGGATTTGATAATGGAGCACTGATAGCAGAAGCAATAGTTACAGTCAATGAATATGGGAATGTACCTTTATTAGTACTGAACCCGACAGATGAGGCAATTCATTTTAGTGAAAACACAATGCTCTGTAACATGGAAGCATTACCTAAAGAGGAAGTTGAGGCCGAACTTTACCTCACAAACGTAGAGGAAGCGCTTAATGAGGCGAATAATGTTGAGATAAACTCTGTGGTTACATCGGATTCAAACAAAGTCATCTCAGGACTTGGTGAAACAAATACCATAGCCACGGAGAAACTTGAGTCGAAGGTCGATGTTCACGGAGATTTTTGTGAGTGTGGTGCACAAGTCAAAAGTGTATCTAATGTACAGAAGGACGTACGCCGTCCGTTAACATGTAATGATGTAACATGCGATGACGTTGATGTAAAACAAAAATTACTGGAATTGATGAACAATTTCCGTGACGTGATCACGTTACAAGACGAAACTATAGGTGTCACGAATGTGACCAAGCATAAGATTGTACTTAAATCTGATGCACCAGTTATAAACATACCGCCATATCGCATACCTCACAAATACCAAGAGGAGTTGGCCAAGGTGAACAGAGATATGCTCTCACAGGGAATTATTGAAAAATCAACATCAGAGTTCAATTTCCCAATTATTGTAGTGAAAAAAAAGACGGGTGAAATTAGACCCGTGATAGACTTTAGGTCCTTAAATAAAATAGTGATCAAGGAGAGTTATCCAATACCACGAGTGGACGAAATATTGTCTACCCTTAATGGGAATACCGTATTTTCCTCTCTAGATTTAAAAAGTGCCTTTCATCAGGTAGAATTAGAAAAGGAAAGTCGAAAATATACGGCATTTAGTGTAAATTATCAAAAATATCATTTTAGACGCATTCCGTTCGGACTCGCTTCGAGTCCGAGCGTACTGCAAAGCGTAATGTCATCTGTTCTAGCACCTATTTTAGGAAAATTGTGGTTTGTATTCATGGATGATATATTAATTTACTCAAAAACTAATGAGCAACATTTGTGCGATATTAAAACTGTCCTCTCTACGCTCCGTTCCGGCAAACTATCTATCAAACTCGAAAAATGTCAATTTTTCAAGAAAAAAATAGAGTACTTAGGTCATATTATTTCGGCAGAGGGTATACATTGTAAATACTCAGAGAAATTGCAAAATTGTCCAGCCCCAACAAACGTAATAGAATTGCAGCAATTCCTTGGCGTAGCAAACTATTTCCGCAACTTCATAGCTCAATTTGCAGTGATTGCTAATCCCCTGTACAGATTGTTAAAGAAAGGTGTTAATTTCGACTGGACAAACGACTGTCAAAAAAGTTTTGACTACATAAAAGCAACTCTGACTTCTGACACTGTTCTACGACATCCTGATTTTACAAAGACATTTCACATATTTACTGATGCATCAAGTTTTGCCATAGGATCTGTCTTGATGCAGCCCGAAAATGCAGGCGATAAATTGATGCGTCCAATTGCATATTTCAGCAAAACATTAAATGTTAGTCAAAAACGCTACTCAACCACGAAAAAAGAGTTCTTTGCAATTTATAGTGCTCTTAAAGCATTCAAATACCTAATTATTGGGTATCCCATCCATGTGTATACGGACCACCGTCCGTTAACTCCTCTATTCACACGAAAATTGCCAGACGACACCACCATGTCCAGATGGTGCATTAACATACATTCTTACGACCCTATTGTTCATTATTTACCAGGTAGACAAAACGTCGTAGCAGACTACCTAAGTAGGCTACCAAACAATGATCAGCTCACAATTAAAGAATTAGAAAGCTGTGACATATTAATGTCTGAACTTGAATCTGAAACATGTATAGCGCTGACGCGAGCCAAGACACGAGACGTTCTCACTGACCAGACGATGCAATTACACGATAACGACATGTTGACACCAAAATTAATTGACTATGTCCCGACAGAAAAAGAGATCTCATGGACTTTAAGAGAGTTCACTGACAAGCAAAAGCTCGATCCCTTTTGTATTGAAGTTCGAGAAGTATTACTTCATAAAAGTACGTCTGCAATTAGTGACTTACCGAGTTATTTAATTGTCAATGACATATTGTACCGACGACGACGCATTGACTCCCGAATTACAACAATACTAACAGCAGTAATGCCAGCTTCGTTGTTGAATAAAGCAATCTTAAGCATACACTATATGTACCATACTGATGCGTTGCATACGCTATTTAAGTTTAGGCTAAAGTACTTCAATATTTTAGAGAAAACAGCTATAAGAAAATTTGTTCAGGATTGTGAAGTGTGCAAACTTCTTAAAGCAAATCCTTCCGTACCTATTAAAATAAAAACAGCCCCGATAGCAAAGGAACCGTTTGAAGTAGTTTCAATGGACTTTCTTGGTCCCCTTAAAACTACCGATAGTGGGAATAAATACATACTAGTTGTGATCGATCTTTTTTCACGTTTCTGTAGGTTATACGCCACCTCTAATCGTCGAACAGACACAGTAATATCATGTTTAGGAAGTTGCTTCTCCGTTTTTGGGTACCCCAAAACCCTAATAAGCGACAACGCAGTTGAATTTAAATCGGTAGCAGTGAAACAATTTGAAAAAATTCACGCTATTGCTAAAAAAGAAGTTCTAGCTTTTAGCCCCCATTCAAATGCGATTGTTGAACGTAATAACAAAAAAATAACCAATTTACTAAAACTATATATTAATTCCCTGTCTCATACCGAATGGGACCATTGTTTGGAGATGGTGGAGAACGCCATCAACAACGCATATAATTCTACTTTAGGTGATACACCTAGCTTTGTATTGTTCAATAGGGACACATGCCCATTTTTCAGCGGAGAAGATCTCCCCATTACATACAGTTACGATGACGAAATTGACTTAGTGAATTTGCGTGCAAGGGAAGCGGTGCGAACCGTAGAAAACGTTAGAAATCTTATTTTGAATAATACGGCTGTACGTACAATGTACCAGAACCTAAAAAGGAGGGACAAGGATTTCAAAATAGGTGACAGAGTTTTGTTAAAAAATAATTACAAAACACATAAACTTCAGCTGACATGGCAAGGTCCTGGCCTAATTACGAAAGTCAAAGGACACTGGGTCGAAATCAAAATAGGAGATAAAATCCATAAAAGTAACATGAACCATGTGTTGCCCCTAAGTAAAAGGAAATGACAACGTTACAACGTATTGTTTCACCTATAACTATTTTTGCGACTATAACGTTTCAGACGTGACAAGTTACCATTTTGCTAATTAATTATTAAGTATCTACTTTGCGTTACTTCCTTCGCATCGTATTAATCTCATATATACTATATCTCGTTTCATATTATTCACTTGTATGCTTGTGTTCAATAATCTTGTGTGTTCTAGTATTAGTAATTTTCATTGCTAGCAGCAAAGGAATTAACCTTCTAAACAGGTTACCCTGTGTTAAAGTTAAAGTTTGTAAGTAAAGGTCAAGATTAACGAATATCACAGAGAACATCCTTCGACGAATGTTCTCACGATCTGTGAAATTGATATGTTTCACAACAGTCAATAATTACGTTCAAATTTTGATGCTGAACAGCCAATTAAAAATGATGGGCGAGTTCCGCATTTGCAAAATGCATCATATCAACAGAGCACCAATGTTGATGAAAAAATCAATCTCGCGACTTGAGGACATCAACAAATTATTCGAAATACATCGTGAATATATCGTGAGAAACTTCCGGGTTGAAACTGAACACTGTTGTTAACTTATTTGATTGACAATCAGTTTGATAGTTTTTCACTTCAATTGTTTTCACATTCAGTTAACTGTTTGAGAAATATTTAATATTTCAGTTAGCATTTAATAATTTCAGTTAATAGTTAGTTTTCACTGTTAACTTTCAAATTGAAACAACGAATACATTTATATTTTAATTGCACTTATAATTGTGTTTAGGATTATATGTTTCATTGGGTGTGTAACATTATAAAAATTTGTGGCCATGCTAATAGTCTTGGTTTTGTATCCATTGCAGATCCGGGTGGCAGATCCACGAGTAAACAATCACCACTTCAAATACTAAATACGGGATACATTACATTATGGGAAACAAGGGAAATTATGGGAAATTTGACCATTGTTTGTAATTTTTAAAATAAACATTTTTTCTATTCATTTCTATGATTAAGGCCTTAGTTGTTTGAAAAAAATTTGAAATATTAGTTATTCAGTTCATTTGGTAAATGTGAAGCGTTTGCCAGTAATCTATTTTCAAGTTTTTGGTGCCTAAAAATAGTTAATTAGATCAAAATAAACAAGTTTTCGATAAACAAGTTTCCTTCTATGCACTTTCCGTCGGAATCGGAAATGAGTTTTATATGAGTTATGGCGGTATGTTGATTTTTGTCTTTCAATACAAATGCAATCGAAAAAACGGCTACTAATCAATTTTCAAATTTTTATTGCTTGAATCATGGTAATAACATCAAAATAAACTACTTTTTTCCTATACACTGTTTGCAGCAAATGAGTATTTTACAAGTTAGAGCAGTAAGTCTTATTTGTTGTGCAATTGAACTGTTCAAGTAGGTTTAAGTACTTTGTAATTTATTTTTTGCCAGCTCTGCGAAGCATGACCGCACTTCTAGGATCTTTTAGTTAATAACACAATAGAAATTATCACCCAAAAATAACGATTTATGGTGGTATGTTAACTTTCGTCCTAGATGGCCAGAATGCGCTCGAGCATTTGAGCTCGTCAGAAGAGAGCGTCCATTGCAGTGTTGCCATAAGACGTGCTGGATGAATTACTTCCCGCTTCAAACACTAAAGTTGCGGTAAGTTATTTATGGCTATAACTCGTAAAATACTTGTTTCTGATGCAAAGTGCATGGGAGAAAACTTGTTTATTTCGATTTAATTAACTAAGTTTAATCTCCTAAAAGTCGAAAATTGATTACTGGCAAATGCTTCACATTTACCGTTCATTTTTTTGGATATTTCAAAAGAAACTTGAAATTGAGGGCTGACAGCGTCAGGACCTTTGTAACGCCTACAATTCTCTCCTCAATACTCAGTAATCACACAAAAGAGTTAAATGCCTGTGTGCCAGACTTGTCCAATAAACTACTCAGGATCCACCCATCCTTGTCACAACTGCCATTAGATGGCATCACTGGGATAACCAGTACCTCAAGACACCATCCCCAGGCATGATGAGTTATTACAGCCCACTTTACATGACTGGCTCATACCAGTCACTGTCTTTTACTCCAGGCACGTACCAGAAAAACTTTCATAGCTTCAATGATACTCAAATTACACTCCTGATCTAATCCAATAATACAGCTCATACCACAATCATTTTCAGCACATCTGGCATACCAATCATTCTCTCCATACTGCTCAAACATCACATTCATTAAACTCTCTCTTCTTTGCTGATACTACATTTGGTAAATGTGTAGCGTTGGTCAGTAATCGATTTTCCACTTTTTGGTGCCTAGAAATAGGTAATTAGATCTAAATAAACAATTTGTCTACTATGCACTTTCCGTCAGATATGATTATTTAACGAGTTATGGCGGTAGGTTTAGTTTTGCCTTTGATGATGAATGTGCTCGAATAAACAGCTACTCGTCAATTTTTTAATTTTCGTAGCTTGAATCATGGTAATAACATTGAAATAAACTACTTTTCTTCTATACACTTTTTGCAGTAAATAAGTATTTACGAGTTAGAGTGGTAGGTTTTATTTTTGGCACGATTGAGCCGTTAAGAGTACGTTTAAATACTTTGTAATTTATTACTAGCTCATCCCAAGGAAGCTTGCTGAGCCTGAACTCACCTCTAGGATCTTTAAGTAAATAACACAATTGAAATTATTACACAAAAGTAACAAATTATAGCGGTATGATAACTTTTGTAGTAGATGGCGGGAACGCTCTCGAGCATTCGAGCGAGATGGATCAGAGCGTCCATGACAATGTTGCCGTTCGACGCGCGGTCGATGAATTACTTGCCGCTTCAAACACTAGAGTTGCCGTAAGTCATTTACTGCTATAACTTGTAAAATACTCATTTCCGACGGTAAGTGTATAGAAGAAAACTGGTTTATTTTGATCTAATCAACTATGTTTACACACTGAAAATTCAAAAATCAATTACTGACCAACGCTACACATTTACCCTACATTCTAACACAAAATGCTCAATTATTTCCTGTCCTCCACTATTACACTGCTGATATAATCTATTATTATCCTCATTCCACCTCCATATACGTCTGTTCACACCCAATGACTTACACCTCACAGCAAACAAGAGTTGACTTCTAAAACTACCATCATAGAACATCTCAAACTTAGGTACTTCTTTTTCATATACCAGTTTAGTGTAGGCTTCCGCGTCATGCTAAGCTTCCACTTATTCAGTCCATACTCTACTTTTCAGTCCATAAGAATATAGGTCAATGAGTTATTATGCTAAAACAAATTCAAAGACAGTTTTGAAATCCTCATAACATTGTAAACTAACTGATATTGGTCAAATTTTACTTTAATGTTGTCAACGATTTTCATAATTTTGTTGCAAAGAAGCTATAAAGGAACACATTTAAGAATGTTTTACATGAACGGTAGTCTGCTCACTGATGCGGTTTTTTTGAATTATTCAAGTTTGAAGTTGGCTTGTGCGCGCCAGAGAAGCGTGCGCTCCTAGCGTAATTTAATTAATAACGGAAGCTAACCCCCTATTAAAAACGTAAAGAGGTTGGGTCGTGAGAGGTAGCCACAGTTCTTCTAGTGAAAATTATAAATAAAGGTTTCTAGTGACGTCCATTTACATCGACTCCAACACGGCTGCTGCCATGGCACCACCCGGTACCCAAGATGTCGGCAGCCATCTTGGAGTCGATATAAATGGATGTTACTAGAAACCTTTATTTATAATTTTCACTAGAAGAACTGTGGATACCCCTCACAACACAACCTCTTTACATTTGTAATAGGGGGTTAGCTTCCATTTCTATTGCAAAAACAATCACTGCTTTTGGGCAAAAAAGGCCATTCAGGAGCACCGTTTGTATAACTTCAAACTTAAATAACTCAAAAACTAAGCATTTGCGAGCATATTGTCATTCGTGTAAAATGTCTTAACACGTTGACTGCGACACGACCCACCGGTGGGTCGTGCTTAGGTTTTTCCTGCTGCGAAACGACCCATCGATGGGTCGTTTTGAAAAATTCTAACAACCTTTCTAAATTAGTGGTATTTAACAGGCCCAGTTAATGTTTGATATTTACAAATTTGCTTATCACTTTTGACTTTGAATTCAAGTTGAATATTGAACTTCGGTTTAACCCATCGCAACTAACGTGTTAAAATCGACTATATTACCTATCTATAGCAACAAAATTATGAAAATCGTTGACAACATTAAAGTAAAATTTGCCCCTGAAATCTCCAGAATTCTTATTTTCTCTTTTATTTTCTTATTATATTGGGTCAAAAATTAATGATTTTTGGTCCCATTTCAAAACCCCTTGGAGAAGGATCTAATGCCCGTAGCCCCATCAAATTTTAAGGCACAATAGCCCATCACCTAAGAATCCTTTTTAAAAAAAAGCCCATTGGGCCAAATGGGCTGCGGATGACCCCCTAAATTTGAATACACTCATTATCTGTACCTGTTATGAAGCAGGAAAAAAATCTTTCTGAGTAATTTTTTCAATAAAAGAGGCACTCCTAAGGTACAGTGTGTTAAAATGAGTCCTGGCTTGCGCAATTAAAGATCATCCTTAGAGCATGATATAATCAATCGTATTTGAATTAGAATATGGACAACACAAGGCAGGGTACTGTTAATTAACAACTAACATCGGCATCTTTGGGATGCTTTATTTCCAATCAAGCCTGATACATATGATCTTAAGCATTGGTTTTTCAAATGTCTTATAACTAACCCTATATTTAGGACACCATGATGGTTCCCCTGTAAAGCCGGTACCCATTTTTGACACCTGGGTTGAGTGGGGTATTGTGCTTGAGCTTTCCCTTATACCCAACGGGGAAAATCTCCGCGCCAGCGCCGGGATACAAACACTCGTCTCCAACATACAAGGCTGATCCCTTAACCACTGTGCCACGGAGGAAATTAATCTTAACCGCACTATTTTTGCGCATTGACAAGACCCGCCTAAGTATTTCTTACATTATATGGACAATATTTATTTTATGTCAGGCAAGGAAATTAATAATTTGGGGGCAAATAATCAATAAAGGAACACATTTAATAACCTTTTACACGAATGACATTCTGCTCGCTGATGCGTTATTTTTGAATAATTGTACTTTGAAGTTGGCGCCGGCGCGCGCGCGCACGAGCCGTTATTTAGTTAATAAGGGTAGTTAACCCCCTATTACAAACGTAAAGAGGTTGGGTCGTGAGGGTTAGCCACAGTTCTTATAGCAAAAATTATAAATAAAGCTTCTAACCCACCCATTAGGGTGACGACCGCAATCTTGTTTACATCAAATCCAAGATGGCGGCACCCATAATGGTCGTTTGCCTGACATATAGTAAATATTGACCCATTATATAGTTGAGAAGATTGTTTTGCAACGTGAACATTCAAATGAAGGAACATTCTAATTTTAATATTTCTGATGAGACTCTGAAAAGACTTATTCAATTTCCATTTTTTTTCTGGGGGGGTAGTCCATTCGGCAGTACAAAATCAACATCATTGTACTTGAACTTGAACTTAAACTTGAGGGCCAACAGCGTCAGGGCCTTTGTAACGGCCTACAATTCCCTTCACAATTTTCACACAAAGAGTTCAGCACCTGGTACCAGACTTTTCCACTAAACTACTAAGGATCTATCAATCCTTGTTGCCAGCTGCTATTGGACGGCATCACTGGGATAACCAGTATGTCAAAACACCATTCCCAGGCATATTGGGTCATTACTGACCACTCTACCTGACTGGCTCATTCCAGTTACTGTCTCTTACTCCAGGCACGCACAAGAAACATTTTCATAGCTTCAATAATACTCAGATTACACTCCTGATCCAATCCAGCAAGACAGCTTGTACTGCAATCATCTTCAGCAAATCTGGCATACCACTCATTCTCTCCATACTGCTCAAACACCACATTCATGAAATTTTCTCTCTCTTGCTCATACTTACTATGGAAGCACAAAATGCTGAAATATTTCCTCCACTTTACTAATACACTGCCAACATAATCTGTTATTATTCTCATTCCACCTCCATGTACGTCTGTTCACACTCAAGGACTTACATCTCACAGCAAACAAGAGTTGACTTCCAAAACTACCATCATAGAACATCTCAAACTTAGGTGCTTCTTTTTTCATATACCAGTCAAGTGTAGGCTTCCGCATCATGCTAAGCTTCCACTTATTCAATCCATACTCTTTTGTTTGCCTCTCAATCTCTTTCTTACACCTCTTGCAGTCCCACTCAGGCCCTACACCTCCAGCATTTATTAAACTCCAGTCATCTACAGGTCTCCCAATTCTAACATGAATAATCTTTTGTATCCCAAGTTTCCTTGCATGCCCCCAGCAAACTTTCTCCCAATAGCTTACACTCAGATTCCATTCAAAAATTCGCTTTACCCATCCGCTATTCTGCATTCTTTCAATTCTCACCTTATAATTCAGGCACTGCTTTCATCATTCTTTCTGTAAATAGGCTCCACCCAAGGTCACCTCTAATGGCTTCTGTAGCTGTCCATTTCGGAGCACGAAATGCTAACCGTCCTACCTTATTTTGTATTATATCCAGCTTTTCAAGATCACTTCCATTCCAGGCAAGAGCACTCATCCCATACATGTTGCCATGGCAACAGATACCCTAACATGATGCCGGACTGCCGAAGAATGTTTTAGCTCAGGAATTAAAAAAAAAAATATGGGCATCTTTGGGATGCTTTATTTCCAATCAAGCCTGATACAAATGATCTTAAGCATTGGTTTTTCAAATGTCTTATAACTAACACTATATATAGGACACCATGACGGTTCCCCCGTAAAGCCGGTACCCATTTCCGACACCTGGGTCGAGTGGGGTATTGTGCTTGATGATGACAGTCGGGGTGGAGGAAGAGAGGTCTTCCTCATAAAGTCGCTGGTTTTCTTCAACAGAAACCCGTTGGACCTGGTATCTTCAGTGCTGTAATCAAGGCTTTGACGTGGTTCTCATTGAACTTATGAACTTGTGAACTTCTCTCAAATGGGGAACTAATTGAGTTTGAATTTTAACGGTTGAAGATCGAGGAATTTAGTAATGACACAAGAGGATGTTCTTTTATAAGGGGAGGTCACCAGTTGCCGTCGAACGGCAACACTTAATTGATAAACAAATGACTTAATCTGACTCAGAAGGAGTTATGTGTGGGTAATTCGAGTTGCCTTACTGGCACCTAATCTCACTTGCACGATTGACCTCTGCAGGACAATGAAAAACTGTATACTCTCGCCTTGTCTTTTATTTGTTGACTCTGAGTGCCGTGACTACGGCAGCAGTATGGAGATCCACTTCTTGAGGAAGAAGGTCCGGGTCCAGTGAGTAGCCGCACTTCAGCAGGTGCCGCGGCTCGAGGGAATCCGGGGTGGATCCCGGCGAGAGTGGATTTGTTAGTGTAATATTCCGCAGGTGCGGTAACAGTTTTGATTATATGAGTATCTCGAAGGAGGTAGTTATTTCTGCTAGTGCCTTGTGGCTTGAGTGGTTGATTGATAGCCGTGTGGCTTAGTTGGGTTGATAGCCGTGTGGCGAATCGAGTTTTGAGGGATGTTGATTGAATGTTGGAGGTGATTGTTTGTGTGTCGGCTTCCCAGGATCTTCTGTACGGGAAATTGGCTTGGGTTAATTGTTCAGACATGACAACACAAGGAGAGACAGTCGCTACGCAAGCCAGGCTGCGAGCTTTACTGCTGAATTACAGGATTGCCTCAAATAGAGGGTTATATGCGGGTGCCCCGGCCCAATTCTGGCGCCTGAACAAGGGCGAGGCAGTCGCAACAACAAGTACTCGTATGGACAATCGTGAATCTCCCTACAGGCCACTTTTCCAGAAGGCTGTGGTCGCCGATTAATCTAGAGTTTGGTGCTTATTTACAATGAGTACCTTAAAAATTGGCAGTGTTTAATTCGCACGTTTACACTAAGCCGCAGTCGAGGGCTGACTGTACTGATCCTGACTAAGGCTAGAATTGTCATAAAGATTACTTGAATTAAGCTAAGAATTGTGCCAGGAAGGCATGTACAGCCTAATTATTATTATTAACTATTAATAAATGCGGAATCCCTTAGTCTACCTGGCTTGAACGTGAAGGATGTCCTACGAGAGGAGAGAGGAAGGTACCGTTTGGAAAAGGGTAGGGAACGCGGAATCCATGCACAAAGTGCACAGAATCGGTAGTTAAGAAGGATTCAGAAAGCATTGATCATGAGGATGCATATCAGAATTGTATTAGGACATCCTATGGGCTACAATGAACAACAACCACAGGAGGTAGCTGACATTGACATGAGGTATAAGGAACAGGTAGCTACAGTTGAGGGCGACCAATTACTGGTTAAACTAAATTTAACCCCCAAATCAGATAATTGGATGATTTCTGGATTAGAATTTCCAGGAGTTGGGAATTTAGAATATTCGGAGACTTTCAGAGGTAAGCATAATCACCCTAATTTAGCTAAATCAGGTAACGACTAATTATTAACATTTTTTATACACAAATTGACCTAACCAAAAATCAATAGTAAGAGTTGTCCTAAAGTGATTATGATAGTAATTCTTGCTACCGTCACTACACATTGTTACACGCAATCAGACAGTGGGATAGTGTTGATCAGAAAAATGATTATTTGAAGTGAGTAACTACCGAAGATACAATCTCTATTGGTGTAAATACCCTATCATAGCTTCATTTCTCAAGATATGAAATTTAAACATTGACTAACAATTCAAGGGAATACCAACAATTATTCAAATCTGACTTAATAAGAATACAAAAATTGAGAACACACTTAATTAAAACTGGAACACACAAAAGATGGCAAAACACTAATGAGACCATGGCGATCAATAGATTATTCCACTTCAATTGATTAGAGGCTTGAACACATCAGCAAACTTTGCCTGGACAAGCTAAGGTGGCATAAGCAGTGACAACTGAGCCTAAGGTCTTACTTAATTAATCAATTATGGTAAAAATCTACAGCATCTGCTAAATGCAAATGAACTAGAAAACACATGTTCCCAGTTTTTCCTAACTGAAATAATCAATGTACAATGACTATTTAATTAAATTTACTAACTATCTATTCTTCAGAACTAAAAATTATTTGTGTTTTTCTAATTGATTATCTACCTAATTTAATTTAAAAATACAGTTGTGGCAATAATTGGTAATTGATGCAGGACTAGATGCATTCAGAAGGATACATCTGTGACTAAAATGATAATTGGTGCCAGCCTAACTTGATGAAAAAATAAACACATATTGAAATATTGGCCTAAAAAATATATTAAACAAAAAGGTGAAATTCTAACTTGATAAACAATAACACCATATTGAAGTATTGGCATAAGAAAAATATTTTAAAACAAAAGGGGAAATTTATAACTTGATAAAAAATAACACCATATTGAAGTATTGGGATATGAAAAATATTTTAAAACAAAAAGGGAAATTTATAACTTGATAAAAAATAACACCATATTGAAGTATTGGGATATGAAAAATATTTTAAAACAAAAAGGGGAAATTTCCCTTAAAATGGCTTTACATTAAATAGTAAATTGACAATTTCATTATCCGAAAATAGTAACAGCAGCTAGGTAGCTACTACTCATGCTGAAGAGAATAATTCTCCTGGTTAGTCCCACCAGTTGCTTCTAGTTAAATTCTGCGGATACTTCTAAGCATTGCTTCTTGGAAGAACTAGGTTCAGAATCTCTGTAAAGCCAAGCGATAATTGTTTGCTAAAAACTTTCTAAATGGGCATACAACAATGCACAAGGGAAAATGCCCTGTGGGGAAACACAAGTTCTGGGCAAGAACTCCTAAGCATTTAGCACACTGGAAAATTTAGTCAATTCTACTCAATGCATACACAATAATATTATTGACAATTTTACATATAATGCCTAAATATAGTTACCCGTAGATCAACACACACAAACTTTAATTCTCACCAGAGACAAAAACCGAGCTCTAGGCACTGAGGATGAGTTCAAACAAGTAACGCTCGTGCGGGCTGCAATGTTGCCGACACGGCGTCATGGAAGGTTTCGTTACGATTGAAAAGTGATTTCTTAGAGACTGAATTTTCGATACACATTTTTTTACTAAAAATGACAGAAGTTAGTGAATTACGTGACGAATTTTTATGCTAATGGTTGAATTTATTTTACTGAATTTTTAGATGCTCATGCTGAGAATTTACGAAATATCGACTGAGTTGCGGGATGAGGGTTCACAACAAACTTGATGCAGCGCAGAGCTTGCGCCCAGTCAGAGCCAAGGTTGAGCTTTCCCTTATACCCAACGGGGAAAATCGCAACGCCAGCGCCGGGATTACCGCGTTTGTTGTCTTCGTAATTCATATCAGCTAAACTTTTATTGAGATTTTAAAACAACACTGAAAATATTTTTTAGGTTATTCATGTTTACTTTACTAACACTGTATCAGCTTTTTCGAAAGCCGGTGACTTGCTTTTGGCTTGAGTAGCAATTTGAGAGTTGATCATTTACGTTATAAAAAGACGCAGTTCGTAGCATAAAGTATTCAATTCCTAGAAACTGCGTAATCATCTTGTTCAAAGTACGCAAAAATAGCTAATGAATAGGCCAGGGGGTTTTTCTAGAGGTTTTCTTTTTTCTTTTCGCCATAGCCGTGTGTCTATAGGCCCTGCCCGCCGTGCGGGAAACGCGGGTTCGAGTCCCGGCGCTGGATGGCGATTTTCTCTGTTTGGTATAGGAGAAAAATTCCAAGCACAATACCCCACTCTATACCTAGGTGTCTGAAATGGGTACTGGTCTTGACGGGGGGAAAGCGTCATGGCGTCCTGACGTTAGTTATACGGTATTTGAAAATCCAATGTACAAGGTGATATGTATCAGGCTTGAAATTGGAAATAAAGCATCCGTAGATGCCTCATTATTTATTTATTTATTCTGTTTTGTGAGGAACCCGGTTCCTGCTCGTCCATGCGCCTCAGGCCCTTACGTGAAGTAGTCAGTTCACTTTTGCTGGCAGAAAGAAAACTCATTTTAGTTTAGATTTTTACAGATTGTATGGTTATCATTTTGTAACATGAACATGACTTGAGGCAGAAGAGCTCTGATGGGTTAGTGAAACATACAAGGTTAGGGGAGTTTACATAGTCTATACTGTAATAAGAGCCGCGTCCGTCTGTTGTCTCGCTTACCGGCAAAAAGCGACAACTTCCAGATTTAACTGGCACAAAACATAGTCTTTCCTGAAACGCTGCAACTAAGCTAGACAAGACAGACAATAATTAATGAGTGCTCACCTAAAACTTCGAAGAATTTTTTCAGGGAACAATCTTCACTAGAAGCCGGCTGTCCAGGATTAGGCACCTCGGAAGCAGGGCCGGTAGAAGTCGACACACGCAAGGCACACGTGCGTCCGACCACAAGGTAGGTCTCTCACTGAAGCTGCAACCCGTAAGGGCTGCCTCTTCAAGGACGATTCGCATCCGCAGCAGAGGCTTCGGATTCGCTCGTAACAAATAAACTAACATTTTATGGTTGTTCAACATTATTTTATGTCGCCAGGAAGGTGAAGCACTCCAACCATTGCCCGCTTGTCATATATAATTAGCGTTTTTATATTTTCGGCCGGTTTGATGTTAAATAACGACCTAGTCCCCGATTATGCAAGATATTAATTAGCTTGCAAGGGACTTTAAAAGGGAAGCAAGGCTGGAGTTGCGACACAATCCCGGCAAAAAGAAAAAGACGGAGTTTTCTATGGAAAATTCCGTGAAATACAAACAAGTACATGCAAGCGTCCTTCCAGCATAAACTGGAAAGGACTAATAATAAATTATGCGCATTTATAGTACATATAGTTTGAAAGGGGTTACAATTGCCCTTTCTTAATTAAATAGGTCAACTTACTACGCTGCTGACACGCGGCTTGCCTTCTAGGACGGTCAGCAGAAGTAGCTACGGGTTCTTCGGAAAAAGCCGAAGAATCCGTGTCAGAGGAAGATGAAGTAAGAGGCTGACCTCCAGGGTGTTCAAAGGTAGAACTACCCCTTTGAGTTTCGAAACTCTCGGGAGGTTCGAGACGAGGGTGTAATTCCTCGCCCGAACTACTCCCTTCTACGCTATTCCCCACCTCCTCTGGAGTAGGATCAGTGACAGCTAACTCCAGCGGGTATAGTAGCGAGACTTTGATGGCGCTTTCAGTGTTATCAGCTCTAATAATTCTCACAACACGGACCTTGCCATCGCGACCAGGGAGCAAAGCGCTGATGCGAGCCAAGGCCCAAAATGGTCGGTCTTATTGGGTGTTTTACAAGTACCACTTGACCCACATATAATAGTTTATTATTAAAAGGTAAAGATTTCAGAGGATATGGACCTCGCAAGGAAATTAAATATTGAGTGTACCAGAGCTCCCGGAACTTGGCAACCATGACATCGCGTCTCTCCAAAAGCGAGAGCAAATACTCGCGACGTTCAACATCGTCGGTCTCCAAGTCCGGAAGCTCATCAGACAGAATTAAAGAATTAGATGTTGGATATAGTTGAAGGAATTGAATTGGCATTATAGGTAAGATCGTGTCCCCCATCTCAGTGTAAGAGAGAGGACGCCGATTGAGGTTGAGAGAAATATCAGAAATGACAGTAAGGAAAGAAGAATAGGAATAGGTGCTACGGCCAAAAAGTTTATACACGCAGTCCTTTATGGACTTAAACAGACGTTCCCAAATCGCTCCAAATTGAGGACTGTAAATTGGGATAGCTTTGAACTTGATATTGAAAGGGCGAGACCGCTCTTCATACAAAGAGGAAGTTAACACTTCCGATAGAAGATCGGGAGCAGCGGTGAAAGTTCTAGCATTATCAGAATATACAGTGTTACGAATGCCCTTTTCGTTGGTAAAACGAATAAAGGCAAAACAGAATTCCTCCAGAGTCATGAAAGGAAGAAGTTCGATATGGATAGCTCTAGTTCGGAAGCATGTGAACAATGGTAAATAAACCTTTTGTTTGTGACCAAAAGGGTCTAATACCCAAAAGTGGGCAGAGAAGTCCATGCCTGTTGTGGCAAAGGGCCTTAC
Organism: Morinoia aosen; assembly: GCA_030386875.1. Classification (NCBI taxonomy): domain Eukaryota; kingdom Metazoa; phylum Arthropoda; class Malacostraca; order Amphipoda; family Talitridae; genus Morinoia; species Morinoia aosen. Next base: position 9,722,657 of record CM059564.1, on the reverse strand, counting down.
GAAATTTGTACGAGTGTCTGGTAAAGCAGGAGGATCAGGAAATGAAAACGCTTTGGCGTTTAGCTTCTTGCACAACTTGCATTTAGCTAACACGCCGCGAACAGTACGCTTGCAGCGCGGCAGGACATAACCGTCCAGCTTAAGCTTTTGAACGGTGATATCGAGCCCTTGATGATTAAGAAGTTTATGAGTGTGTAAAATTAACAAATTGGTCAAGTGAGAAGAACTAGACAGTAAAATGGGGTTTCGAGTGTTATAATCTAATTCTTCAGCGTTTGCAATACGACTGTTAGATCGAATGAGACCGTGCGAATCAAGAAAAAGATTAAAGGTTCTAACTAACAGAGGCGGCCGAGGACTTTTATTTTTTAAGGCCTCTAGCTCGCTTGAAAAGTGTTTACTTTGCATAGAAGAAATTAGAAAAATAAAGGCTCGCAGTTTTGCATTGCCCAAATCTGCACGTCGAAAATTAGCGACAGCTTTAAATACTTTCTCCACCGTACCTAGTAATTTGGGATAGGAGGAGAAGCGCTCAATCTCCACAATAGGAGCTTCACACGGAGGAACAACATTGGCATTAATACATGCAGCGGAAACAAATTGATGCGGAATGCAACCCAGGTGTCCCTTGGGCCACTGGTCCTTACCTTCTCGGATCCAGGCAGGACCTTCCAACCACACTGTCTTACTCTCGAGAAACTTTTTCACTTTAATACCTCGAGTTAATAAGTCTGCCATGTTGAACATGGTAGGAACATATTCATAATTGAAAGAAGCAGAAGTTTTACCTTCCAACGTCTGGCGCATGCTGTCTATATCTTTTATTCTGTTGCTAACAAACACGTTTTTTCGTGGAGGTTTACCGCTCAATAACCAAGCCAGTGTAACCTGGGCATCGGTGAGGAAAGTTATATTAGAGACTTCATAAGGAAAGTTAACGTCACACATTAGAGATACAAGACACTGATAGGCAAGGTACACAGCCAGAAGTTCAAGAGAAGGAAGAGTTCTTTGCCTAGGAGGCGACACTTTAACTTTAGAGAAGATTAGTGAACTGCGCTCCTTTTGGACGCCGTAAATACAGGCGCCAAAAGCGCTCGCACTAGCGTCACAAAATATTACTAGGTCAATTTTCTCAGTTTCAACTAGATTCATCCTAGGGAACTCGAATCCATGCAATTCAGAAAACTCCTGACAATAGTTACGCCATTCTTTACATATATCATCTGGAACGTCTTGATCCCAGCCTAGTCTCAACGGTGTTAATTTACGCAAAATGAGCTTACCTCGTACAGAAAAGGGTAGCAAAATCCCTAAAGGGTCATACAAGGAAGCAATTTCCGACAGCATATTCCTACGAGTTTTACAGAAAGGATTCAAACTTTTTACAGACATGGAAAGAGAATCAGAAGAATTAAAGTTATAACCCAGCACTCTGGAGTGCACATTGGCGCTACAAAGAGCAGGGTCAATCTGAGACAAAAGATCAGAACTATTTGACTGCCACTGACGCAAAGGAAAGCCGCTCTCTTTAAATGCTTTGTTTGCGCGTTGAAAAGTGTCAAGCGCAAGCTCGGGACTATTGGTTGTAAAAATTAGGTTATCCACGTACAGCTTGTTTGCCATTACGTCCCTAACCACCAAATCACTCAGGGTATTAGCATGAAGTTTAAGAAGAAAATTGAGAATATATGGGGATGCAACAAAACCGAATAATAAGGTTGTATATCGGAAATATTGAAATTCACCGTCTCTAAAGAGAACAAAGCTAAATTGATTACGGTCAAATGTCCTGGCTAACTTTACCTGAAGGAACGCCTTGAAAATATCAGAAAGCACAACAATGGAGTTGGACCGAAAGTATACCAAAAGACCTAGCAAATCGTTCATGAGATTAGGACCTACATACGAAGCCTCATTCAGACTTGGCAACTTTCCTACCTTCAGCGAACAATTAAAAACGGGGCGTATCTTGGAAGTAGTAACGTGTTCTCGCACGACAGGCCTATGCGGAATCCATTTGTGCTCACGCACATCTAAGGTTTCGAGTGCTAGAGGCTCAATTATACCAAGCTCGAGTTGCTCAAGAAAAACATCGTTTTACTGTTGCTCTATCCCCTTACGAGAGTTAGAAGCTGCAACCTTTCGAGCGAGATGCTTAGCTAGCCCGAAACTATTAGGAACTTTCGCTAACAAATTACGATTCCAGAGCAAATGGACAGAATAGCTGCCTTCGGCATAAACTACGCTACTTTTGAAATCCTCCAGTTCTTTATCATACTCTGTTTCTATCACAACCTACACTATAGCACAGTATAGGTTTCACATAGACATAGACACAACATAGTAATAGACATCAAGTTAGGTAAAATAGTTTACTCACCTCTTGGATACCTTACAACATAACTAGATACTCAGATACCAGAATGTGGTTAGCGAGAGCAGAGCGGAGATAGAAAGGAATATATAGAATAGGGTAGCATAGAATTAGTACATTAGTTTAGAAATTAAGAAGTTAGATACCAACCACAGTAGGTAATATTATTTACACACTCGGTCAACATTTACTTGTTGTCGAGCCCGAGTTCACTTGTAGACTGGCCGCGAGTGTTGCTGTCTCGAGCGTTGCCAACTATTGGTCTCTCTAACTAGAACTTACACTACTCGCTATATTACACCCCTCCCTCCTTAATTAGAAACCCCCCCTGTATCCCCAGTCCCCTTATTCAATATAGTCAATCCTAAAGGTCCATTCTCACCACAGGCTTCCGAGCTCGGGTAGACCTGCGCGAGATGCTAGCGCTTGGAGGCTCGTGCATCCTAGCCTCCTGGGTGGGAATCGGGTAATCAGGTGTTTCGGAGTCAGGTTCATGGGTCGGAGGTGGTGGGTATGAATTTTGAGCAGGTTGTGGAAACACAACGGTTTCCTCCGTAGGTTGTTCCAAGGGTTCAGGGATGGTGTTCGAGCAGGTAATAACTTGGTCCTGGTGTCGACGAACGACCTCTCCCCCCTTCAGTTGGCACTTGTAGGATACCGGGCCTGTTTTCTCAATGGTGGTAGCAGGGGTCCATTTTGGGGAACCCGGCGTGTATTGACGGACCATCACAGGTGACTCCAGCGGAATGTCAACCGCGCGAGACCCTGGGTGGTATCTTTTCTGAGCGTCCTGGCGTTGAGCAACTTTGGACGCGATTGCTTCTGACGGCCAAAGCAGATCAAGACGAGAGCGAACTTTCCTGCCTAACATCAGTTCGGCAGGCGTAACACCTGTTGTCGTGTGAGGTGTTAGCCGATAGTTGAACAGGAACCTGTCTAGTGCTAGGCGTAGGGGTTCCGTTGACTTCCGTATATTCTTCTTGAAAGTTTGTACCATGCGCTCTGCCAGTCCATTAGTTGAAGGGTGGTATGGTGCGCTTGTAATATGTCGCATACCACATGCCTTCACAAATTCTTGGAATTCAGCCGATGTGAAACACGTTGCGTTGTCTGAAGCAATTGTTACTGGGAATCCAAATGTCGCAAAAGTGTGTTTCAGGCACAAGATCGTTTCGCTAGAGGTTGTAGTAGATGTGGGAAAAATTTCAACCCACTTAGAGTGTGCATCCACGATCACTAGGTAGTATTTTCCATCCATTGGGCCCGCGTAGTCAATGTGTATGCGATGCCAAGGCTTCGCAGGCCATTCCCACGGATGGAGTTCAGCTTTCGTCGGTGCGGCTCGAGTGCTCAGGCACTCGCTGCATGACTTAGTTGTTTCTTCTAGATCTTTATCCAGAAGGGGCCACCACACGTAGCTGCGAGCTAACTCCTTCATCCTGGATGATCCAGCATGACCAGAGTGAAGTTCCTCCACAATGGCTTGTCTGAGAGCTTGGGGTACAATAATTCTTGCCCCCCAGAGCACAGAGCCATTTTGTGTGCACAATTCGTCTCGCCTCCTAGTATACGGAGCGAGATCAGGGTCACCAATTACCATCGAAGGCCAGCCTACTTGGCAGTATTTGTATACCTTTGAAAGTACTGGGTCCCTTAGGGTGCTGTCGCGGATGTGGGTGCTGGTGACTGGAGCTGACTCGAGGAAGTTTACTAAGGACGTCCATTCCGCAGGAATAGGTGTGGCTTCCTCGGGAGTTGTCAAGGGTAGACGACTGAGAGCATCAGCCGTACCCAACAGTACGCCAGACCGGTGACGCAAGGCGAACTTGTAGGACTGCAGTAGTAAAGCCCACCTTTGGATGCGCCCGGATGCCATCGGAGGAATGCTTCTACCCGGATCAAATAGTCCTAACAAAGGTTTGTGGTCCGTAACCACAGTGAAATCCTGTCCCCACAGGTAGCAGTGAAATTTTTGAAGTGCGAACACCATAGCTAGGGCTTCTTTCTCAGTTTGAGAGTAGTTGCGTTCTGTTGCTGTTAGAGTTCGGGAGGCAAAATAGGCGGGGCGTTCAATCCCATCAATAAGGTGACACAGCACCGCTCCCACACCATACGCACTACTGTCAGCCACTACCACTATGGGTTTCTGAGGGTCAAAGTGGACTAGAGTCTGAGAGTCCAGGAGGGCTTGTTTAGATTTCTGGAAGGCTCTCTCCTGACTTGCATCCCATTTCCAAGGGGTTTTATCCCTCAGTAAGGTATTTAGGGGCTCCAGCATGGTTGCAGATGATTTTAGAAATTTCCTATAGAAATTTAACAGCCCCAGGTAGGCTCTCAGTTGAGTCACATTAGTAGGAGCTGGTTCATTCTGGATTGCTGCTACCTTCTCGGCAGTGGGGTGCAATCCGTCCTTGTCGATTTGGTATCCAAGGTAGGATACCTGTGGCACTCCAATTTGACATTTATCCATTTTCAGTTTTAGCCCTGCCTCCTGTAGTTTAGATAAGACTTGATAGAGACGCTTGTTGTGCTCTTTCTCATTAGTGGCACTCACCAGGACGTCATCCAGGTAGCAGAACACTCCTGGGAGGCCCTGCAATAGTCCTTCCATGGCACGCTGAAAGATTCCAGGTGCGGACGCAATTCCAAAGCTGAGACGGTTGTAGGCAAATAAACCTCTGTGGGTGTTTATTACCGTGAGTTCCTTGGAGTCTTCATCCAAGGGTAGTTGAGCGTATGCCTGAGACATATCTAGCTTGGAGTATATAACTCCTCCTACTAACCCGCTAAATAGATCCTCCACTCGGGGTATGGGGTAGGTATCAAGCCTAGTGGCTCTGTTGACTGTGAGTTTGTAATCCCCACATATGCGGATGCTTTGATCAGCCTTGAGCACAGGGACGATCGCCGCCGCCCATCTTGAATACTGTACAGGGGTGAGGATACCTTCCTGCACCAGTCTATCAAGTTCAGCCTCCACCTTAGGTCTAAGTGTGTAAGGCACGTTCCTGGCCTTACAGAACTTTGGTGGTATGGCTGGATCCACTTCTATTTTGAATTTTCTTCCCTTAAAGCAACCTAGACCTGGTTGAAAAAGGTCGGGGAATTTATTTGCTAACTCTTCAGGGCAAGTGATCACTTTGTTGACATTATTGGAAACTATAGTTAGCCCAAGGAAATCAATCAGGTCCCTACCCAGCAAGGCTGGCCCCTCCCTGTCTACAACCACAATAGTTGCTAGCTGAGGAACCATACCACTAGATTCACGCTGGATGTTAGCCCTAATCTCCCCACAAACTACCAGCTCAGCTCCCCCATAAGTCCTAAGCTTAACATCAGAAGGTCTCAGCTCGGGTCTTGACTTAGCTGGAATTTTAGAGTAGGTGGCCATTGAAAGGATAGACCTGGCAGCACCTGTATCTACCTCCATCTCTAATGGCACACCATTTAGTAACAATTTTATTTTGATTGGGGGTTTCATTTCCTCGGCTAAAGCAAAAATGTCCCCATAACATTCTGGATTGGGGGCTGGGTAGTCTGCACTGGTTCCATTGCTAGTTCCATTAGGGTTAGGGTGGTTTTCCCTCCCCCTTTTTTCATGCATAGCATGCACAAAATTATTTTTGTTGCCTTTATCAGATTTCTTAATTGTCAATTTAAAACAACATTTCTTAAGATGGCCTTTTTGGCCACAACCATGACAAACACTGTCTTTATAGGGGCAATCTCTACGCCAGTGCAGATTACCACAGCCGCTGCATGCTGATTTGGGGTTAGCTTGAGTCTGAGTTTTGCCCTGAGGCTTAATAGCAGTTTGCTTAACTCTGCTCTGGCCTACATTTAGAATTGAATTTGGTTGCCTCAACCCCACTGTTTCTCTCAGTGTGGTTTCTTTAGCAGTAGCTAGATCCATGGCCTTTTGCCATGTCAGGCCAGCCTCATTTAGCAAGCAATTTTGAATTTCATTACTAGACACACCCAAAATGAAACGATCCAGCAGGGTCTCTTCTAGCACTTCCTGTTTGAAATTACAGGTATTAGAAAGTGCTTTCAAGCTAGCCACAAAATCCGCAATGCTTTCCCCTTGTCTCTGGTTCCGCTTATGAAACCTAAACCTCTCAAAGATTTGATTTCTTGTTGGCTTAAAATGCCGTCTCAACGCTTCCACAATCTCGTCATAAGTAGCATCAAGTACTTTTTTAGGAGACACGAGGTCTCTAATGAGCCTAGCAATTTTAGGACCCACTAGTGAAATTATGGTGGGGGCTTTTTTATTTTCCTCTATTTTGTTTATTAAAAAATAGCAGTGTAATCTAGTTTCATAGTCTCCAAATTCTTCCTCTACAAGATTAAATTCTCCTACTGAACCTATCAATGGCATATTGAATTTTTAGTAAGTCAAAAACACACTGTAAAAAAAATGTTCACAGCACAAATAGTACAATCCCTTGATCAATTCTGAGATTCTTCACTAACATAGTCTAGCCAGTCTAGCAACACCAGTGAGCAGCACAACAACAATAACAAAAAATTTCACTAGGCAAATTTTATGTTCCCTCACTAGTCAGTAGTCACGACCACTTAGTCACTTCCAGCAGTTCTACCAAATCCTCGTCGCCAATATCACAACCTACACTATAGCACAGTATAGGTTTCACATAGACATAGACACAACATAGTAATAGACATCAAGTTAGGTAAAATAGTTTACTCACCTCTTGGATACCTTACAACATAACTAGATACTCAGATACCAGAATGTGGTTAGCGAGAGCAGAGCGGAGATAGAAAGGAATATATAGAATAGGGTAGCATAGAATTAGTACATTAGTTTAGAAATTAAGAAGTTAGATACCAACCACAGTAGGTAATATTATTTACACACTCAATCAACATTTACTTGTTGTCGAGCCCGAGTTCACTTGTAGACTGGCCGCGAGTGTTGCTGTCTCGAGCGTTGCCAACTATTGGTCTCTCTAACTAGAACTTACACTACTCGCTATATTACAGTTTCCTTAGCAGGTACCCCTAATAATTCCAAGTCTAACAGCCTATCTAGACCAGCTTGCACATCACACTCAGCACCATCTAACGCTGAAGAACATACCTTGGGAGGTTCAAAAAAGGCCTCCAACACACCACGGTAACGATTTGCTTTGAATTTACTTTTTTTGGTTTTCTTTTTACGTTTACTTGCAACAGCAATAGAGGAAGAAATTTTAGGCGGAACAGCAGAAGAAGAAGAAATTTCACTCGGAACAACAGAAGAAGTCGAGCCACTGTCTCGCTTTTTAGCGGCAGAAGCCACGACGGTAAACAAAGAAGACTTGTAACATTTTAATTCCCCAAAGGGTAAGAAACCGTTAGCTACGCGCATAACCTTATAGTCTGCAACGTGTTGCAACTCAAGCACACGAAAAGCTTGAAGAGCATCGACACCTAAAATGCCGTTGATTTGAATATTATCATCAACAACTTCAGGAAAGGAAGTAGAAATAGGTAGCTTAGTTTTAAAAAGCTCGAGTTTAGATTGCAAACCCTTCATCCCCATCTGCAGGTTAAAATTCTGCATGGCGAAGACATCAAGCGCATGCTTCTCACTGTCAGGAAGCACGAGCTCGACGTTAATTTGCTTGCCTCTTAACGGGACAGAGGCACCTACCGTATTTACGGTAAGTTCCTGCAAATCAGCGGTAGAAAAGTTAGGACTAACCGTAGCCAGGTCAATCAACGTCTGTTGACTCCCGGTGTCTATAACAAAATTTACACGTTTAGATTGATTATTAAACTTAGTGGAAAGAGCTACAACAGGGCACATTCGAAAACGTGCCTTTAACCGTCAGGAAGAGGCGGCAGCAAAGGAGGAAAAACTTACAAATTTTGGACATAACGGACTAACATGAGTATTAGCTTTGCACAAAGAACAACTAAAAGGTAAGCCTCTGACTTTTGCAGGGCAAGCCTTAGCTAAGTGGTTTTGACTAAAACACACTGAGCATAATTGAAACTATAAATAAAAATAAATAAAAATAAAACCGTTTATTTCCAAGTTGTCACATGAGATACATATGCCAACATATTGGCTTTTAAAAGTTCCTTAATATAAGACGTCCTAAAACAAAAGATCCATACGAGGAGTATTAATTGACAAACCATCCGAGGGGTAAAAATAGATAAGCCATACGAGGCATAATAATCGACAAACTATACGAGGTGTGCTAATAGATAAACTATCAGAGGTGTACAAATAGATAGACCATACGAGGCATATTAATAGACATAATATACGAGGCGTGCTATAATAGACAAACCACACGTGGTGTGCTAATAGTCTAACAAAGTTCCATAGGAGGAATACTAATTGACAAACCATAAAACTCGCCTACTTGTTTCACGCGTCTTGCGTGAGTATCAAATTGACGGCAAGAAAAGGACGTGTGACCAGTCTGATTGCAAAACCGGCACACTTTAACACTGGGAAGCTTAGAGGGCTCAGGAGAGGGTTTAGTTTTAATTTCAGCTCGGGTTATTTCCCCCACCCTGTCATTTCGAAGGGAGAGAGATTTCTTAGGTTTAGATTTGGTTTCTAAAAGAGACAGCACATGATGTGCGTTTTCAAACATCTCTAGTGAGAAGAAACTTGCTTTGCAATAGCGAAGAAGTTCCAATAAAAAGAAGTCAGAAAGTTTGGTTTTAATTATAGCAGAAAACAAAAGGTTGCCCGATTTCTCGCTACAGAAATCTACACCTAGCTTAGAGAGCTCAAGAAGACGAAACTTAACTTTAGAAAGAAAAGCCCCTATCTCGGCTAAGCTTAGGACACTGGGACAGTTAATTAACTCGTCAAGAGCGAGAGAAATTAGTTTGTCAGCGTTCAGGAAATCTTGTTTGAGCAAAGCCCAAGCAGCTCGGAAACTAGTCTCCTCATTAGGAAGGCCCTCAAAGAGACTAAGAGCTCTTCCCTGCAATTGATTTTTTAAGAATATAAATTTCTGCCCCTCGCTCATATTAGGATAAGCTTGAAGAGCATTAAGGAAGGATTCCTGAAAATGAAGAAAAGAAAAAGGACAGTTTTCATTATCGCTAAACTTTCTCAAAGTTAGCTGAGGAGCTCTAAAAATATTCAACGGCACATCCGAAGCAGAAACCTTACTAGCCTCAGAAGGAGGCTCGGTATCATTTGAGTTTGACACCGGTGCCTAAGAAACAGAATTTTTTAATACAGCTATTAATTCAACAATTTGTATCTCGTATTCCGCGCGTCTAAATAGTTCCTCGTCCGATACCTCTTCAACATCTGAAGGTAGAATAGAGGACAGAAGTCGAAAATCCTTCAAAAGGCCACTCAACTGATGAATAGCCTCCTTCAGGATGGAAGGCTCACAGCCGGGAGAGAGAACTTTCTTGCGCAACGCGGTTACACTACACTTTACTCCCCGCATTTTCAAGCTAAGGGCTGAGGCATTATATTTTTCGGTCATAATGGTAAAAAAAGGTAATGAGTAGTAGTCGATAGGCTTATTAGAATTATTTTCAACTAAAAATAAATAAAAAATAATGAAGGCATCTACGGATGCTTTATTTCCAATTTCAAGCCTGATACGTATCACCTTATACATTGGATTTTCAAATGCCTTATAACTAACGCCAGGACGCCATTACGCTTTCCCCCGGTCAAGACCGGTACCCATTTCAGACACCTGGGTAGAGTGGGGTATTGTGCTTGGAATTTTCCCCTATACCCAACAGAGAAAATCGCCACCAGCGCCGGGACTCGAACCAGGGTCTGCCTGGACGGAGGCAAGTTCGCTAGTCTCACGACACGACGAGCCTAATCATAAAGGTCCACACTTAACAAGTGGACAGGTTACATCCTCCTATTAAACATGGAAAAATATTAATGGTACATAAAAAAAATACAGAAAATTTTACTTCCCCCATCAATTTAATTTTTTTTTCACATTTAGAACGTTACACGATTAAAGTTTCACAAAATTTTTTTAAATTTTTGCTTCAATATTATTTATTATTACACTTACATACTAGCACAAAATTTTTTTTTATTCAAAAAGAAAACGAGGGTTTATGTAAGGTAAACCAAATACTAGCACCTAAAACACAAGGAGCTAGCAACACGAAAATGTACCTTACATAAAAATACACCTTAAGCTAGTGAGATGAGAGACGTACCGGCGCTGGGGCCCGGACAGCACGGCAGCAGCGTAACTTTACAAATTACGGAAAATTATTAAAACCTTTTTTTCATTATTTTGTTTTAGTTTTATAATGAAGAACAGTTATTGGAAATAGGAAAGGAAATAAATTTGAGAAGAAAAAAAAGATATAGCTACCAGGATTTTCCCTTGTTAGACCTAGAGAGGCCTCGTTCCATCTTGGATATATGGAGTACGGCAACGATTACAAGTATGAGGTGTGGGGTAATCAAACACAATAGTTAAACTAAGAACTACTGTACTGTACGTCCGTCTGGCATGACGGCGAGAACAAGAAGAAGGAGCTCGATCGCTCTACAAAGGCGGTTAACACTTGAACATAGAGAACGGGACGGAAGCAATTTAATGGGCGACTGCGACAACTCATATATAATAATAAATATATATACTGAAGTTGGATCTCAACATCCCTGACGCTCTCCAGCCAAGCTTTAGCTAAGCAGCCGGCGAACTAGCCTTGTTAGCCAGAACTGCTTTTCGCAGCTTTTAAAAATAAGAACAATTTTTTTTATAAAAGAAGATAAATAGAATCTTCAAATGAATGAAAGAATTTAAACGAAGAAATTCTTCGTCTAAAAGAATTTGAAGATAATGAAACAAATTCTTCGAATAAAAATACTATGTCTCGCTTACCGGCAAAAAGCGACAACTTCCAGATTTAACTGGCACAAAACATAGTCTTTTCTGAAACGCTGCAACTAAGCTAGACAAGACAGACAATAATTAAAGAGTGCTCACCTGAAACTTCGAAGAATTTGTTCAGGGAACAATCTTCACCAGAAGCCGGCTGTCCAGGATTAGGCACCCCGGAAGCAGGGCCGGTAGAGGTCGACACACGCAAGGCACACGTGCGTCCAACCACAAGGTAGGTCTCTCACTGAAGCTCAGGGCTGCCAATGAGACTTTTAAAAAACCCAAGATCATGGGTCTAAAAACCCCAAGATTTAAAATTAAAACCCAAGATTACCAAAATTCAATAAATTCATGATATTTAAAGTGTTCTTTTCTTTCTGTGCGAACAAATTGCAATCATAGGTGGAAAAACAAAAAAATGATTATTACGAATGATAAAATGCCAAAAACTACCAACTAAAGCAGGTTTTTGCTATTTTAGCAATAAAAACTACAAGCATATTACTGTTAGAAAAAATATCCGTAGTTTCAAGCTCTTGAGCATTAAACAATGTTTCTACGTTATTGGAACACGCGAGTTCGATGCGTCGAAGTTAATGGAGGCCATTCAATTTCAACACCTGTAACAAGACTAGTTTGTTGAATAAAAGTTAAGCATTAATTTATGGCTTGTTATTAATATCCTACAATACCTCTGACGAAAAGTTCCTAACAAATTGTAAAAATGAGTCTTCTAAATTTAATGAAATAACTACTGTGGATGGCTTGGCGTAAATTTCCAACCGAAAATTAAATTCAGGCCTTTTTCTCAACTGTACAATGCTTGCTGACTCTATTGCAAAAATAACAAAAACTGCTTTAATGGGGTCGGAATTTTAGAGAGTAGAGATAACATTGGCGCCCATGTGGTATCCTACTTTAAGTTTTAAAGTTTCTTTAAGTCATTTGAACTCGAGAAACAAGGAGTTTCTGGCAAATTATCATTCGTAAAAATCGATTTATTTTGAGTTTTCTTCAATAAGTTGAAATATGTTCGCACAAAAACACCTTGTATGTTAAAAAAATAGATATGCTCACTTATAATTATAATTACACGTATCATCAAATGTAGATTAAGTAACATAAAGAGTACATTGCCCTCAATCACTTATTTCGACTAGTGACATGGGTATTACAATACTCATGTGTGTGTATCATCTAAGTGCATTAATTTTTAGATATTTTAAACACCAATGATGGTACTTATGAACCATCTTTATAGGAAATAAACTGTGTTTCTTTTTTCTCTATTTTACGTTTGCGAGATTAATATTGATTTTATCAAAAGCTGTACCATCTAGAATTACCTAGGTAAGTTTCGTTCGCTTCATCGACAGATTTTGGGCTATTTTACTATCGGGAAATGCAAGCTCACAGACCTCAATGTTAGCTAAGGGTAGATTATGTGCTACGAAATAGACTGCAACCTTATCTCACTCCTCGCTATTTGTTGGCTTTCAGTTGTTCGCTTTCTTAAGATATTGAGTGATACTCGCGCTTCCTTTAGCAACAGCAAATTTTTTCATGACTAAAAGAAACTTTATATATCAACGACCTAGACTCATTTTTATTTTTTAGTGTCACTTTGCATGCCTTGCAGTAGGTAACTAAGTCTTCGTCGTTGCAGTCATGCTCAAACCACTTTTTTTTATTCCGTTTCACTGGCCCATTCTCCCTTGAAGCACAGAGCATTCCATTTGCTCTTCATTGCTGGCATAATTTCTTCAGTCACTTTTTAATTTGAATGAACAGAGTTCATTAGAAGATAATTCCTTCAAATTTGAGTTTAATCGAAAAATGCAGATTTTCAAATCAAACCACCGACGAAAATCACATAGCAAATGTAATAACGCGACTGGCACACGCCGCAAACACTCTAATCAGTTTTTTTACACAGAGGCGCGCGCTCAGCAGATTGTTATTTGTGACAGGTCACGGTTACGGTAAGAGTTCATACGCTAAGTGCTCTTACAGGTTGTGACAGGCATGCAACACATTTCTATTGCATAACGAAACCTTTAAGCGCAATAAAAAGAAGGCATTTGCACGTAATAATTTGACTTTGAGAAATTTCTGTGCACCATGATTGAAGTATGAGGCTCAAAACCCAAGATTATCAACATATTCGAAAACAAAACCCAAGAACCCAAGGTACATCATAAAAAACCAAGATCTTGGGTTAAAACCCAAGCATTGGCAGCCCTGCCAGTGAAGCTGCAACCCGCAAGGGCTGCCTCTTCAAGGACGATTCGCATCCGCAGCAGAGGCTTCGGATTCGCTCGTAACAAATAAACGAACACTTTATGGTTGTTCAACATTATTTTATGTCGCCAGGAAGGTGAAGCACTCCAACCATTGCCCGCTTGTCATATATAATTAGCGTTTTTGTATTTTCGGCCGGTTTGATGTTAAATAACGACCTAGTCCCCGATTATGCAAGATATTAATTAGCTTGCAAGGGACTTAAAAAGGGAAGCAAGGCTGGAGTTGCGACACTGTCTGTCCGAAGCCAGCCATAAGTGTGTGATAGGCGTATCTGTCAAACAAGCTCGGCCTCATCAACTCTAGAGAAATTAAAGTATTTACTTCTAACGGCCATTCTTTCATATCGCCTTCTTTCTTATTCCAAATTACGGGGGGGGGGGGGGGGGGGATGGGGACTAGTGTCTAATGAGAACAACACAAAGCCTTAATGGGAAAGGATGGTACAGGCACAAGCTGGAGCAGCTTGTCAGTCGAACACATTTGGGCAATTACCTTACTTTCATGATCCATAATCACTCTCTACTCTACGGAACAAACTTTACATTACTACTACTACTACTACTGCTACAAGTGGAGTGCATAGATGGAGCAATTCAAGTAACTCTTTGCTGTAATGTTGAATTCATATTAACGAAAAATACACGATGTTCAGAAAATTTCCTCTTACAATAGTGATTGACCTTACATTTGGTTTTGTTTTGAGCAACCAGGAAAAAATCAAAAGAACATGGCGCAGATGCTTCATTGTAGTTTTTCGAGAGGTGTCGAGATTTCAATTGCCATGAAAAGTTCGACAGCGGATTACCATGACAAGTTTTCATGACAAGTTCGACAGCGGAGTTAATAATAATGAAGGCATCTACGGATGCTTTATTTCCAATCAAGCCTGATACATATCACCTTGTACATTGGACTTTCAAATGCCTTATAACTAACGCCAGGACGCCATGACGCTTTCCGCCGGTCAAGACCGGTACCCATTTCAGACACCTGGGTAGAGTGGGGTATTGTGCTTGGAATTTTTCTCCTCTACCCAGCAGAGAAAATCGCAACCGCCAGCGCCAAGTTTCGAACCCGGGTCTCTGCCGCACGGTGGCAGAACCTCTAGCACATGGCTATCGCGAGCAACATGTACGACAGCGGAAAAATTATCATGACAAGTTCGACAGCAGATTTGAAAGAAACACAAGCCACGCTGAAAACCTTCTAAGAAATTTGAAATTTTGGTATGACCACAATGACCTCAAACTTAACGCAAGTAAAACAAAATGCTTTATTTTTGGATCACAGAATACGACCAGAAATTTACCACCATTTACGCTAACATTTGGAGACGATAATAATGAACCAGTAGATATGGGAAAAAATGTTGGTGTTTGGTTCAACAAAAATATGATTTTCAACTCACGCGTAGAAACAGTGTGCAACAAAATCAAGGGAACCTTAATGTTCTTTCATCGCATTACGAACACACTTGACGAAAAATCCAGTGTATTAGTGATTCAGTTTTTAGTTTTATCGCGTCTGGACTACTGCAGTCTAGTGTGGGAAGATTTACCTCCAAATCGTCAAACAGAATTGCAAAAATGTTTTAACTTCTCAGCAAAGTGGTATGTAAAGGAAATTTCAAGAAATACGATCATTCTACCTCTCTTTTAAGAAAACTTGACTGGACCCCAATACCGAACGGATTCATGATCCAAAAAGCTTGACACGTGTTCTCATCTCTGTACCTCCCTCAGAGTAACGCAGATGTGATGAAATTTTTTCCATCCAATATCCCAAACAACAAACCAAATCGGAGGAATGATGTCTTGGTCAGTTACCGTTTATCTAACGTGGGACAAAAAGCTCTCTTAGTTTCTGGAGCTCTTTTGTGGAACAAGCTTCCGTAGCATATCAAAAACTCTAAAACTATGAAATAATTACAAGAAAATGTGTCATGTCATTTTGCATCTCTGTCATAGCAACAACAAACAACAACAAACATCGGCATCTTTGGGATGCTTTATTTCCAATCAAGCCTGATACATATGATCTTGAGCATTGGTTTTTCAAATGTCTTATAACTAACCCTATATATAGGACACCATGACGGTTCCCCCGTAAAGCCGGTACCCATTTCCGACACCTGGGTTGAGTGGGGTATTGTGCTTGAGCTTTCCCTTATATAAACGGGGAAAATCTCCGCGCCAGCGCCGGGATAAGAACCCTCGTCTCCAACATACAAGGCTGATCCCTTAACCACTGTGCCACGGAGGGCCTGCAATACTATGTAATACTAGGGCCTGCAATTGTGCCGCCATAGCCATGTGCTAGAGGGTTCTGCCGCCGTTCGGGAGACCCGGGATCGAATCTCGGCGCTGGCAGTGGCGATTTTCTCTGTTGGGTATAGGAGAAAAATTCCAAGCACAATACCCCACTCTACCCAGGTGTCTGAAATGGGTACCGGTCTTGACCGGGGGAAAGCGTAATGACGTCCTGGCGTTAGTTATAAGGCATTTGAAAATCCAATGTACAAGGTGATATGTATCAGGCTTGATTGGAAATAAAGCATCCGTAGATGCCTTCATTATTATTAATTCGGTATGAATCTCCCACTTAGCAGAAATTTTGATTCTCCTGAGATTCGTGATAGAAAATTAGTAATTATTTCTTCTTTACGTTCGCTAAGTCATTCTACTATTGATCTTAATTATTTCTGTCGACTATAATGAGCAACACAGCCGTCAGCTCAATGCTGTGAAATGAAGGTCGATTTTTCTTAATTATTAGTAGTATTTTCTCATAATCTCATCTTTATGTTTGTGGTGTTGTGGTGTTTGCTGCCGCAAGAGGGCTCTGCAACGGTGTGCGCTCCGCCACCTCAAGACGATGATCTTGCCGCTGCCCACTGGCTGCGAGCGGACGGCTGTGCGCTTTGGACAGCGATACAGTGAAGACGTAGATTTCGTTCCAGGTTTCGAGTTGCGCCTCTGTTTTTTATCGTGAGGCTGTGATTGAGCTGTCTAGTCTGCGGAGAAACTAGAGTTAGTGCAGTGGGAAAGCTGCGTAGTTGTCCTGGGTGAGAGTGCCCGGTAACGGTTAGGAGTGATCTTCTTGCTCCGAGGGAGGTGACAGCTACACCTCTGAACAGTCGTACCTGGTGGCATGGCCGGCCAGGAACGAGGACGACTGTGAGGAAGGTAAGTCCGAGTGCTTGTAGGCGCGCTACCGTCTCACTCGTGACTTTATTTTCCGGCTGAAAACCACACGCTATCAAGGCCTTTAGCGTTGGTCTGTGGTCACTATTTGTTTGCTTGCAAGATGGCAGTGGCTGAGAAGGCTGCAGCGGTCGGGGCTGGCGATCCGGGATCGCCAGTGCCGCCGGCAGGGAGCACGCCGGGCTTCCTCGTGGATGTTAGCATGTTGGCCAACATCCTGACTCAGGCGCGAGGTCCGATCCTGGATCGGTTGGCTAGGCAGCTGCCTAAGTTGACTGGCGATGGATGGATCGATCGATGCGCTGGAGTGGCTGGAGAATCTGGAGAGGCACTGCCAGCTGGAGCGCGTGGCGCCGACCGACGTCATTGGGCTTATGCTTGACGGTAATGCCGCTCGGGTGTTTCGCTGCATGACTGTCGGTGATGCTGCTCAGTGGCAGGTAGTTAGGTCTACGCTGGCCGCGCAATTCGCGTGTCTTTTGCAGGAGGCTTATAGGCGGTACACCGAACGTCGTCTGGGAGCTGGCGAGTCGGTGGACGTTTACCTGGATGACTTGGCGCGTCTGGGTGAGAGAGTGGGGTTGACCGAGGGAGATTTGATCTCTAGGCTCAAATTTTACGAAGGTCTCATCACTTCTCTGTACACTTGGGCAGTTGCGCGTGAGGACGCGTATACTCCACTGTTCGACGCTGTGGTGTCGAGAGTGCAGGAGAGAATGGCCGCTCAGAGGGCTGTGGCCGGGCGAGGCCAGGAGGCCAAGCTTGGGGCAGACCTTGCTGCTTCTGGGAAGCAGGGCAGTGATGGCAGGGGTGCTTGCTACTGCTGTGGCGGTGCGCAATGCGTGAGGGTGGGCCCGCAGAATCAAGACACTGCAGCACCTGCAGGCAGGGGGGGGGCACGAAGGCTCCCGCCAGAGGGAAGTTCACATGCTTTACGTGCGGAGAGACCGGGCATTTTGCCCGTGACTGTCGAACGGCATCTCCCTCTAGGATGGTAGCTGGGCCCACGGTTGGTACGTGGGTCGGGTTTCTCTGCGGAGGATGCCAATCGGGGTGACGCATCCTCCTCAATGGAAACTGCATAAGCCGGGCTTACCGGGGTCTCCTCTCTCCGAGGGAGGTGACGGCGCCCCTTCGGAGAGCGGGCTCTTGATTAGCACAAGTGTGTCGCTGAGGAGGGGCAATCTGGGATCACTCAAAGCCACTGGTGTTACGACTAGGAGTCGTTTGCCAGTCGTTCGTGGCCTTTTGAATTGGCATTGTTCATGGTGTCTGGTAGACTCCGGGAGCGAGAGGACGGGGGCTGGTCCGCGGGTGGTGGTGGGCCAACGCCTCCGACCGGGGTGGCCTATGCTAACGGCGGACGGCAGAACTTCCTGTGAGGGGAAGCACTGTCGTGTGGTAGTCGCGTTGCAGGGGCATTGTTTTGGTGTCACTGCGCTCGTCATGCCCGAGTTGGAGTATCTGGGCATTGACTGTCTTCTAGGGAGTGATGTTATTGATCACATGGGGGCGTCACAGTCAGGAGAGGCCCTGACTCGAAGTATGCAGTTGACTGTGGGAGATCCTGGGCAGCTGGATGCTTTAGGGGGCCAGCAATGGATTCGCCTGTGCCAAGCTGGGTGCCGGCCTGGTGGCCGGGGCGGGGTCGGTGGATTCGAGAGGTGCGCCAGCGTTGATCGATATTGTCGACCCTGACTTTGTTGCTAGGTTCGCTGACGGTCGATGGGCCGTCAGTTGGTGGTGGTCCGAGAAGCCGCCCGAGGGGTTACAGACTCTAATCGCGGAGTACGGATGTCGTCGGGCGCCTCGTGTGCGTGAGCGTTATGACGCGGAGATTCAGAGTTGGATCTCGAAGGGCTGATTGAGGCGGTGGCATGGCCCCATCCTGGGTGTCATTCCATTGCTGGCCGTCGTGCAACCTACGAAGAAAGAAAGGAAGAATGAAAAACATTTTATTTGCCAAAAAACTATAACATGAAATGTTGATGCATTGGTTTTTAAACACCTCAACATTAACATTCTTAACTAATGATAACACATTGGTATCTTAGTACCCTTGTAAAATGTTGAAACAAAAAATGATTGACAGAAAAGCACAACAAAAATAAGTTCCTTCCTTGACTAATCTGATTTTGACCGTGCATTTAAATATAAGTAACTAAGAGAACTCAATCCTCGCCACGCTCATATGAAGAACACTTTCATTAGTGCGCACATGTGTTGAAATATAAGCGAAAAACGCATTCAAATACCTTAGCATAGAGACCCTCAATTTCTATTCATACATGGTTATCGTAATACCCATGTTAAGTGTTGGAACAAATGATTTAGATCCTTAATTGTTATCCATACTTAGTTATCGTAATACCCATGTTAATTGTCGGAACAGGATTTGGAGAAAAGCACGAAAAAAATGCGTTCCTCTCGTTGCGGTAGTCATATTTTGGTAATGCATTTAAATACAAGCGACTAAGAAAGCATAATTTATGTGACGCATTGCTGAAAACCTTCTCGTTAGTGGGTACCCACGTTGAAAATATGAGCATAAGAACATAGGAGCTAGTGATACGAGCGTGAGGGATTGATGTTAGAAGTAAAATGAACAGATTTGATTTATTTTGCGTCTAGAACTATGGGGTCGACAATCGGGATTTGGGACAATTTTTCACACTGACGTATCATACAGTGTGCCAAGTGGTGAGCTCGGAAAGAATATAATATTCGCTATAGCAGAATAGACAATGGTTATGATATTTCTTACCTACGCTTATAGTACTGGCGCAAAGAGTTCATCGGAGTCAAAAACATGAAAAGTATTGTTGTGCATTGCTCGCCGTAACATTTTCAACATAGTTGGAACCGTACAAAAAGTTAACTATACAAAATGGTGTTGTCAAAATGTATTCCCGAGAGTAAAAAGGTAAGAAGAGTTTACCACACAAAACTAACAACAGAAATTTGAGACCAGAATAAGATGATTAAAAAATAATGTTCTTCAAAGTTATGACATTCGTCGAATCCGTGGCCTTTTTTTAAATATTTTAATAAGAATGAAAAAAGGTAGTTAATAAAATACCTTCACATTAACATCCTTTCTTTCTTTGCAGTAAATAATTTGGTTTTCGAAATGCAAAATAAATGTGAGTAACTAAGAAAAAAAATCCCTGTGACACATAGTTGAAAACCCTCTCGTTAGGGTGAGCGTATATTGGATCATGAGTCCATAATATTTGCTGCACAGCTGGAACAATACGAAAAGTTAACCACCGAATATGATTTCGTCTTAATGCACACACGAGCGTAGGAAAGTAAAAATTGCCAATGAACTACGTCGCATGTTCAAATGTTTCCATATGAGCGAAAAGTGCTTTCAAATATCTAAAAATTAAGACCATGACTTGATATCTACACATGGGGATCGTTATACTTATACCGGTTAATTTTTGAAACAAATGGTTGGGAGAAAAGCACATAGAAAATGTATTCCCTTCGTTGTGTTGGTCTGATTTTACCAATGGATTTTATTACAAATGGTCGAGAAAACATTGTGCATGTGATGCGTTGTTAAAAACACTCTAGTTAGTGCACTCCCACATTGAAATTTGAGCTGATGAACGTTGGAACTAGTGAAATGAGACATTATGGTTGAAAGTAAACCGAGAAGATTCAAATTAATTTGCGTCATAGACTGCGAGGTTGATATTAGAAGCAATTTTACACTGTTTCGTATCAACTAGTAAGCTAAATAACTGGCTCGGATAAAATGAAAGATTTTACAATAACACAAATATTAAACTTCATATGCTACTGGCTTTGGCACAAAAAAATTCACCGGATTCAAATAGATGAGAAAGATCGTTGGAAATGCCAACTATAAAATTTTCAACATTGCTGGGACAAAACGAGAAAGTCAAAACAACCTAAAATAGTGTGGCCAAAGTATACTCGATGAGTGGGAGGGAAGACGCTTTGTCACACAATATTAGCATGAGCATTTAAGGGAAGCATTTTTGGGGGCTTTTTGGGGCATCTGAGTCCAAAGGTCGATTCTCCCGATTTTTGTTTTTATTGCTTTAAATGAGTTAGAGACATGTCCCCGAATGTCTGTAAAAATATCAGGAATCTACCCCAGAGCTAACGTCCCTCCCGGGGGGGGGGAGGGCATCCCTCTTACGGACGTTTTTTTTCATTTTTGAACCTAAAGCAATGAAATTTGGTATACTGATAGGAAATGCAATTTTGAATCATTTATCATCAATGACAAAATGCGATTTTCTTGAAAAGAAAACGGGAAATCATAGAAAACGACATTTGTGGGGGGGTTTTCTAAATGCTTCTCCTCCTACAGTTTTTGAGCTACAGTAATGATTTTGGTATCATTGAATGCAGAATAACGTGGACAAAAAAAAAAAAAAAAAAATCTGAAATTTTCAATTTTTTTCCATTTCATTTTTTTATATATTTCATCATTCATATTCCTCATCCCCATCCGAATATTTTTTATATTATTGAATTTAGAGCAATGAAATTTGGTATACTGATAGGAAATACAATTTAGAATCATTTATCATTCATGACAAAATGCGATTTTCTTGAAAAGAAAATGGGAAATCATAGAAAACGACATTTGGGGGGGGGGGGTTTCTAAATGCTTTTTCTCTGATAGTTTTTGAGCTACAGTAATGATTTTGGTATCATTGGATGCAGAATAACGTGGACATTCCAAAAACTTGAATGCTTTTTCTCAAATTTCCAATATAAAAATTTAAAAAATTAAAAAGAAAAAAAATCAAAATATTCTCAAGAAAATTCAAATTTATGACGTCATAACTTTGAAACAAGAATGAATTGTGAAAAACTTCTCAATACATTGTAAAGCCCTTGTTTTTCTGCATCCAATGATACCAAAATCATCACTGTAGCTCAAAAAATGTAGGAGGAGAAGCATTTTGTTTCTTAAAAATAGGTTTTATAAAAAAAGTAACTTATCAACACGTTTGTCGTTATAACTCCGAAGTTTACAAAGCTAGAGCAATGCGGTTTGTTGCATTTGAAAGTGACATGTTTGCTCTATCGAACTTATGGGGGCATTTCCAAATTTTTTTCTGTGAAGCTATCCGTGGACTTTTTTACCCTAAAAGTATAACTTTTGCTCTGACCCTTACAAAAAAATTCATATAAATTCTGAAAAAAAAAAATCAAAAATCCCCCCATAATTTTGATAGAGCATAAGTTTGACTTTCAAATGCAACAAACCGCATTGCTCTAGCTTTGTAAATTTCGAGGATGTAATGAATAATATATGTATATATATAATTTCATTTTTTTCAAATAAAAAATTTTCTATGGCCTTATGAAAAATTTTTGTTTAAGATAAGTTGTTACAAATGTAGAGATCTAGTAATCTGCAAATTTTCATAGACGTAGGTCCAATAGAACAAAAGTTGACCATTTTGTGAAAATGCTTCCCTTAAGGAGGGAATATGTTCTACATATACATATAGACACACACACACACACATATATATCCGTACACATATATACACATATACATACATACGGTGTCATATGTGCATACATACATGTACTTAATATTCGCATACAAGTAATCATATTGCATGTTATAAATATGTCTTGATTGTTGTATAATGTAACGAAAGATAAGATAATCAGCAATAAAAATTTCTGACTGCTTTTCCAGTACGTACTGCGGTTCACACTTATTGTGTAGACGCAGGATAGACAGCTATTTTGGTTTTGAATTCTCCTTGTGTTTGAGGGGTTTTGGTGCTCTGAGGGAGTTTGTTCCACAGTAACGAGCCTGATACTGACAGAGCTTTCTGCCCAATGTTAGATGAACGGTATTTGATTAAGACATCACGTCTCCTGTTCGGCTTTTGGTTGGTGACGGTAGGGGGATGGAATTTCACTATATCAGCATTGCTATGAGGAACATATAAAAAGGAGGATGCGTATTGGGCTTTATGCTCCAGAAACCTTTCCCAAATAGGAGCCCAGCCGAGCTTATTCAGGAGTGGTGTTACATGATCATTCTTTTTTAATTTACCGTTGCCTACAACCTTAGCTGCAAAATTCATGCATTTTTGTAGATCTTCTTGAAGATGTTTCGGTATATCTCCCCAAACCAGGCTACAGTAGTCGATACGTGATAAGGCCAAAGATTGAACGTTCAATAAACTAGATTCTTCGTGGAGCATACTTTTTATACGATTTAAAAACAATGAAGTCCCGTGGATTGTGTTACAGTTTTTATCAACGTGGGATTTGAAGGACATGTCTCTATCGAACCAAATACCTAAATTTTTTACTTTTCTGATGTATGAATTTTATCATTCCCAACTGTAAGAGTTGAATCTAGAATTCGAATGTCGTTTATTGAATCTTTTGACCCAAAAATAATGAATTGTGTTTTGTTCGCGTTTAGCTTGAGACCATTTTGGTCATACCATGACTTGAGGCTGATCAATAGGGCTTCAGCTCAATTTTTCGTCTGTGGTATTTCTGCTACAGAGCTTGTCATGGCAATTTTACATCATCTGCATACATAGAGATTTGAGTGTTAGAAGGAATCGGAGGGAAATCGTTGAAGCAAATTGAAAATAATAGCGGGCCAAGAATGGATCCTTGAGGGACACCAAAGTTGTTTTGAAGGAATGGGGACAACTTGTTATCTAAAAGGACTGCATGAGACCGATTTGATAGGTAGCTTTTAAACAAATGCGTATCAACTCCTAAGTTCAGTATTTTTCGTAGTTGATCATGTTCGACGCTGTCGAATGCTTCAGAGGGATCGGGTAGCAGCAAAAGTGTTACATTTTTTTGTTCGATGTCGCTGTATATTTCTTCAGTGATATTGAGCAGAGCGTCTTGAGTGCTAGTGTTCCTCCTATAGGCATATTGATTTCAGACTTATTCTTGGGAAAGCGCAATTTACACAAAAATAGTAAAACTAAGGCGGGTAAAAACATCTTTCATAAGAATCACACGATGTATTTTAAAAATAGAGCTTTTGAGCAAATCCATAGTCATCTTCAGTATGTGGAAAATTAAATTGAAACAAGGTAAATACGGTGCATGAATACAAATTGTTATTGGAAATTAATTGAAAAAAAATTAGGACAAGATATTTAGTGGCGCTGAAGATGACATATCATTGAGACTTGGCTTAAATTGACGAATTATGACACTTACTAGTAACTTAAGGCTATGTTTATCACATGATGAGACTATTTTGAAATTATCAGTGTGAATTGGATGGCCAGATTCTAATGCGTGATCTCATATACTGCTGTGCAATGGGTTTGACACTATTTCCCGTACGGACCGATACCCCTTTGTGCTCAGCTATGCATGTTGCAAAATGGCGAGCAGTCTCACCATAATAAGTGGCCCCACACTGGCCACACGTATATCTATAAACCACGCAGCAACGCAACAAAGTGGGCATCCTATCGCCGTACCGGAAAAAACTGGCAATGTTGAAAAAATTGCGGAAAGTAATGCGTGTGTCAATTTGCGGATAGAACTTATTACATAAATCACAAATTTCACAAGAAATTTTCTGATTTTGCAACCGTGAAATGAAGGGTAGAGCGAAATAAACTACCTTTTTCTTAGCACTTGCGACTGGAATTTTTTTATTTCTAAGGGATTCGATTTTATTACGAAATGTGTTCTCAATGAAAGACAAGGTGCATAAAAAAGACATTCCACTTCGTCCTATTTTGTCAACTATATGAACTGCCAATCATCGTTTATCTAAATTTCTAGTGTCTTTGTTAGCGCCGTTTGTAAGCAATGTGTTTAGCATTAGAGATTTTTTCACGTTTGCTCAAGAAATTTGTGAAGTACCTAACAACAATTATGTAATGGCTGGCTCTGACGTTGTTTCTTTGTTTACTAATATATCTGTTGATGAAACCATAAATGTAATCCTCACAACAATATTCAGTGATCAAGCAACAAATTTTCGTGGATTTGACCAAAAAATGTTCCGTAATTTACTTCAACATTGTACAACGGACAACTTATTCTTATTCAATGGAGACTTGTATGTACAAAAGGATGGGGCCCCTATGGGAGGCTGTGTGTCGCCAACCCTTGCTAATATTTTTCTTTCTCATCTCGAGCAAAGGTGGTTGAATGAATGTCCAGAATTGTTCAGGCCTGTATTGTATCGGAGAGACGTCGATGATACTTTCTTGCTTTTTAGAGACGTTTCCCATATAGATTTATTTTTCGCTTACATCAATAGTAAACACGGTTTTATAAAATTTACGAAAGAGGTTGAGTCAGACTGCAAACTTAATTTTCTTGAACTTACAATTGAAAAAACAGATCGGTCTTTTAAAACTAAAGTGTATCGTAAAAAACAACTCTGGGTTCGGTTTGAGATTTGACAGCGCTGTGAATTTTAGATACAAATTTAATTTCATGTGTGGTTGAAAGGGCCTTCAAATTATGTTCATGTTACCTTTACTTCACAAGAGAGTTAGAATATCTGCGTTCCTATTTTGCTAAGAACTTTTACCCCATGTCTTTCATTGAGAACACATTTCGTAATAAAATCGAATCCCTTAGAAATAGAAAAATTCCAGTCGCAAGTGCTCAGAAAAAGGTAGTTTATTTCACTCTACCCTTCATTTCACGGTTGCAAAATCAGAAAATTTCTTGTGAAATTTGTGATTTATGTAATAAGTTCTATCCGCAAATTGACATACGTATTACTTTCCGTAATTTTTTCAACATTGGCAGTTTTCCGGTACGGCGATAGGATGCCCACTTTGTTACGTAGCTGCGTGGTTTATAGATATACGTGTGGCCAGTGTAGGGCCACTTATTATGGTGAGACTGCTCGCCATTTTGCAACACGCATAGCTGAGCACAAAGGGGTGTCGGTCCGTACGGGAAATAGAGTGTCAAACCCATTGCACAGCAGTATAAGAGATCACGCATTAGAATCTGACCGTCCAATTCACACTGATAATTTCAAGATAGTCTCAACTTGTGATAAACATAGCCTTAAGATAAAAGATTGTGTCATAATTCATCAATTTAAGCCAAGTCTCAATGATATGTCATATTCTGCGCCACTAAATATCTTGTCCTAGTTTTTTTTTCAATTAATTTCCAATAACTATTTGTATTCATGTACAGTATTTACCTTGTTTCAATTTAATTTTCCAGATACTGAAGATGACTATGGATTTGCTCGAAAGCTCTATTTTTGAAATACATCGTGAGAGTTTCATGAAAGATGTTTTTAACCGCCTTAGTTTTACCATATTGATTTCGATGAAGTAAATTTGACTCGTCCAAGTGAAAGAAAGAAGAATGAAAGAAAAAACTTTATTTCCAATAGAGATGGTACAATATTACAATAATTTGTTTATAAATATCTTAAAGTTAATAAACTTGGATGATACACACACATGAGTCTTGTAATACCCATGTCACTAGTCGAAAAGAAATGATTGAGGGCAATGTACTCCTAATCTTGCTAAATCTACATTTGATAATACATGTAATGGTAATTATAAGAGATAACACAATTTCATGGACGATGCATTTTCATTGAGGGGTGAAAACACTTTTGGCAGTTTACATGTGCATGACATCAAATTTCGCAATTATTGATGCCAGGAAATAATATATGAACCGCTTGTTTCGGCCAATGTTCAAAAGTATCATTTTAAGGAAGCATGAAAAAAATATATATATATAAATACATATCCATATACATATATATACGTTTATATATATATATATATATATATATATATATATATATATATATATATATATATATATATATATATATATATATACACATACATATACATACATATACATACATACACACAAACATATAGATATATATAAACATATAACAGTGTCCTCAGTGACTCCGTGTGGTGAGGACGGGTGTGGCGCTCGCTCCGAAACAAAGTGCCTATTGTTAGAAAGAATGTACCTCTAACCTAAATGGGTACCCACTCTCGCCATGAGTATTCAAATGTGATTTAAATACCCCATTTATAAAAATAATCAAACTAAGAGTATAATATTCCCTCAAAAGTGTGAGAGTATTCAGCCCTCGTTTACGCAACGACCGAACTCCCTCAATCTTCAAGATGCTAACAAACGACGCAGTACCAACAACAGCAGCAACAACAGCATCGAGTTTCAACCGAAGTTTGGTCAATACCCTGATGTGTCTAGCCCAACGAAAGATGGTAAAGAAGTGGTTTCTGTCCTCATAAAATAATTCGATTCAGTGATGACAAAATTTAATAATGATATTGTTCAAATGCAAAATTAAATAAGCCACCTTAAAACGCTGTTTGAAACCAAAGAAGCGGAACACAAAAAAACTCTCGAAGAACAGAATACGAAAATAGATAGCTTAACCTCCCGCCTCGACCAGTTGGAAAAAAGTGATCAGCGCCGAGACATTGAAGACAAAAAATGTACTCTCGTCATTTCTGGAAGGGAAATACCGCAATCTCACGCAGACGAAATCTGTAAGGATACAGTCTGCCAGCTACTGAAGGACAAGATCAACATTGACTTCTTCGACACTGACATTACGTCAGCTACAAGAATGGGGAAAAAAACAATAACTGGGAATGTAGATCAAAGAAACATTGCATTTGAACTAAAACATTATAACAAAAAACGTGAAATTCTCAACGCCTGCCGAGAAAAGAAACCACAGTTCTTCTTCATAAATGAATACCTCATACCTTCACGAGCTAACGTCATGTACATTCTGAGGATGGCCAAAAGGAAATTCCCGGATAAAATTGGAATCCCAAGAACACAGGATGAAACATCTTCATATTTAACCCCGGAAACCAAGATTCAAGACGCCGCGAGATCAACACGCCAGATGACCTCGAGCAATACCTGATGCGACAACTTAATAAGACATCGAAGCAGGTCATGGGTGACTAGACTAGGTGGTCCTCTAAATTAGGTATGTCAGTTTCGTGTTAGTTTAACCTCAATTAGGTATCATGTCAGTTTAACCTCAACTTGATGTTAGTCTAACCTGAATCTATACAAATGTATAACAGATGTGTTTGTAAGATTTATGACAGCTGTGTGTGAACTTTTGAAACAACGCAATCAGCAATTTTTCACCTCCCAATGTTACTGTGAATTTTTTCTTTTTTTACCACTAAAGTTATTATTACGCGTAAACCATATTAGCTGGTTATATCATTGTCGTTATAATCTTTAAAACTTATAACCTGTTGTATGTAAACTTGTAAAAACGCCTTCATGCGGCAATCTGTTTACACCAATGTTGTAATATTGAACTCCAATATTATTCGCTCATGGACTGAGTTTATGTGTACTCACGTAATCGCACTAGATTTTTTTCCATACTCTATTTTATCGTACTTTATAAGCTAGTTTTTTAGACAGAAATATCCCTTAAAGCTTGACTCTGTATTTCGTTTTTAAGCTCTATAGTACCTACTTCTTACTGTTTACTAATTTTAAATGACTGATCACACTGAGATATTCGAGGAAATCGACCCAGATCTCAATCATTTGGACAGAATATATCCAAACCTAAACGACTCTCAAGAGTGTAGGTATACTAATATATCAAAATTCAACGAAACTATACGAATAACTGACCGAGATTTCTCACTCCTGTGTTGGAACTGTAGGTCACTCTATCCAAAATTGGACGAGATACAATATACTATTACTGAACTTAAATATACCCTAGACGTGATTAGCTTCACCGAAAGCTGGCTAGATGACTCGACTAAAGACATGATTCGATTTGAAAATTATCATAGTTACCATTCGCTAAGAAAAAACCAGCGGGGCGGAGGCATCAGCACATATATATCTAACCACATAGACTCGAGAACCATAGCAAGTGCAACAATGAATCAGGATCATATAGAATCACTCTTCGTGAAACTGTCTAGAGATGGTAAACGCATTGTGCTTGGAACGGTGTATAGGCCTCCTACAGCCTGCCCTATATCTTTCCTGAATGAGCTGAATCGTATTATTTCTCAGTTAAACAGGCCCTTATACAATGACATAATAATATGCGGTGACTTCAATTATGATCTACTGAAACATGAAAGCTATGAACCAATCTCTAATTTCCTAACAACCTTTCAATCTCAATCCTTCCTTCCGATCATTAAAAAGCCGACACGAATAACCTCAGAGTGTGCTACGCTGCTTGACAATATCTTTATGACAGACCCAAGTGATTTTCTTGCTGGAATAATTACTTCTGACTTATCAGATCACTTCCCAGTTTTTCTTATTAAGAAAAATGTCTATATTGCTTGCACCAAGGCACGGGCTGAAACTTACTCATATCGTAAAATAAACGAATCAAATCTTGAAGAAATGCGCAAAGTTCTAGAAGAATCAATGCCTACATTGCACATCTCCCAACAAAATAATAATGCTAAGAGCATTGATGAAGCAGTAGTAAAGTTGACTGAAACTATAATGACCGCATACAATCAGTGTTACCCAATTGTAACTCGTACAGTTACCCCGAAAAATAAACAAAAGCCCTGGATTACTAGAGACATCGTAATAAATATAAAGAAACGTCAAGCGTACCTAGCCCTCCTTTGCGAAGGGCGAATATCTAGAGAAACATATAACCGATTCAGAAACTATGTAACAAACCAGATAAGAACATCAAAAAAGAACTACTTTACGCTCAAGTTTACTCAATTCAAAACTGACGTTAAAAAGACTTGGCATCTCCTTAACTCTTGCTGTAAACCGAATAATGCCGATAAAAAGAAAATTGAATATGTCATTCAAGATAATGTGAAATACCATGAGAAAAAAGAAATTGCTAATCTCTTTAACAACTTCTTCGTGAACGTAGGGAAAACTATAGCTGATGGTATTCCAAGTGAACCTACTGATCACCTGGAATTTATGGATCATATTCGAGAACCCAACTCCTTTTTCTTTACGCCTACAAACTTCTCCGATGTAATTACGTGCATAAACAACATGAAAAATAAATCGAGTGGGCTACAAGCGTTTCCGACTAAAGTACTTAAAGTTATTGCTGACATTGTAGCCCTGCTGATATCAAATATTATTAACCAGTCTCTCTCACTAGGCACTTTCCCGAACTCCCTCAAAGTTGCTAGAGTAACCCCTATCTTTAAAAGTGGTGAAAAAACCTGTGTAAACAATTATCGACCTATCTCCGTAGTACCAATTATTAGCAAAGTATTCGAAAAGATTGTGTATAAAAAAGTGTACTCTTATTTTGAACAAAAATCATTTCTTTACGATAAACAATACGGCTTTCGCTTTAAAAAATCAACAACACAGGCTATATTAAATCATTTACAATTCCTCTTTCTAATATAGATGAAGGAAAGCCTCTCTTCTCTGTATTTCTTGACTTCCGAAAAGCATTCGATTGTGTGGACCATAAAATACTCTCTCGAAACTACACTGTTATGGCATTCGAGGGATTTCCCATGATTGGTTCAGATCATACCTAACAAATCGGAAGCAATACGTTGTCATTGACGACGCAAAATCAGACCCACAGACAATTAGCCATGGAGTTCCACAAGGATCTGTTCTTGGGCCTCTCCTGTTTCTGATTTTTATCAATGATATTGTAAAATCTACATCATTCTTCAAATTCATACTTTTTGCCGATGACAGTACGCTTTCTGCGGTCCTTCCGAACCAAAATCCAGCTATGATTGTGGAGAGTATAAATAATGAACTTCATAAGGTTTCATCGTGGCTCAAAGCTAATAAAATAAGCCTTAATATTGATAAAACAAATTATATTACATTCTCATACAAGAAAGATGTATCTCTCCCATACATTAAAATTGGCGAAGGTGAAATCGAAGAAACCAACTCATGTAAGTTTCTGGGCATCATAATAGATAAACATCTGACCTTCAAAGAGCACATCACTCATATTAGTTCAAAATTATCAAAATCCATCGGAATCCTAAATAAAGTTGAAAATTTTCTGCCTGAAACAGCTTTACTAATGCTCTACCGAACGTTTATTTCTCCATACTTGCAATACGGAATAGAAGCATGGCACGGAACTGATAAAAATAAAACAAAAAAAATTTTTACTCTACAAAAAAGAGCTGTCAGAGCGGTAAAGAACCTAGAATATAATGCTCACACAAATGATTCTTTCAAAAATTTACAAATACTTAAACTTTCGGATCTCTACAAAATCTCCATCTGTAATTTCATTTTCAAAACATTAAGAAATGATGGCGACAATAGCCTTAGACAATTATTGACTGCGCAAACTGGTCATCACGACCATTTAACCCGAAATAGAAGTAAATTCATGCTTCCTTATTATTCGAAGGCCCGGTCGCAACACAGTATCCTCTTCGTTGGAACCAAAACTTGGAACTCTATGCCTGCGGAGATCCGTAAATGTAATTCGTACAAAGTATTCAAAAGACATCTTGAGTCTCACTTCCTATCAGAATACTAGTCGTGTAAGATCACCATGTCAAATCTTGCCTCCTACATGTAACTAATGATAATGTAATGATGTAACTTGCTTTGGGTAATCGTTTTAATCTGGTTATCTGCTCTTGAATCGTTTTATCGAACATACTGTTAAATATAGCCGATTTGACCTATATTGTAAAATACAGCATAAAATATCGAGTAAATTATCTCAATGATCAGTCTAATGCGAAACTAGGTTAAGTAAACTAGGTTAAACATTATTGTACACCTTAGAATAACGTGATGGTAGGATGCCCTAGAAGTCGCTGAACTTGTAGCTTTACTAGTACACAGGTAGCTTTACTCAAATTTAACCATTGTACTAGACTTAAGAATCATTCTACCTCTGTATCACCTGTGGTAAATAAATTGTTTAAATTGTTTAAATTGTTTAAATTGTTTAAAATATATATGTACTCATAAGCATGAGGACCAAGAAGATTATAAGTTTTGTATTTCTAATTCAACAATTTTAACATAGCGGTCGTCCCTTAATAAGCATTTTATTTAAATATAAATGGATGATCGCACAACAAATGTATAGTTTGTACATGAATGCTTTTCAATAATAAAGAGATGACGAGTTAGGTAATGTTACAAGTTGAGAGCGAACAGAAAAAAGACCATTATCTCTATTAAAATACTAGTTGTCAGTCTAGTACACACATATGTGCACATTTACATGTAAATATATTCAAATACACATGCACACACATACCCACGCACATACTTACACCAAACTCGTAAGCATACACAAATGCATTTCTATGCATCGAGGCATTACAATACATACGCATTCTATAAAGTGTCATACGCATAGCGTGCACACGTACACATATACACAAGTAAGCATGTACGCAAATATCAGCGTAATCTAATCAGTATAAACCAGCATTCCAATCGGGGGAAACGGAAAAAATATCTTTTATTATGGCATGAATTTTATAAAATTTCCGTACTGAAATTAGTGGCACAAAACAGTCTACCTAAGTCAGAAACATGAAAACGATTGTGGGACGTGAATAAGAAAGAAAACATTAATGTTCTATAAGGGTTTCATATTAGAAAAAATCACATTATCTTTGGAATATGGCGCAAATTGTCGGCAATTGATAAACATACAGATGTACATGGGTTTCACTTTATTATAAGCAAATAACTATAAGCATTATAAGCATATTACTGCAGTATAAATGGATGATCACACAACGAATTTATTGTTTTATTTTTTCATGGATGCTTTACAATTTCATATTAGAAAAAAAATCACCTTAGCTCTAAAATATGGTGCAGAATGTCTGTAATTGATAAACACACACACATATAGGTACCATGACGGTCTAGTTTAATGCTTGCACTGAAACGGAGAGGGATGACATAAAATGCAACCTTCGACTGGTTTATCTACTCTAGTGCACACAGGTGTACATACACGCATATACAAGTAAGCATGTTTGCAAATGGCAGCGTATAGGCAATCAAATCATAATACCTACGCATACTTCAAAACTGTTGTGTGATGTATTGAATTTCAAGACAATGATCGGGGGAGATTGTTCAGCAATGGAGATACCAGGGAAATGATATTCGTCAATACTTCTTCAGTATGTTCAGTCTCTAAGAATTATTTTTGAGACACAAGATGACGAGTTATTTTGGCTTTAAATTCTCTCGGTCTTTGAGGGATTTTAATACTCAGTGGAAGTTTGTTCCACAGTAAGGCGCCTGATATGGACAGAGCCTTCTGCCCTAAGTGAGATGAACGATAGTTGACTAAGACATTATTGTTTCTGTTCGGTTTTTGATTGGTTACAGTGGGTGGATGGAAACGCACTATCTCAGCATTGCTCTGAGGAAGATATAACGAGGAGAATACGTATTGGGCCTTCTGCATGAGGAGCCTTTCTTGGATAGGAATCCAGCCGAGTTTATTGAGGAGAGGGGTTACGTGATCACTTCTTTTGAAATTACCGTTGCATACCACCTTGG
Organism: Morinoia aosen; assembly: GCA_030386875.1. NCBI lineage: Eukaryota > Metazoa > Arthropoda > Malacostraca > Amphipoda > Talitridae > Morinoia > Morinoia aosen. The sequence continues at coordinate 9,689,361 of CM059564.1, read as the reverse complement.
CCGCAAAGTTCAAGCACTTTTGTAAGTCCCTTTGAAGGTATTGAGGTAGGTCTGGTTTCCTCATACTAGGTTGCAGTAGTCAATGCGCGATAACACCAGCGATTGAATGGCTAATAATCTGGACTTTTCGTCTAGCATACTCTTTATGCGATGAAAAAACATCAAAGTTCCATAAATTTTGTTGCATGTATTCTCAACTTGAGATTTGAAGGACATGTTTCTACCGAATCAGATTCCTAGATTTTTAAATTTTTCTGATGCATTAATTTTATCATTTCCAACTGCAAGAGTAAGATCTTAAGTTTTTTTGATTGCATCTTTGGATCCAAAAATAATGCATTGTGTTTTATTAGCATTAAATTTGAGACCATTTCGGTCCTACCATGATTTCAGGCTAGTCAGTAAAGCTTCGGCTTTAATTTGCGTCTGTGGTATTTCCGATACAGAACTTGTTATTGCAATTTGAACATCATTTGCATACATTTAGATCCGGGTGTTAGAAGGCATTGGAGGGAAATTATTAATGAAAATAAAAAACAGCAGCGGACCAAGAGTGGATCCTTGGGGAACGCCAAAATTGTTAGAATGAATGGGGACAATTTGTTTTCTATGAAGATTGCATGAGATCGATTTGACAAGTAACTTTCAAACCATTGCGTGTCTATTCCCAAGTTCAGTATTTTTCGTAGAAGTCTATTATGTTCGACGCTATCGAACGCCTTAGAGAGATCGAGTAGCAGCAAGAATGTTACATTCTTTTGATCGATGTCACTGTATATTTTTTTTTGAGATATTGAGCAGAGCGTCTTGAGGGCTAGTATTTTTTCTATAGGCGTATTGATTTTGGTGGAGTAGATTTGACTCGTCCAGGTGAAATGAGAGTTTATTTGTCATCACTTTCTCCCATAGGTTGGACATGACAGGCAAAAGACTGATGGGCCTGTAGTTTGATGCTATATTTAGGTCACCACTTTTATGCAACGGTCTAATAATGGAGTGTTTCCATTGGTTTGGAAACTTATTGGTTACTATTGATGTATTAATTATCAGACGAATCCATGGTGCGGTAACAGGGAAACTGTCTTTGATATATTGAAGACTGATATATTGAAGACTGTGAGATGACAGTTGATTCGTTACTACTTCTTCCAATACTTTTTCGACAGGACATGTAAAAGGCTTATGGGCCAGTAATTTGATGCTGTTTTTATTATATTATTTATGTCACCAGTTTTATGCAATGGTCTAATTATGGAGTGTTTCAATTGGTTTGAAACCTTATTAGTTGCTATTGATGTGTTGATAATCAAATGAATCAATGGTACTGTGACTTGAAAACTGTCTTTGATGTATTGGAGGCTGATTCCATCATGTCCGACAGCTTTTGTGTTTCCCAATGAATACAAATAGTCTGTAACTCTTGTAAATCGACGGGGCGTGGCCTCCACAGAGCACCAGCATTTGAAAGTGCAGTAGGGCACGACTGACAGTTGCCCTGGACTGGTTTCACTCTCTTCATTGAAAACTTTAGCACCTACTTGTGAAAAGAATGTGTTGAACTCAGTAGCTTTTTCCAAAGGATTTTCAAAATTAATTTTGTGGTCTGAATTTTTATATTGAGCCACCTCACTAATGATTTCCCATGTACGTTTTTTTCCATAAACAGTTCTTGGTGAAAGTGAGTTTACTTTGCTTGCGTGATTTTCTTCCGAAGAATCTTTCCAAGTTCTTTATATCTCTTGTATAAAGTACTGTTTGACCTATTTTCTTTATACTCTCGCAAGTAAATTTTCTTCACTCTGCTTAGGTCTTTAATTTCGTTAATAATACACAGAGTGCGTTTTGGCATAGTTTTTTTGGTGATATAAGGTGCGCATTCATTGAGAGCTGCTGTAAAGTTCTCGTTAAAGGTTGAAACTTGAATGTCGACATCGTCAGATTGCATCATACTCTGAAATTCGGTGAACCAGTTTTGGAGTTTTTCATTAAATAGTTCCGGTGAATATTGACTTTTTAGGCGGTAAGTCATGGAGCGATAGGTTTGTCTTTCCTTTGCAATATTAATTTTACATTCTACAGAGTGGTGATCGGCGACAGAGGGTGATATAACTGTACCAAGTATTACCGTAGGTTTGTTTGTGATTTCCAGATCGAGGAGAACTTAGAAACTCTTGTAACGCGAGTCGGTTCTTTAACCATTTGTGAAAGGTTTAGTTTGTACAACAGTCTGCTAAGCTGATTTTTTTCATCCGTTAAGTCAATACCAAAATCACCGAATGCAAAGAATGACTTCTTTGTAGCTAGAATTTCTTTAAAAATGTTCTAAATGAACTCTAGTGTTGTAGGTGGAGAAGCTGATGGGTGGCGGTAAAGGCTGCCTGTAATGATGGATTTATGTTTATTTATTTGCACTTTCAACTAAACCATTTCAATGCCCTCGCACACTTCGTTTGATAGAGTAAAGACGACAAATAAATTTCTTTTACGAAATTTACACAAGATCCACTACCTTTGCTACTTTTAACGCCGTCATGTCGGTACAGCACGTAATCGGGAATATTGAAAAATGAGCCCTGGGTTCGCGAATCAAACCATGTTTCGGAAACACATAAAATATCACTGTCTTCTGTGACCAACATTACTCTAATGCCATCCAGCTTACTATTGAGGCTACGAGCATTGATTTGTTTAATTTCGATGTTTTCTATTCCATGGCGATTATTTGCAGCATCAAAGTGATTTTTTGGTAGGGACTGATTCGTGGATTTGTTGATCTCATCATTGTTGCCCAGAGTGTCAAGTCTAGCGTCAGGTAAATTTGAGAGACTGCCATTTAACTGGACAACAGTATTTTGTGATGAAGATGATGTGATATCAGTCTTGTTTTTGTCTCGTGCAACAAGGGTACTGTAGTGATAATTTTTTCGATGAATCATTAACGGAGGGTTATTAGTTGATAATTCTGGTGAGGGGTCGACTACTGTTCTCCAAACACCATTGCCTTGTTTTTCGAAGATGAAAATTCTTTTACAAGTGACATTTGATATGATATGTGGTATTAGGTCTCCAGCATAATGACCAAAATATTTTTCGTCAATGTATTTACTTATGAACCTAGGTAGATCACCGCTTTTCTTATCAAGGAAATTGCCATGTTTCTTTTTATTCGTTGTGCTTTATGCTTTGATTGCTGCTTTTAAGGAATTGTAATTATATTTTGAAGACGATTGCGTTTTAAGCTGGTGAGGTACTGCGTGAAGGAGGCAGTGCTCATCGGCTATGGTAGGAAGCAGCTTTACTTTCAATGATCGTTTTAATTCATCCATGGTGGTACTGACGAGTGAGTACATGGATCTTGAGTCATATTTAGGCTGACTTTCAGCAGTATTAAACAAGAGTTTTTATGGATTTTTTGTTATCCTGGCTTTAAATTGGCAGGCTGTGGCCAATTTTAGTTGAGTGAGCGAATGAGAAATGAGGGGTGCTCCTGTCATTTCCACTTTCTTGGTGGTGGTTGTGTATGCGGTGGGGCTGTAAATTTTCTATCAAATTTTGACTGAGATTCTGCTGCAATTTTTCTCTTCGTATTGATTTTATTGCTTCCGAGTACGTGGTTGGTGGTTGATGATTTGTAATCGTTTGTGAGAAGGGTATGTCGCTTTCTGTGTTCGCTTCAGATAATAACGAAAACCTATTTTTCGTGGGTACTGTACGGTCGTCGGAGATCGAGGGAGGAGAATATTTATCATCAATAGGCAAGCAATGATTCAGGTTTCTAGAGACTTCACTTGGAGAAGCTAGCGATCGAGTAGAATTCTTTAATTCATTCGGGTGTTTTGCACTGATTTTGGAGCCTTCAGTTCTGTCATTCAAGCCATTGGAGTTTATGATACATGAGCTAGATTGTAAAGTGAGTTTTAGACTCGATCTAAGAGCAATCTGTTGAAGAAAATGGTGTGCTTCTTCTCATTTACTGGGCCAAGTACGAACATCATTGCAAGTTATGAGATCAGCTGCATCATTTTTTGGGATCGGAATCAATTTAATAGCGTTTTTTGCACAAATTCAACGGCTGATACAATTGCTTACCGCTGCGCGCACTTCCCTACATACAATGTCACATGGAAGCCACGTGGTTAGGGGCTGGTTACGTGGATTTTAGTTGGCAAAATGGATTTACCACTGAATATACTCATCATAGCCATATTAGTACGTTGCATGATGGATTTGACACGTGGGATCCACGTGTGATTTCCTATTAGCTACCACATTGCCTTCAAATAAATTTTTCCCCATGGGAGGCACGTGTGTATGCAACCTACTTGCTTATGAACGGCTTTTAAGAAAATATTGCGTATATATATAAATATTAAAATTGTTGTTATATGTTTTTGATGAAATGTCAAAGGTTCCATTCAGAGCACATATTAAATTCTGCATTTATAACCAATTACCCGTTTACACATCAGATTAGTCCCAAATTTACTATTATTTGCTTGATGGTCAAAAATATATACGGTATTATTTGTAGTATTCAGGGTCAAGCTGAGATAAAAGAAACTCCTCGTGCTAAAAAATCTAACATTCGCCTTTTCAAGACATAGTTGTGTCTTATTCAGTTGTAATGCTCATTTTAAACATATGTAATAACTAATAAGTTAATAATTTTCTATGAATTATATGCTGATAATCTCTTTGAACCAAAAATTGAGATAACTAAATTCTATATATGCGTCTGGTGCGATTTCAAAAGCTTTCGTAAAATAAAACTGAAAGACAGAACACACCAATGAATAAATTGATGTACACTCATGAAACTATTTGGATAAGTTTTGACTTTTCGATTTCGAAAGAATGTGCATCTGGCAACTACCCCTCCTCTCAGACGTTGTGGCGCCTCCTATTCAAACTTCCGTGCTCCGTCTTCCGTGACCGTTACTTAGTTCTGCTCAAGACGTGATCGGTGTTAATTGTGCTCCTGTGTATTTCTAGGAACATCATTCAATTCGCAGTATTAGTGAATCTAAGTGGAAGATAGGGATAATTAACAAGACGAGCTTTTCACTGTCCATATTAGAGACATTAAAACTGAACATAGTTCTTATGCGCTGCTGGTTAAAGCGATGCGGCTGGTTAATTTATCTTCATTACTTTCTGTTGAACTGTAGTTCATTTTGGTACTGAAGCCATGAACTAATCTGATTTTATTACAATAATTCTCTCATAAGAACGCCGTTGTGATGAGAAGTGATAAGTCGCTGGAAATCGTGTAAGATTATTATACAGAGTTCTAGCTCTTATATATAGGTAAACCTTTCGACTGTAATGATGACTTTAATTGCACCATTTCTCGTTTGCGCTGAATGAATGAAATATCTTCTAATTCTTTTTCTTGTAATTCATTTTGTTGCTTTGTGGTACTTATGCTATAAAATATATTTACGTAAGCATTTTAATTTGAAATACCGCCTAAGAAATTCATCATTACAATTATTGACTGGTAAGATTTTGTTTATTTCATTATTTATTGTGTTGACCTTCATTTTGAGGGTTTATCAGTCTTCACATTATGGATGAGGTTTGTGAGTATATTTTATTTTGTCAATGTTTTGCCTGAATTTGTCATGATGCAATAGAAATGTACAATGAAAAGAAAGAAAAAGAAAATAAAAACGTTTATTTTCCAAGTTGCCACATGAGATACATGTCAACATATTGGGTTTTAAAAAGTTTCTTAATATAGGACGTCCTAAAACAAAAGTTCCATACGAGGAGTACTAATTGACAAACCATCAGAGGTGTACAAATAGAAAAGCCACGCGAGGCATAATAATTGACAAACTATACGAGGTGTACTAATAGACAAACTATCAGAGGTGTACAAATAGATAGACCATACGAGGCATATTAATGGACAAAATATACGAAGCGTACTAATAGACAAACCAAGCGTGGCGTGCTAATAGTCTAACAAAAGTTCCATACGAGGAGAACTAATTGACAAACCATCCGAGGTGTACAAATAGATAAGCCATACGAGGCATAATAATAGGCAAACTATACGAGGTGTACTATAAGAAACAAAATATCAGAGGTGTACAAATAGATAGACCATACGAGGCATATTAATAGACAAAATATGCGAGGCGTACTAATAGACAAACCATACATGGCGTGCTAATAGTCTAACTCTGTCAAGGGTAGTTGAATGAGAAATGAAAAATATCATCTCTTGGATATTTTATGTTCCAAGAGATGGCTAACAACTTGTAAATAATTCGAATACTGCTAAGGAATTATTCGAAACTCCCAAGTTCTTATTTGAAATTATCTAAGGAAAAGGACAAAAAACGCTATACGGGAGTAGATTGAAATCCCATCGTAAATGACAATCAAGTATTGAGAAAAGGATAGTCATGAAGTAATTTATAAAAAACATCGAAGTAGGAAAAAGACAAAAAACGCTATACCGGAGCAGATTGAAACACCATCGTAGATGACAATCAAGTATTGGTTAGTCACGAAGTAATTTATAAAGAACATCGAGCAACACAGCACGCACATATAGAAATGCGTAAACAAACTTACACTCAAAAATGAAATGCACGGCTTGTTCAGCATACAAATATAGAGATAATTTTTGCACGAGCGCTTTATTTCATTTGTCTGTTCATACTTTTAATTTCTTCTATTCACAGAAATCCCCATCGGGGCCGTGATAGATCGATTTATAAATCATTAAGCAAGCGCAATCAATTTGTTTATTTCTGGAATTTGGTTCAGTGTTAACTGATCGCAGAGCTTTAGGTAAAATGTAATGTGTCATGAGGATTTGCTTTTTACGCAAAAAGTAGAAAATAGAAACATATATATGTGCATGTGCTTATTATATATATGTACGAAACGTGTGCATGTGTACACTGATACATAGACATTCATGTTTGCGTGCTCACACATACACACCCATGCACATACTAACACACATTTTCATATATATACGTATTGAAAATTAATGTTAGAGAAATGCTAATAAACATGAAAAATAATCTTGCTCTTTCTATATTTAAAATGACAGCCAAAGCTCTGATGATTCGTAAGAAATAACCTGAGGAAAAAATAAGGAATTGAAAAAGGACTTTCGAAAACGTAAAATGGAATCGTTTTTTAATTTCCTAAAAGAAATTTTAAACAAGTTACCGCCGAGGAACAACAACAACAAAAAAACATGTTTCATATCTTCACGATATTCTCTGCGACATCATGCGGACATGGGTACATGGGATAAAATGGAGATACAGTGTAAGCCGGTTACCACTCATGATTGACAAATATCAACAAAATTTTGGCAGAAATGCGTAAACAAACATATACTCAACATCAAAATTCATAGCTTGTACAACATACGGACAGAAAGATAATTTTACCACGATGTATATGTTCAAATTGCGCTTTATTTCATTAATGGTATTTGTCATTAATCCGATTTACTGAAACGCCCTCTGGGGAAATGATAGATCTATTTTTGAATCATTTCGCCAGTGCAATAAATGTATTAACCGGATGGATTTTGCGTAAAGAAATGAAATAGAAACATGTATATATATCTATTTATGTAGATATATATATAAATATATACCTACATACGTACACACACATCTTAATATATATTACTTATTGAAAATGAAATAAAGAGAAAAAAAAATACATTTATAGAATAAAAAATAAAAAGATAAAACCAACCTACCATCTACTACACCGAAAATGACAGTTGAGCTCACTGTAATCCTAAGAAATTATTCGGAAAAAAATAACTATAAAGAAAAGAAGACTTCGAAAAACGTAAAAATGAACTGGTTTCTAATTTATTCATAGAAATTTTTAAGAAAACTCAGGTTACAGTCAAGAAACAACACAACTCTTCAGCATTTTACGGACATGTGTACATGGGATAAAATGGAGTAACATTGTGGCCGGATATCACATCTGAGTGGCGAATATTTACAAAATTTGGCACATATAGGTAGATTAAGCAATGGTTCAAAGTGATAATTTTAATTTCCAAAATTTAGAGTTTTTTTCGATTTGAAAGTTCAGTGCTAGTGTGCGCTGAAAGCACGGAAAAATATAAAAATACTAAATGAAATGCTTAAATGAAGGACAAATTTACACCCTAAAATGCATAAACATGTATTCACAACCATTATATATGAATTTGAACGAATTGGAAGTGAATTGTTAGAAAATTTTCATGCATTTGAGGGGTAAATTCATTCTTCATAGTTCATTTTTATAGAACCATGATGTTTTAAATGTGAACATTAAAGTTAGCGCTGCCATTTTATCATATTTAAGGAATTGAATTTGTGTCTAAGAAAAGTTAACAAAACCCAAGAATGAACAATTAAGCTAGTACAATTTCTCGAATTTGATTGATAAAGTTTGCGGTGCCATTATATTATAGGAATTTGATTTGCTTTAATAAAAATGTTTCAATTCATAACTGAACAATTCATCTGTCATGATTTTTCGAGTTTGAATATTGATATTCCCTGCCGTAGAATTGGTGGACTTTAATTTTTTCTAAAAATCATTGCAAAATTAAACAAAAAAATCCTTGCTGACGGTCAGGTTTTTCCATTCCAAATTAATGTGGTGGATATCTGCCCTGGATAAAATTTATGAACGTGCTTTTATACTAGGAACACCTAAACTGGGTGTCCCCCAATAATGTCCCCGACTCGTCGATTGATAATATCTCCGCAATAAATTAACATATTTGAAATGTCTTTTTTTCACAGTGTAGCAAATTTAGTTTCTTTTTCGAATAATTTGCGTTTTTGAAAATAGATTAATAACCACTTAACAGTGATCGATTTAGTGAAAGAGGTAGAAAAACTAATTGTTGAAAGGAAAGTTTTAAAAACAATACTGGTGATCTTCTTCATTTCTCAATACCTACTGTTAAGAATAATCCCACTTCTGACAAGGCGTTCCCCCTCAGGGGGATACAACTATTGTATCTATGGGAATTAGCGCTCCCAGGGGAACCATGTGAGGGCCCGAGCTAAAGGTTAGGTAGGCTTCTTTTTTTTTGTTGTAATAAAATAGGTTTTTGTTTTGTGACTGACCATCTTTTTTCGGTTCACTGCTGTCCTGTTTTTCAGCACCTACTTCTTTCTTCTTCAACTTTTTTCTTGTTTCATGAACTTCTTTCCTAGCTTACTGTTTCTGTGCACCTTGTGCATAGATTCCGCGTTCCCTCGACTCCATACTAAATGGTGCCTTCCTCTTTCCTCTCTTGGAACATCTTTGTCGTGGTTAAGGGAGGCTAAAACTTTCTTATATAATAATAATATATAATGTTAAGAATAATTTCACCAAGATGTATCCTACATACCGCCAAGTCTTTAAACCCTCTGAAAGGTTATTTACTTTCTTATTTCATCATTTGAAGACACTTAAGATGCAGCTCACTAACTATCAATGAATTTCCATCGTATTGGAATACGAAGCAATAGAAATCTATAAAAAGTTAAAAAGCGTTTAATGAAACATTCCCGGAAAGGAGCTCGTCATATAAGGAGACTGTGTTTCTCACTGTTAGAAAATTTGGAAGAAAATTTAATGCTCTTCTTACTTTTTCACCGCTTTTCGTTGCTTCATATTCCAATACGATGAAAATTCTTTGATCGTTAGTGAGCTGCATTTTGAGTGTCTTCAGACTTCAAATCATGAAATAAGAAAGTAAATAACCTCTCAGAGGGTTTAAAGACTTGGCGGTATGTAGGATACATCTTTGTGAAATTATTCTTAACAGTAGGTATTGAGAAATGAAGAAGATCACCAGTGTTGTTTTTAAAACTTTCCTTTCAACAATTAGTTTTTCTACCTCTTTTAGTAAATCGATCACTTTTAAGTGGTTTTAAATGATTTTCAAAAACTTAAATTATTCGAAAAAAAAACTAAATTTGCAACACTGTGAAAAACAGACATTTCAAATAAGTTAATTTATTGCGGAGATATTATCAATCGACAAGTCGGGGACATTTTCATGGGACACCCGGTATAGCGTGGTGTAAGTTATGCCATGGAGGGTTCATAGTCTATGTTCTTCTTTGAAAGCCTTATTTATAGAAGCATTCAATTATTGAATTTCTCTTATTACAAGTCAATGAGTACAAAGAAAATTGGAAATGTTTGAATAATGGAATTATTCACTGCATCTTAGCCTGGCTCTTAACCCTACTTTCTTCACTCTGGAAAAAATATCGCAATTTGCAAGTTGCTCCGAGATCGTCGGTTGATATTTCATTCACAATGCATGTGCGCCTTTATGAATTAACAGCCTTGCACTGAAAGAAATAATGGCCCTATTTTGAAACACCCAGGTGCATCTGACGTTTGTCCCAAAACCGAGACACGCAGAGGCATCATCAATGAGACACCCAAGATCAGGATGCATACCAGTGTCTCCAGACTCGATTTAGAGACGCTCTAGTGTCTCACTAAAAGTGCCTGAGTGTCTCATCGATGAGACACTTGGGCTTGAGTTTGATGCATTTACAAGTGATGTCTCACACAAAACTACGGATATTAAGCTGTAGCATTACACTGTCAAGCAAGGTCGGTGCTCCCAGCGCTATGAAGAATCATGGATACGCTTACGTATTCGTAAGCTAAGCGATATCTACTGCTGGTAACATCGATATTAAGTCTAACCGCTGAAGAGCTGCGGGGGGAATTACATTCGCCTCCAGCAGTTAGGCCTCATCATGCCATCAGCTACGCTTCTCTTTCAGCTGAGAGCGATAGCGACTAAGAGGTACCTTCCCCTTTAGAGTCTATTTAGACATCCTAGAAGAGAAGTTATGTACGTATCAAAAATTTAATTTGATCCGTGTTACGTTTACTGAACACTTAAATAACTGAAGTCAATTTGAGGGGTGACTAAGCTATTACATTATCATCGCCAATAAAAGATAGGCAGCACTTTGAGACACTTCAAGCTCTTCGAGGTGTCGCACTTCCGATGAGACATCTACTTTGTTTCTGAGACGTTCTGGCTATCTTTTAGACACCTGAACAGCCATGAGACACTTAGAGAGGCAAAAATTTCTTTCAGTGTGTGACATAAATTTTATTATAATACTTGTATATATATCACTAAAACACGCCACAAAGAGTGATGGAGGCTGCCATGAAACCCTATGAATACTGAGATGCCATTCCTTTCGCCACTAATTACTGTCCCGGCTGATAAATTACTGCAAAGCAAGTCGCGAAACATTTGCATGAGTGTTCATAAAATAACCATATATGGAATCAAGGGTTAGTGAGGGAGGAGAATGGCATTTTGGGGGACGTGTTCTACACGTTTGATTGCAAATAGGAAATCTGCTACAAGACATGACAATGCAGCGGCACCGTCACAACGAAGCGATCAACTAACTTTGATAACCACATGGAAACGGTGTATAATAAACGTCGGTAGAATTCATAGTAAGTCTGCTTGATACATATATGGAACCCACGCGTAATTACCATATGGATCTTAGCTGGCAGAAGCGAGGGATAACCACGAGGCATGTGGTTTACATGTAGGACCCACATCCTCTACACGTGTCCTAACCATGTGGGTACCAGGTGGAGCCACTTTCCAAAAGTCCATGTGGTTTCCACATAGCACGGGCAGATAGAACCCATATGTCAAACATCTACAATCCATGTCGTAACCATGTGGCTTCCATGTAGAACCCACATCCTCATCACGTGTCCTAACCATGTGGGTACCAGGTGGGGCCACTTTCCAAAAGTCCATGTGGATTCCACATAGCATGGGCAGATAGAACCCATATGGCAAACATGGACAATCCATGTCGTAACCATGTGGCTTCCACGTGACCTTGTATGTAGGGTTACTACATAAATACGAGCCAAGGCATGTTTAGACAAGATAAGTTCTTTAATTTTAGCAACGTTAGGGTGCTAAAGGCTTAAATCTCTGAAGCAAATGATGTAGTTAGTAAATGGAGGCATTTGGCCAATTGCGTCAAGGAGGTCATCAATACGACCGGAAATTACAGTTTGTTTTTTACAAGTGGTGTCAATGTCGCTCCTTTGCACGGTTGTGAGAATTTTATCTCAGAAAAGAAATGTATCCAAACGTTTTTTGGACTGTGAGTCAAAAAATCGGCTTGCAAAAAACGGGATCTTTGGCGTAAGGTCAAAAGAGCTTACATGCGAGTTCAATTTGAAAAGTTGATCTGTAATGAGCCTAATATATGAAGCGTTGAAAGTTATCGAAAGTGGACTTGGAGGCGTCCGCTGTTTTGACATTTTCGTTAAGTGGGCTGCAGTGAGAGACAGGTAATTGTCAATCTGATGAATAAAATGAGACACTGAAATATGAAGCGGGTGCAAGTTGCTCGATGCAATATTCAGGTAATCATGATCGCTAATATTATAAATACTAGAACCGCTAATATTAAGCTCATTCATCGCATCATTCTCGGTAGCTAGAGACAAATTTACATTTTTACCCATCGTAACATGTGAAATTCTTGGTGACCCTTTCGCTGATGTATCTTCTTGAGTATTGCTTGAATAGTGGAGTTCAGGCTCAGGGACTTCTTCCTTGCTCTTGCTAGGGCTTGTTTCGACTGCGTGCGATGCTGGTGTTAAGACTTGATTGTTACCAGCAGCGCTTGGGAGATTTTTGTCCGTGACGGGTTACCCCGAAACTCGACTCTCTGTCGGGCGACTCTCGTTCGACTCTGTCGATCAGCTCTGGTGATGCTGGATGGGTTGTGGTGCTCTCGTTGACGTCGCACTGCTTTGCCTTCGGTTTTTCTCGTGTCATTTTGAGCGGTTGAGGCTTTTGAACGAGCGATTTTACGCGTGACGTTTTTGGTTTTCTTTTCCGTTTAATGATCGGTTCAGATAAATTCTGCTTATTTGGCTTTGAGTTATCAAGCGGCGTTGTGAGGGATGTTATTTCTCCAGATAAAGCCGCTTTACGAGTAGCTGAGCGTGTTTCATATGAATACATCGTGAAATTGTATCGGATGTATGGATGGAGAGGAAGATAATTTAGGTTTTGTTCACTGAGTATAAGTTATGTAGTGGGTAATCTTCGCCATGGGGAGGTGGAGGGTCATTTGAAAATGAGTGATCAATGATCTGATCATTTGAATTCAGAAACACAAGAAAAACTTCGCTTTTTGATGGTCGAGGAAGATGAAAGGACACCATATGTAAACGAAGGTCTGCTACATTCATTTGACCACAGGTTTGGGAACGAGGAAGTGTGGAGGACAGGGTAGAACAAAGGGAGGGTAGGAAGAGGTGCAGGCGCTGACAGGGCCTGCATAGAGGTCTATTGTTTCAGACCGGTGCAGGATGTCATATATTACTTACTCAGTCCCCAACGTTTCAAAATTACAAGACTTTGTATTCCCTCTTTGCCTCACTATTGCACCAAAGTTAACAGGTGGGTCACTATTTCACCGTAAGAATAATTTATTTTGTTTATTCAGAAAAAGTTGAGAAGTTGAGTGATTAATTTTCAACAGGAAAGATAGCCATTATTGAAATATTTGCGGATGAAAAGATTGCGCTGCTCGTTCACATTTGAAAGCAAAAAAGACCGCCTTTCAATGCCAGATGAAGGGAAGCCACCCGTGAGAAAGAGGGTGAGGGGTAGAGGCAAAGAGAAGATAGGGTAGACAGGAACGGAGGGCGGAGGGGGGGGGGGGGAGTAGGAGCAGGATGCTTGCGGTGAGACAGCCAGGCGTCTCTAGCTCTCATGCTTGTGAAAAATAACACTGCAATTTTTCCGTGTGAAGATTGCTATGTAGAGGTGTTCAAAAGACGTCATATTGCTGAAAATTCGCTAATTATGTTTTTAGCAGTGAACACAGATGCAAGTGAGCGACTATTATAGCATGGCAATTTTTTCAAAACTGCTCCAATCAATCGATGTAATTTATTTTTAAAGTTTTTTCAATGAATGTAGAAATTTCTTCGTCACAAAAAGATGAAGATATTTATTTTTCTTGACCCCTTCTTTCAATTCGCGTCACTAATTAACCAAATTTGTTCATCGAGAGAATAATCGCAGCCAATATGGTGCATCATAAGTCGATAGTATGCGTTAGAATATTAAATGTTCAAGTTGTATTAGCAGAAAAAACGGTAACAAAACATGATCACTGAAAATCATTTTCACGAAATACGAGTTTGCCAAAGTACAATTTCTATTCTGTTACGACTTTGGTAACAATGGTTTGAAAAATAGGAGACATTGTGACATCGCCTTTAAAATGGGATGAAAATAAACTGTCAGGCGATGAAAAGAAACTCATAGACACTCAACTCAAAATTCATAGGCACTCAACATAAATTTTTTGCAATATCAGATGAGAATTGCACAAAATTTGTCACAGTATTTCATGTTAGAGTTTACAAAATTAATTTTGCTACTGCATCGGGTCTTTTTGGTTTCAACGTTAGCATTCGGTGTAAGCTTGTTATATTTCACGTCAGTGGAGGTGACAAGGGGATGCCATCCTCTCTCAACACACAAACATCCCCACAGACAAGCAGCAGGCGGACACACTCATTAAACACTACTCAAACATTAGCCGACTCCCGCACGAACACGAGAATAGGGTCATACTGCGCCGCCTGCATGCTCTACAGATCGACAACACGTACACGCCCTTTACACCTCACATGACGGCGGTGGCCGTCTCCAAAACTAAACATACAGGTAGCACCGGACCTGATGGCATCTCATACATTCACCTCAAACACTTAGGACCACAAGCCATCAGGGCCCTCACAGACATCTTCAACCACTCAGTCGCAAACAACAGCATACCCAACATCTGGAAGACAGCCAAGATCCTACCCATCCTGAAGCCCAACAAATCACCCACAGATCCAGCCTCTTACAGACCTATATCACTTCTGTGCAACCCTTCAAAGATACTAGAGAGGCTGGTTCTTCACAACATCTCACCACACGTCCCACTCTCACCCTCACAACACGGCTTCAGGCAACAACACTCCACAAACACTCTCCTCACGCACATGACACAAACAATTCTCGAAGGCCTTAACTCTCCCAAACCTGCTCCACGCACACTGTTAGCTGCCATTGACATAAGCAAGGCCTTCGACGCAGTTCCACGCCACTTACTTATTAACAAAATACTCAACACAAACATCCACCATAACCTTCAGAAATGGCTCGCCAATTTTCTCTGGGGCCGCCATGGCTACACAACATACAACGGCAAGTCCTCCATAACAAAACACTTCACCAACGGAGTACCGCAGGGCTCCGTGCTCTCACCTACACTATTCAACTTATTCCTCCACGACATACCGGCCCCTACACACCCACAAACACACCTCCTCACATACGCAGACGACCTAACCATCTTCTCCCTACACCCTAAACACGAGACCGCCGCCACTCTACAAGTTTACATTCACATAATAGAGAACTGGCTAGAAACAAACAGACTCAAGGTCTCCGCAAACAAATCCTCACTCACACTCATCACACCTTATAATAGAGAATACAACATCCATCCCCACGTCACATTAAACAACACCCCCATCCCCTACACAGACACACCCAAAATCCTTGGAGTTACATATGACAGAGGTTTTACGTTCAGCCCACACACTAACAATATCAACACTAAATGCAACACTAGGCTGAACGTCCTCCGAGCACTAACTCATACTACATACGGCCACTCCAAGGAAGACATAACAAGAGTATACAAACAGTTCATCAGACCCATCCTCACTTACGCACACACATCTTGGTACGCAGACACTGCTCGCACACACTTACAGAAACTACAGTCCACACAAAACTAAGCGTTGCGCATTGCCACGGGCTGTACACGATCGACCCCTATAGCACACCTACACGAAGAAGCTTTTGTCCTCCCCCTCCTTGACCACATGAACACGCTAGGGACAAACTTCTACACCTCCACACAAGACCCTGCCCACCCGCTACACTACATGCAACAACCCCGGCCAACCCAACGAACATTACACACCACCCCGGCCACACACCTCAAAACATTATACGACTCCCTCCCTCCCTGCCCCCCTGACACCTCACTACGCACACACATACACACACAGTTCACCTCACGCGCCCTCGCTGCCCTACCCCCTAACTCCCTCCTCGGAGTGAGACCCCCCCCCCCCCGTCCCCTCGACGGAGCGATCCCTCCCCCGGCAGGATCGAGTCCACTTGGCGCGGCTGCGGTGGGGGCACCACACTTCACTCCCCTCATACATGCACAGAATAGGACTTGCGGAGGACGACAGCTGCGTCTGGTGTCATGCCAACGTGGGCGATCTTCCGCATGTCCTCCTACACTGCCCCGCCCTACACGCACACCGACACACACACCAGATACATGCACTGGAGCACCTCTGGACTCGCCCCGCGGACGTCGTGAGGTTTCTGCACGACGCAGGCGTCTTCCAGACCCCCATATAACCACACCCCTCTTCGCCTCGGGCCGGGCCCGGTCTGGGGCGGCCCTGGCCGCGGCGGACCCCTTCGAGCGGCCGTCGGGGGAAAACAACAACAACAAGGGGATGCGGAAGAGAAAGGAGGGGATGTTGCGGTTCACCGCGGAGGGAGGCGGCATTGAGAGCTGTTACACAAAGTTCGAGTCTAAACAGAGTTCACAGAAAGCACCATTCTATTTTAGCACGATACAATTGATCACAACTGATTGTATTTGATGACTGTTTACCAGTTTCACGATTCAATGAGGTAGAAGGCACATTCACGGAGACTCAGTTCGAGTTTGGGGTGTTGGAAAAATTTCGTTCCCTCACATTTCGAAATGTTTGACGCTGCGTTCGCGCGGAGCGTCTGTTCACCTCAGCACCTTCCACTAGACAAGATTCAGAAATGGTGTCCATGTTGCAGTTTTTTGAAACGGCTGGGATGCAGCGGCTCTTGGGACGATTCGGTTGACAGTTCTGTCAGCTTGTTGGCTGAAGAGCTGTTGACCCTGTTGGTGGCGTTTGGGGTGTTGATCCGCATGGTACGGTTACCGTGTGGGCTGATGCCAGTTCCCTCGGAGTCGGTGTGGCCCTTGAGGTCGATGGCCGCATTGTTAAGGATGCGTCTTGGCTCCGAAAAGAGTCAGACCATCTTCATATCAATGTGGCTGATTCGGAGGCGGTTGCGCGGGGTATCAATTCGGTGACTGCTTGGGGTTTTAAAACCTTCACGGTCGCCAGTGATTCCCGGACAGTCGTCACATGGATGGACAGCACTGCAACATGTCGATGGCCGCAATCGTGTTCGCACGAAGGGTGCGGCGGAGATGCTCGTGAAGCGACGTCTTGGAGTGATAGTGTTTATTGTTAGCAGGAAACGCAAAATGATTTTAAAAGAAATATAAGGACTTATGATATCAACGTAGAAATTTTTTGTGATGTTTCATTAAAACCAACCAATAGACAATTTTCTCACATTTCATTTTCTTAGAGCGGAACGAATAAAACAAACTAGAAAGACAAATAAGCTCATGAAAAGTGATGAGCTATAAACAATTTTGAGATGTTCAAATACTAATTTAGTCGTTCAAAAGTTTTAGAAAACAGAGTACAATTTTTTTTAGATATATTCAACTTTTAAGCACTATATGTACACGAAATGTAAGTAAATTCTCCAAGAAATACAATTCACATGAATTTAGAACTAATAATTATTTTGAACAAAGCAAGAACTCAAATATTGAGTATACGTATGATATCTAAAGGTAGAAAGTGTATATTTAGAGTTAGGATCCGTGCATCACTCACTCTGACGTACGTGCTTATTTTGCTGTCGTACAAAGCTCGTATATAATAATTTCAACGTCATCGAAATTTACTGGTAAAATGCTACCAACGACAGTTTTTATGAAATTTAGTTAGCCCTCTGCTGCCTGAAGGTCATGCGAAACAAAAAAGTGAAGGAAGTATAGACAGCGTAATTTTTTTATATTTTAATTTCACAAAACTCACATTCCTAAATACATTTTCGTTGTCAGCACTCAACTAATGAAAAATCAGGGTGGTAATTGCCCTTTTGAACTCTCATTTTTGTTGAAGATCGCACTCTTGATTAGAGTGGGGAGTATATTTACATTGTTGAACGAACATGATTTTTCTACCTCTCCTTCCAGTATTTCTGATGACATTTTACTTAAAGAGCTTTATAGGTAGAGCAGTAATCTGTTGTAAATTCGAATAGATGAATTAACCACTGGTTCTATTGCACTTGAAAAAAAGTACAGTAGAAGCAACGCTTAAGGAACTGAGTTGAAATTGCCTCCTCCATTTATTCGAAAAAACTTACAACAAATGCAACGCATCTACACTTGCAGCGCGTCGCTGTTCGTACCTTGTTTTGAGCAGATTTGATACAGAAATAGATTGGGAAAATAATCATGCTCGAATCAAATGATGTACAACTTTATAAAGGAATGAATTGATGATTCAAACCTACGACATCTAAAATTTTCAAAAAACTTTGATTTGCATCTATAACATGAAAATAGTTACTTTCGGTATAAATATAATAGTACGGTGTGTATGTTTTTCATTCATTGCTCGCAATACAAATGTTGTCGTGATTTGATTTATTTTCTTTCTTTATCTCAAAGCTTAACACAATTATTTTGCAGAACACGAGTGCGCACTGGATTGATTTCACAACGAAATATTTTTATTCTAGGGACTTGCGGACTGGTAATAATGTGAAGCCGTTAGTGACCATGAAATAATAATATTGCATCACTGACCTAGGGTCATACTTTAGGGAGCGATACTGCTTCTGAATGACTATCATAAAGAACACATGCATTTAAATTTCTTTCAATAAAAAACAAAGAAAATACCACGCAAAATTGTGGTTCCGAATTGTTGGAATTACCTTAGCTGAAGTTCGTGTTGCTGATATTGGACTGAAGGGAATCTATATATTAATACGCTTAAAACTAAATTCGTGGGTAACGCTCTACATCTAATAGGCTTGATAGGATAGGTGAATTAGGGGAGGGTATTTATATTATTTATTTTATATTAGGTATTTTTTATACGTTAATTCTTATTTTATTTGGTAATTTATTTTTGATTTGTTAACTTTCGTTAATTTGGTAATTATTTTATAATTTATTTCAATTATTTTTTATTCATTTATTTTTAAATTTTAATTTTTTTAAAACTTTTCATTTTTTTGTGGTTTTTATGTATTTTTTATTTTTTTATTCATTCCCAATTTGTAATTGTTTTTTTTTTATTTTTTATTTTTCTATATTTTTATTATTTATTTTTTTATAGGATATATTTTTTTCTATATATTAATTTTTCTTATTTTTGTTCATTTTTTCATTTTTTCAATTTTTTTTTATTTTCTTCATTTTTCCAAATTTTATTATTTTCATTTATTCATTTTTTTTCAATTTATTTTTTTCCTCTTTTTTTGCATATTTATTTTTATATTATGTATAGGTTGTTTATTTCATTTTATTTTATTTTTTTATTATTTCCTTTTTCCAATTTTTATGTACCATTTTTTAATATTTTCATTTGATTAGTTATTTTTTCCCATTTTTCATTATTTTTTTTATTATTTTAATTTTTTCAATTTTTGTTTTAGTTTTTCCTAATTTTTTAAATTTTTAATTTTTCAATTTTTATTTTCATTTTTTACTTTTTCTTTGCTAATTTTTTTATTTGATAATTTTTCAATATTTTCAATATTTTTATATATTCTTTTTTCAATTTTTTATTTATTTCTTAATATTTAGTTTTTTCTCAATTGGTTTTCAATTATCATTTTTTCAATTTTTTCAATTTTTTATTTATTTTCAATTTTTTATTTTTCTTATTTTATTATTTATATTTTTTCCTTTCTTTTTGTTTTATTTAATTTTTTTTTGTTTATTTCTAATTTTTATTGTTATTTGTTCATTTTTATTTATTATTGTTTTCTATTTATTTGCATTTTTTTACAGTTTGTTCAATGATATATTTTTATTGATTTTTTTAATATCTTTATTTTTTATTCTAATTTTTTTTATATTTTTTCTCTATCAAAAGTTTTTATATCAATTTTCTCTATTTATTCATTCATTTTTCTTTTTTATTTTCTTTTCTTTTTTATTTTCTTTTATTTTTATTTTCTTTTATTTCATATTTTTCTTACATTTTTTGAAACTTTACATTACATAAAAATTTGATTTAAAATTACAGTAATTATTTCAGGAATCTTTCCATATCAAAGAATTCCAATAAAATGCATTTGCTTCATACTTCAACCTTCTATGCTTGAAAGTGAGTTAATTATTGAAACCATATAATCCACACGGATTTCTACTCATTATTATGAAGGCGCCGTGACTCGCGGTATCGTGTCTACGAACATACTATGCATAAGGAAACAAGCAGAATGGATAGGATAGGTTGGTACATGTTAGGTTAACATGGGTTAGGTTGGAATAGGTTATTTTAGATTCTCTTTGGTAATGTTTACCGAATTTTTTCATGGGTCCACCTAGCTTAACAATGACATTAGTTCAGTTAGGAAAGGTAGGGTTAGGATAGGTTGAGTTAGGTTAGGATAGGCAAGATCAGGATAAGTTAGACTAGGATAGGTTAGACTAGGATAGGTTAGGTTAGGATAGGTAAGGTCAGGATAGGTTAGGTTAGGATAGGGTAGGTTAGGATAGTTAGCATAGATAGGTTACGTAATGTTGACAACATTTATTCACGGGCCAACGGTTTTTATGTTTGACAAATCAGGAAAGCTTCCGTTAGCATAGGATAGGTTAGGGTATACATGTTAGGATAGGTTAGGTTAAAATATGTTGTTAGAACTTGTTGGTTAATGTTGACCAAATTTTTTCACTCGTACACCTAGCTTAACGATTACATTGGTTAAGTTAGGTTAGGATACGATGGGATAAGTTAGGTGAGGATAGGTTAGGATATGATAGGTTAGGATATGATAGGTTAGGATATGATAGGTTAGGATATGATAGGTTAGGATATGATAGGTTAGGATATGATAGGTTAGGATAAGATAGGTTAGGATATGATATGTTTTGATATGATATGTTTGGATAGGATAGAATAGGTTTGGATAGGATAGAATAGGTTTGGATAGGATAAAATAGGTTTGGATAGGATAAAATAGGTTTGGATAGGATAGGTTAGGATAGGATGGGTTAGGATAGGATAGGCTTTGATTGAATAGGTCAGGAAGAGATAGGTTAGAATGTTAGGTTCAGAGCTATAGCTTAGGTTAGAATGGGTTATGGTTGAATTTGTTAGATAATGTTGATGAAATTTTGCACGGGGACACAGTTTTTTATTTTTGACATATCATCAGTATAGCTTTAATTAGGGTAGGTTAGGATAGGTTAGGTTAGCATTGGTTAAGTAGGTTATGTCGATGAAATTTTTTACGGATTCACGGTTTTTTATGTTTGTCATATTATCAGGATGGGATTGGTTAAGATATGTTAGGTTAGGATAGGTTAGGTAATGTTGACAGAATTTTGTCAAGGGTCCACGTTTTTTATGTTTGACATATTTTCATGATAGGTTTGGTTAGCTTAGGTCAGGAAGAGTTAGGTTAGAATATGTTAGGTTGGGATAGCTTAGGTTAGAATGGGTTATGGTCGAATTTGTTAGATAATGTTGAAAAAATTTTTTAACGGGTACACATTTTTTTATTTATGACATATTATCAGTATAGCTTTGGTTGGGGCAGGTTAGGATATGTTAGGTTAGGGTAGGTTAGCTAGGTTATGTTGACAAAATTTTTTACGGGTTGATGCTTTTTATGTTTTCCTAATTATCAGTATAGCTTCACTTAGGATACGATACGTTGAGATAGGATAGGTTAGTATATGTTAGTTTTGGATGAGTTAGGTTAAAATATGTTATGTAAAAATTTGTTAGGTAATATTGACCAAATTTTTTTACGGGTCCACCTAGCCTTAGGATGACGTTGGTTAAAGTTAGGTTAGGATGGGAAATGTTAGGTTAGGATAGATTTGGTTAGCATATGTTAGGACAAGATAGGAGCGCATAAATCATTTATTTAGGTATGCAGTTCTCTAAAATCGTATTGCTTTCACATTACTTTAATAAATGAGAGTATGTTATGGGTGTATAGTTGACGTTTGTCTGATCAAATTATTTAAATTCTGATTATTCCTCAATTTTTCGCATTTTTTTTTGCCACGCCTGCATGAAAACATGAGACGTAAGCACCAAGTCGGCATCCGATACGAATATGAAGCGGGCGCATCTTCATTTGTGTGTGGGTGATGTTTCGTAGATGTCTGAAGGGTAATCGTTGCACGTATAACTTTGTTATATCGGGCCATTGTAATAAGTACATCGATTCGATATTGCGAATGTAATTTTCCATTCATTTAAACGTATAAAATTTTTAGTTTCATTATTCGGGGAAATAATAACTATTATTACTATAATCATTTTTGCATACCATTATTAATGGGGGAGTGCATCTCCCTGCTCATAAAACAACACAAGGGTAAATTTCAGTTATTCATAGCACAATTTATCTTTACTAATACATTGAGAAAATTTCAAATTCTTTGTTGCCTATCTCGTGTTTATCTGAGACACTGTATGCTGCGTATGCTGGTGAGGTATGCTGCGAGTTCATATTACTGAAATAATTTTTGCTTTACTTTTCCTGGAATTTTTCTGAAAAATTTAGCATAAATTGAGTTACATATATTACTCTTTGTAAAGCATGATAACTAACCCTCTTCTAAATTAAATAAGCGATATGAATAACTGATGGAGGGCGTCAAAAGTGGTTATTGAAGGATTAACTTTTGCTTTACATCGAAGACGCTGTGTTTCAGCAAGTTCAATTATACAGGGTGAGCCAGAAGTAACTGACCTTTTTAATTTGCTAATAAGAGGAAAACTAAGAACGCCAGAAAGTTGAAACTTGTTTTATATGAAATAATATCATATTTATGGTTTATCAATTCTATGTTTTGAATACAATGTCGTATAGTAGAATTCTTTTAATAAACTCGATCATCAACCAATTTTTTACCTCAAGTAATTATATTCAGAGTACTTGAAAAATGTAGATACAATTTAAATTCTCGTTTATACGGTCAATCCATTTTATTGACAGATAAAAAGTTTATACAAATATGAGCAGATCATCAGTTATTCTTTCCGCATATCGATACGAACTATTTTGGGAGTCTCTCATTATATTACTACGCGCCGGTTCGATTGCTAGTTTATTAAAACACAAGAAATACTGAAGCTATACTCTGATTGCATGCGACGCTGCCGAACCTGATCTCAATTTGACATAAGAGCTTATTGCGTTTTTTGTATTTTGTGACACACTTTCTCATGGAACTTCATTTTGAGTATATGGATGCGCTGATGAAGGTTAATCCTATCAGGGACTGGACTATCAGGGACATAACCACAGATATGTTTATCGACGCGATATATCAGGAGAATATAGATAACCAAACGTGGGTTTTGCGTGGTTCACCTTTATCACCACTATGCCTGAGGGGTAAATGGATGCACAACGTTAATGAATTATTCTAGTCTCAGTCAAAATGCATTTTCTACTGAGGTTGGAAAGCAGGATGCTTCTTAGTTAGAGTAAAGTTGTGAAGGGTGTTCGAAATTTTATCGTTTTGTTTAGTTTTGTTTTGATGAAATAACTGTAGAATGTGATAGCAACGCATAAAAGTAATTCTGGCATGATTTTCACATTTCCTATAAACAGGATGGACTCGTTCTAGCCGGAATATCTAAGGACACGCGGCTTCTGTTCTCGGAACAATAAATTACACTTATTGGTTTCTGAACATTCCAGTTCCAGTACGCTCTCTAAATGGCCAACTGACAAGTCTTTTGTTTTCACCTATACATATTTTAATACAAAACAATGGTGCACTAATTATTCTACTGAATAAAACTATTGCAGCAGCTAATTAAAAAATTTTAGGTTCAGGATCTGCTATTTTAATCATGCGTACTTTAAAGGCCTTGCACGTTTACATTATCTCTCTTCGTATAACACAGAATCAAAATCGTAAATCTTCTGAAAGAAGTAAGTCATTTAATCACAAATTCACCGCGTATTATTTGGTCGACGATTCCCATAAACTTTTATTTCATGATTTCATTCGTGTAAAAGTTTACCTAAGCAATCACCTATTCTAGACTTCTTGTTCTGAATTATAAATAGTAATAAATTTTAAATTTTTGAAAAAGTTTTCCGATAAAATGTACAGCATAAGATGGGAAGCGTGCTATGTTCAACATATATGCTAGCGTGCATTGAGAAAAGCTTGCTACAGAAGCTCTAAATCATGAGTTGTACCGCGAACTAACCTAAAATATTACCTATCTTCAGTGATATATAACTGGGCCGAAAACTCGACTCAATAGACTAGTGAAGGTGGAATACGCATGCAAACAGGGACAGCAAATATCATTTTCGATTTTCACCCTCTGACAGGCGTGTGGAGCATCTCGGAGTTACCTTCAACATCGATCAAGGCGACCAAAATTAGCGCTCGCAGTCATGGCTAAGTTATATTGATGAAGACTTGTATATGAGCATTGCTTCAGCTGTGTCCAGTCACTGGTGCTGCAGTTCGGGCATGTTTATTAATAAGCCCAAATATTTTATTCTAGACGAAGTATTGCCGTACTGAACGAGTGTGATGTTGCCTGCTGTTCGCGTTTAAATTCAGACCGAAGAGGCAAAATCCTTTATTCAAACCCATTATTTTCATGAATAAACGATAATTTTTAGTCATACTTTGAACTCTCTTACATTCCTTGGCAGACAGTATCCATTTATATTAATGAATTACTAAACATGGAACTAATTAATGGATATTTTAAGCGAAAAATCACGACGAAAACTATACAATTAATAAAGAGCTTACCAGTATATATCTCGCGTACAATTCCATGGCTCCATATTCAATGGGACGTATTTCTCATCGAATGAAATTTACAAGAGAGAGCAGTTAATTTCAGTGTCAAATGAAAGGATCGTTAGTGTACCTTTACAAGGGACTGAAGACTGGAAAGAAATATTCGTGTGATACACATTGGGCAAATAACTCTCCGAGCCACGCAGGAATGGAAGATAATAAGCTTTAAAGTGTCTAACAAACAAATAAAACGCTGCGCTTTTCTGTGGTGAATTTCATAGTCATTAAATTCGAGCAACGTGTATTACATGGCCCATTAATGTGTGTTGGTCATGCCGACATGCTTTAACAGGTGCAAGTTAGTCATGCTGATGATTTTAAAGACCATATTGCATTATTATTTCAGTTTATTATGAACTGAATGGCGAAATTTTCTCCCATAAATATATCTGCATCATCTGTACTGTATCAAGCGCCTGTTATACCATGGATAATGTGAGCAATGAAACGACGAACGTTTACGCCAAGTGCCTCTAAAATGCTTCTAAAATTATTGCGAATCCTAGTGCTTATAAAATTTTAGCAAATTTGAGGAGTAATAAGGTTTAAAATGAAATATTCCAAGAAACATGATCATACCATTTAGGACATGCACAGCTAATTGTAGATAAACTTGCCGAGGCTCTCTTATTTCTCATTATGAAGGCGTTCTATTGTTTCAAAGGATTACTGATAAGTCCCTGAATATTATGTAGAATTTTAGTTAAAACGAGGGTTAATATCTAGAAAATAGTATTATCAATTTGAAGTATTATTTAGTAATATTAGTTATAAATTGCATTATCATGAATAGTATTACAGTGGCGTTTAGTAGTCCTGATAGGTTGGAGTGATACCTGTAAAGCCTACGCTTGGATTGCCATTCTTTCCCTTAAATACTTCTTATAATTTTACCGTCGAGTAATATTTCAACTATATGTCGACATTAGAATATAAGAGCATATTTTAGCCAATCTTTACATGGTTATTTATAATTCAGTTATAAAATATGCAGATTAGTATATAGATACAACAGATTAATTGATTAAAATCACAAATCAATCGTTAGCTATCTGGTATTCTTGAATCTAGGTGTTATCAAATCTACATTGATGTATTTCATCTCAATTTTGCTCTATGGTTCAACTACCGGCGAATTTGCTCTGCAATCGATTGGACAACGAAAGAATATTTTTGGTATGTGCACAGAATCGGATAACAAATCCGTACAGACTAAAATGATAGATTAAGCTCAGTTGAAGAAAAGCAGCGCGAAGAAATGAAATAATTCAAAATCGATTGCTCTGCAGCTAAAAGAAATATCAAATACTGTTCTTCGTTTCTGCATGCAAATGTTAGTGCCTGCTAAGACCCATATTGGGAATGATCTCATCAACTAAGAGAGTGATTGATTTGAATTCATTGCGGTCCTGAAATTGTCAGTCTAGCTATCATCGAAAAGATACAATTCCTCGTTCTTTTCGAGCATTGATCCACCTTATAAACACTATACTTGACGTCTATGAAGAATTGAGTTCAGAATATCATCAGACAGTGAGTAATTTTTGTCGAAAATTTTTTACTTACTTGAAAATTATCGGTAATTGAGTATTTCTTCGAGGAAGGATGAAGCATTGAGTCCCACTATGTCACAGTCAAGATTTGGTTATAATTACTAAAGCTTGGAGTGTTCGTCAATTTTTCTATTTAAAGTTACTTATTTTGTAAATATTTCTGTATTGAATAAAAATGAGTGCAAGGACAGCTTCCGTTCACGAGTATAGTCTGTACAACATTGCCGACAGAAAATGTATCTAAAAATTAAACTCATAACACAACTGGTAATTTAAATAATCATTGAGAACCTTGGAGAAATTTTCATCTTTGAACAGCCGCCTCTATTGAAAAGCGAAGGCACAGTCGAACGCTTGTATTAGATTAGCCACTTCTCATGCACTCCACGTAACATTCTTCCTTCGGGCACAATTTCAAGAAAATTGTGAGAACTGTAGTCATGGTTTTGGATTTCTTTCCAAGTGATGAAAATGAGCGTTCCCTCGCTTAGTTGCCCTATTTTAATAAAACTTATAAAGGAGTAAGCTGTTTCGCATTTTCCTAATAAATTTTACTTATTTCAAAACTTCGATTTCCGGCTAAAAGTTCACTCCGACTAATACTATGGTACTCATTTTTTCAAGTTTTACTGACGCTAGTTAGAATTTTTGTTGCCATGTATCGATTCCGTTGAAAAATTACGCCTCACAAATGAATCGAGTTCTTGAAACTTATTAGTAGGAGTGTGAAAAAATGTCCGAGAGAAAAGGCCTACAAGCTATTGCTATGCTATACCTCCAATCGTTGAGTTAGATGTGTTTTATGAATTGCATAATTTTCAAGCGTGAATTCATTTTAGTGATCATTACTTTTGCTAATTTTTTCCCTCAAATCCATTGGTTCACAATGAACTCTGCACTATTATTCTCATTGGAGAGTAGGATTTCTAAATTATCAGGAACTGTATTAACGCCCTGCTTACGAATCTTCGCTGTCATTCTCAGCACACTTCAACCCATCCGCGCAATGAAATAAGATGGCGATCTTATGGTTAGAATCCTAGTTGATGCACGGTTGTTGACTAGGAGGCCTCCATGTCTCACTAGGTGATGAGCAGCTGTTCAATACCTATAACGATGAGGATATTTAGGTAGACATTACAAACTATGATAATAACTTTCGAGTATTGATACATTTATTAATTCGTATAGTTTTTCGTTCGTATACATTGCAGGTTTCCACCAGAATAGCGTGATGTATGCAGGGTTGCCAGATATGTGGCCCACTCTTTTGAAATCGATACTAAGAAAAAAAGGAGCATACAGAGTTTTGGATGTGCTTGAATGAAACGAGAAGTTTAAAATTTATCGCTGGTTGTATTTATTCCACCTCCAACGATTATGTCTTGCGCTATCATGAATCGTAAACTTTCTCGCTTGAAATGATAACGTGCACGAAAGAGCAGCAAGCCGAAAGTGTAAAGCTTCGCCTGCAAAAAATTACATGAACAGTTTTGGCGGTATACTTCCCCTTTTAAAAGCAGCTTAAAAATATGGTCTCTGAATTTAAAACAATTCAGATTTACGCGTGACAAACGTTGCTGCGATAGATGGCGACACGTTCGAAACGATGCCACAATTTAGCTTGTACCAATGAGGCATACTTCTCAGCTTACGAACAAGAATTTGACGAGGAAATGTTCAAATGACTATGGAACGTCTCGAACGTCATTACGACTTATTATCAAATTAGGTTAAATATTTCATCTTCCTGAACTTCAGATGACACGGGAGCTTCAGCTCTCGGGCTATCAAAGCATCCTTTAAAAAGTAAATATTGATTGGCGTAATAATGGTGATCATATAAACGATATTCAATATACGCAAATTGAAGGGCGGGAAGCTACAGTGACTACTTGCATTAGTAGTGCATTGCAGATAGTCCAATGAGGCATTTCACCCTTCAATTATAAATGAACTTTCAAACTCTCCTGCATCGTTTTCAATTATCCCGAACTCAACTAGTTCAGAAATTCTCCTATCAATCGATTTTCAGGAAGATTGTGGCTGATCTTGTGATGAGTGTATCTGCGATGTTGGTTTCTCTATCTTTCGCCACAGATGATGCTAGTGTCATTGATACTCTCTTCGTACAATTTTTGTTGTTCAATGAGTCAGAGAATACTGTTTTAGTGCATATTAAGCATTCTAGTTTATGAAACATTAGGTCATGAATTAAGCATTCTTGTTTATACAGAAGTTGAACATTTTTTGAAGATAAAAGCAGCCCATGACAGTCTTCATTTGGCTGCATTTTGTCAGGATTTTTAAAAGCGAAAGGTCCGCTGCACTCACTAATTTTCTAACATTATGGTCTTACGAAAAAGTACTTCGTTGACAATGATCTTGTATCTCTTCGGTCTCGTGTTGCTTGATTTAACTGCATGTGAAGGTCTTAAACTAGAAAACAGTGTTCTAAAGTTACTAATAAATTTTTTCAACACTCATGTCTGCTGCAAGAACTCAATATCATGATGAAATTCCATGATGCGATTGCCATGAATTCGAGTCAAATTGCTCTCGGTTCAAAATACTAAATATACTCCCACATAACCGCGTGTGCCTAATAATAAAAAACAAAGAGTGATTATTCCATATGAATCTTATAGTAATCGATAACAGATTTTATTTGAAGGTAGCATTTTAAATTCACTAAGTTAATTGTGGGCTTAAATAAAGAATTGTATGTGGCTTTGTATGAAGTCAGATTCCTTCCCTATCTCGCATATTGCCGAGCGAGCAGAATAGCATGCCCGGGAAGACAGCCTCTCTGAATTGATACGGGTCGTAAATTTATAGCCGGCTTTCGTGCTATGGTCTTGGGAAATATATGTCGGGGACGTTCTCACAAGAGAAATCTTCCCCATATTAAATCTGATAATTCGACGCTCTGGCCTGGGCAACCACATTGTCGTAAAAGTGGGGGAATACCGTGGCTGGCTACACCACGCACTCGGGCTCGAAGCCCGGCGACGAACCTTTATTTAATTGGCCATGGCGGGAGGCGGTGAAGGACCCTGGGACCAACCCCTCCCCACCAGCCGTACCCCGGTTGCGTGGGGGAAGGGGGAGGCTCAGGACCTTGCCCGCCCCTCGTTACCCCGCTCGTGCGGCGACCACCCTCCCCTTCGGGAAGGGGGAGCGATGCCCAGGCGAGTTATGTCGGACGAGTGGAGAGGAGTTGGTGCGGAGCGGTAGTCGGGAAAGGACAGGGAATGTGTAGAGAGCCGTGGTCGTGAACGGACGTACTAGGGTTCAGTTGAGGGTTGAGACGAACAGCCGGTTTTTGATACTTATAAATTTGAGTTGATAGTAAAGGCCCGTATAGTCAATGTTGAACCTAGAGAAGGTGTTCGGTTAAACGTGGCACGATCAACAGCACTCGAGTTGTTTTGAGGGCGCATGATTTCAAGCGTCTGCTATACGCTTAATTGGCTCGACCCTTTTGGGGGCTTGTATATTCTTTGGCTCGACTAATGTTCTGGATTTAAAATATTGTTGCGCCGTGGTTGTGGCGGTATCGGAATAGTCCCTCGGAGGGAAAGTCGAATTGATGAGTCCTGTTGTTCCGAAATTGTAAATGTTGCTGTGATAGCGTGTGCTCTCGCCCTCCTGACTTGCTTTCCCATAGTACACGTAATAAATTGTGGCCTCGTATATTTCCCTCTCTCTCTCGTAAAAGGGCATATGAAACACGTGCCGGGGCCGTCAGCCCACGTTACCAAAAGTTTATATATCTGAATAGGGGTGGTCGTAAAAGCTCCCGTATACGCGCTAACGCCACCCAGCTAAGTACTCAATTGACAATCGGAAACTAACGTAATTAATCTCCAATTTAGTTCCGGGTTCGCCCGGTGGTGGCAGCCCGCTATCGTCATTAATTCTCTTTAAATGATTCATGATTTATTCAAAACAATCGGAGAACTCAAATGACATAAATCATATCGAGAGCGGAAGAAAATACCCGCAAACATAAGAACATTCAGCTTGATGTAATTATCTGCTTGAGTTTCATGCGCTGTACTTCTCTCTGCGAATTAGAAGTATATCATCGATGACACATTTTAGCTTGTTTCACCAGTTCACATTTATAATAAAGTAAAATATTTTTGCAGTTCATGTCGGCTTATTTTGCTTTATGATTTTGATTGTTCATGTCACGTCCATTTTGCATGAATTATTTTCAGGGGATTCATTTCCGCGACTCAACTATTCAAGGTAATTTCTTGAGTTGATATTATTTTGCGCAATTAGAGTAACATTCTTGAACTCCAAGACACTAATAGTCACGTTGACAGACGGCGAGGTATGTATAGCTGCAGTAAACCGTGTTGTCATACGTCTCTGGTGATTCTGCGTCCCAGATGAAGCACTGACGGTTGGCGTACTCCGGCATGCCAGTGGCTGGGATGAGTGAGCCTGAAAATGAATCCACCAAAATCCCATGAGAGGGTCATCTCTTCGTCCTAATTTTTTTCAGTAAGTGAGGTATTAAAGTAGGTATTAAAAGTAGGTGAGCCATTATAATAGGCAGTATAAGTAGGTGAGGCATCAAAGTAAGTATTAAAAGTAGATGAGGCATGAGAGCATGTACTAAAATTATAATAGTTGAGACATTAAAGTAGGTATCAAAACTCAAAAGTAGATGAGGCATTGAAGTAGGTATTAAATGTAGGGGAGGCATAAAAAAAGGAGGAAAAACAGTTTATTTTCAATAGAGTTGAAACATGCAATGTTTAACATTGATTTTTAAAATATCTTAACATTAACATCCTTAGTTGAGAGTTATACATGAGTATTGTAATACTCATGTGAAATGTCGAAACATAAAATGATTGACGGAAAAGCACAACAACAATAAGTTCCCTTCATTACGTAATCACATTTTGACAGTGCATTTAAATAAAAATAATTGAGATAACACAGTCCTCGCAACGCTTCGTTGGAAAACACTCTCGTTAGTGTGCACACTTATATTGAAATAAAAGCGAAAAATGATTCAAATACCTTAAAATAGAAATCGTTAATTGCTATTCATGCATGGTTATCGCAATACCCATGTAAATTGTCGAAACAAATGATTCAGAGAAAAGCACGAAAAAATTCGTCCCCTTCGCTGCGGTAGTCATATTTTGGTGATGCATTTAAATACAAGTGACTAAGAAGACATAATCCATTTGACGCATTGATGACAACCCTCTCGTTTGTGCTTACTTATACTGAAATATGAGCAAACGAACATAGGAACTAGTGGTACGAGCATGAGTGATTGATGTTAAAAGTAAAATGGGCAGATTTGATTTATTTTGCGTCTAAAACTATGAGGTCGACATTCGGGACTTGGACAATTATTCACTCTAACGCATCAACTAGTATGTCAAATGAGGAGCTCGGAAGGAATAAAATATTCATCATAACAAAAAAAGGGGGTATGAAAAGTAAGGGAGGAATTTAGTAGGTATTAAAAGTAGGGGAGGCATTAAAGCGGTATTACAAGTGTTCAGTGAGGTGCTAAAAACTATCTGAAACGAATTTAGCCAACTTGTTCAACTCTGCGATCACTGTCTGTCTGAGTTACGAGTACTTACTTGAATTAGAGAAGATGGCACAAGTGAATGTTGATCACTTTAAAACTTTAAAATAATATTAAAGTTCAGATTCAAAATCCACTAACTAGTATCTGCATCGTAGCAGTTATCATAAAATTATCTTCATGAATCTCATACTATATAGAAGTACACAACTCTAAATGCTTTTAAAATGTGTGAGAATTTAGGTTAAATATTTTAGTGAAGAATATTCTTCTGTGATTCCATGTTATTAAAATCCATGTTCTAACTGACTATTAATTTTCAGTCTACAATGCTCTATTCCAAATGTTTTCTCTTTTTTTGAGACGCTCATGATTAAAAGTAATACTCTTTCTATCAAATCTAAAATGATGTCCAACTTTTAAGGTCTTTTCTTACCATTAGCAAGCAGCCAAACGGTAGGTTC
Source organism: Morinoia aosen (assembly GCA_030386875.1). NCBI lineage: Eukaryota > Metazoa > Arthropoda > Malacostraca > Amphipoda > Talitridae > Morinoia > Morinoia aosen. Next base: position 9,656,690 of record CM059564.1, on the reverse strand, counting down.
AGTGCCTAGAATGTTGTTTTGAGAGTCGGAAATGATCTCGCGACGAGCACCCACCCACGTCTTCTGGATTCCTACGACATGAAAAGATATGATGAACAAAAAACTTAGGGTTAATATTTTGAGAATTTGGTAATTTGTTAATTGACGTATCAATGAGCTTCCTCTCGCTGTCTAACTTCAGCATCTATGTTAGTCGAAAACATGTCTTTGTAATGAGTATATTCTTATATGACAGTATTTCAGAACATCATTCTTCTTACCCAAATGAAATGCTCAAATGCCAGGTTGAGATAGAACGCACGGCAAACTGCTTTTCAAATGTATAGTATATCGACGCTGAAAAGCAAGTCGTTCTAAGAATCAGGGAAGCAATGACGAGAAAATGAACAAATTCAAAGGTTACACACAATTCCAGAAAAATGTTATTGGTTGAATTTTTTTACTAATTAGGAAGGTAATTGACCTCAATTATTATACACATTTCTGCATGCAAGGCAAAATACCCTACTCAATAGCAAACAATTTTAAATATTTGCACAGTAGGCTTATTGAGCTAAAAGGATTCCAAAGCTAACTTTTCAGGAGAGGAGATAGTGTTCAAATAAGACATACCGCAGATTTTATTCTATTTAAATCTTAGACTTGAAATTAGATAAGTATTTAAAATAGAATAAGCTAATGTGAAATTAACAGGAAATAACGTTTAAAAGCGTATTTATTTTTTCTTTCATAGAGATATTTGTATAGCAATATTTTTTTTGTATGTATCACATAGATACTAGTAAGCAAGTATGAATACATGCACACTCACACACATATATTCATCGGTAGCTCTATAGTCAGAATGTCATCTTGCGTTAGTTAAGGTCAGGAATTCGTAGTGAGGAAAATGACGTTCTCTATATTTTGTTATTCACTTCCCTTCATACTTTATCTTCGCTTACATTTATTTTTTTACAATTTAAAAGCGCAAAAGATTCAGTTTTTAATTTCAATGCTGAATAAGAAGTGGCATCGTAGAAATCTTCTGGTGAAAAATTTTGCAAGTGTACTCCAAGAAAGTGTAAGCTATTTAGATATTCCCCTTTTGCGGATTGCGGGATAGATAAGTTTTTTCAACGATATTTCTCGCCAAGTACTCATGATTGTGAGTTTGAGAGTTAATTTGTTGGTTTTTAGCTTTTTGTACTTGTAACATCCAAAAGAGAATCGATAATAGCCAAACAGTTTCGAAATTTGTAGGTTACTGAAGAAACCTAGAGAAGCAGTCGTACCCTAAGTCAGAGAAATAGGCCTTTGTGCCGGTGGAATTTGAGTGTGAGTGATACATTTCAGTTCGTCATTTGGTGATCAAGTTCATTTTAATTCGTGCGCGTCATCATCCTTGTATCAAATTACTCCAGCACTGGAGCATTTGTTTTTCAAACTCCGTTATTTTTTACCACTCATCGTACTCTCAGCAACATTGTTCATTATCTTCTTACCGAGCAATTTCATGTATCAATGTGAAGGCTATCTCGATTTATGAGTTTTAGTTCTACGTCTCAACGTTTTCATCTCTTTGTCACAAAGTGTTTAGGGTTATTCTGACTTAAGACAACCAAGAGAGAACAGAACGTTTTATTTGCCTTTCAATTGATTCAATCACTCTCAAATATATTCGAGTACTTCAGCATTGGGGTATTTCCATCGATTTGATACAAGGACCATAGTAAAAACTTTCAATAACCAACGTATCGACTTTTGTGTGTAGGAATAAGAAAAATATGCTGTAACTCTTTTTTCTTCATTTTGGGGCCCCTGCACAGAGGCCACGTCAGAAAATATTTTGGAGTATTTTTCTGTAATGGAGCCCACTCAATATGTCTTATTTCGAATGATGTTGAAAGAGGAGGCATTTCTACTACATATTCATTGGAAATATGATTCAACCTATTGCCGAGTTCCATAATAAAATAGAACATGAAAGTTTTTAGATTAAGAATTTCTTCAAAGACTTTACTTTTGATGAGAAGCTAAGAATCTTGAACAAGCATACATACCTGCTTTATCTGACTCACCAAAGTACGCCATTATGCCTCGAAATTCATCCTCAGTTTCTGGGTTGAGCAGAACTGGAACTTGACCTCCATCCGAGAAACACGTTTTGTTTGTTGGGGTGAAGGAAGAGTTTCCTTTGACTTGGTAGAAATGTTGTCCTCGCATCACATAGTCTGCAATAAATTTAGCACCCTATTTATTTACACCACAACATAAGACAAACTTACAACTGAAAATATTTTGTAGACAATGACGTTCATTATTTCTTTATAGACACTATTTTACTTATCATTCATAGTTTGTTAACAGATACATAGTTTGTTTTCAGAGATTTCCTAGACAGAGTGGTATTCAGGGACAACCCCCTCAACGACGTTCTAACGATCGTTACTTGTTTTCATCCGTTACCAGATTTGTGAACAATGTAGGAGTCGCTGTTTTCTTCCCAGGCGTAGCGGCGCACAGGCGGCGCGGACACCCGACACTCCCAAGCTTCACCTCTTGACTTCGTCACGGAGTAGGTGGTGCAGGCCAGCTGGTGGCACCTCGTCTTGCACGCACCTGGTGAACTCAGGCGCATGTATAACTCATGTGATAGTTATTATTAAAAATAATAATGCTTTGTATATCTGTGATTTTAGTTTCTTTTATACAAATACATAATTTCAAAACTATTTACAATATTAATATACTTATGTGTAGATCAATTTACCATTTGTGATTTGCAGCCATCGGAGATATCTATATGTATCCAATATATATACATCCCCTTGCTGTTATTTAATTTTTTATCCTGCGTGTGTTGATTCATTCGGCTGCCTATACAGTGGCGTTCGTCTGTATCTGGATCGAAGTGGCAGTTTCAAGCATTGTTAGGTGGCATATGGGTACACAAATGCTGAAGAGATTCTTCAAGCAATGACAACATAAAATCACTGTGTCATTTATTTATTGAATGGCTTCTCAGCATGCTTACATCAAGAAACTATGACGCGAAGCAGGCGAATGGTTGCAAAATCTATAGTAGCTCACTTTCATCGATCACTGTATCTGTAAAAATCTTTGTTTTTAACCTCTTTCGTCAACACTTTTCGTCAACAGATGTTACTCGTTGTCTTACTGTTACGTGCTTCATCATCACATTGTTCTCTTATAGCTGGGTGACTACTATTTTTCATTAGGCGCAAGCTCATTCTTATTCATGCATTAATTTTCTCCGTAAATATAAACTTAATCTATAATTACTTCGCTTCAATATACTATCCCATTTCTTCAACAAAGGTCAAAAAATGAATTTCTTGTTTCCTCTCAAAAGTAACTTGGAAAAAGAATCGAATTGGATGGAGATGAAGCAACCAAATGAATTTATTCTTTTTCGCTGGTTTACAATCGCACAAGTAGCATTGCTAGAAAAACAACAAGTAACGAGTATGTTTTTAACCCTAAATAAGAAATAATTTGGGTGAAACTCACATGTTGACTGTACAATTATGATTTCTTCCGCGTCTTGGGTCGAAATGCGAAAACTCTTGACTGCAACATCTGCGAACGCTGGCGTTACCCAGTGGGTCTTCCAGAAAACAATCATGGCCAAAACTGAAGTCGCATAAACTATCTTCATATTTACAGATCACAGTTTCGTCTGGTCAACAGTATACTTAAAAATCGAAGCTATCGGGAACGATATCCTTGACAGTGATGGATTAGAGGGCTTAGAGCGTTTTGTGAGCTAAAATGTGTTATGATTGACGACTGAAAATGTGTTAGGTTTGATGACCTAGAGTTTAGTCCTGTCCGACAAAATGATCGTTAAATTGTATCTTGATTCCAAGTCTAGCACTCTTTAGGTCATTTTGAATTTTGTCTGATGTTAAAACCTTTTTTTGTCATGATACGCAGTGCTACAGATCGTTTAGCAGTCGTGGTCTCTTGAACGACTACTTCGTTCGTTGATAGCTGTAATACGGCGAATTTTCCTCTTGCGAACAATGCTGCTTTCTGTGATTGCTTTTAGATATTTTTAGTTATTTTTCCCTTTTAGTTATTTTTTCCAAATAATTACTCAGGATTGCAGTGAGCTCGACTGTCATTTTCGATGTAGTGGATGGTAGGTTGTTTTTTCATCTTTATATTTTATATTTGTATTTTTTCTCTTATATTCATTTACAACAAGTATATATATTAATTTGTGTGTGTACGTATGTAGGTATATATATCTACATAAATAGATATACATGTTCCTATTTCATTTCTTTACGCGAAAACCATCCGGTTAATAAATTTTATTGCACCAGCGAAATGATTCAAAAATATATCTATCACTTCCCCAGAGGGCGTTTCTGTGAATCGGATTAATGACAAATACAATTAATGAAATAAAACGCAATTTGAGCATATGAATCGTGGTAAAATTATCTTTCTGTTCGTATGTTGTACAAGCTATGAATTTTGATGTTGATTATACGTTTGTTTACGGATTTCTGCCAAAGTTTTGTAGATATTTGTCAATCATGAGTGGTAACCGGCTTACACTGTATCTCCATTTTATCCCATGTACCCATGTCCGCATGATGTTGCAGAGAATATCGAGAAGATATGAAATATGTTTTTGTTGTTTTTGTTGCTAGCCGACGGTAACTTGAGTTTTTTTAAAATTTCTTTTAGGAAATTGAATAACCATTTCATTTATACGTTTTTCGAAATCCTTTTCTATTCCTTATTTTTCCTCAGGTTATTTCTTACGATTCATCACAGCTTTGGCTGTCATTTTAAATGTAGAAAGAGCAAGATTATTTTTTATGTTTATTAGTATTTGTCTTATAATCATTTACAATACGTATATATATGAATATGTGTGTGTAAGTGTGTGCATGTATGTGTAAGTGTGCGCGCGCAAATATGAATGACTATGTATCAGTGTACACATGCACACGTACGCACATATACATATATATGTTTCTATTTTTATTTTTTGCGTAAAAAGCAAAACAAGGCACATTACATTTTACCAAAAGCTCTGCGATCAGTTCACACTGAACCAAATTCCAGAAATTAACAAATTGGTTGCGCTTGCTTATTGATTCATAAATCGATCTATCACGGCCCCGAAGGGGATTTCTGTGAATAGAAGAAATTAAAAGTATGAACAGACAAATGAAATAAAGCGATCGTGTAAAAATTATCTCTATATTTGTAAGCCAAACAAGCCATGCATTTCCTTTATAAGAGTAAGTTTGTTTACGCATTTCTAGATGTGCGTGCTGTGTTACGCGATGTTCTTTATAAATTACTTCGTGACTAACCTTTTCTCAATACTCGATTGTCATTTACGATGGTGTTTCAATCTGCTCCGGTGTAGTGTTTTTTGTTTTTTTTACTTCGATAATTTCAACTAAGAACTTGGGAGTTCCGAAGAATTCTTTAGTAGTATTCGAATTATTTACAAGTTGTTAGCCATCTCATGGAATATAAAATGTCCAAGAGATGATATTTTTCATTTCTTATTCAACAACCCCTTGACAGAGTTAGACTATTAGCACGCCACGTATGGTTTGTCTATTAGTACTCCTCGTATATTTTGTCTATTAATATGCCTCGTATGGTCTACATATTTGTACACCTCTGATAGTTTGTCTATTAGTACTCTTCGTATGGAAATTTTGTTTTAGGACGTCTTATATTAAGAAATTTTTAAAAGCCAATGTGTTGGCATGTATCTCATGTTGCAACTTGGAAATAAACGTTTTTTCTTTTTTTTTCTTTCTTTCTTGCGTGCAAGATGAGAGCTTGAGCAATCCGTCGGTATTCCATGCCTTCTCCGTGACTCTACGAATATTTTTCGTGCATTATTTAATAATCATACGATTTTGATCATGGTTGTAACGTCTTACGCTTTGCAGTGCTGTCAACAGTGTTAGATTGAAAATAGGTACAATGATGAATTGGTTGATTTACAAACTGTCACACCAGTATGAAACAATACGCGACCATTTCAAAATACGAGTTTATCATGATATGTGTACATTTTTTTCATTCTTCTAAGTAAGGTGATTTTCAAACGATGGTGTGAAGGCATTTTTTGATTTTTTTCTCAATTTCCCATTGCGCATTGCTTGACAATGGCCGTCAGAATCCACGTGACAAATTTTACTAGAAATTAATGTTCACTCTTCCAGGGATAATAAACTCTTTAATGTTCTAAATATTTCTGTTATCATAAAATTTGCGAAATCATTGTGCGAAAATTTTCGTCTGTGTATACAATTACAATGAGGGCTTAAAGTTGCTCATCAGCTGAGAAATCGTTTGGAGTGTAAGTTTGAATTTTCCTTATCGCTTTCAAGAATTTCGCGCTACATTTCTTCGACGCCTTCAAGAGTCAATTAAAACGATATTTTTGGGGTGCTCCCAAGTATTATGAGGGAACGCGGATGAATGTGTGCACTAAATTTTTCGCATCAAGACAATAAACATACACTTTTGGTGTTGTTGCATGAAATAGAATACGAAAAAATTCATGTGATGTTCCAAAATCTTTCATTCACTAACATATTCGAAAATTTAGTTGCTGGGAAACTTCGGTTCAAAGTAAAGCCCTGGTTCAAAGAGGCTGTGCACGCGATCGCCTCTGGCAGACACCAGTGCGGATGGAAGGCAACTGTAGCAACTGAGCTTTATGTCAATGCGATATTAGCGTGAGCTAGTAGTATTGGTTGCAGTGTTTACAAGTTTCCAAGCAACCGCCGGAGAACCATGTTGGAACAGAATTTCTCGGTCAATTGTCACGTCCATGACAAGTTACACGAACTCGGGAGTTTTTAAACCGCAATGGAATATTGGTTAACGCATTGAATAAACAAATTTTAATCGAAGGACAATGGTGAACACTGAGCTGACACAGTGCTACTGATTACCTCTTTTAATGCGATCGTTGTCCTGAGATTAAGTTAGATCTTTACAGAGGGCAAAGAACGTTGTTGGATGCCCTCGAGCACAGAGATTGATGGAGTGAAAAACACGACGTGTTCGGCGAGTTGGTAACAGCTCTGAATTTTCTCAATAATTTATGACGCTCTTTCTTAACGGTGGTGGTTATAATCGGATCATATTCTTTGTTTTGTCTTGACTTTGTTAGCGTGATGCAATGATTGATCGTATTGAAATATTCGATAATATTAATTCCGATTTCAAATATTTTCTTACATTGTTTCGGTATCTAAATGATTCTTAAAACTGTGAGTCCATTAATGTTATAAAATTTAGTGAATGAATGGGATTTTTTCTTTTAATTTTAGCTATTCAGTGATATATAGAGATATTGAGTGATATACAGTTAGTGAGTGATATGCAGTTCAGATAGTCACTCAACCCAAAATTGAATTAATAACATGTACTGTCGCTAAATTGTCTCTCAACTTTAACGTCATAAGTATCACAGATAGTTAGCTATATGATACATAATAAAAAATAGCTCAAATTCAAAATTTTGCAACCACCATTCGCTACAAAATAATAAAAATGCGGTTGAGGTACAAAGTGCCGTAGAGCAAGTATTTGGATTATGTGAAACATTAATTACAAAACAATTATTTGCACAATTGTTCTGCGCCATTGAATGCCAAGCAACCGGCAGAAAGGATGGTATTCTCCAGGGTACAGGGGGTACCCTTTTTCCAAACACGAGTGACATCAAAATAGTCGTTAAGTCCACTATGATTTCATCAGATCACATAATTGATACATAAAAGGACCAAAGAGCTTCAAATTTACTTTGACAAAATGTTATCTAAATTTTAAATGTTTTTCGGTGATTGGTCGTTTGAGGAGATCATAATTTGAGTTTTTGCCGCTGAAGTTCATCAACATTTGTTTTTCTACAGACATGTATAGCTGCATCAATAAGACAATTTGAATGCCATTTCTTGTCACAAACGAATTTTTTAAACGTTGATGTTTATGGAACTTCTCACTGAAATCTTCGTACGTCTACCAAATCTTCGGAAATTTACCCTAGTTCCAGTCTTCGTTCAATTCATGACCATGCAATTTTCGGTGTTATATGGATATTTAGGTTTTTGTAAATGTTACGAAACTCCATTTTTGCAATGTGTAAAAATACGATTGTCTATCTTTTGATTGCTTTCTAGGTGTGATTCGGTGTCCAAAAGTGTCCAAATACTCTTTGCACTTCGTAATTTGAAAAATATTCTCTAATTTTGTAAATAAAAATACACACTCGATACTTGCTGAAGTGCGTAACATAGATTTTTGCTTATTTCATGTTTCACCGTTTTATTCATCTGGATCTAAACACATGTTTCACGTTACTGTATGGAGTACGTACAAATAAAACTATCATGCTTATAATGCATTGCAGATGAAATTACAAGTTCAGACCAAGTCAATGGGTTATTCATAAAACTAATGGAAAGCAGTAAGCCTACAGTATTTTCTTCGGACAATCCTTTTGCAGCATATGTCATGTAACCTTTATAAATGAAGTAAATTATGTTGTATTTTTGTGAACGCATTTTGCTCGAAACTTCGTAAAAGCCTTTTACAACCTTTCATATACTCTTTATTTTATGCACTAAGTTATATTTTAGCGCTGTCTATAAATGTCTATAAGTTGAGAAAATCAATTCCTTTTTTAACATTCTCTAAAACATGGAAGTTGTGAACATACCTCAGAAATTTTAATTTCATTGTCATTTAAATCTTTCCTTCCTATTATTCCGAGACCTTTACGTGTCTTCACGACAGACCCAACTGATCTCTTGTAGGAAAAAAACGTCTGGTTTATCAGATCAATTCATAGTAATACCATTGAAGTGAGGTAGTTTCATTATTGGAACCAAGCCATTGGCTGGCATTAACACATATCGTAGCGTAAATGAGTCTAATTTAAGAAGAATAAGTACTTTTCTTGTACATTAATTCCTTTCAGTGATTGTCTATCAACGAAAAATTGATGGGATGAACCTTCCAAAGCATTATCAACCTAATTTGTTGTATGAATCAGTGGTATTAGGTCATCACTCTAAGATTTACACCGAAAAATGAACAAGCGCCTTGGATAATTGGAGACATCATTATTGATATTGGAAAAGAAGAAGCGTACCTTGCATTACTCTACGAAAGGGGAAAATGAAAGACCATAAGTAATATATTTAGTTTTGATGAGACGTATGCAAAAAAATTAACAGAAAAAACTACATTACGCTCAAGTTTACTCAGTTCAAATTCGACGTTAGAAAAAGCTTATACTCAGTTACATTCGTCTTCCAAAAAAAAGTGAAGCAAAAACGATTGAATGCGTTGCCCCAAATAAGTGTAAAATATTACAAGGGGGTGTTATCTCAACTGTCTTATAATTTTTAGTCTTCACAAGAAAAAAATTCACCAATAGAAATATTTTTTATTCAACTCCCCACTTTGAGTACACGAATCATGTAGAAGGACACAACTCTTTAATATTTACGGTCAGTTATGTCTCATATGTTCTTGACTGCGCCAACAACTAGAGAAATACGCTTACTTGATTGAATTCGTCCTCTGATGAAGTATTGGGCGCCATAACTGACTTAATAGAGCCTATCATCTCAGACATCATCAGTCACCTTGTTAAGTATGTTTGAAATTTTCCTAAAATTTTCCGATAAATGATACGTACTTCCAAGAACTGTGACACTACGAGTTCGTATTTTATTTATTTTTTATTTATAGTTATATTTTAGAAGAAAAAAGTACCGAAAAAAGTACCGTTGCTTCCTGCAAGTACCGAAATAGCAACGCAAATCACCCTAAATCATGTACAATATCTTGGTTTAAATATCGACGAAGGAAAATTTGTTTGCTCCATTTTCGAGAAACGTTTGCGTAGACAATGATTGCGTCTCGAAAAACAAGTAAAAGAAAAACATTTTATTTTGAAGAAAGTACAAACGTGAGATGTGGTTTGAGACATTGGTTTTTAAAACACCTTAACATTAACATCCTTAACTGATAATAACACATTGGTATCGTAATACCCGTGTAAAATGTTGCAACAAAAAATGATTGACAGAGAAGCACGACAAAAAATGAGTTCCCTTCCTTACCAAATCTGATTTTGACAGAGCATTTAAATATAAGTAATTAAGAGAACACAATCTTCGCGACGCTCATTTGAAAAAAACTCTTTCATTAGTGAGCACATGTATTGAAATAAGAGCGAAAAACGCATTCAAATACCTTAGCATAGAGACCTTTAATTGCTATACATGGTTATCGTAATACCCATGTTAAGTGTTAAAGCGAATGATTTAGATCCTTAATTGCTATTCATGCATGGTTATCGTAATACCAGTGATAATTGTTGAGACAGGATTTGGAGAAAAGCACGAAAAAAATGCGCTCCTCTTCGTTGCGGTAGTGAGATTTTGGTAATGCATTTCAATACATAAAAAAATAAGAATATATGAAAACATAATTCATATGACGCATTGCTGAAAACCCCCTCGTTAGTGCGTACTCGTATTGAAAATATGAGCATAAGAACAAAGGAGCTAGTGATACGAGCGTGAGGGATTGATGTTAGAAGTAAAATGAGCAGATTTGATTTACTTTGCATCTAGAAGTATGAGGTCGACAATCGGGATTTGGGACAATTTTTCACACTGGCTCATCATACAGTATGCCAATTGGTGAGCTCGGAAGGAATATTATATTCACTATAACAAAACAGAAAATGGTTAAGATATTTCTTATTTACGCTAATAGTACTGGCGCAAAGAGTTCATCGGAGTCAAAGGCATGAAAAGTATTGTACATTACTCGCCGTAACATTTTCAACATAGGTGGAACCGTACAAAAAGTTAACTATACAAAATAGTGTTGTCATAATGTATTCCCGAGAGTAAGAAGGTAAGAAAAGTTTACCACACGAAGCTAACAACAGAAATTTGAGACCAGAATAAGAAGATTAAATTAATGAGGTTCTTAATTTTTGTATTTCATCATTAAATTAATGATGTTCAAGTTATGACATTCGTCAAATCCGTGGCCTTTTTTTAAATGTTTTAATAAGAATGAAAAAAGGTAGTTACTAAAATACCCTCCCATTAACATCCTTTCTTTCTTTGCGGTAAATAATTTGGTTTTGGAAATGCAAAATAAATGTGAGTAACTAAGAAAAAAAATCCCTGTGACACATAGTTGAAAACCCTCTCGTTAGGGTGAGCGTATATTGGATCATGAGTCCATAATATTTGCTGCATAGCTGGAACAATAGGAAAAGTTAACCACCGAATATGATTTCGTCTTAATGCACACACGAGCGTAGGAAAGTAAAAATTGCCAATGAACTACGTCGCATGTTTAAATGTTTCAATATGAGCAAAAAGTGCTTTCAAATATCTAAAAATTTAAACCACGACTTGATATCTACACATGGGGATCGTAATACTTATACCGGTTAATTTTTGAAACAAATGGTTGGGAGAAAAGCACGTAGAAAATGTATTCGTTGTGTTGGTCTGATTTTAACAATGGATTTTATTACAAGTGGTCGAGAAAACATTGTGCATCTGATGCGTTGTTAAAAACACTCTGGTTAGTGCACTCCCATTTTGAAATTTGAGCTTACAAACGTTGGAACTATTGAAATGAGGAATTTTGGCTAAAAGTAAAACGGGTAGATTCAAATTAATTTGTGTCTTAGACTGCGAGGTTGATATTAGAGGCAATTTCACACTGTTTCGTATCAACTAGTAAGCTAAATAACTGGCTCGGATAAAATGAACGATTTTACAATAACACAAATTTTAAACTTCATATGCTACTATATTTGGCCCAAAAAAGTTCACCGGATTCAAATAGATGAGAAAGATCGTTGAAAAGGCCAACCATAACAATTTTCAACACTGCTGGGACAAAACGAGAAAGTCAAAACAACTTAAAATAGTGTGGCCAAAGTATACTCAAAGAGGGTAAGGGACGACACTTTGTCACACAAGATTAACATGAGCATTCAAGTAGGGGAATATGTTCTACCTATATAGACGCACACGCATATACATTTATACACATATACATACATACGAGCGCCACATGTGCGTACATACATGTACTTAATATTCGCATGCAAGCAATCATATTGCATGTGCATATTATGAATATGTCTTGATTGTTGTATAATGTAACGAAAGATAAGATAATTAGCAATGAAAATTCCTGACTTCTTTTCCAGTACATACTGCAGTTCACACTTATTGTGTAGACCCAAGATAGAGAGCTATTTTAGTTTTGAATTCTCTTAGTGTTTGAGGGGTTTTGCTGCTCTGGGGGAGTTTGTTCCACAGTAAGGCGCCTGATACTGAAAGAGCTTTCTGCCCAATGTTAGATGAACGGTACTTGATTAAGACATTACGTTTTCTATTCGGCTTTTGGTTGGTGACGGTAGGGGGATGGAATTTCACTATTTCAGCATTGCTATGAGGAAGATGTAAAGAGGAGAATACGTTTTGGGCTTTGTGCCACAGAAACCTTTCCCGAATAGGAGCCCAGCCGAGGTTATTCAGGAAAGGAAGGTGTTACGTGATCATTCTTTTTGAATTTTCCGTTGCATACAACCGTAGCTGCAAAATTCATGCATTTTTGTAGATTTTTTCGAAGATGTTTCGGTATATCTCCCCAAACCAAGCTACAGTAGTCAATACGTGATGAGGCCAAAGATTGAACGGCCAATAATCTAGATTCTTCGTCAAGCATACTTTTTGTACGATTAAAAAAGAGTAAAGTCCCGTGAATTGTTTTACAGGTTTTATCATCGTGGGATTTGAAGGACATGTCTCTATCGAACCAAATACCTAAATTTTTCACTTTTTCTGATGGGTGAATTTTATCATTTCCAACTGTTATAGTTAGATCTAGAATTCGAATGTCGAAAACGATTTTCTTGACGCAAGCGTTAAGGCATCAGAGAGGTTGCAAATAAATGCTACAAATCAGAATGGATGGCAAATGGACTGCTTGACATTTAACTGTGCAGTCCCTCAAGGTTCTGTCGTAGGATCGCTTCATCTGAAATTCCTACCTGCGATATCGGTTAATTTATATCATTTTCCAAATTCATACTTTTTACTGATGAGAGTACGACTTATTCACCAAATTTTTTTGATGGAAATCTCAGTCATAGAAAAATAAAATACTCAGTTTATTGAAAGAAGTTTCAATGCTACACAAAGCAAATTGAATATGCGCAAACATACTTAATACAAAGTACATTAAATTCTCGTGCGAGAATCTTTGGTTTACTTCAAAACCAACTGTTTTAAATTCGTGTGCTTTATTTTGGATAGACCTTATATCAGTTTTAAATGATCGAAATCTGTAAGGACCCGGAATATATTCAGAAGAAGGTATAAAAATATTTTCGACATTGATTTATCCATTTTCACGAGGGAATAGCATAATGGCCGGGAACTGAAAAATTAAAACCAACTTATGTAATTTGTTTAAAAAAGAATTATTTGAGCAATGAAGAGCAATCTGTGCTAATTAGTCATCACTTTTATCTATCAAGGAAGAGAGAAAAACATATTTTCTTACCGTCCAAAACATGCATGATCTCCATACAGTTTCTCTAAAACTTGTATCTTCATACAAACTAAAATCTGCGATGTGAAAACATTTAACTCATTAAAAACAAATTTGGAATGCACGTTTCGATCGAAGTGTTGTCGACGCTTACTAATGATATATATTTTATACTTATTGAAAAAACGGAGTGGGGAAAAAGATGACACAATGCTGGTTATTAATTTAGTGATGCATATGCGAATTATTAATGATAATAAATAACAGCAAAGGTAGTCATCAACTGCAGGCACGTCGGTGACTTCTTGGCAAGTATAAAGAAGTCGGAAGTTGGTGCATCCGACGGCCTCCCACATCAATTTTGCCAATAACCGTGATCTGTTGAGAAAATAGGACAAGACGGAAATAATTTGACGGTGGTAAGATTGAGAGCTGTCGAGAAAAGATTCTGAGTTAACAGATATGGCAATGCACTCAATCTGATATATATTTTAAAGACATTAGAATTTACGTTTAAGTCACGGCTTTAAATTTGGAGTACGGCCCGAGTACGGGAAACTACAGCCAAATGTAGGCCAGTGAGGAACGTTCGGGACAAATGCACCTACTTATCTCCAAACGTACCCTCACAATGGATCCCTTGAAGTCCACGTGACGACGGTGAGAAGAGAAGGTCGATGACAGACTGCCCGGCCGCTGAAGCGCTGGACTGCCGTAGTTCCCATCAAGGCTGCCTCCGTAGTCCCGGAGACGAGAAGTCGGAGAAGCAGCTGAGTGCGGAGCAGTCTCGAAGCGGTGCGAAACCGTAGTGGCGTAGTGGCGTCATCATGCCTCGGCCGTCAACCACAAGCCCTCTCCACGACGTCAAGTGTAGGGAACCGTAGTGCAGGTCACAGGAGGGTTTTAGCCGATAACACCCATTTAAAAACTGCTTCTTAGAATATGAGAAAAATTAAAGATGAACAAGAAAGCAGTGCTCCACAGGAAGGCGTGAGCTAGTTGTTAGCGCTGTGGATGTTGGAGCGTGTCTGCTGTTTTTCAGGCACGACATTCTGAGAACAGTTATGAGGCGTTCGTACGTAAAGGGTCGTAATTGGTTTGGCAATAAGGGCACACTGTACCGAACGTCCTCCAATACTTTAGATGGTTTCAAACCAAATTCTTAAATGTAAGATTCCTTAAATTTATGACTCCTTAATACTAGTTCCCCGAGTAAGAAAAATGGATTTCTTCAATACTAGATGATATACTTCACCTAATAATTTATTATGGAATAAAATTTGTGTAGAGCGCACAGTAAAATGTGTGGTTCTCGCTCGGCTCATTTAAAATCATGTTACGAACTGAGGGGTTGAATTTGGTGTCAACGCATTATTTATTCAACCTAGTGTGTGACTAGGTGTAGTAACCAAGATTACACATAAGTGTATACCGTAGATTTAGTGTTTTGACAGGTTATCTTAGGAGTCGCTGATCTTGTACAATATTCCTAGAGGCTATATTCAACTATATTCATTGCACTATAGTATTGAGTAATGATTTTCTTGATAGCTATATTTTGATAAATGAATCATTAAAACTTTGTGACAAGACGATGTTATTGCCACGGCCAAAATAGCCCTTGAATGTTGATACATTGACTCAGAAAAAGTTGATCAATGCATTAATAGCATGCCAATTCAGTTGTAGACACAATGAATTAATTAATTATCACGACACAAAGTTAGTACCGCTATATTACGAGTGAGTCAAAAAAAGAAAGTCGGTTCCTGAAGAACACTCGACGAATTGAATGTCTCTTATTCAGTGCTTCACCAAACTGGCTCGAATTTAAATAACATTCTTCATTTAACCCATGCACGTTGTGTTCATGTTTCTTTTTCATTTAGCCATAATCAACAATACAATAAAAACTATCTCCACCAACGCCAGTGTTACAGCTCCGTCCACTATTAATGCTTACATTTTTTTGAAACTAATAAAATAATTCTATGAAAGACAAAACGATTAGAAAAGTCTCAAAAAAGCGAGCTGTTAGTAATACGGAACTCACGAGAATAATTTTAACAAAAAAATTTAATTTTCCACTCAGCAGGAGATATCGTGAAATATATTTTGCATTTGTGCTCGCCTTGATGTTCTGCTTGACTCTAATATGTAATTTGCTCGAGTAATTTACATATTAGAAAAAGTAAAAATACGCATGGGTTGCTCACAAATTTTCGTGAATTACTCCTCACGCAGAAATTACTAACTTCAAGACCTCAGGATTTACATGCTTATGACATGCTGTACGCACCTGCGAATTACTTAGGTGCCAATTACGATCTTTCATGATTGATACTCACAAATGCCGTGAACTTTCAACTACAATTTTTCCCGTAATTTGAACTGAAAAAGAATCATCTATTGCTGTGATTTACATTCAGTTATTCGTTAACTCCATGAGTGGCAATTGGGGATTTTACTCAAAGCTGCTTCTGCTTTGCATTTTGATGGTTTGAACTCACAAAAATTCCTGATACATTATTGGAATATTTCACACATCATTTAAATTCTCAGGTTGGTAAAGAATAGCCTATTGTTGCACGCCGGGTGTCTCACAAAAATGTCCCCGACTTTTCAATTGATTTAATTGTTTTTAATTGACAATTATCATATTTCAACTGTCTTTTTTTACAATGTAGTAAATTTTGTTTCCTTTTCAAACAATTTAAGATTTGAAAATCGGTTGAATAAGCCTTTTACACTGGTCTATTCACTGAAAAGAGTGGAAAAACCAATTGTTCAAAGGAAAAGTTTTTAAAACAATATTGATATTCTTCCCTATTTTGTACTTTCCTAAAAACCGAACAAACAAAAATTTAAAAGAGTAACAAATCATTACCTTAAATAACGTTTACATAAATAAAGTAATTTAGTATCCTTCGACATACCCTCCATTTCCCTCAAGTATTACTTCTAGCCACCATTGAACGAAGAGTTTTGCGGATTATGTCACCGTTTTCTTTCAGTTCTTGAAACACTTCTTCAATTCGATGTCGAAGAATTATTAATGATGGAGCTGATATATACTTGGTGATATGTAGGATGTATATTTGAGAAATTATTTTTAGCAGTAGGTAATGAGAAATGAAAAACACCAGTGTTGTTTTTAAAACTTTTCCTTTGAATAATTTGTTTTTCTACCTCTTTCAGTTAATTGATCTCTGTAAAGTGGTTATTAAACGATTTTCAATACCTAAAATTATTTGAAAATGAAACAAAATTAACTTCATTGTGAAAGAAAGACAATTAATATATGTCAATCTAAAGCGGAGATCTAATCAATTAAAAAGTCCGGGACATTTTTGTAGGACACCCGGTAAAGCAAGTCGTAACTCCTATGTTAACCACTGATAACATATGATATTTACACTCTAACTTTTTGTTGTATTCGTTTTTATTTGAATCAATCTCTTATCTTACGAATAGAGATTGATTCTGCATAGGAATAATTCATGAAAGAAATTTATAAATTTTTTCTTCAAACATCGATTACTATTTGATCCATTCATGTTCATTACTTGCGTGTTACACATTTTTTAGAATTAAAAAGCAATTTTTTTATTCAAGGTTTATTTTCACCATTACGTACCAACAATTTACGTTACTCATCATCATGATTAAACATATCGTTGAGATATATTTCACTTACATAACGTGAGATTTTTAAATGATTCGAAATTACGTCAACATGACATAAGAACATATTCAATTAACATTACCTTAGTCAGTAATTCGCGGGGAAAAATAAATTATCCCGACATCATCATTCTTTTCTTGCGTTAAGTCTTGTATTTTGTTCTTTTTCATGAGCCGCACTTTCTCTTGAGCCTGTAGTCATACATGCCAGTCCCAATATGCATCTATCCAATTTACAGTAGTGATGAAGCTTGGTATTTACATTCACTAACTTACAGTAATTTTCTGTAATGATGATGAATAGAGTGAAATAAATTTCAAGCATTATGCTAGAGTTGATTCATCCAGACGTAAATGTGAGAGATGTTCCATTAATTCTTCAAGACGCTGTTGTAATGAACACCAACCAAAAATATTATGAAAATCTAGAAAACGTCTTTTCGGATAGGAAAATTTTTTGCCAGACGTTCGGACATGTCACTATTGATGCAAGTATATTCAAAAGTGCGTTCATAAGAGAGACACATATTTTTTCTTAGAAAACGCTGAAGAACACTTTCTTGTAAAATATTTCATTGTTCAAGGTCCCATTCCTGCACGATAGTGCACCTTTCATTGCCTGAATGAATATACCCAGGAGCGGTCCGCCTTCGTCACTTACTCGAGCTCGACATGACACTCACTATATTGGCTGCAAATACAACGATGACCTTTCATCAACAAAGTAATTACAGCCACAGCTTGCGCATCAGAAAGCCTATTTAATGCTGGTAAATATGTTACTCGAGTGGCCTGAAACGAGGTCATGTCTTAGCATTTGCTATGCATTTTCAGAAATGAACTACTCTATCAAAAGTACCCACGCTAGTAATCTATCAAGACAATCACGATACCAATCTTGCACAGCGCTTCCACTCTTCTCCGAGTATGAATAATAGTTAAACATCTTTTTATTGCGTGTTCAGCGAGGTCACTTGACACCTAGCATTTTCAGAAGCAGATCAATTAGCATCGAATTTCAAAAGCTATAGAAATGGCAGTGAAAATTGTTGTTTTTGAGTTCATCCTAATTTTATTCGGTAAAGTTATCATTCGAGCAGTTCTCATAAGGAATATTTTCTGCCATTTAACATAGACAAAAACATTTCAATTCAATAATAAAAATGAGATTGGATTATTTCTAAAGAGAATACCACTATTTCATTCTGTTAGTGATAATGCAGCCATCAAATATTTATACTCTCAAGTAAATGAAGAACATTTGCTCGCTACTCATTCATCACAAAGATTCGTTCATGCTCTCAGCCATCAACTACTGTGAAAAAATTATCTTTCATAGCTTTAGAAATTAGGTTTCTCCTTAGCGCTAATGTGAAATCATTCGGCAAATCATAAAACTAAACGGAAGAACATCATTCAACAAATTCTCATCAACAACAAAGGCCCCAACTAATGAATGTATTTTCGTCTTTTTCTAAGTATAGTTTTACTTTTTCTCAACGTAGGTTCATCTAACATTTCAGCATTGAGTTTTTAGACTGGACACACGTTTTAGGTTTTTTAACTCAGTATTTTAATCTCACTCCTGTCGTTCGTTTTGCTTTTACTTAGAGTTCGTTAACCCAAGTCGATCGTTTTCGTCAAGCTTATTAGCTTCACAAATTGGCCGCACCATGGATGATCCAGCAACGGACACGTGAAAGACAAGTAACACAAATGGATTGTCAGGCTTGCGAAACAAAAAACTGGAGAAACAAACTGGTTAGAGAGGATAAAATATCTTAAAAAATGCATGTAATACGTAGTTTACCTCTCAAAATATAAAAAAATTGAGCAAATAAACCGGATGCATAAAGTATTATTCTCCCACATACCTCATGCAAAGTTTCACTAGACATTTGTTAAGAATGATTAATTTTGCGAATTAAAGCTGAGAATTTTGAAAAATTTTTATTTGTGTGTAATAAAATTTTAATTGTGTGTAATAAATTTTATGCTTACTTAAAAATTTGTTCGTTGAAATATCTTAGTAAATTCCAGCAGTACAGATGGGTCGCTTCAACATGTATGTTACATGCCTGTATGTTTGGGCTCAACAAATGTTATGCAGAGCGGGAAAGGTATTGTGTACATTTGGGCCATAAGCTGTGTTGGTTCTAGCGATGTGTGGGTATATTATGTTAGCAAGAATTTTAAGGTGTGAGCAGTTTTCGAGAGGCCTCGGTCGGCCCCTTGGGACGAGAAATTTAATCAGCTACACACTTGAGACGTTCGAAAGTGCCGACGCTGTGGTCACAGCAGGGAAACACTCGAAGCGGGTTTGACAGAGACAGATCGCTACACTTAAGCTAAGAGGGTGACCATTGCAACGGTTTCGGATGTTTAAGACTTGGATAGGGCGGGACTGCCGCATTCTCGGCAAAGGAGCTTTAGCCAATAAGGAACAGTGATACAGGAAAGGGGAAATTCGAAGGGCTGAAGCCACGTATAATACAGCAAAAGCAACGCACAGGCGGAGCTTCGAACATTACGTACGGACTTCGAAACAGTTGATAGGCTGTACGAAAAGTAGAAAATCGCTCTCTCCCAGACTTTTTGGTAGAAGCTAATGAAATAATTTCAGTTTGGCGCCGAGGATCGTCGGAGAGAGTACGTGTTATAAATAGGAGGTGGTGGAGATAAAGTTACTCTAAAAGAAAAATACCAATCTGAAATAATGTGACAGTGTATTTCAAATAAAGGAAGTTGAACTTATCAAAATTTCTCTTCTTTTTCAGTAGAGTAAATATTCTCCGTTTTTCTGTGCAGAGGGAAAATTACAAACCTAACCAAATCGTAAGAGTCATTTAATGGAACATGGAAATGCCACATTAGATGGGAGCGTAAGAGAGGTGTAGTTTCCTTTGGAAAAAATATTTTTGAAATAAATATTGTGAAAATTCAATGGCATTCAGTGAAGTAGAAATTGAGATATTTTGAGGAAACGTCATTGGCGCGATTAAAAAAAGTAACTAGTTAAATTTTTGTCTTAACAGGCGGGAAGGATTGATCTGCTCGGATGAAAAGGGGATTGGCGTGTGAAGATACTGAAGCGGGATGAGCAGTAGGACGTCATCAATAGACATTTCTGAACAGTGCATACGACAGGAATTTGAACTGAAGCTGGTCGTGGACGAATGATTCTGTGGTTTGAAGTGACGATCACCTACTGTGCTGCTGGAATAGCTGAGACAGAATAGACCTGAATATACCATGTCTCATGTTTAGCTCTCGTTAACTTAGGGGTGGCTGGCCAGCCGAATCATTCAGTATAGTTCTGTGATGTAAGCCATTTGGCGTATGCTGTTTCTAGATTCCATTACTTAATTTGCATCATTCCTAATGACGTTCATTGTGTGTACGCTTATTGATGTTTGTATGATGTATGGCCGAAAATCATAAATATTAAGCGAATTTCACCCTGTGTATTATGCCCCAACATTAGAAGCGACAGCTCCCAACATCACGGGTGCGCTCAGAAAATGCGCTGAGTAAGTTGAGTCGTCTTTCATCGGTGAGTAACGTTTTGTTTTAGTATAAACTGTAATGTTGATTATTTTGCTTTTGGGCTTGCCCAGGAGTTTTCTTGTATTTTCTGTGCATTTCATGTAGGTGAGCCAATTCCTCAATACGAGCGTTCGGTTTCCTTGTTAGTGCAAACTAATGAGAGACAGGACAGAAGTTCTCGTGACACATTTTTAGAAAGTGCGTATACTATCTTTTATTTTTGTCAAAACTGAACATTTATAAAATGCACACGCGTGGTGTAAAAATTACGATTTTCATTGAAGGTTTTTTGTTAGACGTGTTTTGCTTAATTTACCTATCTTTTTTTTAAAAAAATCACAGCGCTCAAGTTGTGCGATGGTAACGACGCGTTTGCCACTGATATGATATGAAGATTTAGTTTGATTTCTTAGTGTTTAGAAATATTGTATTTTACCCTCACAAAAACCTTCTATGAACTCAGGAAAAACTCCGTTTAAAATTTAAAATAAATTACGTCAAACGTAAAAATCGCCGCTCAATGTTTTAGCAGGTGGGGCGGATCGTAGTGTTAGACCTAAAGAGTATTTTTGACTGCAAGGCCAGGAAAACCAAAATAACTTGCCCTTCTTGTAGGAACGGTCGATGCTCAAGACGTGCAAAAGGATAAGGTGGTCACGGAATGAAATTACTAGCTAAAAACTCAAGCGGTAAAGAACAATTCAACTTAACGATCAGGTTACCGAGACTCACAGCAGCACGCGATGCATAGATTATCGCGCGCTTAGGGTTTCAAATTTTCACTGTTTGAGTTCCAGATTTCAAATTTTCACGGTTGATTTCCAGATTTCAAATTTTCACTGTTGAGTTCCAGATTTCAAATTTCTAAAGGAATGACGGATACTAAAGTTGCTGTATTTACGACAGACGGTTATCGCATGAAGACTGGAAGAGGTATTTTTGTTAGTTAATAGCGAACAACTAGCATATAGTGAACAGAATTAACTGCAATTTTGTGAGATTTATCGCAGGTATCAATTCTATATTGAAGGAACCTCGACGTTAATAATTCTAGGCCACGTACAACAAATCTAGTAAAAATATCTTGGAGCAAAAAACTCGAGTGAGGTAATTAGAATAAAAATATTACGTGACGGGACATACTTGTATATTTGCTATTGAATGTTAATGAAGAATTTTAATTTTAAATATATGATTGAGGAATAAAAAATATCGAGATGGAATAAAAAAACATACGAAACGCAAACTATTATTGTTAGGCACGGTTTTCTTGATTAATTCATATGCAGATGTAATTTCAATAAATTGCATCCCTGATCACTACACCCAGAAGCGGTCCAAGAGTTCCAAATAAAAAGAACAACTGAGAAGAGTTAGGGGAACCTGACACTTATTTTCCGACATCATGTCGTGATCTCATCAATCTCACACAGCTGCTGATTACTGCTGTGTTTATAATTCATTTTGTGCGCGTAGCATGTTCAAATTTATTCGGCGTCTCCGCATCACGCTCACAGAACCATCACACGGTCGCGACTATATCATCATTACAATAATCAGTACCATCATTTAAATACCAGCATGACACGGTGGTGACAATACCACCATTCCCTCACACAAATGTTAATTCTTTTATAGTCATGACCGTTCTAATCTGATATTGCGTATTTATTGATTAATTCAAGGGTGTGTCTGGTGGAGTAGAATGAGAAAGCAAATCTTTGATCTGTGTTTTCGCCTCAACGTCAGTCTTACAACTCGAGAATCCGCCTAATAGTTGCGAATGCCTGCGCGTTTACCCCAACCCAGGGCTGTGCTCTGTCTGCTAGCTATTCAAGAACTAGTTTCGTTTCATGAGGTAGAATTGTTTAAGAATTCATGTCAAGCTTTATGCATTGACCTAATGAGGAAATAAGCGGAAGGTATGTCTCATAGGTTAATTTTTAATAGTTCCCAATAAAACGAATACAATCGTCTGAGCTCTAATTGTTGCTTTATGCTTTCATTGATGGAGTGAACTGAGCTATAATGAACTGAAAGGAAGATTTTCTATGAATAAAGTGAAAAACACGTCAGGTTTTTGAACTTGAGAATAATTTCAATGGTTCATGGTTAATTGAACTTTTCGTGACATTTTGGGTAACCAATTTTAACTTATAAAACGGAACGCACGATTTGCGATACGGTTAGTTTCTCTCACAATAAGCTCACAAAAAAATATTTAGTAAAAAATGTGTTTTCATCCGTTGAAATCGTTAAATTCTGGCTCCTGGATAAAGAGAATTGGATAGAAAAATAATGCAGATCGCTTATGTGACTCCAATTTTCATCATCATTGTCATCTTGGAAGCTCAGTTTGTTTTTTTCGGCTTTCAGAAACGCTGCGCCGAGGATTTTTTTGTGTCTCGAAATCGAGATGTGGAGATCACACTAGTGTGAAAAAATTATGTATCATAGCTTTAGAAATTAGGTTTCTCCTTAGCGCATATGTGAAATCACGCCTCGAAACTCATCATAAGAGTTTCTCCCAACCTTACCAGCACACTTACTTATTTTAGCATGATTTTCCGTATTTGTAGGTCGTTTGCTAAAAAATTAGAACTCTGAAAACAATGAAGTGAAGGGAGGTTGATGGCTGAATCTTGTAACATTTTACATATTTCTAAAAGTCGCGGCAGCGTTGGAGCGAGTTTGGTTTTTTGTACGAATTTTTAGTAGTAAAAATTATTCTAGGGAATTCAAAGAAAAGTAATTAATACGTACAGGGTGGGCCAGAAGTAACTGACTCTTTTAATTTGGTAATAAAAATTTAATGAATAACATTTTTATGGTTTGTTTCGGTATCCTATTTACTCAGTTAGCAAACTAAAAAAGTCAGTTACTGCTAGTCCACCCTGTATAATGAAGAACACGTGAATTTAAGAATTGGTCTCATTTCGCAGGTAGGATGAGTTTGAAATTGTTTTCATGACTCGTATTGATGCATTGATTATTTTGATGGGTTATGGCTTTCATGACTCGAATTAATACATTATATTCAGGGATTTTTTATTCTTCTCATGATTCGCATTAATGCATTTTATTCATGGTTTTTAAATTGTTTTCATGACTCGTATTAATACATTATATTCATGGGGTTTAGATTCTTTTCATGACTCGCATTAACGCATTTTATTCATGGGTTTTAAATTGCTTTCATGGCTCGTATTGATGCATTACTAGCAGGACTCGTGGAAATTCCACGGGCAATGCCATCGTTACGCTAGGTCGACCCGTGAAAAAAACCGGTCAACATTACTGTACTAATTCCAACATAGCATATTCTAAGATAACCTATACTATCCTATCCCAACCGAACCGATCCTGATAAATGCCTAATGTAAAAAATCCTTGGACCCATGAAAAAAATCCATCAAAAATAACTACCCTTTACTAACTTAATCTAACCTATCCTAACCTAACATATCCTAGCCTACTCTTACTGAACCTATTCTGATAATATGTCAAACATAAAGAAAACCGTGAACCCGTGGAAAAATTTCATCAACATTACCTGACAAATTCTAACATAACATATCCAATCCTAACCTATCCTATCTTGTCCTAACCTATCCTATCCTATCCTATCATATCCTAAACTATCCTATCCTATCCTAACATAACTTAAGCAATGTCATCGTTAGGCTAGGTGCACCCGTGAGAAAATTCGGTCAACATTACACAAAAAATTCTAACATAACATATTTTAACCTAACCAATCCTAACATGGTTTATGTATACTAACCTATTCTATGCTAACCGAAGCTTTCCTGATAATATGTTGAACATAAAAAAACGTTGACATGTGCAAAAATGTCGTCAACATTATGTAACATATGTTAACCTATCCTTACCTAACCTAACCTATCCTAACCTATCCTAAGCTATCCTATCATATACTATCCTATCTTATTCTAATCGAACCGATCCTGATAATGTCTCAAACTAAAAAAAAGTGGACCCATGGGAAAAATTCCGTCAACAGCACCTAACAAATTCTAAACTATTTCTACTTGATCTGTGCTCACCCAACCTATCATGATAATAAGTCCAACATAAAAAATGTGGAGCCGTGAAAAAATTCCGTCCACATTACCTAACCTATGCTAACCTAACTTATCCTAACCTAACATATTTTAACCTACCCTATCCTAACCTCTCCTATCCTAACATCTCCAATCCTATCCTATCCTAACCTAACTTCACCAATGCCATCGTTAGGCTAGGTGGCCCCGTGAGAAAAATCAGTCAACATTACCCAACAAATTATAACATATCAACCTAACCCATACCAACATAGTATATACTAACCTATCCTATGCTAACCGAAGCTCTCCTGATAATATGTCAAACATAAAAAACCGTTGACCCGTGAAAAAATGTCGTTAACATTACTTGACCTATGCTCATCTATCCCAACCTAATTTACCCTATCCTAACTCTACCTACCCTAACCTAACTTGACAAATGTCATCGTTAAGCTAGGTGGACCCGTGAAAAAAATCGGTGAACATTTCCTAAAAAATTCTACCGTAACATTCCAACCTAACCCATCCTAACCTAACATAACCTACTAACCTGTCCTAACCGAAGCTATCCTGATAATATGTCATACATAAAAAACCATGTTCCCGTGAAAAACTTTCATCAACATTACCTTACCTATGCTAAAATGAAAAAAATAGAAGAAAAAAACAAAAATTGGAAAAATTGAGAAATTAAAGAAAAATCAATAAATAAACTTTGAATAAATAAGAGATAAATATTTAAAAATCAATATTAAAAACTAAAATAAATGAAATGACAATAAAAAATAAAAAGTAAAACAGAAAATAAAAAGTAATTAAAGAATATGCAAATAAATGATATAAAAAATAAAAACATACAAAATTTAATAGATGAAAAAAAATAATAAAGAAAACAATTTAAAAATGAAAACTGAAAAAAATTAAAGAAAATTTTGAATTATTTAAAACAAATTTAAAAAATTGTTATGAGAAAATTAAAAAAATGAAAAAAATTAAAAACAACATGGATCTGAAAAAAATAAAAACGAAAATAATAAATGAAATAAAAATAAAATAAAAAACTTTAATAAATGATGAATAAAAAATTAAAAAACAAAAATGACATGAAAAAATGAAAATATGAAAGAAATAAAATGAGAGATAAAAAATTGATAAAAAATTTAAATATGTAAAAATTGTGAGGAAATACTACTCTCATAAAATGTTTTTGGGAATTTTTGAGAAATACTCTCGTAAAATATTTTTTTTGGGGAAACAGGCTCGTAAAATGTTCTTTGGGAAAATACTTTCACTTTAGGAAAAGTTAAAAACCGTTATCACTGGTATTGTTAGGAATCAATTCAGGATAGGCAATATATGGTTCAAAGATGCTGTACTTTATTTTGTGAGAAATGTTACACTGTTGGCGGCAAGGATTGGAATTTGACGGTTAGGCCGGTGACACAGGCGGCGGCGCGCCAAGCGGGGCCGCTTCGAGGGGAAAGGGGAAGACGGGAGCAGAGAACCAATTGTGCTACACCAATGAACGCTTGCCTAGCGATCACGCGAGAAGGTGTGTCTGAGCACACACCAATGGGAGTCCCAGAAGTCAGAAAAAACAAGGATTTCGCCAATCAGGATGCAGATGCTGCCTCTGTACAATGGAATGATCTGGATCAATCTCGAAGCAAGGAGGCGAAACGCTTATAAGGAGGGTAGATGAAGCCTAGAGAGGATTTTTGGTGGAGCGGCACAAGGGAAGCAGCTAGAACCTGAGTGCGTGAGCAAGTGCACCCGTCCCTTGCCGGGAGGGGGCGCACAAGAACAACGAAATGGACATCTGCGTGAAGTTACCAGCAGATATCGATACGATAACTTGCAAGAAAGACCGCTCAAAACACCTCAACTGCATGGAAACGACTACTTGCAACCAAGACCGTTCAAAACACCTCGGCTGCGCGGTGATAATCGACAAGAGACAAAGTGTCAACAACTCTACAGAAAGCATTCTATTTGCTTCTATATCAACTCCGAATTCGCAAACAACTCCACCTTCTCCAGCAAGACAATTGTCCACGTTTATCTTCAAGCCAGCAGTGATGTCGGGCGCTGGGAGCTCTGCAGTTAGCGGGCAGGTGTTGCTACGCATTTCTCAACGCGAACGCAAGCGCCGCCAGGCTGGCCGCAGCATCGCCGAACGAGAAGATCAGACTGAGTCCGCGTACAGGCTTCAGAATTGAAGAGGAATCCAGCCTCAATGGAATGGAATTAGGTCAGCTGCAGCCGCACATCACATCGGAGTGGAAAGTGTATAATTGTCGGCAGGGTGAATTCGAAAAATGAGGGCGCTTAAGTGCAATTTTAAAATGGAGGGTTACACACAGAAAAGTGTTTTCACCTGGCGCGTGATTTAAGTGTGATTCTTTTCAGATGAGTGCTTGGACTACGTTGTGTGCAGTACTGAGCATCCTATAATTTGATTCCTGGTTGTGAGTCAAGGTTAAATTGTAATTTGTCAACCTCGTAATTTCTGTGCTTTGTGTTGCTTGTGGAACCTGCAATTTTGTGGATGCGTAAATTGTTGTCGGCGATGGAGTATTGGTAACTTGAATTCTCGGTAAGCATCACATTTATATCATGTCGTGTTTAAAGTCTTATGACGGTAGATATGTGTGTGCCTTTCTTTAACGCAATTGTGCCCTTTCAAATCATTTCGTTCCAATGCCTTGTGTACGTTATCCACGTGTTACCTAAAATAAATTCATGTAAATCTTCAAATTCTTTTATTCTCCATGTCTGGTATGCAGGTGTACGTAAGTATGAAGGATGATACTTTAAAATTTGTGGGGGTTGAGAGTCCCTCAGCGTCTGGGAAGGGGGTCCTAAACCCACCCTCTTCTCGTATCGCAACAGGAAAAATATTAATTGTCCTATGCAAGCGTACTGTCTGTATATTGGCATGGAAAATTTTCTTTAATCATTTTCAGTTGCTCAAAAATTTTTATATAAATTTTATAACGGTCCCTCAAGAAAGAATTCAAATAATGGTCCAGTCGTTTGCAAGGATTTGTCCGGCATTGTATTTCGCTTGCTCTGTGTAGTTTCTTGTGGAGGCGATTGGTCTTGCTTTCGGGAAATTGCCCTTCGTTGTGTAATGGCATTTCACTGCTTTGAGTCATAAATGCGTGAGAGTGTGGAGCAATAAAATTTAAAATTCTTGCAGCTACAGTCGGACCATTTCTGAGCGCCTAATTTGAAGTGTACATGACTGAGTGTAATCCATGACCTTTAATTTCGAAATGCTATGAGAAATTGATATTTTCCGGAATCTTTGCTCATTTTTCTCGTGCCGCTGAGTTGATTCAGTTAATGTTGTTTGAGTGAATATTACATCAAAGTTCAATTAATAGCGTTGTCTTAGTGGCACAGTTTATTTTTGGTGCATCCGAGAGCCAGCATAATTTAGTCACGTTCTGAAGTGCCGCCATCATTATTAAAAAGAATTTCCTTCTTCATAGGAGGTTTATATTTCAGTGCCCTTGTGATTAGGAGTTTGTCGGTATGCTCTGAACAACAGCCTCTGCGCCTCTTGCGAGGAAATACTTACTCTATTTTCTTGACAGTGTGTTCGATAAAAAAAAATTTTTTCTTGAGTGCTGAATTTTTGGTTGAATTTTTCTATGATCTGTACAATTATTAGGTTTAACTGAATTTAGGTGTGAAGCATTGGCTGTGGAAAATGACGCCGTAATTTTGGCAAACACCGCCTTGTCTCAAGTGAATCTTTGAAGCAAGTTAAAGTTTTCCAAGGTTTGAGGCATTGAGTAATTAATTCGGTTGAAATTTTTCATTTTTTTTCCCCTCACTTAAAATAATTTACAGAATTTTTTTTGGCCTCGTGTGCGTCAAGCTTCTCCAATCTGCTTTAGCAACATAATTCCTACTTTCATTCGTTGATATTTGAGTGCTTCAATTATATAAATTGACATCTGCAAAGAAGCAGTAATGGGATTGTTTGAGGATCAATTTCCGTGCGGTAAATGGGCGGTAAATTTTTGTTGCAAAACTGTTGAATGAATTAAGTGACGGTGCTTAGGATAAAAATTAAATGTAGTGTTTTAAAGTAAGTGATAATTTTCCACGATGCTGCACATTCAGTTCGTAGTCTAATTTTAGGCACTTAGGTATAAATGACGCTTCTGCTCGTGTGTTAAGTAAAGTAAATTCATCCTCCTTTTTCTATTCACAAGATCATGATGCTAAAGCACCAGTACATCAGAGTGAGAATTTTAATAATTTTCAGTAATAATCCACTACAATCTAGTACTCTGAGTAAACTTTCTCATGAATGTCGTAACCAACCGGTTCCACCCCTGACAGATGTCAATCAATGCCTTTATGCTGAATTTAGTTGAGCATAAGATCTGTGCTGCCTCACACTGAAACTTTTAAGATTTTCATGATAATTAAAATTTTTAAGTGGATTCGACTGTGCAAGGCTTATTATGAAGTTAAGATTATTCAATCCCAGCTACCTTCAGCTGGGGGGAACTGTACTACATTAAGTATCTGTAGATTTAGGGAACACGTGGATTAAATGCAATTTTTTTTGGTAGTCTAAACGGTTACATGTCGCCAATAAAATAATTTTCTTTATCAGTTTGAGCGCACATTGAATTTTGAGCTTGTTTTTTTCTTTAATCGTTGATTTCCCAAAATAGGAAGTTTCAAGTTAATACTCACCATGATAAATTGAAACTTTTAATAATTTTGTTAACGCTGGAATATGCAACCCAGGTGGAGTTTATTCCTAAGGTGTTAAGGATGATTAAGGGAAGAATTTTCTATGTCAAATTGAGAATTTCATGAAGTCAGCTACAATACTCGATGTATGAATTTCGTTTTGAAATTGCAAGCGTTCTCCATTCAATATTTTTATTGACACTTAAAATGATGCTGTCCATTCTCGTCGGTAATTCAAAGTGAATTATTGTGTAATACTGAGAGTGTGTTCTTGCTTAGGCAAAGTTAACGAGTTAGCTTCACGGAAATATGAGCGTTTCACATTGTCGGAAATGTACAATATTCGAGCTGGAGACTTTATTTCTGTTAGATGGATTTAATACAGCGTGAAAATTGAAATGAAAGGCATTGCGGTGAATACATGGAATTTATCTTTAACAATAAGGATCAGCGTGACAGTCTGCGGTGCAGCGAAGCTATGTAATTTTATTGCTGTTCTGAGCCGAGGCAATGGAATTCTCTTGTGCGTCAACTTAAGTGTGGTATTACGTGAGGTCATGATGTAGGATATGAAAGCAGGAAATGCCAGAGAGTATGGTCAGTAACATTGCTTTATAAATGTGTCGTATCAAAAATGACGAGTTGTTTTTTTGAGCCAAGCTAGTGAAGGTGTTTGGGCGCCGTTGTGTGGGAATTTCTTGATCACTCTTTCCCCATAATGTTGTTGACGCTGACGCTGGTTATTCTCAAACATCATTGGTATGCGTCATTGATTTCATTTTTTGTTCATTGCTCTGTAGGCATGATAATTATTAGGGTGACAATTCCCTTAATCCGTTGTTTAACGACGTTAGTGAAAACTTTGGAAACAGAATGAGTATATAAATATCGTGTGTACGAACGATGTCGTCGAGCAACGTGGAATCATTTAAATGTGCTGCACTGACTCTGGGGCTGAGAATTGGATAAAATTTTGTGTCATGTCTATTTTTGCTTTTTGTGTCAGTGTTATCACAATGTCAGATCGTATGAAGAGCCTTTCGGCGTAGTAAGGTGTAAAGTTTGACGGGTTGTTAACACTACATTTCGTCTATTTTTTTGTGTGTGTCGGTGTTGTCAAAATGTCGGATCGTTAGAAAAGCCTTCGCGGCAGAGTATGACGTAAAGTTCGATGTGTTAACAATACCCAATTTATATGTGCTTTTTTTTATTGGTGCGTATTCAGGATGTCTCCTGATAGTCCGTACGTCATGAGCAAGAATGTCTATCTTCGAAATAATTAGGTGATTCAACTGATTAGTGACACCGTCGAACGAATTTCGGCTTTTGTCTAGAGTTGGTTGAGGAGACCGGAAATTAACTATTTTATGTATGTATGTAGGAATTCTTCGCGTAGCTCACGTCCGCCTCACTCAAGGCAGATTTTGAAGGAAACCGAGGAACAATTCTTACGTAGACCAACCAAGTAATGCGCTGTCTCTCGAGTACAAATGGACCAGGTTAGACAATTAAACGCGTATTTACGGAAGGAGATCATTGGTAATTTAACGCGAACCTCAGGGGTTAATGTCATGCTAGTCGAAGAGCGGACTGAGAACCAAAACCTGAAGGTCTTCGCAAATAAATGTGCTTCATTTTCTACAATTATGATGAAAGAGCTGATGAGCTCCTACGTGGGAGTCCAACGCGCATTTGACGCAGTAATCTACAGAATTTGTCCGCGAATTGACGCAACGAGGATCTACGGAATTTTACCACGAGTTCACGTGACGCCAAGGATGAATTTTTAATGGAAAAGCTTCAGCATACTTCGATTCTCAGCAAGGGGGCCCTCCCCAGGATCAGTAGCAAGCCGAAGAGCAGTAGCACGTCGCAGGAACAACAACAGCAAGCTGTAGCCAGGCGCATAGGAGGAACAACAGTAAGTTTTTGTTGCAAGAAAAACGTCTACTTTTGAACCACAGGATGAAATGATAATCATGAGGAAGAAAACTTGAGGTTGGAAAATCACCTCCATTTTGAGATTTTGTTTTTAGGTGGATTGCAATCGAGAAAGCTGAAAGGAGGTCTCTGCTTGTACCACATTCGCCTACTTTACGATCTCTAATTTGTATGTTTTTCTATGTCGATGAATTTGCCGAGAGCAAGTCGAGAATAATAAGATGTCGTGTGTGTTTTATTTTATGCGTTGAAGTTGTCGGATATGTGCGGTATCTTTACTGTGTTCTTTGCTGTTTGCGTACTACAATAATGTGTATAAGAAATGTGCGTTTCAATTATTTAGTGTGTGTCAGGTATTAATGAATTTTTATAAATGCGTCAACATCGGCGTGTTGCAAGAAGGTAAATCGTGAGGTGATATGTAAGGATATTTTGATGTCGGGAAAAGCGAAGGGATTGAATAAGGGGGGCGAATATTTTCTAAATTTCTAACGTAAGGGGTACGTCACGGTTATAATTGAAATTAACGGATGAAAATTTGCTCCAACTTTGCAAGTTGGCACAAATTTTTCTGGGGCGAAGCGGGTATTGTGAGGAAATACTACTCTCATAAAATGTTTTTGGGAATTTTAGAGAAATACTCTCGTAAAATATTTTTTTTGGGGAAACAGGCTCGTAAAATGTTCTTTGGGAAAATACTTTCATTTTAGGAAAAGTCAAAAACCGTTATCACTGGTATTGTTAGGAATCAATTCAGGATAGGCAATATAAGGTTCAAAGATGCTGTACTTTATTTTGTGAGAGATGTTACATTGTTGGCGGCAAGGATTGGAATTTGACGGTTAGGCTGGTGACACAGGCGGCGGCGCGCCAAGCGGGGCTGCTTCGAGGGGAAAGGGGAAGACGGTAGCAGAGAACCAATTGTGCTACACCAATGAACGCTTGCCTAGCGATCACGCGAGAAGGTGTGTCTGAGCACACACCAATGGGAGTCCCAGACGTCAGAACAAACAAGGATTCCGCCAATCAGGATGCAGATGCTGCCTCTGTACAATGGAATGATCTGGATCAATCTCGAAGCAAGGAGTCGAAACGCTTATAAGGAGGGTAGATGAAGCCTAGAGAGGATTTTTGGTGGAGCGGCACAAGGGAAGCAGCTAGAACCTGAGTGCGTGAGCAAGTGCACCCGTCCCTTGCCGGGAGGGGGCGCAAAAGAACAACGAAATGGACATCTGCGTGAAGTTACCAGCAGATATCGATACGATAACTTGCAAGAAAGACGGCTCAAAACACCTCAACTGCATGGAAACGACTACTTGCAACCAAGACCGTTCAAAACACCTCGGCTGCGCGGTGATAATCGACAAAAGACAAAGTGTCAACAATTCTACAGAAAGCATTCTATTTGCTTCTACATCAACTCCAAATTCGCAAACAACTCCACCTTCTCCAGCAAGACAATTGTCCACGTTTATCTGCAAGCCAGCAGTGATGTCGGGCGCTGGGAGCTCTGCAGTTAGCGGGCAGGCGTTGTTACGCATTTCTCAACGCGAACGCAAGCGCCGCCAGGCTGGCCGCAGCATCGCCGACCGAGAAGATCAGACTGAGTCCGCGTACAGGCTTCAGAATTGAAGAGAAATTCAGCCTCAATGGAATGGAATTAGGTCAGCTGCAGCCGCACATCACAGCGGAGTGGAAAGTGTATAATTGTCGGCAGGGTGAATGCGAAAAATGAGGGCCCTTAAGTGCAATTTTAAAATGGAGGGTTACACACAGAAAAGTGTTTTCACCTGGCGCGTGATTTAAGTGTGATTCTTTTCAGATGAGTGCTTAGACTACGTTGTGTG
Source organism: Morinoia aosen (assembly GCA_030386875.1). Lineage (NCBI taxonomy): Eukaryota > Metazoa > Arthropoda > Malacostraca > Amphipoda > Talitridae > Morinoia > Morinoia aosen. Next base: position 9,623,266 of record CM059564.1, on the reverse strand, counting down.
CAGTACTGAGCATCCTATAATTTGATTCCTGGTTGTGAGTCAAGGTTAAATTGTAATTTGTCAACCTCGTAATTTCTGTGCTTTGTGTTGCTTGTGGAACCTGCAATTTTGTGGATGCGTAAATTGTTGTCGGCGATGGAGTATTGGTAACTTGAATTCTCGGTAAGCATCACATTTATATCATGTCGTGTTTAAAGTCTTATGACGGTAGATATGTGTGTGCCTTTCTTTAACGCAATTGTGCCCTTTCAAATCATTTCGTTCCAATGCCTTGTGTACGTTATCTACGTGTTACCTAAAATAAATTCATGTAAATCTTCAAATTCTTTTATTCTCCATGTCTGGTATGCAGGTGTACGTAAGCATGAAGGATGATACTTTAAAATTTGCGGGGGTTGAGAGTCCCTCAGCGTCTGGGAAGGGGGTCCTAAGCCCACCCTCTTCTCGTATCGCAACAAAATGATGAATAGAAAAAATGAAAAATATAAAATAAATAATGAAATTATGAAATTTAAAATAAGAAAAAAATAATACTAGGAATAAAAAATATCCTCACCTAACCTACATATCCTATCCTATCCAGTCTATTGGATGTAGTGCGATACCCATGAACTAAGTTTTAAGCGTATTAATATATAGATATTCATGGGTTTTGGAGTGTTTTCATGACACGCATTAATGCATCGATTATTTTGAGCTGATAATTAAATTCGAGTCACCAAATCTCTCTCCAGCGTCAACTGGCCGATAATAATGAAGTGTACTTCTATGGATCATATAAACACGCATTTAATGGAACTGGAAGAAAATAAAGCATGGAGAAGACCAAAGATTTGGAGAAGAGAGTACACAACACTGAACTCATTTTAGATTCTGCGGGGCAAATATAAAGCCACTCTTTCATTCAGCCCATTGAGCTAAAGCGTAGAACCTGTTCTTTTCAATGTTTGATTGAGGTTCAATACGACTCGAGGTATCACTCAACGGACGAACAATCCGATGCTACGTATCACATCTCGTCAATGAAATGAGAAAAAGAAAATAAAAGCAGTTTATTTACACTAGCGTTGAAACATGAAGTGTTTAATATTGGGTTTTAAAATAACTAAACATTGACATCCTTAGTTGATAATTACACATTGGTATCGCAATACCCAAGTAAAATGTCGAAACAGTAAAATTATTGATGGAAAAGCACAACAAAAATGAGTTCCATTCGATGCGTAATCTGATTTGACAGTGCATTTAACTAAAAGTTACTAAGAATACACAGTCCTCGGGACGCTTAGTTGAAAACACTTTCGTTAGTGCTCACTTGTATTGAAATAAAAGCGAAAAACGCATTCATATACCTTAACATAAAGATCCTTAATTGCTATTCATACATGGTTATCGTAATACCCATGTTAATTGTTGAAACAAATTATTAAAAAAAAGCACGAAAACAGCGTTCATTTCGTTGCGGTAGTCTGTTTTTGGTAGTGCATTTTTAATTGAATCGAAGTGGCTCAGAAAACATTATCCATGTGACGCATTGCTGAAAACCCTCTCGTTTGTGCGTACTTATATTGAAACATGAGCATACGAACATAGAAAAGAAAAGAAAAAATGTTTATTTCCAAATTGTCACATGAGATACATGCCAACATATTGGCTTTTAAAAGTTTCTTAAATATAGGGCATCCTAAAACAAATGTTCCATACGAGGAGTACTAATTGACAAACCATCCGAGGTGTACAAGTAGATGAGCCATACGAGGCATAATAATACACAAACTGTACGAGGTGTACTAACAGACAAACTGTCAGAGGTGTACAAGTAGATAGACCATACGAGGCATATTAATTGACAAAATATACGAGGCGTACTAATAGACAAACCATTCGTGGTGTGCTAGTAGTCTAACAAAAGTTCTATACAAGGAGTACTAATTGACAAACCATCCGAGGTGTACAAATAGATAAGCCATACGAGGCATAATAATAATAGGCAAACTATACGAGGTGTACTAATAGACAAGCTATCAGAGGTGTACAAAATAGATAGACCATACGAGGCATACTAATAGACAAAATATACGAGGCGTACTAATAGACAAACCACACGTGGCTTGCCAATAGTCTATCTCTGTCAAGGGTAGTTGAATGAGAAATGAAAAATATGCCCTAAAAACATGCAAAGCCCTATCACCAACAAAAACATATTTCGTATCTTCTCGATATTCACCACATCATGCGGACATGGGTACATGGGATAAAATAGAGATACAGTGTAAGCCGGTTACCACTCATGATTGACAAATATCTACAAAATATTGGTAGAAATGGGTAAACAAACATATATTCAATATCAAAATTCATAGCTTGTACAACATACGGACAGAAAGATAATTTTACTACGATTCATATGCTCAAATTGCACTTTATTTCATTAATTATATATGACATTAATCCGATTCACAGAAACGCCCTCTGGGGAAGTGCTAGATCTATTTTTGAATCATTTCGCTATTGCAATAAAATTTATTAACCGAATGGTTTTTGCGTAAAGAAAAGAAATAGAAACATGTATATCTATTTATGTAGATACATATATATACCTACACACGTACACACACATATTAATTTATATACTTATTGAAAATAAAATATTAGAAAAAAAATACATATATAAGATAAAAGATAGAAGCAACCTACCATCTACTACACAGAAAATGACAGCTGAATTTTTTTAGAAGAAATTTTTCGCAAAAAAATAACTAAAAGAAAGATAAGACTTCGAAAAACATAAAAATGAGCTGTTTTTTAATTTCTTCACAGAAATTTTTAAGAAAAATCAGGTTATAGTCAAGAAGCAACACAACTCTTCAGCATTATAGGGACATGTGTACGTGGGATAAAATGGAGTAACATTGTGGCCGGATATCACATCTGAGTGGAGAATATTCACAAAATTGGCACATATAGGAAGGTTAGGCCTTGATCCAAAATGATAATTTTGATTACAGAAATTTAGAGTTTTTTCCGATTTGAAAGTTCAGTGCTAGTGTGCGCTGAACGCACGAAAAAAAAAATAAAAATAAAAAGACTAAATGCAATGTTTAAATTACCCCCTCCCCCCAGCTCAGCCGAAAATCGATTGAAAACATCTTCGAGAATGATTTTGAAATAGCGAGACAACGTTAGCCAAAAATTTAATTCATTATAAACTTTGCACAACCCTCACGTCTATAAACCTGTTAATTGGTGTGCACACAAAATGTATTTCATGGTATATTTGTCATACGGACGTTAAATATTAATACAGAAAAGAGAAAGAAATAACAAAATAAAGATGTGGAAATACTCCTAATTATGGAAAGAACGTTCGTTCTGCTGCACTGAACTGACGGCTGTGGTGCTCATTGTTGTCGACAGAAATAAGTAAGATGAATATTCGAATCGCTTAGCAAACGTAAAATGAAATAGTTTCTAAATTTCTAACAGAAATTTCAGGAAAAATTAAAATTTCTGATAGATGGGAAGTTCACACCGAGATGCTGCAGGCCCTATGACAGAGATGCAAAATGACGTGACACATTTACTCTAAATTCTTTTCCAGTTTTAGAGTTTTTGATATGCTGGGGAAGCTTGTTCCACAAAAAGCTCCAGAAACTGAGAGAGCTTTTTGTCCCACGTTAGATGAACGGTAACTGACTAAAACATCGTTCCTCCGGTTTGGTCTTTCGTTTGGGATATTAGATGGAAAAATTTTTACCACCTCTGCATTACTTTGGGGGAGGTACAGAGAGGAGAATACTCGTCGAGCTTTCTGGATCATGAATCTGTTCGGTATTGGGATCCAGTCGAGTTTTCTTAAAAGAGGGGTGACATGATCGTATTTATTAAAATTTCCTTTGCATACCACTTTGGCGGCGAAGTTTACACATTTTTGCAACTCTTCCTGACGACATTTAGGTAAGTCTCCCCACACAAGACTGCAGTAGTCCAGACGCGATAAAACTAAAGACTGAATCACTAATAATCTAGATTTTTCGTCAAGTGTGTTCTTTATACGATGAAAGAACATTAAGGTTCCGTTAATTTTGTTGCACATTGTTTCGGCGTGTGAATTGAAAGTCATATTTTTGTTAAACCAAACACCCAGATTTTTACCCTTATCATAGGAACTAGTGATACGAGCATGAGGGATTGATGTTAAAAGTAAAATGAGCAGATTTGATTTATTTTGCGTCTAAAACTATGAGGTCGACATTCGGGACTTGGTGCAATTTTTCGCTCTAACGCATCAACTAGTAGGCCAAATGATGAGCTCGGAGAGAATAAAATATTCATCCTAACGAAAATTTGTGATATTTCCTTTTTACGCTAATAATACTGGCACAAAAGAGTTCATCTAAGTCAAAGACATGAAAAGTATTGTTGTTTAATGCTAGCCGTGACATTTTCCCCATTGCTGCATGGAACAGTACGAAATTTACCTACCTAAAATAGTGTTGTCATAATGTACTCACCAGCGTAAGAAAGTACAAATTCCTAAACAAGAAAGACTAACAAGAACAATTTAAGACTGGAATAAGAATATGTAACAATGATATTCAATAAAGTTATTACACTCGACGAATCCGTGGCCTCCTAAAATGTTGTAATAATTACGAAATAATACTAAAATACCTTCACATTAACATCCTTCCCTTCTTTGCTTTAATGAATCTGATTTTGAAAAAGCAAATAAACATAAGTAACTAAGAAAACATAACCTTTGTGACACATATTTGAAAACAGTCTCGTAAGGGCGCACTTGTATTGGAATATAAGCAAGCGAACATAATAACTAGTGATATGAGGGATTAATATTAAGAGTAAAAATGACAGATTTAAATTATTTTGCATTTAAGACTATGAGCAATTTTTTTTTCATTCTTATATATCGACTAGAATGCCAAAATGATGAGCTCGAAAGGAATAAAATGTTTTACCATAAGACAAATTTATAATATTTACTAACTACGCTGATAATACTGGCACAAAAGAGTTCACCGAAGTTAGAGACATGAGGATTGTTGTACAATGGTAACCATAACATTTGCAGCATAGCTGGAACAGTTCGAAAAGTTAACCTGCGGAAAATAGTGTTGTCATATACACTCGCTAGCGTAACAAACAAACAGAAAAAATTGCCACCCACGACTCACAAGAACATTGTGTGAGAGGAATAGGGAAATAGAAAATAAAGATGCAAAAAAGGATTTTCTATACAGTTGTTACATGAAATGAATTACGTCTCATTTCACAATGCTTTGATAGGAACGAAAAGTGCTTTCAAATATCTTAAAATTTAGATCCTGACTTGACATTCACATATGGGGATCGTTATTCACAATACTCCTCCCTGCATGTTAATTAATAGTTGAAACAAATGGTTGGGAGAAAAGCACGGGAAAATGCGTTCACTTCTTTGCGTTGGTCTGATTTTGTCAATGCATTATATTACAAGCGATCAAGAAAACATAGTCCATACGATGTATTGATGAAAACACTTTCGTTAGCGCACTCTCATATTGAAATTTGAGCTTACGAACATAGGAACTAGTGAAATGAGGGATTAAGGTTGAAAGTAAAACTGGTAGATTTAAATTATTTTACGTCTTAGACTGCGAGGTCGACATTAGAGGCAATTTTACTCTGTTTCGTATCAGCTAGCAAGCTAAATAAACGGCTCGGATGGAACAAAAAAGCTCACCGGATTCAAATACATGAGGAGGATCGTTGTACAATGCTTACCATAACATTTGTAACATATTGCTGGGACAAAAAGAGAAAGTCGAAACAAACTAAAATACTTGTAGTGTCGTCAAAATGTACTCAAAGACTGTAAGGGACGACACATTGTCACACAAGATTAACAAGAGCAATTAAGGACAGGAATAAATTCTTCATATATATATATATATATTTTCTAGCGTAACATGTGCGTGCATACATGTACTTAATATTCACATACAAGCATTCACATTGCATATGCATACCACAAAAATGTCGTAATTGTAGTATAATGCAATGAAAGATAGGATAACTAGCAATAAAAATTCATAACTATTTTTCCAGTACGTACTGCAGCTCACAATTATTATGTAGACGCAAGCTCACGAGCAGCGTTCAGTTACAACACGCCTCTGTTGTCAACTGTCTATCGAAACAAAGTATCTATAATGTTGAGTGAACTCAAGTTTCTAGAGCACTGTGACGAAGCGACATTTCCCCACTGAAACTCAATTTTTGCTGGTTAGTGAAAAAATGAATATCCTGAGCTGAGTTGCGGAGGATTGCTGGTGAGTAAATATCGTTCCTTACTTTTGAATTTTATTAAATACATATCAATTGTTTTTTATGCCTCGTTACGTAGCTCACTTGAAAAAGTTCGGCTCTAAGCCTAACAGTTTTCAAGTCCGGGTCTCATCATCGTCACTTAGCGTTAAATTTGTGCAAAGGATGCCGCGTGGTCTTTTCGCCATTGATGTATCTTTCTCAAATACATTTTATCTAATTTACTTTATTTTCAATTTAATTTTAGCCATCAAGTTCTATTTATACATGTCACTTTATGATATTAGCAGCCCTGTTTTAATGCCATTGATCACAATTAAAATTTTCCAACACAGAGGCAATTCTTACTAAACTTGAAATGAATTGAAAAAAAACGCGTTACAGTCTATCGCAGAGACGTTGTAGCATCGCCCATTTTGTTTTTGTAACTTTTCTCAAATTCTTAGTTAGGGAATACGGACTTAAGAATTCGGTTTTGTATGTAATAAAGTACTGCGCTGGCCCAAGTTGTTAACTTTTCATCTTATGTAAATGGGTGTTCCGGAATAAAGTTTGATGAATACAGAATGGGAATTTGAGATACAGTGAAAATATAAGTGCGAACGATGTAGTGAACAATTGAAAGTCAAGTTTACTGCGCCTGTCCAATTTCATAGGTTGTTAGTGCTTTCAAAACCCATTCTTGTAAAGGAATGCAGGATACATGAAATTTTGTTGTTTCCTCAAAAAACCATTAAATTGTTTCAAACAGTAAAAAATATGTTTCTAATTTATAAGCTGTTTCAAAGAGCCAATTTTCCACAGATTACTGAAAAGCTCTTTTCAACAGTTTATAGATGTAGAAAAACTTTCTTTGAAAAGTTTCGAAGAAAACCTCGCTCAGGTAAACTAATTTAAAGAAGACATGAGCTCTCGGGGGAATTGTGGGTGAAATCACAATCCCAGATACATCATTCATGCCGCACAAGAGGAAAAAACACACGCCCCCAAGTTCCAGAAGTATACAATTGTAAATTATTGAAAGATTATCTAAATTTTTTCCTCAGAGTTAATTCTTTAATTACTAAAAGTTGGGTCAGTTTGCACACGAAACGATAAAATAAATCAAAATCAAATTGAGATATAAATCTTGTAAGTTCATGTAAAATTTAGCACCAGCTGAAGGCTAAGCCTTTAACCGGGTCGTTTTTCACCGAGGCAGGTTAAAGTCCTCTCGATCGTTCCTTACGTTGCGTGCTTTGCTCACGCCTTTAGAATTTATGCAGGCCACGAGTACAGTGCCCATGATTTTTACTTGATATTTCCACCTAATTTAACACTATAGGAGAAAGTGTTCCTCGAACATGTGCCTTGACCTTGGGTGGCGTCACGGTTTTGTTAAGTTTAGAACCCCAGCCGCTTCGTCTCCGTAGGTTATTTTCATTTTAAGCATGTTTTTTATATTTCGTGAAAAGATCCTCCTCACATAATTTTTGGTTAATTAAAAAAATTGAGGAGGCCTTTAACAATCTTCAGGGAAATGACTTCAGGCCATTTCCAGGTATGAGAAAACGCTGAATTCTTCATTTCGATTGGCATGAGGACTACTTTGCTAGAGAAGAGAGCCAAAAAGTTATTAGACTTCATTCACGAACTTTCAGATAGTATTAGGATAGCAATATCATAGCATTATGATAGCACTATCATAGCATTATGATAGCACTATCATAGCATTATGAAAGCACTATCATAGCATTATGATAGCACTATCATAGCATTATGATAGCACTATCATAGCATTATGATAGCACTATCATAGCATTATAATAGCAATATCTTACCTTTATGAAAGCAATATCATAGCATTATGATAGCAATGTCATAGCATTATGATAGCAATATCATAGCATTATGGTAGCAATATCATATCATTATAATAGCCATATCATAGCATTATGATAGCTATATCATAATTTTTCCTTAAATATGGCCGATTCAAGCGGAATTTGAGACCAAAGTCCCTGCTATGAGGACGTTAGAAATCATTGCCACTCACTACACTCTCTGGAGTACTTCTTATCTAAAACTGAAGGAAAGGGAGTACACACACTATCTCCGTACCATGAATTAGCGCACCATGGAAATTTACATTTGCTTCATCCATTTCATGCTTTTCAGTTACTTTCCGAAGGCCGGAAGGGGTAATGAAACGTTCTATACACGGAATTTATATTTTAAAATAAATTAAATAAGATAAAATATTTTCGTACCATTCTTCAAAAAAAATTATCTATTACTTCCCCACGTGTTTAAAAATTATATATTCAACAAAAGTTTTGCACCAATAATTTGTTATGACCATAAATTGGCAATGGTTAAATTGATCAAACGTCGGTCCATTTGATCAAAATTGATCAAACGTCGGTTAGTTTTCTAATCCCGTGAACCAGCCCAATCCTTCTACGTTTTTTTGTCGAATGATACTGTGTGACTTCCTGCCGAAGAAATTTTTTATTAGAAGCTATTCATGGTGCTCACTATGAATAAAATATGACATCTTGGAACACATCTTCAGCTTAAAGTATTTACAATTTTGTAACCAAACTTTGTCATCGTTTGAGCGCAAGAGTTTCAATTTCATGCAGCTCGTCTAGGGATCACCAATGCGCCCGGTGCAATAAGTGTTTTTTTGATTTATTTGATATGGTTCAAGGCTCGTCGATTTTTTTAGTCGTGTGGCCCTCAACAAAATTTCTCAAAAAGTACTGTAAAAACTCAAAAACTACTGTACTAACATCGTTCATAAAATCTTCGTATCCTACAAAATGAACCCTATTTGTGAATGATTTTTTTAAAACTTTAAAACTTTTTAAATCTTCGCCCAAATCTCCGCTCAAAACAGCAGACGAATAACAGTCTTGGTTCTCCGGCTTGCACCACTCAACTTGCAACACTTTCATCACAGTTACTTTCCACTATGAAATTCCAAACACAGAGAATATCATCCTTTGGTGCAGTTTAAATTTTTATGTATTCCAACGACATAGTAAAACATAATTTTACTACATGAAGTTGCTATAACCATCAATTAGGTTTATTTGTTTGCTGCAATTATTCTAAAAAGTACATGCCTGGATTTTACATTCAAGATAAAGCTAAAGCTAAAATTAACCTCTTGTTCTCTGGTTTCATGCTGTTAAGCCGCTGAACTTTGGTACGAACATATATAGCTGGAAAGCTGGAAAAACATGAATTGTTTAATGACATTGTAAAAATGTATTCCACTTTGATTTTGCTTTCATAAATTTCATTTGGTTAAAAAGTTCGTAAACTTCCTCATCATAGAATCTACTTTAAAGTGATGGAGAAGAAACAGTTTTTTAAAGAAACATGTCTCCATGGCTTCACAGCTCGCTTTCCTTCAAAAGCTTGGCCAGTGCTATACGATGATTATGCGAGAAATTCATCCTGTCAAAACCTGATATGAAGGTCTAACAAAAAAGTTACTCTAAATCCAAAGGAGAATGTGGGAAATTTGATCAGAATCTGTATACCCCTGCTAAAAGGAACATTTGCAGTGAGTGTAATACATTTCTGTAAGCAAATGGCTATGCCTTAAAGACTAAATATGCAATCATAGGGTTAACCCTTTTCTATCATGGCGGACTCGAAAAGTTAGTCCTACAAGCTGCTGGAAAACGTTGTTGCGTATCATTCTTGTTCCGTAATGAGTTCTTGAAGTTCACTGCCTAAGGGACGTTCCTTTGACATAACGATATCGGTGGCAACCTGTTGCCGTGCCTAGCTCAGTCTAATATCATTGGTTGTTATAACGACACATTGTGCAAAAATTTTGTTGCAAGAGAATTATAGAAAGATCAGTGACTACAAGCTCAATCAATGCTAAAGCAACTATTGTCAAACTGTATGTAGCTCCCATATTTTAACAACATAAAGCACTCAGTTTAATTAAAGCACTCCACGTAGTCACAATTACAATCTGCAGAGCGTCGTATGCTAAAAAATAATTACACCAACTAGAAATGAAGAAAACCGAAGCACGTATAATAAACGTAAGATCAGATTGTAATAATAAACTCAGTTAAGGACAACTTCGGTCAATGACTATTTAGTTATCGCTTTGGTAATTTTAGCAAAGTGTTTTTTCGCTGTTATGAGATGACATTTTTACTGAACATCACAGTAGTATTCCCCTTCTTTCTCTGCTTTCGTTACACATTCACTAACATTCTCTTTCTCTCTCTTTCCTTACCTTTCCTTCCTCAGCTCACTCCAGAAAGATCAGAGTCACACCCAGCCCAGCCGATGCACATTAAGTGTCTCAGTCAGCTTAAAAAAATAATCCTCCAACGAAAGAGAAAATCTTATCATAAAAAATCACGTACATGTATACACAGTATTAGTTATGGCAGTCGAACTCGTAAGTCAAGCAGTAGCAGCAACTACGTAGAGCCGAAGGCCTAACTAAAACAAACTCAAAACTCATCACATGACAATAAAGTAGTAGTACATAGGAATGGGTCGGATAATTATCAATATTAATATAACAAAAATAGTCTGTGGCTGCCCTGAATTTTTCTTGTTACATTAATACTAGATATTCACAAATTTAAAGGCATCATCTATTCATTCTGACCAACATGATCACGATTCAACTACTATAGATACTTCAAATGCGATATAATTGTAAACCTCAGAATTGTTTACTCCATGAAACATGGAAGTTTCATAATGACGAAATGAATTTTTTAGATCAGCGAGTTTTTAATTAGTCGCGTTCAATTTTGTAAGTAATAGCTAGGAGTACAAATTGAGGGTCCCAGCTACCCTCCCTCACTTTGTCCTAGCGTCTTACCCATGCTGTGACTCCCTCTCAATAAATCATCGAGGGTAGCAGCACAGTGTGCTCGGCCAATTTGATTTCAAAGTGTCCAGCATGCTGCAGTGCATTTCCACTGCTGTGAGTCACATCATAGTTCAGTTCTCATTATAGTTTCCGCTGCTGTGTGTCTCGGTTTTAGTCCTGGTTTTAACACAGAAGAGTTCTGTAGGATAAATATCTAAAACTAAAAATACAAAACCCCAAATGATAGTGGGCGTCAAAATCGTTTTTTCTACCCTCTGAAAACAATTCAATAAATAACCTTCTGGACACTACGTTATCAATGTGTTACATCTCCAAGTCGGTATATTAACAGTACCTCTCGGGCTGGTGTGAGTAGGCAGGGATACATGTGAGTGCAAGTAATTCTCATTAAATCTTTGTCTGTAGACTGTTCCCTTACAATACACGAATAATTACACAACTCGGCACTAGTAAAACGTGGTTAAGGGAACAATGAAAATTTAAAATTAGCTGTTTTCAAATTTTAATACCACTAATAGCCTAGTACTGGTACTAAGTTGAACTATGAGATAATACTGCAAAATACACTAAATTTTTTATAAACAAGGATGCTTTTTTGGACAAGCCGTATTTTAAAGAACGGAGCTAGACCCGAATGAAATCTTATGTGACTGTGTTAAATAAATTCGGTCGCAGGAGGGCTTAATCAACTTACAGCACGCAGCTTAAACTAAAATTTTACCCGCCATCGAATGCTTTATATTTCAATATAGATAAACACTCGCTCGGAACATGTTTTCCAGAGTGCACGAAGGTTACATGAAAATATTGTTAGATTAGTTCAAGTCCTTCTAGCCTCAACAGAGACTTAAAAGAGCCAAGAGAAAGAAAGAAAGAAAGAAATAAATAAAGAAAGAAAAAACCGTTTATCTCAAGAAAAAGTTGACACATGAGATACATGACAACATATTGGCTTTTAAAAATTTCTTACTATAAGATGTCTTTAGACAAACGTACCATACGAGGCGTACTAATAGACAAACTATACTAGGCGTGATAATACGCAAATCAAACGAAGCGTAGTAATATATTATTCCTGTCAGGGCAAATTAAATGAAAAATATCATCTCTTGGATATTTTATGCTGCAAGAGAGGGCTGACAACTTATAAATAATTTAAATACTACCAGAGAACTCTTTGGAATTTCTAAATTATTGGTTGAAACGAGTTAAGAAATGACAAAACGCTTTACCGAAGCAGATTGAAACGCCGTCGTGAATGATTATCAAGTAGTAAGAAAAGGTTTGTCGCAAAGTAATTTGTGAAAAGCATCGCGCAACACAACACGCACGTCTAGAAACGCGTAAACAAACATACACGCAAAATGAAATTAAATTCTTTTTCAACATACGTGCAGAAAGATAATTTTTTCACACGTCAATGCTCAAATTGCGCTTTATTTCAAATGTCTGTTTATAATTCTAATTTTTTATATTCACAGAAACGCCCTTTGAGGTTGTGATAAATCTATTTTTAAATCATTAAGCAAGTGCAATATTTATATTTAATTTTGAAATACTGTTCAGTGTGAACTGGTCACAGAGCTTTGAGTAAAATGTTAGGGAAATGAAAAGAAATAGAAACATATATATGTATTTGTGGGGGTGTATATATTAGCATATGTATGTTTATATGTATGTATATATATATATATTTATATGAACATAAATGAGTACAAGTGTACGCACACACATAAATATACAACATGCATGCGTGCATACGCAACACACTCATACACGTGCCTACTCACACACACACACATATTCACATATATAATATTGAACATGAATGTAGAAAAAATATCCTTCTAGTCATTAGCGTAGCAAAAGGGTCGATTATTTGGTTTATTTTGGTGAATTTACTTTTCATTCAGTCTTTTAAAAAATTATAAAATATTTTTGTTTTCTTTGAAAATGTATTAGATTCCCATTCTTTACGAAACGAAAGTAAACAAACAGATTTCAACTAACACAACACTCGTCCGCAGTAGTTTTTATTATTGAAGTTTACATTGAATTTTGTTGTTCATTGTTTTCATTCTACGTTTTTCTATAAAACAATGCATAAGGCGTGTGTGAGGAGGGACTAGTCGTAGCTTCCTATTAACGCAGAAGACTTCCCTTGTTAACAGGAAGTTTCGACTAGTTCTTTTATTGCATCGTTCACTGCGGTCCGTACACATAGCCTTGCAGCTATACTTCTATGTATATTAACGGACAAAAGTACATCGCATGTAATATGTACTGGGCACCATACTGTATCTGCAGGTGGCAAATGCATCAGAGTACCGTCCAATTTCCGATTCCTCTATCGTAGTTGCAGAATCTTTTGAAACTGTCCCTTACCCAGAGGCTTCTTTATGTTTCTGTTGATTCAACAGAAGCTCAAGTCTTCATTTTTATAAATCGCATAACCGCTGATGATTCAGGCTGCTTGATGAAAATTTTTCATACACTACCTATATTTAATAAGAATTACATGGATACTTCTTGGGTTGGTCAAAAACGGATTACTTGCTTGAAAAGTATACTGAAAAACAATTTGGTATGCAGAGGGTTTTCACACACCGTTTGACACACTTGGGAACGAATGATGAAAGACGTGTACGATAAGACAATGGATGCTGGTTCGACCTTTTGTGCGAAAAGGTCCAACCTTTTCTGAGAAAAGGTCCAACCCATAGCACAGCTCACTTTTATTCCCACAGGAGCACTATGAATAAAATATGATGTATATTATGAATAAAATAAAATATGCCTTTTTCAAATATGACGTTATTTTCCCATTGAAAACAACAAAAAACTATAATAAAACCAATGAAGTTATAATACACGAGCAATAATCATAAACCATACTAAAAAATCTATCGATCTTCCCAGTAAAATAGTACAACTCGTCCGTTTCTAAGAACGAAAAACTACACCTATGTTAAATTAATATGTATGAAACTGAGTATCCAGTCGAGAGCGAAAGCGATGCTCTGCTAACAGAAAAAAATTACCTGCTGCTGTACGCGGTGATGCGTTCCCTTTCATCAAAATACTAGCCAAACATTTCACAGTTCACAGAAAAACATAAGTATATCAGAAAACATTGCCTTAGTACGTGATACTTACGAAATTTAGACATTAGTACTTACAGACAGAAAAAAAACTACACAAAAGTACGAAATTACAGAAAAATCAACCCATTGCAGCACATGAATAACGCTAAACATGAATTACGTGGAGGGTACCAACTTTCTAATACATATCACCAGTTATGAAGAATCTTTACTGAACTACAAAATGAGTTTAATAAAGCTATGAAATCGTTAATGAAATGAAAGTTTACGGTTCAGAACAAACGTTTTCTGACGTTAGTTAGAGTAGTATTTAATCTCGGATAGCGCCGTATCTCATGTAAGCTAGTTAACAATAAGTCTTCTCAAATGTTCATAATTGGACGAAGAAAATAAACTGCATATGCTTTATGCTCAAGATCGTGACAATTACCTTATAACAGATCACAATGTTATAACAATAACTTAACATTTGGTGTAATAACTCACACAAAAGTGGGAGCGTTTCGTGTAGTCCATTTGGTGTTATTGGGCAAAAATGATTTTACGCCTAGACAACGAGAAAGCATGAAGGAAACCTAATACAGAGAGTGTTCACGTGCAGATTAGTTTAGATTATAAGTTAGTGTAAGACATAGAACAGAAAATTCTCTATTCGCAACAAATTTCATCCAAAGAAAGGAAGGAGGAGGGCACCATTAAGTATGCATTCAAAGGAACGCGAAATCTATCCAGAAAGGCATAGAAACGGTAAGCTGAGAAAGAAGTTCATGAAACAAGATCAAAGTTGAAGAAGAAAGTTGTAGGTGCTGGAAAACAGGACTGCAGCAAACCGAAAAAAATATGGTCCTGAACATGAAAACATTTTATTTCAACAAAAAGTAGGCCTACCTAACTCTGAGCTCGGGCCCTCACATTTTCTCCCAAGGAGTGCTAATTCCCAGATAGATACAATAGTTGTATTCCCCTGTTCAAGTACAACGTACAACTCTGCCTGTTCACGTACAACTTAGAGCTCAAACATACCGAAGATCTATGCAAGCCTATATATCTGAGTCGTCTACAATGGAATTTAAAAACTATTTGAAAATTGGATTCCGATTTAAAAAAATCGGCATCCAAACAACGTAGCAGCAGACACGAGCGCAGCAGCACTCACTCAACCTTCTATGAAAAAGTTGAACTATCTTCCATCATCAGAAGAACCTTAGCTAAAAAATCAGATGGAAGCGAAATTCCTACATACATGCAAAACAAAACTAAAACGCAGGAACACAAAAAATACAACATTTCAGCTGTACGCTACATAAAACTATCTCCAAGTAATTAGCACTACCATTATTCAAGATAAGTATGCGACAAAAAGATTACTGGCCATGTAGGAAACGATTCTATAATATACAAAGTTGTCTCTAGCGAAGTATATAAGCATAGAAAAAGGTTGAAAGAAGAGTAGGAAAAGAAAAGTATTAAGATTGAAGATGAGGGGGTAAAAAGGTGAAATATGGTCTGGAAGTCCTCAACCCATTGCAACGAGAAAGGAAGGCCAACTTGTCTGAATGTCAGGGTCTACACGACCTATTAGTAACTCGAAGCGCAAAGCATACATGAGTCTTACCCATTGGCTGGAGGGGGAGGGGGGCAGTGATGGGAATTTTTTTTAAATTAATTGCCAGCTTCACATATAGCCCGCATTCCGGTCATGATATATAAAACCGCTATCCTTCTAGGTATTTAATTCTATCGTGATGAGGTGTTCAATTTTTGGATAGACATCTTTCAATTTATGTATGAACTGAGACCCTCGGTTGTGGGCAATCTTAATTTAAAAGACCTAGATAATGTTCAGAATATACAAAACTTGTCAGAAAATTGAATTAGCAGTCATTTTAACCAAACATAACATTCAATTTTTCGTCACTAGAAGATGGAGACTTCAATCACACTTGTGGAATAGATCTGTATGCAAGGGTGGCAGGGTCGAGGCCAAGAGACTCCTCCGTGCTGAGGCACGCAACCAACGACAGGTCCTTTGGATGCATCCCGCAGTGGCATTTTCTTCCATTCGTGGATTTTATCTTGGTGCCTCGTTCGGGGTTGATTTTCAGCAGGTATCTGGAATGGCTGCAAATACATAAACGTTTGCTAGTTAGTGAAGTCATATTCATACTACTGAAAATACACGAGCCAACAGAAGTTAAATGCGTAAAACTCTCAGCCTGACCACAAACAAAAGTTTGGCAAAGGGATGCGCAGGAACATGCAAGTACGTACCTATCTGAATTTAAATGTTATGAACAAACATGCATGTATCCGCATGCGTATACACATTCATGTACACACATACCTATAAACATCTATACAAATTTGTACGATATTAGTCTCGATTCAGTTAGTCTCAACCATTTTAGAATGCTACAGCACAAAAGTAATTTGTAGGCATTCTTCCAGCATGATTTATTTTATAAAAACAATTTCGAAGAAGAATCATATTTTAAACTATTAATAGTCTGCTAAGAACAAGCGTACATTCATTAATTTTACCCCTGTAAATTGTTTTTTCCCATCTTGTTGCTCAAGTTACTTTCCCGCATCAGGGGAAAAACCTTTGAAATAACATCTCAATGAGAATGTTACAGCAGCGCTGGCCGCATACATCCAAATATTACATTTACAATAGTAAACATCCTAATATTACATTTACAATGGAATGCAAAACGATAACAAGCTATCTTTTTTGGATTGCTCGCTGCAAAGAGTAAACCACAAATTTGAAATACCAGTCTAAGGTAGGAGTACTTTTACTGATAAGGGTACGTGTTCTTCATATTTTTGTTATTTACGTTTCAAAATTAACTGTATTAAAACAGTCACCCGTGCCTCTGGAGTGAGCACAAATTATTTTACCATGCACCAAGAATTCGAATTAATGAAAACTTTCTTCCAAAATAACAGTTTTCCTGCTTGTGCTGGTATTGAAAATATTTAAAATTTTTAGATGAAAAATATTTTCTACCTTGCGTAGTACAAACTGTGCAGAAGAAGAAAGTGTACTTCAGTTTGCCATTTCATGGAGTGCGGTCAGAAAAACTATCATGTGATATACCTAGTCTTGCTGCCAAGTTTTATCCGTGCATAGATTTTATACCAATTCTGACGAACAAAGATACAATAGGCTAATTAATTAAATTTAAAGACAGTTTGCCACCTGAAATATGCTCTGGAATTGTATATAGGCCCGCGGTGTGGATCTGATTATGTTGGATATTTGCGACGTAATCTTAGAAAGCGAATCTATCTAAAATACATGCGCACCTTTAATAAATCTTCCCTATACTAAGCAGTTAGGGATCAAGCAGCCAGATGTGATGTAAGGATTGTGTGCTCAGATTTTCAATTCTTGATCTCGCCTCGAATGTCAGTAGCTTGCACATCTCTCTTCATACCAAAAGTAAATAATATGCAGTCGTCCTACACCTCTCAAGGTTGTTGCATGATTTTAATGATATACCAGTGCCTTATGTTTATTTATATCATAAATTTACATTTTTTTTCAGCTGATGATTTATAATAGCTTCAGTTAAATCCAAAACGTCCAGTTTTACTAAAGTGACTATTTATTTATAAAAGACGAATTTTAAAAATATTGTCTTCATCATCACTTTAATACTACGACGGTCGAGAGGACTTCAATATAATCAATTTTAATTGTAACCTCAGTGATGTTATTCGCCCATTCTTGTAAACAAATTATACGTTATTACCAAGTACAACCAAGAAGCATCAGGTCGATCTAAAGTGCATCAGGTCGTTTTGAAAAATTATTCACTGAGGATGCACGACAATATATCTTTACATTGTTTTTCCAACCAGGATATTGCATAATGGATGGACTTGTCAATAAAGACTGGTAAACACATTCCAAAGAAAAAATTTAACTGGGAAATGAAGAAAGTAAGAGGTATGTACTATGTATACCACAATCCAAACTTGACACAAAAACACGTAGTAAATCTTGTTTCGGTGCAATGTCTGATAAATCAAAAGGCCCATACATACTGTATTGGTTATCTAATGAGGGATTTGATACTTGTGTCTACCTCGTAGCCAATGCTTCACTAGCATTTCCTTGGGAGCTCATCTAACCTTTGTAAAAGCTCCAGTGTTGTCCCATGGCTTGTAGGGTACTGGAGAGACAGCACAAAGAATGACGTGATGAACATATAGAGAGCGTGCAAAGGGAGATCGACTTCTCGTACTACTCTCTTGTCTACACAGATCCAAGAAGGCGAAGCGTCTGGAACAGACAATATGTATGCATACATCTATTTGTATATACATTTGGGTGTATGTTTTTTTGTAAACATGGACTTTTGACATGAGTACTTGATTCAGATATACACGTGTATATATAAGTTCCACATAAATTTTATAAAATTCAATGCCCTTAAAATTGTTTCCTTATTCGTCAATAATCGAATGCATTTCTCACACTCATATTCAAGAGGGATGTCCAGTTCGGAATCATCCCGTACTAAATAAGTATACAAAAAATGCCGCCCGTTACGAAAGATCCTACCTAAATAAGTGCTAAACATTTGCGGATTTATAATAACAAGTAAATGAATAATGAAAAATATCAGGGAAATAAACTCCTACCATTAGTTGGTTATAATCACGCCACAATAAAATCCTTGTTTATGCATCTTAGAATCCATTTCTATTAAATATTAATACTCTTAAAGTTCCAAACACTTTTAATATATTGTTCACATTTAAGTTCATTGCTTTTTATGTGTCAATACCAGAACTAACGTTTTTAAACATGATTCTTTAATGGCTAGGTACGAATAAACTATAGTTAAAATTCTAAACATTAGCATTGTGCGCGATGCATGGAACACTTGGCAAGTCATCACAAGCAGTGAGGTCCTCCACGCTCGTCTCCTCCTGTTGTATAAAAATTTTTATGTATTGAGTAATCACAAAGAATTCACAGCAAAAACGCATTGAAATAGGCATGCAATTATCGTGCCAACACGCTCAACATAGCATGCACGCGCCAGTCTTCGGATTTACAACATTCAATGATTTACTTATTAGATATTATCGATTGCGTGCCTACTTCGAATTTTATTCGTTAAATTTTATATCTGTATAATGAGAAACATCTGAACTTCATCTGTAGAGTATGCTTCAGAGTGTCTAGCCAGAGAGCTAAGTACACTTCATAAAACTGTTCAAGTACAATGCCAATTATTCTAAAACTAGCGCACAGTACTCGTAAGTACTCACGGGATTGAAAAATGTACGATAAAAGATGTCATTCATTAGAGAATAAGAAATAATAACAAATTCATCCTGATGCATTGAACAGCGAGCGTGTCTATGGCTCAGTCACGAGCCCTACAATACCCTACCAATTTTTCTACATCAATTCTTCACAAATGCAGTACAGAAATCTTAAAAATCGGAACAAAACACATGATCTGTATCTAGATGCAGAACCTGTTAAATCACATTTTGAGAAATGTTCACCACGGGTGGTGGTGCAGTAAGATTGTAAACAAACCGCTTGACAACTGAATTTTCGACCTTAAGTTCTATGTTTTAAAGATGTCAAGTGGCACCAACAGACGCGTGAAAACATGTTCTATCAGGATCTATAAAAAACGGTTTTAATTTTTTTGTCATTCATCACATTCTGCGTGTGAACGCCTCATTATGTTGGAACTAACGAGCCAGTGAAACTCTTATTATTGACATACTCATCAAGTACTTTGTGCTCTTTTATATCCTGAAGACCTTAACAGATGCTTTCAAGTGTGCACTAATTATGATGTGTTATTCAATGCTATGCTCGTGAAGTTTTTCCTTCCTAAATCATTGAAGAATAGACATAATACGATTTATATATAACGCTATGAATATAAATTCATCACATTCTGACTATCATTGTCATTAGGGTATCGATTACGAAATTGTACTTACAGAAATACGGTAGGACAATGCGTCAGGTTCTCCGAAGTAGTGACAGAGGCATTGTAGCACAGCAACTCCAGTATGCGAAGATTGCGGAGTTGATATGGGCTTCCTCTTATTGATGTATTCTAAAGTACCAGGTAATTTTTTATTAATATGGTGCAAGGTATATTCAAACTTCAAGCCCATCAGTTTTTCCATATGATCAGAATAGCAGATATTCTTGAAGAGAAATGGCATGTCATCTTCTACCTCCAACAATGGATGGCCTTTTAGGATGAAGTATCTTTGTAGTGGGAAGGTGGTTTTCATAGTTTGACGTATAGCTTCACTGATTGGTTCATCTGCAGAGAACTCTTGCTTGAGTTTGTAAAGCTCAATTTTTTGTCGATCAAATTCGCTGGAGGTTAAAGAGGGTGAATAGTTCGTACACCTGTAGCTATCCCTTTTTTTGGTTTTGGAGGGAACTTGTTGCTGAATTTTTTTAATATAATGCTCGTTTTCTATTTAGTTTATCAATTCGATTTTTTAGATTGAGAGATAGAGCAGTGTATCCGGTTCCAATTATTTCTCCATTTTCTAGGTGTTCCAATAGGCAATGATATTTATTCGCTAGCTTTCATGCCACACATCGCAGAGATGATTGTCCAGGCCGTTCACACTTCAAATAGATGTCATCAGCAATTACTCTGACTAGAGTTCTCTTCAGATCTAAGGGTAGCAAAGTTTGCTTGGAGCTGCATTTTTCGAGTGCTTCAGTCAACTTACGTGGGAATACTTGACTTGGAATGTGGTATGAAGCAGGATCAAAAATCTGTAATCGGGTTCTTGCTACGTCTTCATCATGCGTGTCGTTCACATCTTCCTCTGGAGTGTCATCCACTTGTTCATTTGTTGTGTCGTTCAAACTTGCGCCTACTTCTGTAGAAATGTCCTCTTCAATATTGTTACGAGTACTTCTCTCTGAAAAGAATGACTAACTCTAGACAGTCATGCTATTTCGTAAGGTCAACTTTTGCACACTGTCACATGCTGAAAATTATTAAAGTTCACTCTGAGCCCTCATTATAAGTTGTTCCATGATATTGACGAATTATCTAACCAACTGCTCGTAGGGTGCATAAACAGTACTTAGTTGATGCTATACATCTGTACTTCAAACTCAGCGCTACTCACAAAGCATCAATAAAAACTCGCAGGCGGTACGGAACAGCTATAAACAATAGCCAACACAAACAAGAAAAATTAAGAATTATACCAAATTTACATATTTTTATTCATGTCAGTGTTGAACACAATCAAAATTAAAAAGTCAAGTTTAACATGTTAAAAATGAGCTTCAATAAATAGTGTCAGGTCATCATGAAACTAGGAGTCTGAAACTATGTTCATCAATGTCAATTATTAATGATCAACAATGGTACTTTTAGTTGTACATTAATGTTCAAAAAGCTCTTAAACAATAGAAAAATCCTTAAAAATGAAGATTAAAATGATCCATTGACCGTGTGAAACAGAAAATCTATTACAGTGTTCCCATAGATTCTACAACACTTAATAAGCATAGTACGGAAGCAAACACACATGATATGAAATCAGTTGACAAGATAGTTACAGGTACTGAAAGCACTCCTTTACTATAGAAATGTAACCAAAATGTATGAATCCTTAGGAGCTCTCCCGGCCTCCTAGCAGTTAAGTTTTTGTCAAGCAATAGTATTTGTATCACCTATAGGTGCTTCCCAATTTAATGCACTGAATTATCATTTAAAGTAAACATTAACATATTTGTATGATTTGTGTGAACTTGTATTGTATCTACCTTTAATGTATAGGTAAGCACTTTTACTTGATATATACCAATATCACTCCACTGAATATGAACTATGAAGCAAAGACGCCGAATGAGCAGTAACAGTAGACTAAGGGAAATATCTATGATGTAAATTCATCAGAAAATTGTATATTCTCAAAATAAATGAGACAAAAATCTTTCTAATTTTAAGGTTATCAAACAAGTGATGTAGACATACTTGCAGCAAACAGAATAATGACACTTATCAAATAGTGCAAAAGAAAAATGAAGATGAGTATACTTCGAAAATAAAAAAACTAAAAATTATTTAGAAATGCTATAGACAAAATTAGTACACAAGTGTAAACTTACTTCCATACTTCTTCCATGAGGCTAGAAGGGTTCTTGCAAATATCTTATTTAAGATTGGTGTTAAGTTTTCCTCTTCAATGAGAGCTTGACAATGACCCAATATAGGGATTACTGATGCGCTAAAGCTGGGTTTACACGGAGGGTGACTTCCCCGGGGCAACGCCCTCTCTCCCTCCCCGCCTCTTCAAAAAAAAAACCAATCCCCCTGTCTAACGCCTCCCACTACTACCCCATGCGTGTCGACGCTGCTGCCCCACATGCTGGGACTGCCTCATGCTGGGTTCACATTGACACTCGCATTGGAAGCTCACATCCATGGGGCCCGCGCAAGTGCACGGAGCGCAAGCCGAGCGATCGTATACATTGGCACAGCGCTAGCAGGCATCAGAAGCGTCAAGGTCGGCGGGCAGAGTGTGTTGCTCACACTGCTCAGTTGCAATCCAGACGCTACGTTGGGAGGTTCTGCGCTCCGCGCTCTAGTACTTCTCGCCAGGAGGGCAGATGATTAGTAGAATAGCGCTAATAATTTATTTCGTATGTCATTGATTGCACGTTCTTTAATGTTCGTGTTTTTGCTGATTTTTGTAGCGCATATGCAGCATAAAATATGAAGGCTTCGGCAAGAATTATGCTAGTAAAACCATATGTAGAAACACTCGATGCATATATGCTACACTCTATGCATAATTGTGGAAGCGCATATTATATGCTAAGCAGAAACATGTATCAATATAAATGCTTCACTTGAATAGCTCCAAATTTATATTTTTTGTGAGGAAGATTGCGCAGAATCAATGATACAGGATACAGTGTACTTCTTCATACACGGAAAAAATAATTTATTTTATAATTTTCTATTAATCATTAAGTACATACAATTCTCAACTAAGTTTTATAACTTATCTGAACATAAATATTTTGAAACAGTACCAATTCTAATCTGAACGAATTAAGGACGATGATAACGAACGAAAAAAAAGTGATCTAATCCAAGTTTGATTTTGAAGTACATATAATGTTTTTCATGAATGCAAGAATTATTTGTTAACCCTTCATTTAAACGAGGAATATATTTTAGCTTTAATTCGAGGGTTGCACTTGATAATTTCGTGGTATTTTAGATTTTCAAAAACAAATCTTCTACGATTATCTGCCAGCACAGTTTTATGCAGCGAAAACTTCCACTCGACATCGCAAGAAACAAGAGGAGCAAAAATGAAGCAAGTTAGTTCGGAAGGTGAATATTCCTTAATGGATTCATCCATTGCGTCAGAGATCTCACGAGTCAAAATTGAGTTGATTGTTTTTATTTTTTCAAAACCTTCGTTTATCACCAAAATGCATTTTAACTCTTGATAATACCTTTCATCATATCTGTTCTTCAATGTTTCCCATACGATATCCATTAATTTTATTGCTCTCGAAGTAGGAAGTCCCTGTGTTGCTATGCAAGAGCAATTCATATCCTTCGGTAACAATAATTTGATAAAGTGTGCACTAAGCCCAACATGGTTCTACGTGATAATATTTGGAAACTAAAACCTTGAACCACGCAAAACTTCTCTCACGTGTACTGAGTGAGAAAAAAGTTTTATATTTCACCTGTTTCTCGCAATAAATGCAATAGAGAAATTCTTCCTCGGCTTGAAAATCTTCAAATTCCTTGAAGTATTCTAAAAATGATGCTCCTTGTTCACCTTCGGCATGATTGTAGATCACTACTAGCCGCACTAATCTCAAATACACTTCATAATGAACTATATCTAAAAAAACTTGAGCTAATTCCCGCAAAATTGAAGTAAACTTTTGAAGTAGCTGTAGCAACTTACAATTATTATTGATTTACGAAAAATTTCAATTTACAAAATTGATCCAGTTAAACAAAAAAATATTAAATAAAACTGGATGAAAAAAATATAATTTAAAAGTAATGGGAAGGTTTTACTAGGTTTCAGTTTACTGCCACTTACAGTTAATTATGCATGTTCGTCATATTTTATGCTGTTCCGAGGAAAATATGCGATATGCGCACACTGCATATATACTTGCGGGCATATTTTATGCTATCTAAAATATACTCAAAAGCATATATATGCAATATGTTCAATGTCACATCCCTACTGATGACATGCTGCAGGCTACGGCTCATCTGTAGATGGAGTGATTGACGGGCAGGCGGCGGCAAAGAATGGTTAGGGAGAATGTCCAAGTGAACCTCACTTTGCCCGCCTGCTAGCCCGGCAACAGTGTATGTGCCCGCCGAAGTGACGCTCAGTGTGGTGAAAAGAGTGTCAATGTGAACCCACCATCAGAGCGCCAGAGGCTCAGAGCGACAGTGCGCTTCAGACAGTCTTGAAGGAAAGATTTATGTCTTAGCTGCTCTGTCGTCATGTTCTCATGGATAATCTTAATGCAAAAAGTCTCTCCTGATCTGGAAAAGTGGCTGAAGGCTAAAGTTTTCACATTGATAGATTTATTGAGAGCATAGTCTCAGTCTGATTGTATTTATTGCGGCAGTTAATATATTTTTTTTATAATGTACTATCACTGAAATGATTTTCGATCTAATTCAAAAGTAATTACCTCTAACAATAGTAGCACAAATTGTTCGCTATCATGCTATTATTAACACAAGATGGCTCGTGATAGGACTTAGACTGATATAATTTTTGTTACTTATTTCTATATCCTGTAATCAGACTCTATCGCGCATATTTCATTCATTTTTATCTCTATATACATTTGCTGGGCAAGCTATATTTTATTATTCCTTAGTTTGGGCATTAAGTTCATATAAGAAGCTATATACGCGCTAAGTTTTATTGATTCGCCTCCATCCCTTATTAATATAATTGACACATTCGTTTCTGCCAAGGCACTTGGCCTTCGTTTAAGAAGTAATTCTTGAATTCTTCACGAATACGTTGATCTTATGCCGGCCTCTGTGAAATAGTTTACAGGTTAAAAATAGTATCTTCTTTTCTGCACGTACCTTGAATTACATTTCGACATCCTCACTCAGTCACTGTTATCTCCAGGGTTGCCGATTTTTTTCTGATGATCGTACAAAACCTTCATGAAAACGTACTGTATATCATGGATCCTAGCCGCTAGCGTTGCCGAGAAGAAAATCTAAAATGCGGGGAAGACAGCGTCTCTGAATCTATACGGGTCGTAAATTTAATGCCGGCACTCGAGCATTGGATTTTTGGGAACTTGACAAGCGGGACGTTCTCATACGAA
This sequence comes from Morinoia aosen, assembly GCA_030386875.1. Lineage (NCBI taxonomy): Eukaryota > Metazoa > Arthropoda > Malacostraca > Amphipoda > Talitridae > Morinoia > Morinoia aosen. The sequence continues at coordinate 9,597,579 of CM059564.1, read as the reverse complement.
ACACCTCCCATATTAAATTGGATAAATAATATTATTGGTGTGCTTGGCCTGCGGCGGTACACAGTCATAAAGACGACGCAGGACTCGAAGAGCACGACCACGTAAATTTGTCAAGGGCCCTATAAGTTATTGGAGATATACAAAAACGACGGCCGGCTTCGGTCGCTGGGACGAAGGACAGAGCGGGAGAGCAATTACTGAATACGTCATGGTCGGAGAAAGCTGGGCCCCCACGAGAGCTTACCCCTGCATCCCTTCTCCCCACAAAACCTACCCCCCTTTTGGCCAACCAACCCCCCCTTTTCGGGAGGGAGGCGCGAGACGAGATGGGAGCGGGCTCAGAGGAGGAAAGGATTTCGGTCGCCGGTCGCTTGAGTGAGCAGTGAAGGGCTCCAGACGGGAGAGAACAGAGACTAGTAAAGTAAAATTAAATAAAACGCGTCGCGCGGTGTTCTGATAGTGAAGGCTTCCCTTATTGCAGTTCAGAACTTGAGATCGGCGGTTCCAGTAGTTGTGTTTTCAGTACTTGTGGTTCTTGTTGGAACGTGTGCCAGACGTTCATTGTTGGATCGGGTTTTCCTTGGGTCGTTGTTGAACGTATGTTAAACGCTCATTGGATTGAGTTGGGGTGTCTGCTAAACACCCGGCGAGACCGCGATTGAATATATGCAAAATATTCATCCGAGCACGTGTTGTCGGTTCCGTGTTGGCGGTTGTCACTATTTGTCTCCTGAGTGTGTCAGTACGTGTGGGCTGACCCTAGGAATTCTAGGTAGGATTTCTATAACCTCGCCGTGCTCTCGCCATCCGTGCTTGCTTCCTAAATACAACTCGAAATCTTCAGTACGTGTGATTTTCCTCTCTCGTCTCGCTTAGAAACGCGCGCCATGACCCTCGGATGCTACCTAACAAAATAATAGTTCACGTTTAGTTCTCGCATCTTAATTAATTCATATCCTTAATTTCGAGGCTCTAAGCCTCTGGTGGCAGCATATCATAATCTCTGATTCTCCTTAATTAATAATTAACGTACGCTCTGCCGAGCGAGTTTATTCAGAAAAGAAACAGAAATGATGAATTAAAAACTCATAAATATAGAGTGCGGAAGAAAATACCCGCAAGTTATTCAGTGGTGGCGTCGCGGTGGCGGAAACTAGTGGCGAGAGAGAAAAATAAAAATAAAAAGAGAGAGGTAAAGAAGCAACAGTCCAGAGGCAGCGGGCAGCAACACCTACGAAGGACCAAAGGAAAACTGTAAGTAAACACCATTTCATTTCATTTTTGTATGTTCAATGGGAAATCAGTAGAACGTGTCTTTAACTGCAAAATTGATTTATTTATTGTTTCTGTGATGTTGGTTGTGCGAGCGTAGCCCTTACCAGTGTGATCCTATCGCGACGCATCCTGGAAGTGTTATTTTGGGAGATTAGAATTTCTGATAGGGATCGCTGCACATGTAAAGTAGAAGCATCGAGGGTTCTTTAGGGATAATAACAATTTGCCTTATGTTCTTCAGAAGTTACATGTGATTTGCGCACGCTCGTCGTAAATTAGGTGCATATTGGGGGAAAACGTCTCATTTCGGCTCTTAACTGCTCTGCACTTGGTCTTGGTTAATGAACCGCATTGAACTAGGCTGACAACTTATCTTGACTTAAACTGTTCTTGCTATTAGAGGCCAAATTTCTGTTCTATGTACCTCTGCGGAGATACTACATTTCAGCTGGTGCCTTCCTCCTTTCTCTCTTGGAGACACCTCCTAGTTTTATTAGCGGCTAGAGCTGTTTTTTTTATAACCAACCTAACATCTACTCGGTTATTGTGGGTAAATCAACGAAAGCGTGTGTAGAAACATCCATTTAAATGTCTTGTGTGTTCCCTAGGACAGAAATAATACGTACCAATTCCGCATTTTGTTGGTCGCTCTTTATCTGTGTTTGGGGAAGAGATCAACACTCCACATAAAAATTTATTCTGTTGTCCAAAGAAAATATATAATATTTTTTGTGTGTCTTGGGCTGCACTAGGGTCAGTTGAATTGATTATGTATGAATAACATTGCAAAGTACAGGGAACGATCAACGTGAATAATTACGCAAAATTTGTGTTGGTATATGACTCGTTTTAACCGTATTGGTGTGAGGAGATTCCCTCCTGACTTATGGTTTTGATGCCCTACGCATGAGAGTCCGCATTTCGGTATTTTTTCCAGTGGTGCCCTCCTCTTTCCTCTCTGGGATACACCCGGAAAAATTTTCTTGTTTATGCTGGGTATTAATTACCTGTATTTATCGTAAAAATTAGAGGTTCAGTGTAGTGCGTGTTGAGTTGCAACGGCCAATAATTATTATATTGGAGGAAAAAAAAATTGATTGACCATCGCTGAGTGAAAGCTGCAAAATGACTAACGAAGAAAAGGCTACCAAGACAGGAAGTTCCACCGCCAATAAACAGGATGCAGGAGCCGCTCCGACAGCTGCAAGCGGGCCAGTGCTCGGCAAGCTTCCAAAGTTCGATGGAGAAACAAATGTGGTGAAGTTCCTCAACACTGTGAAGAAGCGCGCCGCGCTAGAAAACTGGTCAGACGACCGAAGCGCTGATGTCATCCGATATCTCTGCACTGACACCGCAGAGAGTTTCCTGGACTCAAACCCCGAGCTCGAAGCATGCGATCTGACGGAGCTGACCGAACGCCTTGAGGATCGTTTCCTCAAAAGCATTTCGCTGACAGATGCACATGCGGAACTGGCTGCAATCAAAATGAACCGGGGTACGATCGAAGATTATGCTTCGCGACTGGAGACCGGTTCGGCTGCCTTGGCGCATGTTATCAAGGAGCTGCAAGACAAAGCATCTCGCGACAAGCTCTTGGCGAATGTGTTTGTCAATGGTCTCGACCCGGCATTGAAGAAGACAATGGCAACATACGAACCAAAAAAGCTCGCAGATTGTGTCAAAATGGCACAGAAATACGAACGAATGCTGGAAGATGAAAAGCAGCGCAGGCACATCTGCGCTATAGACGAAGTAGAAGCAGCCCCACCCCGGCCACCACCTAGATGTTGGTCGTGCAACCAAGTAGGCCATCTCTCTTGAGAATGTCGCAACCCAGCGGTGATTCCGAAACAAAATACATTTGCCCAGAACATACAGCGAAGAACCATGAACTGCTTCAATTGTGGGCAAGCCGGCCATATGGCTAGACAATGTAGGGCACAGTGGCGGTCACAAAATCAAGCCCAGCAGAGCCAACAGTTAGGCGAGCCACAAGGCTCGAGCCCCGCAGCCCATCGGAGTTTCAACGTGGATAACAACACACCGTGGCGATACGCACAAGGCCCACCTAGTAGAAAAAACTAGGGACGCCTGTCGACACACACGAGGCCAAACCGATCATACAGATAAAAATCAACGAACAAGAGTGCGAGGCATTCCTGGACACCGGATCAGTTTGCTGCCTGATAAGGCCTGAAATGGCAGAAAAAATTGTGTCGGCAGGATCAGGTACAGTAAGAATAAAGACGGCCAAGCTAAAGTTAAGTACAGTAAGTGGCGCAGAAATAGATGTGCGGGGCAGAATTGCGCTGAACATTAAGATAGGAGGTAACACTTATGTGCATGATGTAATAGTGGCTCAAGTCGGAAATTATCCAGGAGACATACTAGTAGGGCTCGATTTACTCCAGCGCATAGGTAAGGTGACGCTGGACATGACCAGTGGACATGGTAGTAGAGTGATCGTGAACGGTCATTCGTATGCATTTAAGGACGGTAAGTATGCCGGAGAGTCGATCAATTTGATCAGACAAAGAAAAAGGGTAAGTATGCGAAAGTCTGAGGTCGCGGCGGTGCTACCAACAATGAGCAGTGACGATGGTGAGTATGGTATAACCGACGAGCTACCCGAGGCGGAAGTACCAAGCCTAGAGCATCTGCACACGCAGCAGCGTGAGAGTTTGTTAGCGCTCATCGGTAAGTATGCGCCAGCTCTCAGCATGAGCAAGATTTAGGCCGATGTGACTTGCTCCCATATCGAATTGACACCAGGAACGCGGCGCCGATTGCTACGAAACAATGGCCTCTGCCCCAGGCAACGCGCGCAGCAATCGAAGAACAAGTGCAGAATATGTTAGCAATGGACGTAATTGAGCCATTAGCGAGCGCGTGGACATCTCCGGTGCTCCTCATCAAAAAGAAGGACGGCACGCATAGGTTTTGCGTTGATTTTCGACGAATTAATGAAGTCACGCTCGCAGACAAATACCCAATGCCACGGATCGAACAAATTTTGGAGTCCCTTGGAGGCGCATGCTACTTCTCAGCCATAGACTTGAAATCAGGCTACTGGCAGATTCCTGTCGCGGAAGCAGACCGCGACAAGACGGCATTTGCTACTGAGTCGGCTCAGTACCGCTTCAAGCGGATGCCATTTGGATTGACTACAGCCCCAGCCACATTCCAGCGTTTGGTCAATCGAGTATTAGAGCCGGTGATTGGAAAAACGAGCTACGTTTTCATGGATGACGTAGTGGTATTTTCGAAGACGTTTGAGGATCACATCGCTCATTTGGAAGAAGTTCTCGCTCTCCTTCAGAAGTCAGGATTAAAAATGTCACTGAAAAAGTGTAGCTTTGCCAAACCCTCCATCGAATATTTGGGTCACGTTGTCTCGAAGGACGGAATTCAAGTTGACCAAAGGAAGATCACAGCCATTCGCGAGTTATTACCACCGAAGAAACCGAAAGATGTACGAAGAATTTTGGGAATGGCAGGCTACTATCGAAGACACATACCAAATTCCTCAGAGCGAGTCGCACTTTTGACGGCTTTGACTAAGAAGTGTGCCAAATTTGTGTGGACGGACGAACATCAGGCCGCATTCGACGCGCTCAAATCGGCTCTAGCGGAAGCGCCGGTGTTGGGTTACCCAGATTTCGAGCGACCGTTCAGGCTGCACACCGACGCGAGCGATGTCGCGCTGGGAGGAGTACTGACGCAAGATTTTGACGGTAGGGATCACCCAATCGCATACTACTCACGGAAATTTACACCGGCGGAGACTCGGTATAGTACCACCGAGAGGGAAGCATTAGCTATTGTGGAAAACGTCCGCCATTTTGCTAGATATCTCTACGGCCGAAAATTCCAGATCTTGACGGATCACCAACCACTGCGATATTTGTTTCAATATAAAGCGACAGTTCCACGTATCGCCCGCTGGGCAGTGCTACTGTCGCAGTTCGAATATGAAATTTCGTATAGACCCGGCAAGGAGAATGTGATTCCAGATACGCTCTCCCGGGGAGTGGCAGCCGTCCGCCCGACCGTGACGGAAGCGCTGGACCCGTACGAAGTTTTTTGTGCGGAAAAGGTAAGTATGGAGCAGCGCAAAGCACAGCACTGGGCCAAGGTCATCAACGCATTGGAAGGAAAGGGTGAATTAGTGATAGATCCGAGCCAGTACAAGGATTTCGTGCTGGACAAAGACTGTTTATTCTACCTAGAAGTTAAGGACAATGGAGACATTCGCAAACGTGCAGTGATTCCTGAATCCCTAGTAAAGCCCGCGTTAATAATGTCGCACGATACGCGAATTTCCGGACATTTTGGAGCAAGAAAAACCCTCCACCGTGCTAGAGAATTATTCTTTTGGCCAAATATGGCACGACACGTGCAAGAGCACGTGAAAAATTGCACGACGTGTCAGAAGCGAAGTCCCCACGGGGGCCTCAAAGCAAAAATAGGCGAATTACCGCCAGTCTCACGACCATTAGAAAGGGTGGGTATTGATCTCATTGGAGAGCTGACACAATCACAGGCAGGACATCGGTATATTCTGACGATCGTGTGCCACTTCTCTAGATACGTGCAGACGTACCCACTGCGCAATAAAAAGAGCGAGACCGTAGCGCGAGCGTTCATGGATTATGTATGCCGGTATGGCTGTCCGGAACACATCGTGTCGGATCGAGGTACTGAGTTTACTGCCCAAAATTTTCAAGAAATGTGCCGCATTTTGGAGTCCAAGTTGCATTTCACCACGGCCTTCCATCCAGCCAGTAACGGAATGACGGAAGCATTCAACAAATTGCTCAAGACAACGCTGGCAGCCACCGTAGAGAAGGATCTCACATCATGGGACGAGCAGCTACCTTTTGCCACGCTCGCTCTAAATTGTTCGTATCATACCTCGGTAGACAATACGCCATATTATTTATTTCACGGACGCGACGCTCCCTTGCCACTGTCTGATATTCTGCAGCCCAGGATACTAAACTATGCTTTGGAGGAAGATTTTCCTCACGCCGCTTTTGCCAGGTTGCAAATTGCGTTCGAAAACGCGATGTCAGCAAGCCGAAATGCACATGACAAGAATGTGAGATATCAGCGCGTGAGAGATAAGGAACTTAGAGTCGGCGATTGCGTATTCCTACGGAATACAGCAGGAAGAAACAAGGCGATGGGAAAATTCCGACCTAATTGGTTAGGCCCGTACAGGATTCAGGCCCTTCCAACACCGATGAACGTCGTAATAAGACAAGTCCACGGCCGCCGGCATGAGATAACGGTCCACAGAAATAGACTTAAGCCCGCGTCATTTCAGCCAGAGGAGGCATTAGTAATACAAGACGAGCGTCCCCGAAGCAATGGAAGGAGCGTCGAGCACGTCACCGAAGTATCTCACGAAGATAGCGACTCGGAGAGCAGCGATGACGAAATCTACGTAACAAGGCCTGAAGCACCCTCACCCCTACCCACCCCGGCAGCTAGGCGTCCTTACGCTCTAAGATCGGCCGGTCCGGTGGAGGAGGGGACTACATAAGCAAAAGCCTATGTAGCAAGTAAATAATACACAAACTTATTAATCTAATGTTCCCTTAAAGAATAACCTAGCTAGTAAATAAAATATAAGCTTACTAATCTAATGTTCCCTTACAGAATAAACTAGCTAGTAAATAATATATAAGCTTACTAATCTAATGTTCCCTTACAGAATGACCTAGCAAGTAAACAATAGATAAGCGTACTAATCTAAATTCCTTGCAGAATAACCTAGCAAATAAATAGTAGATAAGCTCACTAATCTAATTTCTTTCAAAATAGCTTAACAAGAACTATGTAGAAGTACAAATATAAGAGCAGTAGTACGATCGAGCGTTAACTGCTATGTAGAAAATTTTTACGAATGCGATCAGCCAACATGAACGACTGTGCTCAGAGCTTGAGAGCGCGACACCGGACGAAAGTCATAAAATCGACAGAGGCATAAAGATGAGCTCAACCGCAGGAAGCAAGTGCGACGCTCAGAAAGGAGGCTTGGGATACGAGTAGAGATGTGGCATACAAATTATAATAGCGTACTGGGCAAATTATATCATTGTTGGCTGCGCATTTTGAAATGGCTGGAATAAACCTAGAGGTAAAAAAAAATTGCATTGTAAGGTTTGACATTTTCAAACAACTGCAGAGAGATAATGACCGTCATGTCGGAAAAGGAATTTGATTGCTGATCTATTGTCTGAGACGTGTAAGGTATGAAGAGAGATTTCGAAGGAAACTAGCCGTCTAGGCAGAGATACATTTAGACAGTAGTACAATCTCAGTGTAGCACGGCCGCAGCAGACGTTTTCCTTCACATAATACGGCCAGTAGTGAGTACGGCTCTCTAGTCCTCTCATAACTAGTAGGTTAAAACAACCAATGAGGGGACGAAATTTTCATTTTTTTGAGTGGTATTTATAAGTACAATCTTACTAATAAAAAATGCCTTTCAGGTGTAGATTTGAAGAGTCAGCAACTTGGATGGGAAATAGATATATCCTTCTTGTAATTGTGCTGTTTAGGGTGAAAAATTTCATGTAAAGGAATTTTCCTGTATCGTCGGGGGGGGGGGGGGGGGGGGGGAGAAAAATTTAAAAAAATTTTTTATTGCTTCCAAATGACGTTTTTTTAAAAAAAGGCAAATAGGCACAATGCAGTCGCTCAGAGAGAGAGAGACGTCAATTTAAAAGTTATCTTGGGATGGGTCTTGCTTCATTGGAAGAGCGAAACCTGAGCTGGAGCTGATTGGAGCCCGATAATAACGGCTCGTATAGCAGAACCCCTGAGAGTTGGGTAGAATTCTTATCGAGACATCAGATTTAATTAAAGTTGTCCATTACGGACTTAGCATAATCTTTAACATTACGGTTCTTTAATAATAACGTAGCTTAGTGTGGAAAGGCAAGCTGGACGCGCACTGACGTAGTGGAGACTCAAGGCATGAGCCCACGGGACAATGAGAGCCACAATGGGTCATAAAATTGAAAGACGCTGCATTGCGGAGACGCATGTAACCCGAGATAGAGCAGACTTTAGATTAGAGAAGGCAGTCTGGACAAAGAGAAGCGCACAGCGATGCGTTTGAGATGCTAAATACGAAAGTTAGATTTAGGACGATAAGGAAATAGCAAGGGCAATAAAGGCCGAGAAGAATATAAAAAAGGATAGCTCCTGTGCTGGGAAACCGGAGCGTGAACAGCATCGAGCCGACGCTAGAGCTGAAATATTTAATGATGAAATGCACTAAGGTGAATTTTGAAGATTTTCAGGAAAGCGACGAGCGAGCGAGGTGCTGGCGTGTGCGCGTGCTAAACCAGCACCACAGTGGCATCCAACGGAGCGGAACAGAAATAGCGGTCGACGTAAGAGAGATGGAGAGGCATTCGTCAATGGTAAGATCGGGAATACTCCTGTGAGGAGAAATCCGGCGTGAACTGTGGAGAGTGTTATAAATATCTGGTCTGCTGATGAGCGTGAGAATGGATATCGCGTGAAGCATGACTGCGAGACCTTTCCAGAGGCATGTGCGCAATGCTTGAGGCATCGCAGCTGTACCGATAACATGAGTTATTAGAATGCGGAAGAGAAGTCATATAAGACTTGGAGTTAAATGAACAGAAGTGCATACAAAAGGGGCACCTGGCGTATTGCAACCAAACGAAAATTCAGGCTTGCTTCTCACAAATTGATTAGCAGACGCCACTCAGGCAAACTGTCAGCTGACAAACAAATAGTAGGAACATCCCATTCTCATCATCTAAATTATAAGGACATGCGCGATGACGTGAACGAAGAATGGAAGAACGTGTGTGTGTTGTCAGAGTGTGTGTGATTCGTGTGCTGGAGTATGTGCTGTATCGTGTTGCAGAAGTGGTACTGTTAGCCAGTCAAGTCCGGTTCGGACCGGCTAGGCTCAAGAAAATCATATATCATTATTCATGTAATACGCGCTCTCATTATGAGGCGGAAAGAGGAAAAATTTTAAAAATAGGCTCTATATTGATGTTTAACCCATGTGAACCAAATTAATGCCCGACCGTGTGCCGTAGGAAACGGTGACGTATATGCATCGAGGGCGGAGACGGAGGCCGAGCGAGGTGGTGCGCCAACTCGGAACATACGTCGCAGCGCACCACTACGAGGTGGCACTGTGGCTACCCGACGGAAGTCTGGCGACCGTCTCGGGGGAGACGGACTGGGCGCGGGCGGCTGCGACCCTGGAGGGGCGCGCACTTATCGTCCACTTCGTCCCGAGGCCGGGATTCCACCTGGCCGGGACGACCCTCAACGACGTCATCAGACACCTGGTAGTGCCTCGGGATGGCGGAGTAATCGAAGCAAGGACGTCGGGCACGATGATCTCATCAGTGTCGGTGTTTCCCTTCTACGCATGGAAAGAACCACTGCGACATCAGGAATTCCGACTGATGATCAGTCGCTAGCAACGGTTATAACGCGGAAACACTGTAATGCAAGATTCATGGCTGTAGTAGTTGCGAGTTGCTGGGCGTCACCCACAGCTGTAGCAATGTTTCCGCAAGCTAGGCGAAGAAAGTTCTCCCGAAGGGGGCCAATATTATTTAACTTTGCTGGAGCACGGGCGAGCGAATTGTGGTCGCCGTTCGTTTTTTTTTTGTTGTTGTTGTTTTGGTCTTTTGGGTGTATTGTGATTGATGTCACGGTTGTGCAAGGTTCGTGAGTCGGGTCGGAAATTGAATCGCGGCCAGGACATAAATGAAAAGAATATTTATATTCAAAAATCACAACTTATCATGACGCAAATTACGACAGCAGTATATAATTGTACAATTCGTAATATTTTTGTCTTCTTATCCAAATAAACATGTAGTTTCGATAGAGAATGATCTGTAGAATGACGGTATCTGGCAGCCATCACAGGTTCAGGGGTGGTGGTGGTGTGTGATGGAGTGGGGGCAGAAGCCAGCTATTGACACGAGCGCCCACGGGCACAGACAGAGGGACTAGTTTGTGACGCGTTCGAAATTACATAGGGGTAACGAGTTCTTTCTGTTGATGAAATATTATTACTCGACGCAGGACTGGAAAAGAATTTAAGATATTTCTATCATTTTGGAGAGCAGGACGGACTGAATACGGTTAATAGACATTTTCTCATATTAGAGCATAAAATTCATAAGGGTACATCAGTTTGCTTATAATGGAATTTACTACACCCAGAAATTCAATACGGTGACGACAGCGTCTCTTTCATTTCATAAACTGCTTCATTTTTCTTTGTCGTTTTTTTATTTTCCGAAGAAATAGAGAAATATAAAAATTCATAAAAAATGAACTCAACAAGTGTGATCTACTCGTATGTTAAAGCTCTATATCATTGAGCATTTCGTACACGAGAAAGCATAGTTATTCAAAGAGAAGATTATTTTAGTGAAGCACCGGATGAACTAATGAATTATGGCTTAGGGCAGTTCCAGTCACTGCCTGTTCAGCAGTTTCAGTCACAGCCGAAAAAGAAGGGGCCAGCAAGTATGGTCACGTGAAAAATGGATTGTGCTTTCGCACAGGATTTACTGAGGCATATAAATATAGCAAGTAATGAACTAAAAACGAACAACAAAACCGTTGACGACTGCAAAGCGATATAAATAAAGGATAACACCACATGGTAAAATTCATCTACCTCAAAGCTCAGGCTCCATCTACTTCATCGCTCGAGTGCTAAGGTAAAAGACACACTAATTATATCTCCAGGAATCAAGTGACTGCTATTTCTTTTATAGATCTTCCTACTGTTTCTTCCATTCTTCGTAGACATTCTCCAGTAACCTGTTGTGCAGCAACCCAAGAACACTCCTCTTGTTATAACTTCAACTCATCTCCTCTTCAACTTCAACTCCCCTTTTATACTGCCACCTTTCATTGCACGGTGTGTTAAGGCCTTCACACTACGTTAATGATAGTATAAACCACACGAGAAATAAACAACCCCAGCGATAACCAATATGACACTATAAATTATGCGACAAAAAACTGTAATGTGAATTCACCTTCGATACTATCTCCAAGGTATATTATAAGGTATCTGAGAGCACTGTACACGAAGTCGTGTGATCGAATTTGTCCGTTAATCACTTACAAGTTATTAACAGAACTTCTTTACGTATATATTTGGCTATAAAAACGGTTCGTGCTTGATTTCACTTCTTCAACGTTGAAACTTTTATGTGCGTAAATAAAATACCTCATTAACTGGTCCGAAAACACAGTATGTGATGCCATTACTGTATGCCATGCATTATTAGACTGTGTCATTTATAAATAATCATAAAAATGGGAATAAAAAACGCTGCATGGTATCATGTTTTTATTTTCACAGAGCACAGTTAATTCTTGAATAAAAAATGAGCTTCCTTTCTGACACAGGCTTATTTAAAAATTCATGTACCTTTTAATGAACACTTGTATGGTGTTTCTCACATTTTCGTGCGTAGGTTTACCTACATGTACTTCCGTGTATTTACCCACACACGTGAATAGACAATATTTGCATGATTTCATGTATGTATGTATGTACGTACGTATAAACGCATAAGCCTCTGATTGCTTTATGTTCCTCATATCCATAGATAATAAAAATTTATGCGTTTAAGTAGGTATGTATTTCCCAATTTATACACGGGCTATCCAATCCTTAAGCAGAATAAGTCAAATTGTATACCATCTTAACGCTGCGTTGTCGCATCGTAAATGAGAGGGAATGGGCACATGTTCTGAATAAATTTGTGCAGGCAATTTGCGAAGGCATTAACGTTTTGCTTTCTGGTCATCATATATTTCTAGTCAGCAAATTGCTGTATTTGCAACTAAAAACTCTTTATACAGCGCTAGTATTATAAATTCTATTCTCAGAGCGTAATTAATTTTCTAAGTATAGCTGTTCCGCCAGAATTGACCATTTGTTATCACGAAAACGCAAATTGGTAATGTGTTGCTTGAACAGAAAATAAAACGACAACAAAGTAATACAAGACATAATGCAACATTAACAGCAATTGTGACAGATATTAGATCATGTTTTAACTGTTACGGACCATTGAAACAATGGACATTTAATCGAATTCCGTATAGTCCCCCGAAGAGTCATTCGAATCTGTAATATTCAGTTTATCTGTGAAAACCACCCCTATATGTAAAGAATAGCCGTTGGATCAACGGACAACTTCCAAGGTTCCGTTACGACAACGAAGAATTCAATTTACTCCTATAATTTTTAATTGACCCGTGAGAACAACGGAAATCAGCAAAAGTGTCCGGTATGGAAATGAATTGCGGATGAATTTGTTGATTTACCAGATAATATTCAGAAAACGAACAAGAAGTAACAATTTGTGTCATTTTAACAGATAATTGGTACGTTTTTGTCTGTATTTTTGCAGTTTTTTTACAGTGCTCGCACGTGAAAGTTTCGTTGCCTGGACACACGGAGTCAGGAATCGTGGCGATTTCATATACCCTTACCATTGCTTCTTCGAAGATGCAAACTGAAAATGTTGGATGTAATGTGTGATTGAAAATAAGCCATTGGAACTTTTCAAATAAGCAGACTTCTTCGTTAATTTCATAATTCTATGTTGTATATTGTCACGATAAATTGAAGTAGTTCAATTTCTTCACGTGTAAGTTGGTTTAGGAATGCACCTAGCATTTTTGTACTAAAACACAGCAATTCATTAAAATCTATGTTTCTGTCTAATTATAAAAATCAACGTTTCGACGTATCAAACATCATCTTCAGGCTGGAAAAAAACAGAATAATTTTCAGTCACATTGGAAAAAACGCAGAAACTAACACTAAAGTAATATAGACTAGATAAGCAGATCACAAAAGACGGAAGCGACTAGACAAAATAACAAACTTTTTATCACAGAAATAGTAGTATGACTAGATATATTGTACAAAAACCTCAATGTTCATCACACGAGAGACAAGAGCAAATTGGTCGAGCAGCTTCGTCGCACCCAGCAAGCTGAAGTTCTGCTAAACAGTTTGAGAGCGAAAAAATCATTAGTGTTTTCATTAAGGGAAGGCTTAAGTTCATGAATGTGTAATGCTTCAATTATATGAATATGATCTTTTTTAATAACATTATAAAGAATTTTGGTGTTAGGGAACAGATCTTCATTGGATGGTTTGCAGCTATGGTCAACACGAAAATGATTGAAGATGGAACCTTGATATTTATGAGCTGTTAATCTTTGCTTCAGGGTCATTCTGGTCAAGCCAATGTTACGTTTATCAAGAGACTTACATACATTCTCTTCGGTTACATTTAAATTGATAAATCACACTGGCCTTGTCCATATCGTTGACCCCAGATGCAGACGGATTATTTGTTACTAATTGGTCACTGATTTTACGGTTCTTATAGTACACACAAACTTTAATAGAAGTTTTTGGATTTATCGGCTTAACAAAAGTTTTAACAATGTTTTTAAAGACCCGTTCGTCAATTTTTAAATTATCATGCATTTTTGTGATGTTTGATACGTCGAAACGTTGCTTTTTATAATTAAACAGAAATAAAGATTTTAATGAATTGCAGTGTTTTAGCACAAAAATGCTAGGTGCATTCCTAAACCAACTTACTCGTGAAGAAATTGAACTATTTCGTAAGGCTGAAAAGCTAGAAAAGATAAATTGAAGTATGAAGGTAAACTACGGATGAAATACAGGAAGGCCTTTACAAATTGACTTTTTAACGTAGGGATTTTTTCCAAGAGCTTGTGCATATCTTTGGACGAATAATTTAAAAATAGGATATGAAAGATTTTCAACCGTACACCTTTTCCCTTTTTATAACCACATTCTTTTAAAATGTACCGACAAACTGCAAATTTAACAACGACGAACCATTGAATATAACAGGGAATAGAAATATAGAAACAGGATCGCAAAAAATAGCAACAGCGACAAATTATAGCGACACCCAGCAAAATGAATGACAGTGAAACTATACATCCGAACAAAGAAACAATGTGTAGAGACAAAGTAGGTTTATTGCAACAACGTCCAAAAAGGATAACAATTATACAAAAAATAGTAACGTGCGTTTATATTTTTGTAACAAATGAACAATTTCTGACACAGTTATTTATACGCAAAATAAACAGTTAAGTAGCCATATAGCGTACACCTTTTCTCGTTTTATAACCACACGTCATAACAATATAGCAACAGTTTGCACAATCATACAACAGCGAATAAAAACTAATAACAGCGGCTCAAATATAACAACATCCAGTACAAATCTAGTGACGATGCTGCAAAATTGATAACAGATGCAAAATGTAGTGACAAAGACAAATGAATGTAACGTTGCTTCAAATTGTATGACACTCTCAGAATGTTGCAACAGACGATCATTTTCTTTAACAAATAGTCAAATCTTGTAACAATGCTTCAAATAGCCAGTATGACATGTTCTAAATAATGTAACAGATGCAAAAAATAGTAACGAAGAGTCATAAGATGTAACAACATCTTTTAAACCCTATTGACGAGAGAAATCTGTTTTTTACACTTACATATTAAAAAAATTGAAAATAATGGGTTCACCTTGAAATCCCGAATGTCAAAAACCCAGAAATCAAAATCTCGAATATCTAATTCCTGACCATATTCGGCAATGAAATGCATACTGTACATGCCAGTTGGCAACCCTGATTACAACATTCGGGATTTTGATTTTTGGGATTTGGGTATTCGGGATTTCGACATTCGATATTTTCACTTTCGGGAGCAACAATGCCACCCAAATCATACAGTACATACAGTATACATACTACATACTACATACAGTATGTACATTCCATTACTTTCCGGTCAATGGACGATGTAATATATGACCGGGAAGTATGTACTGGAATTTTCCAGAACAACCCTGACGTGGCCGGTTCACGTGTGATACAGATGATGTTCATTCTTTATTGTAATTATCGATAATTTTGTATGCATAGTTTGAATATGCATCGTGTACTACGCTATATGCCACTTTACTGTTTATTTTACTTATAAAAAACTCTGTCAGAAATTGTTAATTTGTTACAATAATATACACGTACGTTACTATTTTTTGTGTAATTGTTATCCTTTTTGAACGTTGTTTCAATAAACCGACTCTGTCACTACACATTGTTTCTTTGTTCTGATATATAGTTTCACTGTCATTCATTTTGCCTGGTGTCGCTATAATTTGTCGTAGTTGTTATTTTTTGCGACGCTGTCTCTATATTTCTATTCCCTGTTATATTCAATGGTTCGTCGTCGTTAAATTTGCAGTTCGTCGGTACATTTTGAAAGAATGTGGTTATAAAACGAGAGAAGGTGTAGTACATATTGTACATTGAAACTTTGCATACAAATTATTGATAATTACAATAAAGAGTGAATGTCATACACCTTTTCTCGTTTTATAACCACCCGTCAAAACAATATAGCAACAATTTACACAATCATATAATACCGAATAAAAACTAATAACAGCGGCTCAAAATATTGCAACATCCAGTATAAATCCAGTGGCGACGCTGAAAAATTGATAACATCTGCAAAATGTAGTGACAGAGACAAATAAATATAACGTTGCTTCAAATTGTATAACACTCTCAGAATGTTGCAACAGACGTTCATTTTCTGTAACAAATAATCAAATCTTGTAACAATGCATCATATGGCCAGTATCACAGGTTCAAAATAATGTAACAGATGCAAAAAATAGTAGCGAAAAGTCATAAGATGTAACAACATCTTTTAAACTCCTATTGACGATAGAAATCATTTGTTTACACTTCCATATTAAAAAAATTGAAAATAATGGGTTCACCTTTAAATCCAGAGAGTCGAAATTCCAGAAGTCAAAATTTCAAATATCTAATTACCGACCATATTTGACAGTGAAATATGTACTGTACATGCCAGTTGGTAACCCTGATTAAAACATTCGGGATTTTGATTTTTAGGATTTAAATATACGGGATTTCGACATTCGGGATTTTGACTTTAGGGTGTCTGAATGCCACCCGACAATAATACATGTAGGACTACATTCCATTACTTCTCGGTCAGTGGATGATGCAATATCCGCTGACCGGGAAGTAACGGAATTTTCCAGAACAGCTCTGACGAGGCCGGTTCACGTGTGATACATATGATGTTCATTATTTATTGTAATTATCAATTATTTTGTATGAATAGTTTCAAAATGTACTATGTACTACACTATATGGCTACTTAACTGTTTATTTTGCTTATAAATAATTGTGTCAGAAATTATTAATTTGTTACAATATTATTTACGCACGTTACTATTTTTTGTATAATTGTTATCCATTTTTGAACGTTGTTACAATAAACCTACTCTGTCACTACGTATTGTTTCCTTGTTTTGATGTATAGTTTCACTGTCATCTATTTTGCCTGGTGTCGCTATAATTTGTCGTTTTTGCTATTTTTTGCGACGCTGTCTCTATATTTCTATTCCCTGTTATATTCAATGGTTCGTCGTTGTTAAATTTGTAGTTTGTCGGTACATTTTGAAAGAATATGGCTATAAAACGAGAAAAGGTGTATGTGAGATATTGAAACTATGCTAAACAGAAAATATCTTGTTAATTAAGGCTCTTGATCAAGTAACTGTTGGCATGGGTGTAGTTGTCTGCCATAATGGCTGGAGTGACAGCACTTGTCAATGAGACGACAGAGAACCTCCTCCCGGTGCTGACGCAGCGACTTTCCTGCTCTGCGCGCTGCCGCCACGATGCATGTCTCCGCGATTCCATTCAGACGGTGAAACTGTGGCATCTGAGACTTAGGACTTGCGGTCGAAAGGGGCACGAAGAGTTCTATTGAGATCCTAGACGGCGATGGTTGGAGTAGCTTCAATCAACATCACAAGTAAATCCAGGCTCTCAAAATCTATCATCTTCTTGCGACCACAAGTCTTGCGCCGGCAAAAACAGATTGACGTTGTTGGTAGGACCTAACAATGGAATAAGCGGTGGGACGATTCACTCCCAGTTCTTGAACAATAATACATATCACACGTGAACCGGCCACGTCAGAGTTGTTCTGGAAAATTCCATTTCTTCCCGGTCAGTGCATCATCCACTGACCGGGAAGTAATGGAACCTAGCCTCGTATTATAGTCGGGTGGCATTCACAATCCCGAAAGTCAAAATCCCAAATGTCAAAATCCGGTACATCTAAATCCCGAAAATCAAAACCTCGAATGTCCTGTTCAGTTAAGAACATCTTATACCAAATTTAAAAACGAGCTGTCATGGGGAATTTTTATCAATTATTTTCAATTCTTTGCTACACCAATTCGTAACACACACCAAAAATTCGTAACACACAACACCAATTCGTACATAACACACACGACCAATTCGGGTCGACGCTTTCACTGCCAAATATGGTCGGGAAATAGATATTCAGGATTTTGACTTTCAGGATTTTGACATTTGGGATTTTGAGGTGGACCCATTATTTTCAATTTTTATTGAATGAGGAAGTGCGAGAAAATTATTTCTCTGGTCAATAGGAGTTTAAAAGATGTTGTTACAACGTATGACTTTTCGTTACTACTTTTTGCATCTGTTGCATCATTTTGAATCAGTGATACTGGCTATATGATGCATTGTTACAAGATTTGATTATTTGTTAAAGAAAATGAACGTCTGTTGCAACATTCTGAGAGTGTTATAATATTTGAAGCAACGTTATATTTATTTGTTTCTGTCACCACATTTTGCATCTGTTATCAATTTTACAGCATCGTCACTGGATTTGTACTGGATGTTGTTATATTTTGAGCCGCTGTTATTAGTTTTGATTCGGTGTTGTGGGACTGTGGAAACTGTTGCTATATTGTTTTGGCGTGTGGTTATAAAACGAGAAAAGGTGTATAACACACGACTTTGCCGCCACAATTATTTGTGGTCTTGTTTAACCTTTTTTAATTTTTAAGTATTATTATATTCAACTTTTTATTCGATTAAATTCACGCTCTATTATGTTCACATTTAGAACGTTGTAAATAAAATATTTTAATTTTAAAGAAGTCAATTTTGAAAATGATTAACATTCACTCAAAGAAATAGTTTTTATCAAATAGCTGGTAAAACGATTTGCCTGCCTTTCCCAAGGTATTTTCAAATGATAGATGATTCCGTTGAAATTAATTATTCTTGATGCTTCTGTTTACATCCAAAAATTTCACAGCAAAATATTCGTAATGATCAAACTTTGATAACAGTAGGGTTTAAGAAACCTTTCCATCGCTGACCATGGGAATACCAGCAGGTGAAGCCCTCAGTCTGTTGTCCCCCGACGATCGGCAGCTTTGCAGAGGCAACAACGCACCTCGAGGACTTGTGGAACGCGACGTTGGGAGGAGGATTCCTTGAGGCGATCAAAACACAAACCGTGATGCCTGGAAAGGAAACAACCGTGAAGTTTTCGCTGTGCCCGTCGGTCATTTTAGCTTCGAAAATTGACCATTTGTGGTTTAGTGGGTTACCGGACCACGCCGGGGCACATATCAGGAGGTAGAAGACCGCTGCTGTGACCTTGTCGCGGATCAATGGGACTGTCCTTGAGTGAATTTGGAATTTCATTTCTGGCATTCGACCAAGTATTTGTGAAAAAATCTTTACAGTTACCAACTATCAGATATTTTATTTGCATTAGTTACCATCATTGTTAGAAATTACGTAGTTCTTAAGTTGGTGCGAAAAGAAGTAATGGAGCTGTGGAAATGAACATACTTCGGGCGTGGAGCGGTTGGGGGGGGGGGTTGCTTCTGGACAGATCATTCAACTACACGGCCGAATTTTTGTAATTCCTAATTTTTGGTTTGAGTGATCACTCTCAAGGCTTTATTTTACTGTAATTTACACTACTACTACGTGATTGCACTTATTTATAACTATTAAGACGAGAGCCCTAGTACGTTTTCGTACCCATAAGGGTAACGCCTTTTACTCTTGTTCTGGAGTTCCTTAATACTTCACTATTGGTATTGACTAACTTATTAATATATTAAACTTGACCATATAAGAAGAGGCTAATTTTCTTATTTTTTTATTTATATTATTAACATCGTCATGTAATAGATCTTCTCAATCTTCAACTTTCTATAATTTCTTCTTAAGCCCTTTATTTGATACCCGATGCTCATCAAGCTGCAAGGTTGGTAAAGATTTAATCATGATTATTTGATTGCTAATTTGGAACTCCTGATCTAAGTAAATGAGTGGAATTAGTATTTATTTCTCTGTTGCAAATTTTTCATATATTTATCTCCTTTAGACTACTTTGAGGTCCGCCCGAGACTGAACTTTTTAACCTATCTCTACAGGTGTGTCCAATGATCTTGTGAGAAACATTTTTATTTTAGGGCTTTATTTCCGAATATACTTATGTTTAATCGTCTAATCGTAAACAGCCTCATAATATTACAAAATTACTAAGGAGCGAGTTTAAAAAGTCAAAATTGTAGGGATTTTCTTAGAAATTGATAAATCTTTTTCCTAAAATATGGAAAACCTTTTTGTGTTGGTTTAAAAGCTGCTACGGGCATTGGAACTAATGGAAAGACCGTTTGCGAGGTAGTGGCAGATTTATTTTCAAATAGTTTATTTAATTACAGTATTTATTTTTCTAGATTTTAAAAAAGTTTTCCTCCCCAGGTTCAAAATAACGGTGATTTCGGAATACATTAGGAAAACCATTCTTCTCCATCAGAGTGGTCTATCAAAAAAAAAATCGTTGCCAAGCAACTTGCATCGTCGTCAACTGTCTACGGATTGATGAAACAATTCAACGAGACAAAATCCATCGTGGCGAAGACAGCCTGCGGCAGGAAAAGTTTGCCGTAGGTTCGTCAACATAGGCTTTAGTGCACTACTCGTTTCGGGAAAGGACTGCCAGCAGTTCAGAGCTTGCGCAGGAATAGGATAGGGATGGCGTCCATGCCTCAGCGCAAACTGTTCGACGTCGAGTCTTCGACAACGGACTTGCTTCAAGGTGAGCTGCGAAGAAACCTCTTTTAACGTTGAATGACATCATGGACTGGCTCAATTTTTGCAGGAAGTACCAGCATTGAACTGCTGAATAATGGGGCAAAGTCATTTTCTCCCATGAATCTCCATTCTCCCTTTTTACCACCTTCGGGGAAAGCCTCGTGCGAAGAAGAAAAGGCATGAGATTAAGAAGAGTGTCTTTCCAACGTTCCAGCATCCTACCACTCTTCACGTCCGGAGCTGCCTTTCAGGTAAAAGTACTGGAGCACTGAAGATTTTACACAGAACCACAGCAATAAATTCAACCTGGTACCTGGAATTATTAAAAAATAATTTTCTTCCAACGATTGCTGGTCAGTTTCCCAACAGAGGTGGTTTGCCACCAACTCTTGCCATAATGCAAGAGTGGTTAAAAAGTTCTCAATGACAACGCAGTGGGGATTTTGGGTCCCTGGGCTGGAAATTCGGCTGATCTGAATCTGATCGAAAATTTGTGGTCGAATCATCATAAGTCGAATGAACAAAAAGAATCCAACTAATTAAATGCAACTTGGAGCCTTAAGTGAAGAAGAGTAGAGGTCCTTTGATCATAATATCATCGAAAAAATTATAAACAACATGCCAAAGCGCATTAAAACAGTTTTGAAAAAGCGTGGTCAACATTGAAAATATTGAGAATAATTACTTTTTAGTTTTGCTGGTTATTAAAAATTGTTTGGGGCAATTTATGTTTTTATTTATCCTTTATAATGCTTTCCGGCAGCAACCAATTAAAAACCACGCAAGACTACACCTGTCACGAGACACAATGGTGGGACTCACCAAGTTTACAGACCCAACTTACGCTCGAGATTTTCAGTTCGCTTTTTCCTAGTGAGACTTCTGTATGCCAGCAAGTAAGGTACATGATACGATGGAATACTCACGAAATGATATTCTAAAACCCGACATCCTACTCCAAACAGTGTGACCTCAACGCACAATACAAGGGAGACCCAAACGCTTAAACTCATAGGTTGATAGCCAACACAATTACCTTGAATTAATATCGCAGCATTTGACCTACTCCTACTGATTGGCTATCGACACATTAGTAAGTCCGGTGATATTCCATCTTAATTAAAACGCATTAATAATGATTGATAATGATGGGATCAACTGACCGGCCAATGACCCCTTTACAAATCTGAACATCAGCAATTAACATCAACATGACCTAACCACATCCTACTATGAGTGTCTTTTCAACAACGTGCGTCACAACCACCACACTCATTCAGTTCTTCTTTCAACCAGTCATAAGTTCATTATTCCGAGCGATTTGCAAGGTATCATTTCTTTGCACGAGCGTAGACGGATGTACGTCCATTCGGTCTGATCCTTTCCAATTCGATACTGAACTCCTCACAGCCTGCGCAATTAAATAATTGACCCATTAGTCTACCCCAAATTTGATTGATTCCTATTCTCCGAATTATTTCAAAATCACTATCCATTTTATCAACATCAATTTTTGAACAATATTTTCTCCGGGCTTACCCTCCAGATCGTATCGGAATTTCTTTTTCTTATATAAAAACGATATATACTTGTGCGAACTTCTTTCTAAATTTCTGAAAAATAGAGAGAAACTTCCGTTACTAACTTGTACCGATGTATCTTTAAAATTTGAATTGAAATGTTCTTTCGAGAATAAAACGCATGCTATTTCTATTTATACATGCTTTTCAAAATAATTTTTTTCAGTGAAACACTTAACTATTTGCGCACTTATCCGCCGTTGCACACCCTTTCGAAATTGCCGCTGAACTAAGCTCCTTTAATTAAGTTGATGGGCTTGCGGGTATGTTCTTTTCAACCCCTTCATAAAAGAACCAATCATGCATTAAGAATTTTAGAGGTGTTCGTTGAACACCGCCTTATTATAAATGGGGTTGTCCTTATAGTGGTTGGAAGGGCTTTCTCCGCCTTTCAGAATTCAGGTTTGAGACCTTTTCTGTAAACCTTATCGTCTAATGTTTTTGTGTGTATTTTCACCCTCGCGGTTTATGTTTCAAGCTCCGAGGTTTACCTATCGCAATCTAAACAAACGCGCGTTTAAGACCCAGGGCCTGCGTTTAAGGGGGACACTCCTGGAATTTTCAGTCCAATCGGGCATTTTATTTTTTTGTTAAAAAAGGATCTTTAGGCGGTGGGCTATTGTGCCCTTAAATTTTAGGGGGCTACGGGCAACAGATCCTTCCAGGAGAGGTGTAAGGGGACCAAAAATCAAGAATTTTTGACCCCATATGAAAATAAAAAAAAAGGAAAATGATAAATCTGGCTCTGTCAGTTTGTTAGCAATAGTTCAAGGGTTCCAAAACTGTCGTTAATTTTGTTTTAGCATGAAAACGCATTGACTTGTACTCATTTGAAATGTCAGATAAAATGGCATAAAAAATTAATATTTCCTATTTTCTGAAAAACTAAGGCTAAAATCGGAAAAAATGAATGCATCAGAATGTATTTCTTTTTAAAAATAACATGTAATGGCTTATTTCAGAAAAAATCAGTCTACAAATAAAAAAATTACCATTCTTCAAAGAATGAATAATCATTTTCATTGTTATTATTTTTTTAATGTGTGTATGAAATTTACAATTTACAGTGTATATATGAAACTTTGCAAGCATATTATTAAATAACACATGTAATCAGTATTCAAGCACAAAAATTGTCCATTATATTACACTTCAACTTAAATTTTTTTTGCCTCCTACGAAAAAACTCATTTTCAACATTCAAAAGAATAGAAGTCAGTGAGTATTCGTGCTATTAAAAAACAAAGACAGTTTTAAAATCCCTAAACCATATCTAATAAACCAAAGGATCCCGATTTCCCAATTTATACATTTTTTATTTTTATCACATTTCAAAATCAATAATTTGGTATATTTTAGTTGATGATCGAAAATCACATATCAAAAGAAAACGAAATAGAAAATAGAAAATTTGGATCCTTTAGCTTGTTTGAAATGTTACAGGGATTTCAAAACTATATTTGAATTTGTTCGAGTATAAAAACTCATTCCTTTGAAATATCCCTAAAATGAACTAAAAACTAAAATTTAATTTTTTTTCGAAAACTAAGGTCTAAATCGAAAAAGTTACTCGAGTAAAATATGTTTTTTTCAAAAAATACATATACTGACCAAATTTAAGACCAATTAGAGCTAAATATAAAAATCGCTATGTTGTCCCCTTAAAATCACTTGGTTACATTATAGAGTATGGCTTTGGCCTCTGGCTTGAGAGAGCCTATTGTACACACTCACCCTTTTGTACTACACGACCCTCTGAACACAAAGCACAACACAAGCAAGATGCTAGCACACCCTGTTGACCACACACAGCAGAACACAATCACATACCAACTCCATACACAAACACATACTGTTGAGGTTTTTATTGTACACAATAATTTTGCACAAAAAATATTAATTAATTAATGCTCAGATATCTTGTAATGGTTTCTAAAAAAAGCAACTTGCAATAATTTATAAAAACACATTGGCTATTAATTTATGCATTATTTAGCCATAATTTCTGAATAGTTCGTACACACCTTAGATCAATGAAAAAATAAAAACTCACTTTTCCCAAAATCATCGGCCACACCTGTATTGCCATCAGCCGTACTTGGCCCCTTGAACCTGCCACCTCAGCTGTGCCGATCTTCAAGTTGTCATCGTAGTGATTCGAGATAACAAGCTACTGCTTTAATAGGTGTGTGTGTGTGTGTAACATAACGTTCTAGTATTCAATAGCTTACTCGGTGAAGATACATGAGAGCATATAAGTATTATTAGATAGGTAACTTACACCTGATAGTACGTATTCTTTTCCAGTTGTGTTAGACTGCTGTTTGGAATTCACGAAATCATTAGCGTAATTTTAATCTTTTACCTTACCGGAGTATCAAGAGGATGCGGAAGTTTATGAATAAAAAAACACTTTATTTTCAATAGAGATTGTACAAAATTACAATCATTGTTTTTTAAATATCTTAAAGTTAATACACTTGGATGATACACACACATGAGTCTTGTAATACCCATGTCACTAGTCGAAAAGAAATGATTGAGGGCAATGTACTCCTAATCTTGCTTAATCTACATTTGATAATACATGTAATGAAAATTATGAGATAACACAATTTCATGGACGATGCATTATCATTGTGGGGTGAAAACACTTTTGACAGTTTACATGTACATGACATAAAACTTCGCAATTCTTGACGCCAGGAAATAATATATGAATCGCTTGTTTCGGCCAATGTTCAAAAGTGTCATTTTAAGGAAGCATGAAAAAAATATTTGAATATATATCCATATAGATACATATATATATACACATACATATATATACACATATATATACATACATATACATGTACACATAAGCATGAGGACCAAGAAGATTATAAGTTTGTATTTCTAATTCAACAATTTTAGCATAACGGTCGTTAATTAATAAGCATTTTATTTAAATATAAATGGATGATCGCACAACAAATGTATAGTTTTTACATGAATGCTTTACAATAATAAAGAGACGACGAGTTATGTAATGTTACAAGTTAAGAGTGAGCAGAAAAAAGACCATTATCTCTAGTAAAATGCTAGTTGTCAGTCTAGTACACATATACATGTAAATATATACACATACACATTGTTAAATATTCCGTTTGGCTGTATCCTCTTGGGCGCCAAAAGTTAGATAGTTTCCTTATTTTAGGGTTCTGAGGGCCGTAAGTTCCAAGGCTTTTATTCCGGAGAATCTTCCTGATTTTTTTCAGGGATATGAGAGAAGTCAGTTGCTGAGTATTTATTTTATTAAGGCGAGGGCTTTTCAACAGTTTCCAAGTTGCGAATATTATTCGGTAATTTTTGGAATCCGATCTGGTTACAAGGTTTGAAGATTTGAGCTGGTTTTTCAAGCTTTCTAAATTTGAGTCGAGACGAATCAAGCTAAGTTTTTCGCGCTGGTAATACAGGCTTAGAAAGTTAGAGCCGAAATGAAATTCGAGCTGTTGAAATTTAAGCCGATATAAAAATCAAGCTTTGAAGTTTTAGAGCCGAAGAATTTTCTGGCTGCGAGCTAATCAAGCTTTGAAGTTTTAGAGCCGAAGAATTCTGGCTGTTGAAATTTTGAAATTTTGAAATCTGAGACGGATATATGGTTCGCAAGTATCTGTGATACGCCAGTTCGATTATTTGTGAGAGAATTATTTTCCCTCCTGTTAAATTATATAGGCACAAGTCGGCATCTCTGACAATAGCCTGACACGCCCTTACCGAGAAGACATTACTGCAAGTAATGTCGCGAACATGCTATTAAGCCCGATGTCGACGGTGCTTTTTGGCCTATAAATTAATATAATGGTGCATATGTACATCAGATAGCTTATAAAGAATACTTCAGACTATTTCTTAACAATTAGAAACACTTATTCTAATACAGCTCAGGAACAGTCTTGTCCTTTCTCTTCTGAAGAGGCTGAATCCAGTTTTGGTTGGTTGGGAGAACGGGATAAGGAGTCAGCGAGATGGTTCTCCGCTCTCGGAATATGTTCCGATTTGAATTGGAAAAGGCTGACGTATAATGCCATCGTGGGTTTCGTTTATCAGCTTGTGGCAGATGTGTAAGAGGTCGAAAGTCGCCTTTGTTGATCGTAGATCTTGGTCGCCAATTTTGGTCGCTGATATGGTCGCCAATTTGATCGCTGATCTGGTTGCCAGTTTGATCGCTGATCTGGTCGCCAGTTTTGTTTGTTCATCTTTCTGAGATTATGAACTCGGAACGCAGCTGTTCTTCTCCGGCAGCAGCTGCTGTTTGGAGGCCAGGGAGTCCTGTGGTCTACCGTAGATGCCGGTGGCCATGGACGCCTTGGTCTTTTTAGGTGTAGGCCTTTATCGCGCATGCAAGACCTTAGTGTATTAAGATCATCACTTTCTAATTTCTCTATTTCTTCCTTGGTGGGCTTAAGCACCTTCCCATACAGAGGACATTCCTTGTCCGTGTTGATGCGGTTATTATGGAGAGTCTTTCGATAAGGAACTTCTTTTTGAGGCTCGTACGTATTGTTCTCGCCAATTTTCCTAATTTCTTCGGTTTTATTACCGGCCTTTTTGAAGGGATGTTTTACAGGAGCATAGTTACGCTGTAGTTCAATGAACTTTTCCTTGTTGGTAAGCCGCTGTTTTGATTCTTCAGATTTTTCAATTTCTTCTCTCTTTGCACTCGTTTTTGTAGTGACATGAGAGGTTTTAGTTATGATAGGAGGCGTATGCTCTTCTTCAAAGGATGTAGTTCCTGGCACACGTCCTAGGATTATGTCGGTTGCAGGGTTATCCACTACGACTGTGATGTTGCCTCGATAATATGGGCAGTCAAGTTTTACGTTTGCTAACGGCGCTACGAAAGTTTGGCTGTCAGCTAGCTTCACGGTGATTTTGTTTTTAGACATATTTTGTTCGGGCACAAGGGCTTTATTTACAAATACGGCTGTGGCTCCTCCATCCAGTAAGATTTCCACAGGTTGATCATTGAGTTGGCCTTGGCACTTTTTTAATTCTCCTAATAGTACTTCGGTTGTATTCGAAATTACCGCAGCATGATTGCATTCGACGGGTGGCAGGGTATATCCTGGGGACTCCTCTTCGATATAATTGATGTGGGCAGTAGGTTGGGCCGCACCTCCTCCATTTCGGGAAGAGGTATTTTGCTGAGATTGCGGGTTAAGTACTTAGCACTCTGCGCTAGAATGAGTTGGATTTTCTCCATGGTGATTACAGAAGAATGTTCTCCAGTTGATTGGCGGACGGTTAAAGTAGTTGGGTCTGCCTTCTACGTGAGCTGGTCCAGTTGTCCTTGGCCTATACTGGAAATTCTGATTCTGTTTCGGAGGCGGTGCAGGTCGATACTGGGGATTTCGGTTTTGAGGAGGTGAAGGTCGATAGTTGAAATTTTGGTTCTGATGAGGTGAAGGTCGATAGTTTCCGGTTGTGGTGTTAGAAACTTGATTCACTCGAGAACTTTTGGAAGGTTTTCCCATTGAAGATTCTTGACCTTCGTTTTTGTTATTCGTCAGACGGTTCTCACACAGTTTCTAGAGAGTTGTATTGGGTCGGGCTTGTAGAAATTTGTCCCCTTGTTCAGCTAGAGTCGCTAAGGTGTTACCGCTTCTGTCCTTGAGTTGAGTAGCAAGGTGAGACGGTAGACTGGAGTAGACCCTATCCATAAGCATGAAATTTTTCAATTGGTCGTAGTTTTCTTCTATTTGGCTTCCGGTGAGCCATGCGTTAAGCGCTTGTTCCAATCTCCGGATGTATCGACTCATGCTGTCTCCTTCCTCAGGCTTCAGTTCATAGTAGTTACTGCGCAGTTTAGCGGGGGTTATCTTGTGGGACTCCAGCAGTAATTTTTTGATTTCCCTAAATTGGTAGCGGTCGACAGCGGCCAATGTCTGGATGAGTCTTCTTTCCTTAGCCGTTACTAGATTTTCTAGTGCGAGAACAGCCTCAAATTCCGTGTATTCGAGTGCGTTGCTGTGACTCTCGAAACGCTGCATGAATTCTTGGATCCCCTCTTGTTCAGGGTTAAAAGCAGCGATATCGGGTATTTTGACCCGTCTGGCTTCTGGTGCCCTTGCTGGTTGAGTTGTTGGAGCTGGATTTCATGCTCTCGTTCTCTTTCTCTCTCGCGTTCTCTTTCTCGTTCTTCTCTTTCTCCAGAAATCTTATTCTTTGAAGGAAGGTTTCACGGTAGTCTGGTTGCTCCGGAGTGAGGCCTAGGGCAGTCATGTACTCTCGGGCACGTTGGACGCAATCCATTT
This sequence comes from Morinoia aosen, assembly GCA_030386875.1. Classification (NCBI taxonomy): domain Eukaryota; kingdom Metazoa; phylum Arthropoda; class Malacostraca; order Amphipoda; family Talitridae; genus Morinoia; species Morinoia aosen. The sequence goes on along the minus strand of CM059564.1, from coordinate 9,569,312 downwards.
TGAATTTTTTTCTTTTGCTTCAGGAAATCGAAGTTCCTTTATTTTTTTTATTTCTCTTGGGTATTCAGGATTCAAAGTCCTTCTTTAGATGCAGCTTTCCAGAGTTCGGGTCGCTGAGTTCGGGCGCCACTTTGTTAAATATTCTAGTTTGGGCAGTCCCTGTTCGGGCGAAAAATTGTTGAATATTCCGTTCGGCTGTATCCTCTTGGGCGCCAAAAGTTAGATAGTTTCCCTATTTTAGGGTTCTGAGGACCGTAAGTTCCAAGGCTTTTATTCCGGAGAATCTTCCTGATTTTTTTCAGGGATATGAGAGAAGTCAGTTGCTGAGTTTTTATTTTATTAAGGCGAGGGCTTTTCAACAGTTTCCCAGTTGCGAATATTATTCGGTAATTTTTAGAGTCCGATCTGGTTACAAGGTTTGAAGATTTGAGCTGGTTTTTCGAGCTTTCTAAATTTGAGTCGAGACGAATCAAGCTAAGTTTTTCGCGCTGGTAATACAGGCTTTGAAAGTTAGAGCCGAAATGAAATTCGAGCTGTTGAAATTAAAGCCGATATAAAAATCAAGCTTTGAAGTTTTAGAGCCGAAGAATTTTGGCTGTTGAAATTTTGAAATTTTGAAATCTGAGACGGATATATGGTTCGCAAGTATCTGTGATACGCCAGTTCGATTATTTGTGAGAGAATTATTTTCCCTCCTGTTAAATTATACAGGCACAAGTCGGCATCTCTGACAATAGCCTGACACACATGCACACACATACCCACGCCCATACTTACACTAAACTCGTAAGCATACACAAATGCATTTCTATGAATCGAGGCAATTACAGTACATACGCATTCTATAAAGTGTCATACGCATAGCGTACACACGAACACATATACACAAGTAAGCATGTGCGCAAATATCAGCGTAAACTAGTCAGTATAAACTAGCATTCCAATCGAGGGAAACGGAGAAAATATCTTTTATTATGGCATGAATTTTATAAAATTTCCGTACTAAAAATAGTGGCACAAACAGTCTACCTAAGTCAGAAACATGAAAACGATTGTGGGACGTGAATGAGAAATAAGAAAGAAAACATTAATGTCCTATAAGGGTTTCATATTAGAAAAAAAATCACATTATCTTTGAAATATGGCGCAAATTGTCGGCAATTCATAAGCACACATAGGTATCACATTATTATAAGCATATAACTATAAGCATTATAAGCATATTACTGCAGTATAAATGGATGATCACACAACAAATTTATTGTTTTTTTTACATGGATGCTTTACAATTTCATATTAGAAAAAAAATCACATTATCTTTGTAATGTGGTGCAGAATGTCTGCAATTGATAAACACACACACATAGGTACCATGACGGTCTAGTTTGATGCTTGCACAGAAACGGAGAGGAATGACATAAAATGCAACCTTCGACTGGTTTATCTACTCTAGTGCATACAGGTGTACGTGCACATATGCACACCCATATGCGCACATACACCCATATACTTACACACATATACAAGTAAGCATGTTTGCAAATGGCAGCTTATAGGCGATAAAATCATAATACCTACGCATACTTCAAAACTGTTGTGTGATGTCTTGAATTATAAAACAATGAGCGAGGGAGATTGTTCAGCAATGGAGATACCAGGCAAATGAGAATTTGTCAATACTTATTCAGTATGTTCTGTAACTAAAAATTATTTTTAAGATCCACAGGATGACAAGTTATTTTGGCTTTAAATTCTCTCGGTCTTTGAGGGATTTTTATACTCGGGGAAGTTTGTTCCACAGTAAGGCGCCTGATATGGACAGAGCCTTCTGCCGTAAGTGAGATGAACGATAGTTGACTAAGACATTATTGTTTCTGTTCGGTTTTTGATTGGTTACAGTGGGTGGATGGAAACGCACTATCTCAGCATTGCTCTGAGGAAGATATAACGAGGAGAATACGTATTGGGCCTTCTGCATGAGGAGCCTTTCTTGGATAGGAATCCAGCCGAGTTTATTGAGGAGAGGGGTTAGGTGATCACTTCTTTTGAAATTACCGTTGCATACCACCTTGGCCGAAAAGTTCATGCACTTTTGTAACTCCCTTTCAAGGTATTGAGGTAGGTCTCCCCATACTAGGTAGCAGTAGTCAATGCGCGATAACACCAGCGATTGAATGGCTAATAATCTGGATTTTTCGTCTAGCATAATCTTTATGCGATGAAAAACATTGAAGTTCCGTAAATTTTGTTGCAAGTATTCTCAACATGAGATTTGAAGGACATGTTTCTATCGAACCAGATACCTAGATTTTTAACTTTTTCTGATGCATTTATTTTATCATTTCCAACTGCAAGAGTATGGTCTGAAATTTTTTTAATTGCATCTTTGGATCCAAAAATAATGCATTGTGTTTTATTAGCATTTAATTTTCGACCATTTCGGTCGTACCATGATTTCAGGCTAGTCAGTAAAGTTTCGGCTTTAATTTGCGTCTGTGGTATTTCCGATACAGAACTTGTTATTGCAATTTGAACATCATCTGCTTACATTGAGATCCGTGTGTTAGAAGGCATTGGAGGGAAATCATTAATGAAAATAGAAAACAGTAGCGGACCAAGAATGGATCCTTGGGGAACACCAAAATTGTTTTGAATGAATGGGGACAATTTATTTTCTATGCGGACTGCATGAGATCGATTTGACAAGTAACTTTCAAACCATTGCGTGTCTATTCCCAAGTTCAGTATTTTACGTAGAAGTCTATCATGTTCGACGCTATCGAACGCCTTAGAGAGATCGAGTAGCAGCAAGAGTGTTACATTCTTTTGATCGATGTCACTGTATATTGTTTCAGAGGTATTGAGCAGAGCGTCTTGAGTGCTAGTATTTCTTCTATTGGCGTATTGATTTTGGTGGAGTAGATTTGACTCGTCCAGGTGAAATGACAGTTGATTTGTCACCACTTTCTCCAATAGTTTGGACATGACAGGCAAAAGACTGATGGGCCTGTAGTTTGATACTGTATTTAGGTCACCACTTTTATGCAACGGTCTAATAATAGAGTGTTTCCATTGGTTTGGAAACGTGTTGGTTACTATTGATGTATTAATTATCAGACGAATCCATGGTGCTGTAACATGGAAACTGTCTTTGAAATATTGAAGACTGATACCATCATGCCCAACTGCCTTTGTGTTTTTTAGTGATTATAAGATATTTCGTAACTCCGGTAAATCGACAGGGCGTGGTCTCCACTAGACATCAGTCCTCGAGGGTGCAGTGGGGCATGAATTTTCAATTGTCATTCCATCTGGATTGGTACACACCTCACTGAAAACTTGAGCCCCTACTTTTGAAAAGAATGTGTTGAAATCCGTGGTTGTTGCCAAGGGATTTTCAAAATTACTTATACGGTCTAAATTTTTATAAGGGGCTACCACACTAATGATTTCCCAAGTTCGTTTCGGGTTATTTTTAGCCGTTATCAGTTCCTGGTGGAAGTGAGTTTGTTTCGCTTCAGTGATTTTCTTTCGAAAATTTTTTTCATGTTCTTTATATCTCTTGTATAAGGCACTATTTGATCTATTGTTTTATAAAACCTTTTCCCTTTTAAAGCTTTTTTTAAACTGAAGTCTAACAACATAAGAATGCAGTTGAGATTGACGATGGCACACTTTTGGACATCGAAAGCGTTACAGTAGATTTTCTTGACCGTCAATATCACGATCTTAGTAACTTGCAATCGAGTTTCTGAGAAAAAAATTATCATTTACTTTATAATTTGCCGGAGCATTCAAAGGCTGTGCTAGAAGATTAGTGAAAAGACTAGTCAATTGTACTATCAGCATATTAAATTGTAGATTTGAAGCATTGGGTTTATTGTTATATTATTTTAACTACTGATTATCAGCAGTTCGTTATGCTAGTGTTTTTTTAAATAAATTTACCAACAAACGGGCCTTACTTTTTAATTTCTTTAATGGCAAAGTTATGCAACCGTGTGCCGTATTATCGTGACAGTGACATAATATACTGTCTTGAATGCTGAGTTTCATTGCCTATATCTATAATATTCAGACGAAAATGCAAATTAATTTTATACTTTCAAGGCGTTTCTGTATCAATGAAGTCATTTAGATATATCATCTCAAATTGGTATGATTTAAATACTATAAGCGTATTTGAACCAAAATTTTAAACACCTCAGAGAACAGAGTTAGTTAAGGTTTTTATCCTCTGGACTTTTGTTTTCACCATGATCAGACCCTGCCAAAGTAAATATTTGATCGGTGAAAAATTGTTGGCAGAAATTATGATAATCACAGAAGAAAATAGTACTACACTAATTTATAAAAGTCAAACAAAATACCTCAGCAAATTAAATGTTTTTTCCGATGTCCACTGACTCATTTGTGAGCTGAATATTTTCACGAGTTTGAGCGAGAAATATGTTGCTTCTGTCTCGTAAAGCCGGACTGTTGTCGGTCAAGACACGTATGCTACGGGCGCTGTGAGTGTGCAATTCACGGGGTCAGTGTCTTGCCGTCAAATATCAGTCATCTCTTGAGAAATTTCATTTTAAATGGGTTCATTGATTTTGCGACGGTAGAAAATTGAATATTTAATAAATAAAAGAACGTAAATATCTTGAGAGTCGCATCGCATGAAATGGACGCCTTCACACGAAAAACTTGTCAGCTCTGTAGTACACGATTCAAGTCCTTCCCTTCGTCATTGATTCGCAGAATCGGATGGATATTAAACTAAGGCACAGGCAAAAATTTCAGTTCCCCATCCAGTAAAATTTCAAACAAGTTACATTTCTTACTAGTACTCAAAACGATTCTTCCTCTCACAAATTATTTGTTGAATTGACTTTCTTCAGGTATTGCAGTTGATTCCTCATGGACAGATAGACTGAGTGGTTTAGTTGATTTCAATATCATGAAAGCTGCTGCATGCTCATGCCAAAGTAAAATGATGATAGCATGAATTTTGTCAATAATGGCTGCAAAAGATAACAACGAAAGTGATATCATAAGCACGAAGCTCTACAATCTGAAATTGTCCCCCTATGTGTATAGGGCTGTGATAAGGCGATATGTTATTACAAATACAGGCTGATTTCACGCATGTCTAGGAGGCACTCAGTTGAGTGGAACAAGGGCTTCCTGAAGAGTTGTCAACGAAGCTAATACCGAATCAAAAATTACTGACAACGTCATCGATCCGTAACGAACTATAGGTGGAGTCCGCAGATATCGCGGCCACATCTGCGCAATGATCGAATATTTAGCATGGTATCCGAATCAGCAATGAATTTTTCATCGATTCAATTCTGAACAACTCCGGCGGAAGGCAGTGAACCGGGCACCCATGTATGATTTACAGTGGCGACAGTTGGTAGAAATCGAGGCTATGCGTGCAGAATCCCCATCAATCAACGAATAAAATACAGCCGACCAGCAGCGAAACTGTTAATATTCTTTAGCGATTGGTAACGAAAATAGAATGTATTTTACTACAAAAGCTTTCTGGGAATATCGTATTGGAAGGAACACGATATCATCGCAAATATCCATCTTGTTCTGATACTCATGAGTGTACCAAGAACATTAGCCGGGCCGAATTTGTAAATAATTGCTTTCAAGATTTGTCAGGATAATTTTGGCTGGGCTACCAGGAAAGTAATACAATAAATTATTCAGATGGCATCAAGTTCCTCTTCTCTAAAGCAGGTGATACGTTACTTAAACAGGTTTTGAAATTTATTTGAAGGTTAATGGGCTAATGTTTAAACTTCGATGGTGCTGTGCGTAAAGTTTACATATACTTCCGGAAGAACTTTTTCCCAGCATCTTAAGTACATTTTAAATACATTTTCAACAAGGCTATTAAGGAATTTTAATCGAAATTATTTATCTTTAAATCATAGTTACATAATAAAAACGATACAGACCTTGGTAATGACTTCGGATTCAGTAAAGAGGAAAATAAATTTAGACTAGGCATATCATACCTTAGCTGAAAACAATTTACAAATTAGAGGATAGAAAAAAATTTCCGTAACTCAAATCCTAAAAGAATGGTTCTACAACAGAACAGTTCCTTTTAACGTAATCCTCAATGAAGTGTTACCTAGAATTGATAAAATTTGATATAATCTGTTGGTCTAGCGACAAAGTGTTGCAAGTCATGTCGGCGACTATCATATTAGGCCATATCTGATTCCATCTTTCATGAACGATTCAGTTTTTGTCACGTTTTATAAGGGACGTGGTATCTGAACAGCTAGATGATGTGCCTCTAGCTACGCACGTATTCGCCGTGGTTCCAGCGCGAAGGAGCTCGAATCTAATCTGACTGGATTGTTAATATCTAATAATTTCTAATATCTACTAAGAAATCTGCTTTTCTCAGTAAGTGGACAGAATAGACAAGTGACATTGGCCTCCAAGATCTCCAAACAAGAGTAATTTGTACTACAATCTCTGCAGCCACATGAAATCATTGATTTACGAAACAGAGGAGTCCAAGATATATTTCGCTGCAAGGATAAAGTCAAATTAATTAACATTGCAAAAGAACCGAAATTTTCCCATTTTATCCAATAATCCATTCTCCAGTTTACCTTTTTCGCTGCATCATCGGTTATCATTCATGCATTTTGCCTCTTCGTATGTATATTTGAGCATGCCTATCGTCACTGTGGCGACCATTTATTAGCTATACTGAAGTATTTTATCCCCCATCACAGTAAGGATTACCATACATATCTATGCATTTCCGTTGGCGAAACGGTTGCGTGATAATCGATGATGCATCGAAAAAATTAAGCAAAATCGGGAAAGGTACCAGATCTGTATTGACGCAGGAGGAAGATATTTCGGACAGTATTGTAAATTTTGTTTGATAAAACATCTTTCTCTAATATTCTTTTCGTTTTCATAATTACATTTCCTAAAAACAGAAATGTTATTAAGTGAGCATCAAGGGTAAACTTTAAATCCCATTGTGATGGAAACTAATAAGCATTTAAATACTTGGTATTCGTGAAACGGTGTTCATTTTGAGTGTCACTGCCTAATGTAGAACTTTTTCCTCTCCAGTCTATATGTGCTGCAACCATCAATAATATGTGTCTCTAAGGTCACTTACAACACGAAAACTATAGCGTTGCCATAGACAACAGTTCTATGTTTTCATCTTTGAGTGGACCTCCTAAAGAAACGCCTGCATACACACAATTATTAGAGAAGGTGAGGAGAATGAACTCTCTTCGAAAAGATTTCTTCTTCCGCACTTTCTTTCAACGCTTCATTAGAATTTTTCCTGGTCATATCTTGGATGATGCAGAAGTGAAACTTTCGTTTAACCTACTTTCGAAATAAGTTTACGTTCTTAATTCGCTACATTTTGCCTCGGCTTCAACTTCGGCATTTTAATTTTGTACTGTCCATTACACTAAAACGAAGAAAATTTAGTAACGTTTTGCTAAAAATGCATTTGCCGAAAGCAAATCGAGTCCAAGTTATTCTTCACTGTTAGAGATTACTTATTGACGATCTTATGTAAAATTAGAAGTAGAATTCTGAATTTTGTGTCATTGTGTAAGTAATTCTATCTTAACTCCAAAAAATTTGGAAAATTACTACATTGCAGAGAATATTGATACTAAGATAGGATGTTTTATTCTAATCAAGCCTGATACATATCATCATCTACATTGGTTTTTCAAATGCCTTATTACTAAAACCAGGACGCAATGACGGTTACCTCTGGTCGTCAAGCCCGAACCCATTTTCGACACATGGGTCGAGTGGGGGAATTGTTCTTGAGTTCTATCTTTGCCCAACGGAGAGAAATCATCGGGCGGCAGTGCTGGGGTTCGAACTGCCGACACCTCGTGAAGCCACTTGGCCACGGTAACTATTACGAACCTCACTAAAATTATAGTATAATTATTAAATTTTTCAGTGTTTCCTCTTCTTTTCATGACAAATGATGAATCCAATGTTTTATATTGTAAACGTTTGGTCAGGACAAAATTTATTCAATTTTTTAAAACTCTTTAATTTTAATTAATTTATATTGAGCACAAGACACGATAATCTCGATCGATTATGCATTTTTACATCGACTTTGATAGTGAAATTAGCTTAAAATTAGTTTTTCCTTCATCGTAAAGTCGAAAATAAGCGTTCCTTTGGAAGTCGTTCGAAGTCAATCATCTTTTCTTAAATTTATCGCCATCTTCCTGAATTAACAGCCACACAGGAGCGTGTTCGACTGGTGTGTACATCAGCTAATATGAAACATATTTTTAGAAACACAAACCTGATGTATGTGGAAATAACTCCTAGTCGGACTTGATATAGCCTCAGACATACGTTCACAATAGCTAACACTATCACTCATTGTCCGTGTTCCTCGTAGCAGTGTGGTTAAAGAGCCCGCCCTTTCGTGAAGATGTCGAGGGTTCGAATTCCGGCTCTGGGTGGCAATTTTCTCCATTGGGTATAGGGGAAAATCTGAAAGCACAATTCCCCACTCTACCTAGGTGTCTGAAATGGGTACCGGTCTTGACCAGGGGAAACCGTCATGGCATCCTGGCGTTAGTTATATAGCATTTGAAAAACCAATGTACAAGGTGATATGTATCAGGCTTGATATGAAATAAAGCATCCTTAGATGCCGATGTTTGTTTGCTTGTTTGTTCACTAGAGTCACATAATTCTTTACGTTTTATGTACAGGGTGTACAAATCAAGTGTTTCCAACCAATTTTCAATGTCAATAATATTATCCATTTTATCTATCTATGTAAGCTGATATTGACTTTATAATCACTCTAAAAAAAATCTATCAACAATAAATCTTTCATACCGTAGAAGAATTTAATTCCGATATATACAGGTGGCGACGAAATTATTCGTCAACCTCTCGTCCTTAAAAATCTCTATAATTACTCAAAAACCATTGTTGCCACAAGCAAAAGATTTTCACAGGGTGTGAAACACATACTAGTGACAATGATACGAAGTTTCTAAAACAAAATATTATTTCTGAAAGATTTAACAAGCAGAACTTCAGAAACACGAAAGGTCAGAATTATTCATACAATTGAGAACATTATATTTCATTGAGAAGTATTTACCGTTATTTATGTTTTATTGAAAAAAATTGTGTCTTAAAGGTTATTGGACATTCTAGATGTGAGATCACTCTAGAAAATTGTGCCAGAGCTAACGGGTAGCCAGAGGAGTATAGCTTAGTCATTCGTACAATAGCGCCAAGATGGGAAAAACTAAGGTACTCGGTGTGGACCTCAGACAGAAAGAAGATTATTGACTGCCACAAAGCTGGAAATAGTTATGGCGACATATCTAAGCGTTTGAGCATCTCAAGATCTACAGTAAAATTTGTTACAAAAAAGTTTGCTAAGTTTGGTGCTGTAGAAACGTTGCCTGGGCGTGGTCGCTAACGAAAACTCTCGGTGAGAACTTCTCGAAAATTGTGCCCTGAGGTTAACGCTAATCCACGAGTGAAGCTAGACGACATTGCCGAGAGATTGAACACTCAGGGAACTAGCGTGAGCAATTGCACAACCCAGCGCTGTCTGAATAAGGAACTCCCACTTCACAAACCATGCCATTTTACTGCTCGCTTAAACTTCGCAAAGTCATACTTGGAAAAGGACAGAGGCTTTTGGGGGAAAATATTACGTAGTGACGAAACTAAAATCGAACTTTTGGGCACTATGACGTGAAGAAGGTTTGGCGTAAGAATAGAGAAGTTTTCCTGCCGAAAAACACTGTGCCAACAGTTAAACACGGAAGTGGATCACTGATTTTTTGGGTTGTTTTGCTGCATTGGGTACTGGAAAATTGGTCGCAATTGAAGGGAAGATGAACTCTGATGACTATATTTCTATTTTGGACGAAAACCTGAAGGTATCATCTAATAGTTTGGGACTTGGAAGGCGGTGGGAATTTCAGCAAGACAATGACCCAAAGCACACGGCCAAGTCTACAACTAGATGGCTCAAAAGAAATAAGATGAATCTGCTGCCATGGCCTTCGATGAGTCCTGATTTCAATCCCATTGAAAATTTAAGGCTGGAATTCAAAGTCAACATCAACAAGAGAGCTCCAAAGAATCTTCAGGAATTGAAATGCATCGTCATTGGAGAATGGAACAACATTTCATCTGAAACTACGGAAAAGCTAGTCAAAAACCATAATAAAAGGCTTTTAAGTGTTATGAAGATGAAAGGTCACGCTATTAATTATTAAAAGTGTACTCAAACGATAGATTTACCTTAATGAAGTTTAATACTATTCACTATGTGAATATTTTTGCTTTATCGTGTTTGTGAAGTTAATCTTGGTAAATCTTTCAAAAATAATATTTTGTTCTAGAAATTCAGTATTATTGTCACTTATATGTGCTTCACACCATGTGAAAGTCTTATGCCTGCGGCAGTAATTGTTTTTGAGTAATTCTAGAAAGTTTTGAAAGACTCCGGGTGACGAATAATTTCTTCGCTAACTGTAGTTCTTTAGCTTTCATGCCTCCAGCCCTTCAATTTATTTGTTCCTGAATTTATCACACATACATAGCACTGTTAAGATTTACTTTCAGTGGATACATCATTCTACAGTCCCCACACACTACATTCTCCTCAGGTTCAGATCCCCGAGTTCATATAGGCTGTTCGTCATACCCATGGAGCAAAGGACCCCAACGAAGACGCTAGAGACGGTTTAGGGAAACGTCTGAAAGTTATAGTACGTTGAAAAGAAACATTTCTGCCTCTTTACAAGATTGTAATTGTCAACGTCAGAATCTTAGGAATAATGTACTATTTTGAACTTCGAAGATGGTTCACACATCGTCATATCATAACTTTTTCCGGGCATGGATACACCCAAACCACATGCATGTAAATGAAAAACCAAAGCGCTCGCAAGTGTTGCATCATAAAACCGCTAAGATTAATTGCCAAGAATTCGCTATATCGAGCAAGGTTAGAGAATCAATGATATAGAGCTTATCGGAAGCTAGATTTTTGCAATTTTTTTGAGATGCAGCTGTAATATCCAGTACAAATTCAGACTTTTAGGCCAAATTCATTTCAGCACGAAAAATTTCTATGAAACGAAACCAAAGGAAGAGGAATTAAAGCACTAAAGTAGTATCTATATAAAGTCTGAACTTTGAAAAAACACAAACAACGGTAAAAAATATGTACAAGATAGAGGGATAACTGAGCAATTGAATTACGTGTTGGCAACATAAAGCGGGAAAGCACTTTGGGTGTCATTTAGAGCAGGTTTCATTTTGTAAATATACAAAGATTCGAAAAGGTGCAGATCTCTTTTGTAAGAGGTACCGGGCAAGATTTTAAAATCATTTAGGGAGACAGGAACATTGCACTCTTCCGCGTGAGATCTAAGGAGGACAGTGGGGGGACCCAAGAGGAAGACCAGTTCTGCAACTACGCCCATCATGCTTGAAAGCTCTAGTCTTCAGAGTCCGGCAGGTAGAACCAACGTACCGCGATTCGATCACAACGTGAACAACTGTATTGGTAAACCAGAGACGAGCACAGTGAGGGTGGCAGTTTGTCTTTGAAACGAAAAAGAGAACCAATTGTAAAATTATTCACGAGGATCATTTGAACTTTGAGTTGCGGGAAAAACTCGTTAATAAGGGAATTAACATTCTGGGCTCGGGAACAGCTTTTTCAGCTTTTGTTCATGCAATTTTAAGGTTTGCGGCATTCGTACTCTCGTCCATAGAGTGTTTAATGTGTGTTCTAACTTTCAATACTTACACAAAGAGTTAGATTTTTTGCGACGATATATTGCCAAAAACGGCTTTCCTTCTTCTGTTGTTGACAGGTAAATCAATAGATTTCTGTCAAAAATTTATGATAACTCTCAATCTGTTCAATCTTGTGCACAAAAAGCTTTCTATGTTGAGTTGCCGTATTTTGGATATCAGTCATTGAAACTAAGCGAGGATGTTAAATCCCTTATTAACACCTAACCTATCCTATCCTCTCCTATCCTATCCTATCCTATCCTATCCTATCCTATCCTATCCTATCCTATCCTATCCTAACCTATCCAATCCCAACCTAACCTATCCTAATCTAATTTAAACCAAGGCCATCGTCCAGCTAGGTGGACCCGTGAAAAAATTCGGCCAACATTACCTAATAAATTTTAACATAACATATTCTAACCTAACCCATCCTAACCTAACATCCACTAACCTATCCTATCCTAACTGAAGCTATCCTGATTATTTATCAAACATATAAAAACCCGTGTGCCCGTGAAGAAATTTCTTCAACATTATCTAAACTATGCTAACATGATAAAATTTCAAACGTATCAATGCATGTAAAGGCGCTCTTTTTTGGTAACACTCAGGAATTCTGAGTGCTACCAAAAAAGATTGGATACCAAAAGAATTCGGTATCCCTGATATCGCAAACTCGAATGACAGCGTTACACGAGAACTTAGTTCTAAAAATAATGTATAGGTGAAAAACTGAAAAAAATGGTTAAATAAAAAGTAAAATAATACAAAAATACAAAACATTTAATTAAAATAAAAAGTGGAAAAAAATTAAAAATTGGAAAATTGAATAAACAAAATGTAATAAAATAAAAGATAAAAAAATAACATGAATAAAAAATAAGAATTTACCAAAAATGAATAAAAAAATAATGAAAATAGAATAAATTATAGAAAATAATCAAAAAGTAAATAAATAAACAAGAAATGCCAATACAAAACTGAAAAAAATGAAAATTGTATACATAAAAAAAGTAAGCAATTTAAAAAATTGCTTTCCCTCTTTCTCTCTCTGTCTTTCTCTCCCCACAACGTAACGCGACCCGAAGCGAAGCCAACCCGTATAATAGATACCTCAATGATATTGAAGGGTGTGACGCACAGGTAAGCGTATTAATATATAGAGATGTTGCGTGAAAAATTACTTATGAACCTATGAGGAGGTCGTCGGAACCCCTCCCAATAATACTCCAGGATGATCCGAAACAATAATGCATAAATTCCCCAGGCATTTCTGAGCCAAAAGATTTAGGTTTGAAATTATTCTATTCTGACTACGACGACACACTGGCCTTCCTTTGGTGTTATGTCGAACGCAAATCACTCATCCATCGAGAAGGGATTCTTCGGCTTTTTACTCGCACCAATGGGATGGAATCTCTTATTGTCTTGAAATAATTCTGCACTTTGGAGAATTGAATAATATATCAGTGCGTTTCGAGGAACACTTCAATATTTCTTCAGTCTTTTCATAACGTACCTCAATACTGCACGGTTCGTGTTGCAAAATTTTTAACCAAAAAAAGTTCAACTAACAAATTTGTGTTGGATGACCAGCTTATTAGCTGTACCTAAGGAGGAGTAGACAATCTTGTGGACAACATTCGGACAGTATTTGAAAGCCATAACACATCTCTTCGTTTGTGTTACAGAAGCCAATGACGATGGCATGGTTTTATGATTTTGGGTCAAGAATGATGTGGCTGCTCGTATTGAATAATCAACAGGATACATGGTGTAGATATGGTGGATAAATTTTTCTTCAATGCCACGCCCGTCAAAGCATTCAAAGTTTGCCCCTAACCCGAGTACAATTAGTCGAGTACAATCCGATTGAGAATCCATATTGTACGAAGTAATTCAGTTGACACCCCAAACGTGGCAGAGGGCTCCTGCCTGCTTGGTCATGAGCTCATCACCTATTATATACCTTGAGGAAACATAGTATACAGCACTTGTGTGTTTATCTCCTCCGTCTGGCTGCTCGAACCCCCAGCTGCCGGTCTCGCGTGGTCCAGGGTCTCGCTGATTGGCTGGCCAGCGCCAGAGACCGTAGACTCGGAACAGCCCCACGTACAACTGCACACGCTCACTTGAGGCTGTTCACAAATGAAGAGCCAATTTAAATTTATTGAACAGTGGATTCAATTTAAAATTCTAAAATACGTCTCAAGTTCATTCTTATTGAAATGATACATAATCTGATCCCTTACTGAAATTGTTTCATTCGCTATCCATACGTTAGAAACAAATAACTCTAACATCCGTGCAATACTTGAATCTTACTGCACTTTTAAAAAGTACTAAGACCCACGCGAATGAAATCGAAACTGTTAGTTGAAATGAGTTCAGTTTCTCTATCAAAGGCTTAAACAATATAACTGATGGTACCCAGCAAAAACACTCCAGTCGAATACAGCGGGGCTTGAAGGAAAATTTTGGACAGCACTTTTTACAATTCGTGGCCAAAAATTTTCAGGTATATCTAACACAACTTGACTTTGGGGCAAGCATGAGGAAAAATTCAAATTCCCTTATTATGCTGCCAAATTCAAGCGATTGAAGAAAAAATGTCTTGACTGGAACATTAGCAAAAACGACCACAAAATGATTCCTGCTCTCATCGATCTTCAATATTAAAACACCTATCTTGTAAACAGATGTGCCTTTCAAGGAAAACACTTGATGCAATTTCAAAAAAAGGAGAATATGGGAGAAGAGATCCAGATATATTTCTTGGGCCATGCAATCAAGGAAATCTGATAAAATTAGTAGAAAATAAAACAACCAAAAAAATTGTGGGAAAACTCATTTTTCCCACATTCGGGTTACTCTGTCTTGCATAGCTATTTAAGTTCCTAATAACAGAAAGTGCTGTAAATATTGGAAAATACCTAAGCCTTTTTAAACAGTGCAGTAACTACAGAATCTCCCAACTTGTGGAAGTCAATAGCATCTTTTGCCTCGAGTCGAAGATGACCTCTGTTTTTCAATTCATCACTGATTTACACAAGAAAATTATTAACATTACAATTGCATTTTGTACTTTTAGATATATTTTGGTAATACAATTCATTAAATTTAATCAATGTAATAAAATACAAATTACTTCACCCATAACACCAAAATTTGAATTTTCTATAGTTTAATTTCCGATGCCCTTTGGTGATAAGTCCTCCTAATAATTATTAATTTTGTTTTTATTTTCTGGATAATTATTGATAATATTTTTACCATATCACCGTTTGAGAATTTTGAGTAGAACTAAAAGCTTAGCAGAGAATAATTAAACCTGATAGTCTTGTGAACATAACAGTATCAACTCTACAAATTTGGATGAAAACGACTATTAAAAAGATTTTCTTCTGAATCTTATTCTTGAAATATCTGAAATCTCGTATCAGATGCACGATGTGTAATCACACTCACAACAGTGTTAGATTTCTAAAAAAATTTTGTAAGCAAAGTGCATTTTCACAGCGGTGGAAGATTATTTATCAAATAAAAGCTAAATTCAGATTATTAGTTTTCTAAGAAACTGTATCGAATTGTGAATATTCCTTCAAAATTTAAGTCTGCTGTTCTCGAGATTAGGTATTGAAGCGAAAATTTATTTGATTTTTAAAGACTCGCAAACTTACTGCGATGTACTATTACCATCATTATCCTGCCCTTTTGTAAACATATTTTCGCTTCTGTGTTGACATATTGACAGAAACGTTAATCATTGTAGAAAATTTATTCTAGAACCATGTCTCAGTAGAATGTTATTTGGTGAAGGGAAAAATGAACCATTCATGTACACACAGACAAGGGTCATACGCAGTATTTTACCATACTTGGCGTTGTAGTAGCCTATCATGGCAAATGTATCCTCTGCAGTCTCAAGAGAAGCAAGGTATTACTATGAGGCGGCAGGGCTTGCGCGCCTCATAGTAGACACCTTTGAAGTTTTTGTTGTAATACGTATGCAGCCAAACGAGTGCTGGGTGAAAGGGGCTGAGCATGTGGAGCGCGCGCCTGTGAGGAGAGAGGGTTTTTTGGGAAACCAAAATGAAAATAAGAATCGTATCACCACGCGGTTCTGATAACGAAATCCTTTTGACTTTCGAGAAAACTCGTTTCAAAATCATAACTTATTTCTACAATTTGAAATTTGAATCCATAGAGGAAATTAAGTACAATAATGCAACAGCACAATTGTTTTAATTTAAAAAAAGAAATGAGATTTTTAGTTTATGTTTATCTCACCTTGTTCGATCATCCCATTCTTGGAGGACGTGAAAGTATGATTGGCTGGACACACGGGGTCAGGAATCGTGATGCTTTCATTTTGCCTCACCAGGGTTTCTTCCCGATGCAAACTGAAAATGTACTATGTTTATGTTCATTTGAAAACAGAAAATTAGAAGTTTTTAGGTATGTAAGTTTTATCATGAATTTCCAATGTTCTATGTAATTTATCGTCACGACAAATCGAGGTATGAAATTGAAATACTGATGAAATACAGGAAGACCTTTAAAAATGAACTCTATAACGTTGCATTTTACTGAAGATTGGTTCCTAAAAACTTTGCTCTTGTTTTTCAATTTGTAGTTCAAGGAAACTGACATGTGAGGCTCTTCTGGTGCGTCTACTTATCGGCCGAAAGTATTTCAAGTCGTTTTGGACATTATTTAAATTTTTTCCGATAGTTATATCTATTAGTCAAAATCGAAAAAGGGGAGTTTGAAGTGGAAATTCATTTCTATCCTCAGTGTGATAAAGTTTAGCTCACCTTTGATACCGTATGAGAATTTTGCGGAAACCCATCCAGAAAAAATAATCTTTCATCTACAGAATGGCATCCGTATTATATGGACGGTTGCACATTTTGTCAGCCTTCGCATGAGAATTTTGGATGATAGATGCTTACACTGAAATCACTTTTCTCTAGTCTCCTGTTCGCAGCAGACACCTCTATTGCCAACTTTTCTTGTGAGCAAATTTTGATGGCATTAAGGCTTAAGAATTTTTCCATCGCTTACCATGGGAATACCAGCAGGTGAAGCCCTCAGTCTGACGTCCCCCAACGATCGGCAGGTTTGCGGAGGCAATGACGCACCTCGAGGACTTGTGGCACGCGACGTTGGCAGGATTCATCGCAGCGATCAAAATACAAATCGTGATGTCTGGAGTGGTAACTTCCATGAAGTTTTCGCTGTACACTTCGGTCATGTTGGCTTTGAAAATTGACCATTTTTGGTTTGTTGGGATTGTGGACCAAGCATGGGCACATATCAGAAGGTAGAGTACGACTGCGGTGACCTTGTGGCGGACCATTGGGACTGTCCCTAAGGGAATTTTCAACTTCTTTTCTAAAACTTGACAAAGATTCAGAAATCTGCCTCTGAATTATATTATGAGATATTTTACTTGCTCTGAAGTACCTTCAGAAGTACGGGCTTTAAATTGACAATGACAAATATTTTTTACATCAAAAACGTTACGGAAGGCTTTTATTCTATCTCTCGGTATTGTGATATTTGAAACAAGAAATAAAGTCTCTGTAAAAATGATCATTCATTTAAAGTATGAGCAAGAGCGTTCAACGTTTTTGTAAGAAGATTAATGAATGGACAAGTCAAATGTATTATTAACATAGCAGGCCATGGTTTTGTAGCAGAGGGCTGCTTGATTTAATATTTTATCCACTGATTATCCCCATTACCTTCTGCTCATGAGTAATTAAAAAATTTGCCAACAGACGAGGCTTGTTTTTAGTAAATTATTCGTAGTTACTGAAATTTCGTTGATGACAAAGTTATGCAATTGTGTGCTGTATAATCGTGACTTTGACACAATAATGCCTCGAATGCTGAATTTCACCGTCCATGTCAGTGATATTCATGCCGGAATAAATAATTGTTTTATACACTTTCAAGGCTGCGGCTAAACTATAAAATCTTTGAAAAATATCTCAATTCGGGGTAATATGGATGTTCGTATCGTTCATGGAATGGAGGTTTTTACGCTTCAATTTAAAGAATTTATTAAAGTTTTCACCATTAAGGTTTACGTATTCAGCACGAACACTCCAGGTCAAACTAAATCTTTGGTTAGTGAAAAGTTTTTGGTAGAAAATTACAAACGGAAAAAGTCGCATTAAAACTAATATCAAATGAATGGAGTCGCATTTCTCGGCAAATTAAACGTTTTTCACGTTGTCCGCTAGCTTACATGTGAACTGAATATTTTACCGAGCCCGAGCAAGAAATGTGTTTCTTGCGTCGCGTGGACCCAGACTGTCGTCGTATATGCCCCGCTCAGTGCGGTGCAGTGAATATGCAATTTTCCAAGTCATTTTCTTCCTGGTTAGCCTCGGTCGAATAATCACGCGAGAATTTTCAAATTCACAAGGTATTTTCTTATAAGACTGCAGAAAATTTAATATTGATTGAGCTGAAGATTGTAAATATCGGGATGTCGAGGTGCACGAAACACGACTTTAAGCAAAAAATCTTGTTAGCTCTGGCGTTTGTAATTTGTACTACGTCCTTCGTTTTTAATTACCATATTCACACCAAAATTTGTCTAAAACTTCGACAACAAATTAATTTCATTCGTTTACAATTTTCTAAACAACAGTGGCATCTTTTATTCATGTAAAACTGTTATTCCCAGGTAAATAATGACTTTCATCAGCTACTGCAGCATGATTGTTCAGTGGTTAAATTCATTTCAGGATCACTAACGCTGTAGTTTATGTCAACAGAAGAAAATAATTGTAGTTCTTTCATTTACGTGAGGCACCCAAGTGTGCAATTTTCTTTGGGCACGTACAGGATCTGATATGGCAATACTCTATTCCTAGTAAAGGTTGTGTATTAATCCGCGAGTCGGTACAGCCACAGGTTTGTGAGGTTTGTTGTAAATTTACGTAAGAAGATTAATCACCCGAAGTCTGACACTTCAGGTAAACACTGGCACACAATTACACAACGCGTTTATTAATCCCGATCCTTTCTCAGATGCTCATAGTTCATGGCTCACGAGATTAAATACCTATCAGTGTATTAACAATTCGCAAAGGAACAGAGTTGCAAAAACGAGTAATGTCATTGTCATAAGTTCAAGAATTCCAGCCATTCAAGTTTATTTATTTTCATAATGTTACTGGCAATGGTTTATTTTCCAATTTTATGCTGTCATGTTAGGAATCATTCGCATCTCGTACCATCAAATCACTTGCACATCTGTCATAACGCGAAATCAGGCGCACCAGAATATATTACTATTTTCTACAGCATTGAAATAAAAATCCAATATGTCCTTGAACTCAGATGCTACTTAATATTTTTCCGACACATTTTCTTACACATCATATCCTCAAATTATAAACGAACATCCTACATCTGACACCGTGCAACATTTCAACAATATTCATATTAATTTATACTCAAATACTATAGAAACACTGGGGGAAATATGGGCATTTGCTACTCGAAGCAAAAATATCGATTTTTCGGGTAAAATTTCTTTGACGCTTCGTAGTTTTTAGCTATCAAATTCGAAATTAAATGTTCCATGATACTATACGTACACTTCCACTTTTGAAAAAAAAACATTTTCATGGAGGTACAAAATAGGTCACTGCTATTGGAAACATTCAACATCCACATAATCTCTTAAAGCTTGAGAGACTTTCCATCACTGTTTTACGAGAGTAAAGGTGTGTATACAAATTAATGATGCAACTCTTTAATTCGGAATCAAACTAATTTCCATTGAGAATCACTTACAACCGGTGACCTTTCATACTTAAAGAAGAAGAAACTGGAATGACGCTAGTTCTAAATTTCAGAAGGCAATCAGAGGTATCTGGTGAATGAACTTTAAAACTAGCGTCACTCCAGTTTCTTCACTTTAAGTTTCTTTTTCACAGCTCGCCGTGTGAGCTGTGGCATCATCCTGCTACTAAAACGGTATTGTATGGGCCGTTTGCCAACATTCGTTCAAGGTCAATACCTCCTCCCGTCGCCACGTACTTGCGGTTCTAAAAACATGCGTTTCCTCTGCACCATCAAATATATTAACGTTAGTTACAAGTACTCTTAGACTAGAAAAACGATGGGTTCATGCTGAAATTGTATAAGCTTTGATGAGACACTGTGAAATATAATCCATAACTCTTCCCATTCAGGTACTATCGAAGTATATATTGTAAGACGTTCAGCACGTCTGTCTCAATCTCATCATGAAAAATACAAGAGAATATTTCTCTCAGTCCACAGAAGCGAACGATCTTCCATGCATGCATTCGCCTGCATTGACTCCAGACTCAGCTGTGAAAGTGCTGGATGTTGCATGATGAAATATCAAGAAATGTGAAAATTGACAGGAAAGACATAAGCTGTGAGTGTCAGGTAGTGAAATGAGCAAGTGTGGGTGCGGTGAAGGCTTTTGCATTGACATCTTCTCAAGCTCGCTGATCACTGTGGTCATTGGCTGTGGATATTAGGGCAATAATATCATAAGCGTTTTGAAATGCTGACTACATGGTAACCACAAAAAGTTTTGTCCAGATTTTGAGTAGCTATTGAATGAAGTTGAAATATATCCGCAATGCGTGTAACAATATCCTGATTTGTACAGCTGAAAATAGGATTTTCAGCCGTTTAAAAACGTGCACTCCGTACGTGCTTGGCCATCAGTTATATAAGCCGGACAGTAGAGGAGAAGAGTGAAAGGGTCTACAGATCTCGTTCGAGGCTGTTTGGTTTACGACTTCAAAGTGGGCTTATCAACAGCTGCATCAAGTCGCGGCATGTGTCAAGCGTTTGGGGATAGTACTGTGAATGAACATACTGCAAAAAGTTGGTTTCAAAAATTAGTGTCAAGAGATTTGTCGTTCCGTTATGTCGTTCCGTTAGACGACCACAGGTCTTGAATAACTGAGTCCAAATAGAAGTCTAACGTGTGGTGAACTTTCAAAACAGTTCAAAGTTTCCGATGCAACAGTCAGACTTCACCTGCACCGCCTAAGTATGGCTTACAGACGGAGCAAATGGACATATTGACGCTAAGCTGCTAGACATCTCAAATTTTACCGAACCTCGACAACACTTAATTCGAGTATTACGTTAAAATTGAAGGATTCCCTGTTGTAAAATCATTCTATTAGGCTTTTGAGTTAAGGATATTTTTTTATTTTTCACCTCTAATTCATTAATTGTTTCACTAGACGTATGATACAGATTGTCTATTTGTATTTATTTTCCTCTTTTCTGAATCTTAAGTAATTAACCAATGTCTATGGTTTTAATTATATAAATATGATCGGAAAATAAATTATTTCAATTGAAAATCTTTAACATCCTCTCTGAATCCGTGAGCAAAATCTTTCAGACGGGGTATAAATAAATGGGCATAGCTAACTCTAAGTTTTTAATTTAACCGTGTTTTCCACTCAGGTTGAGGTTTATATGAGTTTTGCAACTCGAAGCTGGACTGCTGGTGCCCGGTAGAAATTAGCGCGACCCACTTCACCCGTGTGAAACGCGGAGACAGCGGCACATGGGAGCACCCCCGTCTGGGCCTGCTCCTCTCATGACTGCAACATGCAATGGTAAAATTACTAGAGCATGCTGCAGAGCACTATAAGAAGTTACGACACTCTTCAAGAAATGATCGCTAAGAGGTTCTTAAATACACTTTCCACAGGACATTATAAAACAGATAGAGAAGTATAAATCTTGAAAGTATAAATAAATTTGCTCTTAGTTTTAGGTATAAGTCACGAGTTTAATTTTTAAATAAATTGAAGCGAATAGCCCCGACTTCATGACTGAAATTTTACTTTGCCCCAATCACCATAACCATGCAGTGCCTTTCGTTAAAGACGACGTACCTAAGACAAAGCTGGACAGGAGAGCTGTGCTGTGGTGCGGTGTGCTGTCATCTGCTCCAGGCTCTGTGGAGTGGCGGAGACGGGACGGGGGCCCCGGTCGGAGCTACTTTACTCCATCACGATGGCGAGGCTACTCTACCAATCAAAGTAAATGATTAAAAGTGATAAGAGCTCCGAATCCCTCCTCTCGCTAGACAATGGTCTAGCACAGGAACAAATATAAAAAGATTCGGGAGTGACTAGCCTGGGCATTGCCCTTCACGGTCGTTACAGCTTCTGAGTAACGCGCCCACCGGTGCTTGAAGCAGGCACAAATTTGTGTCTTGTTCTTCAAGTTTGACGAAAGGTGGGGCGATTCAAGGTTCGTAACCCGTTGCGAAAGGCACACTAGTAATCATAGTAGTTAAATAACTAACTAGTTAATTAAGAGAAAATTTGCTGAAAGTTTAAAGATTTGGCAGGGATGAATAGAAACTTTCTGCAAAATTTCTGAACAAAACATATTTGAAATACACTTAAGATATTGGGAAAAGTTCCTGCTGAAGTATATGTATGACTGTACACATAGTGCAATCGAAGTTCACAAATTAACTTAAAAACATTCGAATGAATTTTAAAACCAGTTTAAGTAACATATTACCTGCTTTAGAGAAGAGGGACTAGATCCAATCTGAATAATTTATTGTATTACTTTCCTGGAAGCCCAGCCAAAAGTATCCATGGAAACCTTGATAGAAATTAGTTGAAAATTAGATTCCGACTAATGTTATTGGTATATTTATGAGTGTCGGAACAAGATATCTGTGATGATATTGTGTTTTTTCAACTCGATATTCGTAGGAAGCTTTTGTAACAAAATGCATTCTGTTTTCGTTATCAATTTTTCACGATATTAGGTGTATATCGACAAAGAATAAGCAAATTTCGCTGCTGACCATTTGTATTTTATTCGTTGATTGATGGAGATTCTGCACTCAGAGCTTATATTTTTAACGACATTCTCCACTGTTAATCATACATGGTGCCCGATTCACTCCCTTCCGTTAGCGTCGATCAGAATTGAATCGATGGAAAGTTCATTACTCTGTCGGATGCCATGGTAAACATTCGAACATTGAGCAGATGCAACATCGATATTTGCGGACACCACCTAGTCCGGTACAGATCGATTATATCAGTAATTTTTGATTTGGCATTACCTTCATGGATAACCCTTCAGGAAGCCCTTGTTCCACTCGTTATGAGTACCTCCTAGGCGTACGTGAATTCAGCCAATATTCTTAACAGCATATCGCCCTATCAAAGTCCTGTACACATCCGTAGAAAATTTTAAATTGGGAGTTTCGCGCTTGTGATGTCACTTCCTTTGTTCTCTTCTGCTGCTATTATTGATAAAAATTCATGTTGTCGTCATTTTGCTTAGGCATTAGGAGCAGCTTTTGTGATATCGGAATCAACTAAACCACTCCGTCTATCTGTCCGTAAAGAATCAAGCTGCAAGAGCTGAAGAAAGTCTATTCCACCAATAATTAATGAGAGGACAAATCGTTTTGTGTACAAGTAAGAAATGTAACAATTGTTTGGTATGTAACTGGCAATAAAACTGAGTTTTTCACCTGCACCACAATTTAAACGCTCATGCGATGTCATGAATCGAGGACGAGGGGCGGATCATGAATCGTGTACTCCAGAGCTGACGAGTTTTTAGTGTGCAGAAGTCTATTTCATACAACGCGACTCTCACGATATTTACAATCTTTAACTTATAGAATATTCAATTTTCAAATGTTCCAAAAGTAAAGAACCCAATGAATGTGAAATTCTTCAGGAGATGACTGATATTTACCCGCAAGAAACTGACCCTTAAATTGCATACTCTCTGCGCCCGCACCAGAAGCGTCTTGGACAACGACAGTCTGGCTCTACGCGACAGAAGAAACGCACTTCTTGCTCAAACTTGTCATAATATTCAGTCCACCAATGCGTCGCTGGACACTGCAAAAAATGGCTAATTTGCATAGAAAATTGGTTCGACCTCCTTGAAATTAGTCTGATGCTAGTTTCTTACGTGTTTCTAGTTATTTTCCACCCACAATTTTTTGCTCATAAATGATTCAGTTAGAATAGGTCTGCGCATGTTGGAAACGAAAATCCAAAGCATAAAAACCCTAACTAGCTTCGTTCCACGTGGTATGGAAAACTTAGATTCGAATATGCTAATAATATTCCAATCATTCCAATTCAAGATAACATTTTTCAATGACTTAATTGTTACAGAAAGCCTTGAAAGTGTGAAAATAATTATCCACTTTCCTTGGAATGTTATAGACACTGACGGTGTCACTCAGCGGTCAAGGCAGTAATTGTGACGAAGTCACGATAATGCAGCGCACGATTGTATAACTGTGGCGTTAGCAACATTTTAGTAACTCTTCATAATTTTTTAAAGTGAAGCTCGTCTGTTGGAAAATTTATAAGAAAGAAATCACCAGAGTAACGAAATGCGAATGATCATATGTTGAAATATCAATAAAAAAATGACTCAAAACTACAATTTACCATGCTAATGGTACAATTGGTTAGTTTTTCATTAATCTCCAATCGCAATCTTTGAATGCGCCGGCAAATAACAAAATGTAATTATAATTTTATCTCAGAAATTCAATTGCTTGTAACAAAGATCGCGATACTGAAGGTAAAAAACCGTAACGCTTTCGATTTCAAAAAGTTTTCAATGGTAAATCTCAAGTGCGAACTCTTGAAGTTAGACTTCATTTTAAGAAAGTTTATAAAATGAAAAATATTTGATTCATAATCTTTGGCAAACTTGTGATGCACCAGTAAAAGATTAAAATCACGCCAAAGATTTCGTGACTTTCAGACAGCAGTCTCAGTTAGCTGAAAAATAATACGTACCATCAGTTGAAAATCACCTAATTAGGATAACATGTATGCTTCCACATATTTTCACAATTCAAGAAATTAAATATCCAAACGTTACGTTACACCTACACCTATCAGGACAGCAGGTTTTTATCTCGGACCACTTCGAGGACAACTCAAAGATCGTCACAACTGACATGGCAGGTTTGAAGTGTAGAGTACGGCCCATAGCAATAGATATGCGTTGAAAGTGCAGTATCGGGCGGACAACAAAGTACTCTAATAGAAATCAATATTTGAAAAATTTCGTTTAAATTTAATTCTAAAAACCTTATTCCACTCATTTCATTTCACTCATAATATATGTATGTAGTAATCAATCAAGATTAAATCTGTATCTACCTTGAAACTTGATGGGCACATTTCAATAGGCACCATATAAAAGAGGAAAATAAAGAAAATTGTGGAATGAGAAGACCTACTACTCTATAATGTTGATAACGGTGATGAATAAAGAAGATAAACTTCTCATGATATCGGTAAGTTTGTTATTTAAAAAGTACCCAAAACTAATTGTTAAATGTTTAAGAACGGCAGATCAGGAGTAGAAGGAGTTTCAAACAACCGGGTACGGAACCTCACTAGACTCAAATCTCTTGATAATTTTAAAGGAGTAAACCATGCAATAGGTTCGTGAATTACAGTATAAAGAAAGCTACAGAGTGATCCCTTAAACAAAAAATAAGGAATTTCGATGTTTCACCTTTTAGTTTAAATGATCTGATGATCCGCATCAGCCACTGTACGACCCAAGCACGTTAATTTCCTGCAGCTAGGTAAGTACTACACAATTTCCAACAATGACTGTAAACAATGCAAGAAAACATCGTGTAATTGATAAATGCATCGACGAATTCACAAATACTTTTGTCGCCTGCCAGAAATGAAGGTTAAATTTCAAATAGGGACAGTCCCAATGGTCCACCACAAGGTCACCGCAGCCGTCCTCTATCTCCTGATATGTGCCCAAGCGTGGTCCAGTATCCCACCAAACCAAAAATGGTCAATTTTCAAAGCCAACATGACCGAAGTGTACAGCAAAAACTTCACAGAAGTTACCACTCCAGACATCACGATTTGTATTTTGATCGCTGCGAGGAATCCTGCCAACGTCGCGTGCCACAAGTCCTCGAGGTGCGTTGTTGCCTCCGCAAACCTGCCGATCGTCGGGGGACGTCAGACTGAGGGCTTCACCTGCTGGTATTCCCATGGTGAGTGATGGAAAATATCTTAATCCATAATTAAGAATTTTTCTTCTTCGTCTTAATTTCTTGATCCTTCGCTCACAAAGAAAATTTGTTATAAAGGTGTCTGCTGCAAGCAGGAAAATCGAGAAAAAGACAGAGATAACACCTATGTATTATCCAAAATTCTTAGGCAACGGCCAATTAAACGTGTAATTGTCTATTTAATACGGAAGCCTCTCTTTTAATGAACGTTTATTTTTTCCTGATGGATTTCCCAAAAAAGTCATATGATTTCAGAAGTGAGCTGAAGATTACTGCTCTGAAAATTGAAAAGAATTCCCAATTCAATTTCCAATTTTTTGAATTTTAACTGATAGTTATTTCTATTAGAATATTTAAATAAAGTCCAAACGACTTTAAATACTTTCGGCCAGTAAGAAGACGCAGCAAAAGTCTTGCATCATAGTTTTCTTAAACAAATTGAACAACATAAGCAAAATTTTTAGGAACCCAGTGTTCAAAATAATCCAACGTTATTAAGCTAATTGTAAAGGTCTTCCCGTATTTCATTAGTATTTCAATTTCATACCTAAATTTATCGTGTCGGTAAATCGCATAGAACATTCATCATGAAACCTGCAATTTTACAAGCTTCCAATGGCCTATTTTCAATCAAACAAACATTGTACATTTTCAGTTTGCATCTTCGAAGACGCGCTGGTGAGGCAAAATGAAAGCGTCACGATCCCTGACTCTGTGTGCCCAGAAAATCATACTTTCACGTGCTCCATGAACGGGATGATCGAACAAGGTGTGATAAACGTAAATTAAAAATCTCATTTCATTTTTGAAGTGGAAAAATGATGCTATTGCAGTATTATGTTCTTTTTTCTCTGTGGATTCGAATTTCAAATTGTTGTAATAAGTTATGATTTCGAAAAGAGTTATCTCGAAGGTCAAAAGGATTTCGTTATAAGGACCGAGTTGTGATACAATTCTTATAATCATTTTGCTTTCCCGAAACGCACTCCCTCCTCACAGAAGAGCCTCCTCGCCGCACTACTTGCTCAGCCCCTTTCACTCAGCACTCGTTTGGTTGTATGTACGACGACATCAACTTCCAAGGCCCCCACTGTGAGGCGCGCAAGCACTGCCGAGATCTGGGAGCGGACCTTGCTTCTCCTGAGACTGCTGAGGACACAGCTGAAATGATTAGGGTCTTCAACGACAAATATGGTAAAATACTGCAAGTTGTAAGAGTCGCTTGTCAGTATTCGCACGACAATTAAGTTTTCCCTCCCCTAACAACATTATGCTTCCACAAGTTTCTTGGAAATGATTTATTTGAAAATGATTACCCTTTCTTTCGATTTGTACTCAAAAGCAACATATGTTTACAGAAGGAATGGGGTAAGATAATAATAGTGCATCACAATAAGTTTGAGAGTCTAAAAATCGAATAGACGTTTGTTTCACTTCCTAACCTCATGAACAGCGGGCTTATATCTTAAAGGAACATTTATAATTCAAAAGTTTCGCAGAAAACTAATGACCAGAGTTTTTTCTATTGCATAAATAATCTTTCACCGCTGCGAAAGCAAACTTTCCTAAGTGAAATTTATTTAAACTCAAATACTGTTGTAAGCGAGAATTGCACAACGTGCCTGTGATACGAGATGTCAGATATTTCATGAATAATATTGCGACGAGAAGTTAGTTCAGAATTGTTTGCATCGTCGTTTGTGGAGTTGATGCCGTTATGTTCGCAAGACTATCAGATTGAATTCTTCCGCACATTTTGTTCGACACATAACTCTTAAACGACACTATTACAAAAAAAATTATGCGAAAAATATTTACAAAATGACTAATTTGTTGGAATACGTATCAACTATAATATTGAAAAATAAACTAGAAAATTCAAGTTCTGGCTTTATGTAGGACGTAATGGGTATTGTTACTAATCATTGGTTAAATTTGTGAATGGTATTGAAGGAAACAAATGAAAATGCAAAGTGCAATTATCATATACATAATTTTATTGAACGTATCAGTGATGCAATGAAGACCACAAAAAGAGCAGCTTCGACTCAATTCAAAAGGCTATATTGACTTCCACCAGTTGGGAGATTCTGTAATTGCTGCACTGTACCAAATGGCTTAGCTATTTTCCCCATTTACGATGCTATCACCCATTAAGAACTTGAAAATAGCCATGCAAGACAGAGATAACCTGAGTGTGAGAAAAATCAGTTTGCCAGTTGTATTTTGCACGTTTTATTTTCTACTAATTTATTGCATTTCCTTGCTTGCATAGCGAAGACCAGAATATGTAACAATTTCACCATGACCTTTTTGTGCCATTGCATTTAGCGCTATATTGATTATAACATCTATTTACAAGGTAAGTGTTAAGATATTGTGAATCGGTGAGAGCAAGAATTACTGCATGTTCATTTTTGCTAATGTTCTAGGCCAGAAATTTTTCCTTGATTCACTTACGCTCGTCAGAATTTAGCATCATCATTAGAAAATTTTAACTGTCCCTTATGCGTACCTCAAAGCCACGTTGAATAAGTTATACCTGAAAATTTTCGCATAATATTCATTCAAGCCCTGCAGCATTCGACTCTTGTGTTTTTGCTGGCCAATGTCAGTTTTATGAGATTTTGTCGTGACAACTGAACTCTTTTTAATAAATTATTTCGAGTTCATCCACGTGGGTAATAGTATTTTTTATACGCGCTCTTAGCTCCAGGAATTGCAAGGATGTTAGAATTATTCGCATCTCATCTATCTGTGGTGGATAAGAAATATCAGTAAGAGATCAGATTTTGGATCATTTTCATAATAATGAACTTAAAACGTATATTATGATTAAAATTTTCTCTCCATTTGTGCACACCTTAGCTGAGCGCCGGAAATTCCACGTGGGCTGTTTCTAGTCGACGGCGTCTGGCGCTGGCCGGCCAATCAGCGAGCGCCAGCACCACGCGGGACCGGCAACTGGGGGGAGAATCAGCCAGACGGAGACGAATACATGTGTGCTGTATACTACACTTCCTCAAAGTATAAAGTAGCTAATGAGCCCCTGACCTTCACGGCAGGAGCACTCTGCCACGTTTGGGGTGTCAACTGAATTACTTCGTACAATATGGATCCTCATTCAAAGCGTACTCGACAAATGAACTATTAGGGGTAAACTTTGAAAGTTCTGACGTGCGCAGTAATAAAAAAATATTTCTCAAGCGGTTCTACACAATGTAGCGTGTGGATTGTTCAGTACGAGTAGCCACATCAGACTTGACCCAAAATGTTCAAACCGTGTCATCGTTATTGGCTTCTGTAACGCAAAGAAAGAGTTGAGTTACGGCCTTCAAATACTGTCCGTGTGTTGGCCACAAGATTGTCTCGCCTCCCATGAGTGATCAACAGTACAACTAACAAAAATTTTGCAACTTCTGAAAATTTTCCGAAACGATCCATGCGTTTTAGAAAAGCTCTCGAAAAACACGGAAAAAATATTAATAGTTTTTTAAAAAAGCACACTGGTATATCATTTAGTTTTCCAAAAAGTAGAACTATTTCACAACCATTTATTACAATCAACCATATTCGTGCAAGTGAAATGCCGTTTTAACTTCAGGTTAAGTGAGACAAGTTCAATGTAATGCGAGAGAAACGCTCCTTTTGCAGTGTTTGCCTTACTCAAAAACGAATAATTTCGAACCTAAGTTACTTCGGAAATACCTGGAGAATTTGTTCAATGACGCTTCGGATATTCACTAAATATTATTTGAAGGGATTTTGACGACCACATTTCTTTAGAGTTTTTTCACCAAAGTATTAGATAAATGTGTGTATCTGTTTCGAACTCCACATTTTTTATCATTGAATTACGATGTATTTATGACACTACTATTAGAAACGTCAGTATGTACACATAATAGGTTGGGGAGATTGGGTTCAAAATAGTGTTGTAGAGAAACGCTTTTGTGATAGAAGTTGCTGCATTCATAAATTGTAGATTTTTTCAGGTTTGAAAGTTTGAACATTTACATTGTTGCAGGATTGTTTCACGCAAATCAGAGTTCAATTCTAGGAAATGACGCCAGAAGCAAAGATTTTTGTTGCAACGATTGGAAATGAATGTACTCTAAAAGTGTGAATTTCTACTGGAAATTACAGTCGCATGTCAAACAGATTGCAGAAATCTAAGTTCAGCTGAGCTCAATCTCATTGTTTCTTTCATTTAGCTCCTTTTGGCGACTTCTTGGCGATTGATCATAGCGGTTTTATGATGCATCACTTGTGAGCACTTTGGCTTATTATTCCACAGATGTGGTTTTGAAATTAATGTTCTCCGTATGGTACATACACCGACTCAGAAAGAGAACTTCATGCAGTAATGCAATCGGCAACGACGTGAAACTAATTTTTAACCATTAAGAATCAATAAGTTCTTGTCAAGACTGTGAGAAACAAATCACCTAATTTTGTTACTACTTGAATTCCATAGAAAATTTTCACGTCTGAAAGCGAGCAAATTGCCACTCGGATGTCTACGAAATTTAAATCATCCAAAAAAGCCCTGGGGAAATATTGTTGAAATTTAGTTAGACTATGCACACCTTAGTAAACTCTGGCACTCACCGAGTAGCTTTCGGTGCAAGACTAGGTTAAAGAAGATTTAGGTGCACAATGAAAGTAAGCCCATATGCATAAATAGAATTTAGCGGAACGTTAGAGCAACAGCGCATTTACAAATATGGTGAACATCGGAAACGTTGACAATTTTGTGAACAAGGTAAATGTTGTGAACGTACTGAATGCGTTAAACGTGGCGATAGTGATGATCCAAGTGAAAGGGATAAACGTGGCAAATTTGGTTAAACTGTGATCATGATAAATTGGATGAGCTTGGGTAATTCGGTGAACTTGGTAAATATTAAGAACTAGGTAATGGTAACAAACGTGGTGAACGCAATAACATGGTAAAAACAGATGAACGCTGTGAACCTTCAGCATCAACTGGAAGAAGTGCTGTATAATTTTCTGATGTGGCATCAACCTTTGTGAATATTTTAGCATTCCCATGTAGGCATGCAGCTTATAAAACCTTAAGCTTTCGATATACTGTTATAAGCCTAGCAAAACTTTTTAGCATTTTAGCAAAGTAGTTTAAGCCTTGTGTGATTGGGTGGGAGATAGATTTTGGAGCATTTGAAACTTTTAGTTAATGCTGTTCCTATCTTTATTTTCGTCACCAGACCGAACTTGATAAAAATGAAGATGCTCATTATTTTCATGTTTTATAAATAATCTTATATCAAAAGCTGATGAATTTTGAGATAAGTTTTTCCCATCTAACACGAATTTCATGTGTGACATACCCGTATATTTATTAAACAGTGAACTTTGCCGTGAAAATGTGTGCACTATTCGTAAGCCTCAACAATATGTATTGGAACATTGGACTTTGGTGTTTCATTTTGCCTAAATTCCCCACATATATGCACGTTTACATGTCAAATTCTTACCCGTACGGCAAAATTGATTGTTCAAGTCATTACCTGTACGGCAACATTGATTATTCAAGTCCCTACCAGTAAGACAAAATTGTGCGAATGAACACACGTTTGGAGGTTCACTCATAGAAAACATAGAATGGTTGTTGATGACAACACATTAGTGTTCGTGTTGTACGTGGCCTTAGAGACTGACATATTAATCTTTGCAGCACATACGTATGTACATTCATACATATACCAGGCTTCACCTCCCTACGGGAGGGTAGCCGACAGCAAGCCACAATCAATCACCTTAAGGAAGCGAACGGTTTTCTGGGCCCAAAACTGGAAATGAGATAATTGCAACTTATTTCAGTCCGGAAGTAGGCCCATTTCTTTTTAGTTCTTGAATATTTCACGGGGAAAAACTGTTCGGTTCTCTCTGCAGTTTGCAGCAAGTATTAGTGACTCATTAGTGGAAGTGACGTATTACAACTATGAAAGACTTATCTGAAGTGTTTTAGACTTATCAGTAGCGCATTAGTTTGTAAGTTCTGATGATGAAACAATGTGTACTCTGCTCTATGGTGCTTGGTAACTTTGACCGACATTTTCTCAAAATATGGGTCATAGACTTTGACAGCCAATTTCTCCTACAGTTTTGAAGCTATTGAGAAGATTTTTTTTGCATCGTGGAGAGCAAAATAAATCCTATAAATGCTAGGAATTTTTTTTTAAAAGTGTATTAGAAATTTTTTCATTGTCCATAGAAATAGAAATATTGTGTTTTTAATATTCAAATAGTTATAGCTTTATTATTTTAATTATAAATCGAACAAAAAAATTGTCTCTATGTAAAATATTGGCTGAGAAATTGAAATTTTAAGAAATTTTCCATGGAGGGGAGGGGGGAGGAGGGTATGAGTAATTTCAAATTTTTAGGGCTACTACTGTCTATTTGAATGTTATAAACATGCTTTGAATACCCGAAAGCTCATTTCCCTCCTGAAATATTTTTTATTCATTTTTCAAAGAATTCATAGGAAAAATCGTTCGCTTCCCTTTAGTCACTAGGAGTCATGTCGATATATTGAACGCCACAGGTTCTATAATGTGTGTGGACCAGTAAGTGGAATGCTAAAGAAATTACCTAAATAATGACATCATGAAAAAGCGTTCACTCTATTCATCACGATCGCTCAACACGTTCATCCTTTTCGGTACGGTAATTACATTCAACCAACTTAGCACGTTTAGTGCATTTTTAACGTTCACCCGATGAATTTTAAACAATTAAAATGATTTAACCCTTCACTGCATAGTGTGTCGAATATGACACAAACTGAATTTTGCTGTTTGTAGGAATAATTGATTAAAACAAGTGCATCTCTGCGGTTTGTACCGTTAATGAGACATAGAGTATGTCTCATTAGCGGTACAAACCGCAGAAATGCACTTGTTTTAATCAGTTATTCCTACACACAGCAAAATTCAGTTTGTGTCATATTCGACACACTATGCAGTGAAGGGTTAAGCTATTCGAACCATTTGCTTACCACAAGCAATACGACAGTAGATTTTTTCTAAAGTCCAGTACAATAGGCACATTTGAGTACGGCTACATGTGGGCCTGAATAAGTTCTGTGACTCTTGGGCATCCTATAACCTACACTATTTCAAGTGTTCAGTCATATTTATTTTAATTCACTTAAACTAGGTCGCACACTAGACTGGTGAATGAGTTGGACCGCTCAAGATTCAACGCCAAATTTTACAGAAATAGTTTAGATGGGCTAGAAAAGTAATTCTAGAAAGGATTAGGATCACAATTAGGTTTATCATGACAACTAGGTACACAATAAGGTTTATCAGTTATTTATCATGACTAATTACCCTATCAAGAAAAGTTACTCAGCCCAAAAGGTTCGGCTATATTACCTCAAATAATTAACTGCCGATGTAAATGGAATTTAAGATTCGTTTTGGAATCTTTGAATTAACTATTTTCGTGGCACTCAGCAGAGATCGAATTACAAGTCTAATTGCTAATGAAGATGATACTGTGTTGTGTCCGAGCCTTTGAATTAAATAGAAGTGTGAAGTTACTGCTATTTCGGCTTAAATGATCATGAAATTCAGTTTGTGCAGTTAATAGCTGTTCGAGGTCTCTGCCACCGTCATTAGTCAGTGTTAGACGCATGAATTAGAAATGGCGAGCTTCTAGAGATCCAAAAGCTGAAATATTTTTTAATTTTTGAATGAATCATTCGTGTGATCATTAGATTTTACTGTAATATCCTTACTTCTCAAATGTTTTTTTCTGTGCAGCCCATGAAACAAATTGGTTTTATTTTTATCAGTTCCGTGCCATGCCTCAATATCAAATTGTCAATATTGTGAAATGAGCATTCGATAAGTATATTCACCCTAAGCACCCTACACATCCAGTGCGGGGCAAAATAATACAGTATGTTGATGGAATCGCCAGATTCTACATTTCTAAACAACTTACAATTACGGGAATTGAAATATGTACGTATAAACAAAAATTTGAATGGCTAGAAATATCGGAAAATATTGGATGAGCAACCCTACCTTCAGCTAGTTTGTTGAAATTGAAACGTGGATGAACCTTCCACAAGACAACGATCCTGAACATACTGCAAACGAAACCAAGGAATGGTTAAGGATGAAGAAGATAAACATATTATAATGGCCAAGTCATTCCCCGAACATGAATCCTATCGAAAACTTGCGGAAGGAATTGAAATTGAAGATTCAAAAGAGAGGTCCCAATAATATCACTCAACTCAAAAAAATTTGCATTGAAGAATGGAATAAGATTACACCCGAAACTTGCTAAAGGCCGGTAGTGAACTACTCTGAACGTCTAAAGCCATAATTTATAATAACTGCTATGCAACGAAGTAATCATGCGATGTTGAGTTTGAAATATGTTGTAAACTTTTGTTCAAGTATTTAAAATAAATATCCATATATATGTTCTTTGCTAAATATTTGTAGGTTTCAAAAATATTCAGCAGAGAATATATATAGGGACATTTATTTTAAATACGTGTAATATTTATTTTAAATACTTGAAATATTTATTTTAAATAAGTGTTGTTTGAAGGTGATACAGCGCTTGTGGCTGATTCAGAGGAAAAACTGCATAGACTGGTTGCACAGTTTGTCACAGTGTGCGAAAGGCGTAAATTGAGGGTAAATGTACTCGTAGATAAAAGGTGATGAGATGTTCAAAAGGTGGATTGTTTGGAACTTTAAATGTGAGGATAAATGATGAAGTGTTAAAGGAGGTAGAGCATTTTGGGTACCTCGGGTCGGACGTGGCTGCGAAGGATAGTATGGAAGTAGAACTAAGGCATCGAGTGGGAAGTAGAACTAAGACTGCAAGACATTGGGTAGAAAGAGGAATGTTTTTGAATGCAGGAGTTTGAGTATGAGTGCTAAGAGGGGACTGTTTGAAAGATTAATCGTGTCATGTTTGCTGTATGGAGCAGAGTCTTGGGGTTTGAGAGCAGCTGAGAGGAGGCAGATGGATGTGTTTGAGATGAAATGTATGAGGAGCATGTATGGAGTAACGAGAAGAGATAGGATCAGGAATGAGTTGGTTAGGGGGGCAGACAGGTGTTGTCAAAAAGATGAGCAGGCGGGTGGATGAAAGAGTGCTTGGATGGTTTGGGCATGTTGAAAGAATGAATGTCGAGCGGCTAGTAAAAAAGATTTATACGTCGGAATTGAGTGGTATTAGAGCGCGAGGTAGGCCACGAATGAGTTGGATGGACGGGGTGAAACGTGCTTTGTATGAGAGGGGTCTGACTGTGGATGTGGCGAGAGGGATGACTGCGGGCAGAAGTGAGTGGAAGTGCATGAAGAGGTAATTGCATTTTTTTTGACGCGGTCACCGGAAGTCTTCCCGCGTATGATGGGGTTGACCTGTCCTGTGCGGGGGAGGGGCTGCACTCAATGAAGCGGTCGGAGTAAACCAGTTATGGCTGTTGGGCCTGACTGTGGAAGATGGGTGTGCTGGGCTGCTACTGATCCGAGCAGTTCTGGTGCTGCCAGTGCTGCCTAGTGACTAAAGGGAAGCGAACGATTTTTCCTATGAATTCTTTGAAAAATGAATAAAAAATATTTCCGGAGGGAAATGGCTTTCGGGTATTCACAGCATGTTTATAACATTTAAATAGACAGTTGTAGCCCTAAAAATTTGAAATTACTCATACCCCCCCTCCCCCCTCCCTTCCATGGAAATTTATTTGAAATTTCAATTTCTCAGTCAATATTGTACATAGAGACAAATTTTTTTTGTTCGATTTATAAACTAAAATATTAAAACTGTAACTATTTGAATATTAAAAACAAAATTTTTCTATTTCTATGGACAATGAAAAAATTTCTACTGTACTTTTCGAAAAAAATTTTCCTAGCATTTATAGTACTCATTTTGCTCTCCACGATGCAAAAAAAAAATTCTCAATAGCTTCAAAACTGTAGGAGAAATTGGCCGTCAAAGTCCATGACCCATATTTTGAGAGAATGTTGGTCAAAGTTACCAAGCACCATAGTGCAGAGCACACATTGTTTCCTTTATATGATTTCATGTTTTTTTGATCAGAACTTACAAACTAATCTACTACTAATAAATCTAAACCATTTCAGATATGTCTTTCATAGCCGTAATAAGTCACTACCACTAATGAGTCACTAATACTTGCTGCAAACTGCAGAGGGACCCGTAAAGTTTTGAGAATTTACACCACCCCCCCTTCTCCCTCCCCTTTCACCTCCCCCCCCCACTCACCCAGAGGCAAATTTCTTAAAATTTAAATTTCTCAGCCAATATTGTACATAGAGACGATTCGTGAACATATCTACAAATTTACGGGACATTTTTTTTAAATCGCTTCAGAATTTTTTTTACAAAATTTAAAATTTTTGAAACCCAATTTAATTTTTCTTTTCAATAAAAAAAATATAATGACCTTATCAAAAAACTGCTTCGGGTATTTATAGTACCCACCTTTGTCCTTACAATGCAAAAAAAGACTTCCTCCATAGGTGAAAAACTGCAGCTGGAATTGCTCCTCAAAGTCGAAAAAGCATTTTCGGCCAGAGCGAACAGCTGCATTAGATATTCTAGGCATTTCTCAGGACGGACAAGCACACAACCACTCACTAAGAAGGTCAAGAGACCACAAAACCTTTTTAATGAATGGACAGTTGTCTAAAACCAAAGAAAAAACTTTTGGACCCACCAACCACAGCTAAGCAGAGGCGCAGCTGGTCTCTCTGAGCGCGCAACTGCGTGGGAAGAGACCAACTGCGTGGGGGCGAGGGGCAATTCGGGGGTTTATTATGGGGGTTTGGGTTACCGAAACAGGACAAATGACGTTTCTACGCGATAGAGGGAGGGCTTAGGAGCATTTTCAAGCAATTATCTCATTTTCAATTTTGGGCCCAAAAAAACGTTCGCTTCCTTATAGGTGATTGATTGTGGCTTGCTGTCGGCTACCCTCCCGTAGGGAGGCGAAGCCCGGTATATGTATGAATGTACATACGTATGTGCTGCAATGATCAATATGTCAGTCTCTAAGGCCACGTACAACACGAACACTAAAGTGTTGCTATCAACAACCTGAGTGAACCTCCAAACGTGTGTTCATTCGCACAATTTTGTCTTACTGGTTGGGACTTGAATAATCAATGTTGCCGTACTGGTAATGACTTGAACAATAAATTTTGCTGTACGGGTAAGGATTTGACATGTAAACGTGCATATATGTAGGGAATTTAGGCAAAATGAAACACCAAAGTCCAATGTTCCAATACATATTGTTGAGGCTTACGAATAGTGCACACATTTTCACGGACAAGTTCAATGTTTAATAAATATACGGGTATGTCACACATGAAATTCGTGTTAGATGGGAAAAACATATCTCAAAATTCATCAGCTTTTGATATAAGATTATTTATAAAACATGAAAATTATGAGCATCTTCATTTTTATTAAGTTCGGTCTGGTGACGAAAATAAAGATAGGAACAGCATTAACTCAAAGTTTCAAATGCTCCAAAACCTATCTCCCACCCAATCACACAAGGCTTAAACTACTTTGCTAAAATGCTAAAGAGTTTTGCTAGGCTTATAATAGTATATCGAAAGCTTAAGGTTTTATAAGCTGCATGCCTACATGGGAATGCTAAAATATTCACAAAGGTTGATGCCACATCAGAAAATTATACAGCACTTCTTCCAGTTGATGCTGAAGGTTCACAGCGTTCATCTGTTTTTACCATGTTATTGCGTTCACCACGTTTGTTACCATTACATAGTTCTTAATATTTACCAAGTTCACCGAATTAACCAAGCTCATCCAATTTATCATGATCACAGTTTAACCGAATTTGTCCCGTTTATCCCTTTCACTCGGATCATCACTATCGCCACGTTTAACGCATTCAGTACGTTCACAACATTTGCCTCGTTCACCAAATTGTCAACGTTTCCGATGTTCACCATATTTGTAAATGCGCTGTTGCTTTAACGTTCCGCTAAAATCTATTTATGCATATGGGCTTACTTTCATTGTGCACCTAAATCTTCTTTAACCTAGTCTTGCACCGAAAGCTACTCGGTGAGTGCCAGAGTTTACTAAGGTGTGCATAGTCTAACTAAATTTCAACACTATCTTCCCAGGGCTTTTTTGGATGATTAAAATTTCGTAGACATCCGTGAGTGGCAATTTGCTCGCTTTCAGAAATGAAAATTCTCTATGGACTTCAAGTAGTATCAAAATTAGGTGATTTGTTTCTCAAAGTCTAGGCAAGAACTTTTTGATTCTTAACGGTTAAAAATTAGTCTCACGTCTTCGCTGATTGCATTACTGCATGAAGTTCTCTTTCTGAGTCGGTGTATGTACCATACGGAGAACATTAATTTCAAAACCACATCTGTGGAATAATAAGCCAAAGTGCTCACAAGTGATGCATCATAAAACCGCTATGATCAATCGCCAAGAAGTCGCCAAAAGGAGCTAAATGAAAGAAACAATGAGATTGAGCTCAGCTGAACTTAGATTTCTGCAATCTGTTTGTCATGCGACTGTAATTTCCAGTAGAAATTCAAACTTTTAGAGTACATTCATTTCCAATCGTTGCAACAAAAATCTTTGCTTCTGGCGTGATTTCCTAGAATTGAACTCCGATTTGCGTGAAACAATCCTGCAACAATGTAAATGTTCAAACTTTCACACCTGAAAAAATCTACAATTTATGAATGCAGCAACTTCTATCACAAAAGCGTTTCTCTACAACACAATTTTGAACCCTATCTCCCCTTTGAACCCTGTACATACTGACGTTTCTAATAGTAGTGTCATAAATACATCGTAATTCAATGATAAAAAATGTGGAGTTCGAAACAGATACACACATTTATCTAATACTTTGGTGAAAAAACTCTAAAGAAATGTGGTCGTCAAAATCCCTTCAAATAATATTTAGTGAATATCCGAAGCGTCATTGAACAAATTCTCCAGGTATTTCCGAAGTAACTTAGGTTCGAAATTTTTCTTTTTTGAGTAAGGCAAACACTGCAAAAAGAGCCTTTCTCTCGCATTACATTGAACTTGTCTCACTTAACCTGAAGTTTAAACGGCATTTCACTTGCACGAATATGGTTGATTGTAATAAATGGTTGTGAAATAGTTCTACTTTTTGGAAAACTAAATGATATACCAGTGTGCTTTTTTAAAAAACTATAAATATTTTTTCCGTATTTTTCGAGAGCTTTTCTAAAACGCATGGATCGTTTCGGAGAATTTTCAGAAGTTGAAAAATTTTTGTTAGTTGTACTGTTAATCACTCATTGGAGGCGAGACAATCTTGTGGCCAACACACGGACAGTATTTGAAGGCCGTAACTCAACTCTTTCTTTACGTTACAGAAGCCAATAACGATGACACGGTTTGAACATTTTGGGTCAAGTCTGATGTGGCTACTCGTACTGAACAATCCACACGCTACATTGTGTAGAACCGCTTGAGAAAATTTTTTTTATTGCTGCGCACGTCAGAACTCTAAAAGTTTACCCCTAATAGTTCATTTGTCGAGTACGCTTTGAATGAGGATCCATAGTGTACGAAGTAATTCAGTTGACACCCCAAACGTGGCAGAGTGCTCCTGCCGTGAAGGTCAGGGGCTCATTAGCTACTTTATACTTTGAGAAAGTGTAGTATACAGCACACATGTATTCGTCTCCGTCTGGCTGATTCTCACCCCAGTTGCCGGTCCCGCGTGGTGCTGGCGCTCGCTGATTGGCCGGCCAGCGCCAGACGCCGTCGACTAGAAACAGCCCCACGTGGAATTTCCGGCGCTCAGCTAAAGTGTGCACAAATGGAGATCAAATTTTAATCATATTATTCGTTTTAAGTTCATTATTATGAAAATGATCCAAAATCTGATCTCTTACTGATATTTCTTATCCACCACAGATTGATGAGATGTGAATAATTCTAACATCCCTGCAATACCTGGAGCTAAGAGCGCGTATAAAAAATAATATTACCCACGTGGATGAACTCGAAATAATTTATTAAAAAGAGTTCAGTTGCCATGACAAAATCTCATAAAACTGATGTTGGCCAGCAGAAACACAACAGTCGAATGCTGCAGGGCTTGAATGAATATTCTACGATTTGTTGAAAATTTTCAGGTATAACTTATTCAACGTGGCTTTGAGGTACGCATAAGGGACAGTTAAAATTTTCTAATGATGATACTAAATTCTGACGAGCGCAATCGAATCAAGGAAAAACTTCTGGCCTGGAACCTGGAACATTAGCAAAAATGAACATGCAGTAATTCCTGCTCTCACCGATTCACAATATCTTAACACTTACCTTGTAAATAGATGTTATAATCAACTAAAGCGCTAAATGCAATGGCACAAAAAGATCATGGGGAAGTTGTTACATATTCTGGTCTTCGCTATGCAAGCAAGGAAATGCAATAAATTTGTAGAAAATAAAACGTGCAAAAAACAACTGGAAAAGTGATTTTTCTCACACTCAGGTTATCTCTGTCTTGCATGGCTATTTTCAAGTTCTTAATGGGTGATAGTATCGTGAATGGGGGAAAATAGCTAAGCCATTTGGAACAGTGCAGCAATTATAGAATCTCCCAACTTGTGGAAATCAATATAACCTGTTGAATTGAGTCGAAGCTGCCCGTTTTGTTGTCTTCATTGCATCACTGATACGTTCAATAAAATTATTTATATGATAATGGCACTTTGCGTTTTCATTTGTTTCCTTCAATATCATTCACAAATTTAACCAATGATTAGTAATAATATACATCACGTCTTACATACATAAAAAAAGAACTTAAATTTTCTATGGTTTATTTTCCAATATGATTGGTGATACGTATTCCAACAAATAAGTCATTTTGCAAATATTTTTCGCATAATTTTTTGTAATATCGTCGTTCGAGAGTTATGTGTCGAACAAAATGTGCGGAAGAATTCAACCTGATAGTCTTGCGAACATAACGGCATCAACTCCACAAACGACGATGAAAACGATTCTAAACG
The DNA here is from genome assembly GCA_030386875.1 of Morinoia aosen. NCBI lineage: Eukaryota > Metazoa > Arthropoda > Malacostraca > Amphipoda > Talitridae > Morinoia > Morinoia aosen. The sequence goes on along the minus strand of CM059564.1, from coordinate 9,528,290 downwards.
AACTTCTCGTCGCAATTTTATTCATGAAATATCTGACATCTCGCATCAAAGGCACGTTGTACAATTCTCGCTTACAACAGTATTTGAGTTTAAATAAATTTCACTTAGAAAAGTGTGCTTTCGCAGCGGTGAAAGATTATTTATGCAATAGAAAAAACTCTGGTCATTAGTTTTCTGCGAAACCTTTGAATTATAAATGTTCCTTTAAGATCTAAGCCCACTGTTCATGCGGTTAGGTAATGAAACGAAAGTTTATTTTATTTTTAGACTCTCAAACTTATTTTGATGCACTATTATTATCGTTACCATTTCCTTCTGTAAACATATTTTGCTTTTGTGTACTTATCGACAGAAAGGTTAATCTTTTTTTTTGAAATTCTCAACGCCTGCCGAGAAAAGAAACCAAAGTTCTTCTTCATAAATGAATACCTCATACCTTCACGAGCTAACGCCATGTACATTCTGAGGATGGCCAAAAGGAAATTCCCGGATAAAGTTGGAACCCCAAAAACACAGGATGGAAACATTTTCATATTTAACCCCGGAAACCCAGATTCAAGACGCCGCGAGATCAACACGCCAGATGACCTCGAGCAATACCTGATGCAACAACTCAATATGACATCAAAACAAGTCATGGGTGACTAGACTAGGTGATCTCCTCAATTTGATTGTCAGTTTTCGTGCTAGTTTAACCTCAATTAGATATCATATCAGCTTATCCTCAACTTGTTGTTAGCTTAACCTGAATCTATACAAATGTTTAACAGATGTGTTTGTAAACATTTATGATAGGTGTATGTGAACTTTTGCAACAACGCAATCAGCAATTTTTACCTCCCAATATTACTGTGATTTTTTTCATTTTTTACCACTAAAGTTTTTTTTGTTACGCGTAAACCATATTAGCTGATTATATCATTGTCATTAGGTGATCCCCTAAATTCCCTAGACTAGGTGATCCCCTAAATTAGTCAATTTCATTTTCATCCCCTAAATACGAGTATGTCAATTTCGTATTAATTTAACCTCAATTAGGTATCATGTCAGTAAACCTCAACTTGATGCTCGTTCAACCTGAATCTATACAAGTGTATAACAGATGTGCTTGTAAACATTTATGACAGCTGTGTGTGAACTTTTGAAACAACGCAATCAGCAATTTTTTACCTCCCAATGTTACTGTGAATTTTTTCTCTTCTTAACCACTTAAGTATTATTACGCGTAAACCATATTAGCTGATTATATCATTGTCGTTGTAATCTTCTTATAATCTGATAATCGCTTCTGCCCTCCACTGCCATCGTACAACCATATTAGCTGATTATATCATTGTCGTTGTAATCTTCTTATAATCTGATTATATCATTGTCGTTGTAATCTTCTTATAATCTGATTGTATCATTGTCATTATAATCTATCAGCAATTTTTCACTTACCAATACTACTGTGAATTCTTCCTTATTTACCACTACAGTTATTATTACGCGTAAAACATATTAGCTGATTGTATCATTGTCATCATAATCTTTAAAACTTATTCCCTCTTGTATGTGAACTTATGAAAACGCCCTCAGCAATCTGTTTGCACCAATGTAGTGATATCGAACTCCAATATTATAACAAATAAATAATAGATGTGTGTGTAAACATCTATGACAACTGTGTGTCACATTTTGTAACATCACAATTAGTAATTTTTCACCAACCAATGTTACTGTGAATTCTTCTCTATTTACCACTACAGTTATTATTACGCGTAAACCATATTAGCTGATTGTATCATTGTCGTCATAATCTTTAGAAATTTATTACCTGTTGTATGTGAACTTGCGAAAACGCCCTTAGCAATCTGTTTGCACCAATGTTGTGATATTGAACTCCATTATCACTCGCTCATGGACTGAGTTTGTGTGTACTCACGAAATCGCGCTAGATTTTTCTTTATTACTCTATTCTCTCTTACTTAATAAGCTACTTTTTAGACTGAAATATCCCTTTAAGCTTGACTCTGTATTTCGTCTTAAGCTCTATAGTACCTAATTCTTACTTTTACTTATTTTAAATGACTGATCACCCTGTAATATTTGAGGAAATCGATCCAGATTTCAATCATTTGAACAGAATATATCCAAACCTAAACGACTCTCAAGAGTGTAGGTATACTAATATATCAGAATTCAACGAAACTATACGAATAACTGACCGAGATTTCTCACTCCTGTTTTGGAACTGTAGGTCACTCTATCCAAAATTGGAAGAGATACAATGTACTATTACTGAACTTAAATATAACCTAGACGTGATTAGCTTCACCGAAAGCTGGCTAGATGACTCGACTAAAGACATGATTCGATTTGAAAATTATCATAGTTACCATTCGCTAAGAAAAATCCAGCGGGGCGGAGGCATCAGCACATATATATCTAACCACATAGACTCGAGAACCATAGCAAGTGCAACCATGAATCAGGATCATATAGAATCACTCTTCGTAGAACTTTTTAGAGATGGTAAACGCATTGTGCTTGGAACGGTGTATAGGCCTCCTACAGCCTGTCCTATATCCTTCCTGAATGAATTGAATCGTATTATTTCTCAGTTCAACAGGCCCTTATACAATGACATAATAATATGCGGTGACTTCAATTATGATCTACTGAAACATGAAAGCCATGAACCAATCTCTAATTTCCTAACTACCTTTCAGTCTCAATCCTTCCTTCCGATCATTACAAAGCCTACACGAATAACCTCAGAGTGTGCTACGCTGCTTGACAATATCTTTATGACAGACCCTAGTGATTTTCTTGCTGGAATAATTACTTCTGACTTATCAGATCACTTCCCAGTTTTTCTTATTAAGAAAAATGTCTATATTGCTTGCACCAAGGCACGGGCTGAAACTTACTCATATCGTAAAATAAACGAATCAAATCTTGAAGAAATGCGCACCGTTCTAGAAGAATCAATGCCTACATTGCACATCTCTCAACAAAACAATAATACTACGAGCATTGATGAAGCAGTAGTAAAGTTGACTGAAACTATAATGACCGCATACAATCAGTGTTGCCCAATTGTAACTCGTACAGTTACCCCGAAAAATAAACATAAGCCCTGGATTACTAGAGACATCGTGATAAATATAAAGAAACGTCAAGCGTACCTAGCCCTCCTTTGCGAAGGACGAATATCTAGAGAAACATATAACCGATTTAGAAACTATGTAACAAACCAGATAAGAACATCAAAAAAGAACTACTTTACGCTCAAGTTTGCTCAATTCAAAACTGACGTTAAAAAGACTTGGCATCTCCTTAACTCCTGCTGTAAACCGAATAATGCCGATAAAAAGAAAATTGAATATGTTGTTCAAGATAATGTAAAATATCATGAGAAGAAAGAAATTGCTAATCTCTTTAAAAACTTATTCGTAAACGTAGGGAAAACAATAGCTGATGGTATTCTAAGTGAACCTACTGATCACCTGGAATTTATGGATCATATTCGAGAACCCAACTCCTTTTTCTTTACGCCTACAAACTCCTCCGATGTAATTACGTGCATAAACAACATGAAAAATAAATCGAGTGGGTTACAAACGTTTCCGACTAAAGTACTTAAAGTTATTGCTGACATTGTAGCCCCACTGATATCAAATATTATTAACCAGTCTCTCTTACTAGGCACTTTCCCGAACTCCCTCAAAATTGCTAGAGTAACCCCAATCTTTAAAAGTGGTGAAAAAACCTGTGTAAACAATTATCGACCTATCTCCATTCTACCAATTATTAGCAAAGTATTCGAAAAGATTGTGTATAAAAAAGTGTACTCTTATTTTGAACAAAAATCATTTCTTTACGATAAACAATACGGTTTTCGCTCTAAAAAATCAACAACACAGGCTATATTAAATCATTTACAATTCCTCTATTCTAATATAGATGAAGGAAAGCCTGTCTTCTCTGTATTTCTTGACTTCCGAAAAGCATTTGATTGTGTGGACCATAAAATACTATTATCGAAACTACACTGTTATGGCATTCGAGGGATTGCCCATGATTGGTTCAGATCATACCTAACAAATCGGAAGCAATACGTTGTCATTGACGACGCAAAATCGGACCCACAGACAATTAGCCATGGAGTTCCACAAGGATCTGTTCTCGGGCCTCTCTTGTTTCTGATTTTTATCAATGATATTGTAAAATCTACATCATTCTTCAAATTCATACTTTTTGCCGATGACAGTACGCTTTCTGCGGTCCTTCCGAACCAAAATCCTGCTATGATTGTGGAGAGTATAAATACTGAACTTCACAAGGTTTCATCGTGGCTCAAAGCTAATAAAATAAGCCTAAATATCGATAAAACAAATTATATTACTTTCTCATACAAGAAAGATGTATCTCTCCCATGCATTAAAATTGGCGAAGGTGAAATCGAAGAAACCAACTCATGTAAGTTTCTGGGCATCATAATAGATAAACATCTGACCTTCAAAGAGCACATCACTCATATTAGTTCTAAATTATCAAAATCCATCGGAATCCTAAATAAAGTTAAAAATTTTCTGCCTGAAACAGCTTTACAAATGCTCTACCGTACGCTCATTTCCCCATACTTGCAATACGGAATAGAAGCATGGCACGGAACTGATAAAAATAAAACCAACAAAATTTTTACTCTGCAGAAAAGGGCTGTCAGAGCGGTAAAGAACCTAGAATATAATGCTCACACAAATGATTCTTTCAAAAATTTACAAATACTTAAACTTTCGGATCTCTACAAAATCTCCATCTGTAATTTCATTTACAAATCATTAAGAAATGATGGCGACAATAGCCTAAGACAATTATTGACTGCGCAAACTGGTCATCACGACCATTTAACCCGAAATAGAAGTAAATTCATGCTTCCTTATTATTCAAAGGCCAGGTCGCAACACAGTATTCTCTTCGTTGGAACCAAAACTTGGAACTCTATACCTGCAGAGATCCGTGAATGTAATTCGTACAAAGTATTCAAAAAACATCTTGAGTCTCACTTCCTATCAGAATACTAGTAGTGTAAGATCACCGTGTCGAAATCTTGCCTCCTACATGTAACTAATGATAATGTCATAATGTAACTTGCCTTGTGTACCATAACCAATCTTCTCTCTGCTCTTGAATCGTTTTATCGAACATACTGTTAAATATAGCCGACTTGTAAAATATCGAGTTAATTATCTCAATGATCAGTCTAATGCGAAACTAGGTTAAGTGAACTAGGTTAAACTTTTGTACACCCTAGAATAGCGTGATGGTAGGATGCCCTAGAAGTCGCTGAACTTATTCGGGCCCACAGGTAGCTATATTCAAACTTGTCCATTGTACTAGACTTAAGAAACATTCTACCTCTGTATCTCCTGTGGTAAATAAATTGTTTAAATTGTTTATTTTCAAATAAATCATTTCCAAGAAACTTGTGGAAGCACAATATTGTTAGGGAAGGGAAAAATTAATCGTCGTGCGAATACTGACAAGCGACTCTTACAACGTGCAGTATTTTACCATACTTGTCGTTGAAGACCCTAATCATGGCAGCTGTGTCCTCAGCAGTCTCAGGAGAAGCAAGGTCCGCTCCCAGGTCTCGGCAGTGCTTGCGCGCCTCACAGTGGGGGCCTTGGAAGTTGATGTCGTCGTACATGCAACCAAACGAGTGCTGAGTGAAAGGGGCTGAGCAAGTAGTGCGGCGAGAAGGCTCTTCTGTGAGAAGGGAGTGCGTTTCGGGAAACCAAAATGATTATAAGAATTGTATCACAACTCGGTTCTGATAACAAAATCCGTTTGACCTTCGAGATAACTCTTTTCGATATCATAACTTATTACAACAATTTGAAATCCACAGAGAAAAAAGAACATAGTACTGCAATAGCATCATTTTTCCACTTCAAAAATGAAATGAGATTTTTACTTTACGTTTATCACACCTTGTTCGATCATCCCGTTCATGGAGCACGTGAAAGTATGATTTTCTGGGCACACAGAGTCAGGGATCGTGACGCTATCATTTTGCCTCGCCAGCGCGTCTTCGAAGATACAAACTGCAAATGTACAATGTTCATGTTTGATTGAAAATAGGCCATTGGAAGCTTATAAAAAAACAGGTTTCATCATGAATGCTCTACGCGATTCACCGACACGATAAATTTAGGTATGAAATTGAAATACTAATGAAATACAGGAAGACCGTTGAAATTAGCTCTATAACGTTGGATTATTTTGAGCACTGGGTTTCTAAAAATTTTGCTGAAGTTGTTCAATTTGTAGTTTAAGAAAACTATGATGCAAGACTTTTGCTGCGTCTTCTTACTGGCCGAAAGTATTTAAAGTCGTTTGGACTTTATTTAAATATTCCAATAGAAATAACTATCAGTAGAAATTTAAAAAATTAGAAATTGAATTGGGAATTCTTTTCAATTTTCAGAGCAGTAATCTTCAGCTCACTTCTGAAATCATATGACTTTTTTGGGAAATCCATCAGGAAAAAATAAACATTCATTAAAAGAGAGGCTTCCGTATTAAATAGACAATTACACGTTTTATTGGCCGCTGCCTAAGAATTTTGGATAATACATAGGTGTTATCTCTGTCTTTTTCTCGATTTTCCTGCTTGCAGCAGACACCTTTATAACAAATTTTCTTTGTGAGCGAAGGATTAAGAAATTAAGAAGAAGAAGAAAATTGCTTAATTATGGATTAAGAAATTTTCCATCACTCACCATGGGAATACCAGCAGGTGAAGCCCTCAGTCTGACGTCCCCCGACGATCGGCAGGTTTGCGGAGGCAACAACGCACCTCGAGGACTTGTGGCACGCGACGTTGGCAGGATTCCTCGCAGCGATCAAAATACAAATCGTGATGTCTGGAGTGGTAACTTCTGTGAAGTTTTTGCTGTACACTTCGGTCATGTTGGCTTTGAAAATTGACCATTTTTGGTTTGGTGGGATACTGGACCACGCTTGGGCACATATCAGGAGGTAGAGGACGGCTGCGGTGACCTTGTGGTGGACCATTGGGACTGTCCCTATTCGAACTTTAACCTTCATTTCTGGCAGGCGACACAAGTATTTGTGAATTCGTCGATGCATTTATCAATTACACGATGTTTTCTTGCATTGTTTACAGTCATTGTTGGAAATTGTGTAGTACTTACCTAGCTGCAGGAAATTAACGTGCTTGGGGCGTACAGTGGCTGATGCGGATCATCAGATCATTTAAACTAAAAGGTGAAACATCGAAATTCCTTATTTTTTGTTCAAGGGATCACTCTGTAGCTTTCTTTATACTGTAATTTACGGAACTATTGCATGGTTTACTCCTATGAAATTATCAAGAGATTTGAGTCTAGTGAGGTTCCGTACCCGGATGTTTGAAACTCCTTCTACTCGACTGATCTGGCGTTCTTGAACATTTAACAATTAGTTTTGGGTACTTTTAAATAACAAACTTACCGATGTAATGAGAAGTTCATTTTCTTTATTCATCACCGTTATCAACATTATAGAGTTGTAGGTCTTCTCATTCTACAATTTTCTTTATTTTCCTCTTTTAGATAGTGCCCATTGAAATATGCCCATCAAGTTTCAAGGTAGACACAGATTTAATCTTGATTGATTACTACATACATATATTATGAGTGAAATGAAATGAGTGGAATAAGGTTTTTAGAATTAAATTTAAACGAAATTTTTCAAATATTGATTTCTATTAGAGTACTTTGTTGTCCGCCCGATACTGCACTTTCAACGCATATCTATTGCTATGGGCCGTACTCTACACTTCAAACCTGCCATGTCAGTTGTGACGATCTTTGAGTTGTCCTCGAAGTGGTCCGAGATAAAAACCTGCTGTCCTGATAGGTGTAGGTGTAACGTAACGTTTGGATATTTAATTTCTTGAATTGTGAAAATACGTGGGAGCATACATGTTATCCTAATTAGGTGATTTTCAACTGATGGTACGTATTATTTTTCAGCTAATTGAGACTGCTGTCTGAAAGTCTCGAAATCTTTGGCGTGATTTTAATCTTTTACTGGTGCATCAAAAGTTTGCCAAAGTTTATGAATCAAATATTTTTCATTTTATAAACTTTCTTAAAATGAAGTCTAACTTCAAGAGTTCGCACTTGAGATTTACCATTGAATACGTTTTTGAAATCGAAAGCGTTACGGTTTTTTACCTTCAGTATCGCGATCTTTGTTACAAGCAATTGAATTTCTGAGAGAAAATTATAATTTAACTTTGTTATTTGCCGGCGCATTCAAAGATTGTGATTGGAGATTAATGAAAAACTAACCAATTTTGAAAAACTAACCAATAAAAGAAAAACTCATTAGCATGGTAAATTGTAGTTTTGAGTCATTTTTTATTGATATTTTAACAAATGATCATTCGCATTTCGTTACTCTGGTGATTTCTTTCTTATAAATTTTCCAATAGACGAGCTTTACTTTAAAAAATTATGAAGAGTTACTAAAATATTCCTAACGCCACAGTTATACAATCGTGCGCTGCATTATCGTGACTTCGGCACAATACTGCCTTGACCACTGAGTGACACCGTCAGTGTCTATAACATTCCAAGGAAAGTGGATAATTTATTTTCACACTTTCAAGACTTTCTGTAACAATTAAGTCATTGAAAAATGTTATCTTGAATTGGAATGGTTGGAATATTATTAGCATATTCGAATCTAAGTTTTCCATACCACGTGGAACGAAGCTAGTTAGGGTTTTTATGCTTTGGATTTTCGTTTCCAACATGCGCAGACCTATTCTAGCGAAATCATTTATAAGCAAAAAATTGTGGGTGGAAAATAACTAGAAATACGTAAGAAACTAGCATCAGACTAATTTCAAGGAGGTTGAACCAAATTTTTATGCAAATTAGCCATCTTTTACAGTGTCCAGCGACGCATTGGTGGACTGAATATTATGGCAAGTTTGAGCAAGAAGTGCGTTTCTTCTGTCGCGTAGAGCCAGACTGTCGTTGTCCAAGACGCGTCTGGTGCGGGCGCAGAGAATATGCAATTTAAGGGTCAGTTTCTTGCCGGTAAATATCAGTCATCTCCTGAAGAATTTCACATTCATTGGGTTCTTTACATTTGGAACATTTGAAAATTGAATATTCTATGAGTTAAAGATTGTAAATATCGTGAGAGTCGCGTTGTATGAAATAGACGTCTGCACACTAAAAACTCGTCAGCTCTGGAGTACACGATTCATGATCCGCCCCTCGTCCTCGATTCATGACATCGCATGAGCGTTTAAATTGTGGCGCAGGTGAAAAATTCAGTTTTATTGCCAGTTACATACCAAACAATTGTTACATTTCTTACTCGTACACAAAACGATTTGTCCTCTCATAAATTATTGGTGGAATAGACTTTCTTCAGCTCTCTTGATTACGGACAGATAGACGGAGTGGTTTAGTTGATTCCAATATCACAAAAGCTGCTCCTCATGCCTAAGCAAAATGACGACAACATGAATTTTACCAATAATAGCAGCAGAAGAGAACAAAGGAAGTGACATCACAAGCGCGAAACTCCCAATCTAAAATTTTCTACGGATGTGTACAGGACATTGATAGGGCGATATGCTGTAAAGAATATTTCCTGAATTCCCGTACGCCTAGGAGGTACTCATTATGAGTGGAACAAGGGCTTCCTGAATGGTTATCCATGAAGGTAATGCCGAATCAAAAATTACTGATATAATCGATCTGTACCGGACTAAGTGGAGTCCGCAAATATCGCTGTTGCATCTGCTCAATGTTCGAATGTTTACCATGGCATCCGACAGAGCAATGAACTTTTCCATCAATTCAATTCTGATCGACGCTGACGAAAGGGAGTGAACCGGGCACCATGTATGATTACCAGTGGAGAATGTCGTTAAAAATATAAGCTATGAGTGCAGAATCTCCATCAATCAACGAATAAAATACAAATGGTCAGCAGCGAAATGTGCTTATTCTTTGTCGGTATACACTTAACATCGTGAAAAATTGATAACGAAAACAGAATGCATTTTGCTACAAAAGCTTCCTACGAATATCGAGTTGAAAAAACACAATATCATCACAAATATCTTGTTCTGACACTCATAAATATACCAATAACATTAGTCGGAGTCTAATTTTCAACTAATTTCTATCAAGGTTTCCATGGATACTTTTGGCTGGGCTTCCAGGAAAGTAATACAATAAATTATTCAGATTGGATCTAGTCCCTCTTCTCTAAAGCAGGTAATACGTTACTTAAACAGGTTTGAAAATTCATTCGAATGTTTTTAAGTTAATTTGTGAACTTCGATTGCACTATGTGTACAGTCATACATATACTTCAGCAGGATCTTTTCCCAATATCTTGAGTATATTTAAAATATGTTTTGTTCAGGAATTTTGCAGAAAGTTTCTATACATCCCTGCCAAATCTTTAAACTTTCAGCAAATTTTCTCTTAATTAACTAGTTAGTTATTTAATTACTATGATTACTAGTGTGCCTTTCGCAACGGGTTACGAACCTTGAATTGCCCCACCTTTCGTCAAACTTGAACAAGACACAAATTTGTGCCTGCTTCAAGCACCGGTGGGCGCGTAACTCAGAAGCTGTAACGACCGTGAAAGCCAATGCCCAGGCTAGGCACTCCTGAATCTTTTTATATTTGTCTCTGTGCTAGACCATTGTCTAGCGAGAGAGGGGATTCGGAGCTCTTATCACCGGTAAACATTTGCTTTGATTGGTAGAGCAGCTTCGCCATCATGATGGAGTAAACTAGCTCTGACCAGGGCCCCCGTCCCGTCTCCGCCACTCAACGGAGCCTGGAGCAGATGACAGCACACCGCACCACAGCACAGCTCTCCTGTCCAGCTTTGTCTTAGGTACGTCGTCTTTAACGAAAGGCACTGCATGGTTAGGGTGATTGGGGCAAAGTAAAATTTCAGTCATGAAGTCGGGGCTATTCGCTTTTATTTATTTATAAATTAATCTCGTGACTTTTAACTTAAACTAAAAGCAAATTTATTTATACTTTCAAGATTTATACTTCTCTATCTGTTTTATACTGTCCTGTGGAAAGTGTATTCAAGAACCTCTTAACGATCATTTCTTGAAGAGTGTCGTAACTTCTTATACTGCTCTGCATATAAGAAGTAATTTTACTTTTACATGTTGCAGTCATGAGAGGATCAGGCCCAGACGGGGGTGCACCCATGTGCCGATGTCTCCGCGTTTCACACGGGTGAAGTGGGTCGCGCTAATTTCTACCGGGCACCAGCAGTCCAGCTTCGAGTTACAAAACTTATATAAACCTTAACTTGAGTGGAATCCACGGTTAAATTAAAGGCTTAGAGTTGGCTATGCCCATTTATTTATACCCCGTCTGAAAGATTTTGCTCACGTTTTCAGAGAGGATGTTAAAGATTTTCAATTGAAATAATTTATTTGTAGATCATAGTTATATAATTAAAATCATAGACATTGGTTAATTACTTATGATTCAGAAAAGAGGAAAATAAATACAAATAGACTATCTGTATCATACGTCTAGTGAAACAATGAATTAGAGGTGAAAAATAAAAAAATATCCTTAACTCAAAAGCCTAATAGAATGATTTTACAACAGGAAATCCTTCAATTTTAACGTAATACTCGAATTAAGTGTTGTCGAGGTTCGGTAAAATTTGAGATGTCTAGCAGCTTAGCGTCAATGTGTTGGCTAGAAAGGCGACTGACTATCTATTAGGTCATATCTGATTCCATGTTTTGAGATTAATTCAGTTCGTGTCACGTTTTATGAGGGAAGTGTCACCTGAAATGCTAGATGACGTACCTTTGCTTAGGTATTCGCCGTTGAATGTTGTTCTACCGTTACCGAGCTCGAACTTAATTCGATTGGAATGTTTGTTAATATCTGAACGATACTATAGTAGGTGGATAAAATGACAATTGACATTGGCCTTCAAGATCTCCGAACAGGAGTCCTTTTCACTTCATTCTTTGGAGCCACATAAAATCATTGATTTACGAAACACCGGAGTCTAAAATACATACCGTCACTGGGTAAGAGTCGGTGATATCGCAAAAAATTCACATTTTATCCGGTAATCTATTCCCCAGTCTAACTTTTTCGCCGCACCATCGGTTATCATGCATTTCAACTCCTAGTCTGTATTTTTAGGTATGCCCATCGCTTCCGCGAAAACGATGTTTAAGCCCGTGACACACCTTGCATTACGTCAATGCTATTTGTGACTGTATTGGTGTCGCAGAACAACCGCTGCGGCTTAACGGGCTTGTGGATGAGCGTGCGACACCGCCGCGTACAGTTGCCAATTTAGCTCTTTTGGAGCCAGATCTGGCATCTTTTCATTGTGTTAAGCTCCTGGTTTTCATCATCTGGCATCTGGCACCAAATCTGGTTCCAAGTTTTTCCATAATATAGAGTAATTTTATAATGGTAATATTAAGTACAAATTTACATGTTTGAATAACTTCATAAGATTCCGTTGAATGTTCGTTTGAAAACTTGTAGTGCCGGCCAGGTTTGGAAGAGTTGACACGCGTTACAACGGTGTTTCAACGGTTTAAAGTCGGTTTAACGAATGTCTGTCGGTGTTCTGCAGTTTTACCGACAGTGTCGTCCTGAAGAGTTGTTCCTTCGTCGGTGTTCGTTCGTGTTGCTGAGAAATCAGTTAGACTGGTGTTGGGTGTATAATGTTAATTCAATTCTTCTTGAACTACTACAAAACAACCCTTCACAATGAGTCAAATCGCGAAGAAAAGTTATTCCCAAATGATTAGAAAAGTATAGTTGCAAATGAAATAATTTAACAAGTGGTAACGGGAGGTACCAGGAAATAGAACATACGCTTACTTTTTATATTGTGAATGTGAAACAGTTGAAAAAGAAAGTTTACTAACAAAATATGCTGAAACGGAACGCGTTACATTTGTGCCTTCTGAAAGTGACCGCTCACTCAATTCATGGAACAAAAATCTAATGTTGTTGCAAATATTGAAGAAAAGCTTGCACGCTATTTCTGTTGTCACGCGTCCATTAACACATGTGATTATTTTATAGATCTGTGCAAGCATATCGTGTAAGACTGCGAAGTCGTTTCAAGGGTAAGAATGCACAGAAGCAAATACAATGTTGTGATAAAGAATGTTCTAGGGGCACACATTTAAGACAATTGGTTACTGATATCGGAGATGAAAAATTTAGTTTACTGCTGGATGAGAAAAATAATATATCTATCCATGAAATGTAACGTATTATATTATTTATTTTAGTAAAATAAAAAAAATAGTTTACGCCTTCTTAAGTCTGGTTGCATTGTCTAGTGATGCAGATGGCATTGTTGAGGTATTGAAAAATGAGCTTGCAAAATGAACATAGCCAACCTTATTAATTGCCATAGGTACTCACAATGCCAGCGTTATGGTAGGAGTGAACAAAGGTGTGTTTAAGAAGTTGGAAAAAGAACTTCCATCATTGATTCTTGTGAGATGTGTCTGTCATTCACTGCAATTAGCAATATCCCACGCCTCACCTGAGGTTCTGCCTAGAACTTAGGAATTTCCAATTGCAGAAATATATAAACGGTTAGCCTACTCCTATACTAGACAGGCTGCTTAACATCAGCTTTTAAAAAGCTATCAGAGACAATTCAACCCCACTTTAAAGGGTCAATTACTGTAATATATATTAATAAATATTTTTAGCTCCTTTTTTAGCGCCAACCAAAACATTTTTAGCTTTTTTTAGCACCTTTTTATGTGAAATCTGGTACTTTTCTGACGAAACGATTTGGCAACATTGCGGCCGGGCTGAGTCACCTCTCATTTTCCAAAGCAAGATTAGTACCCCACCACATGTCAACGGGTGAGGTGTGCGTGCAAGTCGCTCTAATTTGTTATAATCAAGGGCCTGTAATCTTTATAGTTTTAAACTCTTAATGTATCTTTGCTAGTAATTTTGATATTATTAAGTGTCCTCAAGTGAGGAAACACAATTTATTATCTTTCGGAATCTTAGAATCCCAAATTAATGATTGACGATGATGCGATTAACTGAACAGCTGGAAGAGCATTCAGCGAGCGTGTGCGCACTCCAGCGTAGTCAGTAGGTAACTGGCTTCCGTGCTGATGTCACACATGCGAGACGGCTATTGGTTACCACAGAAATAGGAGAAATTGCTGTGGCAACCGTGAATTTTTCCGTGGCAACCTTACACAATAGTAGTAAAGGTAATAATAAGGAGTTTAACGCTTATCCAGTGAAGTATTTACTTTTTATTGAAGAGTTAAGTTCTTTCGTTGAACTAAATATAATTTTAAGTTGAACGAGAATTTCCAAAAGTTAATTTTCAACTAAAAGCAATTAACACGAACTATAACGCAATGAGAACGACGACGAGACATGGCAGGACGGCAGCAGCTCGCATAACCAAGGTAGTGCAGAGCCGGCAACTTGAGGTCTCTGAACAGGGCCACAGGAGTTCAGGTGCGAGCCCGCTACTATCAGAGCAGAAAGGGCAACAGTAGAAACTGCATCGATGGACGCAGCGGTAGAGACTGTTGCAGTAGCAGTAGTATACGCGGCAGCAGTAGCAGTAGTACACGCGGCAGCAGTAGCAGTAGTACACGCGGCAGCAGTAGCAGTAGTACACGCGGCAGCAGTAGCAGTAGTACACGCGGCAGCAGTAGCAGTAGTACACGCGGCAGCAGTAGCAGTAGTACACGCGGCAGCAGTAGCAGTAGTACACGCGGCAGCAGTAGCAGTAGTACACGCGGCAGCAGTAGCAGTAGTACACGCGGCAGCAGTGGAATGATGTAGGAGATACTGTTGAAGAGTTAATCCGTTAATTGGCGCCTAGGCAGCAAATCGTGGGTTAAATAGTGTGAAGCGATTAGATCAATATTTGAGCACGACTTCACAAAACTAGGGCACAACTCACCTAAGCTGATTGATTCAGCCCAGTGGGCCTAGGAACGCCACTTTCAGAGGTTAGAGAAATTTGAAACCCTATCAAAGACGAGGGGATAGTGGTAGTCAGGCTCACCGTAAGGACAGGAAGAACAGTTGAAGGTTCATCTGCTGAGGAAAAAGAGAGAGAAAGAAACCTAATCCTCCACTCTAACCCTACTAGACCCCAAACAAACTATGCTAAATTCACCGATGGAGGATGTTCCCCAGACGTACTAAGGTGAGCCTGCAGTGAATAATTAAACGTGAACCCTGACAATCAAAGAAATAACTTAAACAGGTCACAGGCACACCAACATAACGATAGTTGAAGTTAGATTTTTAGGAAGATGAAGGAACCTCAGCCACTGCCACTCGCTGCACCAAGAACACCGCGCCGCCTCCCTAACTCGGGGCTGCAGTAACCTCAGTCCTGCGCTACCAGGGTGTCGATCGCATTTGTCTCATCCTAGAAACATGCTACCGAAGTAGCGTCTGAACCGCGCACGCCCCCGCAACAAAAGACGGCGCAGATGCGCGCCAAACTAAATTTCTTATAAAATCTCAAAAACTGGTTCTCTTCACAGACGGCTATGCTCCCTCCATATATGCTCCCTCCACGGTCTTGAAGTCAGGATGTATGTCTTAGCTGTTCTGTCGTCATGTTCTCATGCGTAATCTCAATGCAAAAAGTCTCGCCTGATTTGGAAAAGTGGCTGAAGGCTAAAGTTTTCACATTGATAGATTCATTGAAAGCAAAGCGTCAGTCTGATTGTATTATTGCGGCTGTAAATAAAAAATTTTATTAAGTACAGATTAGATTATAAGTTAGTTTAAGCCTCCCTAACCGCTGCAAAAATAGAGCGTATCGAAGAGAGGAAGGAGGAAGGCACCATTTAGTATGGAGATAAGAAAATGAGGAATCTATGCAGAAAGGTCATAGAAACAGTAAGATGGGAAAGAAGTTCATGAAATAAGATAAAAGTGGAAGAAGAAAGTCAGAGGTGCTGAAAAACAGGACAGCAGTGAACCGAAAAAAGGTGGTCCTTAACATAACAAAAAACATTTTATTTCAACAAAAAGAAGGCCTACCTAACTCTCAGCTCGGGCCCTCACATGGTTCCCCTGGGAGCGCCAATTCCCATAGATACAATAGTTGTCTCCTCCTGAGGGGTTTTATTAAGTACAATCGCTGAAATGATCTGTAGCTGAAATGATTTTCGATCTAATTCAAAAGTAATTACCTCTAACAATAGTAACACAAATTGTTCGCTGTCATGCTATTATTAACACAAGATGGCTCGTGATAGGACTTAGACTGATATAATTTTTGTTACTTATTTCTATTTCCTGTAATCAGACTCTATCGCGCATATTTCATTTATTTATGTCTCTATGTATATCCGCTGGGGAAGCTATATTTTATTATTCCTTAGTTTGGGCATTAAGGTCATATAAGAAGCTATATCTGCGCGAAGTTTTAGGATTCGCCTCCATTCCTTTCTAATCTAATTGACACATACGTTTCTGCCAAGGCACTTGGCCTTCGTTTAAGAAGTAATTCTTGAATTCTTCACGAATACGTTGATCTTATGTCGGCTCCGTGAAATAGCTTGCAGGTTAAAAATAGCATCTTCTTTTCTGCACGTACCTTGAATTACATTTTGACATCCTCACTCAGTCTGCTGCTATCTCCAGGGTTGCTGATTTTTTTCTGATGATCGTACAAAACCTCCATGAAAACGTACCAAAAATTGTTAAAGCGTACCAAATCTATTTAACTAGCAATAAAACAAAAATTTTAAGGTTTTACCTACTTTTCCTGTTAGAATGAAACTTTTCCTTCTCTTCTTCCTTCATCTGCCAATGTTTTTTATTTAATTTGTTGACAAAGTTACCGTGGTGGCTTCCAATTTGTGCAGCCAATGTTCTCTAACGTAGTTTTGATCGCATTCATGCATTTAGTTATTATTGTTATTATTATTATTATTATTATTATATAAGAAAGTTTTAGCCTCCCTTAACCACGACAAAGATGTTCTAAGAGAGGAAAGAGAAAGGCACCATTTAGTATGGAGTTGAGGGAACGCGGAATCTATGCACAAAGTGCACAGAAACGGTAAGCTAGGAAAGAAGTTCATGAAACAAGAAAAAAGTTGAAGAAAGTAGTAGGTGCTGAAAAACAGGACAGCAGTGAACCGAAAAAAGATGGTCCGTAACAAAACAAAAACCTATTTTATTACAACAAAAAGGAAGCCTACCTAACTTTTAGCTCGGGCCCTCACAAAGTTCCCCTGGGAGCGCTAATTCCCATAGATACAATAGTTGTATCCCCATGAGGGGTCATGCATTTATTCTTGCTCTTTTTAACGAAATCCTGTTTTATGCTTTTATGTAGTTAGGGTCAAAAAAATTCTCTAGCTGCAGCAAAATTATGCGGTATTGACAAAAGCTGCATCATGAACTCGGGAAGCAGCGGGTAACAAAGCTGCGTACCAGAATTTTTCAGACACAATTTTTGTCTTGAAAGGAACATCTTGAACAAAAGTTCTCGCCACTTCATATTTATCTTTTCATGCTGCTCTTCTTTCACGAAATTGGAGAAGTGCATTAAATATGGTATTATTGACCTTTTTATTGACCTCACATTTATATGGTATTATTGACCTCACATTTACTAAAAACTTTTAATCCAAACTCTTCTAATTTTTGGGGACATATTTTGTTGACATTTCTCAGGAGAATGCTTTCTGCAGCTGCACCAAAATAAATCTCATTTATATTGACATAGTTTGAGGGGTTGCCTACATTTATTTTGCAATTATTGTCATTCGAAATCAACAGATCCCTTTTTATGAAGTTGCCCATAATAAAATTCTCACTCCAGTGGTATCAAAATACATTTTGTAAGGGAAACTTGTATATTTGCTGAACGCACCAATTTCGGCAGCCCTGGGCATTTCACCCTCCGTCTAAATGCAAGTGGGGAAGCTTGAGCGGGTGAGAGGGGTAGGGTAGGGGCGTCACCCTGGGGAAGAAACCCTCCGTCTAAAGCCACCTTAATCAGTGGCGGTTGGCGGGCATAAAACTATGGCGTGATGAATGTTGATAGAGCTAAAATAAAGATTCACCATCTTCATCACATAAGTTAACTACGATAAACATTTTGAGGAAGCCAAAGTTTTTAGTCCCATTATCTAACAAAGACAACATTCATAGAAAGTGACTAGAAGCTAGGATTATTCGTTGAATGTGCACATTGAAACATTTGAAGTAATAAATACCCGGTGAAAATTGAATTACAATCAAGAGAACAATTGCACTACAAATATATAAAAAATTGCTTCAGAGGATCAATCTTGATAGTCATAAGCAAGCTACAGTCATGGCACACATGCACGATTGTCATTAAGGCCCCCTCACATGTAAAAATATGTTGGCAGACAATCTGAACTGAATTTGGTTTGTCGGTCTCAAGGCCCCTCACACGATGCAAACAACACACTGCAAACTTGACGAAGACTGGCGCACGCTTCAGTATGTCAGTAGCATCTAGGTCATGGTAGACTAAAGGAGGTAACGTCACTTCTACGGGGACAGCCGCGCACATTCGCCAATTCGACTAGCCAATAGAAGGCTTCATTTTAAACAAGCCGTGTGACGTCCCCTACACAACATGACGTCAGCGGCGGCGGCAGCGTACTACTACTAAGTAGCGTACTCTCTCCTTCCAGACGTACGTTCAACAACAGGACCGACTGCCGGTGTGCCGCCGTAGGTACGGATTCGGATTTTTGAAAATTTTAATTCTGTTCGGCTACGTGCAAATCTACCAGAACTAAAAGGTTATCGATCTTCAATTTGATCATACCAGCAGCCTCATAAATTGAAAGCTCTATCCAAACTGTAGTAAATTTTACTTTATTCAATCATATAAAACGTTTTAATACCTTTTCCATGCAGATGGAGCTGACGATTGCGCGCCGTGTTTAACCCTTTAACGCCCCAGAGGACACCAGTGTCTTCTTTCAAAAATACCCTCAATATATTGTATTTCTTGTTCAATTAGTTCCCTAATGTGTTCTTTGAAGTTCTCTGCCGGGTGACAGTTCCTATCCCATCCTGATATTGGTGACTGCCTGATGCCAGCGCCAGTTTAGTGACGGTGGTTGTGTTAACGGTAATATGAGTACAAAAATTCGGACGTTAAAGGGTTAATCGTACAAAATGATAATATAAGATTCAGTATTCAGATATTTATTTGAAATGAAACCTGCCATATATTCCGCTTGTAAGTTCATGAACTGAATGAGCAGGAGTATTGATTTGCAGTTGTATATTCATTTTCAGCAATTAAACTTTCAAGCTAAAAAAAAACTTCCGAAGAGAGGAAGGTACCATTTAGTATGAAGTTAAGAGAACGCGGAACCTACCCAGATTGGGAATAGAAACAGTGTTGAGAAAGAAGCTTATTAAAATAGAGAAAAGTTGACGAAGAAAGTAATAGGTGCTGAAAAACAGGACAACAGTGAACCGAAAAAAATGGTTATTAGCCCTCAATTCATTTTTTTAAATCAGCCCTTAATTTGGAGAATGTTCTAATTTTCATTTTTGCTTGAATATATTCCTTAGTGGATTACCAGACTCATTAAACTTCTATGTATAAAGAAACATAAAAGAAGAGCAAAATAAAAATACAATCATTGACATAAACATTAGATATATTTTTTTTCAAACATGACTTTGTTGCTGCCGATAAGATTTTTGAAGCACTGACAATAAATTCATGATGAGCAACATAAATTTGCACCTTATATCTAAAAGAAATTGATAAACGCAAATAGAACACCATATATGGTAAATACAGGAAAGTTCGGTATCTTCAAATATGCATTTCCAAGAATGCTTGGAACTGTACCATTTGCAAAAAAAAATAACCACCATAAAAAGTAGCACTTTCTTATAGAAAAACATAGATAAGATTTTGCATCTCTTCTGTAAACAGAAGGATGCTTTATTCCAATCAATCAATCAATCCAGATACATATCATCTAGTACAATAGTTTGGTTATTGTTAAGGAGATGCAACTAATCGATTTTCGAAACTTTGTTGCCTGTACAATTGTAATTACATCGAAATGAACAACTTTTCTTCCATGCACTTTTTGGGGCACATGAGTATTTAACGAGTTATAGCGGTAAATCACCTACCGCAACTCTAGTGTTTGAAGCGGGAAGAAATTGTTCTGAAAGGAAGACTTCAATGGACTCTCCCTTCCAACGCGCTCGAATGACCCAACGCATTCCAGCCATCAAAGGCAAAAATTAACATACCGCTATAACTCGTTAAATACTAATTTGTCCCAAAAAGTGCATAAAAGAAAAGTGGTTTATTTTGATGTAATTACCATGATTCAAGCAACAAAAATTCAACAATCAATTAGTAGCTGTTTATTCGAGCGCTTTCCAGCAATCAATGATGAAAATTAACATACCGCTATAACTCATCAAATACTCATTTGCCCCAAAAAGTGCATAGATGAAAAGTTGTTTATTTTAATGTAATTACCATGATACAGGCAACAAAATTTTGAAAATCGATTAGTTGCATCTCCTTAATATTTACCAATAGTTTTTCAAATGCATTATGGCTAAAATCAGGACGCCATGAAGGTTTAAATTTTAGGTTTTATGGTTTGAAACACTTGAATTCTAGCTACAAGGGAGGAAGTTATTAGGAATTAAGGTCAATGTGAAGTTTAATGCAATCACGGAAAATAAAAATTCCGATCTTAGGAATCACTAAAGGAACCCATTTAAGAACGTTTTACATGAATGACATTCTGCTCGCTGGTGCATTATTTTCGAATAATTGAACTTTGAAGTTGGCCTTTGCGCCAAAGGAAGCGAGCGCGTGAAACGAAATTTAATTAATAACGGAAGCTATTACAAACGTAAAGAGGTTGGGTCGTGAAGGGGAGGCACAGTTCTTCTAGTGAAAATTATAAATAAAGCTTCTAACCCACCCATTAGGGTGACGACCGCAATCTTGTTGACATCGGGTTAGAGATGGCGGCGCCCATGGTGGTCGCAATCTTAGACCCGATGCAAACAAGATTGCGGTCGTCACCCTAATGGGTGGGTTAGAAACTTTATTTATAATTTGCACTAGAAGAACTGTGCCTCCCCTTCACGAACCAACCTCTTTACGTTTGTAATAGGGGGTTAGCTTCCGTTTTTAATTAAATTATGCTCGCTTCTTTCGGCGCGGAAAGGCCAACTTCAAAGTTCAATAATTCGAAAATAAAGCATCAGCGAGCAGAATGTCGTTCGTGTAAAACGTTCTTAAATGGGTTCCTTTAGTGATCGTTTGGAATATAATTATCAATTTCCGTGATTGCATTAAACTTCACATTGACCGGAATTAATCTAATAACTTCAGATAAGATAGGCTCCTCAACATAAACAAGAGCTATTGTGAAGATGCATCCAAAATATTGAACACAAGTTTTACAGTCTGGCAGTCCAAACTAGCTTTCATGCTGAGAACTGTAGATTCTAAGCTTACTACTTGCTAATTTCAACATTATGCAGAGATCAGTTTTTTTCAACAATGCCAGAGAAGTTTTTTTATTGTAAACGTGGTAAAATTTAAAATCACATCCTACTTCCAGATTAATTTACACACAGAAATTTAGGTAAAAATTGAAGCTGATAGCACCCTACCACAAGATTTAGGATACCTTTTTGGAATGAGAAGCTCCAAGTTATGAAAAAAATCAGGAATAAGCAGTATGTCATTATTCAACATTTAATTGTAGCACATCATATTCCTATTTTTTTTATTTCCTTTTTATTTTAAATTTCAGGTGAGTCAACAGAATTTTCCATGGAACTAGCATATCTAATTTGAACTGTTCTAACCTCATCAACTGTATTTAAAATCTTCTAACTAGTTTCAAAGCTTTGATAGAGAGATGCAACTTCATCAAGTGAAAAAATCAGTTATGAGCCATCCTTTTTGAATTACATTAAAATAATATTCAAAGTTCAATTTCTTACCTTCCAGGTCCAAACTCCAGTGATAATAAAAACGACAGCACAACACCACTTTTCATTGAAATGTGCGTCTTAAATGCCGATAAGATCTTTCGGCAGTCGGTCTTTTTGAAATAGCTGCTGTTAACATAAATGAGGCTCATTAAAATTATCTGACTTGACATTTCAGCTTGGCGCAACCGATTCATTCAAATTAAAACTAGGAAATTGAAATATCTTGGGAAGATTTATAGAATTGTTGTGACATTAAATTAAGGAACACATTTAATTTAACGTGAAGCGGCGACATTGCACATCACTCGACTCGTCAAGTTGAAGTCAACACTTCGTTTGATCGGCACGGCTAGATTCAAGATTGTCGTACCAGTAACGCTAACAGTGGTGCCAGAATTCGGGCTAGCAATGTTGCCAGATTTTAGAGCTGCTATTGGTCCGTTTCCATGACGTCACATGCACACTTCTCGATTTCCCAAAAGACTGGTTTGCTGCTACCTCCTTTACGTATACCGTGATCTAGGTGGAGGGTACGCACAAGAATAGCGACTCTAGACGACGAGTTCGTACAGTTGATGGGATTCGCTATAGTTGCAATGAATAAAAAATAAAAGAGATATAAAAGCTCGCTCAAAATGGGCTAGAGAATGGCTCTTAAAAAGTAGTGAATATGCAAATGTGAAATTGCTAATTGAAGAGCACTAGGAGGGAGAGAGCCAGAGTACAGTCGTACACCGCAGGCGAAGGCTGGCGTGACACTGACGTGGTCATGGAGCTAGGATATATGGAGGTAGCATAGCGCAGTCCGATCGGGCTCAATTTGGTCGCCAAAGTTGAAAGTCTCGGGCACTGTCAAGGCCTGACACGTCACAATTCTGAGCCAACCACAGACGCTTGACTGAAGTTGGCTCCACCCACCTTCTCTACAACCCCTCCTCTCATTTTCCAAAGCAAGATTAGTACCCCACCACATGTCAACGGGTAAGGTGTGCGTTCAAGTCGCTATAACTTGTTAAAATCAATGGCCTGTAACCTTTATAGTTTTCAACTCTTAATTTATCTTTGCTAGTAATTTTGATATTATTAAGTGTCCTCAAGTGAGGAAACACAATTCATTACCTTTTGGAGTCTTAGAATCCCAAATTAATGATTAGCGATTAACTCAATAGCTGGAAGAGCATTCAGCGAGCGTGTGCGCACTCTAGCGTAGTCAGTAGGTAACTGACTTCCGTGCTGACGTCACACTTGCGAGACGGCTATTTGTTACCACAGACATAGGAAAAATCTCAAAAACTGGTTCTCTTCACAGACGGCTATGCTCCCTCCATATATACTCCCTCCACGGACGTGGTGTCAAGGTTTGCCCTTTGCTGCAGTCTTTGCAGCCAATCGCTCCAAAATTATCAAGCATAGCTCATCTGCATCATACATTCTGTGCCAACCTGAAATGAGCGTACAAACGCACGAATTTAGCACCAGTTCAGATATGTCTGCAGATATATTTGCGCGTGTGAGGGGGCCTTTAGTCACGATTTTAACACATCTCCTATCACGCTCGTGTCTGGCGAGAAACTGCAGTTGCTGGTTCACTGGCTGGTCGTTTAATTCGTTTGAAATTAATTGTCAATGCTGTAAAATGATAGATACCTTCAGTTTTGCACTATATGCCATTAATTCATCATCTTAAAAAATTTACCCTTTTCGAATTTTGGTTAACAAAAGCCCACTGTTTTGTATATGCTAAGCTTTCGTTCAAATATTTAAGAATTTTCGAAAATACTATTCATTAGAGTAGAAAATGGCCCTAAGGATAAACTAAGCTTCTCTTGCGTAACGAATATTTTCAGCGTTTTCGATTCCCACTGCCATTGAAACATTTTTGAGTAGTGGTAGAAAATAATTCGGATGTAAAATTTGATATAAGAAGACAAAAATGTTACGAAATGTACAATTATATACTGCTGTCGTAATTTGCGTCATGATAAGTTGTGAGAATTTCATTAGTATTTCATTCTTTTGCGGGAATATAAATAATAAATATCAACTGAACACGCACATTTAAAGACTGTTGTTCGCTTTGTCTCACAATAGTTCTTCTTCAAGCAACGTGAACAATATTTATGTTCAAAAAGCTGACGTTACTTAGCTATTACATAACTAAGTTAATAATGCAATGTTCCTATATCTCCTGCCGATTTCAAAATTTTAGACTCAGCTTCAACCCCGTATGACCTCAGAATTTTAGAGTCCTTGCATATCTTCAAGCGAAACCCTCATTTGAACAATATGGACAGTTCGTGCCCTTTGCAAATAGTGAATAGGTAGATTCCTTGACAGAACCAGCCTAATTTCATTTCATACTTATGTATCACATGTATTCTTTTTATGCTTCTGTATTTTATTCTTTGTTCTTGTACGTCTCATACTTTGTATTTATACTTCAATGATATATATATAGTACCTACAATTCATTTTACTTTAATCTTATATTTCAGACGTAATTCTTTTGTTTTTCATGTGAACTGATGAGGGAGCTGGACTCCGAAACATATTCTTAGTAAAAATGATAAATTGAATCGCAATTTCCTTCGTTTTTAAGTTTCTCATGAGACTGCGATTAAAGCAAACCACTGACGTGTTCAGATATATTAAGTTGATATAATTGCAACCTGCTGGCTGATAACTGTGCGGAGATAATGCTAGCTTGTGCAGGATGTTTTACGACAAGAGGTACACAATTTCACGAGCAGAATATGACAAAATGAACAGTTTTTCTATGAAATTTTCAGAACACTTTTGGGTTTATGAGATATTAGCAGTTAATTGTATTAAAGTATGAAATTTGATGATACAATTACTCGCATTATTTAGTTTGAATTTACATTACAAACACTTCTAATGTACGAGAGTGTACAATAATGAAATTTCCTTTTAGTGATATTCAATTAAAAGGTTTAAGCAAAAATGTTTGAATGAATGTGAGGAAGATCTCGAGGCCAAAATTTCGGAGGCTGCTAGTGATATTTCTGAAATGCCAGAAGTGTTTCCTGATATCCGGCTGTCGTTAACACATTGTATATAGAATATATAAGGGAAAAAGAGAACACAATACGGTAGTTATTGTACAATTCGTAATATTTTTGTCTTCGTATCCAAATGAACATGTAGTTTCAATAGAGAATGATCTGTAGAATTACGGTATCTGGCAGCCATCACAGGTGCAGGGGTGGTGGTGGTGGTATGTGTGATGGTGGCGGTGATAGAGTGGGGGCAGAGGCCAGCTATTGACACGAGCGCCCACGGGCACAGACAGAGGGACTAGTTTGTGACTCGTTCGAAATTATACAGGAGTAACGAGTTCTTTCTATTGATGAAATATAATTACTCGATGCAGGACTGGAAAAGAATTGAAGATATTTTTAGCATTTTGGAGAGCATGTCGGACTGAATACGGTTAATACACATTTTCTCACATTAGAGCATAAAATTCATAAGGGTACATCAGATTGCTTATAATGGAAATTACTACGCCCAGAAATTCAATACGGTGACGACAGCGTCTCTTTCATTTCATAAACTGCTTCATTTTTATTTGTCCTTTTATTATTTTCCGAAGAAATAGAGAAACATAAAAATTCATAAAAAATGAACTCAACAAGTGTGCTCTATGTTAAAGGTTAACATCGGCATCTTTGGGATGCTTTATTTCTAACCAAGCCTGATACATATGATCTTAGCATTGGTTTTTCAAATGTCTTATAACCAACCCTATATATAGGATACCATGACGGTTCCCCCGTAAAGCCGGTACCCATTTCCGACACCTGAGTTGAGTGGGGTATTGTGCTTGAGCTTTCCCTTATACCCAACGGGGAATTTCTCCGCGCCAGCGCCGGGATACGAACCCGCGACTCCAACATACGAGCCCGACCCTTAACCACTGTACCACGGAGAGCACTATAAAGAAATTTAATAATACGTATAAATTTAAAGCTCTATATCATTGAGCATTTCGTTCACGAGAAAGCATAGTTTCTCAAAGAGAAGATTATTTTAGTGAAGCACCGGAAGAACTGATGAATTATGGTTTAGGGCAGTTCCAGTCACTGCCTGTCCAGCAGTTTCAGTCACAGCCGAAAAAGAAGGGGCCAGCAAGTATGGTCACGTGAAGAATGGATTGTGCTTTCGCACAGGATTTACTGAGGCATATAAAAATAGCAAGTAATGAACTAAAACGAACAACAAAACCGTTGACGACTGCAATGCGTTATAAATAAAGGGTAACACCACATGGTAAAATTCATCTACCTCAAAGCTCGGGCTCAATCTACCTCATCGCTCGAGTGCTAAGTTAAAAGACACACTAATTGCATGTCCAGGAATCAAGTGACTGCTATTTCTTCTAAAGATCTTCCTGCTGTTTCCTCCATTCTTCGTAGACATTCTCCAGTAACCTACTGCGCAGCAACCCATGAACACTCCTCTTGTTATGACTAACTCATCTCCTCTTCAACTTCAACTCCCCTATATACTGCCACCTTTCATTGCACGGTGTGTTAAATCATGTAATCGTTCGCAGGCGTTGGGTAAATTTCTAGCCTGAATCTCTCATTTCATGTGTCATATTTTGATACACGTGTTATATAGTAAAATAAAACCAATTTAATCTTTCACCCCTTTTATTCTCCGCGCTTATTGTGTGGGTAACGTGCTAGCACAAAGGGGTACAATATTATTTAATTGTGGGGGTTGCAATTCCTCCTGCGTTACGTGCTTAAACGGCATTTGTTTTCGCGACAAATTCATAAAATCTATATTTCTGTCTAATTATAAAAAGTAACGTTTCGACGTATCAAACATCACAAAAATGCATGATAATTTAAAAATTGACGAACGGGTCTTTAAAAACATTGTTAAAACTCTTGTTAAGCCAATGTATCCAAAAACTTATATTAAAGTTTGTGTGTACTATAAGAAACGTAAAATCAGTGACCAATTAGTAAAAAATAATCCGTCTGCATCTGGGGTCAACGATCTGGACAAGGCCAGTGTGATTTATCAATTTAAATGCAACCGAAGAGAATGTAAGTCTCTTGATAAACGTTACATTGGCTTGACCAGAATGACCCTGAAGCAAAGATTAACAGCTCATAAATATCAAGGTTCCATCTTCAATCATTTTCGTGTTGACCATAGCTGCAAACCATCCAATGAAGATCTGTTCCCTAACACCAAAATTCTTTATAATGTTACTAAAAAAGATCATATTCATAGAATTGAAGCATTACACATTCATGAACTTAAACCTTCCCTTAATGAAAACACTAATGATTTTTTCGCTCTCAAACTGTTTAGCAGAACTTCAGCTTGCTAGGTGCGACGAAGCTGCTCGACCATTTTGCTCTTGTCTCTCGTGTGATGAACATCGAGGTTTTTGTACAATATATCTAGTCATACTACTATTTATGTGATAAAAAGTTTGTTATTTTGTCTAGTCGCTTTCGTCTTTTGTGATCTGCTTATCTAGTCTATATTATTTAAGTATTAGTTTCTGCTTTTTTTCCAATGAGACTGAAAATTATTCTGCTTTTTTTCTCAGCCAGAGGATGATGTTTGATACGTCGAAACGTTGCATGTTATAATTAGACAGAAATGTAGATTTTAATGAATTGCTGTGTTTTAGTACAAAAATGCTAGGTGCATTCCTAAACCAACTTACACGAGAAGAAATTGAACTACTTCAATTTATCGTGACGATATACAACATAGAATTATGAAATTAACAAAGAAGTCTGCTTATTTGAAGAGTTCCAATGGCTTATTTTCAATCACACATAACATCCAACATTTTCAGTTTGCATCTTCGAAGAAGCAATGGTAAGGGAATATGAAATCGCCACAATTCCTGACTCCGTGTGTCCAGGCAACGGAACTTTCACGTGCGAGCACTGTAAAAAAAACTGCAAAAATACAGACAAAAACAGACCAATTAACGGTTAAAATGACACAAATTGTTACTCCTTGTTCGTTTTCTGAATAATATCTGGTAAATCAACGAATTCATCCGCAATTCATTTCTATACCGGGCACTTTTTCTGATTTCTGTTGTTCTCACGGGTCAATTAAAAATTACGGGAGTAAATTGAATTCTTCGTTGTCGTAACGGAACCTTGGAAGTTGTCCGTTGATCCAACGGCTTTTCTTTACATATAGAGGTGGTTTTCGCAGATAAACTGAATATTACAGATTCGAATGACTCTTCGGGGCACTATACGGAATTCAATTAAATGTCCATTGTTTCAATGGTCCGTAACAGTTGAAACATGATCAAATATCTGTCACAATTGCTGTTAATGTTGTATTGTGTCTTGTATTACTTTGTTGTCGTTTTATTTTCTGTTCAAGCAACACATTACCAGTTTGCATTTTCGTGATAACAAATAGACAATTCTGGCGGAACAGCTATATTTAGAAAATTAATTACGCGCTGAGAATAGAATTTACAATATTAGCGCTGTGTAAAGAGTTTTTAGTTGCAAATACATCAATTTGCTGACTATAAATATATGATGACCAGAAAGCAAAACGTTAATGCCTGCGCAATTGGCCTGCGCAAATTTATTCAGAGCATGTGCCAATTCCCTCTCATTCACGATGCGACAACGCAGCGTTAAGATGGTATACAATTTGACTTATTCTGTCAAGGATTGGATAGCCCGTGTATAAATTGGGAAATAACCGTGCTTAAACGCATATATTTTTATTATCTATGGATATGAGGAACATAAAGCAATCAGAGGCTTATGCGTTTATACGTACATACATACATGAAATCATGCAAATATTGACTATTCACGTGTGTGGGTAAATACACGGAAGTACATGTAGGTAAACCTACGCACGAAAAAGTGAGAAACACCATATAAGTGTTCATTAAAAGGTACATGAATTTTCAAATAAGCTGTGCCAAGAAGGAAGCTCATTTTTTATTCAAGCATGGACTGTGCTCTGTGAAAATGAAAACAGGATACCATGCAGCGTTTATATTCCCATTTTGATGATTATTTATAAATGACAGTCTAATAATGCATGGCATACAGTAATGGCATCACATACTGTGTTATCGGACCAGTTAATGCGGTATTTTATTTACGCACATAAAAGTTTCAACGTTGAAAATGTGAAATGAAGCACAAACCGTTTTTATAGCCAAATGTATACGTAAAGAAGTTCTGTTAATAACTTGTGAGTGATCAACGGACAAATTCGATCACACGACTTCGTGTACAGTGCTCTCAGATACCTTATAATATACCTTAGAAATAGTATCAAAGGTGAATTCACATTGCAGTTTTTTGTCGCATAATTTATAGTGTCATTCATTATCGATGGGGTTGTTTATTTCTTGTGTGGTTTATACTATCATTAACGTAGTGTGAAGGCCTTAACGCGACACAGCATTTCTTGGCAACCGTCAAACAGGGAGCTTACGCACAAACAAAAATGAAATTAGAAACACAAAATGAATATCCTGGCTAGCGCATACATGAAATAAAAGGTTATGCCAAAAAAAGTAGAACCTTGACTCACAGCAAGGTATCAAATATAGAATGCTTCGCATTATACACAACACAGAATCAGAACATGAGCTGACTACCCGCATCACACAAACCACATTTGATTGCGCGCCGCTCGGAAAGCACGGTTCGGTATGCCACTTTGATTTCAAGTATCACATTTTCATCACTGTTTCAAATCTTCTATGCCACCAAATTTCACGAGCTGCAGTCCCAATTGGAATCACGTCTGCAGCCGGATCCCCTGGTTCGTTCACCAAAAAGACCGTCTCTCCTCGTCCAACCAAGTGAAAGTTCTCCCTCAGATGGTTTGCTAGACCGCTTAGCGACATTTTCTCTGTCAAGGGGCCTGCGTGCTGCCAGCTGCAGAGAATCTCCCGTTGCAGAGGCAAAGACCCAGGTCACCGAGATGGCTCAGCTGCCGCGTAGGCCAGCTCCGCACCCGCCTGTGCAAATAATAAGCGGGGTTGAGTAATCTATTCCCCGAGACATGAACGTCATTAAATCCCGCCTAATAACATTCGGAACCAGTTTAAAATGAAAACTATTTAGCCTGCACTTCAATAATCCCATAAACACACGAATATTCTGATTCCCCTCTGAGAAATCGTCACACAAATATTAAAGTGAACTCCAAACACTCCCTGCTTGAGAACAATTTACAAATGCAAACCCTCCATTAAGCACACGAACATTCTGATTCCCCATTTTATGCTATCTCAAAACAAATCCCCTCTGAGAAATGATCATTATACCCTCATACTAAAAGCCCAATGCAAATCATCCTGTTTGAGAGAATCAATGTAATAAAATGAAAACAAAACTAATTATTATTCTGCCTTAAAATGAAATCACTGCGTCCAAAAGTTAGACATACTACGCTTCGATGACTCCACATGAATTATCAAGCCAAATTAACCACGTATTCTCACCTCTCCTCTCCTCTCAGGCAGCCTACATCCTTCACAGCACCAAGCAAAAATAGACCGGTTCTACGTCCTTCTACCCTTTTATACCCACGCCGCATTATGTCTACGTACCGGCAGAGTGGAGGCCTTTGAAAGTGCGCGGCTTCTCCCTATTGGATGATTCTCACGCGTCACCTATGACGTGTTCCCTGCTTCACAAAACTTGGTATTGCTACGCGCATTTCCCTCTAACATATTCTTCTCAGGTGCATATTTTCCATGGTTCCCTTACTCGTTGGTAATTATTTTTGATCCGCTATTTTTCTATGCTACACATTCAAGTTGCCCTCGTGTGATACTATGTGTAGTTTTTCGAGCTGGCTTTCACACAGCCGCTGCCCCCCTACGTGCTCCTCCCTTCTCCTGATGTCCCGCCTTTCCAAGCTCCCTCGGCCCGCGCAGCGTCTATCCGGTTGCCGGCTCCGTCGTGTCGGTTCTGCTTATATATATGCACAATATAAACTATATCACAACAAATTGCTGTGTTTTAGCACAAAAATGCTAGGTGCATTCCTAAACAAACTTACTCGTGAAGAAATTAAACTATTTCATAAGGCTGAAAAGCTAGAAAAGATATATTGAAGTATGAAAGTAAACTACGGATGAAATACAGGAAGGCCTTTACAAATTGACTCTTTAACGTAGGGAATTTTTCTAAGAGTTTGTGCATATCTTTGGACGAATAATTTAAAAATAGGATATGAAAGATTTTTCAACCGTTCTCCTTTTCTAGTTTTGTAACCACATTTTTTTAAATGTACCGACGAACTGCAAATTTAACAACGACGAACCATTGAATATAACAGGGAATAGAAATATAGAAACAGTATCGCAAGAAATAGCAACAGCGACAAATTATAGCGACGCACAGCAAACTGAATGACAGTGAAACTATACATCAGAACAAAGAAACAATATGTAGTGACAGAGCAGGTTTATTGCAACAACGTTCAAAAAGGATTACAATTATACAAAAAATAGTAGCGTGCGTTTATATTATTGTAACAAATGAACAATTTCTGATACAGTTATTTATACGCAAAATAAACAGTAGAGTAGCCATATAGCGTAGTACATAATGCACATTGAAACTTTGCATACAAGTTATTGATAATTACAATAAAGAGTGAATATCATATGTGAGATATTGAGACTATGCTTAACAGAAAATATCTTGTTAATTAAGGCTCTTGATCAAGTAACTGTTGGCATGGGTGTAGTTGTCTGCCACAATGGCTGGAGTGACAGCAGTTGTCAATGAGACGACAGAGAACCTCCTCCCGGTGCTGACGCAGCGACTTTCCTGCTCTGCGCGCTGCCGCCACGATGCATGTCTCCGCGATGCCATTCAGACGGTGAAACTGTGGCATCTGAGACGTAGGCCTTGCGGTCGAAAGGGGCTCGAAGAGTTCTATTGAGATCCTTGACGGCGATGGTTGGAGTAGCTTCAATCAACATCACAAGTAAATCCAGGCTCTCAATATCTATCATCTTCTTGCGACCACGTAATGGAACCTAGCCTCGTATTATTGTCGGGTGGCATTCACAATCCCGAAAGTCAAAATCTTAAATTTCAAAATCCGGAATATCTAAATCCCGGAAATCAAAACCTCGACTGTTCCTGTTAAGTTAAGAACGTCTTATACCATATTTAAAAACGAGCTGTCATGGGGGAATTTTTATCAGTTATTTTCAACTCTTCACTACACCAATTCGTAACACACAACCCCAATTCGTACATAACACACACGAATAATTCGGGTCGACGCTTTCACTGCCAAAAATGGTCGGGAAATAGATTTTCAGGATTTTGACTTTCAGGATTTTGACATTTGGGATTTTGAGCTGGACCCGTTATTTTCAATTTTTATTGTATGAGGAAGAGCGGGAAAATTATTTCTCTGGTCAATAGGAGTTAAAAGATGTTGTTACAACGTATGACTTTTTGTTACTATTTTTTGCATCTGTTACATTATTTTGAATCTGTGATACTGACTATATGATGCATTGTTACAAGATTTGATTATTTGTTAAAGAAAATGAACGTCTGTTGCAACATTCTGAGAGTGTTATACAATTTTAAGCAACGTTATATTTATTTGTCTCTGTCACCACATTTTGCATCTGTTATCAATTTTACAGCATCGTCACTGGATTTGTACTGGATGTTGTTATATTTTGAGCCGCTGTTATTAGTTTTTATTCGGTGTTATGTGACTGTGCAAACTGTTGCTATATTGTTTTGACGTGTGGTTATAAAACGAGAAAAGGTGTACAACACACGACTTGGCCGCCACAATCATTTGTGGTCTTGTTTAACCTTTTTTAATTTATGAGTATTATTACATTCAACTTTTTATTCCATTAAATTCACGCTCTTTTATGTTCACTTTTAGAACGTTGTTAATACCATATTTTAATATTAAGGAAGTCAATTTTGAAAATGATTAACATTCACCTAAAGAAATAGTTTGTATAAAATAGCTGGTAAAACGATTTGCCTGCCTTTCCCAAGGCATTTTCAGATGATAGATGATTCCGTTGAAATTAATTATTCTTGATGCTTCTGTTTACATCTAAAAATTTCACAGCAAAATATTCGTAATGAGCAAACTTTGAAAACAGTAGGGTTTAAGAAACCTTTCCATCGCTCACCATGGGAATACCAGCAGGTGAAGCCCTCAGTCTGTTGTCCCCCGACGATCGGCAGCTTTGTAGAGGCAACAACGCACCTCGAGGACTTGTAGCACGCGACGTTGGGAGGAGGATTCCTTGAGGCGATCAAAACACAAACCGCGATGTCTGGAAAGGAAACTACCGTGAAGTTTTCGCCGTGCCCGTCGGACATTTTAGCTACGAAAATTGACCATTTGTGGTTTAGTGAGATACTGGACCACGCCGGGGCACATATCAGGAGGTAGAAGACCGCTGCTGTGACTTTGTGGCGGATCAATGGGACTGTCCTTGAGTGAATTTGGAATTTCATTTTTGGCATTCGACAAAGTATTTGTGAAAAAATCTTCACGGTTACCAACTATCAGATATTTTATTTGCATTAGTTACCATCATTGTTAGAAATTACGTAGTTCTTTAGTTGCTGCGAAAAGAAGTAATGGAGCTATGGAAATGAACATACCTCGGGCGTAGAGCGGTTGGGAGTGGGGTTGCTTCTGGACAGATCATTCAACTACACGGCCGAATCTTGCTAATTCCTAATTTTTTGTTTGAGTGATCACTCTCAAAGCTTTCTTTTACTGTAATTTACACTACTACTACGTGATTGCACTTTTTTATAACTATTAAGACGAGAGCCCTAGTACGTTTTCGTACCCATAAGGGTTACTCCTTTTACTCATGTTCTGGAGTTCCTTAATACTTAACTATTGGTATTGACGACCTTATTAATATATTAAACTTGACCATATGAGAAGAGGCTTATTTTCTTATTTTATTTATATTATTAACATCGTCATGTAATAGATCTTCTCAATCTTCAACTTTCTATAATTTCTTCTTAAGCCCTTTATTTGATACCCGATGCTCATCAAGCTTCAAGGTTGGTAAAGATTTAATCATGATTATTTGTTTGCTAATTTGGAACTCCTGATCTAAATAAAATGAGTGGAATTAGTATTCATTTATTTGCCGTAAATTTTTCGTATATTTATCTCCTTTAGACTACTTTGAGGTTCGGCCGAGACTGAACTTTTTAACCTATCTCTACAGGTGTGTCCAATGATTTTGTGAGAAACATTTTTATTTTATGGCTTTATTTCCGAATATACTTATGTTTAATCGTGAACAGCCTCATAATACAACAAAATTACTAAGGAGCGAGTTTAAAAAGTCAAAATTATAGGGATTTTCTTAGAAATTGGTAAATCTTCTTCCTAAAATATGGAAAACCTTTTTGTGTTGGTTTAAAAGCTGCTACGGGCATTGTAACTAATGGAAAGATCGTTTGCGAGGTAATGGTGGATTTATTTCCAAATAGTTTATTTAATTAATTATTTTTTGAATTTTAAAAATGTTTTCCTCCCCAGGTTCAAAATAACGGTGATTTCGGAATTTATTAGGAAAACCATTCTTCTCCATCAGAGTGGTCTATCAAAAAAAAATCGTTGCCAAGCAACTTGCATCGTCGTAAACTGTCTACGGATTGATAAAACAATTCAACAAGGCAAAATCCATCGTTGAGAAGACAGCCCGTGGCAGGAAAAGTTTGCCGTAGGTTCGTCAACATTGGCTTTAGTGCACTACTTGTTTCGGGAAAGGACTGCCAGCAGTTCAGAGCTCGCGCAAGAATAGGATAGGGATGGCGTCCATGCCTCAGCGCGAACTGTTCGATGTCGACTCTTCGACAACGGACTAGCTTCAAAGAGAGCTGCGAAGAAACCTCTTTTAACGTTGAATAACATCATGGACTGGCTCAATTTTTGCAGGAAGTACCAGCATTGAACTGCTGAATAATGGGGCAAAGTCATTTTCTCCCATGAATCTCCGTTCTCCCTTTTTAACACCTTCGGGGAAAGCCTCGTGCGAAGAAGAAAAGGCATGAGGTTTAATAAGAAGCGTGTCTTTCCAACGTTCAAGCATCCTACCACCCTTCACGTCTGGGGCTGCTTTTCAGGTAAAGGAACTGGAGACCTGAAGATTTTACACAGAACCACGGCAATAAATTCAGCCTGGTACCTGAAAATATTAAAAAATCATTTTCTTCCAACGATTGCTGGTCAGTTTCCCAACAGAGGTGGTTTACCACCAACTCTTGCCATAATGCAAGAGTGGTTAAAAAGTTCTTAATGACAACGCAGTGGGGATTTTGGGTCCCTGGGCTGGAAATTCGGCTGATCTGAATCTGATCGAAAATTTATGGTCGAATCATCATAAATCGAATGAACAAAAAGAATCCAACTAATTTAGTGCAACTTGAAGCCTTAATTGAAGAAGAGTAGTTCTCCTTTGATCATAATATCATCGAAAAATTATGAACAACATGCCAAAGCGCATTAAAACAGTTTTGAAAATGAGTGGTCAACATTGAAAATATTGAGAATAATTACTTTTTAGTTTTGCTGGTTATTAAAAATTGTTTGGGGCAATTGATGTTTTTATTTATCTTTTATAATGTTTTCCGGCAGCAACCAATTAAAAACTACGCAAGACTGCACCTGTCACGAGACACAATGGTGGTACTCACCAAGCTTGCAGACCCAACTTACGCTCGAGATTTTCAGTTCGCTTTTTTCTAGTGAGACTTTTGTAGCCCAGCAAGTAAGGTACATTATACGATGGAATACTCACGAAATTATATTCTAAAACCCGACATCCTACTCCAAACATTGTGACCTCAACGCACAATACAAGGGAGACCCAAACGCTGAAACTCATAGATTGATAGCCAACACAATTACCTTGAATTAATATCGCAGCATTTGACCTACTCCTACTAATTGGCTTTTGACACATTAGTAATTCCTATGATGTTCCATCTTAATTAAAACATATTAACAATGATTGGTAATGATGGGTATCAACTGACCGGCCAATGACCCCTCTACAAATCTGAACATCAGCAATTAACATCAAGATGACCTAACCACATCCTACTATGAGTGTCTTCTTAACAGTGTGCGTCACAACCACCACACTCATTCAGTTCTTCTTTCAACCAGTCATAAGTTCATTATTCCGAGCGATTTGCAAGGTATCATTTCATTGCACGAGCGTAGACGGATGTACGTCCAATCGGTCTGATCCTTTCCAATTCGATCCTGAACTCCTCCCAGCCTGCGCAATCAAATAATTGACCCATTAATCTACCCCAAATTTGATTGATTCCTATTCTCCGCGTTATTTCAAAATCACCATTTCATTTTTTCACAACAATTTTTGAACAACATTTTTCTCCGGGCTTACCCTCCCGGCTTATTTGCAGATTGCATCGGAATTTCTTTTTCTTATATAGAAACGATATATAAGCCTACTTGTGCAAACTTCTTTCCAAATTTCTGAAAAATAGAGAGAAACTTAAGTTACTAACTTGCACCGATGTATCTTTAAAATTTGAATCGAAATGTTCTTTCGAGAATAAAACGCATGTTATTTCTATTTATACACGTTTTTCAAAAAAACATTTCTAGTGAAATACTTAACTATTTGCTCACTTATCCGCCGTTGCACACCCTTTCGAAGTTGCCGCTGAACTAAGCTCCTTTAAGTTGATGGGCTTGCGGGTATGTTCTTTTCAACCCCTTAAGACCAGAACAAATCATGTATTAAAAATTTTATAGGTGTTCGTTGAACACCGCCTTATTATAAATGGGGCTGTGCTTAGTGGTTGTAAGGGCTTTCTCCGCCTTATGGAATTCAGATTTGAGACCTTTTGTGTAAACCTTATCGTCTAATGTTTTTGTGTGTATTTTCGCCCGCGCGGTTTATGTTTAAAGCTCCGAGGTTCGCCTATCGCCATTTATGTAAACAAACGCACGCTCAAGACCCTGGGCCTGCTGCGTTTAAGGGGGACAACCTTGGAATTTTCAGCACATTTGGCCATTTTTTTTTTGTTAAAAAAGGATCCTTAGGCGGTGGGCTATTGGGCCCCTAAATTTTATGGGGCTACGGGCAATAGATTCCCCCCAGGGGAGGTGTAAGGGGACCAAAAATCAAGAATTTTTGAACCCATATAAAAATGAAATAAAAAGGAAAATGATAAGTCTGGCTCTTCCAGTTTGTTAGCAATATTTCAAGGGTTCCAAAACTGTCGTTGGTTTTGTTATAGCATGAAAATTCATTGACTTGTATTCATTTGAAATTCGATGTATGTTTTTTTTTCAAAAAATACATATACTGCCCAAATTTGAGACCAATCAGAGCAAAATATAAAAATTGCTGGATTGTCCCCTTAAAATCCCATGGTTACATTATGGAGTTTGGCCTTTGGCCTCTGGCTTGAGAGAGCCTATTGTACACACTCACCCTTTTGTACTACACGACCCTCTAAATACCAAGCACAACACAAGCACGACGCTAGCGCACTCTGTTGAACACACACAGCAGAACACAATCTCATACCAACTCCATGCACAAACACATACTGTTGAGATTTTTATTGTACTCAGTTATTTTGCACAAAAAATATTAATAAATGCTACAGATACCTTGCAACGGTTTCTGAAAAAAAACTTGCAATAATTTATAAAAAACACATTAGCTATTAATTTATGCATTATTTAGCCATAATTTCTGAATAGTTCGTACTGTGTGTTATAGAAATCTCATTTATTTCCAAACTTTGCCGGCCTGAGAATACTGAGCATAAGACGGCTCCATTTAAGACGATCTAATAAAAGAATTAGGTCGAGGAGCGTAGAGACGCTGGGGCTTATTAGAGTCGGCCATATGAGTTGGTCAAGGATTGTAATATCTCAAGTCATTAATATAAAAACGGTCGCCAGCTCGTTTCCCTGGACCGAGACACGAGCATGGGACGAAACCATTGAGTTGGTCACGGATACGTCATGGTCAGAGAAAGCTGGGCTTCCCCCAACATACCCCTTCCCCCCCTGTTCGCCCAAAGCCTCCCCCCCACCCCCCCCCCCCCCCGGGGAAGCACTGTTCATGACTGAATTAGGAGGATCAAGCATATTGTGTGCGGAGCGACGAGCGAGGGCGGTCAGGGACTCGGAAGTAGGACTCGGAGGCGAGGGGTCAGAGATAAACTCAAACGGCGATCGGTGATTGATAGGGAAGGCTTCCGTTTATTCAATATCAGACTCAAGAACGTGACTGGCTCAAATATCCACTCTATTGTTGAGGGCTCACTGGTTGGGGCGTATGCAAAACGTCTCAGGGCTCGGCGTTTCCTTGGCTCGAAAGTTTGACTGTATGTTACACAGTCTGTTGTGTTAGCATCTTGGGCGATCCATTGAAAGATAATCGTGAGTTGAGTTGTCCCTGTTGTCCATTGGGCGTAAATTCCT
This sequence comes from Morinoia aosen, assembly GCA_030386875.1. Classification (NCBI taxonomy): domain Eukaryota; kingdom Metazoa; phylum Arthropoda; class Malacostraca; order Amphipoda; family Talitridae; genus Morinoia; species Morinoia aosen. Next base: position 9,489,684 of record CM059564.1, on the reverse strand, counting down.
TGCCTCCCGTGCTCACGCCGATCCGTTATTGCATCCCAAATATATGTATCAACTATTCTGCGTCGTGATTGTTCCCCTCTCCTCTTGCTCTGAAATCGCCACGTAGAAACACGTGCCCATGAAATCTCGGACGCTACTCAGAAAGATAATCGTTCACTTTTTTTTGGTCTTAATTAAATTCATATCTTACTAAATTCGAGGCTTTGGGCCTCTGGTGGCAGCGGCACGTTACCGTCAACTTTCTCATTAAAATCATGACGTATTCAAAGTAAATAAACAATGAATGTCCGATAAATCGAGTGCAGAAAATAGTGAATATTCACTGGAGCCAGCGGTGGGATTGTGCCAAGAGTAGAAATTGAAAAGAGCGAGAGAGAGAGTAAGAGAGAGAGAGAGGAGACGAAGAAAGAACAAAAGAAAGAAGAAAGAAGCAACCAGTTCAGAGGCAGCGAGCAGCAACATCTCCGAAGGACCAAAAACTGTAAGTAAACACCATTTCATTTCAGTTCTTTGTATGTTCCATGGGAGATAAGTAGAACGTGTCTTCAACTGCAAATTTTTATTTAGTTATTGTCTTCTGTTTGATGTTTGGTTGTGTGAGCGTGGCCCCTAACAGATATTGTGCGTATCGCGGCGCAGCCTAGAAGTGTCAATTTCTGTGAGATTAGAAGTGACCCAAGCCATAAACCCTTACAGCGATTACGTGGAACGCGAGCAGACCGTTTAAAGCGAATTCCATTGTATGTGATTACGGTACACAGCTGTGTAGAGGCATCGAAAGGTATTTAAGAGTAATAGGGAATTATTTTGTGTATGTCGTTCGGAAGAAACATTTGATTCTCGTGTTCTTGTTGTAAATTAGGTACATACGAGGCCTGTCGAAAAAGTATCCGACCTTTGGCCAGAAAAAATACTTCAACAACCTGACGGGGTTGGGACCCTAATCCCCTTCAAAGTAGGCTCCTTGTGCTTCCACACACTTAGCCCACCGATCCTTCCACTGCCGGAAACACCTCTGGAAGTCTTCTTTTGGAATGGTGTTCAGCTCTGTCGTCGCGTTCCGCATTATCTCTTCTCTACTCTCAAAACGGGATCCTTTCAGTGGTGTCTTCAATTTTGGAAACAACCAGAAGTCGCAAGGAGCCAGGTCTGGAGAGTAGGGAGGTTGGCGAACGGTCGTAATTCCATGTTTGGCCAAGAAATTGCGGATCAAATGGGATGAATGTGCGGCCTGCCACAACGCCTGCCACAACGCTGCTCACTCTCCGCTGATGTGCGGCCATCTTTGAATCGGTTGAACCACTCCTTAATTTGTGTTACACCCATAGCATCTTCCCCAAACACCTGCTGAATCTTACGAATTGTTTCAATTTGAGAATCACCAAGCTTCTGACAAAATTTGATGCAGTGTCTTTGCTCAATTCGTTCAGTCATCTTGCAAGAAAACTAAATCCGACAAACACTTAGAACAGCACCTTACTTGGCGACCACCAGCCAGTGACTGGCCCAAGTGAATGCGGTGAAAAAAGTCAAGCATGCGCATTAAGATTCCTCCTTCCACCGTGCACAGTGGCGCCGCCTTAGAATCACTACTTTGCGCGGGAAAAATTAAGGTCGGATACTTTTTCGACAGGCCTCGTATTAGAAAATTGTTTTGTTGGAGCAGGATTGCAAATTGCGTGGAACGATTTTACGTGAACTAATTGACGTAAAGATTATTGTGTTGCAGTGAGGGCCAGCTGATAGTTAATTAGGCTTTAGTGCTGGAACGAAATATAGTGACTATTTAAGGACCACCTTTCGGTTCACTGACGTCTTGTTTCAGCTCTTAACTCTCTTTTCTTTCACTTTGTCTTATTTAATGAACCTCTGTTCCAACTTACTGTTCTATATACCTGCCTAGATGCCGCATTTCCAGAGCTCTTTATCAAATGGTGCCTTCCGCCTTCCACTCTTGGAGACGCCTTTAAGTTTTATTAGCGGCTAGAGCGGTTTAAACCAACCTAACATCTAATCTGTTCTTGTATATAAATCGATGAAACGTATTGTCGAGAAGTCACCGTGAGCGCGAGAAATTCATTGTTTTTGTTGTGCGCGAAGTTCTTTGCATCAGAGTAAACTGATAATATCTGTTGAGTTTATTGCATTTAACGATGAATTCTTGACTGAGTTTAGAGTAGAGTTGATGGAAACTAATTACGATAATTTTAACCATGCATTAGTAAGATTGAGCATTAATTTCTACGCAAGTAATTTCTTAAGAATGCCATCAGGCAACATGAGCGACTTTTCTCAAAGCTTTTAGAGCGCAATGCCGGACGAGTGTCATAAAATCGACAAAGGCATGAAAGGACTCGCTCCGGGTCTGTGGAAGATGAGCTCAACCACAGAACTCAAGTGTCATGGGCAGAGAAGAGGCGTCGGATAGACAACGATCGAGATATAAACTCGTAGATAGCTGTGCTAGGGTAAGATGGCTTAGTGTGCTGCGCATGTTGTGAAGGGCTAGAATAAAGATTAGAGGTAGAATTGCATTTTAAGGTTGACGGTGCCGAACAACTGCAGAGGTATAATGACTTTCACATCGTACATTGAACTTGATTGTGGGTAATTTGACTGCTGGAGATGCTTTAGTTAATGGAGAGGAAATTGGATTTATACTAGACTGTTACAGACTGAGATAAATTAGAGGGTAGGACAGTCACAGATCCGCGCGATCCGCAGCAGATTTTATGATATAAATCTTGCCCGTAGAAGTATGGCTCTGTAAGTCCTGGCACATTTAGTAGATAAATAGCAGATCAGTACTAACTAAATATTCTTTTCAGAGTAGCCTAAGAAACCACTAGTTATAAGCACTAATAAAATATTGCCTTTCAGGTGTAGATTAGGAGAGCAACATAGGCGTGAAACGGAGTTTGCTTTAATATTAGCTCAGGATAAATTCACACGAAAGATATCTCTCGTCGCTGCCGGAGGGAGTAAAAGTTGAGATTTTGAATTTCTTTGATTGACGTTTGAGCGATAGCGACAGCGGTCTAAACCAGTCACCCAGATTGGCTAAGCGATACTATGTTCAATGAATTCTTAGGACACATGTTTTACCTTCACACGAGAGCGAGATCTGACCCTGGTAATGACAACAGTTCAAGATAGTGGCTCAGAACACAGAGACTGGTGATTTCGTCATGAACTCCTGTAAGCTGTGCAGAACTTCTCCCGAGACAATTAGATTAAATAAGTTGTTCCATTTCAGATGTAGCGTAGTGAGTGAGCTATATTGATCTAATTATATCGTAGCTTAGTGCGGGACGGCAAGTACGGATACGAGTATTCACGGTAGAGATTTCAGGCGAGGATTCCATGAACAATAGTGACCACAGCAGGTTGTAAAATTTGGAAGCGCTCCATGGCTGGGACGCATGTAATGCGAGCCGGAGTACGCTGCTGACTGTGGAATGCAGTTTCGTCAGAGAGAAGCGCGCCACCGGGCGTGCGACCGAAATAAGAGATCTTGATTTAGGACGATAAGGAAATAACAAGGGCAATAAAGACCGAGCAGTAATAAAGATTGAAGACTCCTGTGCTGAGAAATCAGATCGTGAACAACATTGAGCAGACGCTGGAGCTGAAATGTTTGATCATAAGTTGTGCTAAGGCGAATTTTGAAGATTTTTCAGGAAGGCGATGCGCGAGCAAGGTGTTGGCATGTACGCCGTGCCAAAAATGGGCACCGCAACGGCCTCCAACGGAGAGGGACCGGAAATAGTGGTTGACGTAAGGTGGAGACGCATTCATCGATGGTAAGATCGGGAAAGCTCCTGTTGCGGAGTAATCCGGGCGTGAACAATGGAGGTGTTGTAAATATCTTGTCTGCTAATGAGCGTGAGAATGGATACTGCGTGAAGCTTGACTGTGAAGGATATTTTGGGCATTTTTCAAAGGCATGTGCGCAATGTCTTGAAGGCATCGCAGCGGTTACCCGATACCATGAGTTTATAGAATGCTGAGAATAAGTCATGTGAGGCTTTGAGGTTAATGAGAATACGTCATGTGAGACTTTGAGGTTATAGGAGAATACGTGCATACCAAAGAGGAACCTGGAGTATTGCAACGATACGAAAATTCATGCTTGCTTCTCACGAGTTGATTAGCGAATGCCATTCAGTAAAACAGGTCAGCTGACCAAGAAATAGTAATAACGTAGGAACATCTCATTTATCATCATTAATCATAAGGACCTGCAATTACGAAGTGAATGAAAGGATAGGAAGAATGTTCATGTATCAATCGGGGTGAGCTGTCTGGGTTGAAGGAATGTTTGTTTTTCTTGTGCAGGAGTGTGTGCTGTTCGTGTTGCAGGAGTGTGTGCATTAAGCCATTTAGGTCCGGTTAGGACGGATAGGTCATAAATCATAAAATGTAGAAATTTTCATTCATCGTGTAATATGCGCTCATTTAATCGAGGCGGGAAGAGGAAAATTTGAAGAATAGGCACTATATTGATGTCTAATCAATGTAAACAGGAAACTAATGCTCGACCGTGTGCCGTAGGAAGCGGTGTCGTAAGAGCCGGGCGGGAGGCGAAGGTCGAGCGTGCTGGTGCGTCAACGGGGCGTGGCATCCCACCCCTGCGAGGCGGCCTGGCAGGTGCTAGATGGAATTCTGGCAAGCGTCTCAGACGAGACGAAGTGGAAGCTGATGACGAAGATCTCGGAGGCTAAAGAGCTGGCTTCCCCAGTCCCAAAAAGGGCCGATATTATTTTAAATCGTTGGAGCACGCGCGAGCGAGTTGTTGTGGTTGTTTTTTTTTGTTTTGGTTGTATGGTAATTTGATGCCATGTTGTACAAGGTTCGCCAGTCTAATTGAGATACGATACGGGGCTAGAATATTTTTTTTTCTCCTTTTTTTATGAACCAAAGGGAAAAATTTCATTGGAAAATAGAAATTTCATTGGAAAATAGGAATTTCATTTATTTCCAAACTTTGCCAGCCTGAGAATACTGATCATAAGACAGCTCCATTTACGTCGATCTAATAAAAGAATTAGGTCGGGGAGCGTAGAGACACTGGGGCTTATTAGAGTCAGCCATATGAGTTGGTCAAGGATTGTAAAATCTCAAGCCATTAATATAAAAACGATCGCCAGCTCGTTTCCTTCCCATTTGAAAATTAAGGACGTGTCGCCGATGTGGGAAGGCCGTGCATGCGCGTAGCTAGAGCCGTCGCGTCGATGCGGCACGTCCGCCGCGACGGCGAAACCGCCGCTTTAAGGTCGTGTCACACGACCACTACACGTTGACGGCCGTTCGCGACGCACGTCCTTGGCGCGTCCCTGCATGGCTCTACACGTCTCTCATCGGACGCGACGCATCGATGCTGCGCACGTGGCCGTCCCAAAATTTCGAGTTAAAAAAACGGCTCTCGGCTGCGCCCAGCTGATTATTCGTCGTCTGCATAGCCATTACTCACACGCACATATGCCCATATTGCATAAGTGCGTATGCGTGATGACTATGCAGAGACGACAATATCAGCTGAGCGCCGCCGAGAGCTTTTTATATACTTGTAGATATGTTCACACATCTACACATATATATTCATACATGTGCACGCATAAGTTTGTACAAGCGCAGGCAAATAAAAAAAATTGATTATTCGAACGAAGCACTGAATTTCTGCAATCATTACCAGACTTTCAATGTGACTTCTATTCGAATGACAACTGTTGTTCGATTAGAGTATATTTTTCTGTCCCAGCTCTCATATTCGTTTTCCGCGAGAGCATATACGTTTTCCGCGCATTTTCGGTTTGACACTTCAATACTAAAAACGCGGAAAACGTAACCTTGTATAAAAAATTACTGTTTTGTTGGGCGTGAACAAGAGAAACGTTTTAAATTGTGTATTCTGGAACAAGCGTTTAATAAGCGAGGGATAAAAAAAATGAAGTAAACAACTCGTTTAACAATTTCCTTTACAAGCAGCCAATCAAATGGATCAAAATTATTCATTAAACTATTTAAAGTTTCTGCTCCCACTTCGCATACAAAATAATATTGTTTCCCGAATAACACGATAAAACAACTCATTTATGGGTAAAGTTCGTATGAGTCTAAGTTCCACTAAAATCTAAACACAATTAAGGAACTGCAGCATCCGCTTCCTCTGTCATAAAACGATCTTAAATGATTGACTTATTACTGTAATACGAATAAAGGCCATTGAAGGAATAAAACACAAAATAAACATCAGAAAAGATTCCCCTAAACATACACGTTGAGTTCTAAGTGACGACGAAATATTTCTCAATTAACTGTATTAAATCGCGCGTAATATTTTGTTACTTGTGTATTTTGCAAATAAGTAGCTATCTTTACGGAAGAACAATATATGTTTGATAAAATTTCCGCTTCCGTCTCAACCTTGACTTTACTGACACGGATTTCCAGTAAATGACCATTCCATTTTTGATTTATAATCCACAAATCTCTGCGCACTAGATTTCAACGACTGACTTCTTCAAGCGAAATAGATTGAAAGTGATGCCGGCTGTATTTTCTTCGACTGCAACAAGCTCTGGATTGGTGTCTTCGTTGCTCTCGCCTTCTGGGATCCGCGAGCTCGAAGGTCTTTTCCCTCGGTAGCCGTCCCAGTCAGAGGACCTTGAATGGAAAAAGATGAATCATTTAAATACCCATGACACTGTTTGAGTCCACTATAAATTTAACTGACTATAACTGTGAGGAAAATATCTTCTATTTAAAACTTATACACAAGAAATAGCTGAGGATAGTTTGCTTACTCTCAGGTATAAGAACTTACAAGAAAGTACAATAATCAAGAAATCATACCATAAACCAGTTTCATCGTCTGTTATCTTAATATAAATTAGCTGTTTTTCATGGTCTAAATAGGTAGCTAGTTCACTAATGCTCATCAAATACCTATCTTTTTGCGATTTATTTTGCGCTAGGATTACAGACTCGAATGGTGAATATTCGACTCGGAATCCTGAAATATTTGAATATCTGATTTGGACTCCACCTCTGAATTCCTACCCCACAAAATTCTTCACATTTCTTCATACTTCATTCGACTCCTGCTTCCCTCTAAAGTATCCGACTTGTTCAAACTCCGACTCCGCAGCCTTATTTGTACCAATGAATTCCCACACGAGTGACACGCTAAACAGCATGAATGTTTTAGTAGGTTACAATGAGCCGATTTTCGTTTGAACACCAGCAATGTAATTACCTTTTAACGCTTTCTGAACGGCGATTTTTACAGCGCTGCGAGGTGCCTGTTGGAACTCTGGAATTTTTATATGGAACCTGGTTGGATTGACAATACAGCGAATTAGTATAGATTAAGCACTCGACATTATTGTGTTTATGTATACACGATTAGATTTAGTATGAACAAGACTTTTTTATCGTATTATTTTGCATCAGGTATTTATTCATTGTGTGCTTAGATGATTTTCACGGAAATCATACTTACTTTACTTTTGTACGTTTCCTCTTTGCTCCCACCCCGTCATGGAGAATTCGTTGGCAAATTCTCGCGACAGCAGCAATTTCATCCTAGATATTGCTGTCCGTGTGCGGTTTACTTCCTTTGCCGCGACCAGATAAGGAACCTTGGGTGTGAAAAAAGGCGATTCAACAATGATTTATAATATAGATACCTCTCGAATCGTTCAAGACAAACGACTATTGATGTTCGGTACGAAAACAATCGAAGATACAAACAATAGGTATACATTCATTGCCATTGAGGGTATTGTGACAGAAATAAGATTTACCAGGTCGCTTCTTTGTAGTATTTCATTTAGTTCTTCGTCATTATTTGCAGGTGAAAATCCTCGAGACACGGCTGGTGGTTGTGCAGGCTTATCGCTTAGATTTTCTTCGAGAATTAAGTTATTTTCTACGATGAGACTCTCGATTCGGGCGAGCCTAGTATGAATGGCTACCAGTTCTTCTGAAGATGGGCTTGGTTTTGGTGAAGAAACGCATCTGACAATGAAAAGGAATGCACGTTAAAATATCAAAACACACGTTCTAATTTCAAAATTTCAAAGGATGGATAAAATTTAGACAAACAGTTTATAGTTTCTTGTATCAGTTATTCACAATGCTAATTTAACTAATTATATTATTTCATAGTATTTAGTTCATAAGCTATTTTATGTCTAATATACCCCAGATGGTACAAAAGATGACTGTGTATTTTCAATTATTTTTCTCAATCATAAATGTGATTCATGTAGCTATTTAAATTCACTACTCGGCACGTCAATAAACGTACATACCGATTCTTTCCTGGAATAAATTCGTCTGTGAGGGCTATTGGTACACGGCCACTTCTCTGCTGGTCCAAAGATGAATCGGAGCCGTCCTCTGCAGCAAATTTGCATTATTAGGTAGATTAGACCATCAAAATTATGTTTTTTTTCAAACACATTTTTACGTAGTATTGGCTTGCAATTTACAATTTCACATTGGCTGAACTCGTCGTGCTAAATATATACAAAAAGAAACCAAATATTAACCACTAAATCTTGTATAGCATTTCTAAAAAATGTTGCAAGTTTGATGACCAAATATGACTAGAATTTGAAAATCTGAGATACAAAAGTTGTAGCCTGTACTTGGACTCACAGTAAACAAATAACTTCACAAATTCTAAAATCATTAATAGAATTTAAACGAACCTGATGGGGTAGATGATGCCAGTAAATTCCTGCGAATTTGTGTTCGAGGACTTCTTCGGGTAGGTGATTCGGTGTCTTACTGTCTTAAATGGCTCATTTTATTTATAAATGGTGTTAAAAATTGAAAAAAAATCGTGACGGACCTAAAACGCAAATTTACCGAAAATAATTAGCCTAGAGTGATGCACCATTTGCCGGCCACAGCTAATTACCTGAAGAAATAAATTTAAATGAATTCAGTCATTATTGTAATCAGTTCAGCGCGCTGGAAGTGGTTCATTGTGAGGCATAAGTTCTTATTTTTGCGACTACAATAACTTATAGCATAATCTGCCACAAAAAAACACTCAATCTGTTTTACCGGTTTACTGATGAAAGACATCTACAGTTTAACCCAATCTAAAGTTCTTGTGTGATATTGTACTTTCTCCGTGTTTCTAAAACCAGTGGCAGCGGCGACCTTCAAAGTCGCCACTGCCACTGGTTTACCCGTTTTTCCTCTGCGCGATCCCACACACACATGCTAAGTCCCAAAAAACGGAGTGTTCAGTTTCAACTACCAATAACTACCAGTTGTATCAAAAAGTATCATGATGTACCAAGGAGTACCAATAAGAACCAATAGATACCTTTTAATACCAATAAGTACCAACATGAACGAAAAAGTACCGAGAAGCACCAATAAGTACAAAAAGTACGAATGAGCACAAGCAAGTACCAAAAAGTTTGAATGCAGAATGATAAATTACGATATTTTTAATTATTGTGCGATAGTTTCCACTTATATGAATATCGTTTTTAGATATATACACTGTTAGTTCATTATTAGAAATAAAATTCTTTATTACATTGTCCCAATAACAAGTTGATATAGTAAATAAATATGTCTTTTTTTCGATATTGTCTTGTTATTAGCTATTATTGTAATCCAAGATTCCAATATCAGGTCAATAAACAATTATCAACCCAATATTGACCTAATGATTTCTTGCTACCTGGGTAAAATGATTTAATCGACATTGCTGACGCAGCTACGTAAGCACTCTTAGCAGTTAAAACAAACTAATAACGCATATGTATGAATTGGCAACGAGACATGAACATCGCTTGTGGTTTAACTAAAATTAAATTAAACTACGTTAGACATTAGGAGTCGTGTGAAATAAAAACGTATGAATTCGAGGCTTCAGGTAATGTGTGGTTAAATTATTTATTTATTCAATTTAATTATTTCTTTAAAACTTAATATAATAGCCAACAGATAACGATGACATCACAAACATAGCCGTCTGATCGACTGTTGCACGGTCAAAAAACGTCGATAATATCACGCCTATAAATCGGCGAGCACATGTCGACGAATTGTCGGGCGTTGCACGGATGAGATCAAAATAAGCGTCGCATAGGCGTTTTACGGTCGAAGTGGCCGCCGCGCCAATAATACGTCCATGATCGACTGTCTCGTCCTAAATTCGCCGGCGACACGTCCTTAATTTTCAATTGGGTTGGACCGAGACACGAGCGTGGGACGAAACCATTGAGTTGGTCACGGATACGTCATGGTCAGAGAAAGCTGGGCTTCCCCCAACATACCCCTTCCCCCCCCTGTTCGCCCAAAGCCTCCCCCCCCCCTTCGGGGAAGCACTGTTCAAGACTGAATTAGGAGGATCAAGCATATTGTGTGCGGAGCGACGAGCGAGGGCGGTCAGGGACTCGGAAGTAGGACTCGGAGGCGAGGGGTCAGAGATAAACTCAAACGGCGACCGGTGATTGATAGTTAAGGCTTCCGTTTATTCAACATCAGACTCAAGAACGTGACTGGCTCAAATATCCACTCTACTGTTGAGGGCTCACTGGTTGGGGCGTATGCAAAACGTCCCAGGGCTCGGCGTTTCCTTGGCTCGAAAGTTTGACTGTATGTTACACAGTCTGTTGTGTTGGCATCTTGGGCGATCCATTGAAAGATAATCGTGAGTTGAGTTGTCCCTGTTGTCCATTGGGCGTAAATTCCTTGCCTCCCGTGCTCACGCCGATCCGTTATTGCATCCCAAATATATGTATCAACTATTCTGCGTCGTGATTGTTCCCCTCTCCTCTTGCTCTGAACTCGCCACGTAGAAACACGTGCCCATGAAATCTCGGACGCTACTCAGAAAGATAATCGTTCACTTTTTTTTTGGTCTTAATTAAAATCATATCTTACTAAATTCGAGGCTTTGTGCCTCTGGTGGCAGCGGCACGTTACCGTCAACTTTCTCATTAAAATCATGACGTATTCAAAGTAAATAAAAAATGAATGTTCGATAAATCGAGTGCAAAAAATAGTGAATATTCAGTACACACCTTAGTTCAATGAAAACACAAAAAACTCACTTTTCCCAAAATCATTGGCCACACCTGTATTGCTATCGGCCGTACTTGGCCCCTTGAACCTGCCACCTCAGCTGTGCCAATCTACAAGTTGTCATCGTAGTAATTCGGGATAAAAAGCTACTGACTTAATAGGTGTGTGTGTGTGTGAAGCGTAACGTTCTAGTATTTAATATCTTACATGGTCAAGATACATGAGAGCATATAAGTATTATAAGATAGGTAACTTACACCTGATAGTACGTATTCTTTTCCAGTTGTGTTAGACTGCTGTTTGGAAGTCCCGAAATCATTGGCGTAATTATAATCTTTTACCGGAGCATCAAGAGGTTGCGGAAGTTTATGAATAAAATCTTTTCCCTTTCAAAGCTTTTTTAAAACTCAAGTCTAACAACATAAAAACGCAGTTGAGATTGCCGATGGCACACTTTTGGACATCGAATGCGTTACAGTAGATTTTCTTGACCGTCAGTATCACGATCTTAGTAACTAGCAATTGAGTTTCTGAGAAAAAAATTATCATTTACTTTATAATTTGCCGGAGTATTCAAAGGCTGTGCTAGAATATTAGTGAAAAGACTAGTCAATTGTACTATCAGCATAATAATTGAAGATTTGAAGCATTGGGTTTATTGTTATATTATTTTAACTACTGATGATCCGCAGTTCTAGTTCGTTATGCTAGTGTTTTTTTTAATAAATTTACCAACAAACGGGCCTTGTTTTTTAATTTCTTTAATGGCAAAGTTATGCAACCGTGGGCTGTATTATCGTGACAGTGACATAATATGCTGAGTTTCATTGCCTATATCTACAATATTCAGACGAAAATGCGAATTAATTTCATACTTTCAAGGTGTTTCTGTATCAATGAAGTCATTTAGAAATATCATCTCAAATTGGTATGATCTAAATACTATAAGCGTATTTGAACCGAAATTTAAAACACCTTATAGAAAAGAGTTAGTTAAGATTTTTATCCTCTGGACTTTTGTTTTCACCATGATCAGACCCTTCCAAAATAAATATTTGATCGGTGAAAAATTGTAAGCAGAAATTATGGTAAACACAGAAGAAAATAGTATCACACTAATTTATAAGAGTCAAACAAAATACCTCAGCAAATTAAATGTTTTTTCCGATGTCCACTGACTCATTTGTGAGCTGAATATTTTCACGAGTTTGAGCGATAAATATGTTGCTTCTGTCGCGTAAAGCAGCTGCCTGACTGTTGTCGGTCAAGACACGTATGCTACGGGCGCAGTGAGTGTGCAATTCTCGGGGTCAGTGTCTTGCCGTCAAATATCAGTCATCTCTTGAGAAATTTCATTTCATTGGACTCATTGATTTTGCGACGGTAGAAAATTGAATATTTAATAAATAAAAGAACGTAAATATCTTTAGAGTCGCATAGCATGAAATGGACGCCTTCACACGAAAAACTTGTCAGCTCTGTAGTACACGATTCAAGTCCTTCCCTTTGTCCTTGATTCGCAGAATCGGATGGATATTAAACTAAGGCACAGGCAAAAATTTCAGTTTCCCATCCAGTAAAATTTCAAACAAGTTACATTTATTACTAGTACTCAAAACGATTCTTCCTCTCACAAATTATTTGTTGAATTGACTTTCTTCAGGTATTGCAGTTGATTCCTCATGGACAGATAGACGGAGTGATTTAGTTGATTTCAATATCATGAAAGCTGCTGCATGCTCATGCCAAAGTAAAATGATGATCGCATGAATTTTGTCAATAATGGCTGCAAAAGAGAACAACGAAAGTGATATCATAAGCACGAAGCTTCACAATCTGAAGTTGTCCACCTATGTGTAAAGGGCTGTGATAAGGCGATATGTTATTACGAATACAGGCTGATTTCACGCATGTCTAGGAGGTACTCAGTTGAGTGGAACAAGGGCTTCCTGAAGAGTTGTCAACGAAGCTAATACCGAATCAAAAATTACTGACAACGTCATCGATCCGTAACGAACTATAGGTGGAGTCCGCAGATATCGCCGCCGCATCTGCGCAATGATCGAATGTTTACCATGGCATCCGAATCAGCAATGAATTTTTTATCGATTCAAATCTGAACAACTCCGACGGAAGGCAGTGATCCGGGCACCCATGTATAATTTACAATGGCGACAGTTGGTAGAAATCGAAGCTATGCGTGCAGAATCCCCATCAATCAACGAATAAAATACAGCCGGCCAGCAGCGAAACTGTGCATATTCTTTAGCGATTGGAAAAGAAAACAGAATGTGTTTTACTACAGAATACGATATTTGCTTTCTGCAAATATCGTATTGGAAGGAACACGATATCATCGCAAATATCTACCTTGTTCTGAAACTCATGAATGTACCAAGAACATTAGGCAGGCCGAATTTGTAAATAATTGCTATCAAGATTTTTCAGGATACTACTAGTAGATTTTTCAGGCTACCAGGAAAGTAATACAATAAATTATTCAGATGGCATCTAGTTCCTCTTCTCTAAAGCAGGTGATATGTTACTTAAACAGGTTTGGAAATTGATTTGAAGGTTAATGGGCCAATTTCTAAACTTCGTTTGCGCTGTGCATTAAGTCTGACATATACATCCGGAATAACTTTTTCCCAGTATCTTAAGTACATTTTAAAAACATTTTCAGCAAGGCTATTAAAAAGTTTTAATCGAAATTATTTATTTTCAGATCATAGTTAGGCCTACATATTAAAAACGATACAGACCTTGTAAATAACTTAGGATTCAGTAAAGAAGCAAATAAATTTAGACTAGGCATATCATACACTAGCTAAAACAGTTTACAAATTAGAGGTAGAAAAAAATTTCCTGAACTCAAAAACCTAATAGAATGATATTATAACAGAACAATTCCTTTCAAAGTAATCAATGAAGCGCTACCTAGAATTGGTAAAATTTGTTATATATTTATCTATATATATATATATCTATTGGTATAGCGTCAAAGTGTTGCTAGTCATGTCGGCGACTATCCTATTAGGCCATATCTGATCTATCTTTTATGAACGATTCAGTTTATGTCACGTTTTATAAGGGATGCGTTCTCTCAACTGCAAGATGATGTGCCTTATATGCAGGCATTCGCCGTCGAATGTGTTTCCAGCGCGACGGAGCTCGAACCTAATCTGTCTGGAATGTTAATATCTAATAATTTTTAATATCAACTAAGAAATCTGAATTTCTCTATAGGTGGACAGAATGAACAAGTGACATTGTCCTCCAAGATCTCCATACAAGAGTCATTTGTACTTCAATCTTTGAAGCCACTTGAAATCATTGATTTACGAAACACTGGAGTCCAAGATACATCTCGTTGCAAGGATAGATTCAAATTAGTTAACATTGCAAAAGAACCGAAGTTTTCCTATTTATCGGCGACCATTTATTAGCTCTACTGATGTATTTTATACCCCGTCAACGCCGTAAAATGTGTCATTGGCGACTGTTGAGCGTTTGTACATCGTTGCCCCAGTGAGAATAATTATTACTATACATAACTATGCATTTGAGTCGAGTCGGCGAAACGGTTGCATGATAATCGATGATGCATCGAAAAAATTGAGCTAAGTCGGAAAAGGGACCAGATCCGTATTGACGCAGGAGGAAAATATTTCGAACAGTTTTAGTAAAATTTGTTTGATATAACATCTTCCTCTGATATTCTTTTCGTATTCATAATTACATTTCCCAAAAACAGAAATGTTATTAAACGATTATCAAGGATAAACTTTAAACCCCATTGTGATGAAAACTAATAAGCAATTAAATACTTAGTATTCGTGAAACGGTGTTTATTTTGAGTGTCTCTGCCTACTGTCGAACTTTTTTCCCCAGTATATATTTGCTGCAACTATCAATAATACGTGTCTCTAAGGTCGCGTACAACACGAAAACATTAGCATTGCCATTGACTACAGTTCTATGTTTTCTTCTTTGAGTGGACCTCCACACGAAACGCCTGCATACACACAATTAGTGGAGGTGATGAGACTGAGCATTACTTCAAATGATTGCTTCTTCCGCACTTCCTTTCAACGCTTTAGTATAATTTTTCCTGATCATATCTTGGTTCGTGCAGAAGTGAAACTTTCGTTTAACCCACTTTCGAAATAAGTTTACGTTCTTAATTCGCTACATTTTGGATCAACTTCAACTTCGGCTTTTTAATTTTGTACTGTCCATTGCACTAAAAAGGAAAAAATCTCGTAACGTTTTGCTAAAAATGTATGTGCCGAAAGCAAATCGAGTTTAAGTTATTCTTCACTATTAGAGATAACTTATTGACGATCTGATGTAAAATTATAAGTAGAATTCTGAATTTTGTGTCATTGTGTAGGTAATTCTACCATAACTTCGAAAATTTTGGAAAATTACTACTTTGCACATAATATTAATACTAAAAAAAGGACGCTTTATTATAATCAAGTTAGATACAAATCATCCTCAGCATTGGTTTTTCAAATGCCTTATTACTAAAACCAGGACGCAATGACGGTTACTCCCGGTCAAGCCCGTACCCATTTTCGACACATGGGAAGAGTGGGGGAATAGTGCCTGAGTTCTTTCTTTTCCCAACGGAGAGAAATCACCGGGTGGCACTACCGGGATTCGAACTGCCGACACCTTCTCGTAAAGGGCGTGTTCTTAACCACTCGGTCATGGTGACTATTACGAACCTCTGTAAAATAATAGTATAATTATTAATTGTGTAAGGGTCTTCCCTTCTTTTCATGACAAATGATAAATCAATGTTTTATTTTGTAAACGCTTGATCAGGACAAAAATCCTTTGATTTTTTGAAGCTCTTTAATTTTAATTTATTTATATTGAGCTCAAGATACGATTATCTCCATGGATTATGCATTTTTACACCGACTTCGATTGTGGTATGAATTTAAAACCGTTTTTTCCATTGTCGCAAAGAAAAGTCGAAAGTAAGCGTTCATTTAGAAGTTGATCGAAGTCAATCTTCTTTGCTTAAATTTACCGCCATCTTCCTGTATTAACATGCCACACAGGCGAGTGTTCGACTGGTGTATACATCTCCTAATAGGAAACATATTTTTAGAAACATAAACCTGATGTATGTAGAAATAACTCCTTGTCGGATTTGATACAGGGTGCGTCAGAGAAACTTATTCATTTGAAAGGTCAATAAAAGCAAAAGTACTTCAACTAGTGCTTTAATTCCTACTTATTTGAGATTACAATATCCCAATTTTTTATACTGTCTTGAAAATGATATCGGCTAAATGGCAACCCCCATTGCGCATACACTGATTAAATCGATTTTTGAAGTGCGTGTCCACTCTTTACAGCATATCAATCGGTATGTTGGCAATGGCATTGCGAATGTTGTTCTTGAGGTGAGCTATTGTCCGTGGTCGATCGATATAGACCAGCAATTTCAAATGACTCCATAAAAAGAAATCGCGTGGAGCCACATCTGGAGAGCGAGCCGGCCATGCGAGCGCGGAAGGCACGTTGCGTATAGCAACAAGTGATCGACCGTTATAAAAGAAACTCTCGACGGCGAAGGCCCGCTGTTCTCTAGAAACCGCTTATTTCCAAGTAGCTACATGAGATACTTGCCAACATCTAGACCAGAGCATGAGGGCAACTGACTAGAAGTAGAAACAAACTTGGGGACTTTTCCCTCCAGTAGCGCCGCTCATCACCCCTCTGCCCACCCAAGTCACCGCTCGGGAATTTTTTCGAATAAGTAAGTTTTTCTGGCGCACCCTTTATAACCTCATACATACTGATAGTTATTTTGTAGGCGAGTCCCTGTTCCTGAGGGCCGTCAGTTGGTCTCAGAGAGGCCGTATTTTCTTAGGCTTATAATTCCGTAAGAGTCTTCCTGATACTTCAGGGATAAAAGAGAAGTCAGTTGCTGACAATATTTATTAAGGCAAGGGTTTTTCAATAGTTCTGTTCGCTGCGATAACTTTCAATTTTCTTCAGAATTTATGGTGGCTGCGGCTAAGTAGCGAAATTTCGGGCTGAGTTAAACAAGCTTCGAATATGAACTGAGCTAAAACAAGCTTTGGAGTTTCGAGCTGACAAGCTTATAGCTAATTGCAAGCTTTGAAGTTTTCGAGCTGGCAAACTTTGAGCTAATTAAAAGCTTTGAGCTAAACAAGCTTTGAGCTAAAAAAGCTAACGAAATTTTGAAGTTCGTGACGGAAGTATGTTTTGCAAGTATCTGTGATACGCGAGCTCAGTTATTTGAGGGAAGAATGATTTTCCCTCCGTAGTACAGAGGAACCAGTTGACCTATCCTGGCGATGGCCTAACACATACGTTCACTATAGATAACACTATCACTCATTGTCCGTGTTCGTCGTAGCCGTGTGGTTAAAGAGCCCGACCTTTCGTGAAGGTTTCGAGGGTTCGAATCCCGGCGCTGTGTGGCGACTTTCTCCGTTGGGTATAGGGGAAAAACTGAAAGTACAATAGCCCATTCTACCCAGGCGTCTGAAACCGGTACCGGTCTCGATCAGGGAAAACCGTCATGGCGCCCTGTCGTTAGTTATACGGCATTTGAACAACCAATGTACAAGGTGATATGTATCAGGCATGATTTGAAACAAAACATCCTTAGGGTGCGTTCACACTACGAGCGGAGCGAGCGGAGCGGCGCGGAGCGTCGCGGCACGGAGCGGAGCGGCGCGGCGCGTGTGTTCACATGTGAGCTGAGCAGAGCGACCTACACAACAGGGTTGCCATATTGGCCTTTTTAAGGCCAAATATCGCAAATCTGGCTTTTTTTGCAAGCGTTTGGCTTCGTGATTATAAGCTTGGCCTTTTTCTTCAATTTGGCTTTTTTCTGGCTTTTTTAGTCATTTTCCGGTTTTTGTGCCGTACAAGGCGTGAAACTGAAACGTGACAGTTGAACGCAGAGCAACAGGATCAGCTAGATCTTTCTGAATATTATAAAATCCTTTGCAAATATCAAATCAAGTAATCAAAGGAGAATTTGCAGATTTTCACAGGCTGTATTTAGCTCAGGATTGTATCAACATTAGTGAGCCGCAGTACCGAAATATTAGTATCATAGACTGGAAGCAGGAGGGCATTTTGACGGTGTTGAGATTCCTAAAGACACCGTGCAGTTTTGACTTGGTTAAAGAACTCTCAGGTTATGCGCTCATTGCCTGGTGACTCCCCCTAGCAATGCTACTGTTGGAAGAAGGTTTTCTATGGTGATAGCAAACAAAACAAAGCCCAACCTTAGATTACGAACTTGAAAGCTAGATGAGAAAGTGCAAATCCGAGCACATCTCGACAATATTTCTTATGTTGTAAGGACTTCAAAGTGGCCTCAAGAATGCAACGTAATATCAAATCGAGCATCTTTTATCAAACGGAAATCAAGAAACTAGCTCTCTAGCTGCTTCTACCTCTCAAACTTCTGCTGAGGATTAAAAGTCAAAGTAATTTATGTTATTCCCTGAAGAATAGTGCAAGTTAGGTATATTTTTCCTTTGTGTTTAGATTTTTTAATGGCTAGGAGAATTATGATACTCTGAGGCACGAGTCTCCAAACTATGGCCCGCGGGCCAAATCCGGCCCGCCAGTGTGATCAATCCGGCCCGCGACACTTAAGCCGACGGCGTACTTGCCGAGTACTCTTAGAAATTATAGATAATGGCAGGAAAATCAAAACTTTTTTGCCCTTGGAACTTACTGGAGCAATCAATATGGCCCTAAGTCTGGCAAGTTTGGAGACCCCTGCGCCTTTGGGCATCTACCTGCTATATTAGTTTACCTATAAATAAATTTGGCCTTTTTTGGCCTTTTTCTCGGTAAAATTTGGCCTAAAATTCATGTAGCCATCTGGCAACCCTGCTACACAAGCATCAGTCGCTATGGAGCGTTCCGTGAATGCGCTTCTGTTGCTCAACGGCAAAACGGAAACACTGGATCCATCCCATCAACATGAGGAGAGATCGCTATGGAGAATACCACAATCTCTTCGAAGCACTGAGGAGAGATGAATCACAATTCTACGAGTATTTACGGATGAAGCAGGCAACTTTTGATGTACTACAATCCCTTATAGAAAGAAAAATTTCCAACGAGATTAGATAAGTTTGCTGTTTAGCATTACACAAATTTTTATTGAGGATACATGTAAACCAAAGTAGTTTAAGCAAAATTAAAGTCTTTCCATATAGGCTGTATCACATATATTACTACAGGTTTTCGTAGGCCAGTATGAACAAAAAAAGTCTTGTGGTGGCCTAAACGTGAGTGAACGTAAAGTAATTCCCTTCAGAAATTCAGGGTTGTGCCAGAGAAACCTAAGTGAAAAATACTGACAAATATTGCCTTGTCCTGACCAAATAGTTCTCGAAACACTGATATGCTTTCCGTTAGTATTGGAAAAAATCACCCAAGCTCATAAAATTTTGCAACTTATTGTGTATTTGACACTCATTAAGTCCTCCTCATCATCATACGGCCTCCTTTTTCTCCCATTTCACAGAAAAAATGAAAACTTTATTAAAAAATCGTACATAATTATACTTTAATCAAGATCATATAATAAAATACACAGCATCACAAGAAAGATGAAACTACATCACGAGAAAAGCAAAATAAATTCCTTAAACTGAAGCAATAATAAAATAAATTATCAGAGAAAGCAGAAGAAAATAGAAATAAATGATTAATGAACCCAAATGGGTGAAATTACACTAAAATATTACATGTTACACTATCAGTTATAATTGTTATATGATTAGTTGTACAAATAAATAGTTATATACTAGATTTTTTTAACTCAAACGACAATTCTACCCCTGTAAGATATGACGATCCAAAGGCGGAGCCGAGGAGAAACGCTCGACGCGAGCGTCAAAAAATCCCAACGAATTTCCCGACCGTGCCGCTCCGCTCCGCTTATCGTGTGAACAGCCAAGCGTTTCTGCATTCAAACCTGTACAAACATTATTGCCGCTCCGCTCCGCTCGCTCCGCTCGTAGTGTGAACGCACCCTTAGATGCCGATGTTTGTTTGTTTACTAGCGTCACTTAATTCTTTACGTTTCATATACAGGGTGTACAAATAAAATGTTTCCAACCAATTTTCAATGTCAATAATATCATCAATATTATCTATCTATGTAAGCTGATATTGACTTTATATTCTATCTAAAAAATCTACCAACATCAAATCTTTCATACCAATTTAATTCCGGTGTATAGTTCTCTAGCTTTCATGCCTTCAGCCCTTCAATTCATTTGTTCCAGAACGTATCACACATACATAGCACAGTTAAGATTTACTTTTAGTGGATATATCATTCTTTGATTCCTTGTATCACTACAGTCCCCACATACTACATTCTCCACAGGTTCAGATACCCGAGCTCATACAGGTTGTTCGTGATACCCACGGAGCAAACGACCCCAACGAAGACGCTTGGGACGGCTTAGAGAAACGCCAGAAAGTTATTGTACGCTGAAAAGAAACATTGTGCCTCTTTACAAGATCATTGAAATGGTCAACGTCTGGATCGTAGGAATAATGTACTATTTTGAATTCGAAGATGGCTTTCACATCGTCATAGCATAACTTTTTCCGGCTTGGATACAAACAAACCACATGTATGTGAATGAAAAGCCAATGTGCTCGTAAATGATGCATCATAAAACCGATAAGATTAATTGCCAAGAATTCGCTATAATGAGCTGGTTAGAGAATCAATGATATTGAGCTTATCGGAAGCTAGATTTTTGCAATCTTTTAGAGATGCAGCTGTAATATCCAGTACAAATTCAGACTTTTAGGCCAAATTCATTTCTAATCATTAAAACAAGAGCCAAAACTTATGACATGAATTCCTAGGATTGAGCTCGAATTTAATGTGTGAAACAGTTCTGTAAATACATAAAATATTCACACTTCCACACGTGAAAAATTTACAAATTATGAGTGCAGCAATTTCTATCACAAATAAAAACATTCGTAATTAAAAAAACATTTCCAAGATTCACACTGTGTTAGCTGCTGCTTTTAATTGTGATGCTCTGAATACATCGTAATTCAGTAATTCAACGACCAAAAGTGTTAAGTGCGAAATACGTACGCTCAGCTATAGGACCTAGCGGGGCCATCGTTAAGCTAGGTAGACCCGGTCAACGTTACCTGACCAATTCCAATATAACATATTCTAGCCTAACATATCCTACCATATTCTATCCTATCCTATTCTAATCGAACCGATCGATAATACGAGTATGTCAAACATAAAAAACCGAG
The DNA here is from genome assembly GCA_030386875.1 of Morinoia aosen. NCBI lineage: Eukaryota > Metazoa > Arthropoda > Malacostraca > Amphipoda > Talitridae > Morinoia > Morinoia aosen. The sequence goes on along the minus strand of CM059564.1, from coordinate 9,468,294 downwards.
GTCAAATCAACATTAAATTCCGTTAAAAATTCCATCAACATTACCTTACCTATCATACCTATCCTAGCCTTCTCTAACCAAACCGATCCTGATAATATGTCAAACATTAAAAATCGTTGACCCGTGAAAAAATTCTGTCAACATTACCTAACCTATCCTAACCGAACATATCCTAACCTGAAATATCTTAATTCATCCTAACCTATCTTAACTAACCTAACTTAAGGGGATCATCTCAAGATTTTGATTATTTTCATCCGATTCGTTTGAAAATTGGCCAGTATATGTATTTGTTGAAAGTAAACTTTTTTACTCGTGTAACTTTTTCGATTTAGGCATTTTTCTTACGAAAAATAGGTGTTTTGGTACATTTTATGGATATTTCAAGTTAACATTCGTCTGTGAGTTTGGATGCTAGAACAAAACTCAGCACAGTTTTAGAATCCCTGAAGCATTTCTAACAAACGTATTGAAGAAAATTGGAACATATGAAAAAAAATTTATGAGATAATTAATATTTCATCATTACATCAATAATACATTATTTTTGGTATTGAGCTATACAATTTTTTTTACCCATATTTGGAAGTTTTCTTCAATACGTTTGTTAGAAATGTTTCAAGGATTCTAAAACTGTCTTTGGTTTTGTTCTAGCATCAAAACTCACTGACGAGTGTTCATTTGAATGTTGAAAGTTAGAGGTTCTAGGTATAAGCCATAACAAAATTTTTTATTGAAGTCTAATATAATGGACAATTTATGTAATTGAATGCTGTTTTCACTTTCATTTCGATAACTTCCATTCATAATATCATATTCACACTATGAATTGTAATTTACAAAAAATTAAATAAAAAATATAAACAAATAAAAAAAATAATTTATTTCTTAAAAAAATTATGAAATTTATATTTGTAGTCTGATTCTTATGAAATTTAAATATTAACTGTAACTTTTGAAAAGAAACAAAATTTCATCTATTCATTTTTTTCGATTCAGGAATTAGTTTTATGACAAAATTGGTCATATTGGTTTGTTAGTTCATTTTTATTGATATTTCAAATGAATAGAACTCACTGAGTTTTTATCCTAGAACAAAACCAAACACAGTTTTAGAATCCTTGAAGATTTTAAACAAAGTTACAGTTCCATATTTTGCATTTCCCGTTTTGTTTTGTTTTTGTATGGGGTCGAAATGAGGTCGAAAATTCAGGATTTTTAGTCCTCTCCCCCCCCCTGGGGGGGGGGATCTAGTGTCCGTGGCGCCATAAAATTTTAGGACCGAATAGTCCACCACTTGAGGGTTCCTTTCCAACAATAAAACAAAAAAAGGTCACTGGACCGACAAGGGCCTGGCAGGGGCCTGAGATGATCATCTTAACCTAAACTATCCTATCCTAACCTAACTTAACCTATCGTAACCTAACCTATTCTAACCTATCCTGACCCAACCTAACCTAACCTAACCTAACCTATCCTAACCTAATTTACACCAATGTCATCGTGCAGCTATGTGGACCCGTGAAAAAATTCGGCCAACATTACCAAACAAATTCTAACATAACATATTCTAACATAATCCATACAAACTTAAAATACACTAACCTATGCTATCCTAACTGAAGCTATCCTGATTATTTACCAAACACATAAAAAACCGTGGGCCCGTGAAGAAATTTCTTCAACATTATCTAAACTATGTTAACCTGATAAAATTGCATACGTATCAATGCATGTAAAGGCGATCTTTTTTGATAACACTCAGGAATTCTGAGTGCTGCCAAAAAAGCTTGGACACCAAAAAAATTCGATATCCATGATACTGCAAACTTAGATTAGAGCGTAACCACGAGAACTTAGTTCTAAAAGTAATATTGTTAGGTAGAAAAATGAAAATAAAAAATTGGTGAAATAAAAAGTTGAATAATACAAAAAAATACAAAACATTCAAATAAAATAAAAAAGTGGAAAAATCAAAAAAGGAAAAATTGAAGAAACAAAATATACTAAAATAAAAAATAAAAAATAAATATAATGAAAAGTAGGAATTTACCAAAAATGAACAAAAAAAATAATGCAAATAGAATAAATTATAAAAAATAATCTCATAATAAAAAATATATAAGAAATGCCGAAATAAAAATGGAAAAAATTGAAAATTGAATATATGAAAAGAATGAAGTAAACAATTTAAGAAATTACTCTCTCTTTCTCCTTGTCTCTCTCTCCCTAGTATGTAACACGACCCGAAACGAAGCCCACCCGGATCATAGATACCGCAATGATTTTGAAGGGTCTGCTGCACAGGTAAGCGTATTAATATATAGATATTATGTGAAAAATTACTTATGAACATATGAGGTCGTCGGAACTACTCCCAACAATTCTTCAGGATGATCCGAAACAATATTGCATAAATTCTCCAGGCATTTCTGAGCCAAAAGACTTAGGTTTTAAATTATTCTATTCTGACTACGGCGACACACTGAAGGATGTCCTTCCTTTGATGTTATGTCGAACTCAAATCACTCATCGAGAATGGGTTCTTCGGCTTTTTACCAGCACCAATAATATTTTATTTTTATTTCGATAATTTCCATTCATAACTTCATATTCACACTATGAATTGTAATTTACAAAAAATAAAATAAAAAATAAAAAAAATAAAAAAAATAATTTATTTCTTAAAAAAATTATGAAATTTGTATTTGTAGTCTGATTCTTATGAAATTTAAATATTAACTGTAACTTTTGAAAAGAAACAAAATTTCATCCATTCATTTTTCGATTCAGGAATTAGGAATCTTTTATTGTCTTGAAATAATTCAACACTTTGGAGAATTGAATAATATATCAGTGCGTTTCGAGGAATACTTCAATATTTCTTCAGTCTTTTCATAACGTACCTCAACACTGCACGGATCGTGCTGCAAAATTTTCAACCAAAAAAATTTCAACTAACAAATTTGTGCTGGATGACCAGCTGATTAGCTGTACCTAAGGAGGAGTAGAGAATCTTGTGGACAACATTCGGACAGTATTTGAAAGCCATAACACATCTCTTCGTTTGTGTTACAGAAGCCAATGACGATGGCATGGTTTTATGATTTTGGGTCAAGAATGATGTGGCTGCTCGTATTGAATAATAAACAGGATACATGGTGTAGATATGGTGGAGAAATTTTTCTTCAATGCCACGCCGTCAAAGCATTCAAAGTTTGCCCCTAACGGTGCATTAGTCGAGTACAATCCGATTGAGAATCCATATTGTACGAAGTAATTCAGTTGACACCCCAAACGTGGCAGAGGGCTCTTGCCTGCCTGTTCATGAGCTCATCACCTATTATATACCTTGAGGAAACATAGTATACAGCACTTGTGTGTTTATCTCCTCCGTCTGGCTGCTCGAACCCCCAGCTGCCGGTCTTGCGTGGTCCAGGGTCTCGCTGATTGGCTGGCCAACGCCAGAGCCCGTTGACTCGGAACAGCCCCACGTACAACTGCACACGCTCACTTAAAGCTGTCCACAAATGAAAAGCCAATTTATATTTATTGAACAGTGAATAATTCAATTCAAAATCATAAAATGCGTCTCAAGTTCATTCTCATAGAAATGATACAAAATCTGATCTGATCTGTTACTGAAATTGTTTCATTCACCATCTAGACCTAAGAAACAAACAACTCAAACATCCGTGCAATTCTTGAACCTTACAGCACTTCAAAAAAATGTTAGTTAAAATTAGTTCAGTTTCTCTAACAAAGGCTCATGCAATATAACTGACGGTAACCAGCAAAAAGACGACAGTCGATTACAGCGGGGCTTGAAGGAATATTTTTGATAGCACTTTTACAATTCGTGGCCAAAAATTTTAAGGTATACCTAACACAACTTGACTTTTGGGTAAGCATGAGAAAGAATTCGAATTCTCTTATTATGCTGCCAAATTCTGACGAGTGCAAGCGATTCAAGAAAAATGTCTTGACTGGAACATTAGCAAAAATGATCACAAAATGAGTGCTGATCTCATCAATCTTCAATATTAAAATACTTACCTCGTAAACAGATGTTCCATTCAAGGGAAGCACTCGATGCAATTTCAAAAAAAAGGAGAATATGGGAGAAGAGCTACATGTACATTTCTTAGGCCATGTAAGTAAGGAAATATGATAAAATTAGTAGAAAATAAAACAACCGAAAAAATCGTGGAAAAAATTATTTTTCCCACATTCAGGTTATCTCTGTTTTGCATAGCTATCTAAGTTCCTGATAACAGATAGTGCTGTAAATATTGGGAAATACCTAAGCCTTTTTAAATAGTGCAGTAACTACAGAATCTCCCAACTTGTGGAAGTCAATAGAATCTTTTGCCTCGAGTCGAAGATGACCTCTGTTTATTCAATTCATTACTGATTTGCACTATAAAATTATTAATATGATAATTGTATTTTGTACTTTTAAACATATTTGGTAATACAATTCATTACGTTTAATCAATTTATTATACTACAAATTACTTCACCCATAACACCAAAATTTGAATTTTCTATAGTTTAATTTCCAATGCCCTTTGGCGATAAGTGTCCTAATAATTATTAATTTTATTTTTATTTTCTGCGTAATTATTGATAATATTTATACCATATCATCGTTTGAGAGTTTTGAGTGGAACTAAAATCTTAGCCGAGAAGAATTAAACCTGATAGTCTTGTGAACATAACGGTATCAACTCCGCAAATTTCGATGGAAACAACTCTTAACTAGCTGCTCTTCTGAATCTTATTCTTGAAATATCTGAAATCTCGTATCAGATGTACGATGTGTAATCACACTCACAATAGTGTTAGAGTTCTAGAAAATTTTAGTAAAAAGTCCATTTTCGTATCGGTGAAATTTTTTTTCCCAAATAAAAACTAAATTCAGATTATTAGTTTACTAAGAAACTGCATCGAATTGTGAATGTTCCTTTAAAATTTAAGTCTGCTGTTCTCGAGATTAGGTATTGAAACGAAAATTTATTTGATTTCTAAAGACTCGCAAACTTATTGCGATGTACTATTACCATCATTATCCTGCCCTTCTGTAAACATATTTTCGCTTCTGTGTTGACATATTGACAGAAACGTTGATCATTGTAGAAAATTTATTCTAGAACCATGTCTCAGTAGAATGTTATTTGGTGAAGGGAAAAATGAATCATTCATGTACACACAGACAAGGGTCATACGCAGTATTTTACCATACTTGGCGTTGTAGTAGCCTATCATGGCAAATGTATCCTCTTCAGTCTCAAGAGAAGCAAGGTATGCTCCAAGGTTTAGGCAGGGCTTGCGCGCCTCATAGTAGACACCTTGGAAGTTTTTTTTGTAATACATGCAGCCAAACGAGTGCTGGGTGAAAGGGGCTGAGCATGTGGAGCGCGCGCCTGTGAGGAGAGAGGGTTTTTTGGGAAACCAAAATGAAAATAAGAATCGTATCACCACGCGGTTCTGATAACGAAATCCTTTTGACTTTCGAGAAAACTCGTTTCAAAATCATGACTTATTTCTACAATTTGAAATTTGAATTCATAGAGGAAATTAAATACAATAATGCAACAGCACCATTGTTTAAATTTCAAAAAAGAAATGAGATTTTTAGTTTATGTTTATCTCACCTTGTTCGATCATCCCATTCTTGGAGGACGTGAAAGTATGACTGCCTGGACACACGGGGTCAGGAATCGTGATGCTTTCATTTTGCCTCACCAGGGTTTCTTCCACGATGCAAACTGAAAATGTACTATGTTTATGTTTGATTGCAAACAGAAAATAAGAAGTTTTTAGGTATGTAAGTTTTATAATGAATTTCCAATGTTCTATGTAATTTATCGTCACGACAAGTCGAGGCATGAAATTGAAATACTGATGAAATACAGGAAAACCTTTAAAAATGAACTCTATAACGTTGCATTCTATTGAAGATTGGTTCCTAAATATTTTGCACATGTTTTTCAATTTGTAGTTCTAGGAAACTGACATGTGAGGCTCTTCTGGTGCGTCTATTTATCGGCCGAAAGTATTTCAAGTCGTTTTGGACATTATTTAATTTTTTTTCTGATAGCTATATCTATTAGTCAAAACCGAAAAAGGGGAGTTTGAAGTGAAAATTTATTTCTATCCTCAGTGTGATAATGTGTAGCTCACCTTTGATACCGTATGACAATTTTGCGGAAGCCCATCCAGAAAAAATAATCATTCACCTACAGAAAGGCATCCGTATTATATAGACGGTTGCACATTTTGCCAGCCTTCGCATGAGAAATTTGGATGATAGATGTTTACACTGAAATTACTTTTTCTCTAGTCTCCTGTTCGCAGCAGACACCTCTATTGCCAACTTTTCTTGTGAGCAAATTTTGATGGCATTAAGGCTTAAAAATTTTTCCATCGCTTACCATGGGAATACCAGCAGGTGAAGCCCTCAGTCTGACGTCCCCCGACGATCGACAGGTTTGCGGAGGCAATGACGCACCTCGAGGACTGTGGCACGCGACGTTGGCAGGATTCATCGCAGCGATCAAAACACAAATCGTGATGTCTGGAGTGGTAACTTCCATGAAGTTTTCGCCGAACACTTCGTCATGTTGGCTTTGAAAATTGACCATTTTTGGTTTGGTGGGATTGTGGACCAAGCCTGGGCACATATCAGAAGGTAGAGGACGGCTGCGGTGACCTTGTGGAGGACCAATGGGACTGTCCCTAAGTGAATTTTCAACTTCATTTCTAAAATTCGACAAAAGATTCAGAAATCTGCCTCTGAATTATATTATGAGATATTTTACTTGCTCTGAAGTGCAATCAGAAGTACGGACTTGAGATTGACTATAACAAATATTTTCACATCAAAAGCGTTACGGAAGGTTTTATTCTATCCCTCCGTATTGTGATATTAGAAACAAGAATTAGAGTCTCTGTAAATATGATCATTCATTTAAACTATGTGCAAGAGCGTTCAACGATTTTGTAAGAAGATTAGTGAATAGACAAGTCAACTGTATTGTTAACATAGCAGGCCATGGTTTTGTAGCACAGGGCTGCTTGATTTAATATTTTATCCACTGATTATCCCCATTACCCTCTACTCATGAGTAATTAAAAAATTTGCCAACAGACGAGGATTTTTTAGTAAATTATTCGTAGTTACTGAAATTTCGTTGTTGGCAAAGTTATGCAATTGTGTGCTGTATAATCGTGACTTTGACACAATAATGCCTCGAATGCTGAATTTCACCGTCCATGTCAGTGATATTCATGCCGAAATAAATAATTGTTTTATACACTTTCAAGGCTGCGGCTAACTATGAAATCTTTGAAAAATATCCCAACTTGGGGTAATATGGATGTCCGTATCGTTTATGGAATGGTGCTTTTTACGCTTCAATGTAAGGAATTTATTAAAGTTTTTAACATTTAGGTTTACGTATTCAGCTATCACTCCAGGTCAAACTAAATCTTTGGTTAGTGAAAAGTTTTTGATTGTAAATTATAACGGAAAAAATCGCATTAAAACTAATATCAAATGAATGGAGCCGCATTTCTCTGCAAATTAAACGTTTTTCACGTTGTCCGCTAGCTTACATGCATGTGAACTGAATATTTTGCCGAGCCCGAGCAAGAAATGTGTTTGTTGCGTCGCGTGGAACCAGACTGTCATCGTATATGCCCCGCTCAGTGCGGTGCAGTGAATATGCAATTTACCAAGTCAGTTTCTTCCTGGTTAGCCTCGGTCGAATAATCACGCGAGAATTTTCAAGTTCACAAGGTATTTTCTTATGTGACCGCAGAAAATTTAATGTTGATTGAGCCGAAGATTCTAAACATCGGGATGTCGAGGTGCACGAAACACGACTTAAAGCAAAAAATCTTGTTAGCTCTGGCGTTTGTAATTTGTACTCCGTCCTTCGTTTGTAATTACCAAATTCACACCAAAATTTGTCTAAAACTTCGACAACAAATTAATTTCATTTGTTCACAATTTTCTAAGCAACAGTGGCATCTTTTATTCATGTTAAACTGTTATTCCCCCGTAAATAATGACTTTCATCAGCTACTGCAGCATGATTGTTCAATAGTTAAATTTATTTCAGGATCACGAACGCTGTAGTTTATGTCAACAGAAGAAAACAATGGAAGTTCATTCATTTATGTGAGGCACCCAAGTGTGCAATTTTCTTTGGGCACGTACAGGATCTGAAATGGCAATACTCTATTCCTAGTAAGGGTTGTATATTAATCCGCGAGTCGGTACAGCCACAGGTTTGTGAGGTTTGTTGTATAAATATAAGTAAGAAGATTAATCACCAAGTCCGACACTTCAGGTAAACACTGACACACAATTACACAACACGTTTATTAATCCCGATCCTTTCTCAGATGCACATAGTTAATGGCTCACGAGATTCAATACCTATCAGTGTATTAACAATTCGCAAAGGAACAGAGTTGCAAAAACGAGCAATATCATTGTCATAAATTCAAAAATTCCAGCCATTCAAGTTTATTTTTTTTCATAATGTTACTGGCGATGGTTTATTTTCCAATTTTATGCTGTCATGTTAGGAACCATTCGCATCTCTTACCATCAAATCACTTGCACATCTGTCATAACGCGAAATCAGGAGCACCAGAATATATTACTATTTTCTACAGCATTGTAATAAAATCCAATATATCCTTAAACTCAGATGCTACCTAATATTTTTACGACACATTTTCTTACACATCATACCCTCAAATTACAAACGAACATCCTACATCTGACACCGTGCAACATTTCAGCAATATTCATATTAATTTATACTCAAATATTATAGAAACACTGGGGGAAATATGGGCATTTGCTACTCGAAGCAGAAATACAGATTTTTCGGGTTTAATTTCTTTGACACTTCGTAGTTTTTAGCTATCAAATTTGAAATGAAATGTTTCATGATACTATACGTACACTTCCACTTATGAAAAAAAAACATTTTCATGGAGGTACAAAATAGGTCATTGCTATTGGAAACATTCAACATCCACATAATCTCTTAAAGCTTGAGAGACTTTCCATCACTGTTTTACGAGAATAAAGGTGTGTATACAAATTAATGATGCAACTCTTTAATTCGGAATGAAACTAATTTCCATTGAGAATCACGTCCAACCGGTGACCTTTCATACTTAAAGAAGAAGAAACTGGAATGACGCTAGTTCTAAATTTCAGAAGGCAATCAGAGGTATCTGGTGAATGAACTTTAAAACTAGCGTCATTCCAGTTTCACCAATGAAGCAGACTTGCACCTATCCATCATTGACTTCTTTGCGTCCATAACCCTCGAGTCTAACCGCAAGAGGATTGAACAGCTGGAGACACGTTAGCAGAAAGTGTTACAAGCCGAAGGCGGTTATTCGAAAACTAAATGTACGTTACACATACTGTAAAGCGTTTTCATTTTTCTTTAAAAATGGACAGAAATTTTTGTTGACCTTGTATTAGAGATCTCTTCATCAGGTACGATGTGCGAATATGCGGTTATGGAAAAAAGTAAGATTGAATAGTATATCTGGGGAGAAAAATGTGCATGGAGGAGCCCAGGGTGATTTATTTTACAAAGAAATTTAAAAGGTGTTCTCTTAGTATAACATACGTGAAAATGAATTTATTACAGTTTAGTGCTAGCCTTAATGAAACTTTAAAGCTTAACTGAGATTTGGGTGTTCAAGAGAAAGCAAAAAATTTGACCGCGCTAAAATGTTATAATGTATTCCTCCGTTATATTATACAATATCTTCATCGATCCGAGTATTCAAATTTATTTGTAAACCAAATAAACTCCAAATGGTTCATTTTCATTTTTACATTTCTCTATTCGCGTGAAATCATAGCAATGAATGTAGAATAATTTAATTCTTTACTTTCAGCTTTTAATGCTAGTCAAATGTTCAATTAATAATTGCTCATCTCTTTAATTTTGAAGAGTATAATTTTTTACTGTTGCACCACTAAATGACTCATTAACGTGGCGTAAGAATGGTCATTTTATATTTTTCAAATGTATGAGAACTCAAGGTGTCGTTATTAATATATCTTTAGGTACATGTATGCATTGAACTACATACATACATACATAAACCAGGCTTCTCCTCCCTACTGGAGGGTAGCCGTCAACAGGCCATAATCATTCACCCTTAGTCACTAAGAGGCGAGAGAGGCAGCACTGGCCGCACCAGGGCTGCTGGGAACATTAGCAACCCAGCACAATCATCTTCCACAGTCAGGCCCGATAGCTATTGCCGGTTTACCCCAACCGCTTCATTGAGTGACACATATCACACGCGGGCAGGCTTCCAGAGACGTCGTCAAAAAAAAAATTACTTCCTTATGCACTGCTTTCACTCACTTCTGTTCGCAGTCATCCCTCTTGCCACGTCCACAGTCAGACCCCTCACATACAAAGCACGTTTCACCCCATCCATCCAACTCATCCGTGGCCTTCCTCGCGCTCTAATACCCCTCAATTCCGACGAATGAATATTTTTTGCCAACCGCTCAACATTCATTCTTTCAACGTGCCCAAATCATCCAAGCACTCTTTTGTGGGAAATTTTCTGAATCCCTCGCACAATCATTGAAGGAGAAGGAATACACAGGAATTTATTTTCATTGGTTCTCTACTTTTTAAATTTCAGATTATACAGCTCTTTAGAAATTTGAATAGAAACTAATTAATGCCAAACATTCTTAAAGAGGTATGATGAACTTTAGTTCAGGTTTGACAGCCTGAAAAGGCATAGCAAAAGAGAAGTTAAACAGTCATTGATGGCGCCAGACGAGCTGGTACAGACTGATAAAGTTTCCATGTATGAAAGCATCGCAACGGCGATCTTACATCTAGTTAAGGGTGTCGCAACGGCGACCGTTTTATTAGGTAAACTTTAAGGGTGTCGCAACGGCGATCTTTTAATTAGGTAAACTTTGAGGGTGTCGCAGCGGCGATCTTTTAATTAGGTAAACTTTTAGGGTGTCGCAACGGCGATCTTTTAATAAGTTAACTTTTAAGGTGTTGCAACGGCTACCGTTTACTTAGAGAATATTTAAGGGTTAAGCTTTAAAATGACAATTTATTCGCTTAAAAACTTTAAATGGCTTAAAAGTATTAAAGCGTTGCTTCGCGTTCGCAGTTAGGGCGAAATCGAGGCCAGGAACTTCGGCAGGCAAGTCGGCTGCAGACAGCGTCCGGCTGTATAGTTAACAAAACCCCAGTCACTCCGGAACTCCGGTTCACAACTCGTCCAATCTCCCAACGTCAGCTGGAAAGTAAAGGTAGAATTTAAAGAAAACCGTCAACATTCGAGGACCGCATATGAATGAATATAATCAGATTCAATTAAGGATTAAGTGAGATTCAAGTTGAGGAAAATTACTTGCTTAAACACCATAGCCAAGCACGACCGTTGCAGCAGCACCGCAAGTTCGAAACAGATGAAACTGCGCCAAGACGGTTAGAAGATATTGTGGAAAAACAAAGTCACATCCACCGTCAGAAATCGAAATACCCCACCAAAATTAGTACTGTCTATTCACTTGTTTCGTTTTAAGTCAGATAAATAGAGTATAATCATCAATACACACCTGAGCTCATGGTGCAACTCAGTGTAGAAACTCTTAGCACAAAGAGGAAACTTGAAGTTTTTAGAGGGAAAATAGTAAGGAAAGTGCTCCAGAGTAAGTTGAGTTTGAGGTTTGAAGTTTAAAGTTATAGAAGAGATACATAGGTTTAAGGTTTAAGATATAAGGTTAATTTAAGTTTTAAGTTGAAGGTAACCACATCAGAGTATGTCGAATTGTCAGTTAGATGGTCCCTTCTAATTTAAGTTTCAACCTAGATGTCTGATTTAATAGTATGAGGTTCTAGAGCACTTGAAGATGAGCAGCCATAACAAGCCACTATAAATGAAATAACTTAATCATAAACACGCTCACAGACACACACACGCACACACACACTAATTGAGAATAAAGATGAAGAACAAAAAGAGCTGACGGAGAAGAGATGAAGAGAACAGAGAGTTTACGCCTGGGATGCCACGACTTGCAACTGCGAAGCGCCGCGGGATTCACCAACACTGGTAGCCTTAGAAGGCTCTTAGGTGACACGAATACGTCGCCAACGTAACGACAATGTAGCTCAAAAGGTATCTCAAAAGTATTTGCTGAGTCGAGTCGGTCCAAGCCCCTCCTGCCCTTTCCTTGAAGCTACGGAAGCCTGAACGCGACGTCACTGTTAACCTAAATACAAAATTAAACTGAACATATTTTACATTTAATTTTGAAAATGAACAACATAATTTTAAATCAAAGAAATTTTCTAACACTTTCATCCACCCTCCAGATCATCTTTTTGACAACACCCGTCTGCTGATTCTATCCTATTCCTATAGGAATAAGATACTGATCCTGTCTCTCTTTGTTACTTCAAACAAGCTCTTCCAACACTTAATCTCAAACACATCCTGGTTCTTTCTCTCAGCTGCTCTCAAACCCCAAGACTCTGCTCCATACAGCAAAACTGGCACGATAAAGATTTCAAACAGTCCCCTCTTAGCACTCGTACTCAAACTCCTGCATTCAAAAACTATCTTCATTCTACGCAATGTCTTGCAGCCTTCACTCACTCGATGCCTTGGTTCTATTTTCATACTATCCTTCGCAGCCACGTCCCACCCGAGATACCTAAAATGCTCTACCTCCTCTAACACTTCATCACTTATCCTCACATCCAAAGTTCCAAACAATTCACCTATTGAACATCTCATCCCCTTATATTTACATTTACCCTCAATTTACGCCTTTCGCCCACTCAACCAAACTCTGAAAAAGTCTTCGCAGTTTTTCCTCTGAATCAGCCACAAGCGCTGTATCATCTGCAAACTACAGCTGACACACTTCCTGATTCATAACATTTTGTCCCACCAACTTCGACTGAACCGAATGTAACCAGAACTCTTATTTTCAAGTGATGTACAAATTAATGGAAATTTAATGTGGGCGTATGGACATGAGTTGCAATATCTTCTACTACGTAAATAAAGTATCGTGTTGATACACTATTGTGTAAAGCATCTCTAACTTCACAAAGACGGATGTCCATTTGTAATCACGCGTAATGAACAAAATTCATATCATTTGTTTGTATGCTGCGGGTTTCACGCTGAAATATTTCAATAAGTGTTATATTATTTTATTTTTCACCTTAAGTTCTTTATTTTAATAATCCAATTTAGAATATGAGTTTTGATTACTCACAGGTATAGAATTTTTCCGGATATAAAATAGAAGTATTTTTTAAACGTAAACAAATGCTAATTAAACTAGTTAGTTGTAATAGGGCTTTAAATCTTTCCTACTCTCTGAAAACGTTTTTCAAGATTTTTCATGATTAAAATAAGAAAAGTGTGATGGCATTTACATGTCGAATGTAATAGAGTTACAAAAATTCCATCTGAAAGAATTATCACTCACAGGGGAAAATGTGAGCTGCGAGTTAGGTAGAATTTTTCGTTGTTACAGGATAATTTTTTATTTGGATCGTCAATTTCCAGTTCACTTCTGTTCTTTTTCCGAAACTTCGATTTTTTTCAACTATCATTTAGTTTCATTGATTTCGTTTTAACTTTCTGTTACTATGAGAGAACGCATATTTTGCCTAGCTCCCGTGTTTCCTTAATTCCATACTACAAGGTTACTATATCCTTCTCTCTTTGAAATATCTTTGTTGCGGTTTGGGCTTAAACCAACTTTTATAACAAACCAATAACTTCAGAGCAGGAGTAAGTTAAACTTGGATATGAAGTTCCGTAGATTTAAACCCAAAATGCTATAACTTGGTACACATGGCACACCAACCACATAATCTTGAACCATCAATATGTGTATTCTAGACTCGGCAATGTGCGTGTGTCTAAAAGGTCACCTACGACCCGAAAAATCAAGCGTTGCCACCAACATCCGTTCATGTTGTCTTCTCTTAGAGGACCAACACACGGAAAGTCTACATGCGTTCATTTGGTAAATGTGATGGGAATGACTTCTATTTTTATGAAATTGCTCACGTCCATACGTTGCAAGCCTCCACGCTTTTGTTTGATTTTTCCATAAACATTTGGGGGGGGTGTAAAAGTATAAATTTCATTTAATTTACTTATGAAATACATTTACGTTCTTTAAGTCACTACATTTCGTTGCAACGACTGAAACATTTCATTTTAATTGAACTAAAGTCGTAAAGAATCTCGTAAAGTTTTTTGAAAATATAAGTGCTGAAGTGCAAAATGAATGTACACCATTTTTCACTATCGAAAATTAGTTACTGACGATATGTTGTTGAATATTCATGAAATAATTCCAAATTCCGTGTCTCGACACAGGGAGAAACAGCGAGGCCTGCAAGTCATTAGCTAAAATAAATAACATCTCGCTACAACCGACAATTTAACACAGTTGTCGTAAAGCTGTGCATTCTGTTTAGAACATGGTTTCCAATCAATAGTAGCAGCGTCAGGTATTTTTTATATTTATCGCACAACTGACATTGAATGGAAGGAATCAATTTAACTAACACGATTCAAAGTTATCGTAAGCAAAGCTATCATTTACGTTCGTGCTTAAATTCATGAACGATTTGTGATCAATTATTTGCTAAGTAAATAATTGCGACTAGACAGAAAATTTTACTGAATCGAAAAATTCCTGAAATTGATGCCAAGAACCTCCATAAAAAAGAACAATTTGTAAATTTCCTAAAACTTCAACTGTTATTGATGGCACATCGTAAATCATCAATTTTAATCCGTAAGCCATAGATCAAGATAAAAACATTCTAGCTCTTTCTAATCACCATCAGGGTTCATATAATCAATGTCCCCATTGAAAAAAATACTTGCATTTTTGTAGTGCCTTTGATTTCGATACTTTGCTCAGGTATAATTAATTCAAAAACCGTTCGCTCAAAATGCAGTAGAAGGTAAACGTATCTTCGAAGTCGATCGAAGTCTTCGTGGAACTCCACCATCTTCCGGCACTGACAATCCACATGCGAGCTTGGTTGCCTCATCTTAATCTTCTCAAGGGAGACGTAAACTAAGCAAAATAAAGCGATGTGTGTGGAAATAATTTTTATAACGAGTTTACACAACTGCAAATATTATGTTTTGTGTCATAAGCTGTGCTTAACTCAACTAGATTTTTAAACAAAATGCTTCATGAACCTCTAAGCCTAATCATCGAACTTACATGTCATCCACGAAAATTAGGCCATTCACTCAGGACATTAAATTTTACTTCCGTGGTATGCATGTCACAAGTAAGCGTACAAAGATTACGCAAATTTTGGTAAAATAAAACACATGAACTTAATCGGACTGTTTCATGTTATTGCTGTGATTAGGATGATACAATTGAATGTTTATTCAATGTATAACAATCATGAAAAGCGTTGCAGATGGGAAACGCGTTTCAAAATTTACCACTTTTTGAAATAAAATTTTCATGGAACCTGAAACATTACGGCATGATCTTTCACGTTGAACTCGTCTGTCGGTCGACGAAAATGAATTTAAATGAGCAATTAATTAGTTTTACAGCAGTTGTGATTGGTAACACTACTTCCTGTGGAACTTCCCATGGCTTATACCAGTTGGTGGAATGCTAAAAGCTTGTAAAAGTTAACGTTAGTATGAGAAATATTCAAAAGCTCAAATGAGTCATGTCGATTTATTGAACGCCACAGGTTCTATAATGTGTGTGGACCAGTAAGTCGAATGCTAAAGAAATTACCAAAATAATGACAACATGAAAACAGCGTACACTCATTCATCACGATCGCTCAACACGTTCATCCTTTTCGGTACGTTAATTACATTCAACCAATTTAGCACGTTTAGTACATTTTTAACGTTCACCCGATGAATTTTAACAATTAAAATGATTTAAGCTATTCGAACCATTTGCTTACCACAAGCAATACGACAGTAGATTTTTTCTAAAGTCCAGTACAATAGGCACATTTGAGTACGGCTACATGTGGGCCTGAATAAGTTCTGTGACTCTTGGGCATCCTATAACCTACGCTATTTTAAGTGTATAGTTATATTTAATCTAATTCACTTAACCTAGGTCGCACACTAGACTCGTCAATGAGTTGGACCTCTCAAGATTCAATGTCAAATTTTACAGAAATAGTTTATATGGGCTAGAAAAGTAATTCTAGAAAGGATTAGGATCACAATTAGGATTTATGTTGTTTATCCTGACTAATTACCCTATCAAGAAAAGTTACTCAGCCTAAAAGATTTGGTTATATTACCTCAAATAATTAATATGCAGATGTAAATGGAATGTAAGATTCGTTTTAGAATCTTTGAATTAACCATTTTTGTGGCACTCAGCAGAGATCGAATTACATGTCTAATTGCTAATGAAGATGATAATGTGTTGTGACCGAGCCTTTGCATTAAATAGAAGTTCGAAGTTACTGCTATTTCGGTTTAAATGGTCATGAAAGTCAGTTTGTGCAGTTAGTAGCTGTTCAAGGTATCTGCCCCCTTCATAAGTCAGTGTTAGATGCATGAATTAGAAATGGCGAGCTTCTAGAGATCCGAAAGCTTAAATGTTGTTCAATTTTTGAATGAATCATTCGTGTGATCATTATATTTTACTGTAATATCCTTACTTCTCAAATGTTTTTTTTCTGTGCAGCCCAAGAAACAATTGGTTTTATTTATACCAGTTCCGTGCCATGCCTCAATATCAAATTGTCAACATTGTGAAATGAGCATTCGATAACTATATTTACCCTCAGCACCCTGCACATCCGGTGCGGGGTAAAATAATACAATACGTTGATGGAATCGCCAGAGTCTACATTCCTAAACAACGTACAATTACGGAAATTGAAATATGTACGTATAAACAAAAATATGAATGTCTAGAAATATCGGGAAATATTGGATAAGCAACCCTACCTTCAGCTAGTTTATTGAAATTGAAACGTGGATGACCCTTCTACAAGACAACGATTCAGATCATACTGCAAACGAAACATGGTTAAGGATGAAGAAGATAAACATATTAAAATGGCCAAACCATTCCCCAGACATGAATCCTATCGAAAACTTGGGGAAGGAATTGAAATTGAAGATCCAAAAGATAGGTCCCAATAATATCACTGAACTCAAAGAAATTTACATTGAATAATGGAATAAGATTACGCCCGAAACTTGTTAAAGGCTGGTAGTGAATTACTCTAAGCGTCTAAAGCCACAATTAATAATAACTGCTATGCAACGAAGTGTTCATGCAATGTTGAGTTTGAAATATGTTGTAAACTTTTGTTCACGTATTTAAAATAAATGTCCCTATACATATCCTCTGCTACATATTTGTAGGTTTCAAAAATATTTAACAAAGAATATATATAGGGACATTTGTTTTAAATACGTGAAATATTCATTATAAATAGGTGTTGTTTGAAGATGATACAGCGCTTGTAGTTGATTCAGAGGAAAAACTGCGGAGACTGGTTGCAGAGTTTGGTAGAGTGTGTAAAAGGCGTAAATTGAGGGTAAATGTAGATGAAAGGTGATGAGATGTTCAAAAGGTGGATTGTTTTGAACTTAAGATGTGAGGATAAATAATGAAGTGTTAGAGGAGGTAGAGCATTTCAGGTACTTCGGGTCGGACGTGGCTGCGAAAGATAGTATGGAAGTAGAATTAAGGCTTCGAGTGGGAGGTAGAACTAAGGCTGCTAGACATTGGGTAGAATGAGGGAAGTTTTTAAATGCAGGAGCTTGAGTATGAGTGCAAAGAGGGGACTGTGCGAAAGCTTAACCGTGCCTTTTTTGCTGTATGAAGCTGAGTCTTGGGGTTTGAGAGCAGCTGAGAGGAGGCAGTTGGATGTGTTTGAGATGAAATGTTTGAGGAGCATGTATGGAGGAAGAGATATGATCAGGAATGAGTTGGTTAGGAGGCAGACGGGTGTTGTCAAAAAGATGAGCAGGCGGGTGGATGAAAGAGTGCTTGGATGGTTAGGGCATGTTGAAAATATGAATGTCGAGCGGCTGGTAAAAAAGATTTATACGTCGGAATTGAGCGCGAGGTAGGCCACGGATGAGTTGGATGGACGGGGTGAAACGTACTTTGTATGAGAGGGGTCTGACTGTGGATATGGCAAGAGGGATCACTGCGGACAGAAGTGAGTGGAGGTGCATGAGGAGGCAATTGCATTTTTTGGACGCGGTCACTGGAAGCCTGCCCGCGTATGATGGGGTTGACCTGTCCTGTGACAGGGGAGGGGCTGCACTCAATGAAGCGGTCGGGGTAAACCAGCTATGGCTGTTGGGCCTGACTGTGGAAGATGGGTGTGCTGGGCTGCTACTGATCCGAGCAGTTCTGGTGCTGCCAGTGCTGCCTAGTGACTAAAGGGAAGCGAACGATTTTTCCTATGAATTCTTTGAAAAATGAATAAAAAATATTTCCGGAGGGAAATGGCTTTCGGGTATTCACAGCATGTTTATAACATTTAGATAGACAGTTGTAGCCCTAAAAATTTGAAATTACTCATACCCCCCTCCCCCCTCCCTTCCATGGAAATTTTTTAAATTTCAATTTCTCAGCCAATATTGTACATAGAGACAAATTTTTTTTGTTTGATTTATAAACTAAAATATTAAAACTGTAACTATTTGAATATTAAAAACAAAATTTTTCTATTTCTATGGACAATGAAAAAATTTCGACTGTACTTTTCAAAAAAAATTTTCCTAGAATTTATATTACTCATTTTGCTCTCCACGATGCAAAAAAAAAATTTCTCAATAGCTTCAAAACTGTAGGAGAAATTGGCCGTCAAAGTCCATGACCCATATTTTGAGAGAATGTCGGTCAAAGTTTAAAAGCACCATAGTGCAGAGTACACATTGTTTCCTTTATATGATTTCATGTTTTTTTCATCAGAACTTACAAACTAATACACTACTAATAAGTTTAAACCATTTCAGATAAGTCTTTCATAGTCGTAATAAGTCACTACCACTAATGAGTCACTAATACTTGCTGCAAACTGCAGAGGGCCCCGAACACTTATAGCCCATAAAGTTTTGAGAATTTACACCCACCCCCTTCCCCCTCCCCTTTCCCCCGCCCTACCCAGAGGCAAATTTCTTAAAATTTAAATTTCTCAGCCAATATTGTACATAGAGACGATTAGTGAACATATCTACAAATTTACGGGGCATTTTTTTTAAATCGCTTCAGAATTTTTTTTAAAAAATTTAAAATTTTTGAAACCCAATTTAATTTTTCTTTTCAATAAAAAAAATCTAATGACCTTATCAAAAAACTGCTTCGGGTATTTATAGTACCCACCTTTGTCCTTACAATGCAAAAAAAGACTTCCTCCATAGGTGAAAAACTGCAGCTGGAATTGCTCCTCAAAGTCGAAAAAGCGTCTTCGACCAGAGCGAACAGCTGCATTAGATATTCTAGGCAGTTCTCAGGACGGACAAGCACAAAACCACTCACTAAGAAGGTCA
Organism: Morinoia aosen; assembly: GCA_030386875.1. Classification (NCBI taxonomy): domain Eukaryota; kingdom Metazoa; phylum Arthropoda; class Malacostraca; order Amphipoda; family Talitridae; genus Morinoia; species Morinoia aosen. The sequence continues at coordinate 9,448,680 of CM059564.1, read as the reverse complement.
AGAGACCACAAAACCTTTATAATGAATGGGCAGTTGTCTAAAACCAAAGAAAAAACTTTTGGACCCCCCAACCAGAGCTAAGCAGAGGCGCAGCTGGTCTCTCTGAGCGCGCAACTGCGTGGGAAGAGACCAACTGCGTGGGGGGGGGGGCAATTTGGGGGTTTATTATGGGGGTTCGGGTTGCCGAAACAGGACAAATGACGTTTCTACGCGATAGAGGGAGGGTTTAGGAGCATTTTCAAGCAATTATCTCATTTTCAATTTTGGGCCCAAAAAAACGTTCGCTTCCTTATAGGCGATTGATTGTGGCTTGCTGTCGGCTACCCTCCCGTAGGGAGGCGAAGCCCGGTATATGTATGAATGTACATACGTATGTGCTGCAATGATCAATATGTCAGTCTCTAAGGCCACGTACAACACGAACACTAAATTGTTGCTATTAACAACCTGAGTGAACCTCCAAACGTGTGTTCATTCGCACAATTTTGTCTTACTGGTTGGGACTTGAATAATCAATGTTGCCGTACTGGTAATGACTTGAACAATAAATTTTGCTGTACGGGTAAGGATTTGACATGTAAACGTGCATATATGTAGGGAATTTAGGCAAAATGAAACACCAAAGTCCAATGTTCCAATACATATTGTTGAGGCTTACGAATAGTGCACACATTTTCACGGACAAGTTCAATGTTTAATAAATATACGGGTATGTCACACATGAAATTCGTGTTAGATGGGAAAAACATATCTCAAAATTCATCAGCTTTTGATATAAGATTATTTATAAAACATGAAAATTATGAGCATCTTCATTTTTATTGAGTTCGGTCTGGTGACGAAAATAAAGATAGGAACAGCATTAACTCAAAGTTTCAAATGCTCCAAAACCTATCTCCCACCCAATCACACAAGGCTTAAACTACTTTGCTAAAATGCTAAAGAGTTTTGCTAGGCTTATAATAGTATATCGAAAGCTTAAGGTTTTATAAGCTGCATGCCTACATGGGAATGCTAAAATATTCACAAAGGTTGATGCCACATCAGAAAATTATACAGCACTTCTTCCAGTTGATGCTGAAGGTTCACAGCGTTCATCTGTTTTTACCATGTTATTGCGTTCACCACGTTTGTTACCATTACATAGTTCTTAATATTTACCAAGTTCACCGAATTAACCAAGCTCATCCAATTTATCATGATCACAGTTTAACCGAATTTGTCCCGTTTATCCCTTTCACTCGGATCATCACTATCGCCACGTTTAACGCATTCAGTACGTTCACAACATTTGCCTCGTTCACCAAATTGTCAACGTTTCCGATGTTCACCATATTTGTAAATGCGCTGTTGCTTTAACGTTCCGCTAAAATCTATTTATGCATATGGGCTTACTTTCATTGTGCACCTAAATCTTCTTTAACCTAGTCTTGCACCGAAAGCTACTCGGTGAGTGCCAGAGTTTACTAAGGTGTGCATAGTCTAACTAAATTTCAACACTATCTTCCCAGGGCTTTTTTGGATGATTTAAATTTCGTAGACATCCGTGAGTGGCAATTTGCTCGCTTTCAGAAATGAAAATTCTCTATGGACTTCAAGTAGTATCAAAATTAGGTGATTTGTTTCTCAAAGTCTAGGCAAGAACTTTTTGATTCTTAACGGTTAAAAATTAGTCTCACGTCTTCGCTGATTGCATTACTGCATGAAGTTCTCTCGCTGAGTCGGTGTATATAACATACGGAGAATATTAGTTTCAGAACTACATCTGTGGAATGATAAGCCGAAGTGCTCACAAGTGATGCATCATAAAACCTCTATGATCAATCGCCAGGAAGTCGCCAGAAGGAGCTAAATGAAAGAAACAATGAGATTGAGCTCAGCCGAACTTAGATTTCTGTAATCTGTTTAACATGCGACTGTAATTTCCACTACAAATTCAGACTTTTAGAGTACATTCATTTCCAATCTTTACAATAAAAATCATTGCTTCTGGCGTCATTTCCAAGAATTGAACTCTGATTTGCGTGAAACAATCCTGCAACAATGTAAATGTTCAAACTTTCACACCTGAAAAAAGCTAAAATTATTTACGAATGCAGTAAATTCTATCACAAAAGCGTTTCTCCACAACACAATTTTGAACCCTATCTCTCCAACCCATTATGTGTACATACTGACGTTTCTAATAGTGGTGTCATAAATACATCGTAATTCAATGATAAAAAATGTGAAGTTCGAAACAGATACACACATCTATCTAATACTTTGGTGAAAAAAACTTCAAAGAAATGTGGTCGTCAAAATCCCTTCAAATAATATTTAGTGAATATCCGAAGCGTCATTGAACAAATTCTCCAGGTGTTTCCGAAGTAACTTAGGTTCGAAACTATTTTTTTTTGAGTAAGGCAAACACTGCAAAAGGAGCCTTTCTCTCGCATTACATTGAACTTGTATCACTTAACCCTTTAACGCCCCAGAGGACACCAGTGTCCCCTTTCAAAAATATCCTCAATATATTGTATTTCTTGTTCAATTAGTTCCCTAATGTGTTCTTTGAAGTTCTCTGCCGGGTGGCAGTTCCTATCCCATCCTGATATCGGTGACTGCCTGATGCTAGCGCCAGTTTAGTGAAGGTGGTTGTGTTAACGGTAATAAGAAAATACAAAAATTCGGACGTTAAAGGGTTAACCTAAAGTTTAAACGGCATTTCACTTCCTCGAATATGGTTGATTGTAAAAAATGGTTGTGAAATAGTTTTACTTTTTGGAAAACTAAATGATATACCAGTGTGCTTTTTTAAAAACTATAAATATTTTTCCGTGTTTTTCGAGAGCTTTTCTAAAACGCATGGATCGTTTCGGAAAATTTTCAGATGCTGCAAAATTTTTGTTAGTTGTACTGTTGATCACTCAGGGGAGGCGAGACAACCTTGTGGCCAGCACACGGACAGTATTTGAAGGCCGTAACTCAACTCTTTTTTTGGCGTTACAGAAGCCAAAAACGATGACACGGTTTGAACATTTTGAGTCAAGTCTGATGTGGCTACTCGTACTGAACAATCCACATGCTGCATTGTGTAGAATATTGCAGTGTTTTTTTAATACTGCACACGTCAGAACTTTCAAAGTTTGCCCCTAGTGGTTCATTTGTCGAGTACGCTTTGAATGAGGATCCATATTGTACGAGGTAATTCAGTTGACACCCCAAACGTGGCAGAGTGCTCCTCCCGTCCTGTTCAGGAGCTCATTAGCTACTTTATACTTTGAGGAAGTCCAGTATACAGCACTCTTGTATTCGTCTCCTCCGTCTGGCTGATTCTCCCCCCAGTTGCCGGTCCCGCGTGGTGCTGGCGTTCGCTGATTGGCCGGCCAGCGCCAGACGCCGTCGACTAGAAACAGCCCCACGTGGAATGTTCGGCGCACAGCTAAGGTGTGCACAAATGGAGAGCAAATTTTAATAATATAATACGTTTCAAGTTCATTATTATGAAAATGATCCAAAATCTGATCTCTTACTGATATTTTTATTCACCACAGAAAGATGAGATGCGAATAATTCTAACATCCTTGCAATACCTGGAGCTAAGAGCGCGTATAAAAATACTATTACCCACGTGGTTGAACTCGAAATAATTTATTAAAAAGAGGTCAGTTGCTATGACAAAATCTCATGAAACTGACGTTGGCCAGCAAAAACACACCCGTCGAACGCTGCAGGGCTTGAATGAATATTCTGCCATTTGTTGAAAATTTTCAGGTATAACTTATTCAACGTGGCTTTGGGGTACGCATAAGGAACAGTTAAAATTTTCTAATGATGATGCTAAATTCTGACGAGCGTAAGCGAATCAAGGAAAAATTTCTGGCCTGGAACATTAGCAAAAATGAACATTCAGTAATTCTTGCTCTCACCGATTCACAATATCTTAACACTTACCTTGTAAATAGATGTTATAATCAACTAAAGCGCTAAATGCAATGGCACAAAAAGATCATGGTGAAATTGTTACATATTCTGGTCTTCGCTATGCAAGCAAGGAAATGCAATAAATTAATAGAAAATAAAACGTGCAAAATACAACTGGAAAACTGATTTTTCTCACACTCAGGTTATCTCTGTCTTGCATAGCTATTTTCAAGTTCTTAATGGGTGATAGTATCGTAAATGGGGAAAATAGCTAAGCCATTTTGTACAGTGCAGCAATTACAGAATCTCCCAACTGGTGGAAGTCAATATAGCCCTTTGAATTGAGTCGAAGCTGCTCTTTTTGTGGTCTTCATTGCATCACTGATACGTTCAATAAAATTATGTATATGATAATGGCACTTTGCATTTTCATTTGTTCCCTTCAATACCATTCACAAATTTAACCAATGATTTGTAATAATACACATTACGTCCTACATGAAGCCAGAACTTGAATTTTCTAGTTTATTTTTCAATATTATTGTTGATACGTATTCCAACAAATTAGTCATTTTGTAAATATTTTTCGCATAATTTTTTTTTTTTTGTAATAGTGTCGTTTAAGAGTTATGTGTCGAACAAAATGTGCGGAAGAATTCAACCTGATTGTCTTGCGAACATAACGGCATCAACTCCACAAACGACGATGAAAACGATTCTAAACTAACTTCTCGTCGCAATATTATTCATGAAATATCTGACATCTCGTATCACAGGCACGTTGTACAATTCTCGCTTACAACAGTATTTGAGTTTAAATAAATTTCACTGAGAAAAGTTCGCTTTCGCAGCGATGAAAGATTATTTATATAATGGAAAAAACTCTGGTCATTAGTTTTCTACGAAACTTTCGAATTATAAATGTTCCTTTAAGATCTAAGCCCACTGTTCATGCGGTTAGGTTATGAAACGAAAGTTCATTTGATTTTTAGACCCTCAAACTTATTTTGATGCACTATTATTATCTTTACCCTTTCCTTCTGAAAACATATTTTGCTTCTGTGTAGCTACATATCGACAGAAAGGTTAATCATTTTCAAATAAATCATTTCCTAGAAACTTGTGAAAGCACAATATTGTTAGGGAAGGGAAAAATTAATCGTCGTGCGAATACTGACAAGCGACTCTTACAACTTGCAGTATTTTACCATATTTGTCGTTGAAGACCCTAATCATTTCAGCTGTGTCCTCAGCAGTCTCAGGAGAAGCAAGGTCCGCTCCCAGGTCTCGGCAGTGCTTGCGCGCCTCACAGTGGGGGCCTTGGAAGTTGATGTCGTCGTACATGCAACCAAACGAGTGCTGAGTGAAAGGGGCTGAGCAAGTAGTGCGGCGAGGAGTCTCTTCTGTGAGGAGGGAGTGCGTTTCGGGAAACCAAAATGATTATAAGAATTGTATCACAACTCGGTTCTGGTAACGAAATCCATTTGACCTTCGAGATAACTCTTTTCGATATCATAACTTATTAGTTTTTACAACAATTTGAAATCCACAGAGAAAAAAGAACATAGTACTGCAATAGCATCATTTTTACACTTCAAAAATGAAATGAGATTTTTACTTTACGTTTATCACACCTTGTTCGATCATCCCGTTCATGGAGCACGTGAAAGTATGATTTTCTGGGCACACAGAGTCAGGGATCGTGACGCTTTCATTTTGCCTCACCAGCGCGTCTTCGAAGATGCAAACTGAAAATGTACAATGTTTCTGTTTGATTGAAAATAGGCCATTGGAAGTTTATAAAATAACAGGTTTCATTATGAATGTTCAATGCGATTTACCGACACGATAAATTTAGGTATGAAATTGAAATACTAATGAAATACAGGAAGACCTTTGAAATTAGCTCTATAACGTTGGATTATTTTGAGCACTGGGTTCCTAAAAATTTTGCTTATGTTGTTCAATATGTAGTTTAAGAAAACTATGATGCAAGACTTTTGCTGCGTCTTTATACCGGCCGAAAGTATTTGAAGTGGCTTGGACTTTATTTAAATATTCTAATAGAAATAACTATCAGTTAAAATAAAAAAAATTAGAAATTGAATTGGGAATTCTTTTCAATTTTCAGTGCATTAATCTTTAGCTCACTTCTGAAATCATATAACTTTTTGGGAAATCCATCAGGAAAAAACACACATTCATTAAATAAAGAGGCTTCCGCATTAAATAGACAATTAAACGTTTTATCGACCGCTGCCTAAGAATTTGGATAATACATAGGTGTTATCTCTGTCTTTTTCTCGATTCTCCTGCTTGCAGCAGACACCTTTATAACAAATTTTCTATGTGAGCGAAGGATTAAGAAATTAAGAAGAAGAAGAAAATTGCTTAATTAAGGATTAAGAAATTTTCCATCACTCACCATGGGAATAGAAGCAGGTGAAGCCCTCAGTCTGACGTCCCCCGACGACCGGCAGGTTTGTAGAGGCAATAACGCACCTCGAGGACTTGTGGCACGCGACGTTGGCATGATTCCTCGCAGCGATCAAAACACAAATCGTGATGTCTGGAGTGGTAACTTCCGTGAAGTTTTTGCTGTACACTTCGGTCATGTTGGCTTTGAAAATTAACCATTTTTGGTTTGGTGGGATACTGGACCACGCCTGGGCACATATCAGGAGGTAGAGGACGGCTGCGGTGACCTTGTGGTGGACCATTGGGACTGTCCCTATTTGAAATTTAACCTTCATTTCTGGCAGGCGAAAAAAGTATTTGTGAATTCGTCGATGCATTTATCAATTACACGATGTTTTATTGCATTGTTTACAGTCATTGTTGGAAATTGTGTAGTACTTACCTAGCTGCAGGAAATTAACGTGCTTGGGGCGTACAGTGGCTGATGCGGATCATCAGATCATTTAAACTAAAAGGTGAAACATCGAAATTTATGCGGCATCTCCGCACATGTTATCTGTAGTAGCTTTGTCTGTATCTGGAAGACACCAATAAGAAGCCGCTCTGTCGAGGCCAGTTGCTCAATCTACCGATTCCCATCCTGCTGTCAACACCTAGTGGAATAAACTCGCCAAGCTCACCATACTTGTTTCTCTGACCGCACATTAAGTGGTGGCCAGATGTTGCGATTCGAACTCACATTCGCATAAGCGTTAACTGAAGATCAAAGGCTCCGTGCAGACAGCTTTGAAGAGTATAAAATCCAAATGTGTTCCAGCGAAAATAACCAGCTCTGGCAGCCTCAACAAACAGTTATTGTGTTTGGAATCGTCGTCTCTAAAGAATTGTTGACGGAAGCTTACTGTAGATTTACAGTATTTCTTAATTTATACTCACCCCTGCGTACAAAAATTTTGGTCTACGAGTGTGAAAACGACACTATCGAATTGGTTTTTCAAGTCAAAATTGCAGCGTTCCCAGCGTCAACCATTGAGTGAATTTTACATCTACAAGAAGTGAATTCAAATCTACAAGTAGTAAGAAAAATTTAATTTGTGTGAGATAAATTACTACGATTGCACCAAAAACAGTAGCAGTGACTGTAGCAGTGAAGTGACACGTACTTTCATTTTAAAAGTGTAAATTCTTCAACGTGGTGCACAGTATAAACGCAGTAAAATCTTGCTGTACCAGCCGACAACTTTGTCTACAAGCACAGCATCACAGCGTCCCATCATTGCCTGCAAGAGACGTGTTCAGCTGTCTTCAATTTTTTACACAGTTAAGTCTTTTGTGGAATTTTTTTTCTTTGTTTAGTGCTACCTCGCTCTTTCCCGGGCAGCTAGTCTTTTTTGTTGCACTTATTGCCGTGGTTTTTTTTACCACGCCCGCTTCCTGAATAGATGTGCAATCGCTGAGCCGCAGTAGGGATCAGTGGCACTCTGAACGTTGTGTGAGAGACACGTAGGTCCAACGAATCTGGAACGTAGCTGGTTACCAACTTTTACCGCGATTTGCATCGTAAGTTTCAAATTTTATTTGCCATTTGAATAGGAGTGTTAGTAGAAGTGTGTGATTCACCTTGATTTCAATTTTTGAAGCTCTAATGTGATAGAATTTCACGTTCTTTGCTGTGGAGGAGCAATATTTTTTTTTAACGACTTGTCGTAAGCCTCAGCATTCACGAGCACTCTGCACGTTTTATTGAGAAGTCACAAAGATTTGCACTGATTGTGGTGTTTGAAAGTGCCACTATTTACTGAATTTAATTGGAAGTATTGGTTACGTAATTTTATTAGCGTTATTGGTGACTAGAGATTAACGCTATTTCATTTTCTATGTAGTTTGTACGTATTAGAAGTGTTTTATTGATTCCGAGCTACTATTTGTGATTATTAATTCAAGTGGGATTATTAATTTTTTTTGTGGTTCTTCAAGGTGTGTCTTTAATTAATTTTTGGGTGTTCTAAATGCAATTACGGTGTTTATTATCATTTTAACTGGTTTTAGGGTGTTTATTAGCATTCGCGGAGTCTGATATTAATTTTTGAATGAATTTTCAGTAGATTCTGATATTGAATTGTTGAATTTTAGTGAAAAAGGGAATTTTTCAATGGGTTAAGGCAATACGACACATGTCGGATTTTTATGATTCTTTGGACAGTGAAGACGAAGCAATTCGAACTAAACCTACGGTAACTAGATACGGACGAGTCAGTACTCCAAGAGTGACTACTGAGACAGAAATTAGCAGAATGACGACCCCACAGGGAGCGACCGCTGGACCTAGTCCTAGTGCTGGACCGAGTAACGTTAACGCGACGCAACTTGCACGTGATATTGCTGCTAACATGAATGTCCAACCTATGGGAACGATTATGACTAATGCGGAGCTTCCTACGTTCCGTGGAAGACGCCGTTTGCATGATGGAGAGTTCCTAGAGAATAAGACATTTTCGACACATATACAAAATCTTAAGGCTTATTTGAGTTTGTTGCCAGATGCCACTAGTGATGAGCGTAAAAAGGAATTTTTAGTACGATCTGCAAACAAGAACGTCGGCGACTTCAATAGTGTAGTAACTAAGCTAGTTAACGCCGACTTAAATTATTCCTTCGATCAGGTCGTTCAGATACTTGAGGACATTTACGTTTCGAGGGGAGAGAAGAGTATCCATGCATTCGCTTGCGATCTAAACGAGTTAAAATTGGTTAAAAATAATGCACTTGCTGCTCAGATCGTGAACGCGTTTTCGAAAATAAGGAAGCTAACCGAGAGTATTCTTAATTCAAACTCGTTAGGGTGGCAGCGCCACAGTTATTTCCAAAACTGCACGACTCAGGCTGAGTTAAAAAAATTTGTAGGCGACAGCATGTCGTACAGTCTAGCCTTATCAATTTTAGGTCCACTTTTTGATGAGTCGTTCGCTAGGAAAATTCTTGAAACACAATTTTCCACTGCGGAGGAGTTGTTGGCTAAGTTAATTTCCGCAGTGCGAAGTCAAAGCGAGTCTAAGAAAATTCTCGCACAAAAGTATCAGGTCAGACAGGACAGTGAGAGTTATGTAGGTGAAGTGACTAGTGAAGTCGAGGAAGTTTTGGAAGAGCAAGATCAATTCCAGGAGCACGAAGTGTACTACGGAGGTGTCGGAAATTATCGTAGGAATTTTCGATCAGGGATGAGGAGGATTGTTCCTAGACCTTGGCTAAATAGAGGACGAAGTAGAGGCAGAGAGTTTAACAGTTATGTAGGAGATAGAGGGCATGGTTCCTTAGAATGTAACTGGGCTAAATCAGATAGCGGTAGTTCTGGGGTTGTAGGAAATTCCGGAGGAAATTCGGGCACGAAAAAGCCCGGGTTCCCGTACTGTAACTCCTGTTCGATGGTAGGGCACTTTGAGTGCCGACCTCAAAGAGGTCAAGTTCAAGGAGGTCAGAGAGGATGTTTTGCCTGCGGCGGAACTCACGTAGTAAAGAACTGTAGGGCGAGCGGTTCGGAGATCCGTAACTATAGGGCGTATTTACGCGGCAGAGGTAGTACGAACCGTGGCCAAAATGAAGTTCATTGGGCGGAGAGCAAGTCAAGCGATTTTTTAAACTAGGTGAAGGTAGTAAGGAGGATTTGAAACAGATTGAGCCCGAGTTAATTAGCGGTACCAAACTCGTTAAACTGGAGACCGTGGCAATTCCAGATACCACCGAAATAACCAAATCGTATGTTGATCCTGTGTTTAACTGTAAAAATAGATATAGTTTATTACAAGAAGAAGAGCTTGAAAATGACCATTGTCAAGGCAAAACGGTGGAATCATATTTTTCTGTGTCTGTTGTAAAGAATGTTGATAAAAATTCTGGATTAGTGTCATTTAAGGAATGCAACAAGCCGACTATAATTATTCGAAATAACGATCAGTATCTAAATGCTTTAATTGATAGTGGATCGGAGAAGTGCCTTATTAGTTACAGACAGATTAAAAATTTGAGTGATGAAGTCAAGCCGAGTAAATTAAGAGTCAAGGGAATAAGCGGAAAAAGCGACGTGACCGGTGAGGTAGAGTTATCCATTAAAATCCCGGGCACAAGTAAAGTAATTAAAACAAGTGCACTTATTGTCCGTGAAGCCAAATTTAATTATGATTTAATTCTAGGTCGTGACGTTTTAAAGGACGCCGTAATAAACTTCAGAGAGAAGGAACTCCTTTGGAATAATGTTGCAATTCCTTTTCAAGATCTAAATGTGGAACCTCTGTTAAGCAGAGAAGCTGTAATGCAAAAAATAGTGAAGAGTGATTGTCTATTATCAGAGATTGCGGTCGCCAGAAAGACCAAGAGTCAATTAAAAAATGATGACTGCGGCAGAAACAATGCTGACTGCAGGAGAGAAAATGCTGACTGCAGGACAATGAGAGCTGAGGTAGCTCAGAGACAGAGCATGAGAGCTGCGGTAGCTCAGGCACAGAGAATGAGAACAAAACAATTAATTGTTCATTGTAATCAGGCTGAAGTACCTGGTAATTCGCTTAACGTTGTTTATGGGTTCATTAGGAAACCAATTGTAGGAGAATATATGGTTCTCAAAAGATGTTTTGACAATGGTGCTTTAATAGCTGACTCAATTGTGCAAGTAAATGAAGACGGTGTGGTACCAGTCATGATTCTAAATGCTAACGAGGAGACGTTGTACTTCTCTGAGAACACGATGCTATGCAACGTGGAATTGATAAAATCTGATGATATTGAGAACGAAATGTATTTAACAAGTGTTGACACAGCGCTCAGAGATGCGTGTGAGGTTGAAGTAAATTTTGTCGCGGGGTCAGATACGATGGAAGTTAAATCGACATGTGGTGGAAGGAATGCCATAGTTGATAGGAAACTTTGTTCGGAAGCTGATACTCGTGGCAGAAGTGCAATTTCGAGTAATTCGGGAGTAATTAATGCCGAAATAAATGTAGGTTTAATGGAAGGAGGTGTAAGAAGTGGAGAAGGTGGAAAAAAGGAGTTACGACGTAACTTGACCATAAATGATATTTCCTGTAATGAAGAAGACATTCAATTACCTTTAGTTAATTTGTTAAATAAGTTCCGTGACGTAGTGACTTTGGAAGGAGAAAAAATAGGTGTCACCAATATTTTGAAGCATCATATTCAGTTGAAGACTGATGCGCCTGTGTTAAATTTAGCTCCCTACCGCATACCTCATAAGTACCAAGAGGAGGTAATGAGAATAACTAACGATATGCTCGACCAAGGAATAATAGAGGAGTCGTCTTCCGAATTTAATTTCCCTGTCATTGTAGTTAAAAAGAAGTCAGGCGATTTACGGCCCGTTATCGACTTCCGTGCCTTGAATAAAGTTTTAATTAAACATTCATACCCCATCCCCCGCATTGACGATATCCTAGCAACGTTAGGAGGAAACACGTGGTTCTCTAACCTTGATTTGCGCAGTGCATTCCATCAAATTGAATTAGAAAAAGAGAGTAGAAAGTACACGGCATTTAGCGTAAATTACCGCAAGTACCACTTCTGCCGGGTACCCTTCGGTCTTTCTACTTCACCGGGAATATTTCAAAGAGTTATGACATCTGCTCTTGCACCCATTCTGGGTAAACTAGCCTTCGTCTTCCTAGACGATATATTGGTATTCTCGAAAAACAAGGATCAGCACCTGGCTGATATAGAAATTGTCCTTAAAATGCTGCGGTCCGGTAAATTATCCTTAAAGCTTGAGAAATGCCATTTCTTCAAGAAAGAGCTCGAATATCTGGGCCATATAATTGCCGCAGATGGAATTAAATGTAAATATTCAAAAAAATTACAAGAATGCCGAGCGCCAACCAATGTAAAAGAATTACAACAGTTTTTAGGTTTAGCGAATTATTTCCGCAGTTTCCTACCAAATTTCGCTGAGATAGCAAGTCCCTTGTATACTCTTTTGAGAAAAAATGTAGTTTATACTTGGACTGCCGAATGTCAAAAAAGTTTTGAGTTTATGAAATCTCTATTGACTTCTGACACAGTTCTGAGACATCCCGACTATACTAAAGACTTCCATGTTTTCACAGACGCTTCCAATTCAGGAATTGGTGCTGTTTTAATGCAAGCAGATGATTCAAGCGACAAAATTCTAAGACCCATAGCTTACTATAGTAAAAATTTAAACTCCAGCCAGCGTCGATACTCGACTACGAAAAAAGAATTCTACGCGATACACGCTGCCTTAAAACATTTTAGATACTTAATTACAGGGTATACGGTTCACGTCTACACCGACCACCGCCCTCTTGCACCACTGTTTAATAAAAAATTACCCGACGATACCAGTATGTCCCGCTGGTGCATCAATGTAAATTCCTATGACCCGGTTGTTAAATACCTTCCTGGGAAAGAAAATGTTGTGGCTGACTATTTGAGCAGATTACCTATTAATAACGAGAAACTAACCCTTAAAGAACTAAATTCTTGTGACGATTTGGAATCAGAGATTGAATCGGAAGTTTGATTGCAGAGACACGTGCACGGAAGCGACAGACGCACGCACGCATGACGAACGACGAGGCAGATGACCTGCCGGTTAGAGACAGTCTTGACCGAGACAAAAACGCTTGTCCCAAGCTGCTTAGTTACGTACCAACTGAAGCTGAGATATCTTGGACGATTAAGGAATTTATCGACGAACAAAACAACGATGCTTTCTGTATAGAGATTAAGAATGCTTTGTTGCATGACAGTGTTTCGACTATTCCTGACTTAGATAAATTTTTAATGTTAAATAATATTCTTTATAGACGTAGAGAAATTGATAATCGACCGAGTACAATTTTGACTGCAGTTGTTCCTAATTCATTAATGAGTAAAGCTATCCTAGCGATACATAGTTTGTATCACGTAGATCACAAGCATACTTTGTTCAAATTTAAGTTGAAATATTGGAATCAATTAGAGAAAACAATTGTGCGCAAATTTGTTCAGCATTGCGAGGTGTGTAAAATTATTAAAGCAAGACCTTCAGTTCCAATCAAAATTTTAACAGCTCCGATAGCTACAAAACCTTTCGAAGTTGTATCAATTGATTTGCTTGGGCCACTTAAAGTAACTGATAATGGGAATAAATATATTCTGGTTGTGATTGACCTGTTTTCAAGGTTTTGTCGTTTATATGCAATTTCAAATCGAAATACAGAAACAGTGATTTCTTGCTTAAGCAACTGTTTCTCGCTACTCGGGTACCCTAAGACGCTCATTTCAGATAATGCTTATGAGTTTAAGTCGGTGGCTCTCAAACAATTTGCAAAATTACATGCCATTTCAAAAAGAGAAGTTTTGGCTTACAGCCCACATTCTAATGCAATTGTGGAGCGCAACAATAAAAAAATTACGAATCTGTTGAAACTTTATATTAATACACTTGTTAATGTAGAGTGGGACCAATTATTAGAAGTAGTAGAAAATGCCTTGAATAATTCTTTAAACTCTACTATTGGCGAAACACCAAGCTATATAATGTTCAATCGCGATACGTGTGCATATTATCAGTCTGACAGTTTCGATTCAGTCATTTACAGTTTTGAAGAAGAAATAGATTTAGTGAATATTAGAGCTAGAGGAGCCGTTCGAACAGTAGAAAATATACGAAATTTAATTATTAACAACACAACAGAGCGAAATCTCTATAGAAACCTTAAGCGGCGCAATAAGGATATTCAAGTTGGTGATAGAGTACTTTTAAGGAATCATAACAAGACCCATAAATTGGAATTAACTTGGATTGGTCCCGCAGTAGTCCAAAAGGTTAAACGTAATTACGCTGATATTAAAATTGGATCTAAAATCGTTAGAAGTAACCTTAATCATCTTTTACCACTCAAACAAGTAAAATCTTTGAGTTAAAACGACGAATTCATTGGACTATATGACGTGCTAACTAATCGACGAGTAACATTTTTTTTTAACCTTTTACCGTTGTTTTACCGTTGTTTTTCAATAATGTTAAGGAATATAATCATAATTTTAGAAGCAGTTTCTTCGCTATATATGCGTTGTTTTGCGTACATAATAAACTCAGTAATCCATGCGTGGTATTTTTATATGTTAATCTTACTATAAGTGATGCTCAAGTAATTTGATGTAATGTTTAAGCATTTAACCCAGAGGAATTTGTACTGTCTCGTTTAGCTGTCGCTAAGACGTTTCATTAATTTTTTCTCGAATTCACTCAGACATTCGTATTGCTAAATTAACAGTTTTAATCATGAACGGATGCGCCGACGGCGAATTGCGAATCGCTGAGGTTGCTGTTCACCTTGCGAGATGGGTTGTTTTGACGCTGCGGCCGTATGCTGCAGTCTCGCGCCGAGCTATTTTTGTTCCGTCGGAATGTCCGGCGATCAGCAAATTTAGATTGCATTCGTGAGAAAGGTGTCTTGTCACCGGATATATATTTTTTTTCAATACGATCAGCGTTTATTTTCTTTATGCAAGACTATCGTGGTTGTCAAGGACAGTTGTCAGACAACCGAGAGTTGATACCAAATCGTATGTTGTATTTATTTTATTTAAACGGCCGTGCTAATCTTTCTGTATCTCTTCCTTGCAGGATTTACATGAACGCCTTCTACATGGGGGCTAAGGTATCATTGGTGGATGTGCAGACGCTATCAACGGCGTTAGCGAAGAACCAAGGAGCGAGTGAGGCACTTTTAAAGGACTTGATAAATACCAATGCCCGGGCAGATTATCTACCCGACTCGATCACGGATGTCATGATAATGGTGTTGGCATTAACGACAATTGTCCTGGGGGCAATGGTTTACTATACGAAGAGGGGCCTGGAGGCCTTGGCTGACCGAGCTGAGCGTCTGGAAGACTTTCAGCTAAGACGGTTACCACCTAGGGGAGCAGCTAGGTATGTTCAGCAAGATCAAGTCTGAACTATAGCGACGAACTTGGAAAGGAGTAAAAAGGAAAATTAATAATAGAAAAGATGTAGTAGAAAAATTATTTACTCTAAGAAAATTTAATTGACATTAGAAAAGTTATTTGAAAAAGGCGCGCAGTGAAATAGAAATTAAATGCGCGCAGTGATAAATTTAAACCTATGAGTTAATTTTAAGATGATTATTTTTTCATGATGACGCGTTCCTTCTTAAGATGTTCATTGAGGAATTTCATTATTTATTTTGGGTATTAGACGTTTTGATAATTTCTAATTTTAATGGTTGTAAAGGGAAACAATCGAAACATGAAAATTTCTTTTCCCTAATGGTATGTAAAAATTTATTGCGAAAATGGGAAATTAGTTGCGATCATGTAGGAGGTTGTTTTATTATTTCGGTCTTCCGTGGATTATTTTGATCAATATGAATGGCGTTTGACTTTTGATCCTTACGACGTTTTTCATGGCTGTCAACGTGCTGATTATATTTAAGCACGGTAAGTTAGTTGCTTTGCTTCTTTGCATATTTTTCATTGCTTTGCTTTTTGCTTTAGTGATTAAGTTTTTTTTATGATGACATGTTTTAAATTTTGTGTTGAAGTCGTACTAAACGTGCTTGAATTCTTTTCTTAAAGGATGATTGAAGTAATGAGTTCCGAATTTTAATGGGTTGAAAAAAGTTTTAACATTTTAGTTGAATGCGGTTTTGCTAAAATATTATTTTTCTGCGGTAAATTAATTTTAATTTTAGTGCTCTAAAAGAAAAAAAATTTTTTTTTGCCCTAACACTTATGCAATTTTTTGGCGTTCTATTAATTTTACTATGTGGATAACCTAACTGATGCGGCAGGGGGTGAATTGGTATTAACATGCATTTTACCGTGTTTTAGTTTTAGAGCTTTGGAGCTTTGGTTCTACCTTTAGTTGTGCGTTTTATTAATCAACGTGGTTGTTGCGTTACCCTATAATCATTTCTTAGTGTAGTGATAGTGTAGTAACCGTAAATGCTTCTTTTCTACGGTTTATTTTGTTTTCGTTGGAGCTACGGAAATTTGATGTTCGTCCTCCGCGTTCTAGTTTTAATGCGTTGAATGCGTTACTGTTTTGCGCTTATTCTATATCCTTTTGGGTGATGTAATCGGTTCTTGTGTTTTACTATGCGTTTAATGGTGTATCGAAGTTTTTCTACGACAGGTTGCGTATATTGTTCGCTGGAAGCTACCTTGTTCTTGCTTGTTTTGCTTGAAAATAAGGCTTGGCGTGATAACAACTGTTAAGTTCTTTTACTTTTGATGATATAACTTGCGATACGGTTAACGTAAATTAATGTACAACGGTTACGAGCGATTTCATAATAGTTCTTTTGCGTTTAGAATTATAGTATTTGTTGTTTATTTGTTGTTTATTTATTTATTTGTTGTTTATTTGTTATTTGTTGTTTAAGGGATCACTCTGTAGCTTTCTTTATTCTGTAATTTACGTAAATATTGCATGGTTTACTCCTTTAAAATTATTAAGATTTAAGTCTAGTAAGTTTCCGTACATGGTTATTTGAATCTCCTTCTACTCCTGATATGTCGTTCTTAAACTTTTAACAATTAGTTTTGGGTACTTTTAAACAAACTTACCGATATCATGAGAAGTTTATCTTCTTTATTCATCACCGTTGCCAACATTATAGAGTAGTAGGTCTTCTCATTGTACAATTTTCTTTATTTTCCTCTTTTATGTGGTGCCCATTGAAATATGCCCATCAAGTTTCAAGGTTGATACAGATTTAATCTTGATTGATTACTGCATACATATATTATGAGTGAAATGAAATGAGTGGAATAAGTTTTTTAGAATTAAATTGCAAGAAAATTTTTCAAATATTTATTTCTATTATATAGAGTACTTTGAGATCCGCCCGATACTGCACTTTCAACCCATATCTATTACCATGGGCCGTACTATACACTTCAAACCTGCCATGTCAGTTGTGACGATCTTTGAGTTGTCCTCGAAGTGGTCCGAGATAAAAACCTGATGTCCTGATAGGTGTAGGTGTAACGTAACGTTTGGATATTTAATTTCTTGAATTGTGAAAATTCGTGGGAGCATATATGTTATCCTAAGTAGGTGATTTTCAACTGATGGTACGTATTCTTTTTCAGCTAACTGAGACTGCTGTCTGAAAGTCACGAAATATTTTGCGTGATTTTAATCTTTTACTGGTGCATCAAAAGTTTGCCAAAGTTTATGAATCAAGTGTTTTTCATTTTATAAACTTTCTCAAAATGAAGTCTAACTTCAAAAGTTCGGACTTGAGATTTACAATTGAAAACTTTTTTGAAATCGAAAGCGTTACGGTTTTTTACCCTCAGTATCGCGATCTTTGTTACAAGCAATTGAACTTCTGAGAGAAAATTGTAATTTAACTTTGTTATTTGCCGGCGAATTCAAAGATTGTGATTGGAGATTAACGAAAAACTAACCAATTGTACCATTAGCATGGTAAATTGTAGTTTTGAGTCATTTTTTATTGATATTTTAACAAATGATCATTCGCATTTCGTTACTCTGGTGATTTCTTTCTTATGAATTTCCCAACGGACGAGCTTTACTTTAAAAAATTATGAAGAGTTACTAAAATTTTGCTAACGCCTCAGTTATACAATCGTGCGCTGCTTTATCGTGACTTCGGCACAATACTGCCTTGACCACTGAGTGACACCGTCAGTGTCTATAACATTCCAAGGAAAGTGGATAATTATTTTCACACTTTCAAGACTTTCTGTAACAATTAAGTCATTGAAAAATGTTATCTTGAATTGGAATGATTGGAATATTATTGGCATATTCGAATCTAAGTTTTCCATACCACGTGGAACGAAGCTAGTTAGGGTTTTTATACTTTGTATTTTCGTTTCCAACATGCGCAGACCTATTGTGGGTGGAAAATAACTAGGAACACGTAAGAAACTAGCATCAGACTAATTTCAAATAGGTGGAACCAAATTCCTCTGCAAATTTGCTATTTTTTACTGTGTCCAGCGACGCATTGGTGGACTGAATATTATGACAAGTCTGAGCAAGAAGTGCGTTTCTTCTGTCGCGTAGAGCCAGACTGTCGTTGTCCAAGACGCGTCTGGTGCGGGCGCAGAGAGTATGCAATTTACGGGTCAGTTTCTTGCCGATAAATATGTCATTTCCTGAAGAATTTCATATTCATTGGATTCTCTACTTTTGGAACATTTGAAAATTGTATATTCTATAAGTTAAAGATTGTAAATATCGTGAGAGTCGAGTTGTATGAAATAGACGTATGCACACTAAAAACTCGTCAGCTCTGGAGTACACGATTCATGATCCGCCCCTCGTACCTCGATTCATGACATCGCATGAGCGTTTGAATTGAGGCGCAGGTGAAAAAATTCAGTTTTATTGCCAGTTACATACCAAACAATTGTTACATTTCTTATTCGTACACAAAACGATTAGTCTTCTCATAAATTATTGGTGGAATAGACTTTCTTCAGCTCTCTTGATTACGGACAGATAGACGGAGTGGTTTAGTTGATTCCAATATCACAAAAGCTGCTCCTCATGCCTAAGCAAAATGACGACAACATGAATTTTATCAATAATAGCAGCAGAAGAGAACAAAGGAAGTGACATCACAAGCGCGAAACTCCGAATCTAAAATTTTCTACGGATGTGTACAGGACTTTGATAGGGCGATATGCTGTTAAGAATATTTGCTGAATTCACGTACGCCTAGGAGGTACTCATAATGAGTGGAACAAGGACTTCCTGAAGGGTTATCCATGAAGGTAATGCCGAATCAGAAATTACTGATATAATCGATCTGCACCGGACTAGGTGATGTCCGCAAATATCGCTGTTGAATTTTCTCAATGTTCGAATGTTTACCATGGCATCCGACAGAACAATGAACTTTTCCATCGATTCAATTCTGATCGACGCTGACGGAAGGGAGTGAACCGGGCACCATGTATGATTAACAGTGGAGAATGTCGTTAAAAATATAAGCTATGAGTGCAGAATCTCCATCAATCAACGAATAAAGTACAAATGGTCAGCAGCGAAATTTGCTTATTCTTTGTCGATATACACCTAATATCGTGAAAAATTGATAACGAAAACAGAATGCATTTTGCTACAAAAGCTTCCTAGGAAATCGAGTTGAAAAAACACAATATCATCACAAATATCTTGTTCTGACACTCATAAATATACCAATAACATTAGTCGGAATCTAATTTTCAACTAATTTCTATCAAGGTTTCCATGGATACTTTTGGCTGGGCTACCAGGAAAGTAACACAATAAATTATTCAGATGGGATCTAGTCCCTCTTCTCTAAAGCAGGTAATACGTTACTTAAACAGGTTTTAAAATTCATTCGAATGTTTTTAAGTTAATTTGTGAACTTCGATTGCACTATGTGTACAGTCATACATATACTTCAGCAGGAACTTTTCCCAATATCTTAAGTATATTTCAATTATGTTTTGTTCAGAAATTTTGCAGAAAGTTTCTATACATCCCTGCCAAATCTTTAAACTTTCAGCAAATTTTCTCTTAATTAACTAGTTGGTTATTTAATTACTATGATTACTAGTGTGCCTTTCGCAACGGGTTACGAACCTTGAATTGCCCCACCTTTTGTCAAACTTGATGAACAAGACACAAATTTGTGCCTGCTTCAAGTACCGGTAGGCGCGTAACTCTGAAGCTGTAACGACCGTGAAAGGCAATGCCCAGGCAAGACACTCCTGAATCTTTTTATATTTGTCCATGTGCTAGACCACTGTCTAGCGAGAGAGGGGATTCGGAGCTCTTATTACCGTTAAACATTTGCTCAAACCTATGTTACTACTACTACTTGATTGGTAGAGTAGCTTCGCCATCGTGATGGAGTAAACTAGCTCTGACCAGGGCCCCCGTCCCGTCTCCGCCTTTCAACGGAACCTGGAGCAGATGACAGCACACCGCACCACAGCTCAGCTCTCCTGTCCAGCTTTGTCTTAAAGGGCTTTCACACGATCAGTTTTTTCGTCAGTTAACACTGACACTCCCGGTTCCGCAACACCATATTTGGGCATGCGTGCTCTCTTTTGCTCTCTACTCGGCACTCGCCACTGTCGGGTTTGACTGCTGCTTTGCTTCTATTTACGTGTCAGTTTTCGCCCACCCGGCGTCTAGTAAGGATGGCTGCGATCGCTCCCGTGTTAAATGGTCTCAACCTGGTCTAAATCATTAATTAGCTATTTTCGTCAACAACCTGCTTTGTGGAAAGTGCAAAGCAACGAATACAAGAGCAGAGATATAAGAAGCAAGTAGCTCAAATATGTTATTGAAGCAATGAATCAACACAATATTAGTTTATATGAGAATGGGTTGAGAGAAAAAATAAATATGCTTCAAAAATAGTTTAGGAAAGAATTTAGAGCATTTGCTTCCAAAAATCTATTATTTAGCAGAGGATAACACCTGGATTCACAGGTGCGGGGAACAATAGTTTATATTTTTACAAGCATATCATAATGCATTCGTCCTGTTGTAGTGTCAGCGCCATTTACGAAGGATTTTCAATCTTATTTAATATTCACTCTGGAAATACTGTAAATATATATTATTTTTGTTTATACGAATGAAAAAATTAAATATTTAGCTGCAGTGCAATTTCAACAATTTGTCCGGCATTTTCAAATAAAATAAAGCACGTTTTCCATGAATTCTCCTTAACATTGAATTTCAGCATGAAAATGTTTCCTGAAATAAATCTAAACATTTATTAGTTTATCCGTACCGCTGTCACATTCACATGCATTATTAGATGTTATCACGCAGTAATTTGAGAGGCTTATTATATTTTATAATATTTGCTTGCGGATGACAGATTTACGCATGCATTCTATCACACAGTTCTAATGAATGTGCGCTAGATTTAAATTCAAATTTCTATATCCTAGTCACTGTGTCGCTAGGAAATGACCGAATTTAGTTTAAGAAAAAATTCAATTTACGAGCTATACTATTACACGCTGGTACATGCAAAACTGTATAGAACGAGCGGAAAATATTACCTGCACTTGAAGTTATTATGAAGTAGATTATTACATTCGTAGTAGTTGTAGTATTTTTTAGATTTGGTGTGACCAAATTTTACAAATGCTGAAAAAAGAAGGAATGCGACAAATAAATAGTGAGCGAAATTTGGATATTTAGCCCTAACCTACTACAAATCCGGTTATAACTGCCATTTTCTGGATGTTTTGCCAGCCAATCTTATACCCACTGGATCTTATACCCCCTAGCTAAATTTACGGTGTTTTTTCTTTTCTATGACCGCAAAGCCGATGAGTATGCTTGCTTTGACTACGACGAATCTTTCTCGACAACGCATAGTGAAGCACTGGCAAGCTTGCCAGTGACGAGCCACTTCAGTCACGCGAACGTACGTGTGAACGCGAGTGTTTTGACCACACTCAGTGAGTGTGAGTGTCACTGACGAGAAAACTGATCGTGTGAAAGGCCCTTAAAAGGTACGTCATCCTTAACGAAAGGCACTGCATGGTTAGGGTGATTGGGGCAAAGTAAAATTTCAGTCATGAAGTCGGGGCTATTCGCTTTAATTTATTTAAAAATTAATCTCGTGACTTTTACCTGAAACTAAGAGCAAATTTATTTATACTTTCAAGATTTATACTTCTCTACCTGTTTTATAATGTCCTGTGGAAAGTGTATTTAAGAACCTCTTAACGATCATTTCTTGAAGAGTGTCGTACCTTCTTATAGTGCTCTGCATATAAGAAGTAATTTTACCATTGCATGTTGCAGTCATGAGAGGAGCAGGCCCAGACGGGGGTGCACCCATGTGCCGATGTCTCCGCGTTTCACACGGGTGAAGTGGGTCGCGCTAATTTCTACCGGGCACCAGCAGTCAAGCTTCAAGTTACAAAACTCACATAAACCTTAACCTGAGTGGAATCAACGGTAAATTAAAAACTTAGAGTTGGCTATGCCCATTTATTTATACCCCGTCAGAAAGATTTTGCTCACGTTTTCAGAGAGGATGTTAAAGATTTTCAATTGAAACAATTTATTTTTAGATCATAGTTATATAATTAAAATCATAGACATTGGTTAATTACTTAAGATTCAGAAACGAGGATAATAAATACAAATAGACTATCTGTATCATACGTCTAGTGAAACAATTAATGAATTAGAGGTGAAAAATAAAAGAATATCCTTAACTCAAAAGCCTTATAGAATGATTTTACAACAGGGAATCCTTCAGTTTTAACGTAATACTCAAATTGAGTGTTGTCGAGGTTCGGAAAAGTTTGAAATGTCTAGCAGCTTAGCGTCAATGTGTTGGCTAGAAAGGCGACTGACTATCCTATTAGGTCATATCTGATTCCATGTTTTGAGATTAATTCAGTTCGTGTCACGTTTTATGAGGGAAGTGTTACCTGAAATGCTAGATGACGTGCCTTTGCTTAGGTATTCGCCGTTGAATGTTGTTCTACCGTTACGGAGCTCGAACTCAATTCGATTGGAATGTTTGTTAACATCTGAACGATACTATAGTAGGCGGATAAAATGACAATTGACATTGGCCTTCAAGATCTCCGAACAGGAGTCCTTTCCACTTCATTCTTTGGAGCCACATAAAATCATTGATTTACGAAACACCGGAGTCCAAAATACATACCGTCACTGGGAAAGAGTCGGTGATATCGCAAAAAATTCACATTTTATCCGGTAATCTATTCCCCAGTCTAACTTTTTCGCCGCAACATCGGTTATCATGCATCTCAACTCCTCGTTTGTATTTTTAGGTATGCCCATCGCTTCCGCGAAAACGATGTTTAAGCCCGTGACACACCTTGCATTACGTCAATGCTACTTGTGACTGTATTGGTGTCGCAGAACAACCGCTGCGGCTTAACGGGCTTGTGGATGAGCGTGCGACACCGCCGCGTACAGTTGCCAATTTAGCTCTTTTAGAGCCAGATCTGGCATCTTTTCATTGTGTTTAGCTCCTAGTTTTCATCATCTGGCACCTGGCACCAAATCTGGTTCCAAGTTTTTCCATAATATAGAGTAATTTTATAATGGTAATATTAAGTACAAATTTACATGTTTGAATAACTTCATAAGGTTCCGTTGAATGTTCGTTTGAAAACTTGTAGTGCCGGCCAGGTTTGGAAGAGTTGACACGCGTTACATCGGTGTTTTAACGGTTTAAAGTCGGTTTAACGAATGTCTGTCGGTGTTCTGCAGTTTTACCGACAGTGTCGTCCTGAAGAGTTGTTCCTTCGTCGGTGTTCGTTCGTGTTGCTGAGAAATCAGTTAGGCTGGTGTTGGGTGTATAATGTTAATTCAATTCTTCTTGAACTACTACAAAACGACCTTCACAATGAGTCAAATCACGAAGAAAAGTTATTCCCAAATGATTCGAAAAGTATAGTTGCAAATGAAATAATTTAACAAGTGGTAACGGGAGGTACCAGGAAATAGTACATACGCTTACTTTTTATATTGTGAATGTGAAACAGTTGAAAAATAAAGTTTACTAACAAAATATGCTGAAACGGAACGCGTTACATTTGTGCCTTCTGAAAGTGACCGCTTACTCAATTCATGAAACAAAAATCTAATGTTGTTGCAAATATTGAAGAAAAGCTTGCACGCTATTCCTGTTGTCACGCGTCCATTAACACATGTGATTATTTTATAGATCTGTGCAAGCATATCGTGTAAGACTGCGAAGTCGTTTCAAGGGTAAGAATGCACAGAAGCAAATACAATGTTGTGATAAAGAATGTTCTGGGGGCACACATTAAAGACAATTGGTTACTGATATCGGAGATGAAAAATTTAGTTTACTGCTGGATGAGAAAAATAATATATCTATCCATGAAATGTAACGTATTATTATTATTTATTTTAGTAAAATCAAAAGAATAGTTTACACCTTCTTTAGTCTGGTTGCATTGTCTAGTGATGCAGATGGCATTGTTGAGGTATTGAAAAATGAGCTTGCAAAATGAACATAGCCAACCTTATTAATGGCCATAGGTACTTACAATGACAGCGTTATGGTAGGAGTGAACAAAGGTGTGTTTAAGAAGTTGCAAAAAGAACTTCCATCATTAATTCTTGTGAGATGTGTCTGTCATTCACTGCAATTAGCAATATCCCACGCCTCACCTGAGGTTCTGCCTAGAAATTGGGAATTTCCAATTGCAGAAATATATAAATGGTTAGCCTACTCCTATACTAGACAGGCTGCTTAATATCAGCTTTTAAAAAGCTATCAGTGACAATTCAACCCCACTTTAAAGGGTCAATTACTGTAATATATATTAATAAATATTTTTAGCTCCATTTTTAGCGCCAACCGAAACATTTTTAGCTCATTTTAGCACCTTTTTATGTGAAATCTGTTACTTTTCTGTCGAAATGATTTGGCAACACTGCTGAGTCACCGCGCCGCAGACAGTTGCATTGAAACTTTGAGAGGAGGAGGATGTCAGCTGCGGTCGGAAGCAGCTGCGGTCGGACCACCGCGTAGCGCGCCAGCGAGACAACCATACTCAATGCCTGCTTGGCTCGCACTGGCCACTGGCCACTCCACTGCCACAGAACATTTACATAAGAAGAACATCAAAACTACGGTGGACCGCAAGCCCGCTCTAGACAAACGTACGCACGCACGCTAACCAATCAGCTTCCAGCAGCCATGGGTCGCAGCTGACGTCATTGATGCCAAGGCTTTCAATTGGCTGCGTATCCAGGCTTTACTATGATACTCGTTAGGATTGGAACTCAAGTTTTTATTCAAAAGTTATGAAACGTTTCTTGGCGTAATAAGGATAGTGAAAGCCGAAGTAGTACATTCCGATTATATTGAAAACCCTTTTTATATTGTCCTTCACTATACATAAACGTGAATGTGCATTCATGAACATATGTATTTATAATTTATATTTAAAAACTAAGATCCATTTAAATAATTTATATTTAAAAACTAAGATGCATTTAAATTAGACTCAGGTTCTAAATGTGATAAAACGTCGGTGCCGTATATTAAGTTTTTCGGAAAAAGTTCATCACCATTTTAAACCATTATATACCAGACTCTCATATTAGTCGAAACAATACGATAATGAAGAAATTAAGATGTTTGAGTGATATTAAAACTGCTAAAAATAAGTAGCACAATTTTCCATTAAGCATTTTTTCACGCGTACGTAAGGAGCCGTTTCTGCTGCAATTTTCGATGCACCTCTGTCGCAGGCTCACAGCCGACTAACGACTTTAGATTCAAACAAGAGTCACGTAACAATTTATCGGCTCCGTCATTGGCCAATTGGCACCTACGTCATTGTCGACAGGGCTGAAACTCACTTAGTGATAAATTGAGGATCTTCTAGTATATGATCTGTGGCCACTCAGGGTTGAGGGTTGCCAGATGGTCTAACCTAAATTTCCCTGTTTTGGTCTCAAAATTTCCCTTTTTGACGAAAAATTTCCCTGTTTTGTAGACTCTTAAAACATACGTACATACATACAATCATATTCCTTTTAGAAAATACCTATTTTAGTGAATATCTCTTTGATTTTTCCACGCAAGCATGTTGCTTTAGCACTAATGAGTATGATAGTCACAAATGAATCTTTAACAACATCTTTTGTAACAACCCTTGCCACAAATGCCAAATACTTTGTACTTCGTTTATATGTTTATTCATCCATTATCAGTGAAAAATAAGGATTCCTCAAGAGCTCATTAATATTATCACTCACTTCGCCTCCTAAAACATTCGTCGCAATTGCAATACACTTAGTCCTACCACATTTGAAGTTTATCGCAATCTCCGAATCAGGACCAGCTGCTTTCACAACTGGGACTATATGTTCAACAATAGAATGCAGAAGATTACGCTCGAATAGGAATTGAACAAGTCTAATTCCACCTTCTTCTACTTGTGTATTTTTTCTTCATTTACTGCCACTGTGCGTATCCAAAGAACTTGTTGTTGTTTTTTCTAATTTCTATATTTTTTATTTTTCCTTCCCGCATGGTTTTCAATATCTGATTTGCCAGCTTTTCCATCTACTTACATCATATACTTTACTTCGAAAATATTCTATTCCTTTTCATTTTTGCTGAGCCACCCTTTGGATTTCATTTCAGTTTCCTACAACTTTAGGTACTTTTGAGTATGAATTAAAGGTTTACGTATTACTTTTGATGTTGGCGTTTCATTCCCACCGCTGTACATATTACATTAAATTACTTCAAAATTTTCAGCAATGCTGAAGCGCGTAGCTTCAATTGCCTCTCACTACAATCATTACAATGACTTATGCAACTGTGATGGTTAGGATCTGCGACTCTGTAAAGCGTGAATACGTGAAGTTGTACTGGCGCTGAGCGGCTGCGACGCAGTGGTGCCTCTGACTGTTCCAAGTCTGTATTTACACGTACAATACGTGTATCAGAGTTCGAACATGTCCGATAAGAGTTAAAAAATATAAATACTGAGTAGCTTAGCACGAAATGCTAAGTGGCTGATCACTTAGATATAATTTTACTTGAAAATGAAGCCTTATAGCAAAATTTCCCTGTTTTCATGCGGTTTTCAAAGTTTTTTCCCTTTGGGACCCAAAATTTCCCGAAAGCAGGGAAATTTCCCTGCATCTGGCAACACTGTGGCCACTGGCTCTGCTGTGCTCTGTCGTCCTGCTACATGAATCAAGGTGGCTGGACTTTAGCTCCAGTGGCTGCCCGAGCGGTGAGAGAGCTCTGGGCAACTCGTCGATGCGGCATATGGAGCACTCGAAGTTGCAAGGTGTGTCACGGGCTTTAGCCTACTTGGCGTTGCCATCAACAACCGTTCAATGATGTCTTCTTTGAGTGGACCTTCACACGTAACGTCTACATACACACTATGAGAAAAGGTCACGAGATATGATTATATGATTACGCCCTTTCCTTCCACGCTATTGTATGATTTTTCGTCAAACTGGTCATCTATTGGATGGTGCAGAAGTGATTATTTCGCTTAAGAAACGATTTTCTCCCGTATCGCTTATGATAAATGAACTGTTTAATTTTTTTAATGTCGTAATAATCATTGCAATAAAAAGAAGAAAAACTAGTAACGTTTTGGGTAATGGCTTTCTGAAGCTAGGAACTGAAGCAAATCGAGTACAAGCCATTTATCATAGTTAGAGATTAATTACTGATGATCTGCTGTTAAAATTTAAAGATTGAATTCTGAAATCCGTGTCATACTGTAAGTAATTCTGGCTTAACTTCGAATTTTTTTGGAAATTGTTGCATTGCATATATTATTGCTTTTGAGAACATCACTAAAATAACAGTAAAATTATTCAGATTTCCAGTTTTTCTCTTTTTTTCATTGTAAATGATAAATTAAATGTTTTGTATTGTGAACGCTTGATCGAATAAAATTTTGGTCAGCTTTAGCTCCTCATTATTATTTTTACCGGGCTCTCTGCACGACAGTGTCAATAAAAGAGATCCATGCATTTTTACATAGACACCCTTTGTGTGAGTTATTTGATGTCAGTTTGCTCAATTGCCCAGAGATAAGTCTAAGATAAGAGTTCTTTTGAAAGTCGATCGAAATCACTCATCCTTGTTTAGCTTTACCACCATCTTCATGTACTAACATGCCACACATGAGCGTGAACGACTGGTGTATACTTGAACTAAGAAGAGATATAAATTTAGTAACAAAAGTTTGATGTATGTAGAAATAATTCCTAGTCGGACTTGATATAATAGTAAATACATTGTTTTGTGTCATCACTAGGCACTGCGTAGGGTGGCTAAATTCTTGAAAAAAACGCTTTATAAACCATCAAATCCAATCATCATTACAGAATTGTATACCTGTTCATTACCCGGGAAAATATATTTGGCGTACTGGTAAGGATTTGACCAGTCAATATCCCAATTTGTGGTGCATTTTGGAGAAATGAAACACCATAATCCAATGTTCCAGTATATTTTACTGAGGTTTACGAATAGTGCACACATTTTCACTCACAAGTACAGTATTTATTGAATATTCGAGTATGCCACGCATGAAATTAGTCGGAGATGGTAGAACATATGTTTAAATTTTTCAGATAATGATGTAAGGTTACTTATCGAACATAGAGCGTGTGAGCATAATCATTTGCGTCAAGTTTGGTCTGGTGACGAAAAAAAGGTAGGTACACAATTAACAAGATGTTTCAGAAGCTGTGACTGTAAACTCCACTTCCTGCCCAATTTCATAAGGCTTAAACCAGTACGTGAATGCTAAAGGTTTTGTAGGTTTATGTTCGTAAATCGAACAGTTAAGGTTTTATAAGCTGTGCCAGAGTGGGGAATGCTAAAATATTAACAAAGGTTGTTGTCACATCAAGACTTTTATCTAGTTCGTCACTTTTACCATGTTCGCTGAATTGATGGCAAAGACCCCATTCATGATGATCACACTTTAATCGTATGTACTACATTCATCCCCTTCGTCAAGTTTATCATGATCGTCATATTTAACGCGTTCAGTACTGTCACGCCAATCATCTCGTTCCCAATATTGTTTACTTTCCCCACGTTCACCATGTATTCCATGCAGGCTCACCATACTCACCATAGTCTCCATATTGATTTCCCTCACCACTTTCATTACGTTCAACCTATCTATCACGATCACTGCTTTGTCCATGTTCACACGAGTCACCCAATTCTTCACGTTTTATATCAAGGGAGCACATCTAAAATGTTTCCAACTAATTTCGAGTAAAATAATATTATTAAAATTATCTGTATTAGCAAGTTGATATTGTCTATATAATCTATCTATACAATCTCTACCTAAAACACATCTTTCATGCCCTACGAGAGTTTAATTACGATAGATATAGTCGGGTAGCTTTTATTCCTTGAGCTCTATACTCTAATAAAGAAACACATATGGCACCTTTTACATTAAAACGTTGGAGATGGTAAAAAACTATATAGGAACATATTTTTTATGTAAATTTTAAAGGCTACCCGATGGAGTGGGAATCTTTGCAGTATTCCTTGAAGGCTATTGCTCAAATCGGGACTCGTCAACAACTCATCGTTGAGACAGTGACCCTTATACTATGCTGAACCGTCGAACACTAAACTAACTTTCTCTCCTTGTGCCTGCCGCGCAGAAAAATTAGGTAAATACCACGCTACCTTACCTTTTTCTCGGCTGGTTTTCCCGTAACTTCTTTTTTCCTTACGTATTTCTCGTTCTTCTCAATACGGGCACATAATTGTTGCGCAAATTCACGGTTGATCTATTAAAGGACAGAGGTGCGGCAATCCTTTCGCCTTGTACCTCAATACCAGCACTTATGTTACAAATTTATCGTCTAAAACACTCAGACCCTTGACCTCGTCGTCTACCCACTCCTCAAAGGCTTCGAGAACCTGCCTCTCAGAAGTGGGGTTACGTCTCCTGGCCGAGAAATGGTGATCCTCGTGGTTCATGAGCGACGTCTGCAGGGTGGTGGGCTGCTGAGTTCCCACTCCTCCGTCCAATGGCCTTGAGCCCAACCCAGGGCGGTCTTGCAGTCGAAGGGGCCTCGTACACCATTGACCTGGAACCCCATGAGAGATACTGCATCCCTTCCGATGAGTATCAGTGATCGGGCCGATGTGTAGTGTTTACTAAAATACTTGGCCAGGTGCGCAACGTCGCTGAGCTTCTTCACCACGTCGGGAGTGGCGCTTCGTCAGACATGTCCGGAATGTGTTCGTTAGTCAACGTGGCGGGTAGCTGGTGCCATCGGTTTTCACTCAAACCTTTTATCATGAGCCCTGTGACTGTGTCCTTCCGCCTCGGATGAAAGGCTGCTCATTGTTCTGAGAGCGTTCCTCCAAGGGGTGGCCTCAATTCCAAGCTACTCTATCATTGAAGGGTCTGCGAAGCATCTTGCGCTGAGCTCGTCGATTATGGCGTAAGAACGTACACTTCTCTGGGTGTATTTCGTGATGACATCTACTAAAGGCGTCTTGGAGAACTCTCTGGACTCTAGACTAAGGTATCCCGTTCTGCCACAATTAACAACCTCATCAGAGGACGCCTGTTTGAAACTCGGCTGATGCATGTGAGTGTCTTGACAGTGGGAACACTTGACTTGCTTATCACAGGTCTTGATTAATGGGGACCAAGGCACAGGAAGCACACCTGCGCCAGTGTGAAGAGCTTCTTTTTCTGGTCGATGGGTAGTCTTTCAAAGGACCTGCACTCCCAGGTTCCATGGGAGTTGGTCTTATTGGATATGCACTTGTGGACTTTCTGATCACATTTCGGTTGTCCTCTCGTATTGCGTCCTCGTGCCTCGTACTCTGACTCAGGGTTGGTGGAGGCCACAATGAATTGATCATCCTTACTGGACTCCTTGCCAGTATTCTGGTCAGCACTAGTGTGGAGAACTCGTGTGGGCTTAGATCTCCTATCTGACAATCCGGGTTGAAAAAGTGATTACTCATCTCTCTTTCTTCGGCTCTCAGGAACAGGCTGAATAAGATAAACGTTGGACTCTGCCAGCTCTGGTATAGTTAGTCGGAGACTCTTCTCCGCCATTGGTATTGCAAGTTTTCTGGAAGTTTGAGCTCCAAGAGCTTCAGGCATTTGGTCTTACAGAATTCGTCCAGCTCGTCTGACCTTCCTCTATAGATGAGGGCTACGCTGGTGGCATCTAAAAAATTCTGGGGAGCTGCACGATCCCTGGGAGGGATGTTCGGGCAGTTTTTAGTTGTTCGGTAGCGTGTTCTGCTAGCAGGATATCTGAGCCATATCACTCACGGAGGGTGTTTCATACAACTTGCAACACGGACTCAGCGTTGTTCCCGATGACTGACCTCATAGTCCGCAGAACGTAATCCTGAGGCTCGCTGGCAGGATTGGCCGCCAAGATTTACAGTTCTTTCATGGGGCTCAAACCTAATTCTTGCAGTGGACTCATCAGGTCAGCCTCCCAATAAGGATAAAGTTCGATATCCCCCTTGAAGGGGTTGGCAAGGGTCTATGGTGTTCTCCCTCAGGCTGCTTTACGCTCCGGGTAGACTATGAAAATCTAAGGACTGGCCGAGTTTCTATTGCACCCCGTTATGTAGGGCCTGGTGAGTGCGGTAACGCGCTGAGCTCGCGTCCCCATTGGTTGGGGGTTTGGTGGCGCCTCGAACCCTACCGCTGCGTGGGGTGGTGCCTCGAAGCCTACCGCTACATGGGGTGGCGCCTCAAAGCCCGCCGTTGTGCGGGGTGGCGCCTCGAAGCTCGTGTGGTGGTGCACAAGTGAATGGGTAGTTGGGACCAACACAGGTCTTCAATCGCTCCTCCCGAATGATGTGTACTATGCTGGAACTAGAATGGTTTTTGGCGTCATAGCTCTCCTTCTGTAAATTGCATCTCCTTTGGGCACTTGCAACGGCTGCGGAAGCACGTTTCATCTTACTTGCCAGCAGGGTCGCCGAGTCGTAGTCGGAGTCGGGAGTCGGAGTCGCCGGAGTGGCATGTTTTAGGGTCGAGTCGGAGTCGGAGTCGCTTCTCTGAAGTGTGGTGGAGTCGGAGTCGGAGTCGAAGTCGTTCATTCGGATGTGGCGGAGTCGTGGTTGGAGTCACTATTTTTGGTATCTTTGCTTTGATATTTTGGGTAAAAATTATTTATAATTCTTTTAAGCCGAAAGTAAACAAAACAGTAAGAATCCTTCGGTAAAAATCGAAAAAATACGTAATGTTTTTGTTGATTATTGTATTTCAAGTTTGAAACAGCGTATTTATACCTATCACCAAATTTCGTCATTGCTATCTAGTCATTCTGGGTTTTCATACCTATATTTATATGATACATACGAGAAAGAAATACAATTTTACTCGAGCAATAATGCATATTTTGCAGTTAAAAAGCAAGAATTAGTAATTGAAAGCATTGCAAATTCGTTCTGCATATTTCTGTTTCGTTCATTTCCCCTTCAATTAATACATAGGAAGTAGAAAATAGTAGTAAATGTGTTGCAAGTTACTTGTAGAACATTTCAGCTGATGCAAAACATTGTACTCGCTTGAGGGAACCATTTTGGGGGCATCTGCAGTCCTCTCCCGATTTTTTTTTTTTATTGCTTTAAATGAGTTTGAGATATGTCCCCGAATGTCTGTAAAAATATCAGGAACGTATCCCAGAGCTAACGTCCCCCCCGTGAGGGGGAGAGCATCCCTCTTACGGACCTTTTTTTCATTTTTGAACCTAGAGCAATGAAATTTGGTATACTGGTAGGAAATGCAATTTAGAATCATTTATCATTCATGACAAAATGAGATTTTCTTGAAAAGAAAATGGTAAATCATAGAAAACGATATTTTTGGGGGGTTTTCTAAATGCTTCTTCTCCTACAGTTTTTGAGCTACAGTAATGATTTTGGTATTATTGGATGCAGAATAACGTGGACATTCCGAAAAAATCTCAAATTTTCAATTTTATTTTATTTTTTTATATTGCATCATTCATATTCCTCAAGGTAAGCATCCCCCTTCCGAATATTTTTTTTATTATTGAATTTAGAGCAATGAAATTTGGTATACTGATAGGAAATGCAATTTAGAATCATTTATCATTCATGACAAAATGCGATTTTCTTGAAAAAAAATGGGAAATCATGGAAAACGACATTTTGGGGGGGTTCTAAATGCTTCTTCTCTGATAGTTTCTGAGCTACAGTAATGATTTTGGTATCATTGGATGCAGAATAACGTGGACATTCCAAAAACTTGAATGCTTTTCCTCAAATTTCCAATATAGAAATTAAAAAAAAAAATCAAAATATTCTCAAGAAAATTCAAAGTTATGACGTCATAACTTTAAAACAAGAATGAATTTTGAAAAACTTCCTAAGAAATTGTGAAGCCCTTGTTTTTCTGCATCCAATGATACTAAAATCATCACTGAAGCTCAAAAACTGTAGGATAAACATTTTTTTCTTAAAATCGTCGATATTGAACAATCACGATTTTCAATACATTGGTTATAATGGGGCCGAATTTTACACAGCTAGAGCAATGTGGTTTGCTGCATTTGGAAGTTTAATGTATACTCTAAAATTGTTGGCGTTTTGATTTTCAAAAAATTTTACGTGAAATTTTTTCCGTAGACTTTTTCCCTAAATTTAAACTCTGACTATAGCTTTTTCAAAAAAATTCTATAAATTCAAAATGAATTCAAATTCAAAAACCGGTCGCCAGCATTTTTGGAGCATACGTTGTACTTTCGCATGCAACAAACCGCATTGCTCTAGCTTTCTAAATTTCGGCCCCATTATAACGAATGTTATATATATATATATATTTTATCATGAATAACTCATTTTCTATGTCCCAATGCAAAAAAACTTGTAGAAGAAAAGTTGTTGGGAATTTAGAGATCTAGTAGTCTGCGAATTTTTATAGACGTAAGTCCGATTGAAAAAAATCTACGGATGGAAAATCAAGTTATGGGCCGACCGGCCGGCACGGTTCCCTTTAGGAGTGGTACTCTGTATGCTCTTAATGATGCATTGATTGATAATGACTAGTCTTTGCAGCAACTTAAAGTTATGTTGTGATCATAAATATTTCTAGTCTTTAGGTTATGATTCATTGGCAAGGAGTAGTCTTTGCCAAAACCTGAAGCTATGGTCTGGTGCATAAAGACTTCTAGTTTTCAGGTTATGTTATCAAAATTGATATGGCTTCCTTGTCTTTAGGTCAACTTAGCATGCATTTATAATAAAAATTTCTGCTTATTTCTAAAGTTATTCCTTGAATGTTGTTTGGTTTTTTCAGAGTTATGTTGTAATTCACTATATCATTATCATGTCTAATTTTTATCTTCGTATCACTCCCCAGTTTCTAAGTTAGCATACGCTGAAATAAAGAATTTTAAAATTATGCTTATACAATTTTAAAAACTGAAATAGTATCCACTTTGTACCATTACATAATTAATTACTTTTTATAAGGAAGATTTGGAAATGTTGTAAGGTAATCAATATCAACATTGAGACACTTGAAAAAGTTAAAATACAATGTAAACGAGCTGCAACGAAAATAGTAACACTCACTAGCAAAAACTTCATTTGTAGTCACACAAATATTGTAACTGTAAGCAATGCACTATCTCAGCTGCAATGGTTGATGCATTTATGCGATAGTACAAATTTTCTTGCTGGAAACGTTTTAAATTGCTCCAAAAACACGAAATGAGAAGAACATGGGCGTTTATTAATATAAGAAAGTGTCAAATACAAAGTAAAAAGTTAGACGAGAATAAGAGATAGTATCATATTGCACGTAAAGAAGCTAAAAGTGACTTTTATTCGTAAACAAAATGTTCCGAAAACGTCAGGCCCCTGCCACGACAGCAGAACAACTTTTGCCTATTATAGCCGAAATGTAACATAGTGTTGAGCAATAATGTGACACCTTTTCTGCATTGTTACCCTGCATTGTGTAGATACAGAAAAGAAAAGGCAGTGTGCTAATCTTGCCTACCTTATCTACATGTATATCATAATTTTGGGGATTTGAAGCATAGCCATTGAATTAACTATTATAATTTCACTGACCTAGTGCATATTTAGTGATAAAAAAACTGTTGATTCATATCTATGCTTCTCAGAGTAAGCAGTGACTACTTTATCTACTCAGAAGACGAGTGTCAGTAGTGTACAGTATGTTTCAGAATAAGAGGCAAAAAATTGCACACCAAGTAGAAGATGTCAAAATATAAACGTTTTCTTTTATGAAATTTTCCAAATAAAGAGACATTGACATATTGGCCGTTTATTGTTTCAAAGGATGAAACTTAATGACTAAATTACTCGCAATATTTATTTTGAATTTACGTTGATCGGGCGAAATGTTTTAGTTGCAGGACCTCCTAGATCTCCTGACATGACTCCACTCGATTTAATTTTTTGGGGACACGTGAAGAGCCTTGTTTATGCTACACCCATTGAGTCTGAGGAAGATCTTGTGGCCAGAATTGCAGTGGCTGCAGGTGAGATACCTTAATGCCAGACGTGTTTCCTAATATCCGGCAGCCGTTAAGGCTAACATTCGAAAAGTGCTTTGATGTAGGTGGAACACATTTTGGACAATTTTTTGT
Source organism: Morinoia aosen (assembly GCA_030386875.1). Classification (NCBI taxonomy): domain Eukaryota; kingdom Metazoa; phylum Arthropoda; class Malacostraca; order Amphipoda; family Talitridae; genus Morinoia; species Morinoia aosen. The sequence continues at coordinate 9,413,153 of CM059564.1, read as the reverse complement.
AAAGTAAATTCAAAATAAATATTGCGAGTAGTTGTGCCATTAAATTTCATCCTTTAAAATAATAAACAGTTAATACCTCGTTACCCCGATTTTTTGGGGAAAATTTCATAGAACAAAAAGTGTTCACTTGGCCATTTTCTACTTGATGTGCAATTGTGTACCTCGTGTTCTGAAACACTCAGTATACATAATTGTGTACACGACCCGTCATAAATGACGGGATCCAATATTGTCTTGATACAAATCTTCCAGATGTGGATCATAATGAAATATATTCATCCTAATAGCACTTGCGATAAAAATATTCTATGTAGTACTTGTGTGCTCTGGTGAAACTCGCATCACAAATCCAGTCATTAAGCATCCTTAAGAGCGTGAAAGGGAGACAGACCAACCAGCAAAGACGGACAGCCAATTTTATTTGTTCAATGAAATTTCCTGTTGACAAACTTCCTTATTTCTGACGGCGGCTTTGTGGAAGAAAAAGTTTTCTACTGTTGGCCTCTATTACTTCACAAACAAGAATTTGAAATTGTTGAAATTATTTCTTTCTGTTCTTCGTCTTTTTGTTTTGCAGCTGGATTTTTTCTTTTCATTTTTTGTGTTTAAATTTAACTCTCTATAATTGGGCATGTTTGAGCTTCTAGCAGGCCTGCATTAACCTTGAATCGCTTTAATTAACATTACCCGTGACGCTTTGGCATTCACTCATTAAATCATCTTTGAGCTTGCTCTGCTTGGGCAGCATATAGCCGTTTTAATAAAAGTGGGTCTGACACCTCTAACCTATATCTCTTGCGTAAAAATCAGTATTTTTCTGAGACTTTAACTCCTCGACCCGGCTCTTGCAGTCTCTTGAATAGGTACTTATTATTCAAGGTAATAAATTGTCAATTAATTGTTAACATCTTAGTGCTATATGCAATCTTGCAATAACATACGATATTCAGCTAATCGGCGACCAGACATCTTAAAACTCTGTCTCTCTACTCAGAACGCCTCTAAAACTTCCTACCGGAGTGCCGTGCTGATGACCGGCCGTGTCCATTGGTTGTCTTCTATTTTTAGCGAGTTTCGTTTTTAAAAACTAACCTTGCGTTAAAGAAGATCTTCGGTCTCCATTTTAAAGGGATTTAATAATAAAAATACTACAGAGAACGCTGCTGTGCATACTGTTGGAATCGTCAAGATACGCCTAACTTGGGTGCTGTTTCTCTTTTTGCGCATCTCGGGAAACGACTTGCTGTTGTTCCCTTGAAGTTCTTCTGTATTTGAAATAAATCTTCGAACAGTTGCCCCTAAGTTTTAAATCCTAAAATACCATTGTAATCACATAGGAGAGATTACGCACACGAAATATCCAAACCTATTTATTTATTTGTTTAAAGGAGACACTTGCCTTTTTATTTTATATGAACAATCAACACAATACCGAGTGTCCCACAAAAATGTCCCCGACTCTTCAATTGATTATATCTCCTCTTTAAATCAACATATTTCAATTGTCTTTTATTAAAGATGTAGCAAATTTTGTTTCCTTTTCCAACAATTTCAGTTTTTGGAAATCAGTTGAATAACCACTTTACAATGATTGATTTACTGAAAGGGATAGAAAAACTAATTGTTCAGAGGGAAAGTTTTAAAAACAACTCTGGAGTTCTTCTTCATTTCTCAATACTTACTGTTAAGAATAATTTCATAATGATGTATCCCACATGCCACCAAGTATGTAAGCCCTCTGAGAGGTTTCAAGTTTAAAGTGTTTTCAATAATAGTGTTTGAAGAACTGAAAGAAAACGATGAAATAATCTGCGAAACTCTTCGTTCAATGGTGGCTGGAAGTAATACTTGCCGTGAGAGAAATGCGGAGGGTATGTCGAAGGATACTAAATTACTTTATTTGTTTAAACGTTGTTCACGGTAATGATTTGTTACTCTTTTATATTTTTGTTTGCTCGGTTTCATGGAAACCAAAAAATAAGGAAGAATATCAATTTCATTTTAAAAACTTTTCCTCTGAACAATTAGTTTTTCTACCCCTGTCTGTAAATTGATCATTGTAAAGTGGTTATTCAACCGATTTTCAAAACCTTAAATTATTCGAAAAGGAAACAAAATTTACTACATTGTGAAAAAAGATAATTCAAATATGTTAATTTAAAGCGGAGATATAATTAATTAAAAATCTGGGACATTTTTGTGGGACACCCGGTACATTAAAGGCCAGGTGACCGTCAATTCATAAATAAGTATATGTTCTCGGGCGTAATTTTCCCTATGTTATTACAATGGGAACCTGCTTGCTTGGACAGTACCATAAATACCATTGAAATATTATGAAAAACCTGGCATCTGCTCACTTATGTTTGTAATTAAAAATATTGCGTGAAAATCGAATCTATTGTCAAGAAAATGCGGCTTATCGCAGTAAAAAGGTAGGGCAAATTTTTTAAAAACTTCTTGGCGGACGATAATTTAAATTATAATACACAGTTGTTGCTTGCTTGGTTGGTGTTTGCGTATGTGACGTTCTTAATTAGATGCTTAATGACCGTATCTGTGATACGAGTTTTACCAGTGCATAAGTACGAGAATACTGTATTTTAATCACGGGTACTATTAGGATGGATATATTTGTTTGTCATTTTGATCATGAAATTTTTTTGAACGATACCATTAAATCCGTTCATTTTTGACCAACCATGTACGCTAGTAACTTGATTATAAACATTCTGTAGTCAATTTAAAAGTCATTCGTTAGTAAAGAATATAATGAACCTATGCACAGATTTCAACACCTGCAACCGTCTACTACTAAGAATGACCGTCGTGTGTTTATTTATACGTTTCATGTCACGCTCTTAAGAATCGATAGGAAGAAATTAGCACTGGCGGTCTTGGTTTCAGTTCACGGTCAATTAACACACTCATTTTCCCTGTACAAGAGCTCTATAGTGAGTCGCTTTCAAAACAATATAGAGATCCAGAGCCTTATATACTCGAGTTCGTATCGTGGATACGGAGTTCGGCGGGGTATTGTATATTACAATATACTGTATCACATTATACTTTATTGCATATTACTATATATATACACAAGCTCGCAGTTGCTTTCAGTAATGCTGAATTTCTTTGTCTAGGATACGACACAAATGGCTATAACTACTTCTATTGCCGCTCAAAAATACTGTATTCTCAGTGTTTATTACTCTAATAAGAAAATTAAGTTACCCTTGAAATCAGTTTAAGCATGGAAACTCCGCTCGAACGAAAGTTTTTTGAACAAAGGTATTGAGTCCCGTCATTTTCGACGGGCCGTGTACACTAGTTAAGAAATAATATATTCATCTTATGACTTATGAATAGGTGGAGTTGGATTCACAAAATTATGAGTGCACCTTTTCTCGTTTTATAACCACATTCTTTCAAAATGTACCGACGAACTGCAAGTTTAACAACAACGAACCATTGAATATAACAGGGAATAGAAATACAGTGACAGTGTCGCAAAAAATAACAACAACGACAAATTATGGCGACACCAAGCAAAATGTATGACAGGGAAACTATACATCAAAACAAGGAAACAATATGTTGTGACAGAGTCGGTTTATTGTAACAACGTTCAAACAGGATAGCAATTATACAAAAAATAGTAACGTGCGTTATTATTATTGTTACAAATTAATAATTTCTGACACAGTGATTTATAAGCAAAATAAACAGTTAAGTAGCCATACAGGGTAGTACATAATGTATATTGAAACTAGGCATACAAAATTATTGATAAGTACAATAAAGAATGAACATCATATGTATCACACGTGAACCGGCCACGTCAGAGTTGTTCTAGAAAATTCCGTTACTTCCCGGTAAGCGGATATTGCATCTTCCACTGACTGGGAAGTAATGGAATGTAGTCCTACATGTATTATTGTCGGGTGGCATTCAGACTCCCGAAAGTCAAAATCCAGAATGTCGAAATCCCGTATATCCAAATCCCAAAAATCAAAATCCCGAATGTTGTAATCAGGGTTACCAACTGGCATGTACAGTACATATTTCACTGTCAAATATGGTCGGTAATTAGATATTTGAAATTTTGACTTCTGGAATTTTGACATTCGGCATTTCAAGCTAGACCCATTATTTAATTTTTTTTTAATATGGAAGTGTAAAAAAAATTATTTCTCTCGTCAATTGGAGTTTAAACGATGTTGTTACATCTTATGACTTTTCGTTACTATTTTTTGCTTCTGTTACATTATTTTGAACCTGTGATACTGGCCATATAATGCATTGTTCCAAGATTTGATTATTTGTTACAGAAAATGAACGTCTGTTGCAACATTCTGAGAGTGTTATACAATTTGAAGCAACGTTATATTTACATTTTGCATCTGTTATGAATTTTACAGCATTGTGACTGGATTTATACTGGATGTTGCTATATTTTAAGCAGCTGTTATAAGTTTTTATTCGCTGTTATATGATTGTGCAAACTGTTTTTATATTGTTTTGACGTGTGGTTATAAAATGAGAAAAGGTGGAATCGGAGTCGGAGTCGGAGTCGCCAAATTCTGGAAAGGTTGAGTCGGAGTCGGAGTCGGAGTCGGAGTCGGAGTCGGAGTCGGAGTCGGAGTCGCCAAATTCTGGAAAGGTGGAGTCGAGGTCGGAGTCGCAAATTTATTCCTCCGACTCCACAACCCTGCAGTTGCCAGGTCTTCCACTTCACCACTTCACTTTCGCACTTTTGTGAATTCTCCTCTTCTCTTTCTGAGTCAGCAGAATCTTCAGAGACTGCCGACAGCTGTGACGAAACAGGTCCGACTCTTACCACTTTCACTGAGGGTGGTTGTCCAACTTTCTCACTACGGACAGTCGATAGATCTTTAGGATCTAGGTTGGACACTTCATCACCTCCCATATGCATCAGCTGTTTGTTGAGCGTTGAAATGCGGTCAAAACAGTCTCCCAGCATCACACGTCTCTTCAAAAATTGCCCCTGATTTAGTTGCTTTTGCCCTGTATGGTCCAGGGCATACTCAAAGGCTCTGCTTGAGCTTATGAATTGATCACGCTTGATCTTGAGGTTGGAGACAAAGGATCTGATGGTGGGAGAATCATTCTCCTCTGGATTCTCCATGGATAGGGCTTCATAAAGATCTTCATAAGTCGTTAGGGCTTCAACCTCAGCTAGTTTGAGGGTCTTCTTTGTGCTTCTCTTAGCCATTTTAGACGTCACAGAAATCTATCTGACTTTTTATTATGACAGCTTTGACATCAAAACGTGGGAGAGGGTCAGAAAAATCCACGGACGAGATAAAACTTGTCAGAAGCAGCCTTTTTCTTATAAACAAAAAAAGTAATTTCTATCTCTAGAGTCTGCAGACTTCACTCTATAAAATCACATGATGACTGGCCGCATCTGACCAGCTCGTCAGATTCAAATACCTAAGGTTCGGGAAGCGAGTGTGCCTGTCAGATGGTTCCAGTCCGAACCCAAAGGTCGAAATTTTCAAATAATTGCGCAGTCAGCACACTAACAACCGGATAAATTTAAATTCTGTGTGGCAACCCTTCTCCACCACTGAGCGTCGTCATATCTGGAATAGACTTTTCCTCGTCTTGTTCCCGTTTTGTGCGCGTGATCGAAGCACGACATAGCTCACGATTGTTAGTCATTTACGGCTTCATTTAGCAAATAGACATCGAGAAGAGGATTTATCTGTAAAATGTATAGTTTTTTTAAAAAGTTCGCGTGAAGAGGTGGGTGGGTGACCGAACAATGAAAAAAAAAAGAATTAATGGCCCTCAAAACGTTGTAGCCTCAATTGTCATGCTGTTGAAAGGATTCATTTAACATAAATTTCAACTACAGTAACTGCTAAAATTACCGTTATCGCCACCAAAAATCTCGAACGCTCGTCTGCCCCGACGCTGCGCTCCAGACAAAATGTCCGCACTTAAAACGGATATGTTATTCCAATCAAGTCTGATGCATATCATGTTGTGCATTAGATTATCAAATGCTTTATTGCTAACACTTGTACCCAATAACGCTTACCACCAGTCAACCCGGTACCCATTTCCAACGCCTGGGTTTAGTGGCACAGCAAGGCGGAAATTTCGCTGGAGGTCAGGAGGATCCCCGTGAAATAATTTCAGGGGTAAGGCAGACATTAATCATCAGTAATCTTTTTATACTTTCCTTTTACTTAAAACAGCGACTGAAACACCTCCCCCCTCCCAATTCCCCCCCCCCCCCCCCCCACCTGGCTGCGCTAGTGCCTGGGTTGTACAGAAATTGCCCAATTAGTAGTAAAATAAATCGCAGCGAGAACCTTTCGTGATTTTTCTTTGTTTTGAAGGAATTATATATGCAGTTTACTGAATTTTCCCAACATTCATAGCATTATGTCTTTGATAATGCCTCTGATTCTCAAAACTCAGCCCTGGTCGTTGCATCGTGGCTAGAAAGAAGAATTTCGTAAACTTCAAGGATTCTACAAGTACGAGCGGCAGTTTGCCTCAAGCCCGATGCTTCATTAGTTCCATTTCACTCCATTCGCAGTGCCTAATCTTTGTGGCCTCAGTCATGATTCTTGCCGAGATCGATGAGAGCATGTGTGCGTTTGGGAAACTATCGAACGTGAGGATGGCCCGCTAGACGAACGGCTGGCCAGGGGGCGGATGGGGGCAGGGGCGACAGGGTTTGGGGGGAGTGGTTTCTTCCCGCGAGAGATGGAGGCCTGGCAACAGGACAACCTTCTCGTCACTATGAAGACTCTGAAACCGGATTACTGTTATGGTGGGTTGCAGTGACGGATAGCGCTTTGTCTAGTCAACCTGTACAGTAATTCTTATCTACTCAATTAAGCAGGAGGTCCACCACTCTGGCGTTATAAATAAATTTGAGAAGATCACGAAAGATTCTCGCCCATTTGAAGCACACTGTGAGCAACGAAAGCTAGAAAGCCAATGTTAATTGCTATTAGTAGAACTTAATTGCTAATTTCTAGACCTTAATTGCTAATTGCTAGACCTTAATTCCCTAATTGTAAGTCCTTAGTTGCTAATTGATAGACTTTGATTGCTAATTTCTAGTCATTCCTAGACCTTGCTTATGCTTAAAGCTGCAGCTAATTTACAGTATGTTTTTAGGTTTACTGCTTGCTGTAGGTGTTCTTCCGTAAAACCTTGTTTTACCGCACCGAACAAACCTATCTTTATGGTATTTGTTCACAGCCCGTGATAGGGCCTCATGAGCGCGGTAATGCCCTACGCTCGCGTCCCCATTGGTTGGTGGTTAGGTGGCGCTTCGGCCCATCCGACAGCTGCCTCGAAACCCGGTGTTTCGCGGGGTAGCGGATGGCAGCTTGAAGCCTGTGTGGTGGTGTACAAGCAACTGCTTGCTGAGACCACCGCAACCGTTTATGGATAAAATTATTACCGGAGATGAAAAGAGGATATGCACAGCAATGTTAATCGTCAAATCAATGGCTAGATCGACATGCAAAAAAGCAATCACAACCAAAACCAGGACTCCATCCGAAAAATTTTATTGTGTGTTAGGTGAGACATGAGAGGAACTATTCACTATGTGCTTCTCGGATAGAAAAAAAGGATGGTATACAGGGTGTTTCAAAATTCGAAGGACAAACTTTAATAGGTGGTATAGGAAGGCAGACTAAACTGTTTTTACTCTATGAACGGCTATCCGAAAACGTCACGTTTTCGAGATACAAGATGTACAGAAGTATTACCTGAGGCCAGTTAAAACACAAGAAGAACCTTAACGCCAACGTTGATGCACAACTGACACCGGTGTGCACATGATTGTCGAACACGTTCGAAGATTCTGGGCATTGCAGCAATATCTGCTAAAGCAATAGTGATTCTAGCAATTAAGTCTTCTTCGGAATCAACTGGGGTGTGGTACACAAGGCACTTCATATGTCACCAAAAGAAAAAATCTAACGGAATCTGATCGGGAGATATTGATGGCCAAGAGACAGGACCACCACGACCGATCCATCGATGAGGAAGGTGGCCAGTTAAGTGTTCCCTCACTTCGTTCGAGTTATGTGCAGGTGCTCCATCGTGTTGGAACCACATTCGTTGACGAATGGCTGAAGGAACATCTTCCAGTAACAGTGGCAATTGTTCTTGAAGAAAAATTCTGCAATTCTGCCCGGTTACCGTTCAGGCATGATGTATGGACCAATCACGTTGTCATCAACAATGCCTGTCCAAACAATGACACGGAAGCGTCGTTGGAACCCATGCTCGCGGCGGATGTGTAGATTAACTTGTCGCCATTCATGGGCGTTGTGCAAATTAAGGAGGCCGTCTGGGTAGAAATCGGGATAAGTGTTGATTTTCTGTTTATATATGCATCTTACAGAGGATTTTCTTGCGCTTCCATTGGTACTTTCCGCTTACGTCTACGCCCACCAGAGGGGGGGGGGGAAAGCGATGGGGGTGGCGTGACCTTGACCCCTACCCCCCCTCATTATTGGGGGTCAACTGAGCGCGTTTCTTTGCGGCAATGACAATAGAGTTCGTTCATGGGCTACTCAAATTGCATTCATTATTCAAACGAAACATTCTGGCGCTGAGTAAAAATTTTTGATTATTTTTGACAATTTCAGAATTTAGCTGTTCTGCCGTAGCTATGATACGGCAGCTTTCATTCATAGCTCGATGACAGCTGCAGTATCATAGCTACGGCTATTGCGAGCACACCAATCCAAAGGGCTTGAAAAGAGCTACAAAACAGAGGAGTTGACTTGAAAAAAAACGTATTTTGCCCCCCAAAAAAAAAAGAATTCAAACAAGTGGTTGTTTTGATGAATTACACGTACCTTCTTTTGATGTAGATTTTTTCCCTGAGTTCCAGAGCTACAGCAATGTAAATTATATCAATCGAAAGGGCTTGAAAAGAGATTCAAAAGCTCAAAAATTCATTTTAGAAAATCCGGTAGTTCAAAAGATAAGAAGAAAAACAATTTTTTTGTGAAAAACACGTTTTTCTGGAAACTTGATAATTGGTTTCTCAAATGTATCTTCTTCCACAATTTTTGAGCTACAAGAATGGTTTATATACCATTCGATAGGGCTTAGCAAGGTGCAAGGTGTATCCATCCATAAGGGGTAACATTTTTCCATACATCTATTGTTTTGAAAATTTCACGACATGAAAAAAATGAAAAAAAGGTCACATTTAAAAGAAAAATTTCAAAAATCCACAAAAAAAGTGATCGAAATTCCCTAGCCCTTATGGTTATATAGACAATTTTTTTATTAGACATATAAGCAATCTAAAAACGAAGTACTGGTTCTGTAACTTCAAAATTGTAGGAGAAGATAGATTTTGAAAAAACCCTATTTTATCATATTTTTCGAAAATGAAAAAAAATCCAGTGCAGATACAAAAATTTTGTCCAAGTAACAAATGATATTTGCATCATTTCACACATACTGTGACGATTTCAGACAAATCCATCCGTAAATAACGGATTTTTTTTTACCCAGACGGCCTCCTTAAACATTTCCTCACGACTGAAAAAAATACATTCTTTGTAAAGCTTTCGATCTCTAACTGCCTATCTACAATCCACTGGGCGAATTGCACGCGAACAGGATAATCTCGCGAAGTCAATCTTTAAGCTCTTTCGAAGTGGAATGGATGAAGCTGATTCTCATTGAACACCCGCCATACCCCCCCATGTTGTTGTAGCCCCATAACTCTTGCTACAGCACGTGGGTTCTGCTCAAAACGTCGCAGGACTTCATTTTCCATTTCCGCATCTCGCATGGGGCGGCCAGCATCCGGTCGATGTGCACCTAACGTTCCTGTTTCACATAACCTCCTGTGTAAATTCGTGAACGCCCGATGGTTAGGTACGTCTCTGTTTGGATATCGCTTCGCGTATATCCGAGCTGCCCGTTTTGAATTGCAACCAGCTGCGCCATATGCTAGGTGCATATCTGCCAGTTCAAGATTAGTCAGACGTTCTATATTACTCGTCTCGTGTCACGTCGTCAACTAACGAATGCCCACTTCTCAGCAGTGTTGCCAACTCTATAGAAAAAAGAAAAAAAAAAGAAAAAACGTTTATTTCCAAGTTGCCACATGAGATACATGCCAACATATTGGCTTTTAAAAGTTTCTTAACATAGGACGTCCTAAAACAAAAAGTTCCATACGAGGAATACTAATTGACAAACCATCCGAGGTGTACAAGTACTCGTAGATAAGCCATACGAGGCATAATAATAGACAAACTATACGAGGTTTACTAGTAGACAAACTATCAGAGGTGTACAAATAGATAGACCATACGAGGCATATTAATTGACAAAATATACGAGGCGTACTAATAGCCAAACCATACGTGGTGTGCTAATAACGCACAAAGGAGCTAGATTTCTAACAGAAATCCGCTAGAATCCGCTAAAAATTTTTGAATGATATCTTTAGTTTATGCAGTAATTACAAGAAATAATAAGCAAGCATAGCACGTTAAACATATCAAAGAGTGACTTGCAAGTATGAATTGAATGGATTTCACTCAAAACTGTTTCTCGTTCGCCATTTGAGTGTGGCAATGCTAATAAATTCATAGCCAAGGATGAAACGTGATTGAATGAATTGTTGCCTGCAGCATCTTTATATTCAGTAACTTCTATCTAAAGTTCTGCCGTGGATGTTCTTCCAATGTAACAAGCTCAGATTGTTTCATGCTACTTCAATGCTTTACATTTTTTCTCCTTTGTAGTTATGGTAGAATAAAGCGCTTGCCTTTTAGCCGGTTAAGAGAATCAATTATCGGTTTCTTTAAACATAAAATGTACATTTCTGACCGGGCTTCTGCTCAAGCATGAGACACTGCCCATCGAATTGAGTGACATATGCATCGGACCGAGTTGTGTCGCAACAACCTTTCGCCATGATATGCTAAAATATCTCACCAAGTAACTTATTATCTGATGTATCAGTGCTTTCAGCAATTAGTATTCTGTATTTTTCTAATTTATCAGCACACAGTATACCTACAAAAAGACGTGCAAGAACATTCAGAACAATTTACCTGCACTTGGTGAAATGAAGTTTGATACCCTTTGCCGTTTTACATTCAATAAATGAACTACAAAACACTGACGAAAGATGGTCAGCAGTGCAAAGGAACTGTGTTCTGCGATGTGCAAGCATAATTTACCCTCTGCTGCACTCCGTGTAGCGTCTTTGCCAAAAGCTGGGACTTTTGGCTGGCGAAAACCCCCGACAACATGCGAAAAATTGTTAGTGTTTTTGGCTCACAACATGCTTTTTTAGGTCACACAATTTGGCGTTTATGGTACATTTACAATCGTCCCAATATGCCTTTTCATTGTCAGCTTGAAAAGGAAGTAGTAAGCCTTTACATTCAGGAAAGGACTTCCAACTTTAACGGAAGTATTGCGTGTACTGCTTCATAAATTCTATCACACGCTACTCACTGCTACCAAGTCATGACAGGCTGCCGCTGGCTTGAAATGATACAACGTGACGCCGAACAAAACGTGACAAGTACTGAACTTGACAGCCAGAAATTATGATATCATTTTTTGATACTTTTTCAATAATTATTATAACTGCACCTAAAATATGAAAAGTAACTAAATTATAGCCAAACCGTACTTCAAATACTCTAGATTTTCCGCTAGGAGCTAGATCGTGATTTTTAGGAGCTAGATGGAATCTCAATACTCTAGATCTATCGGAAAATCCGCTAAATTGGCAACACTGCATCTCGGCGACGGTGTGGCCAGATGTTGCCAAAATGCGGGATCTGTATTCTGTTTATCATGTAAAGTTTGCATAAGTTAACGTGATCATCCATTGGACACCTTGCATCTCGAAAACGTGACATTTTCGGATACCTGCTCATAGAGTAAAAACAGTTTAGTTTGCCTTCCTATACCACCTATCAAAGTTTGTCCCTCGAATTTTGAAACACCCTTTGTTCCAAACAACCAAAAAATCACTGCAAAACTGAACTGCAAACAGTTGCAAAGACTAAATACCGAGGACAATATTATTGACATAGGTATTACGATACCCATGTGTGAATAACAGCCAAGGATCTTTAGTGTTGAGATAATTTAAAACTCAATGTTACACGTATCATGTATCAACTTTATTGGAAATAAACTATTTTTATTCTTTCTTCTTCTTTCTTCAAACAAGTAGCGCCCAGCTTTGGTCAATCGAATGTGCGTCATCCTTCAGTGCGACAATGCGCGTCCGCATACATCACGAATGACTTTGGACACAATTATTGAAACGCTGAAATAGAAAACATTGATGGATCCACCCTATTCTCCAAGTATTGCTCCTTCAGACTGCCAACTCTTTTGGAGTCTAGACAATCATTCAAGGAAAAAACTTTGAAAAATGAAGACATCTAAAATGAATTGCAGGTCTTTTTTCATTCAAAAACCAAAGCTTTCTACGAATGAGACATTCAAAATTTGGTTAGTAGGTGGTCAGAAGTTGTTACTAAAGATAGAGAATATGTTGATAAATAAATGAATGTTGCTTGATGTTTTTACTCCTCTTATCATACTAGTAAAAAACGGACAGAACTTATGATACAACCTGATAATATTCCTTTCACTCCCTCTAACGAATCAAACACCGATTTGGAGAAATATTGTCTCATTGAGCTACTGGTTATCTGACGTCAGACAAAAAGCAGTCATTATCAGGCGCCTTGCAGTGAAACGAACTTCCCCAGAGTTTGAAAACCCTTCGAACAACAAAGAATTCAACATCGAAATAGCACTTTTATGCCTGAGACTGCAGCATCATTAATTAAATGCAGCAATACTTACTAAAAAAGTAGTTACGAAATACTTTTTATTATTACTATGCGTTGCTTACTTTTCCATTCAAAGTTTCTGCGGTTATAAGCGCATGTGAAGGGATCCCATGCATGATAGCACGTACTTGATTTATACGCACATCAGTTAGAGCAAAAAAAAACGAATCAGTGACTTTCATCTTATTTTTAAAGAACGTATTTGATGCATTAACAATCAACTTGTAATGTAACTTTGTACATCACTCGTCGTTTTGTTTTGGTTAATCTCATGCGTCAATGCTCGTGAACGTTTCACAAATAAATATTTTTCAAATTTATACAATAGATTCATCGAGACTTCAACCTGAGCTATACATTTTTTCGATATTGAACATTTTCGAAACTTAACACCAAGTTTCTTTGGTCACAATCGTTGTCTCTCAACCAGCAACGAGCATATATTTACAAAGCCAGGTATAAAAAATATTCAGTTGTATTGTATTTTCGGTCATTTTTTACACCTACAACCATTTGAGAGTGTGCAATTCACGTTCGAATTCAAATGAATTCCACCATTGGATAGAGAATGGCCTTAAAACTACCAATGTTTGTTTGAATGTCATACTATGTTTTTGTTAGCCTCGTGGGACAATTTCTTTCTCGTTGTTGACACTCGGGAGTGTATTATTACAGTATAATTTAGGTAAGAAACTTCATGAGTTTCTTGTGCAGTAGAGCAGATCCTCCGAGCTCGTTGATAGCAACTAGTTGAGAATGTATACACAATGTATACACACAGTTTTTCAAGGTTCCGAGTAGTTGCCATTTTAGTTTTATGTACTTTTAGAATTAGTTACGTTCTCTAATTAGACTGTCTACAATATCAATTGACACTTCAGACGCCTAAGATCATGAGTTAATATAAATGGAAACTATTCTCCAAGGTATTCAATGTGTTACTGTTACTAGTAACATAATGAAGTACTTATATATCTTCTTGAATTTAGAATAAATGAGCCTAAAGTATATACTTTTGTGTTTCTTTCTCAATCTGTAGTACTATTATTGGCCTGGCTTTCATGGTGTTATTATTGTGCTCTCCGTGGCACAGTGGTTAAGGGATCAGCCTTGTATGTTGGAGACGAGGGTTCGTATCCTGGCGCTGGCGCGGAGATTTTCCCCGTTGGGTATAAGGGAAAGCTCAAGCACAATACCCCACTCAACCCAGGTGTCGGAAATGGGTACCGGCTTTACGGGGGAACCGTCATAGTGTCCTATATATAGGGTTAGTTATAAGACATTTGAAAAACCAATGCTTGAGGTGATATGTATCAGGCTTGATTGGAAATAAAGCATCCCAAAGATGCCGATGTTTGTTTGTTTTTTTTTTTTCACTAACTATGGGTAATTATATTGAGATGTTTTATGATAAAATAATGTTGTACATTTTAATTTATCAACTGTATTGGAAATGAACTGTTTTTTTCCCCTTTTTTTAACTTTAAGTTTCATTATTTCACATATTTTGTCTCACAAATGCGGAAGCAATCTTCATCGATTTTTAAAGTAAAATTAAATCTTCATTTGAATGCCTAATAAATTTGATATTTTGACGATTACTTTCACCTAACGCTGTACAACTAGCAAATTTTAGATGGGTAATGTATATCATCAATGTATGATAAATAATTGGGATATTGGTTAATCAGCACAAATTTTCATTTCCATTGATTTTTTCCATTGCACCATACTTTTGTGTATGCGAGCACGATATAATTATCTCGTTTCTCATTCACGAGCGAAACATTTTCTGCTGTCATTTCTTAGTTAAAAATTTTTCATAAATTTGCTGCGCGAAGAAACATATTTTCTCTGATATAAAATATACTTGTTTTTTTGGTGATTATTGTTATACATACACATGTAGAAAAAAATGAGCAGTAGGCAAAATATAAGTTTAATTTTAGTGACTCCGTTTCTAAGCTAATTTCATTTCACTAGAAGAAATAAATTGCACTATGGGAAGATTCAACACCTGCGCTGGGTTTGTGTACCAACAAGCCTAACCCTGAAACATTTGCTGTTTTGATTACCGTTCTTCTTCATGAGTCACCTGCAAATTAAACTCGCAAGTGATCTCTGCCAAAAAATTCCAGATTCAGCAGGCTTCAGGCCTCGGTCCTCAAGCATGGAAGCTTCATCAGCACTCCTCGGTTACCGGAACATCATCAACATCGTTACTACTCTGCTACCTGGGACCTAACTTTCAGACATTCTCTTTGAAGAATTCTACTTTTCTTTATTATGCTTCACCAAAAATTGAGATGTCAACAATTATGAAAGAATGAATTTATCCATAAAAATGTAAACTTTTCGTGAAGCTCCAAGCCGAAGCTTGGAGCCGGGGCAGCTCTGCGCTCTCTTGGCCTGGCGCAGCATGGGGAAATTTCGGCAGCGACTCCGCGCCATTCTGTCTTCGCCTCACGCGGTGGGGCGCTGCGACGGGCCTGCACTCCTCGGGCGGCGCGCGCCTCTTGAGCTCTACTGCACGGAGGAACGGCCTTCTAAGCACGTCCTTTATGGGGAGTTGGGAAGCAATTTCAGTGCAGGGTTCTCTTTCCATCTCATTGCCTCGATTATTTCTGATAATTGCCAGTGCGAACGGATATTATAACTTAGTTTTAGTTCGAGCCGTACATCTCTATGAACTTTAGTTTCAAATTGACTTAAAGTCTTTTTGCGGCCTCCTTGCCATTTTAGCTGGTTGGCTAAACGCCATCGCTTAAACTAACTTAGTTCGGCTGCTGCAAGTCCGTAAATTAATGTCTTTAAATCTTCCCAATACGTGGAAATCTTTCCTGGAGTTTTATTCGCAGCTTCAGCATAACGTTTAGTGTCCTTGTAAGGCTGTCAAATGTACTATTTCAAGTATTGGCTCGGACTTTTTGGGACGAGCTGGAGGAGTGCGGAGGGTTACTGCACTGGCCCGCTACTAACTCCGGGCTCCCACCTCTACGCCATGGGGGCGAACCGTGCCGGCCGCACTACTTAATGCTTCTATTTTCTTTACTGATTTGCTTCTATGCTCAGTAAAAATTATGGCTGCTGCTAATTTTTTGCTTCCTCGGAGGCCCTTCTCTTGATTCATTTTTTAGAGCACGATTTGTTAGTTTCGAATTTCTTTCTGCCAATCTTCTACATAATATAATAATTGATTGAACGTCATTTGGACGCAAACATAATTAGCTCAAAGTATTGCTTAGCTAATACGTATTATGTGTATTACAAGAGCTTGCGCATAGTAGCTAAACCAGTGACTTTCACATCAGTTTATCTCTTATCTCAGTATCTCTTCATCAACTCCAGAGATGCTGATTTTAAACATCATTCGATATGTCGTTGTCAAGAAGCTCACAAGTCAATGTTTGAAATGCTCTTGAAGGTAAAGAACACATTTTAAACTCGAACGTAAGATGGAATGAGATTTCCACACACACCACCGATTTTAAAAGTATAAACAATCGTTAGCTCGCTCAACTTTAATAGCTCGGTTCGTAATCTTTTTCTGTCAACTCTACCAGCATCCAAGAAGTAACGAATTCTCGTAAACTTTGATGACCGAAATCATCCGACTGAATGTAATTTTTAATTAATCGATTACAAATAAAAAACCGGTAGTTATCAAATGAACTGCAATGTACAATACAATATAATATTTCCACTCACCATACATTCAGTCTCATTGGTTATCCAAAATCGAGAAGTTCTTGTGTCTTAGAATGGGATTTGGAATAAAATACGTCACGCTGAGTCTCTGCAATAATAATAATGTGCTACAATACATACAGGAAAGTAGCTACAAATTAATTTTACTCATAACCCTACATTTCAAAACATGTTAGTACATTACACTACATTATTGTGGTGCGCGTATGCGATGTGATTGCTTGTGTGCCAGTATTCTCGTACGTAATGGGGTTGGACAAAATAACATAAGATTTTAACATGTTTTAAACAATGAAAACGTGACATATTTTAATATGTATTATTTTTGTGATTTGATATGGTTATTTAAAATGGTTGTCCTTTACAGATATTTAAAAAACCGTGGTTATAATTTATAAAAATGGGCACACCTCTCGGATTTTCAAAGAGGCGAAATTGTTGGTACTCGTATTTATGGCAGGCGCTACTGTAACCGAAACCGCGAATGCTTGGCGTTTCAAAACGTACTGTTTTCAAAAGTAATTACTGTCTTTGAAAGAGAAGAAAAAAGTCCTAAGCAAAGCACAGGTTAGGCCGAAAGGTGAAGTTGTCTGAGAGAGACAGTCGGACTCTAAATCGAATTGTGAGAGAGGATCGCAAGGCGGCGGCTCCTAAAATCACTACAGACCTCAAAGAACACATACAGAAGCCAGTTTCCACAAAAACTGTTCGTCGGGAGCTACACAAATTTGGATTCCACGGAAGAGCTGCAATTAGAACAGCTTTGCTGTCGAAGACAAATGACAAATGGAACGCCATCTTTCAAGATGATAATGCTCCAATCCATACAAATAGAATTGTTAAAAAATGGCACGAGAAACATTCTAATGAAGTTGAGCATCTCATCTAGCCACCACAATTCTCAGACCTCAACAGTATTGAGCATTTATGGTGGGATTTAAAGATTCAAGTAAGAAGTCGATTTCCTCCACTATCGTCTTTAAAATAACTTAAGTGTATTTTAACTGAAAAATGGGTTAAAATTCTTTTGGAAACGATTCACAATTTGTGTGAATCAATATTTCGGAGAATTGAGGCTGTAATTGCCTCACAAAGTAGACCTACACCATATTAAAATGTATTTTGTTGTTTTCCAAGACGTTTCCATTATTTTTTCAACCCCTGTATATGTATGTACGCACAGCAGTTAATATGTATATACACACACGGAATAGTGTACAAAACGATTATAGACGGTTAAAAATCGCATCAGAACTAAAGGGTAGAAATGGCAGAAATTGAAGAAAAAATTCTTTTTCGGCAAAACATAGCAACATAGAATTAAGTTAAGTACCTCATGCAAGATAATTTATGATGGTGCTTTCATAAATGCAAAAAACGATGTTTACGAAAGCAACATCATAAATTATGATGTACGATTTGAGGCATATTCATAGAGGTACTTAACTTAATTCTATGTTGCTATGTTTCGCCCAAAGAAATATCTTTTAATTCTTTCCACTTATACCCCTTAGTTCTGATGCGATTATAAGGCGTCTGTAAACGCTTTGTACATTATTCCCTGATGTCACAAAAGTCTAAGCTCATATGCCTATGTACATGGAGACTCAATAGCGTTTCCCCCCACGTACTTCATCTTTACATTTCAGTTATTGGGCTTATAAATAAATATTATCAAACTTATAATAACATCCTATGGGATACATTCATGTTTTTCTCTCAGTCTTTTGTACAAGCATTGACATGGGTTATCATGGCACCCTTATCAATTAAGGACCTTTGAACAAGACATTTTAAAAGGAATGTAATTTCATCAAATGTGTTAACTTTATTGGACATAAACGCTTTCTTTTCTTATTACTGTGCCATAAAATGTTTTCAGCTTTAAATGACAATTTATGTTTCTTACACTCGTGAGCATATTACGACAGCATTACCAATATTATCGTTTGTGCCACTATTATCAACGCGGAAGTATCATAAATTTGTGCCGCGGTAAAATATATCATCTCCGATCTCGTTGCTTGCCAAACTAGTTGGGGCGTAGGAGTGAAAAATGATTCACAACATCGATATCACAGTCTAAGACGCAAAATTGTTTAAATCCAACCATCTTACTCTCAAAATTAATTCCTTGTACCGTAATTTCCTCAGCTCGTATTTCAATGTGAGTGCCCACTATAGAATATGAATGTTTTCAACTATGAAAATGTACTGTTTTTTTCTTCTTTCTTTCCTAAGGATAAAGGAGGCTTGAACGACAACAAAGGGAATTCATTTTTCCCAGCATTTCTCTCAATCATTTGCTTCGACCATTGACATGGGCATTACGATACCAATCAGTGTATATCAACTAAGTATTTTTATGTTACGGCATTACGATACCAATGAGTGTATATCAACTAAGTATTTTTATGTTACGGCATTACGATACCAATGAGTGTATATCAACTAAGTATTTTTATGTTACGGCATTACGATACCAATGAGTGTATATCAACTAAGTATCTTTATGTTACGGCATTACGATACCAATGAGTGTATATCAAGTTTCAACTAAGTATCTTTATGTTACGGCATTATGATACCAATGAATGTATATCAACTAAGTATCTTTATGTTACGGCATTACGATACCAATGAGTGTATATCAACTAAGTATCTTTATGTTACGGCATTACGATACCAATGAATGTATATCAACTAAGTATCTTTATGTTACGCCATTTTAAAACCAATGATGGTTCTTGTATCATCTTTATTAGAAATAACCTTTTTTTACAATGTTAATAGACGTTGTCGCCTAAGGTGTTCTTATCAATGTTCACCGTCTTCCTTTCGTGAAAGGAATTTATAAATTGTTAAACCTAGGGTAAACTATCCCAGAGCATGCTTTTTATGACTACTCCTCTATATTTTATTCAATAGAATAAACAGGACAATTATATTACCACCAAATGTTTCAAGTAACAATAAAAAACCTCTGTGTAAAACTTATTCAACAACAAAATTTGTTACAAATTCGATTGTTTCAGCTTTATTGGAACTAAACTGTTTTCTTTTCTTTCTTTCATAAACAGTTGCTATCGTTCTTTTTTTCGATGTTTTTATTTCAATATTCTATTCGTCTCGTATTATGAGTGAGTTTATTATGTTATATAAATGGGTACCGGCTTTACGGGGGAACCGTCATGGTGTCCTATATATAGGGTTAGTTATAAGACATTTGAAAAACCAATGCTAAGATCATATGTATCAGGCTTGATTGGAAATAAAGCATCCCAAAGATGCCGATGTTAACCTAACCTAACCTTATAGCCTCGTCTGGCGATTGCTCGTTTCTTACACTCGGGAGTACTTTAATATTGTGAAAGCTTTACGTATATAGTAAATTCTACGAATTTTTCCACTCGTGTTGTAAATTGTTTTGGTTAGCCTTATTCAACATTCATTTATATATTTCGGACTCAGCCAGTATTATTTGTGTAGGAAATCTAACTGCGTGGTGTAATAAAACATTCTCTCCGAGCTATAGTTTCATGGTATACTAGTTGACACGTAAGCACTGTAGTTCTACTGTACCTAGTGGACCTTTTAGTATTAGGCACAGAATTAATAACATATATTTTACTTTCAAAATATTCCCCGAAACTTCAAAAGTCTAAGCACATACTCGTATTTCAATGCAAGTGAGTACTAAAAAAAGCGTCTTTTCTCCCAAACTTTCCTTCAACCATTACTTTAGCTATTAAAAAACTTATTTATGTTCACCAATTAAGGATCTTTATTTTGACATTTTAAAAAATTATGTGATACATTTCATCCCACGACTTACTTGAAAATAAACTGCTTTGCTTTCCTTTCATTTTTTTTCTGACTGCATTATTTATGGTAGCAAATATACATATGTTGTGTGGTAAAGCATGTTCATTGAAACCTGATTATATATATTATCAGGGACTATTTTCATATGTATGCGTGAAAAGATTGTTGACAATTTTTTCACACAGACCATCCAGTTTAGAATACTAAATTGTTAGTTTTCATCCATTCTACTTTCAGTATTATTCTCCAATAACGCAGAAGTCAAAGCCAGTGTCAGCGTGTCGACTGTCAAAAGAATTTTAAAGCAAGGTATCCCCGTCAAAGTATCTATACATTAATACGCTTGTAACTATCTATCTACACTATGTATGTACCTACGTGTGTCAACACCACGCGTTCACAATTATATTTATTGCGTGGATGTATTGTGTATTGTGTGGAAAGTATTTATTGTGTCACAAATGTATTCGTGTAATAAATACATCAATAAATATGAAGATCATTGCGGTATCTATGCTTCAGCTTGATCATAAACTTCCACTCTTAAAGATTACATCCCTTACTAACGTAGAAAATATAATTTGCCATTTTACATCCGATTAAAAGAATCTAAACCGTTTTGGCCTACCAAAACAATGGAACAGAGAAGAACAGAGCAAAGAGAGGCAGAAAGAGAGCAGTAAAGCTAAATGGGGTCATAATTATTTGTAAATATAAATACAAACAGGTGTTGTGTTACATTATAGTAGTTTCATATAATTTTCCAGGATGGCATCAAAGTTGTTGAATGATAATCAATGATTGTTAATTTATTCACTTTATAAACCCCAGAAATGAATAAAACATGAATTCTATTGAAATTAAATTAAAAATGTGCAAATACCAACAACGTACTATTCACAGGTCATGCTAGCAAAATTATTGGGTTAGAATAGGTAATGTTGAAATTTTTCACGGCTCCTCCTAGTTTTACCAAGATATTGACTTTTCCCGCGTCCTGCTATGGTACGTTAGGCTAGGTAATAATGTGATAGATTACGGTAGAATATATAACGCTAATCAAGGATAGTTTAGGTTAGGATATTAGAACATTAGGCTCAAATAGGTCAAGTTAAGATAGGTTAGGCTGGTATAGATGAGGCTAATATATGAAGTCAGCTTCATCCCCTATCTCACATTTTGCCGAGCGGGAGGTACATCAGGGATTTTAGCCGTGAGCGTTGCCGAGCGGAAAATATAATAGGAAGACAGCATCTCATATTACACGGGTCGTAAATGAAGGCCGGCTTTCGTGCCTTGGTCTTGGGAAATATATGAACGGGACGTTCTCAAAAGAGAAATTCTCCCCATATTAAATTTGATAATTTGACGCGCTGGCCTATGCAGCCGCAGCGCTGTAAAACTAGGGAACACCATACCGACTGAGCAGAGCGTTGAGTCCAGAATTGCCGTCTGGCAAACCATTATTAATTACCGTAACGGGAGGCGGTTAAGGCCATGAGACCCGAACCCTCTCCTCCGGCCGTACCCCCGGTTGTGTGGGGGGAAGGGCGGCTCAGAACCTTTTCCCCCCTTGTTACCCTGCTCGTGTGGCGACCACCCTCCCCTTCGGGGGGGGGGGGGGAGCGCTGTCCAGGCGGGGTTGAGTGGGACGAGTAGAGGTCACTTCGTGCGGAGCCGTAGTCGAGAACGGATGAACCGGGTTGTCGGGGTTGATGGTGAGACGATCAAGCCGGCTGTTTATACTTATAAAAATTCAGTGCTAGTGAGGCAGTGTATTCAATTTATACTTAAATGGCGTTCGGTTTAACGTTGGCCAATTCGGCGGCAATTTATCGACTGTGTTTGTTGAGGGCGCATGATTTCAAGCGTCTGCTATACGCTTCGTTGGCTCGACCCTTTCGGTGGCTTGACATTTCGTTGGCTCGACAAGTTTCCTTGACTGAACTATTCGTTACACCGTTGTTGTGGTGACATCGGAGAAATCCCTCGAAAGAGAATTGAGAGTTGATGGGCCCTGTTGTTTCCGAAATTGTAAATGTTGTCTTCACCACGCGTGCTCGGTGATCCTTACCTGCCTCCAATAAACGTACAAAGCTCGGGCCTCGTATATTTCCTCTCTCTCATCTCTCGTCAGCTAGCACAAGAAACACGCGCCTGAAACTCGGCCGCTACCAGAAAATAATGGTTCATGTTTTGTTCTCCCACCTTAATTAATTCATATCTTATTAAATTCGAGGCTTGTGCCTCTGGTGGCAGCACTCCGCGCTACCCCTTGTTATTCTTAACGTAACGCTCTGCCGAGCGAGTTTATTCAGAAAGGAAACAGAAAATGGTGAATTAAAGACACATAAGTTTGGAGCGGAAGAGGGAAAACCGAATCTATTCACTAAGATAGATTATGTTATGTTAAGGCCTGTCTACACTATTTAACGTTTCATCAATCACAAAAAACACCAGATTAGATTATTAGTTAGTGTAAGCCTCCCTACCCGCAACAAAGGCGATCCAAAGAGAAGAATGAAATAGGCACCATATACCGAAAGGTAGTATGGAGTTAAGGGAACGGGGAATCTTTGCAGAAAGGGCACAGAAACAGTAAAACGAGAAAGAAGTTCATGAAACAAGATCAAAGTTGAAGAAAAAAGGAGTAGGTGCTGAAAAAACCGGACAGCAGTGAACCGAAAAAAGATGGTTCTTAAGATAGTCCAAGTAGTTCACTACCCTCTTAGATTACACAATATTCTGATGCTGATGACGAGGCTACGCCATTGACATGTGATGCGACTGTGCAAATTCATGATTTACTGGAGAATGATGCTGCTGCTAAGGTTGATAATGTTGATCCTGAAGATATTCATGCGCATATACTAATTTTTGGGTTGAGTGGTGAACTCAACGTATCCTGGCTCTGATGAATACCCATTGTAGACAGATGACTTTGGGTGTACTGAGACACACCTGGTACAGGAACATGAGGTTCATAATTGTGTCGCCTGCAATAGTTGCCGACAACAGTTGTGTTAAGGAAATTGATCCGGTCGTAACCAATTCACAACTTTTTGTTGTCGCCTCACGAAAAATTTTCCGTGTGCAAATACAAATTACAAAAATAGAAATGCATGCTTTCTATTTTTTAAAATTTTTTAGTTGGGGTAACTGACAATAAAAAGTTAAAAAGTAACTCGTGTGCGGGTACCTTAGATGTAAATTAACGAGGGAGCTAACGTCTCGTGACATTAGACAAATCCTCGAGCCGAGGATGACAAATATATCCATCCAGATAGTACCCGTGATCAAAATTTTCTTGTACTTGTTGACACTTGTATCATAGATACGGTCATTAAGTATCCTTCAAGAGCGTGAAAGAGAGACGGACCAACCGATCAGGAAAAAACCGAGTATCAATATTTATTATAAAACTGTGGATCAATCGAATGTAAACTGCATTGAAAGAAGAACTTAATTATGGTGAATGATGGTATCCGAATTACAAAGTTACGTTAATCTGAAATTTTATCTTGCTGATATACTTTTCTCGGTTTCAATTCGGGTCTTACATTACTGTCAGATTTACCCTTCAGCATTGCAGTTATGAAACATACGAATGAAGCTTACGTATCCAATATACATGGTCCAGAAACAAACAAGTGCATAAAATTTTCCACAAAATTTATGTGTTCAATGAGATTACTCATTGTATTGACTAGGGATGTGACAATATGCAGCATAAAATATGCTGCATATTTGCTGATTTTTGTAACGCATACGCAGCTTAAAATATGAAGGCTTCGGCAAGAATTATGTTAGTAAAACCGTAGAATGTGCACAAACACTCGATGCGTATATGCTACACTTTACGCCTAATTTAGGAAGCGCATGTTATATGCTAAGCAAAAATATGCACACATATATATGCTTCTCTAGAACGGCTCCAAATTTATATTTTTTGCGAGGAAGTTTATACAGAAACAATGATACAGAGTGCAGTGTACTTCTTCATACACGGAAACAATAATTTCTTTCATAATTTTCTATTACCAATTAAATGTATACAATTCTCAACTAAGTTTAACAACTTATCTGAACATAAACTTTTTGAAACAGTAACAATTCTAATCTGAACGAGTTAAGGACGATGATAACGAACGAAAAAAGTAATTTGATGCAAGTTTGATTCTGAAATTAAAGTTTTCAAGAATGCAAGGAATATTTTTTAGTACTTGTTTTATACGAGGAATACTTTTTAGCATCAAATTCGAGGGTTACACTCATTAGTTGCATGGTATTTGAGATTTTCAATAAACAAATCTTCTAAGACGATTTTCTGCCAGCAAAGTTTTATATTGGGAAAACATCCGCTCGATGTTTTCGTCATTTTTTCCTTAATTAGGAGTATTTCCTCAGCTTTATTTTTATTTATCTCTTTTCTGTATTTATATTTAACATCCGTATGACAAACAGACTCTAAAATACATTTTGTGTGTACACCAATATACAGGTTTATAGATGTGAGGGTTGTGCTATATCTTTAATAAATTAAATTTTGGCTAACGTTGTCTCACTATTTCAAAATCATTCTCGAAAATGTTTCAATCGATTTCAGCTGAGCTGGGGGGTTAAGCATTTTATCTATTTTTTTATTTTTCAGTGCGTTTCAGCGCACACTAGCACTGAACTTTCAAATCAAATCAAAAAGCTCTAAATTTCCGTAATTAAAATTATCATTGTGGACCTTTGTTTAATCTACCTACACGTGCCAAATTTTGTAAATATTCGCCACTCAGATGTGATATCCGGCCACAATGTTATTCCATTTTATCCCATGTACACATGTCCGTATAATGGTGAAGGGAATACCGATAAGATGTGAACCCAGTGATTTTTTCTTCGCTGTTGTGTTGTTCCCTGTAACCTGAATTTTCTTAAAAATTTCAATGAGGAATTTAAGAAGCAGTTCATTTTTGCGTTTTTCGAAGTCTTTTTTCCTTTTAGTTATTCTTTCCGAATAAGTTCTTACGATTACAGTGAGCTCGACTGCCATTTTCGATGTAGTAGATGGTAGGTTGTTTATTATAATTTTATTTTACATGCATATTTTTTCCTTATATTCATTTTCAATAAGTAAATGTATATTAATAAGTGTTTCCATTTTTTCAAAAATTTTTTGAGATCAGTAAGTCAATTTCAATTTTTTGACCCAAGCTTTCGGCTAGATTAGCTCTAGCCGTCATCAGGGGAACGATGTATTTTTAAACAAAACCTCTTATGGTATCCGCGTGTATCTAGTATACAAAACATTTTTTAAAAAATTTTTTAAGATGCAAGCCGAAAATCATTGATCAATGGCGACTGTTATTATTGACATTAATGAAAAATGATATTAATAAGTGTGTGTACTAAAGCGACTGGACGTGATGGCAAGGTATGTCTACATACATAGGTATGCATGTTTCTATTTCATTTCTTTACGTGAAAACCTTCTGGTTCATTAATTTTATTGCACTACCGAAACAATTAAAAAATAGATCTATCACTTCCCCAGGGGGCGTTTTTATGAATCGGAAAAATTGAAAAATACAATTAGTGAAATAAAGTGCAATTTGAGCATACGAATCGTAGTAAAATTTTCTTTCTGTCCGTATGTTGAACAAACTATGAATTTTAATGCTGAGTATATGTTTGTTTGTCTACGCATTTCTACCAAAATTTTGTAGATATTTGCTAATCATGAGTGATATCCGGCTTACACACCATTTTATCCCATGTACCCATGTCCGCATGATGTTGCAGAGAATACCGAGAGGATATGAAATATGTTTCTTTTGTTGTTCCTTGACGGTAACTTGAGTTTTTTTAATTTCTTTTCCGAAATTAAAAACCATTTCATTTATACGTTTTTCGAAGTCTTCTATCCTATTCTTTATTTTTCCTCAGGTTATTTCTTACGATTACACAAAGCTTGACTGTCATTTTAGATGTAGCAAGAGCAAGATTGTTTTTTATTTTTATTAGTATTTTTATTTTTCTCATGTTCATTTTCAATATGTATATACAAATATACGAAATATGTGAATATATGTGTGTGCATGTGTGTGTATGTGTGCGCACGCAAATATGAATGTCTATGTATCTGTGTGCACATGTACACGTTCGTTCATATATATATATATATATATATATATATATATATATATATATATATATATATATATATATATATATATATATACATGTGCATATATATGTCCCTATTTCCATTTTTTTGCGTAAAAACAAAACCTCTGGACACATTACATTTCACCTAAAGTTCTGCGATCAGTTAACACTGAACCAAATTCCAGAAATAAATAAGTTGATTGCGCTTGCTCAATAATCCATAAATAGATCTATCACGACCCAGAAAGGCATTTCCGTGAATAGAAGAAATTAAGAGTATAAACAGACAAATGAAATAAAGCGCTCGTGAAAAAATTATCCCTATGTCCGTATGCTGAACAAACCAAGAGTTTCATTTTTGCGAGTAGGTTTGTTTACGCGTTTCTAGATGTGGGTGTTGTGTTACGCAATGTTCTTCATAAATTACTTTGTGACTAACTTTTTCTCAATACTTGATTACCATTTACGATGGTATTTCAATCTGCTCCGGTATAGCGTTTTTTGTCTTTTTCTCACTTTGATTTCACTAATAACCTAGGAGTTCCGATGAATTCTTTAGTAGTATTAGAATTATTCATAAGTTGTCAGCCATCTCTTGGAATATGAAATATCCAAGAGATGATATTTTTCGTTTTATTCAACTATCCCTTGACAGAGTTAGACTATTAGCACGCCACGTATGGTTTGTCTATTAGTACGCCTCGTATGGTCTATCTATTTGTACACCTCTGATAGTACACCTCGTATAGTTTGTCTAT
This sequence comes from Morinoia aosen, assembly GCA_030386875.1. Taxonomy (NCBI): domain Eukaryota; kingdom Metazoa; phylum Arthropoda; class Malacostraca; order Amphipoda; family Talitridae; genus Morinoia; species Morinoia aosen. The sequence continues at coordinate 9,385,834 of CM059564.1, read as the reverse complement.
TAGTACGCCTCGTATGGTCTATCTATTTGTACACCTCTGATAGTACACCTCGTATAGAGTGTCTATTAGTACGCCTCGTATGGTCTATCTATTTGTACACCTCTGATAGTACACCTCGTATAGAGTGTCTATTAGTACGCCTCGTATGGTCTATCTATTTGTACACCTCTGATAGTACACCTCGTATAGTTTGTCTATTAGTACGCCTCGTATGGTTTATCTATTTGTACACCTTGGATAGTTTGCCTATAAATACTCCTCGTATGGAACGTTTGTCTTAGGACGTCTTATATTAAGAAATTTTTAAAAGCCAATATGTTGGCATGTATCTCATGTGGCAACGTCGTTGGAAATAAACGGTTTTTCTTTCTTCTTTCGACATCGCAAGAAACAAGAGAAGCAAAGGTGAAGCATGTATGTTCGGAAGGGGAATATTCCTTAATGGATTCATCCATTGCTTCAGGGGTCTCACGAGTCAAAATTGAGTTGATTATTTTTATCTTTTCAAAACCTTTGTATTTCACCAAAATGTATTTTAACGTTTGATAATACTTTTTAATACCATATCTGTTCTTCAATGTTTCCTCTATGATATCCAATGATTTTATTACTCTAGAAATAGGACGTCCCTATGTTTATAGCTCCTTGATGTAGAGGTCCTCTCAGAAAATGTGCTTTCAATGAATATGAACACAGGGTGTACCTCATCGTAACGTATAGTGAAATATTGGACAGCGTTCAACCAAGTACCCCATCTTGTCACAATTGGTGTTGGAGGAAGGGGAGTGTTCGGAGCAAGTTCCTTGAATCGCTTCACTCTCTGAGGTGCTCTGACAAATGCGATTTTCGCCGCAGACATAAATCGATTCCCATCAGGATAGCTTGCTCCCACTAATTCCGCCAATCTTTGAAGACCGTGAGCTAAACAGGTTATGTGAATCATTTTTGAAAAGAGAAATTGTAATCCGTTCATAACTTTCATCATGTACGCTGCAGCATCGGTACACACGAGAAGTACGTTTTCGTACAGGATTTGCTCGGACCATATAATCTGGAGAGAATATGTGAAAATGCGACCACAGACGAATAGTTAACGACTGGTAAAATTTCAATGTTAACCAAGTAGCATTCAGATTGAACATCCAAAATACCGAACACAAAACAAGCACTGCATCGTTGTTCAACATCAGTACTGTACTTTCATCCACCCAAGCCCATATTTTGTGGCTGGCAGCTTTTTGTGGAAGGGAATTCAACTTATTCTTATATATATCTGAAAATTAATATTTCCTTACTTTGGTTTGATCTAGAATCTCTCTGCCGGTGTACTTACAAAGAAAGTTCCTGAAATAAACATTGTTCAATTTGTGAAGAGGTATGTTACTAGAAACAAAGGCGTTACGCAACTTTGAATTGAATGTGGAGCATCTTCTACGAACATTGCGCAAAAATGTAGTGAGTGTCTGACTTGTTAGGCTTGTACTACGTGTGTGAGCGTTGGAATAGCCAGGTCCAGGTTGCCTAGATCCACATTGACTTGGCCCTGGCTCACTCGGGTAAGGTTGACTCGGTCCAAGTTGATTCGGCTCTGGTTGATTCGGGCCTGGTTGAGTACATCCTGGTCGACTAAATTCTGATTGCCTCAATCCATTTTCGTCAGACTCCTTTTCGTCAGATTCCATTTGACATACTACGGGATTGCCAGACTCGGGTTCCTCCGACTCAGGTTGAACTGGGTGACTGTGGATGTGAGCAGATATTCCAGAAATATTGTTGCGACTTTTCTGGTGAAGGGCCTTCCTTTTTATAAGCCCTGCAGCTCTCAAATGTTGAGTGACCAAATATCTCTGCGAACAGGACACCTGAAAAAACATTCAAAATTAAACTACAGACCCACCCAAAATCCTATTTGCACCATGTGCATATCAAATGTCAATGCGCAATATCAGAAATCTTTTAGGTTTATTCCCAGCATTATTATTTATATACTTTATATAGTCGCAGTTTTGAATTAAGTTTCTTCTCATTTCAGATATTTTAAGTAATTATGCCAGAGCAATTTATATCCTTCGAAAACAATAATTAGATAAAGTGTGCTCTAAGCCGAACATGGTTCTATGTGACAATATTTAGAAACTAAAACTTTATACAATGCAAAACTTCCCTAAAATGTTCTGAATGAGAACACAGTTTGATATTTTACCTGTTTCTTGCAATAAATGCAATAGAGAAATCCTTCCTAGGCATCAAATCTTCAAATTCCTTGGAGTAGTCTAGGAATGATGCCTTTGTCTTGTTCACCTTCGGCATGGTTGCCGATCACTACTAGCCGTACTAATCTCAAATATACTTCATACGGTAACTATATCTTGAAATTTCTGTACTAGTTCCAGCAAAATTAAAATGAACTTTTGAAGTAGCTGTAGCACCTTACAATTATAAATGATTTACGAAAAATTTCAATATAAAAAATTGTTCCAGTTATTCAAAACAAAAAAAATTATTATATAAAATTGGATGAAAAAATGAATAGAATTTGAAAGAAGTGGGAAGGTTTTACTAGGTTTCGGCTTACTGCGACTTACAGTTTTTCATGCATGTTCGTCATATTTTTCGCTGTTCCGAGAAAAATATGCGATATGCCCACACTGCATATATACTTGCGGGCATTTTTCATGCAATCTAAAATACGCTCAATAATAATAATAAATTTAGGGTTGAGTTTCCACCAGGGTCACCCGCAATTTGCAACTATGGACTCCCTGGTTTACACTAGGTAATCATGAATTGCACTAGCTAGACCCCCAATTGGGGGTTCCAGCAGCCCTCCCTCTCTTTGGCCGAGCGTCTTAATTAACCGTGCTGGAACCCCCTCAAAAGATGAGAATGGTTGCACAGAGCTCCTGGCCGCTTACTTGGAATACTCTCTGTTGCTGTGATGCTGATCTTTCATGAACGCACGTCGGTTATAGGGCTTCTAGAGAGCTCATTCATAGTATGGGGTTTGTGGTGAGCGTAACGATTGATTATGGCACATGGTTAAGGCATAAATTTTTTCCAAGGGATTGGTTAGAAAATTTATATGGTCATATGCGTTGATTTTCCGGAGATTTCTAGGAGTTCAGCGATAGGAGCTTCATACCCCAACGCGTCCTTGATAGAAGGAAGTGGGCGACTTGTCCGCGAATAGGCTGTGTAGCGACGTCTTGCGTGATGTAAGGCTGAGCAGTCGATGATCAAATGACGCACGGTAAGGCAGCAAGAAGGCGGAGAGGACAGCCGGGTGGAGGCTGTTGTACTGCGTTGTTCATTAGGTTTCCATGCGTGAGGTGTGTGTGGCCTCATCTGAGCCGGTTAAGAATGACTTCATTTCTTCGCGATAGTTCGTTCTTTTTGTGGGGATACGGTTCAGGTCGGATGTTCTGTAAAAAGTTTTCCTCTTGTTGCCATTTTTTTTCCACCGGGTATTGATTTTGTAAGCTATTATTAGGTATACCAGTCTCGATAAAAGATCATAATTCATAACACTTTCCGCAGGGCGAAGTGCGGCATTTTTGGCAAGCTTGTCGACTGACTCGTTGCCGTCTATACCCACATGGCTCGGAATCCCGCACAATTTAAGTTTTGCGATCTTTGATTATTTCGTCAAGTTGGTGTTTGAGGATCCGTACAAGAGGATGGGACGTGCGTGTGTTTCGCAGTGATGTTAAAATATGCTCAAAAGCAAATATATGCCATATGCTCGATGTCACATCCCTAGTAACGACATAGAAATGACGCACAAAAATTGTTCAAATTTCTTTGAGGAGACACCTGGCGTAAAGATTGCGTTAAAGATAATTTTCAAAATGAGAATAATTCGACCAATGGGATACATTTTCATGTAATTCTCTCTATCTCTAGGACAAACATTGGGCTGTTATGAGACCCATGGACACTTGCCAGGGATCTTCATGTTAATACAATTTAAAGAACCCATGTAATGCATCTTATGCGTGGACCTATAGGAAATAAACTTTTTTTTTATTCTATGTAGCTAATTGAGTATCTGACGCGCCGACCTATCAGTTTCGAACAGAATTATTTTTCATACATTTTATTGTGGACTTTAATGCTCGGAATCGCTGAATTAAATTAAATTTCCGAGTAAAAACCGAGGAAGAATTAGACGTGTACTGTTGAACACGATGTATTTATTCACCTAGAGACGCGAGGTATGATAACAGAAAATCTGTCGCAACTGTGTAGTTATCCACCGGGAATTAACTTACATAAGCCATCAATTTATAAGACGAAAGGTTAAATCCAGAACGGAGAATCGCTGTGAAGTCTCAACTTTCGCCCTCGTCAGGCAGAAATCACTCGACAAAACTACGATGGTGAATAAATGAACACTAACAGAGAGGAACGACTTTATTACTTCAGCAATACAAAAATATAGACAATCCACTCGCTAAATCTTAAAATAGCCAAAATTTAGCATCGCTGTGAAAAGAAAAAGGCACTTGGGATTTGAACAAGAACGAGGGAAAATGTGACCCAGTTGGGCAAAACGAGCGTCGTACCGCTGAAGTGAACACTTTAACAGGCTTACTCAGATCCTTTGACACATGCAGTTCAGGTTAGCCACGTCTGCATAAACGACATTCACAACTGGCGAACTGTAATAACACCAACCAGTATAACTAGGACGTAGAAACTGATCAAGCTCACGGTAGCAACTTAAACACCAATGGTTATATTTCCAATAAGGTTTGTTCATCAGAGCGTGATCACTAGTAATTATCTAAAAACAGCGCTAGCTATTTACTATTCAGCTCAACGGTAATTGAGACCAAGCCTCCACTAGCGCTATACACTCAAACAGGGCTGCCTTAATCACAAAATTCTCAATGGAATGCCACATTGACAAGCGACGAAATTTGCCATACCTTATAAGAAGTTCAGAACACTTCTATTCTAAAACGAGGAGTATCCTCAGATATAAAGTTATTTTCAGTGAAATGGAAGAAATTGAATACAATTAAAAGGAGAAACCGCCTTCGGGCATAGTGTTGTTCTCGGTAAAGTGGAAGGTGTCGCCGCTGGGCGCTGCTGCATCGCCCGTAGCAGCTGAAGAACTGTCTGGCTCCACAAGTTCCCCATTCTCGTCCACACTGAAATACCGGTCTACGATGTCCAGGGCCTTCTTGTACACGTCAATATTTTCGTGATTTTGGAGTTCCTCGAGTTTGTCGACGCCGCCGTACTCTTCCACCATTTGCGCTACGCGGTCCAACTCTCCAAGCTTCTCCGCACACTGGAAAAAAAAAGATACATCATATGTAACCTTCAAAAGGGATGTTGAGCCAATACGCAAGCTCACAACCGTATGGCAATTATATTAAATAAGTTATTTGAAGCTTCCCAGTGTAGTTGATCATCTCATGTTATGTTCAACGGGTAATCTATGAACTAGGCATGTTTATTCATACACAGGATACGCTGCGCATTGCTATAACACCGAGTTACGATGAAAAGGGAAGAAGACAACTGGAAGACAGAATGGGCACGAAAGATACCAATTTCAAAGGCCTATCTAAAGCTCAGGTAACCCAAAAGCAACCCTCTGGGGGGTAGCAGTGCACCATAGAGTAGGATAGACAAACCGAACTATCCTAAACCTATAAGTAAACATAAACGTTTTCCATATTCTATCCTCCTGAGGGGTGAACGCGAAGAGAAAAAAAGGAACTACAGATTGTTCACTAATTTTAGCTGTGGACCATATCACAAGTACAGAAATTGAAGAAATATAGCAAAAAATCTCCAGTTAAGGACAGACGCAAGACGAACCCCCCGAATGGACCACGCACAATGATGAAAGCACTTAAGGACTGAAACATTACCTCATTTGATTAGTTCACCCTAGTACCACCAACCACTGAAAAGATCTCTTCCTCTTGAATTGTTTTTTTCCTTACACTTCCTAAGACTTTATCGAAGAACCTACACTTAGATTCTCACCTGAAATCGGTTTTAAAGAAGAGAGAAACTCTCCAAATCAGCTATGTCACATTTCAGTTCTTACATGAAACTGTCACATATTAACTAGAATTCATTTTTAATTTTTCCATTTTCCCGTATGCAACTTGGGTAATGAGATCAGGTAAAACAAATCATCATACCAGTATTATGCTTAACAAATAGCACGTCCTCGTTTATTCTAGTCCGCACCTTGAGGATATTGGCGATGCCGTCCATGGTGACGAAGAGCTGCTTGGGATCCTGGGCGCCGAGCAGCTTACAGAAGTGGATGAGTACACCGTGTCGCACGAGCACCACGATCTGCTCCGACGACCCGCCGCTGGTGAAGTTTGTCACCGCCCAAGCAGCTTCCTTTTGCGACCGAGCGTCACCCTGAACACGCATTTCATTTTATTGCTGCTCGTAATACATCTGTCTCGTTAGATGGTCTGATGTCAGTAAAACCTTTTGTAAAAAGTTGTAAGTTCTGTCATAAGCAAGCGTATACAAGTCACCGGTCAGCCAATATTAATTGACATCAAACTTCGCATCTCATATGAAACTTTATTTTAATATGCCGCTCATCTCGCAGAGATAGACCGAGGTTAGAAACAACACTCGTCTTCATTCGCGCATCAAATTTCCCTAAAAAGAAAGGACGTGGCAGCACACAACACCTAGACCACAAAACGAGGCAGCCAGTAACACAGCTGCATACAACTCAGCGGCTGAGCCACGTTTAAGCAGTCGTCCACCATGCCTTTCACATCTCCTCGAAGCTCCAAATAAAGACCCTCACTTACAGAGTATTAATCAAAGGCCAGGTCATCATCAACTCTTTCACCTCCACTCCCTACTATGCTCTGTCCAAAGCGCCGTCTCGTCCCCTCAGTTATGCCTCTCGCACTCAGACAGCTCATAATGCTGCATATAAAATGCTTTTCGTCTTCAGTTTTCATCCGCTTACCTCGGCATCCTCTGAAGTAGATATACTTCCCCTTTTCTGGCTATGTACTTTACAAACACCTCCACCTTGCCAGTTACCGACACAATGTAACCTGTTCTTCGTCTCCGTTCACTATGCTGCCTCAGAGCACTCTTTTGGAATACAAATCTCTTCAACTCAGTCTAACATTCCATGCTATAGAACTTCAGGAGGTAAACTAGGAAACGGTAAGTTTGTTTCCCTAAAGAACTTTTCAGCGGAGAGAAACAAGGCGAGGACAAGAAAAGCCAACTGACCTGCTCGAGGACCCGCATCAGAGCAGGTAGGCAGTTGCTGTCGATGATGGCCTGGATCTGATCCTGGTTGCCGGCAGCCACGTTGCTGATGGTCCAAGCAGCTTCCTTCACAATGTTCTGTTTGGTGTGGTGCAGCAGCTGAGGGAATACTTCTAGGGCTCCTGCCTTCACCACCACGTCAGTCTGGCCGCACAAAAACAGATTTAAAGCATTGATCCACTGTAAATGACAACAGCAGCCACATTTCACCGTCGGCTAGCTCTTCGTGGCTAACATCGGCTAGCTAAGCTAAGAATTGCATGAATGAACACAAGACCCTCAACACAATCGAGACTCCTGCGATGACGTGGACAACAAACATCATCGATATGAGCAAGAACGGTACCTTTATCTACATTCTACAGGTTTTGAAACACTATTGAAGCATCACTATTGCTTAACAGAGCGTGTTGTAAAATGCTTACAATTTCAACAATCAATATCAAATGAGTCAATTGTCACTGGCTAAGCGCTAAGTACACTTTTTCATACAGTATAAGACCAAGATGAACACTGTTCGGAGGTATATGAAGTTTTTAAGCATTACTCAAGAAATGCAAACGGACTAAATTTTCCATTTGAATTTCCCTAACCACTACAAAGGTGTTCCGATGAAGGTAAATAGGAAGCCACCATTTATCATGACATCGAGGAAACAGGGAATCTATGAGTATGCTGCGTCTCCAAACCCAGCGCATAGAAACAGCAAAAATTGAAAGAAGCTTTTTTTAAACGAAAGTAAAAGTAATAGCAGTTGAAAATAAATGAAACAAACATTTCATAACACGGCAAAAAAAAATTTTCTTCCACCATAAGGAAGGCCTACTTGACTTTCAGCTGGGGACCTTACATTGTTCCCCTGGGAGCGCTGATCCTGAGGTGTAATATTTGAATCCCCATGTGGGGGTACCATAACCAGTGACCGTTTGCTTCCTACTGATGCCGTCAGTTCAAATGAAGTTCTCTTTAGAGGCCGTCAACTGTAACAGCTACATCTATTATTATTTCTCAGAAGATCTAGTCAAAAAGTACAAAAGCTTTCTTAGGAGTACTAGAGAAAAGTTTGTTCGGTACTACGATACAGGACGATGCTCAGCTGAATTGACCTTAAAGGAGAAAAACTGAAAAACTAAAATACAACCCGATTCATCAATCACTGAGTTTTTATCTCGAGACTTATTCCCCAGAAGGTAGCTATGATTCTACTAAGTTAATGCTTCTAATTCAATTAGTAAATGCACAATAATTTATCAGAAACTTTTATCTTCCACAATTTTCTATAACGCCATGTAACCTGATCAAGTACTTCCCATCACGCCTTGAGGGAAAAAACGGGAAGCAATCATTAATCGTTCCGTCACGCAGAGACTAGAAATTTCCACTCACCTATGGGCTTCATCAAGCAATGATGTCGCACACAGCCCCACAAAAAAAAAAACATTAGTGAAAATTATCCGATCAACAGAGCCGGGACTTGTTAAGCAAGCTATGCTATGATGCGTAAAAACTTTTGACATTTCTTTAGTTTCTTTCTTTGTTTTGCTAAACGAGCTTCCATTATTCTGTTGGTATTCTGGAAACGAGTAAATCCCTGAACGACTTAAGAAGACGCAGGCTCCAGAAGCGCGCGAACCCACCTGGACATCATTGCCGGTGACGATGTTGCCTATGGCCCTGAGCGCAGGCGTGACCACGGAGATCACGCCCGACGCCAGCAGCTGCACCAGCTGCGGCACCACGCCGGCCGCCACCACCTCCGCGATCTTGTCGTTGGTGCCGTCGGTCAGGTACGAGATGGCCCAGCAAGCATCGGCTAGTTACAAAAGAATATCCGTCATTTCAACATCTCACACAAATGCAACGAGTACAGAAAGATATTGAAATGCCTACTAGTCCCGGAACTTAGCGCAATCCAAGCTGAATGTTTTTATTATTAAATTTTAGGCAGTAATTTATCTCTCCCACTTCATGACAAGTGCCACAGATGAAATAAAAAATAAAAACGGAACAAACGAAAACAGTGCCTACTAAATTCAGAAATTCGCACGAAGATGGTCTTTTACAGGAGCATTCGAACGAGTTGACTTCACAATTAAAAAAATGAAGAGTACAGAGAGAAAGAACGTATGACTCGTTAAAAAAATTCCCCAAAAATTTGTAGAATTTGTACCGAGAATTAACATCTTTGGTAATATTTGACAACATTCAATTTTTTCCAGTTTTGACAAAGTAACAATATTCCATCCTTGAGGTCGACATACTAAGGGCATTCATTTGCGTTAGAGATCATATATTTCGGAATTTGCAAGCACGCAAAGGCCATCTCGAGAGAGCAAAGAGTAAAGACCATTAGCAAGGACTATAAATTTATGCACGAAGTGTAAGGAGTGATTCATGTGCATAGAAACAGTAAGTTAGGAACGAATAAGAAGAAAAAACAAAGAAGAAATGGTAAAGAATGCATGAAAACTGAAAGAAGCGACGAGGGTATGAAGAATGCGAGTCCAGACGACACATCTATTGGCTGAGGTGACCTCACGATATACCTCACGGGGGCGCCGATCTAAATACGATAGACAAACCATACCAATACCTGTTGCCCATCATATGCCGCTGAAAAGGTGTTTAAACGATCGGAGACTAAAATGCTCTATTGATATCAGATGAATTTATTTACTTTCACTGAGAACCAACGTTTACCTTTATGCTTCAACTTTGAGATAGACTTTCTACAACTGAACTTTCTCGCACGAGAGGGAAGCGAGACACCGAAAAGTACAGCAGACGTTCCGACACTATAACGAAGAAAAACGCTCGGTCCCACTAATACTTACCCTGCACTTCTGTGTCGGGGTGCGAGATGAGGTAGGCGAGAGTGGGGAGGCACTCTTTCACCATTTCGAAAGGTGGAGAAGGGTTCTTGTTCCGGCACAAATTGCTGATGGTCCATGTGATGTTGCGTAGGAAAGCAAACTGCAGAGAAAAGATAAGCAGAATAGAATGTGGGTACAGGAAGGAGCAGCGTAGTCACTAGTTACTTTAGTGTCGCAAGGCATCAGACACCAGAAGTAAATAGAAGCTAAATTCAAGGTCATCAATATTCACGCACGATCACATCTGGTTCAACAATAGAAAGTAACTGCATCACAATAAAGTTGCTCCAAGATAATATTTTATAGCAAATTATCTGTCGTAAGAGCCTTACACAGGCTTCTTCATGTAACGTTGACGCTAATTTTAAATGCGACACTATTAACTACACATAATGATATGAAGTGAGGATACAGATCGTGATACAGTCTAATAAATTACCCACATATTTTTTTTCGCAATTTCACTGGGGAATTTCGATCAACAATATTTGGCACTTGGAACATTTCTTCAAAGTGCCCGCCAAACGTCACATTTAACACGTTGACTGCGACACGACCCACCGGTGGGTCGTGCTTAGGTTTTTCCTGCTGCGAAACGACCCATCGATGGGTCGTTTTGAAAAATTCTAACAACCTTTCTAAATTAGTGGTATTTAACAGGCCCAGTTAATGTTTGATATTTACAAATTTGCTTATCACTTTTGACTTTAAATTCAAGTTGAATATTGAACTTCGGTTTAACCCATCGCAACTAACGTGTTAAAGCATTCACAACTACAACAGAGGCCATTGCATCGCCAGCTGCTTCCAGCTTTTGACACTTAACTAATTAGAAGTTGAAGGTCTACAGCGTCTCATTTTTTTCCCCCCAAACTTCCGGCCATTACCAAGGGAGCTTATATGAAAGCCATTTAGATGCTTGGAGACCTTGAATAGTTAGTTAACCTCGCAGTTTTTATAGAGTTCAAGGAAAATTTTAACCCCCTAATAAGAGACACCTTCCGTAGCAGAGATTGCAGTCCTGGAAGCTTTCGTAGTTTTAAACTGAATTTTTTTAATTTTGAAAATGTCTCAACGTCGAGTTAGAATGCAATTTTACTTGAATATTCGAGATGTGGCTGGATTAGCCCATTGGAAGAGCAACATTTTCTTTGACTCATTTCTGCTAGCGTTCTCAATGCTTCATTTTACTTGCTTATCATGCTCAATCTTTAAATTTATTAAAGATGGTGACACCGAAAAATCAGTTTTCATGGTGACTACTGATATTTCATTTCCAAATTTTACTACTTTTTACTACTTTTTACTACCTTCAACGGCAAAAAATTGCTACCTTTTTACCCAATGATTGTTGTCCAAATGTCTAGAGTTAAGTAATTGGCCTATAATAAGTAATTTGAGTCAATAATATACGCAATACCAAAAATTCGAAAAAAGCTCCAAGTTTCTTAATACTTAAAATGCTTAATACTAAATGGAGCAACCGAAGCTTTACGGCAAAAAAGTTACCTAAATATTTAAGGTACCCCCATCCTAAATGGACTCCAACAAAAGTTTGGCAAAGACCTCGTCTTAACATCTTTCAACTATGATGAAAACAGTTCATATGGAAAAAATAAACTGACTGGAAACTAGTAGACACCAGGGGAGTGTCAGATCCCTTTACAGCAGGGTAGAATATCAAGGAATTTCATTATAACCAATCACTATGGCACTTCGGAAATATGAGTTTGTAAACTATTTCAATCGTACCTCAAAATCTAAATCGGCATCCTAATTGCGATCAATAATAACAAATAGGTTATGAACATGTTATACTACGGAACCAAAACGAAAATGCAAATTTCATGTAGCTCTCCTATATACATTTAGTAGAAGAATGAACTTTGATTACATGGAGCATCTCCATGCTATGACGACATCCTAGAGGTAACTGAATCGCCATGACTGCGAAAAGGAACTTCAAAGGAACTAAACTCTCGTTCAAAAGATGACACATTGTATTAAAAGTTAGTTTTATAGCATAATTCTTTCTGTATTTGGACATTAATTAACTTCACTGGAAAAAAAAACTTTCGGCTTAACAAAGAGGTAATTTTTTTCAAAAGAAAAAAAAATTTATAGTTTCAGTAAATCGTTGTTTCCCCAAATCGAAGTGGACAGAATAAACTCGTCTTTTCACACGAAGATAATACTGCTCACAATCAAACTCAGGTCCAATAAAACACTTTCTGGATTTAAATGAACTGCGGAGAAGTTCCTTTGACGTCAATGTAATGTTTCTATCCTGCCGCAACAACTTGGAGTGCGAGTATATTTTTCTTGGAATAAGAATTGGAAGGCTACACCAAGTTTATGATAATCAAGACCTTACCAGTCAAATATATGACTTTGAATTAAACATTATTCATAAGGAGGAATTGAAATGTGATAAGTTTGATTCACGACTTGCTCATCTGAAATTGCAACGGGACTCTAAAAGCTAATTGAGAATAATTTTATTTCTGTGCTTACGTTTGTGAATAAAATATTTTAATTTTTGAGCATCAAGTGCACAAAGATTAGATTAGTCATTAGTTTTAGCCTCCCTACCCAGCAACAAATGCGATCCAAAGAGAGGAAGGAGGAAGGCATCGTTTAGTTTGGAGTTAAGGAAACGCGGAATCTACGCAGAAAGAGCATAGAAACAGTAAGTTATGAAAGAAGATTATGAAACAAGAGCAAAGTTTAACCCATCTCCACATGGTCGACCTACCTACCAAGAGGTTTGAAGAAAACGGGTCAACTGTGCAACTTACTGTACATTCATGAATCATGTTAGAAGTTTCATTGGGGGTTCATTAAATTGTAAAGAGAGAGAGTTTCTCTTTCTGTCAGTGGGGAAAAAAATGCTGCTACCCCAATGAAAATCTACGAAATTTGAATTTTTATTTCGGTAAAATACAAAAGAACAGGAATCAGAAAATCACTGGCTATTTTTTGTTTATTGCACTTTTATATTTTTTTACGGTGCATTTTCATAGATTCTGAGTTGCTGAATCTTGTGGTATGTTAAATTTTTTTAGGTCCAATAGTTCCGGAGTTATGTGCACTTTATGTAAAACAGTTTTTATTTTTTAGTTCATTTTGTGTATTGGCTGTTATCAAGCAGTTTCATTGCTTGTAAAGAGTTTGATATGCATAGAGCTTTTCCTCCTGAATACAATGGTGGTATTATTTTTTGCGTAGGAGTAAATCTGTGGATTTGGACTCCCATTTTTGGAACAAAAAACATAAGAAAATAAAAATGATGGCGACCTTCTTAGAGGCAGAGTGTGTGCTGGTATGCCTCAGCTGCACTGCTGGCCTTCTAAGAGGTTATGCAGCGCCGGTAGCTACACTCCAGACTGAGCAGAAGAATTCATACAGATTTGAGCTTGATACCTCTCCTTCCCTGTTCCCCCCACCTAATTTTACCTTACACCAATGAATAGCGCTCAACGAGACGCTTAAGACCATATATGGCAACCCTAGGTTTGCTGATGTGAAACATGTACTAGCTTTGCCGACCTTCTAAGAGTCCAGGACGTGGCGACGGGTTAAGAAAAAAGTAGTAGGAGCTGAAGAACAGGGCAGCAGTGAACCGAAAAATGGTGGTCCTTGACATAACAAAAGCATTTTGTTTCAACAAAAAGAAGGCCTACCTAACTCTCAGCTCGGGCCCTCACATTTTCCCCCTGGGAGCGCTAATTCCCATAGAAACAGTAGTTGTATCCCCCTGAGGGGAACAAGTGCACAAAAAGAACAATTATGCCAACTATGCTATATGTATATCTTACGGGCAACTGCATCCACTAGAGATGAAATCCAATAAAATGTTATTGTTATTTAGTAAATTAGTGATAAGTACAAATACCTATTTCAAAATTTTGGCTAGTTGTTAATGTTTATTCATAAAATTTAAAAGAAAAAATTCACAAGATGTTTTACATTTAAAAGAATTGTAATTTGCACTAAAATATAAATTATTTTACTTAACAAACATATTTCAATCAAAGCTACTTGATATGCTTCCACAAGAAAATATGTAGCTATGCTATTCCATTTTTCCTTGAGATCGTATAATGCATATTTGATACGTAAGAATAAAAGATGTTAAATGTCGACCTCATAATCATAATTGTATAATTTTTAAATCCTTATTTTATTTTCAATACTAATCCCTGATATCACACATTCCTAAGCTTGTATCTCAATGTGAATGCGCACTAATAGAAGTATTTTTAACAATGCATCGCATCTGGTATTACATTTTTTAAATTTACATTTATACGATTTATGAAACCTCGATTACCGCATCAAAGCGAAAGCCATTTTATTGTTTTCTCTCAATAATTTGTTAATAATAAAATGGCTCAAATGAACCTTCCATCATAAAACAACTAGATAACTTTCAGATCAAACGGAATGAGAAGAAAAAGTGAACTATTTTTAGTATTGTTCGCAAAAATTTTGCAAATTTTTTCGATTTTGTGTGCTCCAATCCTAAAATTACATCCCACCTGTACAGGAATATTTCCCATAAATCGCGGCAAATTTCTGATTATGGGAAAAATAAATTTTAAAAAATCTTCATACTCTATATAAATATGTAACCTTACTTTAAATTTTCAGAGAATTATTCCACTCAACAATTTTTTTACTACCCTGAGGCAAATTTTACTACTTTTTACTACTTTTTACTACTTTCCAAATTTTACTACTTTTTACTACTTTTTACTACTTTACTACCTAGTAGACACCCTGGTTTTGCTGTAGTCCATCAGCTTTTCGTTTATAGTATGCAGGAAGAAAACCTTTTAGTTCAACAGTTCAACTGCCATTACAAAGCAGCCATCTACGATGAAGTTCGTTTGCCAGGTTTTGGTCATTCGGAAAATCGATTGAGGCTTACTTCAATAGTACCTCTCATTCATTCAGCAAATGCTCGGTGACAGAGTTCCGTGTTATCATGGACTATTCAATATTACTGACGATTCGTGTACAAAAACGTGATGTATTAATATGAAACGCAACGCACCTAAAACGCTCCCTCGCGCGGTCGGCGACGGTTTTCATAAAAAATCTGAAAATATTAAAAAGACAAAAAATCGTTTACATTGAAAATGTACAATTGGAAAATAAATCCACAGAAAACCCACCTGTGGAACTAGTCAAGAAGAATCAATCAACGTTTTTAATACTTATTTAACTCGTTAAATAACGTGTGTCTTCAAGCGTGGGAGTAAACTATTTCTAAAATCCACGAGAAAATTGACCTAGAAACTTGAGCGAGCTAAACATTTCGGTGATTTGAATGACCAATTATAGTGCTTGTGAGATAATGGCAAGACAGTTTATCGATATCACGAAAATACTTATAAGCGCCCATAAAATTTTCACAGAACACTTCAAAATCATCAGAGCCACCAGTGCACACGAGGCGATATGAGCTTCTTTTCTGTACAATCCAGCCTAAACAATAACGTAGCAAAAAGCATATGCAACACAAATTCACATACGCATTCATGAATTGGCGAACGTTCAGAATTTAAGAAACAAAATACTCTATCTATACTTGCTATCATTTCATTATTACCGTGTTCAATGATAGTGGAGAACACTTCTCAGCTGACAGGAAACATGGCTCCACACGGTCGCACCATATATTAGGACGACCGTATACCAGGTAACTTCCCATCTTCGCCGAGTTCAAACCTCCCGTATTACTTTAGCACTTAGAGGTTATGTTGTATTCTCGCGATTCAAGACGTGACAATGAGGCGAGCAGCTCTACTAACCTCAGAGTTAGGCTTGACTAAAGATAAAAGAGGCTTGATGATGCCGGCCTTGATGACGAAATCCCTCATGTCAGGACCGTCTCCCGCTATGTTGCCCAGCGCCCACACCGCCTGCTCCGCCACGTTGTGGTGCGGCGACTCCAGCAGCCCGATGAATGGAGGTACGGCACCGCAATCTGCGACGCAAAATTTTCACATTAACCCTACAAACGAAGAATAAAGAGTAATAAAAATATCTCTACATTATACATATACATACATATACCGGGCTTATCCTCCCCATGGGAGGGTAGCCGACAGCAGGCCACAATCACCACAATCTGCTCTACATTATACCTAGATTAAAAAAATCATTTTTTAAATGCGCGTTGTCAAAGACGATAGTTTCCAGACAGACAGGCGTACTAATTAGCCTGAGCAAAGTGAAACATTTAACTTTCTATCACAGAGTGCGCGTAGATGAACCATACCTGACTTTGTATATCAAATGACAAAAGAGCAACAATCAGAAAAAAAAACGAAGAGCTATTTAATGCTGTATGAAAGCAAGGAACCAAAAGCCTTCACCCATATTTTTGAATAAACCTTGACACGTGAATGAGCTGCTCTGCTGTGCAATATTTTAGCTGAACTAGTGCGAGGCAGAACATGACTTAAGACTCGCAAACACACAATTCGAACGAATCTAAAACACATGATCTCAAATGTGGCAACTGCTTCATATTTCTAACATGTAATCACACTTTTACACCCGAGAGGAAATATGCGAAGGAATTTTGTTGATAGAGAGCATTAATCTTTGAGCTGCGTCAACCTTTTTTTTTACTATTACACGACTTAATGGTCAAAAATTCTCTTAATACGGTCATAAGCCTGGTACAGACACATTGCCGCGATACACCAGCCTTCAGAAGGCAACATAACAGCAGAACTTGAGCCCCAACTCACCCACTACAGCGCGGGTCTGTTCTGAGGTGCCAGAGGCAATATTGGTGAGTGCCCAAGCAGCCTCGAACTGCAACGATGGACTGTAAAAACACAAAAGAATGGCATGAAGCTAACCAGAACCGGATCTTATTACTTCCAGGGAGAACACTAACATTGAGTAATATTTATACAACTAACGAGACTGATCTCACACCGATACAAACTATCATTGAGGATACCATTGGAAGATATATTATGTAACAAATGGAAACACCAACAAATAAAACCTCTCGACTCAGAAAAGCAGATAGAATGTCAGTCGCTAAGCATTATAGTCATCCTTTGATAGAAACAGAACTAACCGTGGAAGTGAAAGAACGCTTATCGCAACATTACGTAAGCAGCTTGTAAGTCTGGTGTTCGCCTCTACTATACATACAGTGATAAAATAGCCAGGCCACGCGTCAACTCTGCTATCAACCAAATACCAGCCTTCGGATGAGATGGACGTGGCGCACACAGAACAGTATTTTTCATTAATTGTAGCCAAAATTTATTCCAGTTGAAGTTTCAATTTAAATTAATACCTTCTACTGAAGTTTAGATAGAGCAGGAAACGACTTTTACACATTTAAACCTGTAAGAAGTAATATTGAGAAATACATAAGTGATTCAATGATAACGGTGTAGATCAACACTTACTGATGTGAGACCCAGCAGCGCTTGTGGCAACACAATGCAATCATGACATTGGTGAGGAAACTAACGTGCATTCAAGAACAAGTTAGCATTTAAAGATTAGATTAGTTAGTTTAAGCCTCCCTATCCGCAACAAAGGCTATCCAATGAGAGGCAGGAAGAAGGCACCATTTAGTATGGAGTTTTATGGAAACGCGGAATCTATGCAGAAAAGGCACAGAAACAGAAAGCTAAGAAAGAAGATCATGAAACAAGAAAAAGTTGAAGAAGAATGTAGCAAGTGGTGAAAAACAGGACAGCAGTGAACCGAAAAAAGATGGTCCCTAACAACACAAAACCCTATTATATTTTAACAAAAAGGAAGCCTACCTAACCTTTAGCTCGGGCCCTCACATAGTCCCCCTGGGAGCGCTAATTCCCATAGACACAATAGTTGTATCCCCCTGAGGGGTGTTAGCATTTAAAGAAAAGAAAATCAGGATAGATACAATAGTTGTATTCGTCTAGGAGCCATACTAGAGGAAATCAATTACAAACTGGACCTAACTCCATATCGCAAATTCGATACATCATAAATGTCGGAAACTTCAACCACGCCTGTGACGTCGCGATTTTCATGAATAGAACTGCAGACAAGGAAGGCACTGACTGCTATCTTAACTCTTGCAGCCCTGAACAAACAGTAATGGTCGAACACACAGACCTAGGGATATCAGACACTGATTGCAGTAGTGTGGTCTTGGCGACCCTAAATTATTTTCTCTGTGGAATAGCGTACAAGTTTCCGTCACCTCGCACAGTTTTACACTGTTTAAAATTAAGCACAACAGGTTTGGAAAAAAAATGACTAGGAGTAAGTGGTGCATAGCCACCACGCAGACAGACTGACTTGTCAGCACATCTTAAGAAGGCGACGAGGGGGTTGACGATGCCTGCGCTGATGATGGCGTCAATGGGAGGACTGCGCTCCCTAGAGAGCATCTTGCGCGTGGCCTGGGTGGCGGCCAGCAGCTTGGAGGGGTCGTTGCCATTTATTGTGTTGAGGATTTCTTCGAGGCTCATGGGGGGCGGCATCTGCATGAGGGGGGCAGGCAGGCCGGACTGCCGTCAGCAAGTGAGGCCATGCAAGCACATAACGAGGGCAGCGGCACCCAAACAGCGCAAGCAAGGAAGGAAGAAAGATAAACAAGGTAAGGTGACAGTCAATTTAAGCTGAGAACATTCTTGCAGAAATAAGATGGGCGTCAGTAAACAGAAATGACAGTGAGAAGCAAGAACTAAATACTAAAATAAAAGCAACAGGGAATGGTACTGCATCAAAGAATCTACGACAAAGCTCATTTACAATAAAGCAAATAACTAACGCATAGTAAATACCTACATGAATTGTCACTAGAACATGATCGGTAAAAAATAATTCAACGTTTACTAACTTGATGCAGAAATTGATACTGAATTCAAGTAATAGCTAAGCAAAAAATATTTATGAACAGCATCTGTCAGTATCATTCAACCATAGAATGAAAACCTTGTGTGATTGTAGTCTGTGCACAAAAATTAAGTATCTCTGTGCTATCCACAGATTTTGTCAGGCAGGAAGCATAATAGTCGTCTTTGTTTAACACTATTGGGCTCCTGTAGCCACTTTATTGAAGCTGAAGACACACTAACTTTGTGTTAATTTAACTTAGAGCATCCATTTTTTTTCGATTAACTTGAAATATATTTTATAAGAGATTAATACTGCCACAAGAAGTTTGCTTTTCGTGATGAAAAAATAGGCCACACTACTTTAGTTCTGATCAAATTATCTTAACGAAGAAACGGAAAGGCAAACTTTATTTTCAAAAAGAAGTTCACTATCATCTCCAACCAGAAGTGTGTTCACTCTACACTAGTCGTGAAGCGTCTTTGATGTGATGATTTGAAATAAAGGTATACATTGTGACACCTTTCGGTGTGGGTGGAAACTAAATATAAGAAGATTTTGTTTTTGAATTTGAATTCAAAGTAAGCTTAAGTATATAAGCTGGGTTAAAATAATTTGAATAGGATTTCATTTCTGAGACATTGTAAACCAAAGTCAACGACTTCAGCTGTCAAGTTTGACACAAGAGAAAGAAGGTTGTAATAGCATCTTTTGTCACACGGCTGAGAGCAGTCGTGAAAGAACCCACACAACCCTCGCAACGAAGATCAAAGAGATCATTTTATCAATATCGCAACTTCACCAAGGTGATCTCCGAAACGAACACAGCTCATAGGAAAGGCATAACATTTTGCAGAAATCTTGAAATTAACATACGCTTATAAGCCTCTTGCCTAAAAGAATAATTGAATATGAATCTCTGGAATAGGTATGTTTACATTTAAATGAGGGCAGAAGGAGAGGTGATTGATCTCACCAAGGTGGACTCTGAGCACGATAATTGCTGAACCTTTGAAAAGAGGAGTCTTTTTGGTTATTTTGAGGGCGAATACATGCGCTAGAAACCTAGTGATAGGCTGAACTGGACCAACTCTAGGATCAACGAAGCACGAGACGTGTTATTTAGTCAGTGAAAGAAATTATTCCAATCGAGCAGTCGGGCATAAGGAACATCAATGCGCAATGCAGTGTTATAAGTTTAGGTTAGACCCAAGTGAACCGAGGTAGCAATATGCGTCGCAGCTGGTTTTCGTTAATAAGTGAATGACAAACGCTGAAACATCAGCATCAGCTAAAACATGTCACGTCGTAAGTAAAAACCCGAACTGAGAGATTTTACGTTACAGTTTGTTCAAGTACAGAAACAAACATTACAGTCAGGATGTTCAATATTTGCTGTTATTCATGAAAAAATGCCATGAAATTGATCATAAACTCAACACAATTATCCTGAAATTAAATAGGGGTTAATGCATTTGCCACGAAATAAGTATATCACTAAGTTCACTAGCGATGGGCCTGAAATATTCGGAGAAACGTCTAGGACTTGGAATGTGTCCTGGTGAGCCAAATAAAAGTCAATAGTTGAATGAACGGCGTCAGAGTGGATAAAACCAAATATTAAAACGATCAAGAAATGTCCTAGAACCGAGATTATCATTAATATTATACCATAAGTTAAAAATCCCGAGTCACAACAAAGGCAACTTCAAGAGAGCATTATTATTATTATATAAGAAAGTTTTAGCCTCCCTTAATTGCACGACAAAGATGTTCTAAGAGAGGAAGGAGGAAGGCACCATTTAGTAGGGAGTTGAGGGAATGCGGAATCTATGCACAAGGTGCACAGACACAGGAAGCTAAGAAAGAAGTTCATGAAGCAAGAAAAAGTTGAAGAAGAAAGTAGTAAGTGGTGAAAAACAGGACAGCAGTGAACCGAAAAAAGATGGTCCGTAACAAAACAAATACCTATTCTATTTCAACAAAAGGAAGCCTACCTAACCTTTAGCTCAGGCCCTCACATTGTTCCCCTGGGAGCGCTAATTCCCATTGATACAATACCTGTATCCCCCTGAGGGGTTCAAGAGAGCATTAAATGGAAGGGATTAATTAGTATGCTATGCAGAAAATGTATAATCCGCAGACATTACAGGAGCAAAATATTAAAATGGTAAAAAAATCATGAAAACTGAAAGAAGATAAGTGGGCACGAAATATATAAGTAATAAAGGCCTAACTATAGGTCAGGTAACTTAACACTAACTAAATGGGAAATGAAGAAAATACTTAAAAATCTAGTACTAAAACGGGAAATTCGTGTGGCGTTGTTGCCCTGTGCGCAGGTGGGTGAATTTATTGTCTTGATTCCAGCAATAGACATGTCAATAACACAACGCGTAAGCAGGGGTTGTCAATCCCTGAGCAACATCACAAGAAATCAACAATACAGTGTTGTTCGTTTCCTACTTCGCGGTTCCACCATCGCGGATTCACGAATTCGCGGGCTTCTAAAATATGTATTTGCGAAGTATTTCGTGTGAAATACAAGCACTGACTGCGCCGTGAAAGTTATCATCAGCCTCTTCATCAATTCTCGAGTGTTATTGCTCAACAGCAGTCCCAGTTATTAATAGAATATTGTATCGTAAGAGGTGGGTTGTTAACAGTCCAGGGAGGGTTTATAAAAATCCAAATGCATATTAAATAAATGAGGTAAATATGTTGTCCCCACTTCGCGGAAATTCAGTTATAGCGGCTGTTCTCGGAACCGACCAACCGCGATAAAGGAGGGATCACTGAAGAAAAGTCTTGAAAGCCCATAGTTATCTACGAGACTTTCTGAACTGAATGGCACATCGCTACGTTATTTTAGCAGCGTTAGATATTACACTGAGAGCGTTCATTTTTCTGAACTGAATGGCACATCGCTACGTTATTTTAGCAGCGTTAGATATTACACTGAGAGCGTTCATTCAAGTGCGAATAACCACTGGTGTAAAAATCTACAGGTCCTCTGCATAACTTTTGTTAACTCGCGTTCTTGATAGAAAAAAATTCATGAACGCACTCACCATTTGCAAAAAGCGGAAAATGTGGATGGTCCGTTTTGACATAACTTGAGTGATAAGTATTGTAAGTGAAATAGTGTCAACAATAGACAAACACAAAATCAATCAACCTTTTTAGCAGGTGTGTAAGTAGTTAGTTTATTTTGCAAATCATATCCTTGCATTTCACAGAGAGTACGCAAATCCCCTACACGTGGCTAGCGTGCGCTTAGCTCTTGTGACATCGGTAAATACTAGAATAGAACACCGAATATAATTCTGAAGTACGGTAATAAGTGCGAGACATACTTAGCGTACCGAAGTACGAGTAAATAGCTATGGCAGAGCAAGCCATGGTTAGCATTGTTCCATTAATAGCCAAGTATCTCGAGTCTATCAAAAGAACATCGCGCATCATACAAGACAAGAACACGAGGTTCTAACTTGGCCGTCATATCCACGAAGATATTGTTCAAGAAGTATCATTGAACTGGAAGCTTAGATTTTACCTCAAAATTAATAAAATACAGCACAAATGAACAATATTAGCTCCTAGGATAGCGTCAACATTTGAATTTTTACCTAGACGAATTAGACGAATAGGCAAAAAAATGAGCAGAAGCATGAATGGAAATGACTTCGATGGAACATAATGAATAATGACCACTACATAAAAAGACGTATTCACATGATAAAAACGAAGTTTCGTCTTCTATTCTTCCATAGATGAGTAACAAATGAACAGAAAGCAAAGGCGACAAGCATTGAATAACTAATGAAGCTGGCTGGCCAGTAAAGGCCTACAAATTCTACAATCGCACTAACGTTCACGAGTTGGTCAGGCCTCAGTTATTTGCAGCCACAACTTCATGCCTACCTGCACTGAACAGCCGCACGTAGAGCACTTGCCATCACAGAAACTACTCAAATGTTTCACGAGCCCTATATTAGTCTTGAACGATTCCGTTTTGTTACAATGTGAAATAAAATGGGAGTCAAGATTGATCATACAATTTAAATGTGCCTGAAAACCAGTCGAGTCTTAAGAATGCTGCATGAAATTTATTAGAGAAAGCAAGTAATCTAAGGTTTCTCTATTATATGCCATATATGGTTGATTTCACACAATGCAACAAATATCAGCATGTTATTACAAAGTAAAGCGTAACAGTAGCAAAATTGAAGTAGCTTACTCAAATTCAGGTTTAATTAACATGCATCGAGTTTAAATTCATCATTAGGTCATGAGTCAAAAATAAAAAGCCGAGGTTACACACGATGCAACAGTATATACGCGTTCAACTTGCAAATGTACAACTAATACTTGAAACTGTTACCCATACTATCATAAGCAAACATTATGTATTTCTTCAGCAATAAAAAGCAACTGCGCACTGAACTCACGATTGGTTTGAAAATTTTGCCCTCGATGCAATGAAGCAACACTTCCATTCTCCACTGAAGGGCAGATGTGATATTGCTAAATAGTAATAACAGAGCAGTGGCGAGTCCACTGCTCGCCAATATTGCCTCCAATGCATAGAGCTTTCTTCAGATTCTTTTTATTGATATTTCACAGGCAAATAAATTCCTTCAGTGTGCTGTGCCTCAACCAATCATGGGTGCTTAAGTGATCAATGGATTACACTGAATGATATTTAGCACTCTAAGTATTCCAATAATCTCAGCACAAACGATTTGCACATCTGTATGATCTGAATTGAAATATGATAAAACGCAAGCTATTCAAGATATGATCAATAAGAAAACAGTAACTGTACAAAATGAAATTGAAAGACAATTTTTGACCACCACAGTGATTAAACATCACTATTTCCTACCTACGCGGGTTGACATAGAATCCCCCACTCAGCTGACTATTCAGGACATTTGCCAGCACAGCTCAGCTCAATACGTGCTTGCAGAGAAATAGCAGTGCCGAGGGCAACAGGGAGATCACACACACCTGGATGGTCTCTTCACTGATGGGCGAAGTGGGCTCATCAATCTGGACATTGCGACGCTTGAGAAGCTGGTCGTCCTTCTTGGCCTTGCGCAGCTCCACGCTCGTCTCCTGCCGCCGCCGCCTCATCTCCTGCTCAGCCAGACCTTAGCTTACATGGGCACAAGGCAGTGTCACCAATACAGAACTAACGTCAATAAGGAGCAATCAATATTTGACAACTTAACCCAGAGAGAATTACAAAAAAATTAAATCGATGCATATTGTTTTTTACAGCCTTGTAACTTAATACACATTAGAAGTAAGGGGAATGTGCGAAACATATCGCACATGCTGAAGATGAAATGGGTATCACTAAATGTACATGGACTAGACAGTAGGCTTATTTGATAGCAAACCAGAGTACATATTTAGCTTGAGTTTATTTTACAGAATATCAATTATTCAAACTATTGAAACCTGAACGATATTTTAAAGTCAACCCCACAAGATTTGCACTACACACAGAGGTAACTCCTTGCAATGCACTCAAAGTCTGTGTCCAGCCTGCTACTCATGCTAGAATAATCAACAATTGTGTATTCGGGTAAAAAACTAAAATTATAGCAAAATTCGAAGAGGTAATTCACATCCTAAATGTACAATTTTGACAAATTGTACATGCAGGGAAATACTATTATACTGGAACAGCTAAAATCTTACAATCAATAACTGCATTTGGGCAGTAGATAAACCATAATCCACTCACAGCAGTAGTTGTCAGAGAAACAAAAACCGCCAGAGATAAAAACTCTGATCTTTGCTGGACTGAATGCCAACATTATATATATTATTAATATTATGAATATAAGTGTACACGGCCCACCAAAAATGACGGGATTCCATACCTTTCTCGAAGAAATTTTTCAGATGTGGATGACAAACAAATATATCCATCCGAACAGTACCCGTAACAAAATAAAAACCTATTTTATTACAACAAAAAGGAAGCCTACCTAACCTTTAGCTCGGGCCCTCACATGGTTCCCCTGGGAGTGCTAATTCCCATAGATACAATAGTTGTATCCCCCTGAGAGGTGGTCATGAGGCAAATGAACGTCTTTTAGTCAGAATCAAAGTGGCACTACTATAACACAATATTAAATAAAAACCATACCTCTATGTCTTTGCCAGCATTCTTGAATTTGTTGAGCCTGTTGGGTCCAGGACTGTTGTCTCGAGAGCTGGGAGCTGCTGACATTGTTGTAGTTTGTCGGTTGGGAGATGCACACCAAACCTATCACACTGTAATCTGAGGAAATATGCATTAGAATTTAGTGGGAACATAGAACTTACACTCAAGCCCCCAAGCACATGCAATATTTTGAAGCTTTAGCAGATTAAACTGCAGTCTTGCACTTTTCATGTTGAATGCCCAGTTTGTAACTTGACATGAATATTCAACAGTGAAGGTGGGAAGAGCTTGCCTTCCATCAATACAATGCTCCTCTCCATTTGCAAGTGTCTTGTGCAGATAACCAAATCTAGACACAAATATAAATAAAATATTCAGCCATTCAAAAATACTTCAATGAGTAAACTCAAATAAGCTTTAATAATAATTTCTATGAAAATTTGCTAACAAACTTTCAAATTGACTAAGTTTCACATAGTATCATTACATTGTATTTCTGCGGCCTCCCATGATAAACTGCTAAATTTTAACACGAGATTGTTAGTTAAGCCTCCGTAACCACAAAAAAGGTGTTAAAAAAGGGAAAGGATGAACGTGTTGAGTAGGCCAAAACGTTTTTTTTTTAATGCAGTCTATCTGATCTAAAGACCATTTTCTTCTGAATCCTATATTTGATACAGCAAGCTTATTTGTATCAGTGTGTAATAAGCCTGAAAGAATAGTTTCACCATTTTTGTTAGCATTCATGCCCTTGAAATTGTAAACCAAGCAAAACACTGCCAACAATGAATTCTTTTTCTACTTCAGAAAAGGAAAGAAAGCAACAAAAAATTCTCCATACTCATGGCATATATTTCTGCAAGTTTTTGTTACGGTTTGCCTTTTCTGAAATAAAGCATTAGATGTCAATAATGCTCTGCTTGGGCCACCATTTCAAGGTCATGAATGCAACCACAAAAATGTCAGAACTTTTCTATTTAGAGGCTTATTACACTGACATAGATAAGCATGCTGTATCAAATGTAGGATTGAGAAAATAATACAAAAACAGTCTTCAGAAAGTCAGAAAGATGGAAGAAAAGAATGAATTTTTTGGCAAGTCCAATACTATAAAGTAAAGAGATAAGGGAAAGCTGGACATAAGCACAAGGCATGTTCTCACACAAGATCCCCATGCATAAATATAGCAAGTTGAAAAGGATGGCTATGAAACAAAATAAAAATTAAAGAAAAAAATCAAAGCCACTGAAAAACAGCGCAGTGGAGCAAAAAAAGATGATCCCTAACAGAAAAAAACTCTAGGGACATCACTTTCTCCATGGAAGTGCTAATTCCTAGAGATATACTAGTGGTCTCCCTCTGAGGGGAATATAATACCATGATCTCATTCTTCAATCTCATCACCTAGGGCAAAAAAATAATTTAGGAACCAATAATATTAAATGAAAAATTGATTAATGTTATGGAGATGCAGCTAGTCAATTTTTGAAATTTTGTGGCCTGTACCATGGTAATTACATCAAAATAAGCAACTTTTCTTCTATGCAATCTTTTGGGGCAAATGAGCATTCAACGAGTTATAGCGGTATGTTAATTCTTGTCTTTGATGATGAATGCGATGGAATAAACGTCTACTAATCGATTTTAGAATTTTTTCTCTTGAACCATGGTAATAACATCAAAAACTACTTTTCTTCTATAATTTTTTTGCGGTAAATGAGTATTTAAAGAGGTATAGCAATAGGTTTTGTTTTGCCTTGTTGACAAAATTGCTGAATGATGCTGGAAGCGAGAATGCAGTGTTGCTGTCCGACGTGCTCCTCAAATTACTTGCCGCTTCAAACACTAAAGTTGCGGTCAGTAATTTACCGCTAAACTTTTTAAATACTCAATTGCCCCAAAATGTGCATTGATAAAAGTTGTTCATTTTGATATAATTGATATGTTTTAGGTGACAGTATCAAAAATTGGTTAGTTGCATCTCCTTCACACTACCCAAAATGACAAAAGAATTGTTTTATTCAATTTCACAAATAAAATCAATCAATGGTAGCATTTTCTAGAAGTCATAAAAGAAGGTCTGACTGACAACTTGACGTAACTGCAAATCGTTATTCAAAAATTTTGATCTGGTCATAAATGAAGTTAATTTACACCAGCTCCCTCTAGTTATCATAACCAAACATTATGTAAAAAAATTCATCAAAATAAGGCAGGTTTCACTTAAAATAGAAAGCATATAATCTATAAGCCATACAATTATCCTTTAATTCTAGACAAAAGTAAGATTGCACATACAAAAACATTTGCCTTTTACAGTTGCTTTAGAAGTGTTTCTATAGGAATGACAATAAAAATTCTGATAGTTTAACTTTGCATTGAACAATTTTTGTTATGTAGGAAAAAAGTTTAAACTATCATTCTTATCGTTGTTATTTCTGGAACTATATTCTGTTATGTCAACAGCATATCACTGCATACTTATTTCTCTTAAATGCCTTGAATTCCTTAACATGACCTTTCAATTAAATTTACCCAAGTGTGACTACACAAACCAATCATTCCACCAATACATATGCCTCTGTCATTCACCCTCAATTGAGAACACCCATGTAGAAAGCAGAAACTATAAAAATCATGAACTTGAGCAAATAGTAACTCAAACAGCTATCTTTGCAGAATGTACAATTACCTACCAACACAAAAAAGAACTCCCTTATCTACTGCTATATGCAACCAGGAAGATTATATATGCAACCAAGAAGATTAAATATGCAACCAAGAAGATTAAATATGCATTCAAGAAGATTAAATATGCAACCAATAAGATTAAATATGCAACCAGGAAGATTAAATATGCAACCAGAAAGATTAAATATGCAACCAGGAAGATTAAATATGCAACCAGGAAGATTAAATATGCAACCAGGAAGATTAAATATGCAACCAGGAAGATTAAATATGCAACCAGGAAGATTAAATATGCAACCAGGAAGATTAAATATGCAACCAGGAAGATTAAATATGCAACCAGGAAGATTAAATATGCAACCAGGAAGATTAAATATGCAACCAGGAAGATTAAATAACTTGAGAAGTTCAGCAATATTTTTCATTTCAAAATTTATTATGCGATTGTAGGGTAATGTTCGAATGGCCGTAAGGTTCGAATCGTTGGTCATTCTTAGTTAATTTTCAATTTTGACGATCGGTAGCAATCCAAAAGCTACCCCGTAAGACGCGTAGCAGATTACACCACTACAGGCCTTGTGGGTTGAGTTTTAAGATAGCTAGGGTAATTCATCAAATATCGAACAGAAATCACGTGTGTCTAGAAACAACCTTCATAAATCGGTAACTTTTGCTCTGAATAACTCTTGCGGGCCTCAAGGTTATTCTTGAACAGTTGCTTTCTTGTTCTGTGATGTCGCTTGAAAGACAACGTAGATTATTGAAATGTATTTATTGTTCTAAAAATCGAATTCTTTAGTAACAATTTCATCAATATCGAACAGGAATCGAACAAGAATTTTGATTCGAACAGGATGGTTTGTCAATTAGTTCTCTTCGTATGGAACTTTTGTTAGACTATTAGCACGCCACGTATGGTTCGTCTATTAGTACGCCTCGTATATTTTGTCCATTAATATGCCTCGTATGGTCTATCTATTTGTACACCTCATGTGGCCACTTGGAAAATAAACGTTTTTCTTTCATTCTTTTTTTCTTTGGTGCACTGGATTTTCTTGGAAGTGCTCGCGGTGGCACATCGGTTAAGGGATCGGACTTGTATGTTGGAGTCGCGGGTTCGTATCCCGGCGCTGGCGCTGCGATTTTCCCCGTTGGGTATAAGGGAAAGCTCAAGCACAATACCCCACTCGACCCAGGTGTCGGAAATGGGTACCGGCTTTACGGGGGAACCGTCATGGTGTCCTATATATAGTGTTAGTTATAAGACATTTGAAAAAGCAATGCTTAAGATCATTTGTATCAGGCTTGATTGGAAATAAAGCATCCCAAAGATGCCGATGTTTGTTTTGTTTGTTTGTTTGAAATAACTGTCTCATTACTTATTTTCAAGATGCATTTGAATGGAGAGTTATCAAAATTTGAATATGATGTCGATGTTTCATCTGCAGTGTTTGTTGAACCATCATTGTGATCATCAACCTGTGTGACCTTTATGGAGTAGAGTGTAAAGCACTCGTCAATGAATTATTATTGATGCTTGCATCAATTTTCTTGGCAAGGGATTGATCATCAGTAAATGTAGCCAGACGAATCATTGATGATCTTGAGGGCTTTGGAACACCAGCAGATGATTGATAGCCCCTCACCAGAATTCCCATCTTCAACTATTCAATGTTATTATCAAGCGGTAATACAATATTTTAATGAAATAAAACAGGCGTTCAATAGATCGATTCAGTTATTTAAAAGAATTAAGAATCGAAAAGCTTTGTTCGAGGCATAAATTCATGATTTTTAAGGAATTTTGATTCAAACACCTTTGTTCAGTATTTAATACTGACATGAAAAAGGAACTGAATGTCGAACATGGAATAATTATCAAGTTTTTGGCGGAAAAGAAAAAAATACAGTAACAGAACATCATATGACAACACTACTCTCTAGTTATGACGGGAGGTTGACAGTGACCCAACAACAATTAAACCGTCGCAATTTTCCCGAGGTGCGTAAGATTTTTCGAGTGAAAAAATTCGACCAATTTGTAAGGGTCGTACAGAAAATGTGTTCGCAACAGCTGGTAGCAGTTTGCAGCTCACAGAAATGAGTTTTTATCACTAAAATAGGAGTTTTAGATGTAAGATCACTGGCACTGAGCAAGTTTGGATGCTTACTAAATTTATTACGCGCATATTTCCAAAGTTGTTCGATAATCAGTTCAGTTCGATATTTGATGAATTACCCTACCGAGCGCAAAAATTTAAAATTAACTAAGAATGACCGACGATTCGAACCGTTCGGCCATTCAAACATTACCCTAAATGCGATGACAAATTTGACCTGGTTGGTCTATAAAAGGCTTATTTCAGTGCTGAAACAATCAAGAATGGGATTTTGTCACAGGATGTAATTGATCACAATGACCACTAGAAATTCCTCTTTGGATTTGAAGGTCTAAATTTATATCCAAAGGTCTTTCCTAAGCCCAATATTTTGATCATAGAAGGATAAACCTAACATAGGCCTACTTGAATTTCAATAGGATATGGTTTTTCCCCATAACTACGCTACCATTCATTACTAGGAACAAGTGGTTTAAAACGTATATTCATTGAATTATGGCATTTTTAACAATATTTACACAAAGGCGAGATTAAAAAACCTAGCCTCACACTTTTACTAGAGCAGGAAGCTCAATTCAGTATGAAGTTACAACTAAAAGCTGAGCATGAACTGGGATAAAATTAAAATTATACGATTGAAACGCGAAAATTCAACCGGCTATAACGTAGTGACAAAGACAATTGAAATAAGTGCGAGAGATGATAAAAATTAAAAATCTTTTCAAATACCAATTAGTGCCCAATAGTTTTCATATTTCAACCCACAATGAAGATGACGCACTAAATGCCTAGGCCTTCCCCGCGTTCAACTGACAAGATTCGAAAGGTAGCTTCCATCGCAATAAATACCTCTTCCCTTGATATTAGCTAACGCACGCAGACACCGTAGTAATTCACCAATAGTCAAACATGAGATACTCATATTTACTTTTGGCATTAGAGTCGTCGAAAAAATTACGACTTTCATTGGTCACCAAAAATCGACCGGTGACAAATGAAATCGTTGAAATAGTCATGATTCTCGTTTTTCACAACAAAGGAAAAAAGTCATTTTCAACAACGCCATAGATGAAGACTAAAAGAAAGACTGTGCTGGCGGATTCAAGTGTATAAAAATTTAGACAACATTGCGAAGTATTCATATAACAAATTGTACTGCCATGTCTTACCCTGATTTAATATAAGCTGAAGATCAATCGCACTGCGTTACGCGCTCACAACCTTTACACACGTGCTTTTGTCTGACGATCGTTCTCGAGCTAACAACGGACACAAGTTGAAACGGCGAAAATGAATCATCGAAATAAATTTGTTAAAAGAAACCAGCCGAGATTCTACAAATAATAATAGAAATAGCAGAAATGAAATGGAATGGCAATAATTTTAAATCTATCGAATAAGTTTTTTGAATAAATTATATTTTGCCTGTTTGAAATTCAAATTTAAAAATATCGCCGAAAATGAGTGTCTAAACTGCAACAAATATAAATAAAGGATCTAAGCCTTTATCATTTCGTGGTTGCTTTGAATCCTTTTCAATGCCCCATCTTTATGCTAGTGGGCTAAACCGTGAAAAAGAGAAGTGAACAACCGAACAATTATTTTTGTGTGTATTAAAAGAAAATGAACTATTTTGAATGTACATAAATCGCAGTATTTATATTCACTAACTCCAAAGCTAACTTTTAACTGGGTAATAGGTATAAAAACTACATTTAATACCATTGAAATGCCAGTTCAAAACGAGAAAAAATTGAAGCGGTTGGGATCATGACGTTTTACAAATACTGGATGTGCATATTAAAAATTTTGGGTTATTTGGTGGTTTTACCTATTCCCATACAGATTTCAAATTCTTGGCATGGAGTTTGTAGGGGCATTCACTATATTCAGGGCCTGGTAAAGTCAGATTTAGAATTTTAGGCACTGAATTCAAAGCAATTCTCCCAAAAACTATCGTTATTTCCATATTCGCACTTTTCTCTTCCTCCCAATTAATATATATGTATTTTGAATTAGTCTGACAGTCCAGGAAATACATTTGGGCGACCAGCACCTTGAAAGTGTTTCATTTAACCATTTCAAGAAGAAAAACAACGCTTCTCTATTTCTTGGATTGAGTCGAATTTCTGAATTGCTTGTAAATTAACTTCAAATTGAAGATCCCCAAAATTCTACCTACATAAGTTTGTGGTACATTGGTTTTCCATTCATCCAGGAGGGAGGAAGCCGAACTGTCCCCAAAGTCTCACACTAAACCCCATATGAAAGAATAAGAAAAGTTTAGCTTCTTCTCTCCCGTAGTTGAATTGTTTAATTTGAAACTTGAAGGAAGTTTCTACACGGAATGGGTAAGACATAGAACAGTTGATAGAGCAACACTTTTTCGAAAAGTAGATTTCACTTTCCTTCCCCTTGTGAACTAATGATAAATATTTGTAATACTTAACACCATGAAAATTTCCCTGAGTTTTCAGTCAATAGTAATGAAAAGTCTGTATATAGGAAAAGTAAATCTATCCCAGAGCATGAAAATTTCAATAATTTCTGCAAACGCTACTTGGGTTTGAAATTTAGCTCTATTTTACAGTAAATTAATTTAAACCATAAAATTACAGGAAGACTGATAAAAAGTAAACTTATCCTTTGTACGCTGAAGCAAATGAATATGAACTTTGATATTTCTGATAGGTTCTAATGCGGATAGTTCTGTGCGAGAATGTGAGCAGCCTGTCCATAAAAAACCAGTAACGATGATTTTTGCTCATTTTAGAATGCCAAGGATGTGAATTTGTGAGGGTTACAAAAAGATTGACTACGAGCTCGCTCGTGGGTTGATCGTTGCGAATCAAGGGGTTGGATCGGCCGTTATTTTCTACCATTCTAAATTATTAAAACGAGCCCCGATGAATATGTGGCGCAGCACAAAAAATCGCGCATCACGCACGTCTAGTAACATGTAAACAAACATACAATAACCCATTTCTTCTTCATCTGGTTCATTATACACGCCGAGGCTTTAGTGGCTTATGTGATCTTATTCTCTGTTCCCGTCTTCGAGAAATTGTGATATTTAGGCCTTCCATTAAAGTCCCACTATAATGGAAAACTGCTAAAGTCAGTCTGCTGTAAAAGTGAGACTATATTATGGTCATGAAAAAGCCTTTATTAAATGAGTTAAGGTATTTCATATTTTACAGTATCAATTTACTAGAGTACGTGATGGAGGTTTCAAAATCTGTGACGCAGCCTTCAATACTTTCCAGAGGATACCAATTTCAATCGGCGAGAAATGGATGTCAAAGAAATAATTCCGTTTCGATGATATTCGTAACTAAAGTATTTCCCGCGTGGCAATGAAACTTGTAGCACAGATACGCTCATGGCCAACTTTTTGCTGCCGTTGATCGTGAAAGGCTGCACAAATCATGCATATCAGGCGTTGTTCAGCATCGTAATGGAAATGTGCGTACTGCACAGCGATTTGTTGTTCCATTATGCTAACATACACTCGCCCGATTCGAGATACGTGAGCTCACCAGCTACTGGTTAGATTGAGGGAAATAGATTATTCAAACTGCATGAAATTATCATCGATGAAAAAATCAGTTGTAACGAGAATAGCTCGTGGACATCAACTAAAATATTGAAATCAATTTAAACTAACTATAGAGTATAAAAATGTCTGAGGTGACTGCTCCTGCAAGATAGCGCTGTGGAGGCGTGTCGCCGGTTGTGGGCTGACACCCTGACAGAGTAGTTAGTTTGCGAGTGGCTATGCTCGTGTGAGGTTCATTGCATGTGCTTTCGGTGCATTTTCCTCGTTGTTCATTGGCAGTTGGAGTGCGGCAGTGTTAATCTGCGTGACTGGGTAACAGTCGGAGCCTTGTGTGACAAGGGGTACATGGGTTGGGCTCGAGGCCACGCAGCGAGTGGTTATAGGGTGAAGGAGAACACGAAGCAGGTGGCTGCAGTGCTGCTAGGCACGAGGCTTGCCCGCACAGAGCAGCTGGGCTACGGTTTCGAGCACGGCATTATTTTATTTTTCGTTCGTAAGCTATCTAGGCAGTTCAGTTTTGGGCTGTGGTAACCATCTTTGTTGTCGGCTGGGCTGGCTAGATGGCGGTTGCTGAGAAGGCTGCGGCTGTTGGGGCTGATAACCCGGGATCGTCAGAGCTGCCGTCTGAGGTAGAGCTGGGGTGGCTCGTAGATGTTGCTCGTCACTTAGGCGCGTGGGACGTTTCTGAATCCTGGGACGACTCGGTCGACAGTTCTGTCAGTGTTCTAGCTGGGGAGTTGCTGGAGCGAGCTCGTAAGGAGGACCCTGTTGGGGGCGTGTGGGGTGTCTATCTGCAGGGTAGGGTTACCGTGTGGACTGATGCCAGCTCCCTCGTGGTCGGTGTGGCCTTGGAGGTCGATGGCCGCATTGTTGAGGATGCGTCTTGGTTCTGCAATGAGTCAGACCATGAGTCAGAGATCGCGAGTTGCCTGATGATCCTCAGGGAAGGAGGGGTTAATGAGCGAGATGCTGTTGACGGTAATGCTGGTGAGCATCTAGATGAGACTGAGCCATTGAGGCGGTCGCACCGTGAGCGACGGCGTCCCGCAAACCTGAGTGAGTATGAGTGCTAATATTACTTGAAATATACACTAGGTGCGTTAGTTTCATTTTGATGTATCATTATTCTGTGTACATTTAGGTAATAAATAATTGACGTGCTTCAAGTCTTATAAATTTCCCATAAAGGATGGAGATAGATTTTCGTAAATGTGAAGGTTGCGCTACCAAACATGAAAAATGAAATAAATGTAAATTAATAATTGGGATGTGGACGTTGAAAAGCCTCATTTAATCTTCCTTAACAAAAATAGAAGAAAACGACCTTAATGTCACGACAATCAAAAAGATGACAGCAAACGTAACAATGTGAGCCAACGGCTATCAATGTGGCTGAGTTGGAGGCTGTTGCGAGAGGCATCAACTTGGTGATTGTGTGGAGGTTCAAGACCTTCACGATCGCCTGTGATTCCTGGACAGTCGTCAACTGGATTGACAGAACCGTAGAGGGCCACAATCGCGTTCGCACTATGGGTGTGGCAGAGATGTTTATGAAGCGACGTCTTGAGGTGATCCGTGAGGCGATCGCCGAATGTAGTCTGGTCGTGTCTGTTCGCTTCGTTTCGATGATCGAAAACAAAGCCGACCAGATAACCAGAGTACCTTAGAGGTGGCTTAGTTACCGTGATACTGGTGAAGCCGTAGCAGAGTTATCTGCTGTGCTTTCCTCTGGAGAGAGTCACGAGGATGCCATTTAAGTAGCTCATTTGCTGCATCATTTGGGCATCGATTGGACGTTTTATCGGGCTTGGCAGTTCCGTAATGATCTGTTGCGGGAGCAGGTGAAACATGAGCTAGCTGGTTGCGAGGCCTGTCAGCGGATCGATCCGGGTTTGTACGAAGAGAACCTCGTGGACGAGGGGGTCTTTCTGTGGAGGAAAGCTGGTGCTGGGTTGCGGTTGACGTGACCCATTACGGTGCCAAACTCTACCTGTCCATGGGTGACTGTGGATCCTCACGATTCGTCATTTGGCAGAGGCTGCTGAACGAGTCAGCAGCGAGTATTGTCGCTCATTTACGAGAGGTCGTAATTGAACGAGGGTCGTGTGATGAATTGTCGTTGGACAACTCAACGACGTTTCGATCAGTAACTGTTGAGCAGGTTGCTGATAAGGGTGGGATTTCTCTACTATTCCGTACCGCTTACGCTTCGAGTGGCGACGAAATCATCGAAAGGAATCACCGGACGATCAAGAGGATCACCGCTAGGGGAGGTATCTCTCCTAAGGATGCCATATTTTAGTATAATGTGACGCCTCGGAAGGAGGCTGAGGCTGGCTTAGTCCCTTCGAGCAGTATTTTTAGGTACCACTGGTAAGTGCCGTTTGATATCAACCTTCAGGTGGTTGATGGTCGCAAGAACAACAGTTTTGCTGTTGTTGACGAGGTGTGGGTGAAACCCCCACTGCCCTGGTGCACGAAGCAGTGGACGACTGGTAAGGTCACTGGCGTCATGTCTAAGCATGTGGTGACGTGGTACACGTAGACGGCATGCCTAGGCAGGGGCGTGACGTTAGGAAACGTCGGTTTGGTGGTGAGTGAGGCAAGGTTCATGTGAACCATGCCAATACCGCTGATGTCACGGAGCTAGAGACCTTGGCCTTATGCGGTGGGGGCGACTACGGTGCGACTCCTGTCATGGTTTTAACCACGACGTATAAAAAACGATTATTCAAAGGAGGACGCTCCACTATTTGAATTGTTCGAACCTGCTCTGAGGCCAGTCGATATTCGCGCTGTCGGTTATTCATATTCTCCTTCCCATCAACTTCAAAGCGACAACGACACGAAGGAACAAAGACGCCGTCTAGCCGAAGGAGTTGCCTAACGTCGACACCAAGAGAGGTTCGGGTACAATTAACATTCATGACATTTTTAACAACTTAATGTCAATTAGATTACCTTTCCAATTACCTAGAATCTAAGTTCCCATTACGAATATAATTCAATACGCTAGAGTCAAACATAACCGTTCTTTCTTGGAATTAATCCATCTTAAGATTATAATGAAAGTATCGTACGCACCCAGGCCTAAGAAGGGAGCTATCTTTTGGAGAGTGCGCGAGGGAAAATTCGATCCGCGACTGTGACTAATTACAGAAGTATCCTCTCTGTACTGGCCATCCAGGCTAGGCTTGGCCTGTCTTGACGATGTGCAAAATCGAGTGTAAACTACATATACCTGCTAAAGTAAATTAATACAGTCATGGAGCCCATTATAACCCCCATCCCGGAATCCACGAACAAGATGAGTGTTCTATTCAGTAAGCGCATATTGTCTCATAGCATTCTCATGTCTATTCTCCCTGTTCATAGGTCTCTATCGATGTATGTCCTCAGCATATGCACGTAATATTACTTGAAATATACACTAGGTGCGTTAGGTTCATTTTGATGTATCATTATTCTGTGTACATTTAGGTAATAAATAATTGATGTGCTTCAAGTCTTATAAATTTCCCATTACGGATGGAGATAGATTTCCGTAAATGTGAAGGTTGCGCTACCAAACATGAAAAATGAAATAAATGTAAATTAATAATTGTGATGTGGACGTTGAAAAGCCTCATTTAATCTTCATTAACAGAAATAGAAGAAAATGACCTTAATGTCACGACAATCAACAAGATGACAGCAAACGTAACAATGTGAGCCATCGGCTATCAAAAAATGGAGATCACGATAATGGTGACAGCGGAGGGATATGAAAACGTACAAACCTAACACTCCCTTTGCGTTGCCAGAGGGAGTTGTAGTTGACGCCTGTTGAGCCGGCGGTGGATCGCGGGTTGCCTTATGATCCTCAGGGAAGGGGGGGTTGATGAGCGAGATGCTGTTGACGGTAATGCTGGTGAGCATCTAGATGAGACTGAGCCATTGAGGCGGTCGCACCGTGAGCGACGGCGTCCCGCAAACCTGAGTATGAGTGCTAAGCATTTGGTGACATGAGTTTCGTAAGAAACTGGGGGAGTTGTGGTGTTTGCTCCCGTGAGATGGCGCTGCGAAGGCGTAGTGCCAGTTGTGGGCTGACAGAAATGTCAGTTGGCGAGTAGCTGGGCTCGTGTGAGGTTCATTGCATGCGCGTTCGGAGCATTGTCCTTGATGTTATTTGGAAGTTGGATTGTGGCAGTGTTAATCAGTGTGGCTCGGTAACAGTCGGAGCTTTGGGCCGAAAGAAGTCCGTGGGTTGGGCTCGAGGCTAGGCAGTGAGAGGTTTTAGGGGTGGAGGAGACCACAATGCAGCTGGGCTGCGATACTGCTATACACGAGACTTGCTCGCGCAGAGCAGCTTGGCTGTGTGCCAGGCAACGCAAGTGATTTCGACTCTATTCTGTTATAGTTACCTATAGTCTTAAGTATTTTCTTTATGTGTTCAGTTCCCTGTACGGGGCCTAAGTTTGTTCTTTTGCGGCAATGGAGCGCCTATGAATTTACTTTAGTTAGCCCTCAAGTTTCATTGTATTGGATTTCATTACTCGAACATTAGAATAATTACTTAGCTGAATGGCACAAACATTTTAAAGGAAAATTTGCGTGTTGTATCTTGTTATGCAGTAACTCATGTCTATGTACGTTATTTGCACAAAAAGTAAATAAATCATGTTCTTTGCTGAAATATATCTGTGTATTTAAGAGGCATTGCAAAAATATTCTGCCATAAATAATTCAGATTCTAAGGTAAAAATAGTTTCCTTCCTCCTTTCTGATAAAGGATTTAGTATATTACGATACTTCGCCTTAAAAGGGCTTAATGGAAGCGTTTCCAAAAAACTGAAACTTTTTTTCTATTGGACTTACGTCTATGAAAATTTGCAGACTACTAGATCTCCACATTTGTAACAACTTTTGTTTAAGAAAAAATTTTCATAAGGCCATAGAAAATGAATTATTTGGAAAAAACAAAAATTATATATATACATATATTATTTGCTAAGGCTTTTTAATTTACAAAGCTAGAGCAATGCGGTTTGTTGCATTTGAAAGTCAAACGTGTGCTCTATCTAAATTACAGAGGACTTTTTTGAATCATTTCAATCAGAATTTTTATGAATTTTTCATTGTAAGGGTCAGAACAAAAGTTATAATTTTAGGGTAAAAAAGTCTACGGAAATCTTTACAGAAAAAATTTTGGAAAGTCCTCTGTAATTTAGATAGAGCACATATGTCACTTTCAAATGCAACAAACCGCATTGCTCTAGCTTTGTAAATTTCGAAGCCTTAGCGACAAACGTCTTGATAACTTATTTTTTTTATAAAACCTATTTTTACTACTCCTCCTACAGTTTTTGAGCTACAGTGATGATTTTGGTATCATTGGATGCAGAAAAACAAGGGCTTTACAATGTCTTGAGAAGTTTTTCAAAATTCATTCTTGTTTCAAAGTTATGACGTCATAAATTTGAATTTTCTTTAAAATATTTTAATTTTTATTTCTTTTAATGTTTTAAATTTGTATATCGGAAATTTGAGGAAAAGCATATAAGTTTTTGGAATGTCCAAGTTATTCTGCATCCAATAATACCAAAATCATTACTGTAACTCAAAAACTATCAGAGAAAAAGCATTTAGAAACCCCCCCCCCCAAAAAAAATGTCGTTTGCTATGATTTTCCATTTTCTTTTCAAGATAATCGCATTTTGTCATAAATGATAAATGATTCTAAATTGTATTTCCCATCAGTATACCAAATTTCATTGCTCTAAATTCAATAATAAAAAAAATATTCGGATGGGGATGAGGAATATGAATGATGAAATATATAAAAAAATAAAATGAAAAAAATTGAAAATTTCAGTTTTTTTTGTCCACGTTATTCTGCATTCAATGATACCAAAATCATTACTGTAGCTCAAAAACTGTAGGAGGAGAAGCATTTAGAAAAACCCCTCCAAAAATGTCGTTTTCTATGATTTCCCATTTTCTTTTCAAGAAAATCGCATTTTGTCATGAATGATAAATGATTCTAAATTGCATTTCCTATCAGTATACCAAATTTCATTGCTCTAGGTTCAAAAATCAAAAAAAAAGTCCGTAAGGGGAATGCTCTCCCCCCCCCGGAGGGGACGTTAGCTCTGGGATACGTTCCTGATATTTTCACAGACATTCGGGGACATATCTCAAACTCATTTAAAGCAATAAAAAAAAATCGGGAGAATCGACTTTTGGACTGCAGATGACCCGGAAATGCTTCCCTTAAGGAATCACCTTGAGAGATCAAACTATTCCGCATAGCTTGTCGTAAAGGAAGACGCTGTCACAGTTCGGAAAGACAGGGTATTTTCCTGAGGAGCCCTAATGGACTGATTACGGCGCAGACAGTTGCTCGTCTTCCTAACGGTACCGCCGTAGTTCGGCACAAACAGGATTCACTTCTGTTGCCCTAGCGGACTAATTACGGCGTAGGCGGTACCCACACACCTCACTCTTAGCGGTACCGCCGTAGTTCGGCACAAACAGGATTCACTTCTGTTGCCCTTGCGGACTAATTACGGCGTAGGCGGTACCCATACAAACCACACGCTCGCGGTACCACCGTAGTTCGGCACAAACAGAAATTACTTCTGTTGCCCTAGCGGACTAATTACGGCGTAGGCGGTACCCACATAAAACTCACCCTAACCGTACCGTCGTAATTCGGCACATACAGAAACTACTTCTGTTGCCCTAGCGGACTAATTACCGCGTAGGCTGTACCCACACGAACCTCATGAAGGGCAGCTGCAGGGAAAAGCTAGCGCCCCCAGAAAAAGGTAGATGCATATATCAATAGGTCTCTTAATTTTACCTTCAACTAAGATTCTTATATACTCTTTGAAAGTACTTTTACAGATTCATACAAGATCGGTAACAGCTGTTTCTTGCGTTCTTTTTTTGCGTTCCCTCTTTTTCTTCTATGGATGTAGTGCCTCCATGAGAGGACGAATTTTATTTCAACTACCAGATACATCTAAAGTTGTAGGGCATCTACTGTTTCCGCTATGACAAACTGCTGAAATAATATATTTTTTTACTTCAGTTTTCCACAAAGTTTTCGTCGTAGCCTGAGTCTATTAAGAACTGCTGCACTGATATCGCAGTACCATTCCAGTGACTTAGGAAAAAGCAGCATCATCTTTCATATGCGTTACTGATAGCGCTTGAGACACCCTGTGTTATCTCTTCACCTAAATGTTAATCATATTTTTAGGAATGTTAAAAGTAGTTACACTGCTTAACTGAAGTTTGAAATTTTTGAAACACTCGTTGCTTGACTTTCGGCAAGAAACATTTTTCGTTCCACTAACGGAAACCTTTCTGCATTTTCGCTGCAGCTCTTAGTTGTGCATTAACAGTGTCATATTTTAGTTACTCTAGTGTCTTTCACCTTTTATTCTTATCAGCAGAATGTGCAAGTAGCGGTGCTTCTATTCTCTTGCTAAGTTCTTTTCATATTTTAAGATTCTATCTCTGTATAACCTGTGGTAAATAAATTTTTTGTTTAAAATTGTTTAAATATTTCGTTGATAGTTCGAGTATAGCCGAGAGTTTCTGCGTGGTGAACAGTAATTTATGTATTATTTTACGTCCTGATTTTATTAAGATCTACCGTAAACTGGCCTTACGTTTACCGTTGGCGTGACTTTGATTACAACTTACAACAGA
Organism: Morinoia aosen; assembly: GCA_030386875.1. NCBI lineage: Eukaryota > Metazoa > Arthropoda > Malacostraca > Amphipoda > Talitridae > Morinoia > Morinoia aosen. Next base: position 9,344,545 of record CM059564.1, on the reverse strand, counting down.
TATAAGGCATGCAACGCAACATAATGAGCGTATGATTAAGAAAATTTCTACTAAAGTAAGCCAATGTATATTAGGGTTGTTTTTACTGAGAAGCATTTTATTTTGCAGCTATTTATTTCCACTGTAAGTTGTCATCAAAGAAACTGTCTCGAACAACCAAGATATTTTAAATGCCCTGTAATAGTTTTTCTCACTGTTAAAATAAACCAAGTTCAAAGCTTTAATTATGCTGATGTGGCAACTCTGTTGAGATTGGATTTCGTTATGAAAATACAATTTCAATTTATTTCAGTTTCTAAGAAAAAGCTCGTGATGAATAGTTGGAGATGCTGATTGTTTAAGATAAACTTTATGGTTAAAATTATTCTAATAGATATGTCAGAGCTCAAGCATTTCTAGGACTTCATATGAATCACTTGTATTGTTGGTATTGTGCGGCAAGTTTCTTACTGCTCCAATGTTTAATTTTAGTAGTGAAAAAACTACGTTTAGTATATTTTTGCATTCCTAATTTATAAAAATGGACGGACTTATATTTTAAACAATATTTTTTGAGCTTCAAATATGAAATTGTGGTCGAAAAACAAAATAATGCCGTGCACGAAAACGTATCCCCGCGACTTCGCATCCGCGCTTAATTTCAGAGCACTCACAGTGTTGATACCGCCGTGCTGTCGACGTGAGGGTTCGTGGAAAAAGGGGCTGTCATTCTGTGCTATCAGAGGTGTACAAATAGATAGACCATACGAGTCATATTAATAGACAAAATATACGAGGCGTACTAATAGACAAACCACACGTGGCGTGCTAATAGTCTAACTCTGTCAAGGATAGTTGAATGAGAAATGAAAAATATCATCTCTTGGACATTTTATATTCCAAGAGATTCCGGCATAGCGCCCCCTGTTTTCTTTTTCCTACTTCGATAATTTCAACTAAGAACTTGGGAGTTTCGAAGAATTCTTTAGTAGTATTCGAATTATTTATAAGATCATCGAAGTAGGAAAAATACAAAAAACGCTATATCCGGAGCAGATTGAAACACCATCGTAAATGACAATCAAGTATTGAGACAATCAATTGACAATCAATTCAAGTAAAGAACATCGCGCAACACAGCACGCACATCTGGAAATGCGAAAACAAACTTACACTCAAAAATGAAATGCATGGCTTGTTCAGCATACAAATATAGAGATAATTTTGCACGAGCGCTTTCTTTCATTTGTTTGTTTATACTTTTAATTTCTTCTATTCACAGAAATTCCCTTCGGGGTCGTGATAGATCGATTTATTAATCATTAAGCAAGCGCAATCAATTTGTTTATTTCTGGAATTTGGTCCAGTGTTAACTGATTACAGAGCTTCAGGTAGAATGTAATGTCTCTTGAGGTTTTGCTTTTTACGCAAAAAGTAGAAATAGAAACTTACATATATATGTACATGTGCGCATATATATGTGCGAACGAGTGCATGTGTACACTGATACACAGACATTTATGTTTGCGTGCGCACACATACACACTCATGCACACACCAACACACATATTCATATATATACGTATTGAAAATGAATGTAAGAAAAATGCTATTAACATGAAAAATAATCTTGCTCTTTCTATACTTAAAATGACAGCCAAAGCTCTGATGAATCGTAAGAAATAACCTGAGGAAAGATAAGGAATAGAAAAAGAACTTCGAAATGCATATAAATGGAATGGTTTTTTAATTTCCTAAAAGAAATTTTAAGAAGAGAGAAAAGGAAAGTATAAGGAGGGAATGGAGAGAAAAAGAGGAGAGAGTGTGAAGGGGGAAATAGAGGGAGAAAGCAAAATTGCGAGAGGACGTGTTCGACTATAAGTAAAAACGTGCTCAAGAAAAAAGAAAAGCAGGGTATTACTAAGAAAGCTGATTCACTTACATAATTACAATAATTGAAGAAAGTTATATTAAAAAAATATTCACAAAAGATGACAGGTATACGAATACTCTTTGCAAAAAGGCCAGTAATCCTTTAAAATAGATGTCCTGTAGCTACACTAGAACAGAGAACTCAATAACAGCCACAACAGGGAATAATATACCGAGGAAGAAGAATCATCAAAACTGCCTTCCATATGAGAACGGACAGGAGTTTGCGGAAAAACGTATGAGATGATATAATTTCCTCTGAAATTAAGAAAAAACTAGTGACTGTTTAATCGCAGTATATAATTATGGAAGTATATTGAGCACAAATAAACTCCTCTGAAGTTTCAAGTCAATCTTTAGCGCACGAAAAAAGAAAATAAATTGAAAAATTTATTTGTTGCTAGCAACGTTAGCGCATTTTGCGTACTCAATTACATGACGAACCTAACGCTGGGTTTAAGAAGTTTTCAACATAGTTGCGCTAAAATTTAAAAATTGAATTGCATGATAGTCGTACACAGGTTGAATAAATATAGAGACTCTCCCACAAACAAAATAAAATTTTGTCTATTGGGAAAATGAGTTTAATTTAGAAACAGTCGCAGAAAAATATAAAACACTAAAAGTTTACATCCTATACACTTGATGCTTAACATCTAGTACAACATTTTACCAAGGAAATGTCCTAAAACATACATCCCTAGTTTGTGAGGTATAATGTATGACATTATAAAGGGAAGGCACCGTACTTTCCGATAAAAGTGTACACTAAAAGTGATTATACTGAACGAAGAAAAAAATATTTGTGATTTGAATGTCTTTCAGCATAATTCTTTATAGCTGTGCTCAGATTTAAAGTAGGAACAACGTTTCGATCAGAATACTTTTTTTTGCCTAAATTAAATAAAATATGACAAGCACAAAAGTACAAAATAGACTTAAAAATATAAACGTATAATGTTCCATGCTTAATTTAATATGAAATCACCAACGCACATCCTCAAAAAATCAATAGAAAAGATTCAACTCAATAAACGCAAACGTGTTGGGCTTGGTGGAATAAAACATCCGGGTTTTACAATTGAAAACTCTTCAACTAATTACGAAAATACCCCCGCAAGGGAGGAAAAATAAGAACACCATCGTTAAATGACGTTCACGACCGTTTTTTTTGTGAAAGTACAAAAACACTCGACAATCCACGTGTCAAGAAACACGAAAAAATTGAATCATTGAAGAAGGCGCGCTATGAACACCTAAACCGTCGCAGTTTTCCACGAGCATCTACGATGGCATAGTTTCACTCGAAATAATAACCAATGTTCAAAGAATATTAGTGAAAATAGAAAGAAGTCTAATTACATACAACGTCACCCCGTAGTCATTTCATTCAATGAGTACGAGTGTAGCAAACACAAGCCACTGCGGAATATGCTAAGTTTAAGACTTCTTATAAAGCATCGTGAGTCGTGCCAGGGTGTCATTAAAATAGATTCGGTACGGTGTTTATCGATATAACTTACAATAATTAGGAGAATTATTCGCACGTTTAGAATTAAGAAAGCGACATTAGCCTGAATTTAATTTTCAACATGTGAGACAATGCTAGGCAGCCCATTGATTTTTCCCGTAGTGCAAATGGGTCAGCCAACATCACAGTTTTGTACGCACGTCTAAAACGAAGAGATTTCCATTTTAAATTATATATTTATCTTGCATGCAATACAATTCATGGTGATCATTTACAATGATCATAATACCCATATTACAGGTTTCAATTGCATAAATACGATAGAGCTTAATACATATGCGACCCAAATGTCATTGCCGGAGAACTTTTATGCACTTTGACACTTTTTTCACACAAATAAATGAGAGAAACCAAGAGGGAAACACAGAGAAAGATGAATGGAAAGTGTCACGATACAATGCTGGTCTAGCACGTAACGTAGGAGGAGTCTCAAACCCCACAAGTAAATATAATGTACACCTTTGTGCTCGCGTGAATACTACATAAAAGCATGGACAATGAAAGATTCAAGATTAAAATTGGTTTATTTTTACGATCACGTGGATTAAAATACGAGCACACAAAATATTTCAATGCAATGAAAAAAGCACAGGGAAATGTTAAAGCAACATGAGCATAAAATGAGCGGGTTAACATGAGCAACATAATGAGACACACAAAAAAACGAGAAGTTTGCTCTCCTTATCACAATGAACGCTAGCCCAACAATTTCAGGATTACGACAAAAATAACTTTCCGCACTGTGGAAAAATCAGGAAACATAGTCGATGAATGGGCTAGCATGAACACGAAACATTTGGAAATAATGCAATATAAAAATCAATAAACTTGGCTTACCACAAGGTGTTCAAAAATTAGTAAACACTTCGCATCACGTACCATCTGAACTCTTGCCTTGTGACCGAAACACATCCTCCTGCTAAGTGCACAACATCATAGCAAACACAATTTAATCCCATAATTAGCACGCCCAACAATAACTCGACGCCTACTACAGAAAGGGGGCCATTTCCGAAATTTAGCGCGTTGAATTTGAACACACTGCTTTCACCTACTGCTTGACTGGCAATTCACTGTATGGATAGTTTTCAGAGTCCTATAAACCAATTATTTCGTGCTACACTTTCTTGCAGCATGTAGATTTCGATGATCTAATATGTTTCCAATACTGCCTGAAGAATACACGTAGAGTTGATCCGATGCCGACCATTTTCACCGGTCTGCTGCCTCAGTGTTGTTACTCCCGCCCAGCGCTCTAAATTGAGTACCACCTGCCGCCTCAGTGGTGTTGCTCTCGTCCAGCGCTCCAAATCGAGCACCTCTCGTTTGAGGGCCAAAGAAGATTGAACTCTGAAGATCTCGTTGCTGCGTAGCATCGTTGCAAACTTCGTCATTGAGCAGTTATTGCTTGCATGTGGGAGTTATTACGATCTTGGTGTTGAAGTCGAAACATTTCTTGAATGTCTCTCCGTGGAATCGTTGTTGAGCGGGCGTTAACGAACATCGCCGGGACGCTAATATGCTTCAAGGAGATTATTTGTTCTTGAAACTTCGACGTTAACTTTACTCCGATGTAAATTTGCTGTTTGCGTGAAATGCATGTCAGCGGCGGGCCGACATGCCACGTTCGCCTGCCCTCAGATTACGTGTACTTCTCTCGCGCCCTCGAAACAAAAAAACCTCTCCAATGTACTCGTACGCCGCTTATATCTTCTCGCTTGGTTTCTTTTCCAGAGCCTTCGCGACTGTTCCTTTGCAAAGATCACGTGTTTCACTTATGATTGGTGGAAATCTTGCCTGCTTCGGGGTGCCGAAATGTAACTGGTGCGTTCTCTGACACACCCATGCGCCTGATTCGTTCCAGAGCGCTGATTGGCCGACGGGATGTGTTCCCCTTCGAAGCTGCCTCGTCCGGGCGTTCCCACGCAACGCATGTGTGTTGTGCGCTTGTGTTGTGTGTGTGTCTATGTGTACGCCTGTGCCAGCCCTCTCGTCGAAACGCTACCCACTTGAGCTCGACATATTTATAGCCAGACTCATGTCGAAACCTGAGAACAACGCCGTTCTTGTAGAGTTCTGCGGTTACGACATCCTGTCCACTGTCCCTAGCTCAACAAGATATTGTATTTCCCCAAGTAAAGTATTTTGAAGTGAAGTCTTTCCTCAAATAAAGTATTTCCCAAATTTCCCCGAGTAAAGTATTTCCCAACAAAGGTGAATTATCTCCTGAAATAAAGTATTTCCCAAATTTTCATACTTCATCGAATAAAGTATTTCCCAAATCTCCCCGAGTGAAGTATTTCCCCACAAAAGAAAGATGGATTGAATAAAAATAGGAAATTTCATCCTATGTAAGAAATTGAATTATGAGGTCTAGATCGTAATACTTGCACGTAGAATTCTCTAAACTTGATAATTATTGAACTGGGGGCACGTTTTTTCTAGCCTTTGAAATCGTATCTTTCCTTTACGATATCGTTTATATCAAAATTGCACCTTTAGCTTCTGGTAAATTTTTTCTTTACTAACAACACCACTGTCTTGAAACATTTTTGGCAAATCTATTTCACGTTCCACGTTCAATGTTTTACTTTATTACGAGATCGTCGTTTTATGTTTCTAGATTAATCTGGCAATATCATTGTTCTCAAAAATTTCAATATCAACTTAGACATCGGAAGTCTTTTCCAGGTGCAACTCTCGAGTTGAACCAAACACTAAAGCAGCCGTAACGACGCTAGACCCCGAATATTATCCCGATGGGTGAGACCTCAGTCCGCAATGGAGTCACATCTTAGCAACACCCAAATAGTTTGAGGGCTTCATGCAGCGTCAGCATAACTCCCCTAATGCAAACATGCAATGATGATATACATTCCCATTGGCCATTGCTTAACCTGTCTGGCTTTCTGTGTAGCCTTTGGTGTCATGCCTTTCTCCGTCTTCAAGTCATTTCGGTTTTAGCCCATCATTTTAAATGAACAGTTTCTCATTTGACTGTCCCGAAAGTTCCAGAAGGAATTCGTGATTTTGAAATAAGCGATATTAGGTCAATAACTTAATCGTATCAGCAAAGTTAATCGTTAATGTCACTAAATGTCGATTTATGAAGTCGATAATATCTTTATTTAAAATAAGAATAAAAAACTCCGATACTTATCGAACGTTCTAGTTCTGTTCGCGTATGTAGAATTAATTGCTGAAGTTCTCTGCCAATCTTGATTCTAAGTCTGTGGGCTGCGCATTCTGGGGTTTTAACCACGGATCTGGGTTTTTTATCTGTCTCCTGGGGCTTACAGTCATGAATTGTGTTGGCAAAACAATAAATTTCAAGGAGCTAAAATGATTGTACTACTTGGTAACCTCGAAAACAATAGAAAAGTGTAAGAAAATTTATTCATTAACGCCTTTTTTCGCTGATCTGGGTTTTTCTTAAGCGTATGCTGGGGTTTTGGCAACATTCCCGTTGGCGTCCCTTGCGGATTAACTCCCGTTTTCGCACTGTAGCTGGAGCTCTTCTGAGAGCAAGGTGTGACATTTCGTGCTCAGGCGCCCTTCTAATTTCTCTTGTGCCTGCGCATTAAATGTGCGTTAATCCTTTTTTAAGTGATGATCGAACTTAATAAAATTAAGAAACTGAAGTGAAAGTGTGCCTTATATCTGTAAGAACGGTAGATAGCCATTCTACCTTTGCGTGTGTCAGGTTTTCAAATGTGTGCTTCGGTAGCTTCAGAATGTTTTCACTCTGCGTTTTGTCTTATTCAAGTGATTTTTTATTAATACAGTTCTATCATTTTAATTTTGATTGTGCGTACTGTTATCTTACATGCGCTTGCGTACTGTAAAACTTCTGTTGTATCGGGAAAAATTATTAGGTTTAGGTTTGCACTCATCAGATTATATCTTGAATGAATGATCAGCCACTCATGAAGTGTATTTTTAGTTCTCTGTAAGTTTTGACCACTGAGTCTCAAAATCATTTGTATGATCGAAGAAGTGCGTTATTTATTGAAGGGGCCGAGATGCTTTAATTTGTAGAGTTATGATAGCGTTTGATTCTCTTGTGCATTTACGAGTCATCTATATGCAGTTGTCGTGTATTACTGCGCCTCGAGCGCCATATAAAAAAATGGCCGACCTTGAGCCCTTTCGTGTCTTTGTAAAGTTAAGCCTAGTCTGGTTTGTAAATCTCGTGTGCGTTTGATAACAATTTAATGTGATTTCTTTTACTTTACAGGCAATGTAAATCATGAAGATTAGGTTAGGGTATGTGTCATAGCGGAGGTCTCGCATATAAAGATGTAAGTATTTTTAAGTGTAAGACGTACCACCTTGTTTTACGTCGTGTCAAGTGATCTAAGCTCTAGTAATAAATCGAAGTCGATTAGAAACTTCTTATTTAATTTTACATTTGTTTTCTCGCAGTGCTTCTTATTTTTCTTGAAATCTGCGTTGTCTTCGAAACTGTTTAAATCGCAGAGGCATTGATCGCCTTTGTGAACTTGAATATCGGGAATTAGCGCTCCTCGTTGAGAACTATGGCTACTCTGTAAAGTTGCTGTCCTTATCGGTAGAGTATTTTTTATGAAATAATTTCGTAGTTGAGTAGAGTTTCTCTTTTGTACCGTTCGGGCCCCCAAAATTAAGGTGATGTTTTTTAGCCCTTTTTAGGTATTTCATTTGTTCACGATAGAATTCATGAGAAATATTTTAAAAATATACATACATTGATTAGGTTTTCGATTCCCCCTCTTTTTCTGTCTATTACGGAAAGTTTGCGTATCGTGTAACTTATAGCTTTTGTTTTTGTTGCTTTCGTCTCTATGACTCAACTTTCTTAAGCCGTTTATCTTTTACTGAGAAGTCCATGATTGAACTTGTGTGCAACCTAAATTTCACACCCTTTCGATGTAATTATAATCTAATCTTTACTGAGTACGTGAGTAAAAATTGCAGCTGTCGCAACTCCAGCCTGCTCCTCTTGTATGTCCCAGGCAAGTTAATTAATATCTTGTAGTATAAGGGACTGGGTCAAAATCAATTCTTAATTGACCTAAAGGAATTATAATAATTAAATATGACAAGCAGGCAATAATGGATTGCTTCCCCTTCCTGGCAACAAATGCGTATGTCGAACATCCTTAATGTGTTCGTTTATCTTTGCGAGCTGAATCCGAAGTCACAGCAACGGATTCGGAGCGCACTTGACGTCGAGGCCTTCGCGGGCTGACACGTCAGAAGACAACCACCTACGGAGTCGGAAGCACGTGACTTGTGCGTTACGACTTCTAAACCGGTTCTGCTTCCGGGCAGCTCTGGGCCCGGATAGCCGGCTATCATTTAGGAAGTGTTCCCTGGACAACTTTTCTTCGAAGTTCAGGTGAGCGATCATTACTTATTGTCTTTGCTTGTCATATGTTTATTTATCTTAATGCAGAAGGGACTATGTTAATGCCAGATAAATCTGGAAGTAGGCGCTTTAGCCGGTAAGCGCGACATAGTTACTTTTTTCGAAGAAAAGTTTTGTTATAATTCTTAATATTCGTTTTCTTCGAAAATTACTTTTTTCGAAGAAAAGTTTAGTTATAATTCTTAATATTCGTTTTCTTCGAAAGTTCCTTTTTTCGAAGAAAAGTTTAACGTAATTGTAATCTTCGCAACTTTTTGAGGAAAGTGATTTAATCTTCAAATACTTCGTTTGAAGAAAGTGATCTAATCTTCAAATCTTTGTTCTTAGAAATTCAATTCATTATTCATTTATACGAAGAATTTCTTATATTATAAAATTCTTCATTTCATTTGAAAGTTCGAAATTGTAACTTCTTATGAAAAGCAGTTCTGACGTGCGCAATTCGTTCGTCAGCTGCTAAGTAAGGCTGGAGTTGCTTCAGGAATAATCCTGGTGACTATATCTTTTTGTTTCTTCTTTCTCCAGTTTAAATAACTGTTTTTCATTAAAAAAAAAAAAAACTTAAAATAAATGTAATAAATTTTCCGTAATTAGGAAAATCTTGTTGGTTGCCGAGCTTTCCGGGCTTGAAGCCGGGGTGGTTCTCTTCTCATTTAGATTAAGGTACATTTTTTCGTGTCGTTTTTGTGCAAGGTACTATTGTTCGTATTAGTGGCTCCCTGTGCTTTTGGGAGCTAGTCTCTTGTTTACCTTGCACGGTTAGAATTTTTTCTGATTGCACTTTTGTGTATTAGTATGCAAGTAAAAAATTAAATATAATATTGAAGCAAAAATTTAAAACTAAAATTTTTGTGGAAATTTAGCTGTGTAACCATTTATAATGTGATCAAACTTTAATGGGTGGGGAAGTAACCTTTTTGTGTATTCTGTGTGTCTTTTGTATTTTTTCTATCTATATAATATAGGGATGTAACCTAATCTGTCCATTTAAAAAAAAGTGTAGACCTTTATTAGCTGAACTTTTTTCTAATAAGCCTATTAAACTACTTACTTATTATCTTTTTTTGCAAACATGACCGAAACGTTTAATGCCTCAGCCCTTAGCATGAAAATGCGGGGAGTAAAATGTAGTATTACCGCTTTGCGAAAGAAAGTGCTAGCTCCTGGCTGTGCACCTTCTCTCCTAAGGGAGGCTATTCCTCAGTTGAGTAGCCTTCTAAAGGACTTTCGCCATCTCTCCTCTATTCTACCTTCTGACCTTGAGGAAATTTCTGAAGAGGAGTTAGTTAGACGAGCTGAATATGAAGTACAAATTGTTGAATTAATAGCTGAATTAAAAAATTCAGTTTTTTCGGCACAGGTATCAAACTCTAATGATACCGCGCCTCCTTCTGAGGCTAGTAAGGTTTCTGTTGTGGATGTACCATTAAACATTTTCCGAGCTCCTCAGTTAACTTTAAGAAAGTTCAGTGATAATGAACACTGTCCTTTTTCTTTTCTCCATTTTCAGGAATCTTTTCTTAATGCTCTTCAAGCCTATCCTAATATGAGCGAGGGGCAAAAATTTATATTCTTAAAAAATCAATTACAGGGAAGAGCCCTTAGTCTGGTTGAGGGACTTCCCAATGAGAATTGTTTCCAAGCTGCTTGGGCTTTGCTCAAGCAGGAATTTTTGAACGCAGACAAACTAGTTTCTCTTGCACTGGACGAATTAATAAATTCTCCCAGTGTCTTTAGCTTTGCAGAAATAGGGACTTTTCTTTCTAAAGTTAAGTTTCGTCTACTTGAGCTCTCTAAGCTTGGAGTAGATTTTCGTAACGAGAAATCAGGCAATCTCTTGTTTTCTGCTATAATTAAAACCAAACTGCCTGACTTTTTTTTGTTAGAACTTCTTCGTTACTGTAAAGCTAGTTTCTTCTCATTAGAAATGTTTGAGAACGCGCATCATGTGCTGTCTCTGTTGAAATCTAAACCCAAGAAATTGCTCTCCCTGCGCAATGATAGGGTGGAGGAGAGGACTCGAGCTGAAACTAAGTTTAAACCTTCTCCTGTGTCTTCTAACCTTCCTAACGTAAAAGTGTGCCGGTTTTGTAAGCAGACCGGTCACACGTCTTTTTCTTGCCGTAAATTTGATACTCACGAAAAACGCGTGAAGCGAGTAGGCGAGTTGCAATTGTGTTCCGTATGTCTTAGTCACAACCACGTAGCTAAGTCTTGCCCTGCAAAAAGCAGAGGCTTGCCCTTTAATTGTTCGTTATGCAAGGCTAATACCCACGTTAGCCCGTTATGCCCTAAGTTCGTAAGTTTTTCTTCTCTTGCCGCCTCATCTTCTTGACGGTTAAAGGCACGTTTTCGAATGTGCCCTGTAATCGCTCTTTCCACTAAAGTTAATAATCTTTCTAAACGTGTAAATTTCGTAATCGACACCGGGAGTCAACAAACGTTGATTGACCTGGATACTGTTAGTCCTAACAGTTCTACCGCTGATTTGCAGCAAATTACTGTAAACACGGTAGGTGCCTCTGTCCCGTTACGGGGCAAGTACATTAACGTCGAGCTTGTGCTTCCTGACTGTGAGAAGCATGAGCTTGATATTTTTGCAATGCAAAATTTGCACCTGCAGATGGGGATGAAGGGTTTGCAATCTAAACTCGAGCTCCTTAAAACTAAGCTTCCTCTGTCTACTTCCTTTCCTGAAGTCGTTGATGACAATATTCAAATCAACGGCATTCTGGGGGTTGATGCTCTTCAAGCTTTTCGAGTGCTTGAATTGCAAAACGTCGCTGGCTATAAAGTTATGCGTGTAGCTAACGGTTTTTTACCCTTCGGGGATCTAAAATGTTATAAATCCTCTTTGTTTCCTATCGTGGCTTCGGCCGCTAAAAAGCAAGACGGTGGCTCGGCTTGTTCGGTTGTTTCGCCTAAGAGTTCTTCTCCTTCTGTTGTTTCGCCTGACGTTTCTTCCTCTTCTGCACTGCATAGAGTTTCTTCTTCCTTGACTATTGCAAATAAACAAAAAAAGCAAACAAAAAAGAGTAAACCTAAAACTAAGCGTTATCATGGTGTGTTGGAGGCATTTTTTGAACCTCCTAAAGTTTGTTCTTCTGCCTTGGATGGAACTGAGTGTGATGTGCAGGCCGGTCTTGATAGACTTCTAGACTTGGAATTAATAGGGGTGCCTGCTAAGGAAGTGGAGAATGATAAAGAGCTAACAGACTTTAAGAGTAGCGTAGTTTATGACGAAGGCCGCTATCATGTTCACATACCGTGGAATCGTAATATACTAGCGAAAGTTCCACATAGTTTCGGGTTGGCGCGCTATCTCGCGCAGAAAGTTGCTGCTTCTAACTCTCGTAAAGGGATAGAGAAGCAATATAACGATGTCTTTCGGGAACAACTCGAGCTAGGTATAATTGAGCCTCTTTCTCTCGAGAATTTAAATGTGTGTGAACATAAGTGGATACCTCATAGGCCTGTCGTGAGAGAACACGTTTCCACTTCCAAAATACGCCCAGTGTTTAATTGCTCGCTCAAGCGAGGTAAATTGCCTAGTCTAAACGAGGCCTCATACGTAGGTCCTAACCTCATGAATGATTTGCTTGGTCTGTTGGTGTACTTTCGATCTAATTCCATTGTTGTGCTATCAGATATTTTTAAGGCGTTTCTTCAGGTAAAGTTGGCCAAGACCTTTGACCGTAATCAATTTAGTTTTGTTCTCTTTGAAAATGGTGAATTCAAATATTTCCGATACACAACCTTGTTGTTCGGTTTTGTCGCTTCCCCTTATATTCTTAATTTTCTTCTCAAACTCCATGCTAAAACTATTAACGATTTGATGGTTAAAGACATAATGGCCAACAAACTGTACGTTGACAACCTTATTTTCACGACTAATAGTCCCGAGCTTGCGCTTGACACTTTTCAACGCGCAAACAGAGCTTTTAAAGAAAGCGGCTTTCCTTTGCGTCAGTGGCAGTCTAACAACTCTGATCTTTTGACTCAAATTGACCCTTCTCTTTGTAGCTCCAGTGAGCACTCCAGAGTGCTGGGTTACAACTTTAATTCTTCTTCTGATTCTCTTTCCGTATCTGTAAAGAGCTTAAATCCTTCCTGTAAAACTCGTAGGAGTATGCTGTCAGACATTGCTTCTTTGTATGATCCTTTAGGGATTCTATTACCATTCTCTGTTAGAGGAAAACTCATCTTACGTAAATTAACACCATTGAGACTAGGCTGGGATCAAGACGTTCCAGATGATATCTGTAAAGAATGGCGTAATTTTTGTCAGGAATTTTCTGAATTGCATGCATTTGAGTTCCCTAGGATGAATCTTGTTGAAACTGAGAAAATTGACCTTGTAATTTTTTGTGATGCCAGTGCGAGAGCTTTTGGAACCTGTATGTACTGTGTCCAAAAAGAGCGCAGCTCGCTAATTTTCTCAAAAGTTAAGGTTTCACCTCCTAGGCAAAGAACTCTTCCTTCTCTTGAACTTCTGGCTGTGTTTCTAGCATATCAGTGTCTTGTTTCCCTGATGTGCGACGTCAACTTTCCCTATAAGGTCTCAAGTGTAACTTTTCTTACCGATTCCCAGGTTACCCTGGCTTGGTTATTGAGTGGTAAGCCTCCTCGAAAGAATATTTTTGTCAGTAATAGAATTAAGGATATAGATGGCATGCGACTAACGTTGGAAGGTACAACTAAAGCTTCTTTTCACTATGAATACGTACCCACCACGTACAATGTGGCAGACATGTTAACTCGCGGCATAAAAGCATCAAAGTTTCTCGAGAGTAAAAATGTATGGTTAAAAGGTCCTGACTGGATACGCGAAGGTAAGGACCAGTGGCCCAAGGGCCACTTGGGATGCATTCCCCATCAATTTGTATCCTCTGCATGTATTAATGTTAATGTTGTCCCTCCGTGTAAAGCTCCTATTCTGGAGATTGAACGCTTCTCCTCCTATCCTAAGTTAATAGGTACGGTTGAGAAGGTGTTTAAAGCTGTCGCTATTTTTCGACATGCAGATTTGGGCAATGCAAAATTGCGAGCTTTCCTGTTCCTTATTTCTTCTATGCAAAGTACATACTTTGCAGGCGAGCTCGAGGCCTTGAAAACCAAAAGTCCTCGGCCGCCGCTGTTAGTTAGAACTTTAAACCTCTTCCTCGATTCGCACGGTATCATTCGTTCGAATAGTCGTATTGCGAATGCTGAGGAATTAGACTATAACACTCGCAACCCCATCTTGCTGTCTAGTTCTTCACATTTGACTCATTTGCTAATTTCGCACACTCACAAACTTCTCAACCATCAGGGGCTCGACATCACCGTTCAGAAACTTAAGTTAGACGGTTATGTCGTGCCTCGCTGCAAGCGCACAGTTCGCGGCGTCTTGGCTAAGTGCATTGTATGCAAGAAGCTAAACGCCAAAGCTTTTTCTTATCCCGATCCTCCTGCTCTACCTGACTCGCGTACTAATTTCGTGAGGCCATTTGCCACAACTGGCATGGATTTCTCTGCCCACTTTTGGGTATTAGACCCTTTTGGTTACAAGCAAAAGGTGTACTTACTGTTATTTACGTGTTTTCAGACTAGGGCTATTCACATTGAAGTTCTTCCTTCTATGACTCTGGAGGAATTTTGTTTTGCCTTCATAAGATTTACGAACGAAAAGGGCATTCCTAACACTGTTTATTCTGACAATGCTAGGACTTTCACCGCCGCTCCCGATCTTCTATCGGAAGTGCTAACTTCCTCCTTGTATGAAGAGCGGTTTCGACCTTTTAATATTAAATTCAAAACTATCCCTATCTACAGTCCTCAATTTGGAGCGATATGGGAACGCCTGTTCAAGTCCATAAAGGATTGCATATATAAACTTTTTGGACGTAGCACTTATTCTTATTCTTCCTTCATTACTGTCATTTCTGATATTTCTCTTAACCTTAATCGGCGTCCCCTCTCTTACACTGAGATGGGGGACTCGATTCTACCTATAATGCCCCTTCAATTTCTTCAGCTTTATCCTACATCTAATTCTCTTATTCTGTCCGATGAGCTTCCGGACTTGGAGACTGACGATGTTGAGCATCGCGAGCATTTGCTCACTCTTTTGGAGAGACGCGATGTCATGGTCGCTAAGTTCCGGGAGCTTTGGTATTCTCAGTATCTTATTTCTTTGCGAGGTCCATATCCTCTGAAATCTTTACCTTTGCAAAACAAATTCTTATCTGTGGGTCAAGTGGTACTTGTAAAACACCCTATAAAACCCAGACCATTTTGGGCCTTGGCTCGCATCAGTGCTTTGCTCCCTGGTCGCGACGGCAAGGTCCGTGTTGTAAGAATTAGAAGGGCTGATAACACCGAAAGCGCCATTAAAGTCTCGTTACTGTACCCACTGGAGTTAGTTGTGACCGATCCTACTCCAGAGGAGGTGGGAGATAGCGCAGACGGGAGTGGTTCGGACGCGGAATCATACCCTCGTTCCGAGCCTCCCGCGAGGTTTGAAACTCAAAGGGGTAGTTCTACCTCTGAACACCTTAGAGTTCAGCAGCTTAATTCTTCAAATTCTTCTGATACGGATTCTTCGGTCTTGTCCGAAGAACCAGTAGTTACTCCTGCTGACCGCCCTCTAAGGGAAGCGGCGCGTCAGCAACGTAGTAAATTAACTTATCTTATTAAGAAAGGGCATTTGTAAACCCTTTCAATTATGTGTTATGCGCAGGTATTATTACTTGGTCCTTTCCAGTATTGAGCTGGAAGGACATTGCATGTCTTTGTGTATTTCACGGAATTTTCAAATGAAAACTCCGTTTTTTCTTTTGCCGGGATTGTGTCGCAACTCCAGCCTGCTCCTCTTGTATGTCCCAGGCAAGTTAATTAATATCTTGTAGTATAAGGGACTGGGTCAAAATCAATTCTTAATTGACCTAAAAGAATTATAATAATTAAATATGACAAGCAGGCAATAATGGATTGCTTCCCCTTCCTGGCAACAAATGCGTATGTCGAACATCCTTAATGTGTTCGTTTATCTTTGCGAGCTGAATCCGAAGTCACAGCAACGGATTCGGAGCGCACTTGACGTCGAGGCCTTCGCGGGCTGACACGTCAGAAGACAACCACCTACGGAGTCGGAAGCACGTGACTTGTGCGTTACGACTTCTAAACCGGTTCTGCTTCCGGGCAGCTCTGGGCCCGGATAGCCGGCTATCATTTAGGAAGTGTTCCCTGGACAACTTTTCTTCGAAGTTCAGGTGAGCGATCATTACTTATTGTCTTTGCTTGTCATATGTTTATTTATCTTAATGCAGAAGGGACTATGTTAATGCCAGATAAATCTGGAAGTAGGCGCTTTAGCCGGTAAGCGCGACACAGCAATTGGGTGAAAAATCCTGACTTTGAAAGTAATAATAATGGTGGCTCTATTATGAAATGGCTTACCTTGCTTGCGTCTCGTTTCTTTCAAATTTGTGTGAACATTTTGTTGTGACTACGACTCAGCATTCCGGTGCTGTTTCAACGATTCAAACCACTTCGAGGAAATATTGTATCTAATTGGAATCAGTGCTCCAAGGAAAAGATATAAAGTTCCGAGCCGAAGCCTAGGTAGTGCCTCCATTTGTAGAACTAAATAACTCTTGTTTTTGCAGTGACGTATTCAACCGCGCCCAATACAACCTCCTTCTTCTTCCGGTGTTTTTCTTACCTGGCGAAGGGGAATAAGGGCGCGACATTTGGTACCACTTCATCGATCATCATTTAAAAAATAAATGTCATTTCGTTTTATGAAATCGTATGTGTGAAATGTAACAACTACACCTTTTTCACTTCAAATTAGTTCAAGTCAAGTTCAATTTAATCCTAGTCAAAATCAAATTAATTCAAGTTCAATTTAATGCAAGTCAAGTTAAAATTAATCCACGATAAGTTCAAATTAATCTAATCAAAGTTAAATACGTAATAAAATGGAATTGCACGCGTATAAATATCTATTTGAGTGTAAATAAATCCTCGATATTGCTATGTGTAACGTAAAATTACCTTTTGAGCAAAAGTATTTGAATGGATGCATACAACCATTAATGCGAAATTTTGAAACAACTTTAATGAGTAGAATAATAAGAAGTTTTTATAATTAACTTGTATCTTTTACACCGCTCAAAGATCTGAATCACACTCAGCCTCCAGATGCTGGAGACTTAGCCTATTTTACGACAGCTAGTCTTTAGACTGCAGCATCGGCGGAAATTTTGTGTGTTCCTTGCTGAAAGGAAAAACGCTTGTCTTGCTCATGTCGCGATACGTGAATGGGTTTTTAATCACGTACGCATGAGAGGGTTTTCAACCTCTGAACTCAATAAATATAATGTACACCTTTGTGCTCGCGTGAATACTACATAAAAGCATGGACAATGAAAGAGTAAAGATTAAAATTGGTTTTATTTTTCCGAACACGTGGGTCAAAATACGAACACACAAAATATTTCAATGCAATGATTAAAGCACAGGGAAATGTCCGAATGAAGTGAAAAAATGAGCACAAGTGCACTAATGCAAGATGCTCATGATTTTAACGACATGGCAATACCATACGACACAATGAGAGAACCACACCTTGGCTACATAGTATCTCTTGGTTGCTATCAAACAGTGAATTTCGCACCATGAAGGAATATTAGAAACATGAAATGAATATCCTGGCTAGCGCATACATGAAATAAATGGTTATGCCAAACGGTAGATCCTTTACTTACAGCAAGGTGTCATAATACAGGACGCTTCGCATTATGCACGCCACAAAACTAGAACCTGAGCTGCCTAACCGCATCACACAAACCACATTTAATTGTACTAGAACTTTCACACTTAAAAAATCACTTCTCTGAGTTCCAAACCAGTAAATTGGCCTAAAATTTTTTGCAATTGTAGATCACGATGAATTAACACACTTCCAATGCTGCTTGAAAAATTTACGTAGTGTGGCTCAGACCGCCCCCGCGGTACCGATGTTCCCCCTCGCTCGTCGGCCGGTCGTGGTACCAAGCGCTGCGCTCAGTTCCCATTTCGAGCTCTGAGTTCCGAGTCTGCTTGACCACTGCCGAACTCGTAGTGGCGGCATCATTGCAGACTCTGAAGGCTGTGCGGCTTCAATATTTTATGCTGGAGTTACTTGTGAGCCCAGAATTGATGTAGAAGCGTTTCGAATGCTTTCATGATTCACGGGTACTGGGCGGTTTCCTCCGTGAGGCCGATGTGCTTCGTGTAGCCGCTGTAGTAAAATTGGTGCTTCGTGAGGCTGAGGTGCTTCGTGTAGCCGCTGTAGTAAGATTGGTGCTTCGATGATTGATGATGATTACATTGGTTTTCCTGAAAATTTCGATGAGCTACTCATACTTGCTGTTCTTGCAGAATGCACCCCGGCAGCGTGCCGGGGTCGCCCGTTTGCGTTCCCCTTTCAGATACGTGCACCTCATCCACCCTCGCTTTCACCAAAAGAACCCCGATTATCCTCTTCTCACTCCTTTTATGTGTGTCGCCTCTTTCTTTCTCGAAGGATCTGGATTCTTCCTTGTAAAGATCACGTGTTTCATTCACGATTGGTTGAGCCTCACTTGTTTCAGGTGTTTTGAAATGTAATTTGTTCGCGCTCTGACACACCCATACGCGTGCTTCCTTCCAGAGCGCTGATTGGCCGACCTGATGTGCTCCCCTTCGAAACTGCCTCGTACGGCGTTCCCACGCAACGCATGTGTGTTGGGCGCTTTGTGTTATGAGTGTGCCTGTGTGTGTTTTGTTGTGCGCTGGCTTGAGATTTGTGTTCGTGTACAAGACTGTGTGTTTGTAGAAGCCTGAGCCTCAGCAAGTTTGGTCGAGAGCTGACCACTTGAGCTCGACAGATATTTATGACCCACCTCTTCGAAACCCGAGAACAACGCTGTCCCTTTGCTTAAAACAGAGAAAAATCGCCCTTACGCAAAGCCAACGGTTTTCCACATTCCTAAATGTCACGGGATTTAGCCAAAAAAATCCTGTCAAGAGAAATCAAATATCATCTAACATGAATATATCTTTACGTGATTTAGCCAAAAAACATGTCATGTGATATAAACATACATATTTCGTAACACTCATCACATCGAGTAGATGCATATTTAGCAGAAAAAAAGCTCTAATTAAAGAGCGATTATGTAAATTCTAAACTCAACTCAGAGTTGGATTAAATTGAACTTGACTCTGATTAATTTGAAGTGAAAAAGGTGTATATTGCACGGATGATTTCGTTTGGGTATGTTTGTCCCTCGCTCCTCATTTTCATAACGCTAATTTCACTTGGTTGAAAAATTTCGATAATTTGTCATGCAAGTGCAAAAGTTTGGAAATTTGTATGGACACAAAATGAGGTTTATCAAGAAAATCGACCCAGGATTGAGGAGGTAGGGGAACCTTGCACCCTGCCCCCCCAGGAAGCGTACGAGAGTTTTATTATACATGTTCCGTGATAATTTATTTGATGTTTAATTTGTGGGTGCAATAGTTTAGACATAATAGTGTGGGCACAAAATGAGGTTTATCAAGAAAATCGGCGGAGGATTGAAGGGCCGTGGGAATCTGCCTGCTCTCAAAGAGGTCGTAAGAAATTTTTAATGTACATAAAAATGTTGTACTTCTCACGAGCATCAATTTGGTACTAATTTCAAGTTTGTACGTCTCTGTCGGAGGGTATTAGTTAGGTGCTTAAAAACGGCTAGCTGGTATTGAAGGAAGCAAAGTTATGCACACATGAAAATTGATTTGATACAAATTCTATTTTTAATTAACATAGCTACCTTACAGATTGACTTGGCTCCAAAGAATAGCTTCACACACGCGCATAATCGTTAAACAGTGAACTTAGACCACCGTTCTCATGCGAAACTATACACACTGCAAAACCTACTTACCTGAAGTTTTTCTCCAGCCACTTTTGAGCTTGTAATTTCAAACTGCCATGAGAATAGGTTTAAGGTCTTTATTTTTAATGAGACCCTGTCTGCCTTTTCTTTCCTTGCCCGCTTAGGCAAGCACCACTATGTTGTCCACAGTAGCAATAGTTATGCAGGTTAACCAACACTTATCTTTCTCTTCATACTGTCATTTTTGGGAGAAAAAATTCATTATATATTTTTAGTACAAATACAAAGAAGTGTAATTTTTAAATAGGCCAAGAAAAGCACGAGTTGAATGGCTCTGAATTGAAGAAACTTGAATTTATCCAATAATAAATATAGTCCCTGTCTGTCACAGTCGAAACTGGAAATGCCCTCATCCATACCGAGATTTTATATTTATTATTGTATAAATTCAAGTTTTGAAAATTTGAAGCCAGCAAGTATGCTTACAATTACCCTGTATTAGTATCAATAGAGACAATAAAAATTCACACGATACTAAGTCTATGACGGCTGGATAATACTGACCTATTTTTTTTGACTACAAGTATTTGATGCCCATTCCCAATTGAAAATCATGGACGTATCACCGGTGGGTTAAAGACGTGACGGTCAATTATGTGCGAGTTATAGGCTTGTCGGCCTACTCTGCATTAAGGGGGTCCTTCGGGGCCCCTTTTCTCTCCGATGGTCATTTTTCATTTTATTGTTGGAAAAGAACCCTTAGGTGGTGGACTATTCGGTCCTAAAATTTTATGGCGCTACGGACAATAGATCCCTCCCCAGGGGGGGGGGGGGGGGGAAGGGGACCAAAAAATATAAATTTTCGAGCCCATTTCGACCCCATATAAAAAGAAAAAAAAGAAGAAATAGAAAATTTGCGAATGTACTTTTGTTAGATGTGTTTCAAGGATTCTAAAACTGTCTTTGTTTTTGTTCTAGCCTGAAAACTCAATGAGTTCTATTCTTTTGAAATACCAATACCAGTGGACTAAAAACCAATATGTCAAATTTTTTCAAAAGCTAAGACCTGAATCAAAAAAATGTATAGAGGAAATTGTGTTTCTTTTCAAAAGTTACATATTTTAGTCAAATTTCATAAGAATCAAACTGAAAACAAAAAATTTCATAATTTTTATGATATAAGTAAAAAATTTTCAAATTTTTTTTTTGGAAATTACAATTCACAGTGTGAATATGATGTTATGCATGGAGATAATCGAAATAAAAATTAAAACAGCATTCAATTACATAAATTTTCCATTATATCACACTAAAACAAAAAATTTAGTTTTTGGCCTATACTGTAAAGTTACTTACTTTCAAAATTCAAAAGAATAGAAGTCATTGAGTTTTTATGCTAGAACAAATTCAAAGACAGTTTTGGAATCCTTGGAACATTTCTAACAAAGTTATATTCCCCTTTTTTCCATTTTTCCATTTCTTTTTTTATAATGGTTCAAATCCAAAAATTTCGTTTTTTTTTATTGGTAAATTTTCGCATATAAAAAAAATTCAAAATCCCCGAATATATCTTTGTTAGAAATGTTTCAAGGATTCCAAAACTGTCTTTGAATTTGTTCTAGCATAAAAACTC
The DNA here is from genome assembly GCA_030386875.1 of Morinoia aosen. NCBI lineage: Eukaryota > Metazoa > Arthropoda > Malacostraca > Amphipoda > Talitridae > Morinoia > Morinoia aosen. Next base: position 9,323,168 of record CM059564.1, on the reverse strand, counting down.
AATGACTTCTATTCTTTTGAAATATGCATAAAAATGACCCAAAAACCTATTTTTCAAATTTTTCGGAAAAACTAAGGCCTAAATCAAAAAATTTCAAGTTCAAATATGTTTGTCTTGCAAAACTACATATACTCACCAAGTTTCAGACCAATCGGATCAAAAAAATTTTCATTTTAACACTCCTTCAACGCGCTCTAAACTACCCGCGATCAAGTTCGGACGTGAAATTCATTGTTGGCCGTAGACGATTTGAAGGCGCACAATTTTCAGTTCGGGAATGGCCGTAACATTTGACTGTGGCCATCCGCGGTACAGCCTTACAAATGTATGCTGCCGGCATGTGCTGCAGGTGTCGCGATCTGTTAGACTTAGTTCACGACTGTAAGTCATCGAGTGATGTCCTGGAAGTTGCCGTTGTGTTCTTTGCAACTATTGCATTAGATAAACGGTGATTTAGAATTGCGTCATCATGCTAAAAACGTGTTTTTTGGTTGTTTATCGGGATGTTTAAGCCATCGACAGTTACGCTCATCTTAAGATTTTAGCGTTAGTCGACGAGCTCAAGCTGAGTTCAAATTTTTAAACACAGTTGTGTGAGGTGTTGTTCGTCCAACTGTTTTGAAACTAGAGCAGTCATGTCGAAGTACTCTGGATAGATTATTGAACAAGTTTACAGCACAGCTCACATTCACTTGATTCATTTGCAAGTTATATTCATGAACATTGGAAGCATGTAGAAGATGGATCATTGTGCAGGTGGGTCATTTTATATCGTAATTATGGTTATGCCTTTCATTATGGACATTTTTTATTCATTTTTTTGCTGTCCATGTCAGCTTGTCTTTCTGTCTTCAACTATTCTCTTGTTTAATTTGTTTTTCAAGATTTTTAATTCTGTGCATCAAGCCCTGTGCAATAGCGCACCCGATCTATCATTTGAGGGCATGGTTTATTGTAACTACTTCTTTGATAGATAATTGCGCTAGCTAATTGTGCTCTAGTTTTTTCCCTAAAACCGCATTAGTAATGCAAGAAAATTCTCTTGTGCTATTCTTTACCTATATTTTCTATTTGGTTCGCTAATAAAATATTTTGCAGAGCTTAAAATTATTATATAAAATGTTGTTCAGCATCCAGCCGATAAACAAGCACATTCATTCAATTTTAAGTGCCTACGTATGTAATTTATAAATGATGCGTTTCTTTTGCAAAATTTTTTTTTGCTGATTCATTGGTCACCCGGCTAAGGTGAGGTATTGAAAACTTACATTTTAACTCTAATTTCATTTTTTATGTTCTTTAATGATATTTAAAATGTTTCTTGCTGGCAATGTTTCATATTCATGTAAATTTTTATTTAGAGAATGTTTAATTTTTGTGATAAAAGTTAAAAAAATAGCAGGATTCCTTGTCCTTCCTAATGTATAGTCTTATGTACCTGAGCTCCCAGTTGCACGTGCATCGATCTCATTAGATGTACAATATCGTACTGAGCTTAATGGGTCAATACATTCACAATGCAGTAAGTGTGAATGTATTGTAGGATCCAAAGCTTCCAGTGCAATATTGTACACCCCGTGAGGCGAGGCACGTGCAACCGGGAGCGATTTTTTAACCTATAATCCACGGACGGCCAGCCGCGATTCGAATCTTGTTCTGAGGCGGTAAACGACCGTTAGGTAGGGCGGAACAACGGCGATTTGCGTGCATTTTTGTGTCCGAAAAAGTGGACATTTGACCCTTGAACCGCGCGTAATACAACTAAAAAACGCCTAGGAACCGACGCGCGCCCACCGGCGAAGCGTCCTTGATTTTCAATTGGGTTGTTTTGGCTTGGGCAAAAATTTTCAATGTTTGGACACAGTATGAAAATTTTATGAAATAAAGAGTGGTCCAATGCGTAAGGTGGGGTTTGAACTTCTATGCCATTTTATTTTGTATTTTGATATAGTTTCAAAAGTAAATGTAAATTACTTGAACTTCCTTTTGTACACTGCCATTTCAAAACTCTGTCAAAATACATCTAGAAGCAATAAAATGTATTTCATGCAAATAAAATTGTCCGTATTTTCACCTCACATATTCAGATGTTAAGTTACAGCAGGCTGAATGCTTGAATAGGGAACTAATCCTACAAGTACCAATCATTTGTCTAAATACTGTTCAGGATGAGTGCAGGTTAATTTGTATAGATCCAATTCACTTTATTGGGAGAGTGCAAAATGAATGTTAGGTATTCAGATGTACAACATACGTTCTGTGATTCACTTTTATTAGTCATGAAATCCGAAACTTGTTGAAGCAAGACACCATGAACTAGTAAACCGGCCATGAACACAGTCTAAAGGAACTTTGTACAGCTTCATAATAACTCAATTAGCTTTCAGTCCCAAGAACAGAGTTTCCACATCAGGCTCCAAGTGAAGCAGAGCGCAAATAAGACTAAAAGGACTGATTGAGCCAATGAGGATACTAAAAAATTTGCTGGCACTCAAGCCAGGAAATAATTATATAACTAATAGGTGCTTAACATTTCACCCCAACCAAAGAGATTTTATGAATTAATTTGTCAAAAATTGATTTAGTTGAATTCAAGAATCACTATCCAGAGTATTTGCAATTTGAATGGAGTAAAGAGAAGGGACTATTTAGTACGGACTTGAAAAGTAAAGGTATGAACAAGGTTACATCCACATTACAGCATATCCCCGCCCTGTAGGTTGAAACAAAGTCAGGGAAAAAGTTTGTGAGACAAGGAAAAAAGAGAAAAAGTAATGAATGCTAAAGATAAGCAATTGTGAACAAAAACTGATGTTCAAAACAAAAGAAAAATAATTTTATTCCAAAAAAGGAAGGCTCATCTCCAGTTTGAGATTAAATAATTAATTTTGATTCAGTTCCAAATACTGAAACTTTCATTTTGATTAGATTTTGTTCTAAATAAATGAATAAAAATGATCCCAAGTTCTTTCATTCAATAAAGATTTTTATTATGCATCAAATAAATATATAAGCCAGACGAAAATTTGCTTCCAAAAGTGGTAAATACTTTATAAAGAAATTATTTCTTTGACGACATTTTTTATTAAATAGAACATTTTTGTTTGATTGCTTAGTTAAGATATTTGAGAAAACAATTTAAAATGAAGTAATTTGTTCTATTCAAAATGATGCATTTATAACAATATATGGGATTCTATCATCATTTTGTGCTGCTCAAGAACGGAGCCACTGGATTGTCTGCTGGTGAGATAGGTAAACGATCTGCACGTTGCTCAGTTTACTGGTAACGGATGTTGTTACCGAGTGGGATGCGGTCCAAATGCGTATCTAAGAATGCGACGAGTATATTTACTAGTATACTCCCAAAACAGGGCAGAGGGACAAACGCCCATACGCGCTTACATATACCTCCCCCCTGAACAAAACTAACGTACAATAATTAATTAAAAACCATCCGAAAAACGATAAACCAAAATACAAAAATAAAAATGAAGTTTTGAAATTCAAGAATATATTCAAAACGAAAACACTAATCAAAACGCATATACCACCACTACAGCACAGCATGCTTGCCAACATACACGCAATTGATAATTTGTTACATTAAAACAACGAAGGTAAACACTTCTGGAGAATGCTGAGGATGAATTTGCAATGAGTTATGAAAAGAAGGGAAACATAAAATACTACTTCGCAGATTAAAATATCGTTCATAACGAGTTAAAAACACTACAAAATGTTTGGCCACAACTAAAAATGATCACAAAAACATATACGGAGAAAAGAATCTCAACATTCTAAAAATTCAGTCGATTCAGAGTACGCTAATTTTCATTAACATATGAACGAATTGGATTCGCAGAAATAAAACAGAAATAACTCAGAAACCAACATAAAAAAAACTAATTTGTAAATCTCATTTACTATTGACAGTTCTATATCGCATAGAAAAAGTTTTGGAAATCGCAATATATTGGAAAAACTATTACTAAAAATCATACATCATATCGTGAATCAAACGGACACCTATTAAAGTTAAAGTTATGGTTATAATACGCTTGATTAAATAAGTCTAACACGAATTAAATACGGCTAAATATGTGTTGAAAACGCACAAATATACGCTTTTAATATAGTATCAAAACACCTTTAACATGTATTTTCGTCAAGGTAACTTTGTCATCAAAAACAAACAGTTGAATAAAGTCTACTACAAAACGCAATAATTTATGAAAACGTTTCGAAAATTTTGAAAATCTAAAAAAATAAAAATGAGTGACAGTTATGTAACAGCAAAAATAAAGTCAGTTCCTCAAGTCGATTCGAGTTCAATGGAACTGTTTAGAAAAAAATCAAGTTTAGGAAAAACCATTCGCTACGCAGTTCTTAATAGCAAATTACTAAAAAACAATAATACAACATTGTTCTAATTGTTCAAACACCGTTAGCAATAGCATTTCAGTCTTAATTTTAAATGCTCAATCACCGATGAGTTGCAACAAAAACTTAGAAGGCAAGAAGAATGACTAACTTAGAAGTTGCAAAGAACCGCAACTTTCGTATTGCTGACGCGGGTTTTAATGACCCACGTACAGAGACTACATTACCGTGTTACAAGATGCCGTATTACTGCTCGCACTCGTGCGAACTGAAATTGGAACAACACAATATACGATTAGCATGGCTACAGCGCAAAATTTAGAACATTAATGTACAAAGAAAGTAAAAAGAGAAAAACCTTTAGTGTCAGAGTGATCATTTACCGAATCTTACTACACTCGCGAGCAAAAGTTTGGAATCACTTTCTTGAAATTGGTTGCGCGCGATTTTGAGCACTAAGTATTTTTTCAATACCCATAAAAATTACATCATTTTAAAGGTTCAACTCTTAACTTTAAATTGATACCAAATTCATTAAAATCAAGCCAGTATTTCGGGAGCTATCCCGGATGAAATCAAGGAGGTATAGAAAACAAGGAAATATGGGAATGAATAAAACAACAAAAAATAATCAATAAAAAAATTTATTTAGCCTTAAAATTAAGTGTCAATACTTTGTGTTCCCTCCCCTTGCCCTAATAACTGCTCGAAGACGATTTTTCATCGACCTGATCAAGTTCTGAATTGATTCTTGTGGGATACCTTCCCACTCCTCAATTAAAGCCGATTTCAGCTCATTCAGACATGAAGGAGCAGGAGTTCTGGAACGAACCTCCCTCTTCAGTTCATCCCACACGTGCTCAATGGGATTCAAGTCAGGGCTGAGCGCTGGCCAGTCCAATGTGGCGATATCGACTTCTTCGAGGTATTCAGTTGTGCCACGGGCAGTGTGACAACGAGCGTTACCGTGCTTAAGGAGGAAGTCATCACCGATATATCCCGCATAGGGAACGACATGTTCCAGCAGAATATCGGAAATGTACTGGTCCGAAGTTAGACCGCCTCCTCGTCCCCCGCCAGGCACGAATACAATCTCCGTTTTACCATCGAAGGAAATGCCGGCCCTCATCATACAAGAACCGCCCCCATAAGCCATTGCTTCAGCGAAACAGCACTGCGCAAATCGCTCCCCAGGCCGCCTGTAGACCCGACCTCTTCGGTCGCTACCGTGCAAACACATCCTGCGCTCGTCGGAGAACAGAACTTGACTCCATTGCTCAACCTCCCAATCAAGGTGGGTGCGAGCAAATTGAAGGCGTGCTTGTCGGTGAGCTGCCGTGAGTTTCGGGCCTGTGGCAGGCCTTTTTGGAGTCAAGTTCGATTGCTTGAGTCGTCGACGAACTGTCCACTCGCTGGCAGCTACCCCACGAAAATCTCGGAGCTCCTGTTGAACGTCGACACCAGTCAAATGCCGCTTTCGGAGAGAGGTTGATACGATAAAACGGTCATCCCTCTCCGAGGTGCACCGGCGTCGTCCAGATCTTGGTCTCGGGATAAAGCCACCAGTCTCCCGAAAGCGTTTGTAAACTTTCGAATCAAATGACTGGCTTATGTGGAGCCGACGAGCGACAACTCGCTGGCTGAGCTCTTCTTGCAATTGGGCTACGATTTGTGCTGCTTTTGTAGGAGTTGTCTCCATTGTCGCTCAAGGAAAGGGTCAAAAGTACCGGAGATGTGTACCGATCAACGTGTGAAGGTGGACTGAGAAATCAAATCCGATAACAGGTGCTTTTATAGGGGGTCAATAGGTCGCTACTCGCGACGTATCTAAGAATTGAAGCACGTCTTTTCCGTTACGCCTTCACTTGATCAAAGATAGCTCCCGAAATACTGACTTGATTTGAATGAATTTGGTATCAATTTTAAGTTAAGAGTTAAACCTTTAAATTGATGTAGTTTTTATGGTTATTGAAAAAATATTTAGTGCTCAAAATCGCGCGGAACCAATTTCAAGAAACTGATTCCAAACTTTTGCTCGCGAGTGTATTTATTCAATGACGAGTAAACTTCCTGAAAACTTTTAAAGCCACTGTATATACATCTTTTTTCGGCCAAATGTTCACAAAAAATTATTTTGCTTCAAATTGAAGATATACATGTGCTGAACATCCACAATTAATTTTACAGGCGTGCACGCAATAGAACGCTCACTATGGGGGATGTACTGGTGGTGAAGGGGATCTGTTTTTGTTGTAAAAACAGATTTTTTTCTGAAGAAAACTTTTTTATTTTTGAATAACAAATCTATTAAAACTTTTTCAATCATAAAGCAAAACAATAACAAAATATTTCCTTGCCCACAAGCAAAACGTTTTATTGCAAGAATATCATTTTATTTCTCTGCTTTTGTGGAAATCTAAAATTTTCCTCCCGCGAAATGCTACTCCTACAATTTTTGGTGAAGAGAATCGAGGTAATGTTTTTTCTGAAAGAAGAATACCAGGGCTACAGTCCCGAGGTAGCAATTTGAGATCTTCAATTTAGGTAAACAACAGCAGATCGTCGGAGTAAGAAAAATCAAGTTTATTTGGCAATTTCACAACACTTGTTTTTTAATTCAAAATATCTCCGAAACCAAAACGAGTTTTAAACATTCCTACCTCAACGGAGTTGCCCAAATGTTGGTCTTTCAAATGACACTCGTTTCATTGCTATAGGTTGAAATTTATACTAGGAGTAGGGTTTGCCGTACCCTCTAGTTTTTCCGTTTTCTTTGCCGTAACTCATTTTCTATGAAGCAAATCGAAAATTTTATGCAAGGTGACCCCTATATTTTTCATACGTTCTACCAGTCAATCAAAATTCATAAGCATTGGTTCACATATACAGAAAAAAGTGCAAAAGTGCGGGCGCTTGTGAGCGCGTACGTGCGAGTGTGCGCGTGCGGGGGCGTACACACGCGCATACACGTGCATGCTGAATTTAATCGCTGACATCAATCGTCGAATTTCTTCTCACCTTTTCTCCCGAACCAAAACCAAATAAAGGTGCAAGTACTGACAAATTAACTGTTGCTCCTTTGACACGTCATTTTGAGTGTTTTCCACAATGAGTGCGTACGAGAGTGTGGGCTTTGAGGGGGAGGGAAGGAGGTGAAGGGAGTGCTAGGTAACTAAGAACTCAAGGGTTCGCTAACTCGCCGCGTGCGAGGAGAGCCACGTCGCTTAGACCACATGTGGGGTGTGTCCTCGGCAGCTGTGGGGAGACGGCAGCACTGCTGCGGCATTGTGCTGCTGGCAGGAATGTCTCATTTTTATGCGAAGTGAGAGGGGGCGTGTTGCGTGGGTGTGGGTGTGTGTGGATGTGGGTGGCGTTGGGTGTGTGTGGGTGTTTGGGTGTGCGGGTGAGTGGGTGTGTGGGTGTCCTGCGTGCCTCAGGTACGACAGACGATCTCCTGGCGGGGTATAGCAAATAGTGCGACCCTGCTGTACACGAATTTCTACAGATTTATGAAGTCGAATGTTTCTATTATTGCGATACAATGTTTATGCATTGAGGAATGGTCATAGAAATGGTTCCCGATTGTAGCTTTCGGTAAGTCCTTCTGATTAATTTTCCCTATTTCTTTATAAACTAGTGTATGAATTCACGTTATGATATGCAAACAGAATATACTGCAATTTTATCGGCCAAGAATATTTTTCTTTAGTTACCCATATTTAGAAACAAGCGAAGACCCAATTGGAATTTCAGTGACCGAAACTTCTAAATCTCTCGTGCAGGTCTGTGTTGCTGTTTGTTTGACTACATGAGCGAAAGTGTCCGTCATTAGAACTCCCCTACGGTGAACGCTACCCAAATGTCACAGTTAGAGAGAGTAAATGATAACTCGCAGTAGTATGGGGCCTCTCTTTCAAGGACGAATTTGATGATGTCAAGGCCAAATTGCCAGTTTACAGATGTTCAACATGAATACGTGAACACAGAAGACCGGAAAAAAATTTTTTCTGTTTGAGAAAAACTGTTCAAACCGAAATGGCAGCGTAAACCATCGAAATATTTTAGACGAATCTAAATGATCTAGAAAGAGTTGAGTTTCTATACTATGTTACTTCGTAAAAGGAAACGAAATTGGTCACTTCAATTTTATTACTACGAAAACCACGCATTCTTCACATAGAATTGAATACATCTCATGTACCCTGAATACAGCTTAACCTATGGATAAGCCAAAGACTTTACGAACTTCATTTCCGGCTGCTATAATATAATTACGTACAGTAAATTTGCGTTATTAACAACAAACGCAAATAATAACTATGAAATGCCTCCTAATTAATCAATCATCGACTGCCGATTACACGAGTGGAAGCAGGGAAAACATAAAATTGCCTCTTATATTCAATAAAGACATGGTTAAGAAGCCAATTTAACAACCGTAATCAAAATCATTAACATGTAAATTGAACAACTAAAATAAACCCATTGCACATCGAGCATCTTACAAAAATCAAAACCATTTGTGGAATCACGTTGACATTTAGTGCAATGGAAAACAACCCGTGTACAAATGTCTAGCCTCAGCTAAGACCCCGACTCACGATCAAACTCATACCGAAAAACTAGCATCAAACCTAATAAGCAGAATCATTGCCAACACACTGGACGACTTGAAACTATCGCTCAGGATAAAGCCTGCCCTCACTTTAGCTGACGGACACTGTCTCCCCTACGAGCTAACAACTCAGCTTGCATGACTGCAAATATCCTAATGGAACTATCTATCTCTAAAAAAAACATCATGACGAAAGTACTAGAAACGAAAAACCAATGTGTAAAATCTAATGACGAGAATAGTTGCAACTTAGAACTACCATTCAATGAATACATCGATGTAGAAAACTTCAATGATGCTGTTGGAGAGCCATGCGCCAAAAAAGTTCAAATGTGACAAGAATACAAATTCACATATTCAACGAAAAAAAAGGATATTTGAAAAACAACAATGTCCACCACTCCAAATAACTCGAAACTTTCTATAGAGGGCATTCATCGAAAACATCACCACTATAGTACCCTCGTGAAACCATATAATCAAAAGCATCATAATCTGCCCTTAATTAACTTTGTGACTGAATAACATTGATCAAATTGAATTCTAATCTGTAGACGATAGCACAACTAGTGAGCAAAGCAACACTGAGCACAAGGCCAATACAAAACAATCTGTTAGACCTCGCAAATACACTAGTACACAAAAGGGTTATGTTGATAGTTAGTGATATCAACATTTTATGCGTATCTGAAACATGGTTCGACTCACGAGTCAAAAATTGATATTTCAGTATCACCGGATACACATTGTATCGTTATGTCTGAGTCATGAGCAAAAGAGGTAGCGGTTCAGACATTTTCAAAATAGACGTCTACTCAACGATTCTATTTCCAATAATGTAAAATGTGAGACAAAGGAACGGTTTGTCTCAATGTTCAAGTACAGAGCACATGTCTTTCACAATCAGCTGTCTTTAAAGAAACCAATCAGCAGCTCTACGTCCAATATTTGAGTTCATTGAAAATACGGTTGAAATTTTCATTGCTTGTGATATGTGGGATTTTCACGTGGGCTTATGATATATCCTGATTTAAACGTTAATCTGACAAATCAAATCAATCACCCAAGTGAAATATTATGCCCAATTGATTTATCACAAATGGTTCAATAATACTCGTATACGTACACAGATATATGTCACGAAACAGATGCGGCTGGCACCTCCCTGTATTCGTAGTGAGGAATTTACACCTCAAAGTGGAAGGAGGAAAAATGAAAATTGGGCGCGGAAAAACACAGAAGGAGAAATAATAGAACAAGTGGAAAATAGAAATATAGTTAGCTTCTGTTCTGCTCACCCACTCCAATACCTCAGATCAACACGGGAAAATGAAAACGACTAATTGAACATTTATAATTAATTTATTTAAGTGAGTTAATAAACACGTGAATTAGTACGTTGAAATAATGACAAGCATATATTGAAAACAAATATGAAACAAATGCGAGAAACCTACACTGATGCGGTACCCAACTTTTGCGTTACGATTGACGATATGCAGGAACAGAAACATAACTACCCACAAATGCCGAAGGCATACAATCGAAATAAATGCACATCGGCGACTCCAAATGTTTTAGCGCTTTTGCCAAATAGCCTCTAACTCGGTGCCTCAACAGTTTGTTTCTCACGGGCATCCCCTTTCTGCTCCCCTTCACCGCAGCGCTTGCAGCTAATATGCAAGAACACACCAAGCGCACCTGCAATGCATGGCCAGCAACCCAGGTAGCAAGAAATTATTGGGCCTATATTGGGTTGATAATTATTTATTGACCTGATATTGGAATCTTGGATTACAATAATAGGCTAATAACAAGACAATATCGAAAAAAGATAGATTTATTTATGATATCAACTTGTTATTTGGACAATGTAGTAAATAGTTTTATTTCTAATATTAAACTAACAGTGTATATATATATATATATATATGTACGATATTCATGTAAGTGGAAACTATCTCATGATAATTAAAAATCTCGCAATTTAATAAAATTTGTTAAAATATAAATTATTATTGCCCAAATATTGGGTTGAAATTGTACGCCAATAAAACGGAGTTTTTTGTTTTAAATGCACCAATAAAGTTAATGAATAGTTATTGCAGTCATTAATGAGTGCAGATATATTTGACAGATATCAAGAAATGTGAATACGTTACAATAATATGTATATTCAGAATTACTGTAATCACAGGTTCACAGTTCTTGTTTTTTCAGTCGTCTAATGAGTTTCGAAGGTCTAATTTTTTCAAAAAATATGCTAAAGTCGTTTGTCATATGTTACTATAGCAATAAATGTCTATATATTGAATTAAGATGATATAAAGTCATTTATATAGATGGTATAAATGACTTAATTTCTTAACGAAGGTATTGAGTAGGCCTATTCTTACCATATAACCCATTTTGCATGCATCGTTCTTTGAGTAAAGCGCTTTCGTGCAATTTTTCAATCACGTAGACATATGCTGCTTAGATGAACGTATATATGCTGCTTAGTACAGGTTGCCCGACCACTGGTATATACGTACAACACAAAATTTGGACTACGATGCCTAAGAGGTTTGTAAACATGGATTTTAGATACATTTTGAATGCAGTTTAATTCATAGTCTTGTAGGTGTGTAGGTATGTACATCGGATAACATAGTTATCAGAATTATATATATTTCTCGTCTTTGAACCCTTCTGAATATTGATGCGATATTAGAAATTAATTATTGAGCCAAAGTGTTGTTTAAGGAAACAACTCATTATCAAGTCAATAGTGACACAGTTATTAGCTGATACTGGGTTAAAAATAAATTATTATTGGGACAATATATTCTCCCAATATCCATTTGATGTCAGAAAACAAGTATTGGGCCTGTAGTACCCTACTTAAGTTACCCCTCAAACTCAGTTTTAGTCCATTTGTGTTCAGTAAAATTAATATGTGTAAATGTAAAATTATTCAAAAAAGCTCTGATAACATCTCGATAACGTGAAAATGATAGCCACTGCAGGAGAAGTACGAGTATATAACTAAGGTCGCTGCTTCACTCGCCGCAAGCGGAACTCAATTGCTAATGCAGCAACAACTCCAGGCCTTACAGGCCAATATGTTTCTAAGGAAAACTTCAATATCAAGTCCATAGTGACACAATAATTAGCTAGTATTGAGTTAAAGAAATTATCATTATCGGGACCATATGTTTTACAAATATCAACCTATCAGGAATTGAGTATTAAGCCAATGTTATTGTAGGGAACACTTCTTTATCAAGTCAATATTGACGCAATAATTAGCTGATATTGGGTTGATGATAATATTGTTATTGGACCAATATATTTTTCTAATATCAACCGAATTTTCCAAAATAAGGTATTGCCCCAATGTTCATTTTGAATATCCAGTCAATATTGAGACTGTATATTGGCTCAATATATTAGGTCAATAAATTTTGCTACCTGGGAACTTTCCTGTGCGTAGATCGCCGGCTCCCCAGTTTTGCGTGCAGGGGTTTTCATGACGCTCCCTCCTATTCGCATCATCTTGGTGGCAACTTGACGCGACACCAAACGGTTGAGTGTGTTGTAATACGACATCGTCATTGTCATTCTCTCCCTCCTGCTAACGACAATGGGGTTGAGTAATCTATTCCCCTTAAGCCTTCCTTCCCTGTAATATGACTACTAATAAACCCCTCCAAATTGAATTGATTGATTTGATTTACTCCCCTATTCTTGGTGAGACTCTCCACCTTTCCCCTCTGCTGACGCGCTCGGCTGTGTTTCCCGCGCTTTTGCTGCTAGCTACGAATATATCTATATTACATATTTAACATGTATCATTACATATATGTACATAAAGATATGACTACATGAATACAGGGCTGTGAATACCTATATATATATAAATATATATAAAATGTATACAAAAAGAGAGAAAGTGTTCATATATTCAAGCAGAAAGTGAACAGCTGTGAAAGGCATGTGTGAGTGCGTGTGCGCTTATGTGCGCGGGCGCTTGTGAGCGCGTACGTGCGAGTGCGTAAACACGTGCACACACGTGCACGCTGAATTTAATCGCTGACATCAATCGTCGAATTTCTTCTCACCTTTTCTCCCGAACCAAAACCAAATAAAGACGCAAGTGCTGACAAATTAACTGTTGCTCCTTTGACACGTCATTTTGAATGTTTTCCACAATGAGCGCGTACGAGAGTGTGGGCTTTGAGGGGGAGGGAAGGAAGTGAAGGGAGTGCTGAGTAACAAAGAACTCTAAGGTTCGCTAACTCGCCCGGGGCGAGGAGAGCCACGTCGCTTAGACCACATGTGGGGTGTGTCCTCGGCAGCTGTGGGGAGACGGCAGCACTGCTGTGGCATTGTGCTGCTAGCAAGAATGTCTCATTTTGATGTGAAGTGAGAGGGGGCGTGTTGCGTGGGTGTGGGTGTGTGGGAGACATTAACTGGGATGCGCGTTTGGCTGGACGCACCCCCAACGAGATGTATGACGAGATCCTCTCTGTCTTGTCCGAGGTCTGCCCAAGGTATGCCCCAGCACGGAAAATTAGGGCGATAAACCCAATACCAAAGGACCGGAAGGTATTAATGAGAAAGCTCGCCTAACTACTTAAATGAGTTGGGACGCTGGCGCGCTCAGGGACCGCCAGGGATGGCGTCCTTGAGAGAGTAGCTGAGATCGAGAAGCAGCTCGAGGCATCACACGAGTAAGAGGCAAGATCCTGCGAGGTTAGAGCTATAGCCGCCATAAGAAATAACCCTAAGTACTTTTACTCGTACGCCAGGAGGAAGCTTCGGAAAAAGTCGGCGGTGGGACCGTTTCGAGTCGACGGACGCAATGTGTGCACCCCTTGAAGAAAAATGCGCTGTAATGAGCGCACAGTATTAGGCAGTTTGTAATCGGCCTAAGTTTGGAGAAGAGGAGGGCGGCTGGGGCCCGAACGAGTGGCCGAGTGCCACACCGATCAACCTGGTGGACTTTGAGTTCAGCGAACGTGACGTAGAGGAAAGTATTGGCGAGCTCTCACCCTCATCGGCACCGGGTCTAGACAGTGTTCCGGCTGTCCTCTTACGCAACTGTAGAGTTGCCATCAGTAGGCCTTCGTTCCTGCTCTGGTGGGCATCACTGAGTGCGGGGTCCATACCTCCCAAACTCAAGCTGGGAATTATTACCCCCATTTATAAAGGCGGCGAGAAACACCTACCCCGGAGTTTTAAGCCGATCACATTGACCTCCCACATTATAAAGGTCTTCGAAATAATAGTGGTGGGGAGGCTAGTTGGATATTTGGAGGCCGCCGAGTTGGTCAACCCGAGTCAGCACGGGTTTAGAAGGGGGAGGTCCTGCCTCTCACAGTTGCTTGAGCACCAACGGTACATCACGGAAGCCCTCGGACGTGGTCATGCCGTGGATGCTGTATACCTAGATTTTGCTAAGGCATTTGACAAGGTTAAGGGCTGCTAGCGTTGGTGGTGACCTATGGAGTTGGGTCAGGTGCTTCCTTACTGGCAGAGAACAAGTTGTGGCCTTTGACGGATGCCGGTCAGCCGAGTCACCTGTTATCAGTGTAGTACCTCAAGGCTCGGTGCTTGGACCACTCCTGTTCTTAGTCCATACCAGTGATATAGACGCCCGATTACTCCACTCCCGCGCCTCATCCTTTGCGGATGACACAAGAGTCTTTAAGGAAGTGGCCAGCGAGCAAGATTGCGAGGCCCTGCAGCGGGACCTCAACAAAATCTATGAATGAGCCGAAGTAAATAATCTGCGCTTCAATGAGAGCAAATTCGAGCTCCTTCGTTGCAGTCACCTTCCGGATGAGACCTTCCCGTACACAACTGCTGGTGGGGTGGTAGTGGAAAGGAGGTCATCGATCAGGGATTTGGGCGTGATCGTAGAGGACGGAGGAAGCTTCGCAAAGCACATAGACTCGGTCTCTAAAAAGTGTCGAAGCCAACTCGGATGGATCCTCCGGACGTTCTGTGCCCAGGAAGCAGCGGCCATGATGACCTTGTATAGGGCACTGATTTTGCCCCTGGCCGAATACTGCTGCCAGTTGGGGAGTCCGATTGCGACGGGAGAGATCCAGAAAGTGGAGGCAATCCAGAGAATGTTCACGTCGAAAATCGTCGAAATGGAGCGGCTTGATTATTGGGAAATGCTCCATAGGTTATCACTGTTCTCCTTGCGGCGACAACGAGAGCGGTACTTGCTAATCTACACCTGGAAGATGCTCGAGGGACTGGTACCGAACTTTGTTGACCCGAGTCTGGCGTTGAGAATTAGACAGCATCCCCGATTGGGGAGGTTATGTGTCGTTCCGCCGTTCAACAACAAGGCTCTAGCCAGCGTGAGGACGCGCCATGAAAGATCTATTTCGGTCATCGGTCCAAGACTTTTCAACTGCTTCCCAATTGAACTGAGGGAGTCCCGTTGAAACTTGCTGCCTTCAAGTCATGATTGCATAAGTTCTTGGCGTCGGTCCCGGATCGACCTCCGACTCCCCATTACTACCAGCCTGCGGCGGGCAACAGTCTCCTGCAGCAGGTGGCGCAGCTGCGAGTGGAGGAAATGTAGCGGCGAGTCGTCGTTGAGGGGCGGTGCACCAGCATGGCCCGGGCCTCCAGGAATCCCAGGTGAGCGTGGGTGTGTGTGTGTGTGTGTGTGTGTGTAAGCGTGGGTGTGAGTGTGAGAGTGGGTGTGGGTGTGAGAGTTTGTGTGGGTTTGAGCGTAGATGTGGGTGTGAGCGTGGGTGTGGGTGTGGGAGTGAGAGTGTGTGGGTGTGAGCGTGGGTGTGAGTGTGAGAGTAGATGTGGGCTGTGTGAATTACAACAATAATGAAACATATGTCTTGTATTGTTATTTTTGATAAAAGCACTAATTGTAAAGTTGATGGGCTGGATACGGGTTGAGCAGTTATATAAATATTTTAGGAGTAAAATTGCGCTAAATATGCCACCCTTTTGTTTCTTAACAGCATTGTCATTTTGCACTCCGCTTCGGTTCAGTTTCATGCGCATCGCCCTTTGTTCTACGTAAGTTCCTTGCTCTCATCATTTGGCGGAGAGCGTCAGGCAGAAGCGCAAATTTTGCGTAACTCTACTAGTAATCATAAACCCTGGTCATTTTTTGGTGTTTGAAATTTTATGACCAGCTCTTTCGTAACTACGTGGTAAAGTCTTGAAAGTGGATAATTTCATTTTCTAGATTGAATACATTCATAAATGTCTTGTGATCTCAATAAAATAAATAAATATCGAACAATAAGAATGTCATTAATTTTATAGGCCTCAATCAAAAAATGCTCGTTCTTGATCCTAACGTTCAAGAAGATACACGTTTTTGACATAATAAAGAAACTGTAACTTTGAGACAAACACGTTTAGTAATTTCAGTTTCAGAATCAAGTAGCAAATGAAAATTGAATTTTAATTATGAGCTAATTTGAAATTTCCTAACAACGTATGTGTTCCAAAAAGAAGTAGGATGAAGGCATCATTTGTTATAGGTTTAGAGAGCGCGGAATCTTACCACAAGTTGAGTTCCTTGCACATAGAAAGTGTAAGTTCAGGAAGAAGCTCACGAATTAAGATAAAAGTTGAAGATTGTAGGGCTAAAAAAACAAGACAGCAGCGAACTAAATAATAATGGTCCTTAAAAAATGAAAAATAACATCCTATTACATCTCGAAGGCTGCCTACCTAACTCTCAGTCTAGGACCTTACATTTGATCTCTTCCCTGTGGGTGCTAACTCCCATAGATACAATGGGGCATCGCTTGAGGGGATGGGAAAAGAGATAGCTTTGTGGAGCTAAGAATAGGAGGTAATCGGCCAGGCGACATATCAATATTAGGTAGACTTTCA
The DNA here is from genome assembly GCA_030386875.1 of Morinoia aosen. Taxonomy (NCBI): domain Eukaryota; kingdom Metazoa; phylum Arthropoda; class Malacostraca; order Amphipoda; family Talitridae; genus Morinoia; species Morinoia aosen. Next base: position 9,306,295 of record CM059564.1, on the reverse strand, counting down.
CAGTTTCAGTATACATTCCACAGCAAACTCAGAAAGCCATCATCAGATATCAAACAGCCAAAACTTATCAATTTGGTTCATTGAAAAAGCTTCATTTCGTAGTGAAAATATATCAAAATTGACACACGAAATGAAGTGGAAAACAAACGTTATTAAAGTGCGTGTGACAGGTGTTTGACGTTAAATTCTATCAAAACAGCTATATCTGTTCAAAATGTTTTTTCTTGAAAAATATCAAGACTCATTCAATATCGTATCGCGTCTTTCATTTATCAATGGGTTCAATAAGAACATTTCGTATAAATTTTATTCATATTATAAGAGTATATTCTATTTCCCTGCAAACCCGCGTCTGAGCAAAATGTAGTTAAACGATAAAAAAAATTTTGGCATCATGTATACATCCAACCAGAGTTAATGAACGTTCACTATAAGATATTCAAAATGATAATGGCTCAACAGATATCTAGGTCACTAAAAAATATTGTTCTGAATAAGTTCATCCTGGAGAGAATAACAGGTACAGTGCAATAGAAATGTTCTATTTATAATTCATATTTCTTTTGAAAAATAAAATTTTTCTGAAAATCGGAGTAGGCTTGGAACGACCAAATGGAAGATTCTTACGCAAGATACTACTATCACATTCACGTATATATTTTACTAACTTTTTTAAAAACGAGGAAATTTACAGCAGTTTTTAATTCCATGCTATTATTTTTTAATCTTATTTGTTACGATTTGACGTTTTTGATCCTATCGATGACATACTGTTGTGATTCTCGGTGCGTTATTCCATCGCCGCACATAAATTGTTGAGATTGCTGTCATTCTTTAGTCGTCGTGACATTTTAAGGTCACTCTCTTTTATTTCGTCAATCAAGATTAAATGAGACTTTTCAACATCCATATCATAATTAGTAATTTGTTTATTTTATCAATTATATTCGGTAGCGCAACCTTCACATTTACGATGACCTATCTCTATCCTTAATGGGAAATTTACATGACTTGAACCTCGTCAACTATTTTATTATCTAAAAAGACACAATAATATCGATACATCAAAATGAACCTAACGTATTTATTCTACACTTCAAGTAACATTACGTGCGTACGCTTAAGGAGGGCGTCCCCCCATTGGGACCCCTGATTGATAGAAATAGGGATTTTTGCTGCTATAGGAAGTGTAAGATCGAGGTCAGGTACATCCTGTGAAAAAATGAAACTCGTACGTTCACTCGTTCACTCACATGTTACACCTCCCCATTGGCACTTTCTTCACGGTGCGTCGTTGCTATGTCATCTCCTATGTCTCTGTATTACTCTATAAGGATTTAAGGGTCTAACCTGGACCAAAAAATTAAAAAAGATCACCTAAAATTGTTTACGCTTCCTTTTCTTGTCTTTTTTTGCCTTTTTTTGGAGGTTCGGAATGGGGGGGTTCAAAATGCATCGCCTACAGTTTTTAAGCTACTGTGATGATTTTGGTATCATTGGATACGGAACAGCGTGGAGATCACAAAAAGTAAAGAGGCAATTCGAAATTTGTTGCAAACAAAAGTTGTGACGTCACAAAGGAAAATTTTGCCTTCCAAAAAAAAATGGCGCCACGAAAAATTAATTTTTGTTTTATATAATGACTTTACAGATTTCCGGTGTACTTTCCGCAATGTCCACGATATTCCGCATCTAATGATTTCAAAATCATTCCTGTAGCTTGAAAACTGTAGGAGGAGATGCTTTTAGAATCCCCACTCCCAAAATTCCGTTTTCTATAAAATCTCATTTTCTTTCCGGAAAATCGCATTTTTTTCATAGACGTCGAACGATTCCAAATTGCATTTCCTATCAGTATCACAAATTTTATTGTTCTAGGTTCAATAACAAAAGGAAAAGGTCCGTAAGGGGGACGCCGTCCTTAAGGCATAGCATCGATAAAAACCTACGCACAGGAAAATAAACACGAGAGTGGTAGGGAAAAATATGCGAATAATGGTTAGGCCACTCATCTTGTTCGTGGAATCCTGGTAGATGATTCTAATGGGCTCCGTGACTGTATTAATTTACTTTTAACAGATATATGTAGTAACCCTTGTTTTGTAATCGCAAAGACAGGCTAAGCCTAGCCCGAAGGGCAGGTCGGCAGAGGACACTTCTTCACTCACTTGTAATCACGGGCTTTCTGACTCGCGTCCTTGGCGGAGCTGCGGAGGGTAGCCCTCATGCCCACTACACGTCTGGCTTTACACGATACTTTCTTTATAATATTAAGATGGAATAATTCTACGAACATGCGGTTACGTTTGACTCTGGCGCATTAAATTATATTCGTAATGGGAACATCAATTCTCGATAATTGTACTGATAATCTAACTAACGTTAGCTATTGAATAAAGAAACAAATACTAATTGAATCAGAACCTTCTTCGATATCGACGTTAGGTAATTCCTTCCGCCAGACGACGCCCTTGTTCCTTCGCGTTCTCGAAACCGATGTGAAGTCGATGTGAAGGAGAATATGAACAACCGCCAGCGTGAATGTCGACATTTCTCAGAGCTGGTTTGATCGATTCAAATAAGTGGAGCGTCCTCTTTTGAATCATCGTTTTCTCTTACGTCGTGGTGAGAACCATGACAATTTTACAGATCATCAGTGAATTCAGTAACGCATGTTGAAAGTGAATTCGTTCTAGTTTTGCCCACACTTGAAACTGTTCCAAATTTTCTGTGCACTGAATAAAATCTAATAGTTTTGGGTTACATCCCATCGAACGAGTGGACAGCCTCGTCGCCTGGCCACTTGTGGGGCGATAGCGATAGCAGTGGAGAGACAGCAGCAACGCAACAGCGTGGCAATTACTTACATGAATATTCAATCTCTATGCGTACAGCGACAACACGACAGGATCAGGGAGAATTAAAGTTGGATGAAATAATAGGAGTAAAAGTTATAAATACAAAATAATTTAACAGTGAGAAGTAGTCGGAGACCTTTGAAAAAGAAAAGAGGGAATTGCAGAATCAAGCTACTTTTATGAGACGTATCAAAAAGTTTAAGAGGATTCACAGCTCTAAATTTCTTTCGTCTACTAAATAAGCCTGAAATCCCCCAATCGACAAATAAAATTGTAATAACGAGTATGAAGAACTTATTAGTCGCGTTTGGGTGCGCGCACTTCACACGTTTCTCGTGTTACCGAGCTGTAGCGCAGCCAGTCTTTCGCAGCTGAGGGAACACCAGCGTGAGGCAACAGGGACGTGGCTTTCCGCTCGTGTGATAAGTAAAGAAGCTATTCAACAAACGAATGATGGATATGTGGTGATGAAAAATATATCAAATCCTTTTCATTTTAATAAATGATGTTGAAAAATTGTCAGAAGCCTTTTAGGCTTGCAGGTAAGTGGAAGGCAGTGCAGGCTGTTCCTCGATAGCATTTACTTAAAACATCCATTTGTGTTAGAAAAGAATGTCATGTATTCGAATATCATTTGGTCTACTAGCAAAATGAATAAAACTGCAAGATTATCCCCAACCCTCTGCCTAGGAATCTTGAAATTTGTGAAAAATTAGACTTTTCTTTCGTTTCCCTTAAAGTCATTCCAAAAAGAGTTCTTATGTTCAGATTATTTTTCACGTTTTATCTAAGTTTTTCATTAAAAGTACCCTGTGCTTCAAATTTAAACTATCTATCATTTTGTAAAGAAAATCAAGTATTGAAATGCGATAGTGATGAACTCGTCAGTGAAGTAAAATAAACACAGAATTCACACGTGGACTGTTTTCTACATTTACAACACATATTTAAAGCTCTCAAAAACGGAAAATTTGAATTAAAATCTAGCTCAAACGCATTCAAATAAGACAGAATGTTTTTCAACAGATGCGTGATCTATATGGCGTTTCAATTTCAATTTCTGATCAGTAGATCAGAATATCCTTACAATTCAGCTGAAAGAGTCAACAACAGAACATTTTAGCTTCTTTCGAGCCGAAAATTTAGAATAAAACTTTAAGTATTTTCGCTCGCGACAAAAAATATATAGACACCCAAGGCTATAAACCTGATGTCGAAACTAGTAAAATTGCTGCTAAACAATTCAGAATAATTGCTGCAAAACAATTCAGTATAATTTCTCTCTCGCGGTGAACACTGTCGTATCTTCTTCCTGTAATATTATAACTTAGTGCTGCGAGTATAACACTATGATGAAAAGCGCTGTTTTCTCATTGGTTGGACGTATCGCCAACACACAACAGTTACTGTACTCATTACCAAAGGTATATTATAGCACATCACTTGAGCCTAGGGACTTGAGCTCTTATTAGTCATTGTCCGTCAACGGTGATGGGCGGGTTGCACTGTTTACTTTCAGTCCTTTTGATACTAATTTATTCGCGCCAGAGTTGCTCGCACACTTAGTGAGAACAAGTTTAAATTTAAAGATGCTCCATCGACGTAGATCCTAGTTGTTCGGGTAAATCTGAAGGATATGTCAGTTATCGATTTTGTAAATTTCGATGCCTAAGCATTGTTAATTAGATCGAAATAAACAAGTTTTCATCTATGCACTTTCCGTCTCAAATGAATATTTTATTAGTTATAGCCGTAAATGACTTACCGCAACTCCAGTGTTTGAAGCGGCAAGTAATTCAAGGAGCACGTCGGACAGCAACACTGCAATGCGCACTCGCTTTCAGCGCGATCGTCATCTAAGACGAAACCAAACCTACCGCTATACCTCGTTAAATACTCATTTGAAGAAAAAGTGTATGAAAGAAAAGTGGTTTATTTCGATGTTATTACCATGATTCAAGCAACAAAAATTCGAAAATCGATGAGTAGCTGTTTATTTGAGCGCATTCGTCATCATAGACGAAACTAAACTTACCGCTATAAATCGTAAAATACTCATTTGAGACGGAAAGTGCGTAGAAGAAAACTTGTGTATTTTGATTCAGTTAATTAGGTTCAGGCACCAAAAAGTGGAAAATCGATAACTGACATATCCTTCAGATTTACCGTTGTTCGTTTTGTTCTATCACATGAAGAATAAAAATAGGTTCGTCGCAATTTCCCGAACTAATTTCTATTATTCATTGAACTTGTTGGCATTGTTTAAAAAAAAACAAATCATAGAGCATGTTTTCATTTGGATATATACAAGTGGTTTGGTTTTTGCTTATTAAAAGAAAAAAATAAAAGTACCAAGATACACGCCTTAAATTTCATTATTTATTTAGGAAAGTCAATGAATTAAAATTTCTGGAACTTTTCGACATCCAGGGTCATTATCAACCTGGAAACAAGTAGAAAAAACTAGTCAAATTTCAAATTTACATCAATCACGAACGAAGAACGCGAGAAAACGCATATGAAAGGAACAAAATAAAAATGTTTAGTATTAAAACTACAGTAGTTGTAGAGGAAAGGCTGATTGCATATCATTTAAAACAGGTTTTTCTTTCAAAATGTGGAGAGATTCTAAAATGTGGAGGTTTATTTGATTTAATGCAGAGGAAATTACCTTAAAATCATCTAATCTAACAGGAATGTCGCACTTCTCTGCATGAGAGCGGACTGAAGAGAGGGAAGGTGTGGAATGTAACTGATTAGTTTTAAAACTCCTGCCGGCATGCTCTGTAACACGAATACTGAGGGCTCGAGTGGTCGAGTCCAAGTATTCAGACGCACACTGTGCGCAAGTATATTTGTAAATCACAGATGAGAGCATACCTTTAGGAGTTTTATCTTCATAATTGAATAATGATCCTATTTTATACATATTGACTAACACTAATTGATAAATAATCTACGGAAAATGTTTCGAAAGAAGAATGACAAGGTCTTTTTTGAGTTTCTCCGATTGGTGACGGAAGAATGGAAACGAGAAAAAGAGTTCCTTTTTAGGAGCGGTTAGTTCGAGTTATAATGGTAGAAAATTTTCAGTTCAAAAAATTCCTAACACAAGAATCAACTAGAGGTAAAGGACAACGTCTGGGTAGAAATCGGGATAAGTGTTGATTTTCTGTTTTTATATGCATCTTATAGAGGATTTTCTTGGGTTTCCATTGGTACTTTCTGTTTACGTCTACTCCGAAGAGTGCGCCCACCAGAGGGGGGGGGGGGGGGAAAGCGACGGAGGTGGCGTGACCGTGACCCCTCCCCACCCCCTCATTATTGGGGGTCAATTGAGCGTGTTTCTCTGCGGCAATGGCAATAGAGTTCGTTCATGGGCTACTCAAAGTGCTTTCATTATTCAAACGAAACATTCTAACGCTGAATAAATATTTTTTATAAGATTTTGACAATTTCAGAATTTAGTTGTTCTGCCGTATCTATGATACCGCAGCTTTCATTCATAGCTCCCTCCATGACAGCTGCAGTATCATAGCTACAGCTATGGCGAGCACACCAATCCAAAGGGCTTAAAAAGAGCTACAAAACAGAGGAGTTGACTTGATAAAAAACGTATTTTGGTCGAAAAAAAATGAAAAAATAAAAAAGGGGTTATTTTGAAGAATTACATGTATTGTCTTTTGTTGTATATTTTTTCCCAGAGTTACAGAGCTACAGCAATGTAAATTACGTATATCAATCGAAAGGGCTTGAAAAGAGCTACAAACGCTCAAGAGTTCGTTGTAGAAAATCTTGTAGTTCAAAAGATAAAAAGAAAAACAATTTTTTATGTGAAAAAACGCGTTTTTCTGGAAACTTGATAATTGGTTTCTAAAATGTATCTTCTTCCACCATTTTAGAGCTACAAGAATGGTTTATATACCATTGGATAGGGCTTAGAAATGTGTATCCATTAGGGGATACATTTTTCGATACATCAATTGTTTTGAAAATTACACGACATGAAAAAAATGAAGAAAGGTTACATTTAAAAAAAAATATTCCAAAAACCCACAAAAAAAAGTTATCTAAATTCTTAGCCCCTTATGGTTATATAGACATATAAGCAATCTAAAAACGAAGTTCTGGTGCTGTAACTTCAAAATTGTAGTAGAAAATAGATTTTAAAAAACCCTATTTTATCATATTTAAAAAAAAATCCAGTGCAGATACAAAAATTTTGTCGAAATAACAAATGATCTTTGCATCATTTCACACCTACTGTGAAAATTTCAGAGAAATCCATCCATAAATAACGGACTTTTCTCCTACCCAGACGGTGTCTTAAAATGACAAGGTCTTTCTTGAGTTTCTCCGATTGGTGACGGAAGAACGGAAACGAGAAAAAGAGTTCCTCTTTAGGAGCTGTTAGTTAGAGTTACAATGGTAGGAAATTTTCAGTTCAAAAAATTTCTAACACAAGAATCAACTAGAGGTGGAGGAAAGCCATTGTTGCTGAGAAAACCCTTCAAAAATTCAAATTCATTATGCATAGTTTCAAATGAGGAACACACACGATAGGCCCTAGACAACAATAGTTAGATGCTATTTGATTTGAAGGAGAATGTACAAAAACTGAAAAATCTAATTATTAACCCGGTAAATGTTTGCTTACGGAAAACAGAACTTTGAAACCCACCCTCTTTGCGTGTTATAGTAGCGTCTAAAAATGAGAGACAATTAGATATTATTTTCGGTCTCCATGGTAAATTTGATGTTAGGGTGACGCGAGTTCAAAAATTCTAAAAATAAATTGCAATGGGAACTACTCCTAAACTACAAAAAAGTATCGTCAATATAACGTTTATAAAATACAGGCTTAAAATCTACAGGACAAGAATTTAACCAGCACTGTTCATGATAACATATAAAAATATTTGCAAAAGTAGGTCCCAATTGAAGACCCATTCCTAACCCTCCTATTTGCTGATAACAATTATCTTCAAAGATGAAAAACGAATTCAAGACGGAAAGTTGAAGCAGGGATTTGAACAACGATTTGGTTAGGCCAATGACGGAATCTACACTAGTGAATAGATAATCTAAGCAAATGTCAATAGTTTCATGTAGCGGTATGTTGTTAAAAAGACTTTCGACATCAAAAGAAACCATAAATAGTTCGTCGGCGTTTTTCAAAGACGTTACTTCGTAAACAAAGGATTGTGAATTTGGCACAGTATAAGCATTACATGCAAATGTAGCTAAAACAGGGACTTGGAACTTTGCAATGTTAAAATCTATGAGTCTTGTATGTTTTGTATCAATGAGTCTTTGTATGTAATGAGTCCTGGGTTAAGATTCTGTGCTTCTAGTTGAGTGCAGTATTAAAAATGACGGGTACATCTGAACTACACTGTAAGGTATACTGTTAGCTGTGAACATACTGTACACAACTAATATTAACAAAGTGCTTGTGTTGATAATATAGAGTTAGATAAAACCAATTGTTTACTACGGAGTCTGTCAACATATATGAATGCTCAATACTTACTCTGGAAAAATTATTTGCGAGTAAATTTGTACAGACACTGATTGTACTCCACTAAAAGAAAGGTAACAACAGTCGACTAATTTAGAGTGCAACTCAGATATGCAACTTTTGATGTGGTAGAAGCCATGCCAATTTTGTATGCTTACAATGAGAACAAAATGAACAGAATAAGAAGGTATAAAATTTACTAAGTAATAAAAAAAACAAACACTGTAACTAACAATACCACGGTTAAAAGTTAATAATTTGTTTTATGAACAGAATTAAATTGAAGCTGAAGAATGACAAAAATATCACACAATAAAAAAACTGTAATAGCACACAGCAAAAAACGATCCAAGCAATCTTTTTGAAGTTTCACCGTCCAATCACATTCATCAATTCACGGACAGGTTTTAAGATGTGGGTAGATTCTGAATAACTGAGAGTGGAAGAATTAGAAAATCAGAGTAATTATTAAGACACTCTAATAAAATCGATAAAAATTTAACTTTTATTAAAAGGTACCAAACAAAATACTGTCATTTACAGTATATGACGAGTTGTTTGGACAGGATATTGCAGATACGATGGGAATCGGTTCTACGCTGTGCACGCTTCACGAATACTCGTAATTAGAGCAAAGTATTGACATGTAGGACAACTCGCAGCAGTCAAATATTATTGATGTATTACAGAGAGAGGCGCTCAACATCACAGCTGGAGTTAGGGGAGCTGATATTTATTTCATTTTTAAATAGCTACTTAAGTTTATTTACGGAAACATCTGACACCCTCTAAGGTTGTTAAACGTTGGCTCATATTTAATCGAAAAGTGCTCAAACTTTATGATTTTGGCTTCGAAAACCAGCACATAGGGTAGCGGAGATGAGGGGGAGGAGCTGCGTCGCTGTAAAACGTTCGAAATTCCATTCCCTAGCCTCAGATCTGCCCAATTTGTCGCGCAAATTCTGTTTCATTTTTATTGATTAGTTCCAGTGTTTCACACAACAGCAAGTCTCTAATTAATTCATTTTTGTAAGCATTCTATGAAAGAGAACTTGAGTAGATTATACTTGATGGTTAGCCCTTATGTTTAATTTTGAGTATTTGAGGCTCTTGGATATTACAGGGGAACAGTAGAAGCAATAACGTCTTCTACTAGCAGTATCCATATCTACGAGTATACTTGGACATCCGTTATTATTTCCACTCTTCAGGGAAAATTACAGCGAAATTCTGCTCAATTTAAATACCGCTCAATTTAATTGAAGCTTGTTCCATGAAAAACCCTGTTATAAAAATTTCATAAATTCTTCAATTTAAGAACTTGTACCGTTAACAGATTTGAAAACGGTCTTATGAGCCTGACTGTAATATAAAGCGATTTCTGAGATAAGTGTTTTGTTCCAGAAACTACAAAAATATCAACAGTGTACCCAAAAAAATCTGTAGTGCTGGCCTGCAATTTTTACTCACATAAAACAAAAATTAAGAATCGCATTGAAAGCCTGTGGATAGTTTTTAATTGATTGAATATGCTTAATATTTCCTCGAAGTTGTCTCGTGAGAAATGATTATTTTCCTAAACAGAGAATTCTGGGTATACAAGATGACCGGGGCTGTATTGAAAAACTTTAAACACAAGGTTAGGACCGTTGAAACAGACATTTTTAACTGACTAACCGTGAGACAGGAACTGCATCGTTGAAGAGTTATAAAGGCTTACAATTTTCATCCGGTTTTCTGAGCGTTCCATTTAATCAACGAATGAAAATTGTTTCGTAATAACGACAGTGGAGCGAGTATTCAACGTTGAATTAGCAGATATGCATCAAGCTAATGGCCAGTGGAACAAGTGGTAATTCTAGGGTGGCTGTTCGAACTTACTCCGCCAGATAACCCAATAGACATGTTCCATCGTACCAAACAGTCATGCACCTGAGATTGTGAAGAAGGAGCATTTCACAATCCATGACCTGAAAAGGACGCATGAAAATTTTAAAAGAGCCTGACATGGAAGAATAAATTTTGGAAAATATTCGAAATAATCCAATCTCAGTACTAGGTCTACTGGCCGCGTTTTACATGTAAGCCAAACTACACTGTGGGAAGTACTACACGATAATGATCAACATCCATTTATTATTTAGCTCGTGCGAGAATTAAACAATGAAGATTTCCTGCGTCGTGTTTATTTTGCAAGGTGGTTTCTGCACAAAACAGTTGAAGAACCGTGGTTTCAATCAAAAGTCTTATTCATAGACGAAGCATCATTACTGCAAAAATGAATAGTTAATTTCCATAATCTGCACTTGTGGTCTGATGTTAATCCACATGCTTTGCAACACGGTAAACACCATATTAAATTCTCCGTATATGTTGGGGCGGGTATTCTCGACGGCCATCAGATCGGGTCACATGTACATAATGCTGGAAATGGTAAATAGACTCAATTGTTGGATTTTTTCTTTAATGCACTATTGCTTGAGTTGTTAGAAAATGTTCCTGTAGCCAACATCAGAGGAATGTGGTTCCAACACGGTGGTGCTCCTGCAGACTTCGATTTAGCCATTAAACCATTAATGGATACTTGGTATCGAAATCAATGGATTGCTGCGGCTACATCACATGGACTCCGAGATCTCTTGATATTACGTCCCTTCATTTCTACTTCTGGGTGCATATGGAGAGTTAAGTGTACGAAACACAAACTCATTCCAAAAAAGACATCAGTAGAATTGTTGAAACCTCTGCAAGGATTATTGCAACTCCTGGTGGCTTCGATACCGGTTGTAATCATCATTGCACCGGCGGTAGAACGCCTGCATCAGAACTGATAGACATCATGTTAAACATTTTATATGAATATTTAAAACTAATTTGAAAATATATTTCTTGTGCTCGTAATTGTTAAGACAGTTGTTCTGTTTCTTTTTCCATATTGATAATCCATTTCTAACTTCAACGTTATATTTCTTAGGCACTCTAAAGCACGAATTTTTCCCCATGCGTTAAAATTGTATGTCTTTGTAACCCTTTAACGAATCATTTTCGACCGATCTGTTGAAGTAAATGGCGTTGATTTCAACGGTCTCAACTTTTTTCTAAAGTTCAACAGAGTGCCAGTCACCCCGTACATAAAGTCAATTCTCGTTTAGTTTCTTTGTTATGACTGGCTCTTCCACCTTTGGTTCCATCGGTCAGCTATGAATGTTATCTAATTCTAGCTGTAACCAGGTGTGCTAACTCTGATTGAACCAGCTACTTCTTCGTGCAAAACCCAGAATGAGACGTACATACGTTTTTACAAGAAACTAGTAATTGTACTTTAAGGGAATAACTATCCAGTTATTCCCTGCATGGTGGGTCGCGCGACCATTCAAAGGGGGTCACGAAATTTAGGATCATACTTTTATCGATTTTTGTAGTAATGTTATTCAAGAATAAAATACATGATTTTCTACGATAAATAATTGATAAATATTGATAAATCATGTGTCATTGTCACTCTTTAACATGAAAACTATGCATAAAATAACACACAAACTTAATGAAAATGCTGAGCCGGTATTACATGCTTGCAACGAGTTTTAAACATGTTCCATCATATGCTTAGGTTGACTATAGAACTAGCACTGCAAAGTTTTACGTCTGGCAATAGTGACTAGAGGAGTATACAACCTGTTAACACAGAAGATGCTCAATTCGTACAAGAAAATCATGTCAAAAATGGTAATAGCGATGGTGGGATGTCACAATTTACTAGTATTAAGTGATGCGTAATTAAAAACATGGATACTGATATTTATTTCCAACCTTAATAACACAATTTTTAATTTTAAAATTGCCCGTAAACGTATGTTTATTTGAATGTATGTCATGATAAAGAACAGGAAACGCCTCCTTAACGACGAATATGAGTCGATTTAACGAAGTTTGAACGAGGAACGAACTCGTTCAGATTTGAAACGAGGTTCGCGTCAACACGAACAGCTAGTGGCAGCCCTGGTGCTCAGTATTGGGTCAGCTCTTAGGATTTTTGTGTCGCTGCTTTCTATTTCAATTTCCTCCCCGTGCCATTCAATATTATTATTGTCTAATATTCTTGAATGTGTATAACTTTCCACGTTTACAGTGAGTACCTGATTGTATTTCTTTTGTTTTAAACATATTTTTATTTATTCTTATCCCTGCAATTGATATATAAACGAAATATCTGAGTTTGACACTACAGTGGTAGGAAGAGTTCATTATTTAATGTTTGGATTGATGAAAAAAGTTAACTTTAATATACATTTCATCCGTTCTATAGCGTTTTTGTATATCAATTACCATTCTTCATGAATATACATAATTGAATTATGTTTAATACTTTTAGAGAAATCTATCAACGGATAAATGGTTAATACATAAAAGTAAGCACTCTGATGATTTGAGTGATGCCGGTTCTATTTTTGCAACTGTCGAGATAGGTGCTAATGTGGTAACAAAAAATTGCACATTTCTAATAAAATAAAATACAATGAAACTTATTAGCAATATGGATTTATATTCATTGAAATAGGTAATGTGCCGTGCCCAGTGTGTGTGATATGCGATGAGCGTTCACCCGAGACGAATTATCCTTCTACTTCTAACAAACCTGTGGTGTCTTTTGAAAGGTTGTTACAGTCTACATAAAAGCTAAAGTTTAATAATGAAGCACATACTTTAACGCATTCAGAAAACGTTCGAGCATCGTTTGAGGCATCTTATCCTATTGCAAAGGCTAAAAAACCTTCACATTTGGTTAAGAGCAAGCTCTGCCAATAACAACCAGAATGATCATAATTATCAAAGGACAAAAACGTGCAAACGAGTTAAGAAGAATTCCAAAGGCCGACACTACATTTAAATTTTGAACGTAAGCGAAAACCAATTTGAACGATTACTTGAAAGGATTGAAATAAGTTCAAAATTTGCAATGCAACCGAACGAAATAAAGGATATCACAAACATGCATAGTTATTAGCGTACGTAAGGTATTGCTACAACAGCGATGTTTATGAAGACTTACTCATTTGCAGGCCGTTGGAACATTCCCCGATGTACGAGAGGTGAGGAGTTAAGTGTAGATGATGGTGATTTTTCTATAGAAGTGGGATTAAATTGAGCTAACTGTTGGGGTGTGCACCGATGGTGCTGCTGCAAAGACAAGGAAGAATGTTGGTTTCCGCAATTAAAGGCAGGTCTGTATGCAATGAGGTGCTGCAACGAAAAAAATTAACGAAGAATTGCATACAGAGCTATAAGATTCAGTTAAAATTCATTACATCAAAACCCGTGCTCTTAATACTTGGCTTTTACGAACTTGTGGGAAGAAATGGTTTCAGATTTTGAATCCGTGTAGCTTCACACTGATATTCGGGCTTCAAACTTCACAAGAGGTCGCACTTGAAGAAGGCTGATCGCTTTAAAAAATGAAGTAGTTTAATCATGTAAAGACTTAGATTTCGCAAAGCATTTCCAAAACGATAATAGGCTTTCCAAACTTTTGTTTATCAGATATTGACGACAAGTTCAATGGCCTCAGTGAATCATTACAAGGCGAAAATACAAATGTTCCAACATGAACTTAAGAAATTCAAGCTTTACTGAAGAAAGTTATTGAATTGTTGATGAATGTAAAAAGTAACTCATGTCTGGAAGAAATCATCACACGAAATGATCTCAAGTTTGGAATAATGAAACCAATTACGAGTATAATTAAGCACTTGGTAAGCTAAGTGCAAAATTTAAAACAAATTTTTTCAAGAACCACTCTCGAGCAGATTTGATTGGATCCAAAATCCATTTGATGCTGAAGTCCAAAAAAGATGCGATCTTACACTAAAGGAAGAATTTGCAGAACTTTCTTCTGATCTTCTCTAATACTATGTTTGCTAAATAAGCTTGAATTTGTTTTGGGTTGGAGACAAATTAGAATATCTAAACTTGCCAAGGCTTGCAATGGATACTCTTCTACCTTCGTGTTAACATATTTATCTGAAAGTTCTTTTTCGGCATAAACTAATCTCAAAACAAAACGTCGATCGAGTCCAGAAAATATTGAATCTGTACTTAGACCCGCGTAAACTAAGTCATAGCCTAGATTTCACCTTCTGTGTAAGACAATGCGGGCGTATTAATCCTATTAATTAAATATTAGTATATATTATTTCATGCCGCTTATAGTCTGTATTGATTTCTCTATAAACAATCAATTTGTCTGCTGCATCTATATGTTATTCTTTATTTTGCTAAAGAGAAAGAGGTCGTTCAGAGATGGAATCTCTCAACAGCCATTTTAAGAACCATCTGTTTATTCTTTTGTGACTCATGCCACTCATGTTATTATCGCCTATGATTGCTGTCACCGTCGCTGCTCGCCTGTGATGACTTCCAATATATCTCATTGCCAGTGATTACTGCCACAGCTGTTGCCTACCACTGCTGTTGCACGACGTGTGTGCTACCACTGTATTGCACGACGTGTGTGCTTACCACTGCTGTCGCACGACGTGTGTGCTACCACTGTTGTTGCATGACGCGTGTGCTTACCACTGCTGTTGCACGACGTGTGCTACCACTGTTGTTGCATGACGCGTGTGCTTACCACTGCTGTTGCACGACGTGTGTGCTACCACTGTTGTTGCATGACGCGTGTGCTTACCACTGCTGTTGCACGACGTGTGCTACCACTGTTGTTGCATATGACGCGTGTGCTTACCACTGCTGTTGCACGACGTGTGCTACCACTGTTGTTGCATGACGCGTGTGCTTACCACTGATGTTGCACGGCGGGTGTGCTACCACTGTTGTTGCACGACGTGTCTGCTTACCACTGCTGTTGCGCGACGTGTGTGCTTACCACTGCTGTTGCACGACGCGTGTGCTTACCACTGCTGTTGGTCGACATGTGTGCTTACCACTTCTGTTGCACGACATGTGTGCTTACCACTGCTGTTGCACGACATGTGTGCTTACCACTGCTGTTGCTCGATATGTGTGCTTACAACTACTGTTGCACGACGTGTGTTAATGCAATTAGTTTATTACTACTGGTGCTCTTCGTCTGCGTTCATCGTTAGTGTCGTAGCTTTCTGTGTCCGCCACTGCGTTTCGTTAATACCGGAAAGCATCGATTGAGCTACACTTGGTTTTCGAGACTCTTCCTGGCAGTGCAAGTCTATTTTAGCACCGTTCCGTTTTCGTTAACTAGAAATATTATTTTTGCATGATTCAAATATTTCACACTTCTTTTTTCCTAATTTAGTCTTTTAATCAAAATGGAATGCTTATTCGTTTCTTTCCAGTTAAAAATAAATTACTAGCTTCTTTGCCATTTTCATTCAGTCCACCTCATTCCTGCAGAATAAAAAACTTCGGCCTTGCCGTACTTGTGAGGTACTCAGGCATCTGAATAAATATTATCTTAGAAAGGGTTTTGTTTTTAATTCTAGGTGGATATGAGTCATTCATATGTTGTCATCATAAATGTGAGTTATTTTATTGTCGTGTTAGTAATGACCTTCAAAGGAAGAGTGGTCCAGAATTTAAAGCGAAAATAAAATACTTGCGCGTCAGACTGGCCAATCACTACCAACTTTCGATCAAAAACAATTTAACGGAAAATCGAATGCTTCAATATTCACGTATGGAATGACTTGGGCTACTTTCTACTTTGTGCGTACCTGACCGGAGCTGAATGCTGATAGATATCGTTGAACAAGTGAGTTAAACTCTAAAAGTTTCTAACTGCCTAGTATATCCTTTGGATGATGATTGATCAATAGAACTTCAGTGCAGCAAATACTGAAATGAAGACATCAAATTCAGGTGATGTTAGAAAGTCTGAATATAGTTGATATAGTTCGATCATTATTTGCACGATCCGACCGGAAAAATGCGAGCAAAAACTTATCGAAAAAAACTTTATCAACTATTGATTTATCGACGCGATAAATAAATAAAACATCAGAGACAGTTTTGAGTGTCGCATGTATATTTTACATCCTCATGTTCGGCACAAATTTTTGGTGGAATACGACCCTCGACAAGTTCTACGACTGACGTCTCTTCCACTGCAAGAAAGGAAAGTCGTAACGGGCTTTCTTAATTTATTACAATGAAGCAAAGAGGTAATATAATGGGAAATTGGCAATTGACAGTTCAGGTTAGGTTTGTCTGCAAAAGCGGCTGCAATGTAAAGAACGGAAATAACAGGACTTTATACGCATAGTTTACTTCTCAATTAGTATTTAATGAAGTATGAGGGAACTCAAGCAATATAGATATACTCTAAATCCATAAACCAAATGCTTAGTCACACGGCTTACAATTTTAGTAGAATATTGCAATTTTGAAAAAATTTGCGAATACTTTATGTCAAAAAAGTTGAAGAACTGTAGTAACTGTATCTATTTATTAAAATAGTTTGAAGTTCTATGCTAATATTTCATTGCCCCTTCATTTTTCATCACTTCACTGCATCGTCATCCACATGACGTTATTAGTTTCTTCCAAAATCCCGGCAGCAATCCCTTCCATTCTTCTTTCCGTAAATACCACAAATGCTTTCGATTTTGACTTTTTTTGCGCCTTCTCTTTAATGATCTTTGAGACATTTTCGATAGGGTTCTGGTCGGGACTACGAGCTAGCCAGTCTATCAGGGCCTTTCTCTTCGAAAAGGTCGTAACTTGCCTAGCCTCATGGAAGGGTGCGTTGACATGCATGAAAATGTCCGGATGACCAGGCCTAAGGTGGAAGTTCATTACAATTTGTTGAAGAAGCTATATTAACTTCTACATTAATTTTCCATGCAAATGGGTAATGGGGAATAATCTCTCAGCGTTAGGGAAGAAATGGAAAAATCATTTCCTCCTGCCAATCATACTTCTCTTTTATCTTTTTTTTAACCATTATGGAAATAATCTTTCGCTTGTTCCGCATAATACATAAATTTTACCGTTAGAGCCGAACTCGTTGAACATCGATCCGTCTGAAGTGAACTCGGGGCCATTGTATATCAGCTCAATGAACGTGCTTGTCTTAATATCAGGACGGATTTCGGGTTTTTCTTCGAAAGGAAAGGCTAACCTAAGCATGCAATCCCACATTTTTTAACTTACGAGAAACTGTTCTCTGAATTCTTGAGTAATTTATGGCAGTCGCACAACGGGCTCTTTTAGCCGTTATAACACTTTCTGAGTTATCCTGCGCTACGTTTCTGGAGGTTTTCCGGCCTTCGGTTTTGTTCCTAATGTTTAGCGTGCATTGTACCTGCTGCGTAACACACGATGAAAAACTTTTATAGACCTGCATACAATACTTGCGATTTTTTTTCTGTTTACGTGCCACTTGCTTTCCTGTTTGCCTGCTTCATTGCCTGCCACCTTTCATGTCTCTCCGCCTGTCTCCTGTTTTCCGGATCCTTCACTGCCTCCATGATTGCCAACCCGCTTGTGTCTCTGCCTGGTAGCATTTTCTATGCCTGCCTCCATGCCTCCTCGCCTGCAGTCAATCTGTCTTTCCACCTTCCTGTCTGCTTTCATGCCTGTCGTCCTGTCTGAGTCTCAGCTTGCTAGCCTGCATGCCCGTCTTTCTTTATGCCTGCCTAATTTTTTGCCTGCTTGCCTTTTTTCCCAGGATACCTTTCTGCTAGCTGCCTGCCTTCCCGCCTGCCTGTCTGTCTGTCTGCCCTCTCCCTGCCTAGCTCTCCGCCTGCTTGTCTCCCTGCCTGCCTTTTTCCACGTCTAACTTTCTGCCTGCCTGCCTTTTTCCTGGCCTAACTTTCTTCCGGTCAGCCAACCTGAATGTCTGCTAGCCTACCTGTCTCACAGCCTCCCTGCTTCCCTGTCTGCCAGCCTGCTCACCTCTCTGCATATCTGCGTGGTCATCTAATTCCAGTACTTGGGATTTTTCTAATTAGGGGAAAAAATTAGGTTTTAATCTCCCCCACTTTCTACGGCAACAACTAAACGGTTGGGTTGTCGAAGAAGTTACCCAGTCTGAAATTATGGTATGCATCATCGTTGATTATGGTCGAGATAATCGGTATTTTATCGGCAAAATATCTGCCATGTCCAACCTTTATGGGGTACATTATCGTGTGGAAATGTCCCGAATCTTCGACCATAAAAACCATAATTTCATACCATATTCGACCATATGCTACCAATTCAGAACCATAATATCATACCATATTACACCATGTGCGACTAATCACAACCATGTCATACCATATGCGACTAATTACAACCCTAATTTCATACCATAACCTACCAAATGAGACTAACTACAACCATAATTTCATACTACATTCAACCATATTCGAATAATTACAACCATTTAGATTTCCAACGCGCAACTATCGAAAATGACGGCGGGTGAAGGAAATATAACACCGGTGTAATGCAACTTTACTGTTGGTTCCAGTTTAGCTAAGAGTTAACACCGGCAGTAAAACTGCCCTCGCCAGTCGTGGACCACCAAGCCCCGCAGGTTTGGTAGCCCAGAACCACGGCTAACCCACCGGCACACACGAATCGGAAGGCTGAGATCGGGCTGCAAACAAATAATTGGTTTAACAAGGATCCCAAGAAAGCGGATGGGTGTGAGCTGGAAGCAAAAATTACTATATTATAGATGTCGTGAGATTAACCAGAAAGACGATTAGATTTAAGGAGTTTTTAAGCATTACTTAATGTAGGAGAACAGCAATATAGTAGCAATATATCAGCAGGTCTTATAGTTGCAGATCAATAATATTTTAGCAGCTCTTACAATTACAGATAAGAAATATTCTAGCAATAAGGTTTTATTCATAGATTAGCAATAAGGTTTTACCCATAGATTAGCAATAAGGTTTTTATTCATAGATTAGCAATAAGGTTCGTTGCCCCAGCTCAATCGCTTCCCTCTATAGAGACCTAAAGCCCGCACCGACCAACACTAATTTGTACTAAGGATGGAGTGGGGAACCGACATCGTTTTTGGATGGAGGATTCGCTACGAAGGGTCGACCGTACACAGCGCTATATGTCAATGCGACCCACCTCGTAAGCGAACTGGTTCCGTAGTCTCCGCCGCGATGGTCTGCAGGAAGTCGTCAAGGAAGGTGCCCCCGTTGCCACCGGTGCGATGCTGTTGAGATGACGAACAGCTCATGGTAGCTGTAGAAGTCCGCAGCCGAACAGCCTATGCGACGCGTCAGCGGAGTATGACTGATCCTCTGCAGAGCGCGTGAGCAGTCGCGGCGCCCACCGCAGCCGCCAGCCCAAGGAGCCACCGCCTCTTACTCAGCCATGGCGCCGCTAAACAGTCTTGAAAATGGTCATCAAAAGGAATCAATGACGGAAGAATGCAGAGAGGTCAAAATGGTGTAAACGTGCTGACGGTTGGGCGTAAACTGGTATTTTCAGTGCGGAGAGGCTGGAGATCTACTTCTTTGGTGTGCGAAAGACAGAAGGTCAGGTCGCAAATGACAATAGTACTGTATCGGTCTGACCCCGTTAGCATCTGTTTCGTAAATTATGGTTATATTGTACAGTCCGGGGAGGGGGATTCAATTTTTTGTTAACTATTACTACAAAATTGAATCCAACTAATTTAACCCATAACCTTAAGACTATGTTTAGAGTTAAATCTTATGAAGTACTCAAACAGGCGTGAGTCCCGATTCAGCGAAGAACCAGTCTCTTCACAACAAAAATAATTAGAGGTAAATTTAATAAATTATCCCAACATATCAGAACACAAACGATTCAACGAAGAACTAGTAACTTTACGATTAAAATTACAAGTTCAATAAAGTAATTAAATATTTTAACACGCAACAAATATAAGTTCAACCCCCGCTTTCAATAAGGACTCGAACTTAAACTTAAACTTACACTTACACTAATTTAGAATCGCACAAATCTTTAGTTTTTTGTCTGCTAACTGCAGCTGCGCGTCGACCGGTGCTGCTCCGAGATGCGCTGCTGGAGTCTGCAACTGGAACCGTATGATCGTCAGTCAAGCCCTCCAGTGGGGCTGAAAGCAGAGGTACAAGGAAAGTAACGTGTCGGCGTACCGTACAACCATTTCCTTTTAGAACGGATACTTCTGTCACCTCACCGCCCTGGTTGAAAGAGCGACTAGTAACTCTGCCGATAGCGTAATTCGTACATTTTTGATGAGGCTCTTTTAATAGCACGATGTCCCCAACCGCGAGCACTTTATGCTTCACGGGAGAATACCTATCTCTCTTACTGACTACCTGAACGACCAGGTCCGGCAGAAACTGCGAGTAGTATCGATCGACCAGTCTACTTCTAACACCGCACAATTTTTGGAAACTCACACGAATACGGTCAAAGGGTTCGGTCGAGGGTGCCCAGTCCAAGTCGTTGGTCGAATCGCCATGAGGAATAATATACATGGAACTCAACTCGTAGCCTCTTGAAAGAACCTCGGGCGTGATCGGAACCGGGACACGTGAGCCCACCTCCGGGTCTCTGAGGGCCTCCTTGAATGCTATAGGTCGCTTATTGATTAGATGCACAGTTTGTGTTACAATGAATTCGAAATCGAACCTTTCCAGAGCATTATTTCGAATTGCCCCATAAAGGAGACGCTTTGTCAATTTCACACAAGATTCCACAAGAGAACCTAACGAGTTGCACCCTTTCGGGTAATGTTCAAATTTTATTTTCTGAATGGAACTTTGCTCTCGAAACACTTGGCACTCCGAGTCATTTAAAATATTCGAGATTAGCTTTGACCCTGCCACAATTTGAGAGCCCAAGTCAGACATTACCAAAGAAGGGGTGCCGAATTCAAAAATGTGAAGTTGAAATGTGCGCAGAAACTCTTTCACCGAAAGGTCGGAAGCTACTTTCAGATTAACGGCCCTGCTCCAGAGACAAGTTATACACAAAAGCCAAACCTTCAATCTCCGACTCCCTTGCCGCACACAAAATGGGCCCAAATGGTCTAAGAAACAATCTCTGAAAGGAACGGCAGACGGATTAACTCTAAAATCCCTGTAAGAGGACTGATTAAGTTTAACAGCACGAGCATTGCAACGCCTGCAGACAGTACATTCTTTCAGCATTTTTTTCACCACCGAGAAATGATTCGGAACGTAAAACTGCTTTCTGAATTCGGCCAAGACAGAGTAAACTCCTGCATGAGAAAGCTTGATATGAATCCCCGAAATGATGAGGCTTGTGAGAACGCTGTCCTTCGGGAGGAGGAGCGGGAATCTGTACTCTATGATCTTTCTAGCGCTCGAACTTACTCTGCACCCGTAATAAAACCTTTTTCATCAAGTGAAACATTCAACTGACTGATTAGATTCGGTAGCGCTTTCAGAGTTTTGCGCTTACTAGTCAGGTACGCAAACAATTATGGGAATTTTATTTCCTGTTCACGAGCAATGATTCGCTGACATGCAATCTCGTACCAATTTGTCTGCTGATCGTGACATTGAAATTTTCCGTACTTTAGTGGAAAGTTTTTTTTCATTTTAGATTTCAAATTGTTCACAAATTTCAACACCCATTTATACACCCCCGCCAATTTACGGAAGCTAGAGAATTTTGAGAGAGGAATCAAATGCTCCCTCGCACAGCTTGCCTCACCAGCGCCCGTGGAACGATCAACGCATGACGCTGCAACCTCTGTGGCTGCTTCTGGCGCCGCGAACGGTACGGTGAAAGAGAGCACACTTTGTTGCACAGCTCCAGTTTCCTGTGAATCAAGAAGAAAGTTAGGGCCAATGTGAAAGTTACTCTCACATAGCTGTTTGTAACTTAGTGCACGGGTGATACAATCCGCTGGGTTCTCGTTGCCAGGGACAAAGGAGAAAGTAACGGGGAAACCATCACACAGCCTGCAAATGTGATCTAGCCGATTTTTAACAAATGCAGCCAGTCTCTGCAGCTTTTCTAGCCTACCAACATATGCATTCAGCCAATTCAGCGACACAAGACTATCTGAGTACAAACTCAGCTATGAGATTTTTACCGGGAGAACCGAATCATTGCCGGACAATTCCCGAACTGTGTCGTGAAGGACTTCTACACCAAGAGCAATGGCATGGAATTCAAGAGACGGGACGCTTTTTGCTTCGAGTTACTTGTTGACCAAGCGATTTTTAGCAAGGAGAAAGCTTGGCTTCCCGTTCGGCAAATCTCTTATAAATATTACCACACCGTACATTACCTTGCTAGCGTCCGTAAAGGCAATCAGCTCGTAATTCGCGGTTCGAGGGCCCACAGTTCTACTGACTCTCACCTCTCCAGATTTATTGGCCTGTTTAGCTATTTTTAACCACTCGTGCTGGAGAGTCTGAGGCAAGATATCGTCCCAGCCAAACCGCTTATCAATCTGTAGACTATGAGCAAATATTCTGGCTCTATTCAGAATGGGGCCGCTGATCTGTAACAAATCGTAGTTAGAGGCAATGGAAGACATTACCTTTCTTTTGGTGTTAGCTGCGCCATCCAACCTGATTTTAGGAGCATGGATTTCATCTTTCAGTTCGTCCCATTCCAACCCAAAAAGCTTTACGATGTCGGGGGCTCTAGCTCCCATCTGTTTGTCAATTTCCGCCTGTAAAGGAGGGCAATTGGTGTAGAACTGCTGAAGAAAAAACTGGTAAGGCTCAAAGATCTTTGAACACTCGTCATAAGCCCAGGACATGTAAGCAGAGCTGTCGGAGGTCACAGAGCAATTGTCGATGTATGTCAAACAATAAATCAATCGCTTGAGATCTGCCAACTCCATGGTGGCTGAGGAACTTCTCATTAGAATAAGAAAAAGTGCAAACATTAAGATGGTCGGAGAGCACAGCAATCCGAAGGCAAGACGCAAGTGTTTATAGGCCACTAGCCTGAAGTCAGAATTCGCAACATTTTTGTACCATAGGAACATCAGTCTAATTTGATCTCTCTCAGGGAGAGCAATATTCAAGAAAGCTTTCTTGATGTCAAAGGTCAGAAGGTACTTGTCAAAGCGCAGAAACAGCAGAGCACTGGAGAGTTTTTTATTTAGATTAGGACCGCTATGCATTGCTTGGTTGTGGGACAATGTACGCTGTTTGGAGGGATCGTTCTCACACAAATTGGACAAATAGACAATTCTACATTTAGTGCTGTCCTTTTCAGGCTTGAACACCCCCATGTGCGGCAAGAAACTACAAGAGGGATTATCCTTCATGAACTCTGCGAGGTTGTCCACCTGCTCAATAACTCCTTCCTCCACCTGATTTTTTATCACCTCATCGTAGACAGTTAGGTGATCTGGCTTGCGCTTTAACTTGACTAAGTTGGACTTAAGAATCTGCTTTGACAAATTGTAATTTTTCCCAAGCCAGTGACACACATTCTCATTCCACAACAAGGGCATAATTAACCGCCCATCATGCGAGCGAAGAGTGTTAATGTTCATGAAATTTAACAGCTCTGCGTCTCTTTCAGTGTTCACTTCCTCATAATGACAAGGTTCGTAGTGTAGCTCGTGAAAATCCTTTGTCATAATATTCTCTAACACGTCCTCCAACACAGAATCTGAAATGTTTGCCGGGCAAATGAAATTTTTACTTACATCAGAGGAAGAATGGAGATTCACCGCGGCCGAAGTGCCGCAGCTGACGCCTTCTGAAGTTTCCACCGCTAGACCAAATGATGTCGATGCATCTACAGTACTGCGTACCGTTGCGTTTGGGAGAAAACGAAGATTAGCCAGCATACGCTCGACACTCCCTGAAAGCATGACTCCACTCGGTGTGTGCGAGAACACAGATTGGGGAAACTCCCCAAATAATTCGTCCCGTTGGGGTAAAATTTGAGAGTCCAAGTTTCCCAAAACAAAGTCTAGGTTCTCAACCCGATCATTACAACAAAGTAGAGTAGGATCGGCTAACTTGTAGCCATTAGCAGTAAAGGACTCCGAGATTTTAGTAAGACCTGGCAAATTGAGAGCAGTTTTTATTTCTGGCACACAAATTGCCTTCAAGGGCGGCTGGAAATCGTCCAATTTAATAGAAACTAACTTGGTTGTGTACGATTGAGCACTATTGAAACCATTCACGGTAAGCGAAAAGTTAGAATCAACGACCGGCAACCGAAGTTTCAGAGCACACTCCTCGGTAACAAAATTTGGCTGGCAACCACTGTCTCATTCCCCCAAGGCTACCAAAGGCCAAATTCAGCTGAAAGGTAGGAATGATTGAGTCGTTGCCATAATTCAAGGGCAGAGCTAGAGCGGCTTTGTTCACTGAAACGGCTCCGGAAGCGAGAGAGCTGTTATCCTCTACAGAGGACGGACAACCTCCAACATTTCGAGCTTCAACAGCCCTTGCATTCCCCAAGTCTCTGCCAACTGGCGCATCTTTACAGCACAAAAACGAAAAATGAAATTTGGAACACTTTGAACACCTTTTCTTAAACCGGAATCTACACGACTTAGGTTCGTGGGTGACATTAGCACAACGCGTACAACCGTTCCGTTCTAACAAACGGGCACATTTAGCTCTAGGAGTCACATAGACAGGACAATTGAAAGTAGAATGAGAGGTATCTTTGGCGTCGCGGTCAGAACACAGGCTACAGAAAAAGTTTTTGGAAGACGAGGAAGACACTTTACCGTCTATATCGACAGCAAAACTCGATGCACCTCTCTGAGAATTTTTCCTGTCACTCTGGACACTCGACAAATATCGCTCAGTAGCGTCGTAAATGTGCTCCATCAAGTCGTCTAGGGAAGGTTTACTTTTGTTAGTAATATGAATGAATTGTTTCTGGAGGTCTTCATTCATTCCATTCCAGAAAAAATACTGGAGAACTACTTTAGAGTCTATCTCAAGAGTGGTAAAACTCTCTACCAAGGATCTCATTTGCCCAATGTAGAGATAAGGATCGTCTCCTTTGGAGAGCTTGATCTCTGTCAATCTTTTAATTGACTCAAATTTCTGGGTTAAAGGAGATGCAAACGCTTTTCGTAGGAAATCCTTGGCCTCCTCGTAATTCTGTTTACTAACTTCCAACGACTGGATTAGAACCTTTGGAGCATTTCTAAGTTGTTTTTGCGGGAAGATAAATTTTTCGTAGCTAGTGAGGTCATACTAAGACACAATATTCTCAAAATTAAGGAAAAACTTGTTCAAGTCCTCACCTTTACCGTGGCCGTACTCGGGAAGTGGCAGCTGAGGCAGCTTTAACTGGCTTCGATGAACATCATCTCGCAACTGCGGAGCCGCTGCGGATGCTCCGGTCTGCTCCGGCATTTCTAGAGTAGTAATTGCGACAATAATTTTACACGAGTAATCCGCGCTGGTATCGTACTCAGTCTGCAATTCTGCCTCGTCTGCTTTGTCTGCAAACATACCTTCTGAAATTTTGCGATCGAACTCTTTTAGGTCAATCTCCAACGACCTGAGTCAGGCTGCAGTTTGAAGTCGATCACTGCTAGAAAAGGAAGGAAGATTAGTGCGCACGTTGCCATGAATTCGCGTAACCTCTGCACGCACGAACTTTCGCGTGTGTTTCAGAAACTTCAAATCCATATTTGAAGTAATAGAGTTTCAAAGATTGAGAGAAAATAAAATTAGTTCACGCCAACTTCAAACACCAAATCTGGAAAGAGTTCCAAGAAAATTATTAGGAATAGCACAAACTATAAGGCAGCAGGCAGCGGAAGGCGGCACGACAAAGGAGACTCCACTCCAGCCCCACGTTGGGCGCCATATCGAAAATGACGGCGGGTGAAGGAAATATACTCGTAACACCGGTGTAATGCAACTTTACTGTTGGTTCCAGTTTAGCTAAGAGTAACACCGGCAGTAAAACTGCCCTCGCCAGTCGTGGAAGACCAAGCCCCGCAGGTTTGGTAGCGCAGAACCATGGCTGACCCACCGGCACACACGAATCGGAAGGCCGTGATCGGGCTGCAAACAAATAATTGGGTTAACAAGGATCCCAAGAAAGCGGATGGGTATGAGCTGGAAGCAAAGATTACTATATTATAGATGTCGTGAGATTAACCAGAAAGACGATTAGGTTTAAGGAGTTTTTAAGCATTACTTAATTTAGGAGAACAGCAATATACCCAATTGAAAATCAAGGACGTATCGCCGGTGTATTAAGGACGTGAGGGTCGATTATGCACGATTTATAGGCTAGTCGGCCTGCTCTGCTCTAACACTGCCTCTACGCGCCCCAAACCAAGCGCGGTCGAGCTCGGACGTGAAGTTCATAGTTGGCCTTGGATGATACGAAGGCGCAAAATTTTCAGTTGATTAACGGCCGTAACATTTGAAAGCGGCATGACTCGATCTGTCAGTTAATGACAGCGTGCCATCGTGAGCGTACTGGCAGTTACTGCCTCTGCAAAGGTCGCGTTTAGTGTTTCGACTGTGTTCTTCACAATCATTGCGTTAGGCAAATTGTGAAGTAGTATTGAATCAGATTCCCAAAACATGTTTATTGATATTATATTGATTGTTTCCTGGGATGTTGTGGCGATCAACCGTTATGCTCATCCTCAGATTTTTCTCGTCACTTCTCGAGCTCGAGCTGAATTCAATTTTTTAAACATAGTTATGTGAAGTGTTGTTCGTCCAACTGTTTTGAAACTAGAACAGTGGGATTCATATCAAAGTACTCTGGATAGATTACTGAGCGAGTTTACAGAACAGTTCACATTCACTTGATTCATATGCAAGTTTTTCACAGAGTGGCTACAAAGACTGTTTTTCAAATGTGTATTGATGTCACAATAAGTAACTTATTTTCACGATATTAATAAGTGCAAATGCTGACATTGAACAATACATTAAACCAATATGCTTTTCACAGTGCTTTGTATCAGTGTAACAAGAATAGAGGAAAACGCTGGTGATAAACCAAAACTGTGAGTTTATAATGGAAAATCGATTGCTGTAAATATGTATCATGGCCAAATAAAGCACAACGTTGTATGACTCTTGCACCTTTGGGACTTATCACTCCTACAGGGTCCGAGAGATGTGCATTTGGGTCATTTTATATTGTAATAATTGTTTTGCCTTTTAATGATGGACATTTTGTATTCATTTTCTTACTGTCCATGTCAGCTCGTCTTTCTGTCTTCAACTATTTTCTTGTTTAATTTGTTTTTCAAGATTGGTAATGCTGTGCATTGAGTCCTGCGCAACAGTGCACCCGAAATGCATAAAGCTCATCTACCATTTGAGGGTATGGTTTATTGCAAATACTTTTTTGGAAGATAATTGCGCTAACTAATTGTGCTCTAGTTTTTTCTCTAAAACTGCATTAGTAATGCAAGGAAATTCTTTTGTGCTATTCTCTGCTATTATTTTCCATTTGGTTCTCTAATGAAATATTTTAAGTATTATTTTTCAGTGTTTGAATTTGTTATAAAAGATGCTGTTCAGCATCCAGCCAATAAACAAGCACATTCAGTCGATTTCAAGTTATTACCTATGCGTTTTATGAATGATGCATTTCTTTTGCAAAAAAAAAGTTTCGGTGCTGGTTCATTGGTGACCCAGCTGAGAAAGGAGTATTGAAAACTTACATAGTAACTTTAATTTCATTTGTTATTCAAGTTTTTTCAAATCGTTTAACTTTACAGTGATCGATTTACTGAAACAGATGGAAAATTAATTGTTCAGAGGCAACTAATTGTTCAAAGGAAACAATTATGGTGTTCTTAATTGCTCAATACCTACTGTTAAAAATAATTTTACAATGATGTATCCTACATAACACTGTAGAATGCGCCATCTTAATTTCAGAGCACTTTTAAAGTTCAAATTCACTTCGCAAGTTCGAAACCTCGTGTCGCGATGAAAAACCAAGATATTACAATTGACGACGAGGCTTCGAACTTGCGAAGTGAATTTGAACTTTAAAGGTGCTCTGAAATTAAGATGGCGCATTCTACAGTTTGCTGTACTCCATTCGACGTTGAAGTGGAAACAGTGAGTAATATCTACAACGATTCAAGTACAGTGTGCAGACGTTCTTCAGAAGGCGGGAAACAATGGTGATAACAAAGCTAGTATTGTAGTTGAAGCTTCGCCTGTAAACATCATTACTGATCTACAACGAAGAATTTAACCTACGTTACTCACTGATGCTACATATGAGGAACTTGAAGGAAAGTTAATACAACAATTTAAAATCAAGAAATCCACTGTTGGCGCATCTGTTACATTTCTAAACAGAGAGCAAAGTGTTAATGAATCCATACAAAGTTATGCTAAAACGTTAAATGACTTAGCATCTTCGTGCAACTACGAAAATTTCGGTCGCGATCGTCTCTTGAGAGATGCTTTTGTGGCCGGTCTACATTCAGCGCAAATTCTCAGCGCGGTTCTACAGCAAGTCTTTCAACAGTAAAGCTTCGACGCTCCAGATATTATTCGTGAGGATTCATCTTCATCGTTTTTCACTACAGGAAAACTACAGCTGAATTACACATGCATTCGCTGCGGAACTAGGCAGAAGCACCTGACAGAGAATTGCTATGCCTTGAAATTAAATTATTAAAATGCAAAAATGCGGAAAAATAAGCCACATTTCTAAATTTTGCAAATCTACGACTGCAGCACGACCTCCTCCTGTTACACGAAGGGGACCTACACGAGAAGAATTTGACGCAGCTCGCACTTACATAGGGCAGCCGGAAAGGAGCGGTTGTCAGGACTACGTCGGAAGAGAAGATGTGTCAATGAAGAGTTCAAGTGAGCCGCTACAGCGGAAGAACGAAGTTGTTCTACAAAAGCCTAAGAAAGATACTTTTGCCGGTAACTATGTTCATAATTTCTCTGATGTACAAACTAATTACGCGTTATTTCAGTCACATTGTATTCCTCAAAGTGTCACAAAACTTGCTCCCTCTGTTGCGCTCAACAATCGTAAAATTGTTACTTCCAGAGATAGAGTTAATCCTAAATATTCTTTGTCCAGAGCTAAGCCTATGTATGTAACTCAATTCTCTGATGATCTGTTTAAAGACTCCTTGGGGGCGCACCGCATTGGTATGCACCGGAAGAGCATTGTTTAACTTCCGAGCGCTATAGCTTATAAGCAGAGTCGGTGTATGGATGAGTCAGTACAAGAATAGGAGCCTTACTGAGAGTTTCTTTTCCTACTCCACGAAGTTAAGGCTTGATACGGTAGTTAAAGCTACCTTAGGCTAAACCTCGTGTCGTGATGAAAAACCAAGATATTACAAATGGCGACGAGACTTCGAACCTCCTAAGCGAATTTGAACTTTACAAGTGCTCTGAAATTAAGATGGCGCATTCTACAGTTTGCTGTCCTCCATTCGACGTTGAAGGGGAAACAGTGAGTAATATCTACAACGATTCAAGTACAGTGTGCAGACGTTCTTCAGAAGGCGGGAAACAATGATGGTAAAAAAAGCTAGTATTTTAACTAAAGCATTGCCTGTAAACATAATTACTGATCTACAACGAAGAATTAAACCTACGTTACTCACTGAGGCTACATATGAGGAACTTGAAGGAAAGTCAATACAACAATTTAAAATCAAGAAATCCACTGTTGACGCATCTGTTACATTTCTAAACAGAGAGCAAAGTGTTAATGAATCCATACAAATTATGCTAAAACGTTAAATGACTTAGCATCTTCGTGCAACTACGAAAATTGCGGTCGCGATCGTCTCTTGAGAGATGCTCTTGTGGCCGGTCTACATTCAGCGCAAATTCTCAGCGCGGTTCTACAGAAGTGTGACAGCAAGTCCTTCAACGAATGCGTTGAACATGCAAAACTCATTGAACAGTAAAGCTTCGACGCTCCAGATATTATTCGTGAGGATTCACCTTCATCGTTTTTCACTACAGAAAAACTACAGCCGAATTACATATGCATTCGCTGCGGAACTAGGCAGAAGCACCTTACAAAGAATTGCTATGCCCTAAAATTAAATTATTAAAATGCAAAAAATGTGGAAAATAGGCCACATTTCTAAAGTTTGCAATTTACGACTGCAGCACGACCTCCTCCTGTTAAGCCTACACGAGAAGAATTTGACGCAGCTCGCACTTACATAGTGCAGCTGGAAAGGAGCGGTTCTCAGTGCAACGTCGGAAGAGAAGATGTGTCAATGAAGAGTTCAAGTAAGCCTCCACAGCGGAAGAACGAAGTTATTCTACAAAAGCCTAGGAACGATACTTGTGTCGGTAACTATGTTCATAATTTCTCTGATGTACAAACTAATTACGCGTTATTTCAGTCACATTGTATTCCTTAAAGTGTCACAAAGCTTACTCCCTATGTTGCGCTCAACAATCGTAAAATTGTTACTTCTAGAGATAGAGTCATCCTAAATATTCTGTGTACAGGTCTAAGCCTATGTATGTAACTCAATTTGATGTCGGTGATCATGTTCTTGCTCTGAATTTAAGAAATGGTCCCAAGTGGCTGAAGGGAATTATTGTTAGTAAAGTGGCTGTTAATGTCTTTCATGTTCAAATATTAGCATTACATGTAATCTTGAAGAGACATTCAAATCAGTTGTTGTACAGTAGTTTGGGATCTATCCGTAGTGGGGAAACAGAGACTCCTGATTAGCCTGTTAGCAGTTCCCCTGTGCAAAATTAACCTCGTAGATCAAGTAGAGTAACTGAAGCTGTAATGCGAATACGTTGCTGAGCTCTTCCTTCTATTTTTCACATATATCCATCTAAAGGGAGGGAAGTTGTTATATGGTGAAGTAGGCATCGTTGGGTTTATGGATTTCCGGAGATGAGGTTTGCGCGTCTTGCCGGATGCCTTATTGCGTTCAGGTCAGATGTCTTTATGGGACCTCCGCCGGAAGCTGTGCCTTGGGGGCGCACCGCATTGGTATGCACCGGAAGAGCATTGTTTAACTTCCGAGCGCTATAGCTTATAAGCAGAGTCGGTGTATGGATGAGTCAGTACAAGAATAGGAACCTTACTGAGAGTTTCCTTTCCTACTCCACGAAGTTAAGGCTTGATACGGTAGTTAAAGCTACCTTAGGCTAAACCTCGTGTCGTGATGAAAAACCAAGATATTAAAAGAATTTAAATCTTCGAAGAGATTATTTAATTTCTTATTTCATTATTTCAAGACACCTAAAACACAACTCACGAACCATTAAAAAAATTTCATCGTATTAGAAAATGAAACAACGAAAAACTGTGACAAAGCTGAAGGAGCTTTCAATTTTCTTTCTAATTTTATACCTCAAACGATACACAGTTTTCTTATCGGACGAGTCTCTTTCGGGATTTTTTCATTAATTGCACTTCGAGCTTTTTCACAGTTTTTCGTTGCTTCATATTCCAATGCGATGAAAATTTTGATCGTTAGTGAGCTGCATTTTAGGTGACTTCAAATGATGAAATAAGTGAGTAAATAACCTTTCAGAGGGTTTAAATATTTGGTGGTCTGTAGGATATATCACTGTGAAATTATTTTCAAAGGTAGGTATTTAGAAATGAAGAACACCAGCGTTGTTTTTAAAATCTTTTCCCTGAACAATTAGTTTTCTACCTCTTTCTTTAAATCGATCAGTATAAAACGGTTACTAAACGATTAAAAAAAAATGATTATTCGAAACGGAAACAAAATTTAATACATTGTGAAAAAAATACATTTTAAATATGTTAATTTAAAGCGGAGATATAATCATTTGAAAACTCCGAGACATTTTTATGGGACACGCGATATAATGTACACACTCCTCAGAGGGATACAACTATTGTATCTTTGGGAGCTAGCGCTCCCAGGGAGGAAAATGTGAGGGCCCGAGCTATGAGTTAGGTAGGCCTTCGTTTTGTTGAAATAAAATGTTTTTTTTATGTTAAGGACCACAAATTTTCGGTTCACTACTGTCGTTTTTAGCACATACTACTTTCTTCTTCAGCTTTGATCTGGTTTCATGAACTTTTTTCTCAATTTACTGTTTTTATACCCTTTCTGCACAGATTCCGCGTTCGCTTTAAAACGTTGACTACGTTTGTGCGATTGCGACGGATGGTGGTTCGGTTAAGTTGTGAGTAGCAGAATTTAGAAACTGTCTGTACTGCTCAAGTCCATTCTTGTCCTTTATAAAAAGTGTGAACAATATAAGTGTATTATAATTTGTACCAGGTATGTTAAAATCAATTCTAAAAAAGTTAGTGAAATTATGGAAATGCTATTCATTTATGCCGGTATGCAATGTACCTAATGGTACACATATGATATGTCCCAAAATGTAGTGCACGTGTTGCCTCCATACTAAATGGTGCCTTCCTTTTCCTCTTTTTGGGTCGCATTTGTTGCGGATAGGGAGGCTTAAGCTAACCAATAATCTAATCTTTAATGTAAACAAGTGATGAATGGGAATTTTGAGATACGGAAATTGCATTCCCATTCTTATGTTTATGCAGTTGATATTTGTTTGTTACATGCAGCATTTTAAACGGATTGTGATTTTATTTTTAATTCCTATATTATTTTGGTGTTTTATTGGTGCTTTTGGCTGTAATTAATGGAAATAAGATATTCATGTAAATAATAGTGAAGAGAATGTTTCATTTTTGTAATAAAAGTTAAAGAAAGAGCGAGGTTCTATGTCCTTTCTAAAGTATTGTCTTATGTACCTGAGCTCCCAGTTGCACGTGCATCGATCTCATTGGATGTACAATATTGTACTGAGCTTAATGGGTCAATAAATTCGCAATGCAGTAAGTGTGAATGTATTGTAGGATCCAAAGCTTCCAGTGCAATATTGTAAACCCCGTGAGGCGAGGCACGTGCAACCGGGAGCGATTTTTTAACCTATAATCCATGGACGGCCAGCCGCGATTCGAATCTGGTTCTAAGGCGGTAAACGGCCGTTAGGTAGGGCGGAACAACGGCGATTCGCGAGCAGTTTTGTGTCCGGAAAAGTGGACATTTGACCCTTAAACCGCGCGTAATACAACTAAAAAACGCCTAGGAACCGACGCGTACCTACCGGCGAAACGTCCTTGATTTTCAATTGGGTAGTAGCAATATATCAGCAGGTCTTATAGTTGCAGATCAATAATATTTTAGCAGCTCTTACAATTACAGATAAGAAATATTCTAGCAATAAGGTTTTATTCATAGATTAGCAATAAGGTTTTACCCATAGATTAGCAATAAGGTTTTTATTCATAGATTAGCAATAAGGATTTTATTCATAGATTAGCAATAAGGTTTTTATTCATAGATTAGCAATAAGGTTTTTATTCATAGATTAGCAATAAGGTTCGTTGCCCCAGCTCAATCGCTTCCCTCTATAGAGACCTAAAGCCCGCACCGACCAACACTAATTTGTAGTAAGGATGGAGTGGGGAACCGACATCGTTTTTGGATGGAGGATTCGCTACGAAGGGTCGACCGTACACAGCGCTATATGTCAATGCGACCCACCTCGTAAGCGAACTGGTTCCGTAGTCTCCGCCGCGATGGTCTGCAGGAAGTCGTCAAGGAAGGTGCCCTCGTTGCCACCGGTGCGATGCTGTTGAGATGACGAACAGCTCATGGTAGCTGTAGAAGTCCGCAGCCGAACACCCTATGCGACGCGTCAGCGTTGTATGACTGATCCTCTGCAGAGCGCGTGAGCAGTCGCGGCGCCCACCGCAGCCGCCAGCCCAAGGAGCCACCGCCTCTTACTCAGCCATGGCGCCGCTAAACAGTCTTGAAAATGGTCATCAAAAGGAATCAATGACGGAAGAATGCAGAGAGGTCAAAATGGTGTAAACGTGCTGATGATTGGGCGTGAACTGGTATTTTCAGTGCGGAGAGGCTGGAGATCTACTTCTTTGGTGTGCGAAAGACAGAAGGTCAGGTCGCAAATGACAATAGTACTGTATCGGTCTGACCCCGTTAGCATCTGTTTCGTAAATTATGGTTATATTGTACAGCAACCATGATCTACCATTACAACAGCCAAAATCAACTGTTCACAATTACTGATAGAACTCAACTACAAAAATCAAACATTTCCAATCTTTTTTTTTACTATGCATCACTCTGGAGGACTTGAAGAGCTAATATTAGAGACCATACAGTAGCGCCAAGGGGTTGAAGAGACAAATTATCGACCGCTTGACGCTATTGTATGGTCAGTGATATTAGCTTAAATCAAGTTCTTCAAAGTAATATAAAATGGAAAAAAATGAAAAAGGTTGACCTTGGTAGTTCGTATTTCAATCAGTAGTTGTAAATAGTTAATTGTGACTGTTTTAATGGTAAAAGTCGCACGTACGAAATCATTAAGGCAGAAATTAGTGGCATATGCTATATATATTGAATGAAATTATAGTTATTGTGAGATTATGGTTGGTATGTTTAGAAAGACAGACTATTGATTTTGCATGAATAATTTATTCGTTTCACCCCTTGTTTATCTACAAGAAGTGTCAAAAAAAGACCGTAAATGTTCAATATTGTAATAAGAAAATACTTTCATACGCGTTTTAACAAATAAATCATTCAGCCAGATATGTCAAAGACTGGAAGAATATCAAGCGCCATAATTGCTCACAAAAAATAAACATCCCAGAGACATCCAATGAACGTCTTGAGCACTCAACAGGATTTAAGATAGAATTAATCTTAAACATCTTAAACATAAACCTAAAACATTCAACAACCTCTCTTTTAACGCAAACAAAAAATTGACTTTGGTAATAAAATGAAATACCATGAGTTGAGGTTTTATGCAGATTATAAGATTAATTATTTATTCGAAATAGGCTATCGTAGCTTTTAATTTCAAATTCAAGTCACCATGCATACACGAATTCCGCTGTAACCGACCGTAATCTCCGGTAAACATTTTCAAACTAGTAGACGCAAATGGCGAAACTCTGAACACAAAAATATGCACTGGGGCGATGAACAAAAAAGTTGATTTCTCCAGACAGAAATTCCAGAAAAAGATGCCATGTATGTTATCAACATGGAATCAGAAAGCAATCACGATATCAGTACAAAACTTTCGAAAACCTTCTTGGACTCAGTGTTATTCCCTGCTTTGAAATTGATCACAAGGAACTAAACTTTTGAGTGTGAAAACTGATATTGTAACATATACATAAAATATCTATTCTAATTATATTAAGTATTTTACGCATTTTATGTAATATTATGTATTACAAAAAATATGCTTGGTGAGCTCTCGATGTCAAGGGACATCACGGGTTGCGCAGCGCTCTCGTCACGAAGGTGCACAGTGGGCCTCGAGGCGCGCGCTCAGTACCACCGCATTGCGCCCGCAGTGAAAGGGTTTAAGCCTCCTCCTCTTCCTCCAACTGAAAGCTTGCCGAAGTAGCAGATGATGGACCCGCCAGTGCTGTTGCAAATTTTAGAGCAATAGAGAGCGAAATGTTGAAAGGGTTTGAAATGTACGGTCTGAGAAGCATGATTGGTACGATTTTGATCAACCTAGAAATTAGGTGAGACATAAAACGGCAGTGGTTGGGATGTCGGTAGGGCGAGAGAATAATGTTGAATCTTGAGATGTTTCTGTCATGGGGTTAGAATGAAGGATCATATGTTGGTGAAGAAACTTACATTATCAGAGGCAAGAAGAAACAGAAGTAGGAGACCTCCAACTGCTTGGATAGGCTGTGTGGAAGGAACTTAGTGTGAGAAAGAAGCGTGATGAAGCAAATAACTGTGTAATTGATTTCGTAAGGGGAAGAAAGATTTTTAATTGGAGTATGACTGTTACATTGACGAAAAGAGTAACATCACCTACTGGGACATGAGCTTATCAGAGTAGCTACCAACGAATTACTTGCGTTCACCACGGGTTGGGCACGAATGTAAATGAAAGAAGGTATTCACCTAATATTTTCACCAGACAATAACTACTTGCTTCATTAATTCACAGGCCTCTTGAGTCAGTGCACTAATAACTGTTCCTCCATTAATTCATGAAATTATCTGAGGTCCAGCAATTATAAATAATATTTTATAGTATTGAAGCCTGCACGAAGTAAAATGTATTATGACCAATATCCGTAACACTTTATTCACATCAATATCCGATATAATTGCTATGTTCGCAACGCAAAATATTAAAACTTACGTTATGTTCCTCATTGCTGTGGAGCGCGGTCGACCACCATCCCAGTCCGGGACAGATTTGAGTACAGTGACAACAGCGCTGGAGAAGTTGTTGACAGCTAGACGCGGATGGATTACTTTCCAGGCATGTGATGAAATTAGAGAGTTATGGAAGTGCTGATCGGTTAGATCAAAACGAAACCAGTGTATTGATACCATTAATGTTAATGCCGTCATGTGACAACATTAATGAAACTATTATCATGGCACACATCAACTTCGATGACCTTGCCTGGACAATAACATTTATAAAATTCGTAAATCTAGGTTAAAATTTACATAGGGCTCATAGTTTACATTGCAGTGAAAGATTGTCTGAAACCTGAGAACACTAAGACGGACCAAGAGAACGGTTTCCTGGTTCTCCAACTCGAATAATAGTTTTAAACTCGTTAAAAGTCATAAATAACCTATCTTAATCATTTTCATCAACGACTGTTAACGTATTTTTACTTTCCTGGAAGCACACAAGGCAATAAAGGTCACGGCAGAAATGTAAAAAAAGCAATGTACCAAATTAACTTAGTTGAAAATTACATAGATTGAACAATATTTACTTTAAAAAGCAGAGAGTGGAATATATTTGACATTTATGAACTACTATTCTTTCATATAGTTTTTCCAATTCACCAGTCCACTGCCAAATTGATCAGTGTTGATTTATAGGTGGACAAGAGTTATGTACTACCTTCAGCATTAGAAAGCAGCTAGTCTGATGCATTTATTGAAATATATCTTAGAAAATAGTCATACCAATGAGACTATAACGGAACAGACCTATTAAAAGATTAGTCTTAACAATACACACGCTAAGAATGACTTGCTTCTGTGATGCAATAACTCAATGATGTAAAAAATTTCTTACATGCTAACAAATAATAAAGTATTCAAATAGGAGCCTAATATGCCAAATTCATTAGAACTCGAGAAATAATCTCATACGAGACTAAAAAACATGATAGCATTGCAACCAGAGTGAATTGACACAAGCAAGGCTAATGATTCGACTACCTACCTCTCCGGAGCAGACATGGCATTACAGCGAGGAAGATGTGACGCAGTGATGTTGATACGTCTTGGGCATCCCTCCACAGAAGATACATAATCCGTGCTCGTATAGCCATCCGTTTCTGAAGCTACGTAAAGTTTTTTCTCACAGCCTGAAAATGTTTCTGAAAAAAAAAATCATTAGCCACAAATGTTAGTTGGTGTAAATCACCATAATTATTATTATGATGCACCTAGTTTGAGCTTCCCAAACCCCCGCAAGGCAATCCTCAAGAAGAAATGGGATCATTACATAGGGAAGAAGAAAATGTGGAACATATATATATTAAAATTTAACAAGATTAAAATCAATTAAAACAAGATTATCTGAAAATGAACAAAAAGTAATAACTAAACAAAAATGAAAAAAATCCCCAATTTTTTTAACAGTAAAAATTGTATGTTACTGGCAAAGTTGCCTAGTATCTTAAAGTAAAACTCAGAATATTTCTACATAAAAAGTCTGGATATCTGACAAAAAGTATGGGGAATTTAATTGCAAGAAATCACTGCATAAATTTTGCTATTAGGCAGAAAAAATAAATTTTGCTATTAGGCAGACAAAAAGTGTGCTGCAGCTTGGTAGCTTAACTGATACATGACAGTAGACTAATTGTTGCATTTGCCTATCTCACAATGTTAAGCTAGTGTAGGTTTACTTGCTTATGGTAGTTTGTACTCAACTGAATATTTTATGCAAATTTGAACTTCCAATGCAATTCTGGCAGCAAGTAGCAAAGACTCAGGAGTGACAGTTATTGACATTGATCCATGATACTTATTTATGTGAAAAATTATACATAGGGCCTAGTAGCTAAATGTCGAAGACTTACTTGAATGCGCCAGTAATTTAACTGGGACTGGTTTCCAGTCATCCGCAGCATTCCATCCGCAGGCATTTGGTTGCTGCACAGAATATGTGGCTGGGAATTTCCAATACTTGCAGAAGGATAAGATAAGAATTATACCTGATGGAACCATTACATAACGGCAATCCATCAATATTTATTTTTATGATTCACATTGATTCACATCTGTGGGAGAGTTTAAGATATATTCTTCCAACTGTATCCGCCAGTTTGAAAAATAGGCAAACTCACCATCTCCCATATCTTTTGTATGAAACTCATTTTCTTTTTGAACATAGATTTTGCTGAAGTAGGCAAGCCTGGATATCTAGGAGCCAGCATAGTTGATAATCTATCAACCGCTGCATGAGGAACTTGTTTTTCTGCGTTTAACCAGTTCTCTAAGTTAGATCGCAGAAAATTGGTGCAAGCGATAGTGCACACATTGGCCGCTTGTTTAGGCCTTGTGCTTCCTTGGATATTTTCAAATAAATCATTCGATTCATCACTTGCACTAGATGTGTTCACCTGGATGTTTGGTTTAAGGGGTTCACTGCAGGACGTTTCTGCTAATGAAATGAAGCTTTTCATACCACTCACTACAGTGGCAGTATAATATTGTTGTCATCTTTCCCAGACTTCTCACATTCACTAGAAGTCTGTACGTCGTCACTGTACCTCCCAGTCTCTAATGAGGCTATTTCTATGATTTTTTTCACACGTCGCCGCCTCTGTTTCGAGATAAATCGAAGAAGTTTTTTCTTTTTCCCATTTATTTGTTAAATTGAAAACAACTGTCTTCACGCTCGATCACTTGAGCTTGAAATGACGCTCGATCACTTGAGCTTGAACTGAACTTGAAATGAGGACAGATACAGATCGCGCAATGTGTGCATTCAAACTGAGCCCGATGCATCACTGCCGGCAACCGTTTGTCGGTGCCAGAGGTGCGAGTGTCGCGTTGCGATAAGCTATAAGAAATTATTACGATGTACGGCCTCATAGCTTTTAAGAACAACCTGCTACTTCGATTCTAATATTTTAAAATGATACTAAGAAACCATATTTGGAAGAATGAATTAATACTTCTTAATAAACCAGGTAGTTGCTTAACATCAGGCTACCAATACAGCAAGTTAATACGCGTTTGAGCTATGCAGCAAGTAATTGTCCTAGAAAATTCTGAAATACAGCTAAAATCTTTCAATAGAACTGCGTGAAATAATTTTGGGGCCACAAAATACTACAATACATAGCTAATTTAACTTGAGGAGTTAATTGAATCGAACAAGTGCTAAACTCGTATTCCGTTGGTGATTCACATCGTTGGCAACTTGCAAGCGTGTAATAGTCAGTTTGAAACGAGTTTCGAACGGCATATTCGGATTAAAAACGAATGCGTTTCAAGGTTGTACCAGAAAATTTGCTATATCGTATACTTGAAACTTCCTTTAACTTCATGTTGAGAGACTTTTGATTTTTTTTCAAAACGCAGTAAAAGGTTAATCCTATTGATTGAAATGAAATATTAAACTAGTGTAACGACCAAATTAAGAACATCATCCAATGAGATGTCAAGTTTATATTCTCGTCCTAGTACTTGATGTTTCTCCCAGGGAATGATGCATCTTCTGACTTAATCCAGTTAAGATATTTTCTACATTATTTTGTACGAATCAAATTTCCGTATTCTGAACGCGCCAACGAAACCAGAGTAAATGCAGCTCGTATGTGCATACACCTCATGTCTTCGATTCTATCCAGCTTGAATTCATTACCGAAAATATTCATTCCTTACGTCCTTTTTCTTAGTTTTATGAGTTCAATTTTACTCCATCACTTCAAATCACCATCAAATTTAGCATAAACGCGTTGTATAAGTGCATCTACACTTCTTCCGTTTAGTTTAAAAGTCAATGTTGGACATGTCATACATATGTATATATATATATATATATATATATATATATATATATATATATATATATATATATATATATATATATATATATATTCCCAAAGTACGTATAAACTATATTGAGACACCCAATTAATATTACCTATATTCAAAATTATTCAGTTTTATTGAGTAATGAACAACATGTGGAATAATACAATATTCTTAAAACTAAATATTGACAAATTAGTAGATTATAATTTCCTATACCGTGAATAAACTTGGAAATTCTTGACGTTTGCGGCGCGTTCCGTATTACAATTTCTCGTCTATGCTCTACTATTTATGGTCGTAGAACATCTATGGCCTACCATCGTAATTGCCTTCCTGACAAACCTTAAACAACCATAAGTGTCCCAGCCAACATCGACCTAAATAAACCAAAATTAACGGTAGAATTTGGTTAATAGTTATACCAACTTGGTTCACTAACCATGATCGACCTTAATCTCCCATAGACGTCTATATTCTACCAAAAATGCAACCATAATTTCCGACTGGGTAGCGCTGTACCCAGCATTACATGCGGGCGTGCTGCACGAAACTTTGAACATTGACACTGATGTACGCCAGAAGATGTACACAAAAATCACTTTGATCTAATAAACGATCTTGTATCGATCCTAATATTTTTACTTTAAAATTCGAGTAACTCAGTTCGCCATGAAAATCTAGTTTGAAAATACATATTTCATATTTTCAGAAATTACACAATCATGCGGATATCAACAGAAGTAAAGTGCTATACCAATAAGAAACTTATTTTTTATTTGTTGTATTACTTTGTATTATATATTTTATATTTTATTATATCGCCGTGTTTAGCTCCGTGATGTAACGCAGCTTGATTCCAACAACTACTTGAATCATTGGCTGCTGCCGCCCACACTTCTGATCCTTCCAAATTTTGGTAATGGCAATTTCAGATAAATCCTTAGCGTTAACGAATATAAACAGGAGCGCAGTGAAAGATTTATTGTTTTTTTTTTACTCAAACTATCCAATTTGCTTTAGGAATTATATACTTCATTTCATAAGTGTTAAATACTTTTACCGTTCCGTTTCTCCAGGTTGTCAAAATTGAGCTTAGAATTGTCATATCGCAGTGTCCTCATACACTAAAAAAGAGGCGTTCTACAATACCCTTTATTCCCTGTTAATTATTCGTACTAGAGTTGGAAACCGGAAACGAGTCACTAATAACGATTATCTCTTTCCACAGAGAGACGTAAGACGTACCAAGAATACCTATCCAGACCTATCAGTACAATTACACAAAATGTATGGTTTGGCTTTACTATCAACGACGAGGGTGTCAATTCTCATTTCCTTGCTCTCGGCCATCTCGGTGAGTGCACATTACATTGTTCTCGCTAACTCTACATCAAAAATTAAATTTGAAAAGATCTGGTGAAAAAATTTAGTATTTTACCGGCAAAAATTCAAAAGTTTCATATTGAATCATAATTGCCCAAACTAAAAATACACATGTTAAAATCAATCACAACTTAGAATTAGGAAGTTGAAAGTGAGACGAATTTCTCCACGAAGCGCCTAGCACATGGCAACTTCTCATTGAAATCAGGACTCGCCACTCGGCCATTTTTACTGCCTTAGAGTTGAACTAACATTTAGAAGTTATAACCGAAGTCTCGTTGCACTGTGATAGATTATTAATTAGGGCGTGTCGGAAAATATTAAGATAGATTCGGAAATTAGGTGATCTGAACTACTTCAATGAACTACAATAGCTAACAAGGTCGGAAATTTCCTGTCTCCCGGCACTTTTTATCGATGAAATAAAAGCATAACCAATTTATAAGTACAAAATGAGCATCCACATTTTATTTTTGAATGGTTAAAAAAGCTTTTAGATGAATGTTTTCCTTTCCTCTTGGAGTTTTGACAGAAAGGATAATTTTTTACAACGCTTCCTTTCATGAGCCATTTTGACTCATAAATAAGGAAAGAAATTTAGTCTCTGATTCATGCTAGTTATACTCGTATTGATGCGTATGTATTTCATAAGACATTTCAGGGGGATACAACTATTGTATCTATGGGCATTAGCGGTCCTAGGGAGAAAATGTGTGAGGGCCCGAGCTGAGAGTTAAGTAGGCCTTCTTCTGGTTAAAATAATTTTTTATGTTGAGGACCACTTTTTTCACTTCACTACTGTCCTGTTTTTCAGCACCTACTACTTTCTTCAACTACAGCTTGTTTCATAAACTTCATTCTCAATTTACTATTTCTATGCCCCGATGCATAGATTCTGCCTTCCCTCATCTCAATATTAAATGGGGCCTTCCTCCTTCCTCTCTTCGAAACGTTTTTTATAACGGTTAGGAAAGCTTAAACTAGCATCTAATCTAATCTAATCTAATCTAATCTAATCTAATCTAATCTAATCTAATCTGTATTTCATTGAAACAATATTAAAGTTGGTTAAAGTTTCCGTGGGAAGGAACGACTGAGTGGTTGTCGGGGTAATGGGTTTGTTAGAGTGGAGGTAGTGCAATCGCATGGAGGGATTATTGCTCTTTCATCAGTGCAAACACTTCGCAATTACTTACAGAAAATGACCTGAAAACGAATGTCCATCCCGGTCAGCAATATCAAATCCAAGAGTTCTGAGGACTTTTTATAAGTCTTAAGTTTAATGTTCTATATTCACTTCGGTAAAGATAGGATTTGTTTGAAATAAGCAACATATACTTATCTTTACACGTATTGCACGACTAAACGACTAGTATTTCATAGTTTATAAGTCTTGCTTTCAAAT
Organism: Morinoia aosen; assembly: GCA_030386875.1. NCBI lineage: Eukaryota > Metazoa > Arthropoda > Malacostraca > Amphipoda > Talitridae > Morinoia > Morinoia aosen. The sequence goes on along the minus strand of CM059564.1, from coordinate 9,263,132 downwards.
GATAATTCATTTCTGTCTTCCAGCGCGTTATGATTTACGAACATCTTGGAATTGATGCGCTGAATTGCCTTGTCAAAGGCATTTCAGTTTCAGTAACTTCTACGACGGCCTTCTGCTTCGGTAGTGAAATGTTTTTGTTACGATAAGTTTCTCCATTTTATAATAGTTAGATTTTAAATATGGGCAATCAATTTACACAGCATAAAACCAACATAATAAGATGAACACAAAAAAGCGATTGAAATGAGGCTTTCCAACACTCTGAAAGTTGTAAAAAGAATTTCAAAACCGTTTTCGGACGATCAAAACACATTTGCGTTAGTACTATTCCTGAAACCAAATCAAAACGTGTGTATGTTCTAACGTGTGAGCGTATAACATTTAAAATTTAAAATCATAGCTTCAATGTCTATTTTACGAAGCATTTTTCAATCGGCTTGTTTGTGTTGCTGTTATTTGATTCATTTGCTAGTGAATAGATTTTGTGTGAGAAACTTTAGAGCGAGAAAAATTCAAAGAAAATTGATCATACTTCGTAGGAAAACATTTCGGAGTCTAACTCTATCATCAGTTCAAAAAGGTACAAATCATTATGTCTGAAATGAAAGATAGAAAACGAAATTTTGAAAGTAGTCATTAAAAGATATCACGAAAACAAAAGTATGTCAAAGAAAATTAAAATTGAACAGATTGCTTACTAGATACTATTTGCAGCGGGTATGAACTGCGGGTATTGTTGAGAGCCGTTTTTTGTTTAAAATTATCTAACGATTTCAACATCCCTAAGGTCAAAACGAGTTGGGGCAGAGTCTAAAATTCTGAAGTCGGTGGAGGATATCGGTACATTACTATGTGAAAAATACTTTCAAAATGTTCAGTTACGCGGCGCTCTTATTAATAATTTTAAGGTGGCTTATTCTTTCCGGTACAAGGATACGCTTCCGATTGATATGCAAGCCTCTCTGATTTATTCATACAGTTGTGTGTAGTGCACATCACCGTACGTCGGCATGGCGTCACGGAGTTTTTATTTCAGAATGGCAGAGCATCGCGGTAGAAGCTTCCGTACTGAATTAGCTGGGGCCCAATTAGCTCACCCCTCTCACTCCGCAATGCGCAATAAGGCCGAAAAATGCCACATACCTATATCCTCTACCGAATGCAAAATTTTAGACTCTGCTTCAACTCCTTATGACCTGAGATTTTTAGAGTCGTTACATGTTTTTAAACGAGAACCGGCCCTCAACAATACTTTCAAGGGAACACTCGAGACGCAACCACAAGGAGGAAATGAAGACTCTTTTAATTAACATAATTTATTGAATGCGGTTGACAAACTTATAATGACTGATGATTAATTATAATGCCTTAAACTTACAATTGGTGAAAATCATTAACAAGAAAATAAAGGCTGGCTGCCTTGCTTAAGTTCGACCACACGCAAAGTCCAGAGTCACGCAACGAGTGACAACTTCTGAAGTGACGTGCGTGCAGATCCCCGGAGAAATGGGTACGAGTATCGCTCCAGTACGGCTCAGGTTCGTGCGTGGCCCACACAGTAGATAGAGCTTAGCTCCGAAGGGAACGGGGTCAGGGTACCCAAGCGGACTCACCAGCGTACCTACAAGAGAGTTATACCTTCAGCCTGGGCACGAGTGCTAGTGCTGTGGCCGCCAACTATAGAGCTTTGGCGGCTCAAAACGCTAAATAAAATTACGAGAAGAGTTAGTCTTATGTTTAAATAATAATTATTCTTTACCCTAACTGTCACATGCACTGAAGTGCAGTTAGGAACTCTGACAGCGCAAAGTCAGCAAAATTAATATAACAGTTTACACACTCAATGAACAGTTTTAACACAATCGACAAAACATTCAAGTATCCCTACAAAGCAATACACAAGAGACATGAAAGTTACACATAACATACCGGTGGCTCAGGAAAAGAAGTCCTGTTAGATCTGAACCACGATAGACTCAGTAACGCGGGCCGAGGCTCGCTGGTTCACGGTTGATTGGGCGATGTTGCCAGGCCATAATTACAGAAATTAAGTAGCACGATACAGAAAAGAATAAAAATACACTATCAGGAAAGGTGGACGGGCGAAGTTCCTACAGTTCATACCCGTTCCAAATAAAAACTATTAGCAATCTTTCTAATTTTATTTTTTTTTCGGCATATTTTTGTTTTCGTGATATCTTTTATGACTCCTTTCCACATTTTATTTTTTATCTTTTATTTCAGAGGTAATGTTTTGCACCTTTTTGAACTGATGATGGAGAGGGACTCCGAAACGTTTTAAAATTAAATATGATGAATTTCCTAAGAATTATCCTCGTTTTTAAGTTCCTCATCAATTTGCGATTCAAACAACCAACTGACCCGCTCAGATTTTGCGTGAGTAGGAAAGGTTTTGGTCAAGTTTTCTTCCCTTTTCAGCCAAAAGATGACATTACGTCCTTAGTGGCAGTATTTGAATTTTGTCCTTTTAGTATATGCCAATACTTTATTTATTGGTAAGATATTTCTAATGAAATTAAACTTGACGATAGGAAACAATGAGTATTTTTTAACTTTAACTCCGTTAGTTCGAGCAGGAGCTCAAATACAGAAAATTGACTGCACTGGAATGTTGGGATTTGCTCTAAATAAGTTCTAAAATGCATATTTAACCCATTTCATCCTAGAAGTTAATGTTTTCAGCTTGGTCCTTTATATACAATGAGTATTTTAATTGTGAGAGCAAATGCATCGTAAGCGGCAATTAAGTAATTCAAATTGGAAAAACCTTATTTAACTTGGCGCACTTTTTTGTATTTTACTGAGAGAAATTACACTCATTGGTTTGATAGTTTTTTTTCAAACGAGTGAAGTTCATCCCGGCATTGTGTGACAAAAATAAATGAGAACACATAAGGGTTGCAGTTATTTTTTGGAGTACCATCGACCAGCGAAAGAAAATTTACCTCTGTGTCACAAGTTATTGATTCAGAAAAAAGTGCTACGACCTCACTGATAAGCTTTTAAGAAATTTTAACTCTGATTGCGGTCAAACATCATATGCAACAGACGAGAAATATATTATATTTCTAAAATTGCAGGTGGTGGCGTTCAGCGAATATGCAATTGAGGTGAGTGCTGGTGAAAGCTAATTGCTACAAAGGTGCTTCTTTGACTTCGTTAAATTATACATTTTACAATATTACTTCCGTACTTCCGATAGTTGGTTGAAAATTTTATTTATTTAACCACAGTAACACAAACTTTACTTGCAGTACCCTTCAACGCGTTAGCATCATTATTTTAGTTATCACACTACTGCACATCTTAGTCAAAACGAATGACTGTCATTCAATAAATAACAGGTTATTTCATTATTATTCCTCTGATTTTATTAAGACCAAATTTTATGCTTTTCATTCCAAGGTTTCTGCAATTCCAAAGTGCACCTTATAGCAGGGGTTTCCAACCTTTCTCTGACCTTGTATACCATCAGTATTTCAACAGATGGTAAACATTCATGCATGCAATGATATCCGAAAAAAAATGTTCAGTTGATATACATATGTATATATATCATTTTTCTTTTTCTTTGCTGGACCTACTTGTGTCTTCATCTTGGATTAGAGTTCTCAGTCTTTTAACATTTTCCGTTGTGCGTTTAGAAACTTTTGTTCTAAATCCTTCTTTATTAATGCTTCTCACAACGAGCTGGGATTGCCACTTTTGAAAGTTTCTCTGAATCGTTATTTTGTTAGGTTGGATTCGGTATTCTAAGAAGAATTTCTTCTGATTCCCGATGATGGATCCAATTTTCGTCATATCTTCGATGTTGAACTTGCGTTGTTGAAGAGCCAGTTGTGCCGTGCTTGCTGATTACAATAATCTTGTCTCCTGCGCCATTGATGTTTGTGTTTATTGGAAGGGTATGCCAGATACATAAGAAAACATCGAATTATGTCCTTTCGGATATTCTATGTTATTGTCTCCTATTTCATCTATTTAAAAAATTACTGAAATTGTAAAATGTATGCATTTTTAGCTTCCACATTGTCCATAAACATTTGGAAATAAATAACATATAAACACTTTTTTCTCTTGTTAACATTGAATGTACCTCTTCAGATAAGCAAATGTAGCTCTATAGGGTACATTTACCCCAGATTTGAAACCCTTGCCTTCAAAGTCTAGGATCATGATGATCAGTTTTGTTACGAATAACGATTTGATGAATTACGACTGTTACAAGCCAAAATATTTTTCTAAATTGCCTAATTAATTGATCAGTATGTAATAAAACATGTATAATGTTTTCCGCTTTTATGCAATATCATTTAACGTAAAATTCAAATGGCCACCATGTATATAAAATGATTATCAATCCTCCTGAAACTTGGGAAGAAACAAACTACTCACAGAAAAGGGATTTAATTATTTAATATTCAGCTCCATCCTACTTTAAACAAATAAAGACCTTCCGAGAATGGTAATACACTAAAATATGGCGAATAGGCATAAGCAGCAGCGTCTACCACGGCGGCACACTAAGCAGCGAAGCGGCAGGCGACGTTTCAAAGACTGCAAAAGAAAACCGAGCTAAGCACACTTTGTTATTATGGAACAGATGCACTTCCATTGTAACGGTAAATACGGGCCGAGCCTCGAAAATTGTTACAGTCTAATAATTGAGCGCGAGGCCACGAGATTCCAGATTACTAAGTTGGGCGCGAGGCCCCGAGATTACAGATTAAGAACTTTTATTACAAAGTTCAATTAGGTTTCAGGGTTCATTTGTACAGATTGAACAGCGAGTCACACTTCAGAACGATACTAAACCTAAGCTAAGGACAGTAGGCAAACATTTGAGAGTCCATCTCACCTTAGGCCAGGCTCATTGAGCTCGACGGAGTCAAGCGGGGGCCGCAGCAATCGAAGTGGGGCGCAGCCATCGAAGTGGGGCGCAGCCATCGAAGTGGGGTGCAGCCATCGAAGTGGGGTGCAGCCATCGAAGTGGGGCGCAGCCATCGAAGTGGGGCGCAGCCATCGGAGTGGGCGCAGCCATCGAAGTGGGGCGCAGCCATCGAAGTGGGGCGCAGCCTTCGGAGTGGGGTGCAGCCATCGAAGTGGGGTGCAGCCATCGAAGTGGGGCGCAGCCATCGAAGTGGGGCGCAGCCATCGGAGTGGGCGCAGCCATCGAAGTGGAGCGCAGCCATCGGAGTGGGCGCAGCCATCGAAGTGGGGCGCAGCCATCGAAGTGGGGCGCAGCCATCGGAGTGGGCGCAGCCATCGAAGTGGGGCGCAGCCATCGAAGTAGGGCGCAGCCATCGAAGTAGGCGTGAGGCCACAAGAGCATTCCTCCGCTCGGCAAACGCAAGCCAGCCAGAGTGTCGCAAGTTGCCGCCACCTAACTCTTCACACTATCAAATTAGGTAGATGGTGAACTAATGAAGAGAAAATACACAGATGAATTAACGTCCACTGATGAGGAATCTTTAGCTCCAGAGTGGTTGACTCGCTACTGTTAGTGAGGTCGAGAAAATGACGGAGACGCTGCTCGCTTGCGCGCCTCAGCGTGAAAAAGTGCCGTCCAGAAAAAGGGAGAATCAGGCTTACTTTAACTTTCTTGTAGTTAAGAAATTTGGATGGAGCTCTCAATGTTTGCCGACATCTATTCTATTAGAAACTTGACACAAACAACGAGCACAGAAAACCAATTTCCAACAAAGAACATTTAATACAGCTAAGGAAGATTTAATACGGCTGAAGAACAAATCCATTAAAGCAGGAAAAGCATGCGTTTTGCACACCGTGAGGGATAACTAATCATGAACTTATTCTATTTCAACTTTTGCTAACTTCAATGTTTTTTTAACTAGAAACTTGATAAAATATAGTGTAAGGTTCATCGAAACACTGAGGCTTCGAAATTACTGAATAGATGTACATATGAAAATCATTTATCAATTTGGTCGCTAAGTTTTAAAAATTCATTTCCTTTAAATACCTCTTGTCTGTCGAACTCGTACTACCAATTTGAATTCAACAGATCAGAGGGATTCGAATTATTGAATTATTCCAAATTCGTACCTAGGATTAGTTGTGGTCATTTTGCTTCTGTGCAAGACATTTTTGATTCTTTGTCTAACACGCAGAAACTCCCATTATACAGATAATTTCATTTCGGAGTCAAAGTTAGGCTTTTAATAGTCAATTGTACATTTTAAGAGAGGCCTTAATCTCTTTATCATTCGAAGATATAATTTGTGTCTCATCTTTTGTCGCTCAATTAAATAATCGATCTGTTTTTCCATGCGCATTACTAGTTACTGCTTTTCTAGCTAAAATTTTTATCAAGTTTCAACTTTCAATGTTAACTATTTATTTAACTATGCAAACTATTTAATAATAGTTTAATGGAACATATTAATAATAGAACTGTAATACATTCATTTGATCGATGACCAATATATCCAGTAATTCTAAAATATTCAAGGTTCTTGTAGGAGAAAATACAATGAATTGGGATGTTTGCCAGAAAGTATGCAATTACGCTGCATTTTACTTCGTTGTGCCATGTATATACAGAGTTTTCACACACATTACGTTGCCATAGATCAGTGACTTTCATTGCGCGTCTCGCGATGTCTCAATTCACGGTTCTCGAAAAGTATAAATTAATTAATATATAATTTATATAATATACGCTAACTTGCAGTAGCTACGCTCAATCAATGCGTTTAACCGAAGTGGTTCTCTTGCAAAAATTAGTGAATAACACTGCTATAGATGAAGCTACCTACAAAAACAGACACTATTGGTATATGAACATCAAAATCAAATTTTCATCACTCGGTGTTACTATAAGTGAAGCAATTAAAACCACGTTAAATATTCAAGTCTATGAACTAGAAAGACGATAATTCGAATTCAAACTAAACGTTTTTAAATTTCAAACTTGTTGATCACCGAATTTACTCAACCAGGTTGTGAGCACTCCACCGTCTTCGAATTTGCTTCGATTTTGCTCCGCAAAAGTGATCATCCCGGTAGTGTTCGAGACATTGAAGGTAAAATCTGGGACCACGTATGTACGACGTGCAGTCTCGAAAGTACTGACGGACTACATCGAGAGTTGGGGAGTGAAACTTGGTGCTGACCAGAACGTGCGCTCATGCTCTCAGGAAGCTGCTAACACTAGTGAGCCATACCAGTGTTAAAGTTCTTAGTTCTGAAAACAATATTTATCACTTAGGCCTGATGAAATGCGATGTACTTGTTGGATCAATAATATATGAAAAGTACTCTATGTAATAAAATTTTTGTGCTCACAAACGCACCATGCTCGAGGATTTGCCCACGGTGTTCATAATAGTGAAGTTATTCAGTATATCGTTACGTGTAGCTAATTTAATAATTCAGATGTTTTTGAATACGGATCCCGAAAAAACATTTATTCACTTTCGATAAAACAAACGAATTTTTGACAACCATACGGCAGTAGGATCCTGAGATTTATATCTTTTATTTGGACTAAATTTTGAAGATGACATTCTCATGTAACGTCCACTTGACAGCAAGCAATATTGGGCGAGTCTTCGCATGTTTCTCATTGCAGCACTAGTGAGTGTGCTCACTGTTGGCTAAATTCTTTACGCCTCTGTAAATGACCTTCTTTGGCCTAGAACTTCTCATGTTGTACTCTCTCTTGAAGTTCCGCTGGGCTAGGACAATGCTCCTTCCATTAGAGAAGTGTGCAGTGCTTATGAAAGCTAATTGTTTCTTTGTCCAATTCGTCATCTTGGCGGCAGTTTCAAAGCAAGATGACTTTTGCTGTGTCCTCTGATTTTTATTTTGATAGTTCTATCATAAATGCGTAGATATCAAATGTAAGATACAAATATCAGGATTCTAATACTTTTTTATTTCAAAAATCCGTTTATTGTATCAAAAATTTGTTAAAGAATTTTTCAGGTCCCCCATTTAAAAAACTCCCTGTATATATTCTATAAGACAGTATAATTTTATTCACACGAAATATGTAAGGTTGTCAGTACCACTAATTCTCATTGAAATGGTGTTCGCAGCACCTCTGAGGATCAGTGATGTTACGCACCTGTTGTATATCAATATGCCTGTGGCCGGTCTTACATTGGTAGCAACGGGCTTCAATAATTTATTGTTTGTGAGGTGTGCACAACACAGAGGAGTCTCCATCCGCACTGGCTGTAACCTAACCAAGCCATCCAACTAGTCTATAAGAGAACACTGTTTGAAAAAAGACTATATTTTTGAAAACACAAATTTCAAAATTTCGGATTCAACCTCGAATTCGTCTGATCTCCGTATTTTAGACTCTAGTACATTTAAAAAAATCGTCTATCAATGAATTAATATGGCACGGCGGTGAAACTTTCCATTGTTTGGTGAAATTTTCTATATTTTGATTTTATTGTGTCTTTTACGTCGCAATGTTTTATTTCCAGTTTAATCAGAAGATCTAGAGCTTACAATTTTTTAACACTTTGATTTATTGTATTTAGAACACTGAAGACGGAAATTCGAATTTTTGTAATCCGAAACGTTTGTTTTTATCATGATATTCTTAGCCATGTTCGTTTTCCTTTTCATCCTAAATAGAAATTTCTTAGAAATCAGTTTATTTCATTTACTTGACTAATTTTTTGTCCGAGGAGCCCACTTTGCCTTTAACATCTATGAGAATCTTCAACTCGGACTCCAAAAGAGCCAGTTGAGGCATCGTTCACTGACTCCGCGGCATTTGCATGAAAAAAATATTTCAGGGTAATTTCATACAAATAAATATATATGTATATAAATATCAACATTTTCATAAATTCAATGGTTAAGGCCATCTAAAATGAAAAAGTTTCACATGCCCCTATCATCTTTCATTGATAATTGTGCAGAAAGTACATATCTCCCCTATGTACATCGGTTTCTGATTTACCTCAATGATTTTCTTAAGAACGATGTTAATACTGTTTGAATGTCGCAAATGAATGAAGGTACTCGACAGAATGAAGTTTTTCACAAACGAGAAAACTCTTTATTTCTACATTAAGATTTCCGTATTCGCCAAATTTTATTTCTGAAAGTTTAAATCAATCAACATCTCCGAAATTAGTCAAGGTTTTTCAATTTTAGGTTTAATCAGCGTGCTACAATTTAAAAATAATTTATTATAAGCCCTAAGCGATAGATTATGGACCTATTTCTCCGAAACGGCCTACGTGACAAAAATATTACACATATGTGTGTATATAATTAATTTAAATCAAACTAGAGTGTACTTTGGTCCGTATGTTGCCGCATTAAGTTGCTGTCGGATTTAGAGGAATTATCGTAGGATCCTCATTTGTTTTAACTGGCACGAAGAGGATTTTCGAGTTGCCTCGAATTTGGGGAATTTGCCTCAATTCTCAAAAAAATTTTTGCTATGAAATGAAATTTTCGCGCGATTGAAATTAATCCTGTGTCTAAAACAGCTCAATGACGTAACTGTGTCAAAAAGTCACAAAATAAAATTTCAGCCCCTGAATTTTTCAAAAATTTAGCTAACTCAGGTCTACATAAGAAAATTTGAAAGTAAAATCATTTAGGGCTTTCAAGTACTGAAGCGATGGCCTCTTCTAGCAAAAATTCCAAAATTTGGCCAAAATATGTACTTGAATGCATCGAAATACACGATTTTCAATATTATTGATGGGAAATTGGTCCGGAGAAAACAATTCCGCACGCCGCAGACTGAAACGACTGATCCGCGCTAGTGAATCCTCACATTTCGATGTCCCTTCAGGCCACAATACTTTCATGATCCGTCAAGGCGAGTGTCTGGCTTCTAACATCTCGGTACCCGACTTTCTGGCTCGAGCTAACGAAGAAGTTGTTTACACCGCCGAAAGTCTCCTGTCCTCAGATCCTGGCTTCCCAGGTGATGGTTTTTTTAAAAGTCACAGCCGTCCTTCACAAATTTAGGTTTCTGGTTAGTGGAAATAAGACTAAAATCATGGGACTGACATATTCACCACATATAATGAATTTTTTTCAGTGTAGTGGTAGAAGTTAGGAAGTCAAGTTCGACGAGGTTTTTCATACTACGAAACATCAACGACTGCAATTGCGATAATTGATATTTTTTTGTTCGATTATTTCACCTGATATAATCAAAGCTGTTCGACCATCACACCCCTAATTCCATAAAAAATATGAACCTTCGGCTTCTGCAGTCATTAATTGTAAAATCATTTGAAAAAGCCAATCATTCCCGTTTGAAGGGAAATGGACAGAAATGATGAATAATAGATTCAGGAATGGTATCATAAATAAAATTGGAAACTCAAAGTGAAAATTCCTTCTCGCTTAATTGTTTTCCCTCGCAAGTGGTGTTGAAAATGGTTTATAATAAATTACGTTTTCCTTTAAAACAGTGTACTTCTTGGGAAGAAAAAAGTACTACAAATCTTTCTGATAACTTTTTATTCCCACGGTGATAAATTCAATAGATAATTTCACAAACAATCAAATTCATCACTAAATTGAGCTACAAGGAATAAATTCAAGATATTTAACAAACAATCAAATTCATCACTAAATTGAGCTACGAGGAATAAATTCAAGAAATTTAAAAATTCGTTGCCTTTTGTACGCCAACTTACACTTCTGGCGCTTTGGCAGTTTGAATAGATCAAAAGGGTTTAAAATAATAAAATAAATTAAATGGATTTAAATTATTGTTACTAAAATTCTTGAAATAAATAGATAATTAAATTATCACATTCTGAAAATGGTCATATAACTTATCAATCTGCTTCTTACAGACTCAACCTTTCCATCGTTTAAGGTATTTCCCCAAACAGGTTATGAATAGCCTGCGTGACAGACACTTTCAAAAATTGTGACAAAACTAATATGTTTTTCAACAATAAGAAACCAGTTTCTGTTCTGCTAATTTTTAGAAAAATATATTGGATAAAATCGTTTGCATAAAGGTGTACATTTTCTTTCAACGAAAATCATTTCTCCATTGTGAAGAGTATTAGCGTGTGATCCAAGAAACTTCTGATTTCTCCGTGTTTCTCGACTTCTATAAGACATTTAACTGCGTTGATAACTGCATATTGCCCTCGAAGCTCCAACGTAAAAGCAATAGTGGAGTTACTAATGGATGGTTAAATGACACTTAAAGAACCGTGAATAATTCGTTGTAGTAAAAAACTCCGACTCGTACCGGCTTGAAATAAGCCCTGGCGTTCCAAAACGATCGGTTTTGGGACCTGGTTCGCTTTTTTAAGGCCGATATTGGAAAATGTTCAACATTCTGTAAATACATACGGCTTACTGAAATAGTACTCTCTCGCCAATCATTCCAAATGAAAAATAATACAATGACATGAAGATTAACTGACAATCAATATAAACTCGATGTTGCTCAAAGCAAATGAATTATAAAATAACTGCAATAAAACCATGACCATGTTATTTTCAATTAGATGAAATGCATCTTTTCCACACAAAATAGGTGGCAGCAAAATTGAAAAGAAGAATTAATTCAAACTCTTTACAATTATCATCGATATGAATCCAACAATAATTTTAAAGAACATATCTCGTACATTAGCTTTAAAAATATGTGATACATGGGTATTCTCTATAAATTAAAACACACATTACCGGAAGGCGCAGTAAAATATCTCTGCATGACATTAGTCTATCCATTTTGGAAAAAAATAGGGAAGAAGATAGGAGTAGGACCGACAAAAATGCATAAAATGAAGGTACTTTGTTCACAATAAAAGATCACCATCAAAACCATGAGAAATCGAAAATACAGTGACCATGGAATTGATTGATTCAAATTCCTATGTAAAATTCAGTGCAGGGTTCTATCAGTGTTTTGTAGTGAAATTCTGTTCATCAATTTTGAATAATGAACAGAGTTTTAAGTTTTCAACATCTTCTCAAACTTACAATACAGGGTCATCCAAAGAGGAATCGAAGTAAATTCAAACTTCCTCGTTCTACTAAAATCTAATCTCAATACAATTTCTACCTCATTCGAATTTAGTCTTACAACTTGACGCCATGTAACATCTGTGAGAAAAACTGTTATGCTGCATTTACAATAAGGCTCCAGTGTCTTTTCTTATATAATATTGAATAATTTTACCGCTAAAAATAGAATAAGGCTGTCACTGGATGCCATATAAATTACTGAATTCAACTGGAATCAACAGAAGTAATTACATGTCAACCTTTCTTTTGTAAATTTTCTAAGAAAAAAGATTTTACAGATGTAGTATTTGTTGAAACAAATTGTTTAAACTGCTTGAATACATTGTCATATAAACTCAAAAATATGCAAGGAGCTAACACTCAGAACACCAGCATAAATTATTCAGTGCGCTCATTTTGTATTTTCCTTCTGTATTCAATGTCATGCCTTTCTCTGTCTTTAAGTCATTTCGTTTTTAGCCCGTCATTTTAAATGAACAGTTTCTCATTTGACTGTCCCGAAAGTTCCAGAAGGAATTCGTGATTTTGAAATGAGCGATATTGGGTCAATAACTAAATTCTATCAGCAAAATTAATCGTTAATGTCACTAAATGTCGATAATATCTTTATTTAAAACAATAACAATACAAAACAATTAATTCAAGAAGCAACAATGATTGTACATTTGGTAACCACGAAAACAATAAAAAAGGGTAAGAAAATTTATTCATTTACGCCCCTTTCGCTGATCTGGGTTTTTTCCTTCAGCGTATGCTGGGGTTTTCTGGTAATATTCTCGCTGGCGTCCCTTGTGGAATAGCTCCCGCTTCACTGTAGCAAGAGCTCTTCCGAGAGCAAGGTGTGACACTTCGTGCTCAGGCGCCCTCTTAATTTCTCTTGTGCCTGCGCCTTAAATGTGTGTTAATCCTTTTTTAAGTGATGATCGAACTTAATAAGTGTAAGGAACTGAAGTGAAAGTGTGCCTTATATCTATAAGAACGGCAGATAGCCATTCTTCCTTTGCGTGTGTCAAATTTTCAAGTGTGTACTTCAGTAACTTCAGAATGTTTTCACTAGGCGTTTTATCTTATTCAAATGATTTTTATTAATACAGTTCTATCATTTTAATTTTGATTGTGCGTACTGTTATCTTCAATGCGCTTGCGTACTGTAAAACTTCTGTTGTATCGGGAAAAATTATTGGGTTTAGGTTGCACTCATCAGATCATATCTTGAATGAATGATCAGCCACTCATGAAGTGTATTTTCAGTTCTCTGTAAGTTTTGACCACTGAGTCTCAAAATCATTTGTATGATCGAAGAAGTGCGTTATTTATTGAAGGGGCCGAGATGCTTTAATTTGCAGAGTTATGATAGCATTTGATGCTCTTGTGCATTTACGAGTCATCAATATGCAGGTGTCGTGTATTACTGCGCCTCGAGCGCCTTATAAAAAATGGCCGACCTTGAGCCCTTTCGTGTCTTTGTAAAGTTAAGCCTAGTCTGGTTTGTAAATCTCGTGTGCGTTTGATAACAATTTAATGTGATTTCTTTTACTTTACAGGCAATGTAAAACATGAAGATTAGGTTAGGGTCTGTGTCGTAGCGGAGGTCTCGCATATAAAGATGTGAGTATTTTGAAGTATAAAGACGTACCCCTCTGTTTCCGTCGTGTCGAGTAATACTCACTGTTTACCTCTTTTGTACCAGCAGCTAAGCTCTAGTAATAAAAGCGGAGACGATTAGAAACTTCTTATTTATTTTACATTTTGCTTTCTCGCAGTGCTTCTTATTTTTCTTAAAATCTGCGTCGTTTTCGAAACTGTTTGTATCGCAGAGGCATTGATCGCCTTTGTGATCGTAATATCTAGGTTAACGCAAAGAATGTTCTTTCCTTGTGCCGCCGAGCTAATTCAGTAATAAACTTGAATACTTTCTTTGTGCCTTCAAGCTGATTTATTTGTAGAACTAAATAACCCTTGTTTTTGCAGTGACGTATTCACCCGCGCCCAATACATGCTCCTTCTTCTGCCGGTGTTTTTCTCTCCCGGGAAACTTCGGGGAGTAAGGGCGCGACATTCAATCGTTGTGATAGTAGTTCTTTGGTACTTTTGGTAAAGGTTAATTTGTAAATCTGTAATTTGTTACCGTCTTATCGCACGTATTATGATGTAGGTCAGGGCTCGAACATGAAATTTATTTGTTACGTATAATCATCTGAATTCACATTTTTATAGTCCTATTTTCATTCAACGTTTTTAAATGGTTCGTAAAGCAAATTCTACAGATTATTTTTTCTGCAGTTTCTGAACTATCCAACTTCAAAGTTCGCATGATGACTGAGCAGACAAAATTTAGGATGAGCATTTCGTTCGATGAAGGGAGTCCCTACCCTATCTTCAAGAATGTGCTGCGATTCGATGGCCAAACTCACGAAGTGAATAACGTGTCTGCGATGCTCACAGAAAATGTTGCATGAAATTATGTTGCATGTAATTTTCAGAACAAATGTTAAAAAAATGAAATCATAATTTGATAATTCAGTCTGCATTGGAAATTAGTCTTGTATCACTGGGTAGTATTTTAGCACAGCACAATCCATCTAGTCTCTTTATCTCCAACACAGGATAGACAAAATACTTTTAGCCTTAATCATTCTCTAATAACTACCACTATCAGGAAACTACTCTTAAATTTAAAAATGGGATTGAATCAGGAGTGTTACCCGAAAGAACCAGTAGGAATCCGCGCTGTAAATACTCAACTCATAATCCAACCTCAATATTATTGTTAGGATCGAACAATTGATGTTGAAAGTAAAGGTAAATTTACTCGTAATCATAAATTAAGGACCGACTGACGAAGTGGGAAAATTCTATTTAACTTGGACAGATTTTAAAATTTCCTATCGAAAGTCTGCTCATTGCAAACTACACAGAGGATGTTTTATTGCAATTAAGCCTGATTCATATCATCTCGTACATTGATTTTTCAAATGCCTTATGACTAACACCAGGACTCAATGACGGTTACCCCCGGTTAACGGTACCCATTTTCGACACCTGGGTACAGTGGGGAATTGTGGCTAAATTCTCCTTTTTCCTAACGGGGAGAATCTCCGGGTGGCACTGCCGGGATTCGAATTACCGACACCTTCCCGTGAAGGGAGCGCGTTTTAACCACTCGGCCCCGGTGACACAAGATGAAGACGACTAACAATTTCTGTCTAATCAATTCTATGTACAATAAAAAGCACTTTGTGTTATTGAAACAAAGAAAACGATACGACTATCCAACAATATTAAAATTAGCAAAGTAAGACTTCGTAATGAGTCATGCGTCTATTCATGTTGAGAGCGTCCTAATTTTTTTCTGCAAGTTATAAATAAAACGTATTCTCCTGATGAGTTTAACTCTTCTGTTTCAAATCTAACCGATTTTAATTTACCAATTACAAGTTTTCAGTTATACACTTGAAAAATTAAACCACAAACTTTTGTTCCTTGATATGTGTTCTACTCTGAATGACTAGATTTTTTGAGGCGGAGTTTATTTTTTTACGACTGTGGTCCGTGACCGAGTTGTTAAGAGTGTGCGCCTTTCACGGTAAGGATCGCCAGTTCGAAATGCGGTAAGCGATTGTTCGGGCTAGGAAAGGGACACTCAGCCATAATTCTCCATTCTACCCAGCTGTCGGAAATGGGCACTGGCCTTACATGGGGATCGCCGTCATTGCGTTCTGATGTTAGTTACGAGCCATTTGAGAACCAAATGTACAAAGTGAAACGTATCAGGCTGGATTGATATAAATCACTTCCATTCACAGCTTTGTGTTAGTTTGCTACTTTACGACTTTTCAAAATATTTGACGCCTCCGACTACATTCCGTTTCTCCCGAATATAATTCTTAACATGCTCATTGCAGGACTCACACTGTAACTTGTTAAAATGATGACGTAAATAATTTGTATCCTCCTGACATAATCATGAAACCATCTTTAGTGTAATAGTATTTAGGAATGCAATGTAATGTTTTGATTATGCAGAAATCCCGCCGCCTCAAGTCGACAAGCTCGCTATTGCATACGACGACCAACTCTCAAACCTGAATCTCGACTGGACAGCCTACGTGTGTGCGCTCGTCGAGTACATAAATAGGATCGTCAAGCGACATCTACGTTCATTGGTGGTGCGCTGCCGTAGAGATCACATTAGATAGAGTCATCACTGTCCAGTAGCAGACTCGTTACCTTCGAGGAAGCACCTGTATAGATCACAGATGCATTGTAGAAGACTTGTACTAGCACCTATCGTCTGATCTCTCTGATTCTTGCCAACTACCAAGCCTGTATCAACTCTGAAGTACCAATAAACTATAAATTACGTTGCTGCTCGTCACTCCCGAACCCCATTCGCGTAGTTTTCGACCGGATACTGAAATGGACGGAACATATTTGGTGCCCGTGTATGGGGAGTGCCACATTAAAGATATCCACATTGCCACAATGCCCATTGAAGAAGAAAGATAGCAAGAATTGATCTTCGGTTCTGCTGATCCGTGATTTTAAGTGTGAAGAGTGTCAGCCTGTGGAGTAACGTCGCGTAGTTATCACATTACTTCAGAGCATCGAGAAAAGGAAGAAGGACGTCAGCGCAGAAAATCGAAGTTCTTTCCAAGAAACACTTCGAGGGAGAAAAAATAATCGAAAATTTACACGCTACGCAGTCTTCACCAGTCTACTCATCGCTACTCAAAGGAGAAAATGATGTGAGGGTCCAAACCAACAACCTGGTTTGTCGACGAGATCTACGCATCTACCCATCGTCATCTGCAACGAGAAGAACTACGAGATCTACGCATCGCCAAAATATTAAGTTAAGTGTACGCCGATAATGTTGCTTGCGAATTAAATAAGCATGAGCTCAAATTAATGATTGTACATCATCATTATAAAATTAATGAGTAGGAGTTAAGCAGTAATCACTCAGCAGTGCAAGAGCAGTGAGCGAGCTGTTTCTTAGTAAGTAGGCGAGCCTTAACGCGGAAGCAGATTCTTGGAAGTGGATGTTGAGCAGCGAGTAGCATAGCATTGCAGCAAGCGCAGGTTCTTGGTAAGCGGGAGAGCGAGCCTGTGCGCGGAAGTATTGTGTGGGTAAACAGTTGAAGGAAGTTGTAGCCGGGGCTCGGCTCTCCAGCACCTATTGTTCTCTAGTGTATAAGAGTGAGCTGGAACAGCCTGCCGCTGAGAGTAACAGTCACGCAACAGTCAGTAACGGTAGCAGAGTAACAGTAGCAGTCAAGCAGCTTGACTAGGTCTTTTGTGGTGCTGTAATAGCCTGTTTTAAGTCCACTGAAATTGTGAGTATCATTTTATTGTGTGTAAAATACTTTCTTTAAATGTGTGTAGGACATTTTGCTTTTTTAAAAAAAAAAAAGGGTAATTGCAAGTCTAAGAATAGAGGTGTGTTTATTTATGTCGGATAGTGACTCTGACGAATACGAGTACATAAGAACTTTTCCGTATGTGACTAGATTTGGTAGATTATCCGTACCTATTTTTCACGCGAAGTCGAATTCAGTACCAGTCACGATGACGACCACCACCCCTGTCACCCCTGTAACTAGTACAGTTACTACCACAGTTGTCCCAGTCACTAGCTCAGTTACCAGTGTAACGACTTCTGTTGTCGGTCCGATACCTAGTGTTGTGATTGCTGGACAGGATCTTCCCCAATTTCGAGGTAGAAGGCGTCGTTTTGACCCGGACTTCATAGAAAACAAAACCCTGGAGACGCACATAAAGAATGTGCGAGCTTATTTTAATATGCTGTCTGATAACTCAGAGGAAGCGAAATTAAATTTATTGTTGCGAACTGCAGACAAGCGGGTTGGCGACTTCAATACCGTGGTAGCCTCCATAATCAGTGAAGGTTACGAATTAACTTTCGAAGAAGTCGTGCACCTGTTGGAGAATATTTACGTATCAAAAGGAGAGAGATCTTTGCACGCGGTCGCTTGTGACCTAAATAACGTACGCCTAAAACGCAATGATGCGTTGGCAAGTCAGTTTGTAGCTATACTATCCAAAATTCGTAAACTAACCCACAGAATAATGAACAGCCCGGAGTGTTCGAACAGAGCCCACCCATATGTAGTAAATTGTCCCGATCCTGTTGCTCTCGATAAGTATGTCGAGAATACTTTAATTGTTGCGTTAGCTATGGCCATCATCAACCCTCTAGTAACGGAAGATTTCTCCAAGAAACTATTCAATAAACCCTTTAATTCGTCGGAAGAGCTCCTTCAGAAAATTGTAACTGTAATTAGAAATTTTCCCGAGGATAAGCAAATCTTAGCGACTCGATCTGAGAGATCTGTGGAAACCTATTGTGCAGAGGATGATGACCATTCATCCGAATCAAACTTTGAGGCAGCCTATGATGAGGCCGAAGTGCATACAATGACAAGAGGCGGATTCCAAGGTAGAGGTAGGACGCGTAGACCCTACTGGAGACCCAATTTCCCAAGACCAACTTACCGTGCTAGACCTCATGTAAAATCTTTTGTTGGAGATCGTGAATTAGGAACTCTAGAAGTCCAAGCATTAGAGACAGCTACTGAAGCTAGGCGTTGCTCGAATTGCAAAAATCATGTGTGTATCTGCCAAAACCAAGGTGTGTCGGTAAACCCTGTGGCTAGGAAACCGACTGATTGGTACAAACCAGGTTTAAGTCAGACAGCCGCGGAGCATTCGCTGCGTGATGTAGTTTGTTTTCGTTGTAATAAGTTAGGACACTACGCAAGAGACTGTAGGTCCGGACGAGAGTATTTCAACAGACCAGGTAGGCCTGATCGTGTCCGTGCGCGAGGACAGTATAAAACTCGAGTACCAGAAAAAAGCCAGGTAGAAACTTACCAAACTAACAGTGGAAATGATTTTTTAGCGTAAGCAGTGGAGAAGATTTCATTGCCGATAGAAATAACGTCGATGATAAAACGGAAACTAAAATAACTATAACTAAGTGTGACTCTACGACAGTGATGCCCTGTGAACCCGAGGAGAATTCTGGTGCTGAAGGTTCCCTCGTTAAAAATGTTGAGAGAGTTGATCCACTGATTAAATGTCAAAACAGATATGAATCGCTGGGAGAGGTGGATCTAAGCGACTTGAGCGGCTTAAACGCTCATGGCACTGATAATTATGAAAGCCATGTTACGGCGAACGTTTGTAAATACGAAGAAGATGAAGAGGTCGAAATTATAGGACAAAATGAATTATTTGTAATAAGAAAAAGTCATAAGCCCATGATTGTGCTTAGAAAAGATGCAGACCTGTGGAATGCATTGATTGATTCAGGATCAGAGAAGTGCCTGATCAGCTACCACAGAATAAGTGAGATAAGTAATGACGTGAAGCCAAGTTCTCTGACTATAAAAGGCGTTAACGCTAAAAGTAATGTCGAAGGCGAAGTTGAGCTTGTCCTAAAGTTAAAAAACGGTGTAAGTTTAAAGACAAATGCTTTAATAATTAAAGATGGTATTTACAATTATGACGTCATTATTGGACGTGATTTATTGGACAAGAACGCCGTTGTAGACTTAAAACAAGGATGTTTAATTATCAAAGACGAGAAAATCCCCTTTGCAGAGGTAAAACGACGAAAAAAGAGAAAGACAGAGTGTCTTGAGTATTTAATAGAGAATACTGAGTGTCTCATGGCGGACACGATTACGTCCAGAGCTAAGAAAAAAGTCCTAAATAAGCTAAGAGAGAAGAGGACGTGCATTGCTGAGAAAGCAAGGGAGGAAGTAAAAAGGGATGGTAAGAGAGAAAACCAGCCTGTTCGAGGCGTAGTTGCAGTTACCAATTCCCAAACAAGGCCAAGGCCGTTAAGAGTGCATACTCAAAGAATTGAAATTGCTCCTAATGTAATTTTGAAACATGTTGGACATGTTGGAAAGTGTAAAAATGGAGAATATATAATAAAGAAAGCAACTTTAAAAGAAGGCATTTGTGTCGCCGAAGCGATTGTGAGAGTTAACAATAGGAGAAAGATTCCGTTGTTGTTAATTAATAGCTCCGACAGAGCGATTGTTTTACCAGAGAATGCAATTATAAGCACCTTAGAAAAAGTGGAAAAGGATCATGTTGAATCCGAAGTTTACTTGTCAGATGTACAAGGAGAATTAAAGGGAGGATTAAGTACCTGGGTGCAGGCAACGAGTGTCGTTCAGGACAGTCATTTAGATGTCAAGAAGAAAGACACTAATAGTAAATCTGTCGGGATCACAGGAGTTGTCGACGAAGGGTACGTTTATGATTCCAAAGACGTAGCCCGTGGTCGGCGGAAATTAAATAACGATGATATCAAGTGTAACGATGACGAAATGAAGCCTGAATTGCTGAGTTTGTTGAATGAATTCAGAGACGTTATTACTATAGACAATGAATCGATCTCAGCTGCTGCGATTAAACCATACAAAATACGTTTGAAACCTAACGTGGATGTCGTAAATGTCCCTCCCTATCGTATTGCCCACCGTTACATGGAAGACTTGAAAGTCGTTAACGACAAAATGTTAGACGACGGAATTATTAGACCATCGATTTCAGCTTTTAATTCACCGATAATTGTAGTTCATAAGAAAGACGGAACTATACGTCCGGTAGTTGACTTTCGCAAAGTAAATGAGGTAATTCATGAAGAATCATTCCCGCTGCCGAGAGTAGACGAGCTTCTCTATAGTTTAAATGGTCAGAAATATTTCTCAAAATTAGATCTTAGTTCGGGATATCATAATATTACACTGACCGATGAGAGTAAAGAAATAACCGCATTTACAGTTGGTAGTAGAAAGTATGAGTTCAATCGTTTACCATTTGGTTTAAAAACCTCACCTGCATATTTCCAGTCAGTAATGACGCAAACGCTATCTCCTGTTCTAGGAAAATTATCTTTCGTCTTTATGGACGACGTGCTCATATTCTCTAAGGAGAAGGCACAGCATCTTGCAGACATAAAAGTTGTACTTGAACTATTAAGAAACGCTAGATTGTCAATCAAAAATGAAAAATGTGCGTTCTTTAAGAACGAGATTGAATATTTAGGACATTCCATTAGTGGAATGGGAACCAGAAGCACCGGTACTGACAAAGTAAAGAATTTAGAAATTCCTAAGAATGTGAAAGAATTACAGTCATTTCTAGGACTAGTGAATTTCTTTCGTAGGTACATAAAAAATTTTGCGAGTATCGCAAGCCCGCTCTATAATCTTCTAAAGAAAAATGTCGAATTCAATTGGGAAAAGGATTGCCAAAACGCTTTTGAAAAATTAAAGGATGAACTGTGTGAAAGCACGGTCTTGAGTCACCCAAACTTCGATCAAAAATTTCATCTGTTTTGTGATGCATCAAATGTTGGCATCGGAGCTGTTTTACTCCAGTCATCTACTGATAAAATTCGAAACATGAGACCTGTCGCATTTTTCTCAAAAACGTTGAATTCCACTCAACGACGATACTCAACTACGAAAAAGGAAATGTTCGCCATAGTTGAAGCGTTAAAACACTTTAAATATCTTGTTTTAGGATATGATCTGGTCATATATACCGATCACAAGCCGTTAGTTCCTTTATTTTCAAAGAAATTGCCTGAAGACAACACGCTCGCTAGATGGAGCATATACGTGCAAGCTTTTGATGCCAAATTAAAGTATTTTTCTGGAAAAGCGAATAGTGCCGCCGATGCATTGAGTAGATTAAATCATGACAAAAATCCTTTAACCGAAAAAGAACTATTAGAGTGTTCTGATTTAACCCCAGATGTAGAGACTTTTCCCGTTGTAACCAGGCTGCAAGCCGCTGCTGCGGGTAGCAGATGTAACAAGCCGGTGACTGAGGGAGAGTTCGAGGAAACAATACCAGGAAGTGAGGATGGCAGAAACAACAACAGTACTGCTGAACAGCAGACAGAACCCAGACGCTTATGCAGACTGGATAAGGTTATCAAGACTACAGACCATTCAAGTATTAACGACAACTGGTCGCTGGACGAATTTAAACGTGAACAAGATCAAGATCCCTTTTGTTCTGAAATAAAGAATGCCCTAGAGAATGCAACTAAAGTTTCTAATACTGACATGAATGAATTTCTGATTATGAATGACATTTTGTATAAAAGACGAAAAATTGACAATAGACCCAGTACCATTCTGACTATTGTGGTGCCATATACTCTGCTGCACAAGACAATTCTATTCATCCATAATTTGTCCCATACAGATTTGAATCATACCTTGTTTAAGTTTAAATTAAAATATTTTCATCCGTACGAACGGACAATTACACGCAAAATTGTTGAATCTTGTGACATCTGTAAGATTCTAAAATCACGAATACCGACGCCGACTAAAATTCTAAATGCTCCGATTGGAACACGATGTTTTCAAACGATCAGCATGGATTTCTATGGTCCGTTACCAATGACGGACAATGGTAACAAATATATTCTTGTTATCATCGACCTTTTTTCCAGGTTTGTTAAATTATATTCGACTAGTGACCGATGTACAGAGACTGTTACAGATTGTCTATGGAATTTTTGCTGTTTGTTCGGTACTCCAGACGTGTTGTTGTCCGACAACGCTCTGGAATTTAAATCATCTAACGTGAGAAATTTCGCAAAAGGACTTTCTATCTTAAAGAAGGAAGTTCTAGCTTATTCCCCTTTTTCAAACGGCATTGTTGAACGATGTAATGGTAAAATTCGACACCTGCTCAAGTTGTATCTAAATTTTCTTACTCATAATGAGTGGGATAGATTGCTGGATATTGTAGAGAATTCGATTAATAATAGCTATAATGAAACTTTAGGAGATACACCTGCGTACACAGTTTTCGGTAGAGATACGTGCGTGTACATCAGTTCTACTAATTTAGAAGATTTAAATGTTGCGACTTCATATGAAGATGTTCAAAAACAAAAATTTAAAGAGTCATCTATTGTAGTGAACAATATTCGAAATGCAATCATTAACGCTACAATCGAAAGAACCAACTATAGGAACGTGAAACGTCGCGATAAAAATTTAAAAGTGACGGACCGTGTACTAGTGAAGAACCAGGCCAAAAAACACAAATTACAGCTGAATTTTTTGGGTCCGGGTATTATTGAAAGACTAGGTAAAAATTATGCAGATATTAGGATTGGTAACAAGATTATCCGATCGAATTTAAACCATGTACTGCCTTTAGATAGGATAAAAAGGTAAAATTGTCAACCTAGTTTGTAACTGTTCATTTTCATGTATTCCGAGATTGCCATTCAATATATGTATTTCGATGGTATTTAGTTTGTAAGTTCGTTCAATGAGTTTCTAGCTTGTAAGAGTGTTCTACGAGTTTCTTTCTTAAGACTGTATGTATGTCTTGCGTTAGGAAATATTCTGTTGAGCAAACCCCTTGTGCCGAGATGATGAGCTGAGGATGTTGTCATACTATCGTTGAGACATCAGAGTGTGTTCATCAGGTCGTGAGCTAGAATTGATAAACTTAGGTGCAATCGTGTGGAGATGTCGACACGAGAGCGCGAGTGCGAAGCCTGCGAGAACTGTATCGTACCTGCCGCAAATTGTTTGAAAACAATGCCAGGCAGTGTAGTTGGAATGTATGTGTCTTGATGAGAGGGAAGGAAGCGTGCCTTAGTGTGAAATCTTAGTATGAAATCTTAGTATGAAATCTTAGTATGAAATCTTAGTATGAAATCTTAGTATGAAATATCCTAGTATGAAACGTAAATTGTTTGCTTTAAACTTGGGGCCATGCTAATAAGATGTATCGTTTCTTTTCAGATTCCTGGAGCGACTCCTGAACAACTCCGGAACATTTTTACACATTCCGATTTACAACATACGCATTCACTGCTTAATTTGTATTGATGTGTACCGGGGCTACCAACCAACTCTGGCAACCACAGGAATCGACGATCGTTTTCAGAGTTAGGGTACCTAAAGAATTGTTACAGGAGGCCTATTGCAAATTAACCTTGTTCCTGAACCTCGATGCCCCTTTACGTACACGTATTTTGGTATATGAATCCGGAAACGATATCGAACTAGTATTTGAAATAAGAATCGCTGCATTCCCAGCAACCATCCAGTGATAAAATAAATTTTCTATATCTGTAATTGCTAAAAACAATATTCACTATTCATCAATAATAACTACCTACGTAATTTCAAGCGGCACCATTTTAATTCCTGCGCTGCTAGTAGCTTTGTGGCCCGTTAAAATGGGAAACAAAGTCTCTAATATTAATGTAGATGTCATATTAACTGCAATAAAGGTCAATAATGGCCAGATCTCGGATGAACTCATCCGACACACGGAGGAAACGAGGGTAGATCTCATTCCTGATCAGTTGAGTGATATAATGTTGCTCATTTACACACTAATCACGATTATTATCACAGTCATGATTATTTATATTAAACGAGATTTAAACAAAATCATTAGTAGACTTAGTGGAGAAGACGTAGCCTTGCGCCGAAACGCGTGGAAAGAGATTTGTAATAGCCCAAAGCAAATACTTGCAATCCCACCTCAAGTCAATACATAACATTACAACTACAATATCCATACAAGATGGATCTTTCTCAAGATAAAGATATACAGAAAATGTTTTTAGTCTCATTTACAAAAAAAAAAAAAAAAAAAAAATATATATTCAAAATCCTACCTGCACCATACTTAATAAAAATATAGGAAATCACAGTGCAAGTTGACTATAAAGAAAAACTTTTTGCAGACCAGGAAAATGAAAAATTCCGAAGAGTAGATACCCTCTTAGCATACCTCTATTTTATACAGTATCCTATGTCTTAGTCTACTACTATTTGATACGGTTTATTGTTATTATTCTGATGCCGTTTAATATAATCCTTGTTGTGGTTTTACTCGCCCTATAGAAATGCTTTGTTCATGTTTCACTAGAACTAAGGAGACTAATTATTTCGATTGCGACTAAAACCAAATTGCACGCTTGTTGATTGATTAGATTGAATTGAATTAGTTCCTTATTGATTATTCTACTTACTTTCTATATTTAATTTACTTGAACTGAAATAAGTTAATTTAAATCGTAGGTCGATTTGTACTTGCCATTTCTAGTATTGTATTGTTTGCGTATATAAACTTATATTCTATAACTTTAGATGATTTATTACGTACGCGATTTGATTTTGATAAGTTGATGAATTAACATGAATAAATTGATAAATAAATTGTTTGAAGCTAAGTGGGAAGAGTAATTAATTAGTTGATTTTGGATAATAAATCAATCATTGATTTGTAACTATACTTATTAATGTTTAACGAGATGTAGGATTACCGTTGCATTTTGTTAAATTTATGATTTGCTAAAGACAGCGATCGCCATACCTGCCTACCTCCGTTCATAATTCGGAAGCATTTTGTATCATACGTTCTGATCTGTGCGAATTGTGGTTCTAACTTGACGGATGGTAAGATTAATTGACAGTCAAAGGAAAATCAAAGTTCATTGAATAACGTTTTAAAAATTTTTTATTGTATTAAAAAATTTTATTGTATGAGGGGAGCAAATGTGCGCTCGTCGAGTACATAAATAGGATCGTCAAGCGACATCTACGTTCATTGGTGGTGCGCTGCCGTAGAGATCACATTAGATAGAGTCATCACTGTCCAGTAGCAGACTCGTTACCTTCGAGGAAGCACCTGTATAGATCACAGATGCATTGTAGAAGACTTGTACTAGCACCTATCGTCTGATCTCTCTGATTCTTGCCAACTACCAAGCCTGTATCAACTCTGAAGTACCAATAAACTATAAATTACGTTGCTGCTCGTCACTCCCGAACCCCATTCGCGTAGTTTTCGACCGGATACTGAAAAGGACGGAACACGTGAAGAGTAGGGCCCAAGCAATAAAATGGGAACTACGGGTGTGGTAACACATTCCCTGTAAGATGGAGCTGGGATTATGTTGCGCTGAAGAAATATTGATGCTCTTGCAAAATAAATAGGTTTGAGCTCATTACGACCGCCCTCAATTGTATAACATAGTACAATTGTACATTTACTTCACTGGGACTGCTCACACCTTGGCAGCTACAGTATTTCTCAGAACTGAAATACTGAAGACAACACTGGAAATATCCCGCTTAGTTGGTCATAAACTCTTTTTACATGTATGATGTATAATTTGATAAATTAATACGTTTAATTCTAGCATTGTTCCGTCCATATAATGGATTAGACGTGGATGTTAAGAGTTGACGAACAAAATAAAGAAATGACGTCATGGGAACTATTACCTCCGTTGTTTTTAGAACGTATTTATATCACTGGTATTTCTTTTCACGAGAGAAAGATCAAACATTGTTATCGAAAATTTCTACCGGTTGTTATGAAAATTGAATTGCAATATGGCATTGGAGTGCGCTTATAACTAAAAATCTTAATCACACAGCTTTAAGAAGTATTCGTTGAGGCGAACGGTGAACAACTCTGAACCCGGCTTGGACCATGGACAGTCCTGAACGCGAACATACTGCCCTTAACCGTTGGTATGGAACTAGTCTTGATCGCTGTAACAGTAAAATTGCAAGAATAATTTTAGAATACAATGAACTTGAATTAAAATTCACAGTAAACATAATACACTTGTGAGATATTAAATGACCCCAAATATGAATGCAATTTAAAAAACTACATAACGCAGAAACCTATATAGAGTAAAGAGAAGATAAATTTGTTAAACATATCCTAAGTAGGCTCCATTGAGGTAAATAAAATTTTGGAAGATAGCAGTTCAAAAGGCAGTTGATGCAAAATTTGCGCCAGCAAATAAATAAAAATTAAAAAAAAATTAATGTATTGTTTCTGATGACATATTGCTGGCGCATATTAATGTTCATTATGGCAGATCACAAGATTAAACATATCCTCGGAGGGAACATTTAGGAACTGCTACTCTTTATCATATGCGGATAATGAGCCATCCTTAATATCGGAATCACCACTAAAATAACGAATTCGCAGATGACACAAAATTTAAGCGCACGGCATTCTCCAAGCGAGGCTCATTTACTATTCAAACAAAACTGAAACATTTCCATTGCAACAAATCCTAGCAAACAATGAACTCTAACAATGACAAAAGTGTGGCAATGCAAATGTGATACAAAAAATTGACAGTTCATGCATGCCATGGATGTTACTCCAATTGAAGCAGTAAACTAACAATAAGATCTCGATATCGCTTGTATAAGGCCTCAAGCATGATAAAAAGCTAGAAAGAAGCCTTAAGGAAGCCTGCTAAATTCTTGGCTTCATAACAAGAGACTTTGCTAACAAGTCAAAGTAGAACATTAAACAACCCCTCAATCGGGCGCTAATCTGACCACATCTAGGAACTGCATTAAAACTGTGTTCCCTCAACCTCAAATGAAAAATTAACAAAAGAAATAGGACTCAGGGCCAAAAGTTGTTTGAAAAATCCGTCTCCCAGCCACAAATGACGTTTCCAAACGACTCAAATTATTTTTCACGAACAAATAGAATTAGCAGGTCAATTAGTCGACTTCCACAATATCTTGATGACTTCAAAGATGAAACTCCAGAAATACTTTATGGCAATGAGAAATAACGACTGAAAATCAATGCGAAAAACCTCAAGAAAACCCTGGATTGAAATTCATTTTCTGCTAATACTGTCAGAACCTGAAACCATTTAAAGAAAATTATATTTTATACTTTATAAAGTCTCTTGACTATTACTAGGCTACGAATCCCCCAGCATTCTAGTGAACAAGAGTTGATTGTAATTTCATAAAAAAAATGAAAATGTAATTATATGCGACTTTCATTGGTCATTAGCAGAAGCTGCGTTTGTTTGTGTGATATGCGTATTTACGATACCCCTGGTAAATCCTCCTCGAATAATAGCAAAAACATAACTTGAAATAAAAGATCTTGTTAAATCTTCAATATAATTCATGATGCAAAATTGTCAAATTATTGAATCACCCATTTGAAAAACGGCTTCGTATTGAGATATAGCGTTAAAATTATTGTGGTGGTGAATGTGCGTGTGAAAATGATCACTGCGTAAATATGATACCCCCAGGGTTGTGCTTGATTGCTGCCCTACATCGTGGAACTTGAGGAGCAGCTGAGAATGAGCTATGCTAGTTTCTGCAGCGAGATTCTATTCTGCTCTTGTCTAAATCGCTTTTGATCTTTCTAGATCATTGACCGAGATCAAAGAATTATTGTTATTAACAAATAGGTAATTTAATTCCTGGTTTTCATAGTGGTTCGTATTTCGAAACCCTTTTCAGTCCCAGTTGTTATGATTTTGGGATGCTTATGATTTCTCTAAATCATGTTGGTACTATCATGACCCATATTATTGCCATTCCTCAAAAACTTGGTTCAAAAATTAAATAATTTCTTATCAACCAGCGTCTCACGGAAGTTATTCTTCATTAACAGCCGCTTAATTCTAAGAACTTTTCAGAAAAATTTTGACCTAGATCAAACCATTTTCTGTCTCCCAATAACTTCCACTCTCTATCTTCTGGAACACACTATGGATTTGAAAAATCTCGAGGCATAAGTGTGATGTATCTTATTTTATCTCATGTGATAGAGTTTCGCTTTTTTTAGAATTAACGATAGTCATAATGAACATCGCCGGTAAGTATTCCATGAAGTTTTTAATGATTGGGAATAAATTTATGGTGGTGCGCCTCTTAGTTATCAACTCAAAAAATTCGTGGAAGTTTATCCGACTCTAAATTCTTATTACCTCTTTTACAATTTAACTTGCGTAATTGATCGCATAATTGTGTAACAACACCAAATAAAAATTAAACACCTTTAGTGGCGCGAGAACATGGATGTTCAGTGTAAATACCTAAGAATAAAAAACTCAAATGCTTGGATCATAAAGTATCTCTAATGCTTGTATCATGTAATCACGAAGTATCAAGTGCAGCCTCACTCTGTGTTTTAAAATAACTTATCATGACATTTAGGATGAATATACTACAAATAACATTCAGTTGAAATTTAGCTAAAAACAATTGCTCTAGTTGTTCAGGTCAAGTGCTAATGTGTACTATCATTTCAGCGGATCCATGCCGTACAATGGTCGGCTACGAGATTAACTTGTCAAATTCCTCACGAGGGAACGAAGACCGAATGCTAGAGTTTTCCACATCTGAGACGAAGCTTACACTCTCCTGCGCTGAAACTGATGGCCACTCGAGCTTCAAACTTGCCGTCAGAACAGTTGCCGGAGTGAGGGCATCGGAAGCCTTTGAAGCCAACCCAAGCGGAGAAGGTAAAGCCACGAGTTATTTCCTACATACGTATAAAGCGTTCTGTAGATAAGGATAGCTCTCCTACCGATCCTTGTAAACGTCCTCCAAAAGGAGACATTAAAATACAAAGACCTTATAACCTACGTCTTATCAACTGAAAAGAATTTGCTAAGAAAAATCAAAAGCGATGTGTATGACTTGCGCTACACATATATGCCTAATTTTACGTTAAGGTTGTAAACTATTCGATTAAAATTTTTAAAATTTCACGAGTTAACCACTTCTCTGTCAATTTTTATACCTCGATTCGGTTATTCTGTGTTTTGGAGTATAACAGAAACGTACTCTATCACAGAGATGGGTAAGTGTCTTGGAAATCTAAGTTTCATCAAGAATAAAACCACAAAAAACGGAATAAAATCAATTTTCTAAAAAGGGCATTCAGACTAGCGCTAGTTAACTTGTACGCTTTGCAGCAATGAAGAAAATGCAAATCTTCCTTAGCCTTCCCCCAATTTAGAAGACAATTGCTCACACTAGCGTTATAATATAGTCTGAATGCCCTTTTTAGAAAAATGAATTTTGCTTCGTTTTTTTGTGGTTTTATTCTTGATGTTCTCTATCATTGTTAAGTTGAGCGTTACATTCAGCTATTTCTAGGGAGATGAAACTGTGGAGCACCCAATGCGGATTTCTTTAGTAACTTTTTACATGAGTAATACCTGCGCATTGAGAGTGCAATGTCCATCCAGTGTGTGTGTTACACGCTTATCGAAAATGCTTCTTAGCATGGATATTTTTGGCAATAGTGAAGGAAAAGATGCTGAAAAATTTGCGATGGTTTGAAATAAACTGCTTCTGTTACACCCGTATTTTGTTCATTAAGTTAGTTATTTAACAATAGTTTAGTATGCCAATATGAAAGTTAGGTATTGTCATGAAACAGTTGTTAATCCATAATGGCCCACGAGTCTTGAATGAGCGATAAATGATGATCAATTTATGTGATAACTTTTGATTACTAACTTGAGGAAAAACCAACACAAGCTTCCATGTACTAATATTACACAGACGAAAAGTGAAATGAAAACCAATGTTTTAAGAACAGTACCAATCTGTTAAGTTTATAACAATATGTCAGTATCATGCTATTTCGTGTATAATGAACGTTACTCTACAATATCTTTCACGCCATTTTTTATCCTGAACACCGTTCAGCAAAAAAATAGAAACTTGCTAGAAATTAATTCGCAGAAAAGAAGAACTTTACAATTAGAAGCACTCAGGCCTCCGCTAGCGAGGCCAGGAAATCAACAGTGCTTGTCCTTCCTCTTTGTAATCCGTAAATTTCAGGTAATATCAGTTTTTATTTCTTTTTGTCCGCATGCCTGCACTTTGGTCCTGATGGCGTAAAGCGTAATTTCATTCAATACTTTTCTTCAATGAAAAGTTTTTATTTCTGTAGAAAATATTTTTCGAGTAATTCCTAAGCACTTGTTGGCGTTAAAACATTTCCAGAAGTTATTTAGGTCAAGGTAGAAAAACCTGAGATATTCTTCGGTCATTCGTGTGAAAATTTATACGCAAAAAACTCTTATTTCTGAACTTAGAATGTGAACATGTTTTTGAAGTAAACAGTATGAGGGACTAGCAGCTGTTCAATAACGTTTGTGAACGTTCAAGACGTGATTAGTACGCGTAATGAGTAATGGATTATACATGAACGATGAGAGTGACAGAGAGACTAAAAGTTCCTAAAAAACATGAAGAATAGAACTACCTTCACGGGACAAATCATGGCCCTCCTAAAATTTATTCCATTCAACCATCTAATAAAAATTCAGAAGCTAAGAGAAAAGTTTTCATGTGACACCATAAACACAGATACTATTATCTCGTACTCTCAACCACGGTTTCCTTGCACCGGCGTGTGACCAGATCGTTTCGTAGCTTTCGACCAAATTTATCTGTGCATAACTTGTAAAACTTAAATCTTATTTTTTCTAACACTTTTATGTTCAGAGAATGGAACGCTGCGCAAGTTCTTCGACAAGCAGCTGCACCTGCGTATTCTCCTACTTTCCAGTCCAACCAAATGATGCACAATCCATTTGCGAATGCTACGGTGGGCACATGTTCGGCCGTTCTCAGGTTATCCAAGGAGTGGAAAACACAACTTTCGGTGAAAAAAAAATTCCCTAATTAAAATAAATACATAACTAGAAAAGGACACTTTCGTGGACACGGAGCAGAACACTTTGTCGAAAATTGTACGACATTTTCTAAGAATTAAGTATAAAAATAAATTAAACAATGAAATGAATTAGAATAAACAAATAAATTCAATAAATCGAATTTGAATTTAAATAAAAAAATCCTACAATCAAAGTTGAAAGTTTTACCTTTATTTTCTCTAGTTTCGAATTTAATTTGAACCTTTATTTTCTAAGTGAGGTGACCTCGGGTTGTGCTGCGGCTCGACCTGCAGATTCTTTCCGTTCCCAGTCCTCTCTCAGTACTTCCCTCAATTGTCTTTTTCTTATGCCTGAACGTATTCCACTGAAGACTACCATTCTTTAGTATTGAAAGGTATCGAGATTTTTCGATGCCTGAACTTTATCTCTTAACCTTTTCAAGAAGGAAAAACAATGAAAAATACAAGTTCAAATATCCAATTAACTCATTTCACAATAGTTTTAAGGTAAACAGCAGAAATACCCGCTAAACGGGACGCACCAGGTCAGATGTGGCCTACGGCTGGCGAATACGCTAGGCAGAAGCCCAACACAGCTAGTTTTATTTAGCTTCGTTAGCGAGAATTTTCACACTCCAAGAGTTAAATTTAAAATTTGAAGTATTAAATTCGATAGACCACAGCCTGAGTTAAATTTAAAGTTAAAGATTTATTTCTATAGGCCACAGCCTGAGTTAAATTTAGATACAAGTTTTAATATTACGGCTTCCTTCAACAAGTGTTGCTGTCTCTCTCCACAAACAAAAAGTGCTAGGTTCCTTGAACAAAAGAGAAGGTTACATTTAAAACAGACCGAAGTCTGCAAGGAACCCAGAAAACAGTGTAGAAGGACAACAATGTTTAACAAAAATTTAGAGGTTTTAGAGGTTTTCGAGGTTGACGAGAGATTCTTTCCGTTCCCAGCTGCGGATACTTTCCGTGCCCCGTAGAGCTTGTTCCGCACGAGCTGGCGATCAGTGCTCGTGGTTGTGCTCCGAACCAACTTCGGCGACGTCGGGTGACGTAATTTCACCATGGTGGGGTCTAACCAATGTGTCAACTCTATTCTTCCATCGTTCAGTTGACTGGTGTCTACGTCTTTAAGTTACCGTGTTACGTGGTGCAGGTCTTTTGGCAACCCTAACTTCCTGTGTTTCATTCTTTCTATCTTTTGATTTTCAATAATTAGCGTTTCTCTCATTTTTTGTTGTGTTGTGCTCTACGCACCAATTTTCACCTTGGCGTACTCCATCGATTGAATACACTCAAAGTAAATTAAATTAAATCGAATAAAATCGAATTATAAGTGCCTGTGGCTCTACTAAAAGTGGAGGTTGACCGTGGCCTTCTCATCAGAGCGCAGCACTGATTAAAGTCTTATCTAATTTCCATCGAATGAATCTCTAACTATTCTTTTCTTTTCTAAGATGGAGTGCGTCTCCTCTCTCTGTATTTCCCTCAAATGTCTTTTTCTTATGCCTGAACGTATTCCACTGAAGACTACCATTCTTTAGGTGAGTTAGCCGCTTAATTGTTGAACTCAAAATGTCAAATTACTCGCATATTGAATTCTCGCGTCCTCCCCTTTTTTTCCGTGCACTAAACTGTCCTTCTAATCGCGGGCATTATCTACGTCCTGAGACTGTTGTCCAGTTCTCTCGCGTCGGGTCATCTACTTCTCGGAAGGCCCTCGGTTTCTTTTAGGGGGGTTAGTTGTGAGGTTCATTAAACGATTGCCATAGTTTGGTCCAACATTCCTGGCCATTTTTTTCATGGTAATCTAACTGGGCTTTTACTCGTGCAGTGTTCACGTCGTGCCGTTTCTGTTAAGATTCTGTCTCTTCGGGTTGAGGCCTCTACTTTGGGAAAGCCGCTCGGTACCCGTCGGTGGGTTAATAGTTGAAATATCCTGAACTTATGTGGTAACAATGTTAGTTTCTTATCTGTGCTTATTTCCAAGTTTCACCGGTTTATTTTGTTCTGCAGCATTGGGAGCCGACTGTTGTGGGCCTGTATTGTGACCCTTCTACTCCGTTGGGTTGTTGCTGAAACGTTGGTTCTAGCGCTGGACGCTTAAATGCGTGCGCAGCTTTCGTTCGTCTCACTGACAGCAGGAGCGGAGCTTGAATCGTCGTGCACCCTGGAATAACTCGGGGGCGGGAACGGAAGATCTCTAGTCAACCTCCACCTTAATTTTCGTTAAACATTGTTGTCACTCTACGCTGTTTTCTGCGTTCCTTGCAGACTTAGGTCTGTTTTAAATGTAACCTTCTCTTTTGTTCAAGGAACTTAGCACTTTTTGTTTGTGGAGAGAGACAGTAACACTTGTTGGAGGAAGCCGTAATATTAAAACTTGTATCTAAATTTAACTCAGGCTGTGGCCTATCGAATTTAATACTTTAAATTCTAAATTTAACTCTTGGAGCGTGAAAATTCTCGCTATCGAAGCTAAATAAAACTAGCTGTGTTGGGCTTCTGCCTAGCGTATTCGCCGGCCGTAGGCCACATCTGACCTGGTGCGTCCCGTTTAGCGGGTATTTCTGCTGTTTACCTTAAAACTATTGTG
This sequence comes from Morinoia aosen, assembly GCA_030386875.1. Taxonomy (NCBI): domain Eukaryota; kingdom Metazoa; phylum Arthropoda; class Malacostraca; order Amphipoda; family Talitridae; genus Morinoia; species Morinoia aosen. The sequence continues at coordinate 9,228,952 of CM059564.1, read as the reverse complement.
AAATGAGTTAATTGAATATATGAACTTGTATTTGTCATTATTTTTCCTTCTTGAAAAGGTTAAGAGATAAAGTTCAGGCATCGAAAAATCTCGATAACTTAGCTAAAATGTTTTTCCCTAGGATTGGTTCGTGTATCATAAAATTTTTTTTTTATCATTTCATCGCGAATTTAACGAAACAATTAACGAAATGACTAATTATCCTCAGAGATTATTAACCATCGTTGTAGTAAGAAACTATTAAGCCAGACAGAAGGTCCATATTTATTAATGCTTCAAGGACACGCAGTAATTCATTTTGACAAAGGTAAGAATCATAAAAGTAACTATAGGAACACGCAAACTTGCATATGATTAGCATCGAAGTCTGGAAAAAAATATTGCACGGAAAAGCAGACCAAAAAAAAAACACTTTCTTTAAAGTTCCAGCCCTGGAGTAGCTCAGGTAAATGCTGAAGAGCAATATTTATCATTCGTGCATTGCCCCCAACTTTCTGAACAGTTCAGTTCTTCGCTGAGCTGACTCACGCTGCAGTATGTGAACTGACTCAAAAATACTATTAGACTCCGCTGAAAACATAAACCTACGCCCGCACGAGGGAACTCACTATCGCCGTCGCATGCAAGACAGTGACGTACTCAGTAATAGACACGCATAGTCAACGATAGAGAAAGAAGAGGAGAAAAAGGGAAACATGCAACCTGCAAAGGCACACATAACCCAAGAAAGTCATCTCATGTATAGGTTTCAGGTGTACAATCAGGTGCACAAACACACGTAGGCAAAAACTCACATGCTCACTCGTACACGGACGGGAACAAATACTTCCACAAGGATACACAAATTTTTACAAATAGTTTTATATGCCTACAAGCTTAAACGCTCACCAGAATCCAAGTCAAACACAAGCACATATAAACGTAGCCCACACGTTCGCCACAAATCTAAACACATTCACGATTCACCATCGCCATGAATATTGAATAAAATAAGATCCCCTGTCAAAAAATTAAACCTTTGCTACCAATAAGACGTAGGACGTCCACAAACACAAATATAACAGCTGTAGTTCTGAGCAGTATAGGGTCTAACAAGGTCCAAATGTTCACGTCGTCGATTCTAACCTTCTCTTGCATGAACTAATTCGTAGTACAGTCACAGTACGTGGATGATTTTCTCGACGTCTAACTTCTCCTTGGTGGTACCACAAATTTTCTCATGAGTTCTTGTCTGAGGATTTAGCTGGCTAATAGCGATCAGGCCAATTAATGACAGTTCTTCCTAAAAAAAAAGGCAAAGAAATACGCCTTTCTTCATTCAGATACAGGGGTACCTCGATTCTCGACCGCCTCTATACTCGACCAAATCGGTTCTCGACCAAAAAATTCGAGTACAAAATGCTTCGGATCTCGAACAGATTTTCGGTACTCGACTAGCCGAGTCAACCCGAACGCGCTCCTCGGCCAGCGGGTAAGCGTCAGTCATGGAGCTAGGATATACTGGAGGGAGCATAGCCGATTCCAATCGGGTTCAAATTAGCTGCAAAAGTTGGGAGACTGGGGCATTGGCAAGACCCCACACGTGAGCCAACCACGACGCTTGGCTGAAGTTGGCTCCTCCTCGCCTCCTCACCTCCTCTACAACTCGCCCTCCCATTTGCCAAAGCAAGATTAGTACCGCTCCACAAATCGAAGGGTGAGGTGCGCGTGCAAGTCGCTCTCTAATTTGTTATATTCAAAGGCCTGTAATCTTTAGAGTTTTCAACTCTAAATGTATCTTTGCTAGTAATTTTGATATTATTAAGTATCCTCAAGTGAGGAAACACAATTTATTATCTTTCGGAGTCTTAGAATCCCAAATTAATTATTGACGATTAACTCAACAGCTGGAAGAGCATTCAGCGAGCGTGTGCACATCCCAGCGTAGTCAGGAGGTAACTGGCTTCCGTGCTGACGTCACATTTGCGAGACGGCTATTGGTTACCACAGGCATAGGAGAAATCTCAAAAACTGGTTCTCTTCACAGACGGCTATGCTCCCTCCATATATCCTAGCTCCATGGGGTCAGTTCGACTCTGACCGTGAGGGGAGTAAGACGTATGCAGTTTGTTCAAGTACTGTATTTCTTTCCAGATTTAAACTTTTTCGTGTTGCTCTAACCCCCAATTATGGGTCCAAAGAAAGACAGTGATAGGGGGAAGGCAAAGAGGAAAATAGTGAGGACCACTATTGAACTGAAGAAGGAAATTATATCGCAAAATATGAAAGTGGTGTACGAGTGTCCGACCTCGAGTCGCAGTACGAAATGGCGAAATCAACCATTTCCACTATCTTGAAGCATAAGGAAGTGTTAAAGAAAGCTGATGTAGCAATGGGAGTGACAGGAATTAGTAAGCAAAGGCCTCAGATAATGGAAGAAATGGTGAAATTGCTTGCTTATCTTCATCAAGGAAAAGATGTTGGCAGGGGACAGCATTAGTGAAGCTCTCATCTGCAAAAAAGCTTTTCAAATTTACGAATCGTTATCATGTACTGCTTGTGCACATTTCATTGCGTCTTCGTTGTTGTTTAGATACGCGTTCTTTTAATATTTTAGGTATTTTTCTTAATGGTAAGAACGGATTAAATTACTTTCCATTATTTCTTATGGGAAAAAATTGGTTTCGGTTCTCGAACAAATCGGTTCTCGACCACCAGCTCAGAACGGATTATGGTCGCAACCCATCCAGCATCACCAGAGCTGACCGACAGAGAGTCGACAGAAAGTCGCCCCACAGAGAGTCGAGTTTCGGAGTCACCCGTCACGGACAAAAATCTCCCAAGCGCTGCTGGTAACTATCAAGTCTTAACACCAGCATCGTACGCAGTCGAAACAAGCCCTAGCAAGAGCAAGGAAGAAGCCCCTGAACCTGAACTCCACTATTCAAGCAATCCTCGAGAAGATACATCAGCGAGTCACCAAGAGTTTCCCACGTTACGATGGGTAAAAATGTAAATTTTTCACTAGCTACCGAGAATGATGCGATGAATGAGCCTAATATTAGCGGTTCTAATATTTATAATTGTAGCGATCATGATTACCTGAATATAGCATCAAGCAACTTGCACCAGCTTCAAATTTCAGTGTCTCATATTATTCATCAGGTAAACAATAACCTGTCTCCCACTGCAGCCCACTTAACGAAAATGTCAAAACAGCGGACGCCTCCAAGTCCACTTTCGAAATCTTCCACCGCTTCAAATATTAGGCTCATTACAGATCAACTTTTCAAATTGAACTCGCATGTAAGCTCTTTTGATTTTACGCCAAAGATACAGTTTTCGGCAAGCCAATCTTTTGACTCACAGTACAAAAAACCTCTGGATACATTTCTTCTCGGAAATAAAATTCTCACGACGGTTCAAAGGAGCGACATGGACACCACTTGTAAAATACGAACTGTAATTCCCGGTCGTATTGATGACCTCCTTGACGCAATTGGCAAAATGCCTCAATTTACTAACCACATCATTTAGTTTAGAGATTTAAGCCTCTCGCAACCTAACATTGCTAAAATTAAAGAACTTATCATGTCTAAGCATGCCTTGGCTCGTATTTGTGTAGTAAGTGCGTGTAGCGGTAAGCAATTGTATCAGGCGTTGAATTTGTGCAAAAAACGGTATTAAATTGATTCCGATCCGAACAAACGGTGCAGCTGATCTCATAACTTGCAATGATGTTCGTACTTGGCCCAGTAAAAGAGAAGAAACACCCCATTTTCTTCAACAGATTGCACCTAAATCGAGTCTAAAACTCACTTTACAATCTAGCTCATGTATCATAAACTCCAATGGCTTGAATGACAGAACTGAATGTTCCAACATCAGTGCAAAACACCAAAATGAATTGAAGAATTCTACTCGATCGCAAGCTTTTTCAAGTGAAGTCTCTAGAAACCTGAATCATTGCTTGCCTTTTGATGATAAACATTCTCCTCCCTCGATCTCCGATTGCCGCACAGTACCCACAAAAAATAGGTTTTTGTTATTATCTGGCGCAAACACAGAGAGCGATATACCCTTCTCACAAACGAGTACAAATCATCAACCACCAACCGCGTACTCGGAAGCAGTAAAATCAATACGAAGAGAAAAATTGCAGCAGAATCTCAGTCGAAATTTGATAGAATGTTTACAGCCCAACCGCATACTGAACCACCACCAAGAAAGTCGAAATCACAAGAGCGCCCCTCATTTCTCAGTCGCTCGCTCAACTAAAATTGGCCACAGCCTGCCAATTCAAAGCCAGGAAAACAAGAAATCCAAAAAACTCTTGTCTGATAAGGCTGAAAGTCAGCCTAAATATGACTCGAGCTCCATGTATGTACTCACTCGCCAGTACCACCATGGACGAATTAAAACGATCAATGAAAGTAAAGCTGCTTCCTACCATAGCCGATGAGCACTGCCTCCTTCATGTAGTAACTCACCAGCTTAAAACACAACCGTCTGCAAAATGGAAATTCCCTTCCTTAAAAGCAGCCATCAAAACAGAGAGCACAACAAATGAAAAAAAATATGTAAATTTCCTTGACAAGAAACGCGGTGATCTACCTAGGCTCATAAGTAAATACTTTGACGAAAAACATTTTGAACATGATGCTGGATATCTAATACCACATATCATATCAAATGTCACTGGTAAAAAAATTCTCATCTTCGAAGAACAAGGCAATGGTATTTGGAGAACAGTATAGTCGACCCCTCACCAGAATTATCAACTAATAACCCTCCTTTGATGATTCATCGGAAAAATGATCACTGCAGTACCCTTGTTGCACAAGACAAAAACAAGACTGATATCACATCATCTTCATGATAAAATACTGTTGTCCAGTTGGATGGCAGTCTCTCAAATGTACTTGACGCTAGACTTGACACTCTGGGCAACAATGATAAGATCAACGAATCCACGAAACAGTCCCTACCAAGAAATCACTTTGATGCCGCAAATAATCGCCATAAAATAAAAAACATCAAAATTAAACCTATCAATGCTCGTAGCCTCAATAGTAAGCTGGATGACATTAGAGCAATGTTGGTCACAGAAGACATATACATTTTATGTGTTCCCGAGACATGGTTTGATTCGCGAACTCAGACCTTATTTTTCAATATTCCCGATCACGTGCTGCCCCGCCATGACGGCGTTAAAAAAAGCAAAGGTAGTGGATCTTGTATTTTCGTGAAAGAAATTTATTTGTCGTCTTTACTTTTAACAAAAGAAGTGTGCGAGGGCATAGAAATGGTTTGGTTGAAAGTGCAAATAACTAAACGTAAATCCATCATTACCGGCAGCCGTTCCGGCACCCATTAGCTTCTCTACCTACAACACTAGAGTTCATTGAGAAAATTTTCAACGAAAATCTAGCTACAAAAAAATCATTCCATGCTTTCGGCGATTTTAATATTGACTTAAAGGATGGAAAAAATCAGCTAAGCAGACTGTTGTACAAACTAAACCTTTCACAAATGCGCACAGAACCGACTCGCGTTACCACAGTATCTCTCCTCGATCTGGCAATCACAAACCTACGGCAATACTTAATACAGTTATAGCACCCTCTGTCGCCGATCACCACTCTGTAGAATGTAAAATTCAAATTGCAAAGGAAAGACAAAACTATCGTTTCATGACTTACCGCCTAAAAAGTCAATATTCACCGGAACTATTTAATGAAAAACTTCTAAATAGGTTCACCGAATTTCAGTGAATGATGCAATCTGACGATGTGGACATTCAAGTTTCAATCTTTAACGAGAACTTTACAGCAGCTCTCAATGAATGCGCACCTTATATCACCAAAAAAACTAAGCCAAAATGCACTTTGTGGATTACTAACGAAATTAATGGCCTAAGCAGAGCAAAGAAAATTTACTTGCAATAGTATAAAGAAAATAGGTCAAACAGTATTTTATACAAAGATATAAAGAACTTGGAAAGATTCTTCGGGAGAAAATCACGCAAGCAAAACAAACTCATTTTTACCATGAACTATTCATGGCAAAAAATAACCCAAAATGTTCATGGGAAATCATTAGTGAGGTGGCTCAGTATAAAAATTTAGACTGCATAAGTAATTTTGAAAATCCTTTGGAAAAGGCTACTGAGTTCAACACATTCTTTTCAAGAGTAGGTGCCCAAGTTTTCAACGAAGTGAGTAAAACCAGTCCAAGGCAAATGTCAGTTGAAAGTTCGTGCCCTACTGCACTTTTAAAGGCTGGTGCTCTTTGGAAGCCACGCCCTGTCGATTTACTAGAGTTACGGACATTTTTGTACTCATTAAAAAACACAAAAGCAGTCGGACATGATGGAATCAGCCTCCAATACATCAAAGACAGTTTTCCAGCCACAGCACCATTGATTCGTTTCATTATCAACAAACCAATAGCAACTAATAAGTTTCCAAACCAATGGAAACACTCCATAATTAGACCGTTGCATAAAACTGGTGACATACATACATCGTCGAATTCCAGGCCCATAAGCCTTTTACCTGTCCTGTCCAAAATCTTAGAAAAAGTAGTAACGAATCAACTGTCATATCACTTGGACGAGTCAAATTTACTTCATCGAATCAATATACCTATAGGAGGAACACTAGCAATCACGACGGCCTTCTCAATACCACTGAAAAAATATACAGCGATATCGATAAAAAAATGTAACACTTTTGCAGCTACTCGATTTCTCTAAAGCATTCGACAGCGTCGAACATGATCAACTCCTACGAAAAATTCCGAACTTAGGAGTTGATACGCATTGGTTTAAAAGCTACGTATCAAATCGGGCTCATGCAGTCCTGTTAGATTACAAGTTGTCCCCATTCCTTCAAAATAACTTTGTGGTCCCTCAAGGATCCGTTCTAGGCCCGCTATAGTTTTCAATTTTCATTAACGATTTCCCTCCAATGCCTTCTAAAACTCGAATCTCCATGTGTGCAGATGATGTCCAAAGTGCAATGACCAGCTCTGTAGCAGAAATACCATTTACGAAAAATGGAGCAGAATACATTTATTGATCAGCCTCAAGTCATGGTATGACCAAAATGGTCTCAAACTAAACGCGAGTAAAACACAATTCATTATTTTTGGGTCAAAAGATTCAATAAACAACATTCGAAATCTAGATCTAACTCTTACAGTTGGGAATGATAAAATTCACCCATCAGAAAAAGTAAAAAATGTAAGTATTTGGTTCGATAGAAACATGTCCTTCAAATCCCACGTTGATGAAACCTGTAACACAATTCACGGTACTTTATTGTTTTTTAATCGTATAAAAAGTATGCTTGACGAAGAATCTAGATTATTGGTTGTTCAATCTTTGGCCTTATCACGTATTGACTACTGTAGCCTGGTTTGGGGAGATATACCGAAACATCTTCAGAAAAATCTACAAAAATGCATGAATTTTGCATCTAAGGTTGTATGCAACGGTAAATTTAAAAAGAATGATCACGTAACACCTCTCCTGAATAAGCTCGGCTGGGCTCCGATTCAGGAAAGGTTTCTGGCGCACAAAGCCCAATACGTATTCTGCTCATTATATCTTCCTCATAGCGATGCTGAAATAGTGAAATTCCACCCTCCTGCCGTCACCAACCAAAAGCAGAATAGGAGACGTGATATCTTAATCAAATACCGTTCATCTAACATTGGGCAGAAAGCTCTGTCTGTATCAGGCGCCTTACTGTGGAACAAACTCCCCCAGAACATCAAAACCCCTCAAACACTAAGAGAGTTCAAAACTAAAATAGCTCTCTATCTTGCGTCTACACAATAAGTGTGAACTGCAGTACCTACTGGAAAAGAAGTCAGGATTTTTTATCGCTAATTATCTTATCATTCGTTACATTATAGTGATTATACAACAATCAAGACATATTTATAATATACACGTGCAATATGATTGCTTGTATACGAATATTAAGTACATGTATGTACGCACATGTGACGCTCGTATGTATGTATGTGTATATGTGTATGGATATATATATTCAGTATATTTTGGAAGTAACCCTTCTTTGATACAGGTTTCATTAAAAATAATGCCATATTGGTTATTTAAATTAACTTTGTTCAATTTTTCTAGTTTCCGGAATAGTTTTCTTTGATCAAAATTTATTGAATTTAAAAGTTCCCCTAACGTTAGGGGAACTTTTAAATTCAATAAATTTTGATCAAAGTAAACTATTCCGGAAACTAGAAAAATTGAACAAAGTTAATATTAATAACCAATATGGCATTATTTTTAATGAAACCTGTATATATACATATATATGTATATGTGTGCGTGTCGATATATGTAGAGCATATTCCCCTCCTTTAAATATTAATGTTAATCTTGTGTGACAAAGTGTCGTCCCTTACACTCTTTCAGTATACTTTGGCCACACTATTTTAGGTTGTTTTGACTTTCTCGTTTTCTCCCAGCAATGTTGAAAATGTTATGGTTGGCCTTGTACAACGATCGTTTTCATCTATTTGAATCCGGTGAACTTTTTTGTGCCAAAGCTAGTAGCATATGAAATTTAATTTTTGTGTTATTGTAAAATCTTTCATTTTATCTGAGTCAGTTATTTAGCTTACTAGTTGATACGAAACAATGTAAAATTGTCTCTAATATTAACCCGCAGTCTAAGACGCAAATTAATTTGGATCTAACCGTTTTACTTTCAACCATAACACCTCATTTCACTAGTTGCAACGTTCGTAAGCTCAAATTTCAATATGGGAGTGCACTAACTAGAGTGTTTTTAACAACGCATCACATGCAAAATATTTTATTAATCACTTGTAATAAAATCCATTGTTAAGGGGGACGAACGGTTTTTCTTATAAAACTTCAAAAATTAGTAAAAGATACTTCAAGAGCGAAATAAGCTTGGAGGTATTCACAACATGTTTAGAACATTCGGATGGATGTTCTGAATGGATGTACCCACACCCCCTACCCACCCCTCCCTCGAAGAGAAATTTGTGAAGAATCTTATTTCTCAGCCAATATTGTACATAGAGACGATTAGTTTTCTTGTTCCATTCACAATGAACTGGTCTACAAAGCTAAGATTCAGTTTTTTGATGTCGCTTCAAAAAAAAAAAAATTATGAAGTTTTTGAATTTTGTATCACTAAATACACATATTACATTTTTGTTATTACTTTGAATGGCAATTAAAAAAATTCTATTTAACTTATCAAAAAACAACAATGCAGGTTTATAGTACTCACTTTGATCTTTACAATGCAAAAAGATCTCCTCCATAAGTAAAAACTGTTGGAGATATAATTGAAAAAGTTGAGCGCTTTTTCATAGAAATGACTTTTTTGGCTGTGCAGCTTTATTTCTTCTAGTTTTTCACTTATAAAGGAGATCTTTTCATCATCGTTAAGATCAAGGTAAGTACTATAAAGTAAAGTTGTAGCTTTTTGATAAGTTGATTAGAAATTTTTTCATAGCCATTTGAAGAAAAAAATTTAATTTTTTTTTCAATTCAACCATTTTTAAAAATTTTTTCAAGTGATATCAGAAAACTGGATCTTAACATTGTAGACCAGTTCACTGTGAATCGAAAAAAAGCTAATCGTCTCTACGTACAATATTTTCTGAGAAATAAGATTTTTTAGAAATTTTCCTTTGGGGGGGGGGGGGGGGGAGAGGGGTATGGGTAAATTTAAAAATTAAATGGGCTATGAATATTTATTAGATTGTTATAAACATGCTGTTATTACTTCAGAGCCTATTTCACTCCGAAAGTATTTTTATTTATTTTTTGAAAATTTCGAGGAAAAAATCGTTCGATGGCCTTAAAATCAGACCAACGCAAAGAAGGGAATGCATTTTCTACGCTCTTTTCTCCCAACAATTTGTTTAAAAAATAAACCGGTATAAGCATTACGATCCCCATGTGTAGATATCAAGTCACGGTCTTAATTTTAAGACATTTGAAAGCACTTTTTGCTCATATTGAAACATGTCAACATGCGACGTAGTTCATTGGCAATTTTTACTTTCCTACGTTCGTGTGTGCATTAAGACGAAATCATTTTCGGTGGTTAACTTTTCGTATTGTTCCGGCTTTGCATCAAATATTATTGACTCATGATCCAATATACGCGCACCCTAACAAGAGTGTTTTCAACTATGTGTCACAGGGATTTTGTTTTCTTAGTTACTCACATTTATTTTGCATTTCCAAATTCGAATTAATTACCGCAACGAAAGGAAGAATGTTAATGTGCGGGTATTTTAGTAACTACTTTCTCTTTTTTCGTTCTTATTAAAACCTATTTTTAAAAAGGCCTCGGATTCGACGAATGTCTTAACTTTAAAGAACATAATTTTTAAGTCTTCTTATTCTTGTCTCGAATTTCTGTTGTTAGCTTTGTGTGGTAAGCTCTTCTTACCTTCTTACTCTCGTGAATACATTATGACAACACTGTTTTGGATAGCTAACTTTTTGTACGGTTCCACCTATGTTGAATATGTTACAGCGAGCAATGTACAACAATACTTTTCATGTCTTTGACTCCGATGAATTCTTTGCGCCAGTACTATTAGCGTAAGTAAGAAATATCATAACCATTTTCTATTTTGTTACAGTGAATATTATATTCTTTCCGAGCTCACCAATTGGCACACTGTATGATACATCAGTGTGAAAAAGTGTTCCAAATCCCGATTGTCGACATCATAGTTCTAGACGCAAAATATATAAAATTTGCTCATTTTACTTCTAACATCAATCTCTCACGCCCGTATCACTAGCTCCTATGTTCTTATGCTCATATTTCAATACGAGTACGCACTAGCGAGAGGTTTTTTAGCAATGCGTTACATGAATTATGTTTTCTTAGCCACTTGTATTTAAATGCATTACCAAAATATAACTACCGCAACGAAGAGGAACGCATTTTTTTCGTTCTTTTCTCCAAATCCTGTTTCGACAATTATCATGGTTATTACGATAATCATATATGAATAGCAATTAAGGATATAAATCATTTGTTTCAACACTTAACATGGGTATTACGATAACCATGTATGAATAGCAATTAAGGATCTCTATGCTAAGGTATATTTGAATGCGTTTTTCGCTTTTATTTCAATGCATGTGCGCTCTAATGAAAGTGTTTTTCAGATGAGCGTCGCGAAGATTGTGTTCTCTTAGTTACTTTATATTTAAATGCTCTGTCAAAATTAGATTGGGCAAGGAAGGAACTCATTTTTGTTGTGCTTTTCTGTCAATCATTTTTTGTTTCAATATTTTACACGGGTACTACGACACCAATGTGTTATTATCAGTTAAGGATGTTAATGTTAAGGTGTTTTAAAAACCAATTTATCACCATTTCATGTTATACTTTATTGGAAATAAAGTGTTTTTTTTCTTTCTTTCTTTCTTTTCTTTTGTCCTTCACCTCAAACTTTTCAACAAGATTTCGAGTCTTCAAGCATTTCCAAACATATGCCCTATCAACTCCTATCAGTCACGTATACCTTTCCGACATGACCATTGACTTAGTTTCACCGCAAGAAGATACGCAATGAAAAAACCAAGCTCATTGCGTTTGATCTCCTGCAGATTTGCACTTATTATAAAGCTGTCTTGATTTAACAGTCTTTGCGCTCGCGTAAAAAAGCGAAACAAATTTGTTGAGATGAAATTCGCTCTCACTACCCTCTTAATTTGTAGTGTAGAAGACAGATAGTGCATCATTTTCATTTCATTGTGAAGCCTCCTTTCGTACTGCAGCATTAGGTCAATCAGACGAATCCGAATTTTTTTCTAATGTTCTGAAGTGTTTTATGCCTTCAATTGGGCCTTTTACTGATTAGTTATTTCCAGCTCTGTTTTAAATAGATTTATCTTGCAGTTGTGCCTTTTTTATTATAGATAGATGCTTCACTTCTGCTTCTTTGTCAAAAAGAAGCAGTAGACGGCATTTAAGAAACAACCATGTATGGAAGGAATTTTGATTTCATTTGTGAAAGCCAAAGTGATTGTTACCCTCTCTCTAAAGCACAGTTGAAAAGCTGTTGAATCGATTACAAAGCAACAAAAAACCTTCGAAGAATATCAATTGATTAGTTCATTAATCCTGGTCAAGAGAGCTGAACATCAAACATGAAAACGGGGAACACGGAAAATTAATGAACGGGAATACGTATTTGAGGTATCAATCTTTAGTACAAAATTTATTTTGTGGTCCCGCTCGGCATGTCTCAGTAGTTTTCAATTATTAATGTAGGTGAGTTCTTCACTATATCATGGCTAAATTTGCAACGTACGAGGAGAGCAAATTCTATTTGTAATCGATTCTGGCGATTTGCGTCGGTGCCACCGTCGGTGCGTCGGTTTATGGCCTGTATGCCAGTCACCCAGTGCACGCAAAACTCAACACTCACACCTACACTCAAAAAAAGTTCTGGGCATTCTGAAGTGAGTACATTTTCAGCGATGCTGCAAGTACAATAAAGATTTCAATACCGTACAAATTATTGTAACAGCTGCGACACATTTGTATCAGACCTACAGAAGGGTCTGATAATTACAGTATATTTTTTTACGTATTTGAGTACTTCTGTATCAAGTGTTCAAGGTTTTCTGTATTTTAACAAAATTCGATCTGTTAAAAAATTATAGCCTCATTTTTAACTGAGTTTCCTTTGAATGAGTTTTCCCTCGCCTATTGCATATTTGATATATTTTAGCTATTTGATAACCACCAATACACAAATAAATTCCAAATTTGGCGTCTCTTATCTAATTATGAATAGTCCAATATAGGTATCAAAAAAATTTAATACGTAAAATACTTGAATAATCGTATTTTAAATCATTTGTGTTTTTACTACCCATCAGTAATTAGTTCTTTTATCATTTCTTACAATATCGCAAAATACTGCACCGTGAATGTGTGAACTGACCAGAGCGCAACATTTTCTTATTGTAATGTGTGAAATTGGAGCGGTTTCATTTTTCCGGAAACTAGTGCGTTCGTCTGAAGTTATTGCACTTGTTGCATTGAATTATGTGGCACTTATCTACGTTATTTGAGAAATTCCACACTTGCAATGGTAGAGCCACCCATGCGTATAAAAATGAACTTTTCATTGTGTTTTTGCATCTTAATTATGTTTTCAGGAAAAATTTTCATGCTTCTCTTGTCACCCGAGGAAGACGATACTTGACCACTTTTTGCATTGAAACACAATACAATCCCTTTATTTCTTAACGTATATATTCGACTTAATTTTTTAATCGTTGTTTATAAAAGTTCATTTCCATCATCTAGTCATTTTTTTCTCCTCCATGAGTGATGACTGAGAGTGTTCAGTGAGCAGATGCTGCTCGCTGGTGAAGTTGTTGCGGTGACGAGGCATTTTCTTGCTAAGGGAAGAATGAAAGGATTCACATCGAAAGCTTTAATTCGTCAATAATACAATATCATCCACTAAAGCTAAAAAATGATAAACACAATGTAACATTTTATTCAACTATTTGCTCGCTTCACATTTCCTGTGCAGTTGTAATTTCTTCGTACTCTTAATTATCGAGACTATAGAAAGGTTCTGATTGTGGTCAAACACGCCAATATTTTCTGTAATATGTAAAACTTATTTTTAAGCTTTCATTCTGCGAAATAAGTCTCATTCATAATCACAGAAACTGGCGTAAACTTTGACTGCACACCACACAACTCAAACTGAACTTAACATCGAGCGTGTCTGCACACTTGTGGCGTCACATCATTTTACCTTGAGTGAGGAACGGCTACACAGATTCAGCATTGTTTTACCTAGCCTTGAACAACGTATAACCCGTAGAAATTCTTGGCACAAGTCGGGTCGAAGTGTCCGCCATATGTTGGCGCAACTCTTGCCGTGTCTGCACAACAGCGAATAAGATCGCCTCACACCTCACACCGCGCACGCGTCATGTTCCTAGCGTGTCAGCGCGGCATGAGTCGCTGACTCATTCGATCATATCGTGGCATGCGTCATGGGCTTATTTCGCTACAGCACATTGCCATGACATGCGTCATTTACGAACACTTTTGATACTTTTTGTCCAGTTCTTTAGTTTCTAGCGCGCCAAAGATGGTAGTAATAGTTAGCAAAGTTCTGAACTTGGTTCACAGAACTTGAGGTGGTGACGTCACTTGGAAAGAATCTAATTTCGGTGCCCGATATGAACGTCCTCCAACACATCCTCATTAGCAATAATTGTGAGATGACAGTTTTGGTGCTTAGAGCAACATGAGTCAAATGATCCTCTTACACGTCAAGTTTTCAGTAACCGAATGACTTACTGGGTAGCTACCATGGGAAAATGAAGTCTTTCACTCCAAGTTTCCTAGTTGGTATTATTATGCCAGTAATTGTTTAAATGAGTCACTATATTGAAGTCATGGCTCCCCAATCAATGCGATATCTTCACGCTGCGCCGAAGCAAAAGCATAACAGCATAAATATTTGCTGGCAATTCTGAGCGGAACACAAATTAAACTTACTACACACACTGACACTCCACCAAAAGGCGTACAGAACTTGTGTCGTATTGACATGTTTGTTAAGATGCTGCTGATAGAGTAGAACTACTCAACAGTAAACACGGATTGCACCAGCTCTCAAGGCCACCATTGCTCTGTAATGAGATTTTATTACTTCAGGGTGGGGTACTGGCACGCAAAGACGAGAGCTAGAAGACTTGAGGGCAAGTGCCGGCTGAGCCGTCATGAGAACTGCTTCTTCAGCCTTCATTATTCGCTCATAAAAGTTGATGACCGTTTGATTATTGCCTTCCATCTGCGCCTGAAAACTAGGAAGAATTTTAGGAACAATTAAATGAAAACCCGTTTTCATCTTGTACCCTGTCAAATCAACTTCCGACCTTGTTATGAGAGTGAGGTCGTAACACTTGCAGGAAAAAAAAATGTTACAGGATTCAATCAACAAATTTACGTGAGATGTACACTGGTGCCACGAGCTAATAAAGACATAGTAGCGTTACAAACTAGGCTTTTTATACACAAATTTACGCAATGATTATATAATTTATAGCTTAAGCATCGTCTTCAGAAGATTTTGTTTTACTGAATGCCAATGATATTTAAACTGAATTTATTGAAGCTTAGTAAACAAATTTAATCAGTTTCGGCATGCTGCTCGATAAATCCAGGTGAATTACTGGTGCTAGTTGTGTACATGACTAGCCTTGTACTGAGCTGATTTCAACAAAATGTGGGAGGACATTTGAGAATTGATATTTACTTAGATCTTGCTTACCAGTCTGCAAACCGTGCAGAATAGACCACAGTCTCAGGTGACAGGGTACTTGATTTTCATAGAAGAACTCGAGCTGAATCTTTTTGGTCATATTTTTCTCATGCAATCGACATTTTTCCACAAAAAGCTATACATACAAATTTTTTGCTCAAACCATAGTGAAATGTCAAATATGGTGGCTTAAAAAGCGAACATAGTAGGCCGAAGCTTAAACAGTTCAATTCACAGATAGCAAAAGTGCGAAAAATGGGTTACTGAATTTTTAAAAGCTTGCTTGACAGCAATGAAACAAGCTATGATGAAAGCTCCAGAAGCAACAAAACATTAAAATTGTGTACACTACTCCACTAATGCTATTGTCTACAGTGTCTACAGTATTCCCCATAATTCACCATTTGTTAGTCAGGAATACCTAGACCACGAGCTATACGAAGAACAAGACCTCCAAGCTTCAAGAGATCATAAAACGACTTTAAAAATTATGTTGTGAAGAAATAAGTTCAATGAAAACTATGTTTGCGAAAAACAATTTTGATATCCTAATTTAGCTTGGCATTGACTCCTTTTCAGTACACACGACCGATATTAACTGGCAACATCATGCCACTGATACCAAAAAGTTTGTCTAATTCCAAAACCTACAATTGGGCATTCACTATCATTAAAATAAATGACCATTAATAAAATATTATTTGTACAAACTACTTTCATACAGCGGTCCACTTTCAACAAAACTCGTTAAAATAGGTTGCACGTGACATGAAGGTATCTACAGAGATGAAATTTGAAGTATTGCAGCGGTATTCTAACCAAGAGAGATAAACATTTCTTCACAAGTTAGTCCGATTTCTTTCGGTCGTTTTAACGAGAAGTTAGAAGATAGAAATTTAAAGAAATTTTTTATCAACAATGGCATTCTTTTCCTTTTCAATGTTTTTAACTGCATATTTTCAAGGTTTATCAGTAAAAATTTGGTTATAAGCGGTAAAATGAACATGAACTCTAACAAACGCATGATGAACGCCATTTCTAGCGTTAAAGAACGTACAACCCTGACGTGTCAACACATTGAGCCCAGCGCCAAGGTAGAGACTTGATGGATTTGATATATTCGCACTCCATGAGGTGCTTGAGGTGGTGATTTAGGGCCGTGATGATGACTTGCTTCTCCTGGTATGTGGAGCCTTTGAGGCTGTTGCGCAGGAACGGAATAATCCAGTACTCGTGGGGTTCAAAGTCTGGCGATGCAGGAGGGTGAGGCAAAGTCTCTATGCCGAGATCGGTAAGGACTGTCCTGGTTACTTTTGATGAATGAGGAGCAGTATTATCGTGAAGCAAAATACAGTTGCGCAAGTCCTTTCCTCGGCGTTTCCTAGCATACGCCTCTGTAAGATGCTCTTTCAATATGTTGGCATAATTTTCTCCAGCATTCTCTCCTGAAGGGGGCACTTCTTCTGCGAGAAGCAAGCCATTGGCATCATAAAATATCATGAAATATACGCGAACTTGTTCAATACTAGGTCTGTATTTTTCACCGACTCCCAAAACACCTTTGGAAACAGTGAGCGAAGTGCGGCGCAATGTGTTCGGTGTGTAGTAGAAGACCACGGTTTCGTCTCCAACTATGAGCCTGTCTAAAAATTCATCGCCTTCTTTCTCGTGTCTGCGCACAAGTTCTTCAGCAACTTGTACTCGATAGGATCTTTGCTCAGGTGTCCACAATCGGGGAACCCAACGTTCGAAAACTTTTTTGAGTCCTAGGACATCACACAGAACATGCTGAGCAGTCTGTTTTGTCACCATAGTCATTTCTGAGGCTCGGTCAATCGATATCCTACGATCACAATTCACTAAATACTCCATCCGATAAACTAGAGCAGGATCTGTAGGCATCGTTTGTTTAGGGGAGATCGCTCCATTTGTAGCCGTACTATAGGCGTTCTTATTTTGTTCTTCCTTATCTTCTTGGCCTTTCGAGTCTTCGTAAAGCCATTCTTTTACGAGCTTGTAAGGGGCAGCAGCCTCCCCACACACGGCCTCCAGCAACTTGTGGATCTCGGTGCAGCGAGTCTGCATGTGATGGAGATAGCGCACGATGACGCGCTGCTCCTTGGCCGTGAAGCCGGGCAGCAGCTCCTTGTTCTCGATGGCCACCGGGGGCTCATCCTCCACGTCAGTCATGGCTCCTGGCTCTGAAACAAGCCCAGGATCGTGAGCGTACATCGGTGTAAAACGTTAGTGTCTTGGCACTTAAACCTTATATTTTAATGAGGTATTCAGTCAAGGAAATTCTATCATTTTCCAAAAAGCATTGGTAGAGTTAACGTGTAATAAAAATGATATCAAAATATGTAGAACAGAACAACATAATTGTATGTAGGTGTACCTTCCTTAATGAGAAAGAGAAAGCTAAGATGTATGTTCTATCGAAAATTGTACACAAAGAGGGGACTTATCACAAGCAAATTATGAATCCGTTAGAGATTGGAGAATATTTATGTTTTGCCTTGCAGTTTTAATCAAATGCTGAAAAAAAGTGAAAACGTTCAAAACAATATATGATAAAAATATGAGTTTTCCTCCCCAAAAATGAATACAACAGTCAAGTTTTGTCATGTTTCTTGTGTACAACTCTATCAAATACAGTAATCGGGATTCCTTATCCTAAATTCTTTAAATTAGTGATAGTGTGAAAATCCATGCTAATTCAAAATGTGGATAGGTATACATGGGTTGCTTTTTGTAAATCCAAATTATAGATAACAGTGCCAAGAAGTACGCTTTTAATGAGGTCATTATTAAATTGAAGAAAGGCAATGAATAAAAATGTTTTGATCGTTTCGACCTCCTGAGTCATTTTCAACCTGAAAATGATTGAGAAAAACTGGTAATTTGTAAATCAAACTAATTAATCTTGGAACAAGAATAGGAAGGACATAGAAGAAGCAAATCATACATACATCCATACATATCGCAGGCTTTTCCCCCCTTACGGGAGGGTAGCCGACAGAAAGCCAAAGGGAAGAGATAAGCAATTAAAAACATTCAACTTTAGTCATTCTTAATCACTAAGAGGCAAGAGAGGCAGCAAAGGCCGCACCAGAAGTGCCCGGATCAATAGCAGCCCAGCACACCCTCTTCCATAGTCAGGCCCGACTTCCATGGCTAGTTTACCCCGACCGCTTGATCGCGCGCAGCAATCTTGTAAGGACAATCGCACATGAAAGGGCAATCATGCACCCCATCACATGCGGGCAGGCTTCCAGTGACTGCGTCACAATTTACACTCGAATACACTGCTTTCAATCACCTCTGAAGCAAATCACTGATAAAAAACTTTTTTGTATGAATATTACGTTAGTTGCAAAAGGAAAGTTAATTGTATATCATTTAAAATTGTTTTTTCTTTTAAAATGGGAAAACATTCTAGAATACGGAGGTTTATTTGATTGGATGTAGAAGATATTACTTTAAAATCGCCTTACCGAACTGTAATACCGCATTTCTCTTCGTGAGAGCGGACTGAAGAATGGGAAGGTGTTGAAAGTAACTGGCTGGTTCAAAAACTCCTGCCGGCATGCTCTGTCACACGAATACCGAAGGTTCGAGTAGTCGAGCCCATGTATTCAGACACACACTGTGTGCAACCATACTAGTAAATGACCGAGGAGAGCATGTATTTGAGAGTTTTATCTTTATAATTGGAAAATGATCTTTTTTATGCGCATTAATCAATATTATTTCAAAATCAATCTGCAGAAAATGTTTCAAAAGATGAACGACAGGTTCCCTTTTAAGTTCTCTGATCGCTGACAGGGGTAAAAAATTCCAGCACCTTAGTCATGTCATCACAACTTTCTGGACTGCTGCCAAATTGACCCACGAAAAGAGCTTCAAAGCTCTCGATGTAACACCGCACCTAAAAAGGAATTTTTTTTCTTGTTTCCACTCTTCGCTCTGCGATCAGAGGAACTAAAAAAGGAACTTGTCGTTCTTCTTTCGAAACATTTTCTGCAGATTGATTTCAAAATAGGGCTGATTAATGCGTATACATTGGTATAAAAGGATCATTTATTAATTATAAAGATAAAACTCCCAAATAAATGATCTTCACTGTCATTTACAGATATAATTACGCGCAGTGTGCGTCTCAATACGCGGGATCGACAATTCGAGCCTTCGGTATTCGTGTCGCGGAGCATATCGGCAGAAGTTTTAGAACCAACCAGTTACTTCCCACACCTCCCCGTTCTGCATTCCGCTCTCATGCAGAGAAGTGCGATATTATAGATCGATTAGGCAATTTTATAGCAATATCTATTGCATCCAAGCAAATAAACCTCCGTATTTTAGAATCTCTTTGCATTTTAAAAGAAAAACCAGTTTTAAATGATATGCAATCAGCTTTCCCTTCGCAACTTATGTAATATTCACACAAAAAAATTTTTGTCAGTGACATATTTCTTTCACGTTCTTGGCTTATCTTGTGTCATGATTTATCATTTTGATTCACATATGACCAGTTTGCTCAATCATTTTCAATTTGATAATGACCCAGGTCGGAACATTTTTTTTAGTCGTTGACCTTCTTCAATATAATAATGATTTTACTAAAGAAGTGTTTCTCAACACTTCTAAACAGAATGATTTATAATTCAAAATATACTTTGTTAGCTTCTAGAAAATTTTTTGTAGCTTTCTTTTACTTTTCATAGAGGGTAAATCCGAATGACTTCTCTGCCGGCTAAAATATTTTCGTCGGCCAAACAAAACACAGTAGCTCAGTAACAGAGAAATCCTTTCCTCATTAAGAGGAGTAATGACTTAGAGTTCACAACCAAAAATAAATGCAGCCTGTGTCCTCATTGAAGCAGAGAGACACAAAAAAGTCGATGGATGAGAATGCTTTTAGCTCAAGTGAGCTCTTGTGTCGCAAAAAAGTACCAAATGTTGTGCGCAAGACACCTGCAGACATTAACACGAGGTGGCCGCAGCACGCACGGGACAAGGAAGCTCAGCGACCGACTGCGGTGCAGCATTGGTTGAGGTCAGCAGCATTGTTGTCTAGTTACTTCTTACTTGATATCAGCGCTACAAAACTGTTTCTAAAAAACTCCAAACAGTTTATTTTTTAGTTTTATCATATCTGTGCAATTCTGTTCGATGTGGAATTCTACAGCTTTGTGTTTTAGACTACCCGTTTGATATTGTTTATGCTGAACCTAGTCGGCTTCCAGTGTCCTCTAAATATCAACTGAATATTTTCAGTGAAGCCATTACAAATATCATTAACCAAAAATTTGTCTACTGAAAAGTTTATTAATAAATTATTGATTGCATATAAGAATGATAATACAAGTAACTAGTTTCAAACCTATGAACTTTGACCATAAATTATTTATTTTATGACACTCTCTTTAAATAAATTTATTTCGAAGCTTTTTAATAATGCTATTTGAATTCTTCACGGAATAAAATGTCAAAGACACTGAAATTATGTAAAGACATTGAGAGAAATTTATGATAAAAAATGAAGCGATGAAGATCGGGTTTAAGTTGGGGATGCTTTCCCGCTATTTTTCGTGTCATCAGGTGCACGGTGCGTTTTGGAATCATCCCAATAATACTTAAATAATTCAAAATATTCCGTACATTCAAAATAAATGATGGATGTTTAGTTTTACTTATAATCATTATTGTACATATACATAGAACATTTAGTTTTTAAATATACATAAAATATAGAGTCTCTGAGCTCACGAGCTTGCAAAAAGCCGTAATTGAAGTATTAAAGAATAGATATCAGCGTTATTTGACCATATATGATATACACAAGCTTCATAAGAAATAACGAACGCATTCTCTTGTACGTTTTTATGAGATTAGAACTATTTCATATGAATCAAATACTTATCATAAAAACTTAGTCCAATATGAAAATTTTTATGAACCTAATTGGTACATGGAATATAAAATTTATATTTTTAAATTCTTCAGCTCAGCTAAATTTATGCCCTAATGATTATTTATTGAGCCATCGATGCGCTAGTTTTAGCTCTCTGATGTCATTTTCCGTTTTTGCTGGTGTAAGGAATTGGTAAGATGAACAGAGTGCAAACGAAATCGATAGTTGGTATGGTACGTAATTGGATTCATTGTAGTGACTTGGTAAGATTAAGGAGATCGTCCCACTTTTTCAACTTTTTTAGTCCGATTCGTTTGAAAGTTGGCCAGTATATGTATTTTGTGAAAGTAAACCTTTTTTACTCATGTCATTTTTTCGATTTAGGCCTTACTTTTTTTTGACGAAAAATGTGTTTTTGGTATATTTTTATTGAAATTTCAGATTGAAACTCCTCCTTCAGTTTTGATGCTAGAACAAAAACAATGGCAGTTTTATAATCCTTGGAACATTTCTAAAAAACTTAAATTCGGCTTTTTTCCAAATAAAATTTTGATATATTTTTCAAAATTTTTTAAATATATATAAAAAATTAAGGAAAAGTTATTTGTGTTTAGAGCTATATATTTTTTCAAATTATTCGAATTTGAAAAAAGCCGAATTTGAGTTTGTTAGAAATGTTCCAAGGATTCTAAAACTGCCTTTGGATTTGTTCTAGCATCAAAACTCGAGGACAAGTTTCATTTTGAATGGTAGAAAAGTATAATTTTTCACTACAGTGCAAAAGCGAACTATGTCTATTGAATTTGAATATAACGAAAAATTTTTGTACATGAATGCAGTTTCGATGATCTATTTCGATGTACGAACAATGAGCAGCATTTTCCTAGTGAATATGAAGTAAACATGAAAGAAATGTCGTACTTATGAGTAAATAAAAATAATAAATTTTATTTCAGTAAAAAGCATGTTCAGACTTTTTCATTTTTTTCCGTCCGATTTCTTTGAAAATTGGACAGTATATGTATTTCGTGAAGGGAAACCTTTTTTACTCGTGTCACTTTTTCGATTTATGGATTATTTTTTATTTTTTTTTGACGAGAAAAGAGTATTTCGGTACATTTTTTTTGATATTTCAAAACGAGACTCGTCCTCCAGTTTTGAGGCTAGAACAAAACCAAAACCAGTTTTAGAATCCTTAAAACATGTCTAACAAACTCAAGTTCACTTTTTTTCAAATTCGAATTCTTTGAAGAAATATATAGCTCTAAACCCCAAAAAATTGTTTCTGATTTTGAAATTTCAAATTTTTTTGAAGAAATAGAAAAAATTTGAATTTGAAAAAAGCCGAACTTGAGTTTGTTAGAAATGTTCCAAGGATTCTAAAACTGTCTTTGGATTTGTTCTAGCATCAAAACTCGAGGACGAGTCCCGTTTTGAATGTAAAAAATTGGGCCTAAAAATCGTCATTTTCGGTCCCCTTTTCACCCCCCTGGGGGGGGGGGGGGGTTCTAGGGTCCGTAGGGCCATAAAATTTCATGGCACAATAACCCATCCCCTAAGGAACCTTTTTCAACAAAAAAATTATTTTCAATGGGGGGAACCGCGGGGCCCAATTTGGCTCGGGACGATCTCCTTAAATCTACGGTTTTTGGAACAAATATTCAACTTACTCAACGATATCAACCAAGATGAGCAACTGGACGATGCTACGTAAAGTACTTTTACTCTGAAGCTGATGGTGAAATAGCGTTTTTTATCACTGATTGAACTTCGACCATGTTAAATATGTATTGAGGGTCCGTGAACTTTATGAATAATGGATAAAACATGCACAGATCCCTCAGCACCTACTTACATACATACCGAAATAAATTTCTTAGCCGTATTTCATCGCTTAAATACTTGAGAGATATAAAATCCTCAAGGAAAAAATAGAAATGAAAAATAACATTCAAAACGCAGAGAACTGATGCATTTTTTCCTTGATCTCTTAACTTGAAATTTTCTCACATACTCGTACACCTCAACTAAGAGAGGTTTTACATAGTGTTCCGCAGTTGTCGGAGACTATCTAATTTAGATTGTTGCGATTTCTCTCCTGAAGTTGGCTTTTACAAGTGGTGCGCTGCCCTCGTCTCTTCCGCGTTTGTGTCTCTTCGTCCTTACATGTCACTGCCCTCCTACTTCTAAAAAGAAGTCACATTTTCTATTGAAACGTTGAAGTTTTGATGTTCAAAACCCGAACACTGTCCACGTATTTGTTCACGTGATAAAATTTAGAAGCAAGTGGGAAGATGAATGCGATATAGTAAATCCCTGGTTAGTGCGGCTGATTATCCATGAAAAATATCTATCACTGCAAAATCGTTCTCATTGAGCGGACAATTTTGTGAGATGTAATATAACACATCCCATGAAAACTTTGAACTCCCCTTTTGAAATATGTCTATTAGACATTTATCAGTAATTTCTTTCTCAATTAAAAAAGTTTTCTAACACTTTTTGCCAGTTTTTCTCTCCCTTTTTACCTAACTTGGTAGAAGCTGAGGGATAACTAAATGAACTGAACTTGTCAGATCCTTTGAAAGTTCAGAATCTGTCACGTTAACATTTCAAAAGTTTTAGAACCTATATAAAACTGCTACACTGCATTATTGTAACTTTAAACTTCAATTTCTTCACCTTCATTATTTTGTAAATTGTCGTCATATTGTTGCGTACGGTGTTGTCCAGAAGGTGATCAATCCTTAACTCTCCACGAAGTGACCCTACAATTTCTCTCATGTTTAATTAACTAATCTATAGCTTTAAATCCTATCTCATTTGCAATGCCTTTTATTTGCAACATAGCGTTTGTTACATTTTAATCGAACCAATAAAATCGATAGCATATGCGAGTAAATTTTTCTCTACGCAGCTCTAATGCTGCAGGGAACGGTGTTGCTGATCGGAAAAACTCGGTTGTTAATCCACCGATCCACCGAGACAACTCGAGCTGAAGCCGTCGTAAACAATGAGTGGTTGTGTTCGCTCCGCTTATGACCTTTAACATCGTGCTCATCGAAATAGTGTCAAACGGGATTTCACTGTGCCTCTTTAGTATGAATTGACTGGAACACTCTCTCAAATAAACTTTTCGCGTAGACGTGAGGAACTGCTCGGTATGACTGTTCATCGCATCAACAGCCGTCAAATCGCTTCTTGCTTACCCATTACAAATACAGCGAGCTGTTCTTCAGCATTCTAAAACCTGAGGTTTTTACTCGGTCATGATAAATAAGTATTAGAATGATTTTTTGTAGTTTTAGGAAGTATACATTAATGCAAACAACATTTACTCAGGGGAGTCTCAGGCTATATTTCACCCGTCACGCTACTCTACACCCGAGAAACTACGTTTTTTTTCTGTGCTTTATTTGCATTGCGTTTGTGCAACGAACTAAAATTTTCTTCCACATTCATGAGTAGCTCTAGAAGCCGATTATTTGTTTCTTGATAGTGCATGACCAGCACCAACTTCGCTGGTCAATAGACCTGGGAATGTGTTGTGCCCTGTTGGGACTAGAGAAGTTTGCTTTTTCATCCGAAACAAAAACTAACGTGGAAATTTCTTTGCAAACGTCTCCCCATGCTATGCTCCTTGATGTAGCTGTGTTCATTTTAGCTATCTGTGTTTACTCGTATCTCTGCAAATTTGAGTGTAGTCTAATATCTTAGAGAGGAAAATCCCTTCGGTGTTTAAAATTCAAAAACCAACGCTTAAAAAATATCCGGAATGCGGGCAACTGTAGAGAATAATAGCTGTCAAGCTCTTTCCCAAAAGGAGTTGCGCACGAGAGTAAAAATATTTTTGTGTGACTAGGGAGATTAATATCGTAGAATACCAGTCGCTTCTCGTATGCGACATGGAGCTCGCAATGCCTGCAAGTAAGATTGATGAGCCCATTCAATAGCGCAGGGAGAACATTAAAGATTAAGGCACTCGAGTGTTGTTGACAGCTGTTTAAATGGATTGTGTGCATGGGGTCTAGAGTGTTGACTGCAGATAGCCGATAGCAATACATTATCGCTTAGATATGAAAGGATGAACTTGAAAGACTTTAGGGTTATCAAGATAAGTAACGAATAGCAGTTGCAATGAAATTTCGTATTTTTACGGATACCTGGAGTTTCGAATGATGAAACTAGAAGAGAAAGTGGAGAAATTTCGCATTATAAATGAGTCGACGAATGTCGAAAGGAAAGCCGAACACTTCATCCACGGCCAAAAAATGCCGTGTACTAATGTTAATTCACAGGCGTAAACAAACAGATTTACGATCAGGAAATAGAGCACGTTCTCAACGACGTCTCACTAACCAGGAAATGACACCTGCTTTGCAAAACATTTTTCTCACAGCTTGATTAAATTGAATTTGTAAAACTTTATTTTGGGTGTAGGGTGATTACTCCGCTGGTAGTTTTTGCATTAGTTTGGGTACGAATTTATAAAAGTAAATCGTATTTATCCTCGCAAACTCAAAGCCGGAGGTCAAACAGTGGCTAGTGACCAAGCGCCTTTGTGTTTGCGCCATTGAGGGAGGAGAAACCTTGGAAATATTAAAAATGCCAATGGCGACATTGTATGGCTGAATATACATTTATGAAGTTTTTGCTAACCGATCATTTTGATAGTATGTATACTAAAATAATCTGTTGATACCACAAGACCTAAACTTCCACGAGAAGTAAACTCTCGACGACCGGGGATTTCAGAGGCTGGGGCAAAGCCCCCTGTCACCTGACCACCTGACCAGACCCCTACAACTTTAAATGTTTATGCGATCCCTACGGCTCCCCGCACAGCCTTCAATGTCGATGAGAAAATTGACCTCATGTGTCACAACACATCCGATCGCGGCTCAAACTTACTGAGGCCAATATTCGAACGACGTTTACTCGGCGAAAACAAGCGGATAACTGAACCTTGACTTTATCGTTCTAAAAAAAAAATAACACGTGTGCTTGGATTAGGTACTGAATATTAATTACCGACTTTTATGAAGAAAAAAATACGCAATGAATACATGATAAAACCCACAAAACACTAAATAAAATAGTTGTTATTAAAGTATGTGCCCATAATTTCAAGTGCTTGTCGTGCTCAACTGTAGATCGTGCGAAAACTGTTGACTGATCAATTAAAAAACATTGTTAACATTATTTATCTCACGGTATGATTGAGACTGTCATGACAAAGTAATCGGTAACATTTGTCTTGCAAAAAATATACATTGAAGGTAAATCATCAGCTGTAGGTCGCTTTATTTTTTTTCGTTTTGCTTCAAATTTATTTTTCTTAACTTGGAGACAATTTGAGGCGTATCACCTCCTCTTCCTTTTCTTTAAATATCTCATTAGCCGAGTCATAATCAAAGACGTGCTGCCATCGCCAATGTATAATTCTTCCTGCCATTATAAAATGCTCCACTAGTAGATGAGGTGCGTCCTGTTGCTTCTTCACCGGTCTTAATTATCGTGCCAGCCTCATAAACACGGTGCGACGCGGTCATCGTATGACGATCGTAACATCGTACTCAATTCATAGATGGACAAAATGCTACGCAGATCTAATCTTATTTTCAGTTTTCGAATGTTTAAATTACTTCAGTCATGCGAAAATATTTACGTAGACTTGATGCACAAAAAACAGAGAGATTTCATTTATTCCCTTTATCTCGGGCTGCTGCAATGGTCACCTACCCTTGCACCAAACATTTGATGTTGTTGACGGAAGAAATTGGAAGAGAGTTTTGAAAATTATTCAAGTGTTCACAGACAATAATTTGAAGACGCTGTGGAGAGGGAATGCATCTCATGAACCAGCTCTTGATAGGACTTTCGCGAGTATGGTTGCATCTTTTTTTTTGAGCTATACCTTATACTCGCCCAACCTTTTACTTATAATTTTGTGGCTTACTTTGTCCATAACACTGCATACGATTGCAAGAGCTAACGGCAAGCAGCTCATCTGTAAGCCCAGGCCACCGAGGAGTAGAGAATATTTGAAATGTAGTTAGGGGATAAAAGCAGACAAATAATTTCATGCGAAAGGAGATCTTTCAGACATTAAGTAACCTCAATTGAGCTCATATTGTTTGCAAATAAAAGAACTATTAAATTTAGTGAATGGTTGACAACACCAGCAGCCCTAGGGCAGAGTTAGTAGACAGATTAATTCTGCCATGCATGTTGCGGCTCAGCCAGATACAGCGAGGGCATGACTTTAGTTTCGCTGCTCAAGTGCTAAACATTCCTAAAGTAAACTTTTATCGTCTCGCACCTAAAAACATACGGGATTGAAAAACGTATCTGACATGAAAAATGTGCAAGGGATATTTTAAACGGCCTTTAATGTATATAAGCTATTGAGCTGCCATTTATCCGATGTTTAATGGTAACAAAATATTTCGCAATAATTCTATGGTTTTTCAGACAATAGATGAACATTTTTAAAGAACAGAAGGAATGCAACAAATATTCCTTACGCCTACATAAGACTGAGATGTTGTTTCCTAATTAACCACTACTATAGTGCTTATCTTGGTGTTCGACTAAAATACTACCTGTAGTTTCGCCTCACAAACAACGAGGTCGTGAGGAAAATCTGTATAGTTTAATATTGCCGATTTGTTGCTGGAGTGCGAGCTGACAAACAACTTCTCTATGCCTGAGAAAATTCATGGATTTACAAGTATTTTTCAAATACACAAAGTTGAATTTAGCGATGCGACATACTACTCATATGTATGGTATCTTTTTCATATTTTGCTTAATCTCTTCCAGTTGAACCAATCTCATTTTTGTGTGCATTATCTGTCTTCTGGTCGGAAACTTCGAAATAAGTACTTGTCAAACCTATTTATTAATTCAGTGGCCTGCTTTCACTGAATATGTTGATCTATACGCTACAACAGGCTTCTAGTGAGTGGTTGTCACATTTGGACTGCTCTTTAATATTTCATTAACTTGGGTTCTTTTTTTCACCCCGCATAAAAAATAAAGTGTTCATCTTTCGTAATGATAAAAATATATGCCGGGTATTCTTTGGTATTTAATATCATCTTATTAATGAATAATTTAATAAATTATAGCCAAGTCTTTATAGTTCAAAACCATAGCGAAAAAGAATATTTTGGAGGTTGTTTTTTCAGGAGTAAATATGTTATTTGCTTGAGCAGAAGAGATGCTTAAATCACAGGTTTGCGCTCAAACTCGATCAAATGTGAAAGCGGAGCGTGTATTTGTTGCAAGAATTCATTAACTAAAACCAATAAGGAAGTAAATTTTGAAAACTTTTCTACGGAAAATTGTAATATAAAAGTTGTTAACTTAATGACCAAGCCTTTTAAGTTTTATTTCTCTTTTCCAAGTCTTCACTCCTACGTGGAGATATCAAATGAGGTAAAAATTTTTGGGCATAAGTTGTATTTTGCAAGCCGAGGAAGAACAAACTTTGGCCTGCTGGGACGTGAGGGTCTCATTTAAATCGGTTGGCAGTATAAGAATGCTAGAAACAATTTTACTCTAAGCTACTTTTATATTACATCGTAATCAATTGATATCGTCATCATAAAAAATTAAATTAACTTCGAACGTTTGTGAAAAAGAAATCTTATTTCTTCTCTTGTGTTGCTGGGTTCAGTTATTTTGTTAATTATGTAAAGAGACGTACTAAGAACACTTTGGCAATACATGCTACACCCGAATAGTTTATCAAAATTCGAGCTCCGAGAAAGTTATTGTTACGAGAACGAGAGCAAAATTACAAGTTGCTGTTGCTGACAGTAGACGTCGATGGCCAACCTTTCCTCGGTGATTTTGTCGCTCGACAAGCAGGCGCTAAAGAATCACGAGCGCAAGAAACATTACGGCGCTGATGTGCAAGCAAAAACTCGGACTTGGTTTGTAATTGATTGCTAGTTAGCGATTTAATTATTTGCATGTCAAAGTCATAACCAAGCGAATGTTCTTCATCTCCAAAGGAATGCTTCAAGTTGTTTGGGACCTCCAAAGAGATTGAATACACAACAGAATGCAGATGTGAATGAAAAAATGCTAGTGTCTATTGCAGGTTGTCCGAGTGTTTATTGTCTTGAGAAGGTTTCAGTAAATTTGAGCCTTGACGTGAGTGATGGGCACGGAACTCAGGACAAAATCTTTCCGAGAGACCCATAGTATATTTTCTCGAGCAACAGGTGATGCTGGTTCAGATTTGTCCAAGTAAACAGCGAAGAAGACGCAAGCTTCGGCTCTCTATTGAAATGAAAGGAGTGCCTGAGTAACTCGATCTCAAAGAGTAATTGGGTCACTAGTGCGACAGAGGCAGCCAAAATACAGCGCTGTTGCAACACACAGCGGGACAGCGGCGATTAGGGAGATGCGGCTGCTGTAAAACAAGCCTCGTGTGTGGTGCGCGCCACGCAAGCCTGCAAGGGCCTCGTTAACGCATCGCCGGCATTTCAGGCCACTCTCATATGCCCAATTTTCAGCAAAAATTGTCCTGCATCACATCAGTGCAAGAAATAACCATTCTCAATCGGCATGTATGTTGGTATCAATGTATTCAATGAATTTATGAGTGGGATTCTGCATGAAGTAGTAATTGAAATTTTAAAAATTTTATTTGTGAAATGTGTCAGATTTTTTGAGCACTTAGGTACGACGAACCAATTCGAAGGAAAGCAATGCATGACTTTTGATTAGATAGATTTCAGAGAGGAGTACTAAGTTAAAAATGACGGAAAATATTCAGAATAATAAAAATAAATCGTTGTTTAAAAGCTAAAAGAGTTCAGTCTAGTTCGTTAGTTTTATTATGATAGTTTTTTCCACTTTATAATCAAATATTGCAATCTCGAGAAAAATACAAAATGTCTATGGTGTAGATAGTATTCGAATCATGAAGATTGAACAATCCGTTACAGGAGCGACTCTCAGATCTGTTTTTATTTCATTTTTCTACAGAAATGAATTACGTATCAACGGAACGAAACTTGGGCATACCTGATGCTCGACTAAAATTCGCACAAAATGATTTCATTTAAACCTAACAAACTGTTACCTCCACTTCTCGTATATTATATCAACGATAAGAGATTCATTTTTTCAGTCAAGTACTTGTATAAAAGTTACGGGGCGGAGTGTTCTAGCAGAAGCTAGCCTCGTGCAGACGTGAGAGGGGCAGCTCGTGCTTACAGAGGCTGTTTACGTCTACAATTTCCCGATTAAAATAACTGAGTATAATTTCTCGATTCCTATGAAAACTTTCATTATCTTTACAAATTTGCATAACTGTTAGGCACATTAAATATTAAAAGCCTTGCTGAGTCTTTAGAGGAAAAGTCATGCGTAATAATTTCGATTTTATACAGTAGCGATTGCTGCACGGTTTAAGCTAACTGATTCTAGGTGAATATCTTGTGATTGTCAAATGACGGGTTGCGAATCAAACTTAATGTGTTTCAGTTATATTTTTTCAAAATACACGTAGTAGTCAGTAGTGAAGCCTAATGTTGTGACATCGATAATCCTGTGTGTTATTCTTCCTAGAATTGAAGTTTTGGTTGGATGAGTTAATCACTGATTTTCAATGACATTTGAAAATAAAGTATAAAAACAAGTCAAACACAAACTTTAAATAAACTAGAACAGGAGCTCTTAAAAGGCTTTGGGAGTTCAAGCCTTAGGCCACCGGGGTTCTAAATGTCCTTGCTTTACTACAAGAGAAAATTGAATTTCATCGTAACCAACAGCACGATAGATTTTCCCTTTCAAATAATGTACCATAATTGCTCGGCGTGCGTGCCGAAGAGTAGCATTTGGCTGCAGCAGAGCAATATTGTCTAGAGTGACACATTAAATTAAAGAAGCTGTGCAAGTTATTGTGCGCGAGGCGACGGGCGTAAAGTGTGAGCAAAGTCGAGCGCAATGAGATCACAGAATTGCGGTCGCTGCAAGGCTGCCCTCAAGAACAACTCGCCAGCATTTGGACACTTTCTACTTTCTACTTTAAAGCTTGGCGGGACTGCGACTGGGACAGTGAATTGCCGATGATACAAAGAAGTAACTAGGACCTTGAGAACGGTTTCAGTTTGCAAATCTCGTTTAAAAATAAAACTGATTCTCGATATTCAGTTGCCAGCTAGGATTCAATTTCAAAACTTAAGAAGATCTATGGGGCATTTGATTGAGATATAAAAGTTGAAAACTTGAGAAAAAAGTTGAGGATTTTTGTTTTCTACGTAGAGAAACAAGAAGCTTCCTCTGCGTCTTTAAATGATAAAACAGCAGTTATGGTTAAAGCATTGAACTGAAATATAAGCTCACGTTAGTTTTAGTTGTAGACAGCCGTACGATTTATGTATTACGTTATCGATCAACCATAAATTTGAGATAATTTTTTTTTGATGCTCGCATCTGAATGATTTTTACGTGGAAGAAACGTAGGGTATTTTAAATGAAGAAAGAAAAACAGGAAATGATGGTCATGGTTAGAACATAAGTTGAAGATTAATCATCTGAGATGAATCGTTGCCTAACAATGAATAAGCACCGGCGTTAACTGACGCAAAAGTTGCCACATAATTGTGGCAGGGGCCAGCAGCAGGCAGGCTTGCTCAGAAAGGTTCGCAGTTACCAACCACCAGAAACATTCGCAGCTCTGACTCAGCGGTCAAAGAGTATACTGCCGCTGAATATTCATTCTTTATGTTGATTTACATTTAAAACAGCCTTTCTTTGCCATTTGAGCACTCGCAACAATCTTTTATGACGCTTTATTTGGGAGTAAGCGTTATTTGGGAGCAAGACTTAAAACTCGAAGTACTAAAAGTTCAGAAATTTTTAGCAAGTTTGTATAAATCAAAAAAATTTGATTTTGAGACATTAGAGATGGGCTTCTGCTTCGGTCAATAGAGGACCAAAATTTAAGCAAACTTCGGTGATTTATCAGGAATCAAGTGTGACACGCAGATGCATGGACCGAGAGTGACATTGAAACAACCCAAACTATATCTACACTTTCGAGGGCGGGTCCTTCTTGTATGCGCCATGAAGCCTTCTTATTACGTGTTTCTCTCAACTTCTCATCAGGTAAACTGTAGTTTTCATGGTCTGACCATGATGATCTGCTTCCTGATATGAAGTATCAAACTTCCGAATTTTTGTTATGTGGTAGCGGTGCCACGCGATCACTGAAGTTTTGAAGAATTCATAATTCTTTGGGTTATTTTAGCTCTCATTTCTCCTGCATACATAACTTAAGGAGGCCAACCCAGGCCCCTGTCGGTCAGATGAGCCATTTTTGTGGTTGTTGAAAAATGACCCTTAGGTGGTGGACTATTCGGTCCTAAAATTTTGTGGCGCTACGGACACTAAAATGTTACCCCAGAGGGTAAGGAGACCAAAAATCCTGAATTTTCGACCCAATATAAAAAAAACGGGAAATTGAAAATTTGCTACCATTACTTTGTTTGCAGTACTTCAAGGATTTTAAAACTGTTTTTGGTTTTGCTCTAGCATAAAAACTCAATGACTTCTATTTTTTTGAAATAATACTAAAAAATATTAATATTAATAAAAAGTCAGTGAGTTTTTATGCTAGGAAAAATCAAAGACAGTTTTAGAATCCTTGGAGCATTTCTAACAAAAATTTATTCGTTTCTTCCCAATTGTACAAATAATTTTTTTTATCAAGCTCAAAACCCAAAATTAGTGTGTATGCTAGTTAGTGATCAAATATCGCATATAAAAAGAACGAAAAGTTTTAAATGGATAACTTGAAATCATACTTTTGTTTGCAATGCTTCAAGGATTCTAAAACTGTCTGTGATTTTGTTCCAGCATAAAAACTCAATAACTTCTATTATTTTTAAATAATAATAAAAATGTACAAAAAAACTAATTCTTCGTATTTTTCAAAAAAAAGTAAGGCCGAATTGGAAAAAATTTACACGAGTAAAATATGTTTATTTTCACCAAATACATATACTGGCCGAATTCAAACGAATCGGATCAAAATTAAAAAATCGCTGGGTTGACCCCCTTAATTGTTTAAAATTTATTCACTTTACAGTATGTTTAAGCATTGAAAAAAATTCGATGATATATATTCAGTTCTTTTCGCTGAATTTCCGTGTTGCCTTACACTACTTTTCCTCTAAAATCAATTACCGACACTTACCTATAAGTTTTGTTAGTTAGAGGATCTTAAGAATATTTTTCGCCTGTTTCACGGCGCAATCTCAAAAGAAAGTCATAAAGTCAATCTGATTAAAGCTTTTAACTAAACGAAAAGTGCAAGACCATTTCCTTAGAGCTTGGCTCATTGTTGATTACGTAGCAATTTAAATTCTAGCGCGCTAAATTCTTTTGTGAATAATGGATTTTTCAAATCCTTTCATGCCTGGAAAAAATCAAGCGAGAACAACATTAACTGGTAACTTCCCAGTCATGAGATGAATTATGGGCTTCAGAATGACTTTCATGCTCAAATGAGACAATAAGTAATCCACATCATGAAGTGAAACAAAAGCACTGCAGCAATAGAGAGTTTCGCAGTGGCCTCCTAGTTCCCAACAGCAAGTTGAAGACCCTGCACAAGCCGCAATGAGGCACGTAATGAATTGTACTTTTGTCGCAACTCTCTAGTGAAGTAGCAAAAATGAGTAAACTTGAAGATAAAGAATATACACAGTAGCTAGTCATTCATAAAAATAAGCAAACGTTATATTTCTTGGTCCATATTTTTATTGAAGTCATAATTCATGCATGCTATAGTTTGTAATGAAAACAAACATTCACTATATAGGCTCATTGTCTCAGGGAGTTATTTTCTTCAGTTACACCCATCTAAATGAGTGCTACAAAAACCTTTGAATGAAGAAAAATTTAAATTTTTCTTAAAAGAGTGAAGTTATTTTAACCGAAAAAAGTTGAGGATTTTTGGGATATGGAGCAAAGCTTGCGCGAAATCGCTCACATTTTGCTAGTTTGTTTTCGGTCACAATCGCAAATCGCTCAGTACTCGATGAGGAGAGCCTTATCTATTGATATTTTCACTATAGTCTTAATTAAATAAATTTAGTCGGTTGTCCTGCTAATAATGATTAGATTCAAATACAAGTATTACAAACAAGGCTTTCATCGGTCTGTACGCAACTGTATTTATTCATGAGCTAACATGACACGAGTACATGATGTACCATAATATTTCTGAAAACAAAAATGCCTAAAGTTTAGAGATTCCAGCCGAAATTTTACAAGATTTGTTGAAAATAAAGCAGCGAGAAGAGTTAAACTCGGCAGCACAGCAACGTCTTGTCCCTGCCCACCCTCAGTGTTCACGGTCCTCGGCTCACACTCGGCGTGAACGAGTCCAATTAATTCTGTCTCTTCAGCGCCGCGGTTCAACACCACTTTATATTAATGAGTTAAATGAGTTATGTTCTTTCACGTTATATGAATCAGCTTCATGAATTAGGAAGTATGCCTGTTAGAGTTCTAAAGTTTGCTACGCTTCTTTCAAATGAATGACATTTTGAAATGGAGCAACAGTGCTTATTTTATATAAATATGTGCAACTGTTAATCCTTCCCGAAATTATCCAAGTTTTTTCAGCAACCTCATCATTGTCAGTTTGAGGTCAGATGCATCCGCATTTGAATTTTTTTGCGACTTGCTCGATGAAAACTAACATTTGTTAACGAATAATAAACTCTTTTTCACCAACAACTAAGACTCCCTCATTTACATTTCCACGTACGAGTACGAATAAAAACAGTACTATCTGACAACCTAATGCTGGCCACATCCGTATATTCAAGGCATACTTTTACTCTATGATAGATGTTGCTATATCAGATTAGTCAGATTAGAATCTAATGCAGACATGAACAGACGCGACCCAAGGCTGATGCAGGGAACTCGTGAGGCGGTCACTACTGTACCTGTCGGAAGGCGCGGAGATGTGCAGCAGACGTGGCGTTAGCGCGGCGGTGGCAGCAGCACACTAGCAAGTTCTGAGATCACAATGCAGCGGCCCGCACGAGCTAAACTGCCTCGAGCGACCCTCCACCGCAGTTATATAGTGCACCCTCCACCCCTCCAGCTTGCCCTTCAATTTCTCAATCAATCTCTCTCCATTCGTTGTTTTTTTTCGTTTGGGTAAATTTGAATGCGTCATTTCCGTACGCCTACTTGCGTGAGACTTATAAACGGAACTTGGGCTTTATATAAATGATTGCCAGCATATTCTACAATTCTGACTAGTATCACCGAAAGCTGTCAACCAAACAATGAAATAGACTTTTTTTGCGTTTTGCTTTTAACTTTATTTGAAGAAATTGCTCGAAGTATCTTACTGAATTTAAATGAGTAGGCTGTAAGTGCTTATTGAAAAATTAATGCACAGTTGAAAACGAACTTTGAAAAACTGCAGAAACAATAAAATACACGGTCTTTCATTGCGTGCTTTCAGCCCTAATTATGGGGATATGCCTGCAAGTTTAATATAAGTAAATAAAATAAAACGAATTACATAGATATTATTCTATCCTTGAACGCTAATTTGAGACCGATTCCATAGTTACGAAACGGGTGTCTGAAATAATTTAAACTTTCGAAAGTATGAGAGTTGCTATGAATTACACGTTTATTAGATAACGGATCCTTCGTAATTTGCATATTTCAGGCTGCTAGTCTAGGCACTAGAAAGTGACGATAATTGAGAAGCGCTACCAGA
Source organism: Morinoia aosen (assembly GCA_030386875.1). Lineage (NCBI taxonomy): Eukaryota > Metazoa > Arthropoda > Malacostraca > Amphipoda > Talitridae > Morinoia > Morinoia aosen. The sequence continues at coordinate 9,192,932 of CM059564.1, read as the reverse complement.
TTTAAAAGGTTTTTTTAAATGCACTATATGACTATATATGGTTAAAACTATAAATTTGGGTCGATTTTTTGGAAGCAGCCATGTTGTACAATTCTGACCAGCAAAGTGGCCGGTCTGGCTACCCTGGTATACGCTAAGTCGGGTAAAAATAAAATGAAGCGGTAGTGGCGCTTCCGTCAGGCAACTTTTGTTGTTGGGACGCTAAGTGCAAGACGCCCAAGAATGCGTAACAGCGTGCCGATGAGAAGGTGCAGTTGCCCCACTCCTCTCTTCCTTGTGCACTTCCTCATAATTTGGCATGTTCTTAACTTGCATGCCATCTTCTTCCCTTCATATTTGATGCCCTTTAACCAAATCATTGTTGTCCTCCCTATAATAAAATGCAATCCGAAACTGACATAAGTATTTCGCTAGCAATGAGAGAAGGTCGATTCTATCTAACTTCACACTCAGCATGTATATTCATTACACAATTCGCCTCATGTTTGTGCATGCTGGATGGCAATGATAGCCATGAATTTTCATTAAACGTAATTTATCAATGTAAATATCCGATTTCCACTTATGGGTGTAACTATCGGGAGAATAGTTCGAATGAAAAATTCAAATTGAACAATTTGGTTAAATTTTGATTTTCGCTAACTTACTGATCCTGTAAAAATCAATCTCTCAACGTTTGGCTGTATGTTAATCGAGGATGATGATTGGAATCGTCGTTCAGCTCCTCTAAAATATGAAGCAAAACTCAGTTGAAATACAAGTATCGTCGCAATGATGCTTTATGCAAAGACTTTTTTGATTGAAATATCATGGCTTGGTTTAGAGCACTTTTTGAGTGGCAGCATGGCAGCTGCATTTTAGATTATTCTACTGTATTGGGATGAAAAATTGAGCAACCGAGTTCGTCTCATGTAGCACATTTCCAACGGGTTCAAACAGGTAACAATCCGGAGTAGATCATCGTTCCATTAGTGCGCGAAAGAAAATGATAGATAAGTTAAATAGCTCGTAAAAGAAAAAAAAAGATAAACAATAATTCACACGAACTCGGTGGTCTTTAGTTCATGTGATCTAAAAGAAGTGAGTAAGAGATACCTTTATGCATCAATGAAATAACAAGTTTGAAAAAATAACGATAACACAATGACGAATTGCCTGTAATACTAAACGGTGATGCTGTTTTTGCATGGTATTAAGACAAGCCCACAAGATGCTGCAATTCTACCCTTTGTTCACGTCCGGAGAACTTGCAGCCTGACAGTATTTCAAACTCTAAATTAGAATTAAAAATTAATAACACGCAATTCATTTTGAAAACTTTCATTGTAGTTTTGAGAAGTGTTGGGAGTCTTGACCCCAGTCCGTGCCTGGTAATATTTTCCCCCGAGTGTGCAAATACGCTGGAGAGAAGCAGGAAACGGAGACGACAGGTAGGAGAGATTATTGGAAGAACTCTTCTGCTCTTTGAGCCGCCGTAACTCACTCCCTCTCTTTGCGTTAAGATGCTTAAAAATCATTCACCCATTCGACCGTTTTAAGAGATCGATAAAAAAATAAAAAATTAAACAAATTCTTAAATAAAAATGGTTGTCTATAATTACGACCGAATCTCATACACCCCGATTGTGAAGCTATAGAGCACAGAACTTCTTAGAGTTGATTATAAATATTTTAACTTTTGTGCAAAAATTCAACGTTGCGGCCTAGTTCAAATTTGTTTTAAAAGACTGAAACTATTTCTCGGTTGCGGTTGCTAAGGTTTGATTCATAAATGCTCAAGATGGTAAAAGCAATTCGATTAACGTAGAACGGCTCGCTATGATAAATGTTAACAGGCACTCTTTTTACGTTAGGGTTTGATATGCATTGAATACGAGGCGCATACTTAAAGGCGGCATCCTACAGGTATCATGGCTATAAATGACATGCCACCTTCAATGCCGTGCAATTACGCTGAAGGAAGTATTGTATACAAGTGTTCCTTAACAGCCACATAAGAGATGGTTGGTCGCTGAGCGGCTGCGGTACGCTGCAGTGACGGTGGCGACACCTTCATTGGGAGCGGTCGGGTACACAGCGAGGTTGAGCTGTAGTGCCCCACCTGGCATCAGCTTTTGCAATAACTGATCCGCAGCGCTTGACGCAAGTCTCCTCAGCAAGTACACAGAGCCTGCCATCAGTTGTACCACAGCTGGTATGCAGTGCTTGAGAGCCGCTCGCTGTGAATTTCTCTATCAGCACATGACATCAGTCTCTGCCTTATATAACTAAGCGCTGCAGAGAACATCATCCTCTATACTGTCTTTAGCATCATAATGAATTCTTGATAGTTATTTCTTATATTGATCACGGCGTGAAAAAATGCAAATCCGTTAATACACGAATGCGACTAATGCATCAGTCTTAATGTATTAACACACAACGGTGGTATTAAGCAAAACTGAAACTGCATGACAATTGCCCAGTAAAATATGTATGTCAACATTGGCATCCATTTACCCTACCTAATTTGCTCATGAGTCCCGCGTCCACTTGACTGTCTCAGACTCACTGCGATGTGAGCAACTGTCATGACAATGGAATTTCTCTCAGACAGGGAATCAGAGAAATTAATTAAGATTTTACTATACCACGTCGAAATGCTGAAAATATTCCTTGATTTCTAATAATTTTATACAGTCGAAGTATATTCATTAAACTACGGATTTAGGAATGCACGTCATTCTATTCTGGCAAGTAAGATGTCAATGGGTAGCACAGACACCTCTTCTGTGACGTTTCTCTCGCATGCATCGGATGCACAGAGAGGCCTGAAAAAGCTTCCAACGATGCGAACAACATGGTTTTATGTTGAACGCAATAATGAAGAGACGACATGATTTATAGTTGATACCGTATGTTATAATGATTTACCGATCTTATTTTAATGACTAAAAAAATATTTTTCACTTTAATTAAACTCAGGGGATCAGTGCACAAAAAATTAATTGAATGAGTAAGTTCATTTACATTGGCAAGCAGATATGAGCCGGTTGAATGTGAAGCATGTTTACAGGGCATGATAAATCTGTATATTCTTTGTTGTATGCAAGTGCCTATGCACCATATGCCTTAGATAAGCCCCGCTGCGAGCGTCACGAGAAGCGCAGTTCGGCGCCATTCTCGCAGTCAAGACCTACTATCTACGAAGGGCAGACTGCAGAGATGTATGCAAGCAACAGCTGCGTGTTCGATCTGACGAGTAACGAGGGCCTGCACTTTTTATGTGATCAAAGGATTTCAAGGTTACCATGGTGTTCACACCTTTTGGTAGTCGCTGAAGGTATAAGTAGTTTCATACCCTAAGCAATATTTCTGACTTATTTTTCACAGGCAGAATTCCTCATGCATACTAATCACTAATCAGTCAAACGACGTTCTTGGCTCCAGCTAAAAATTTCTTCGAGAGAGTTTGAAAACATATCTGTAAAGCTGAAAAATGGCATTTGATGAGAAAAAATAGATTTTTCCATTCCTAAATGCATCAATAGCTTACCTGTAAGACAACAGTAGTGGTTATTTATGTCATTACAAAAACTTGTTCCAGATTGTCCTTTCATTTGGTTTTGTTGGGCTCCTTTAAGTACGATGCTTTTTCGAAAAAATATTTTCTCAGATTAGTGGCTCGAGCAAAGATTGAGCAATGTCATCCCTTGAGCTGGGGAATTTAACTTTAGGTAAATAAGGGAAAATGAGACTTATCTCCCTTAAAATAAGTTTTTTGCTCACACTCGGTTTTAGATTCTGCTGTGATAAATATTTACTCATTTGTACCTTCTACAATCAAAAGATTTCAACATTGACAATAAATTTTTTCTATGAATCAGTGTTACTGAATTTTTAATCAAAAGGTTGCTGGAAAGAATATTTTTACTGAAATTATTTCATGTAACGTATTTTGCCAAGAATCGCTTCAGTACGGTAATGGCTTCTTGGTGCGAAACTCTAATGTTTCGCACTAAGTAATTAATTTGAACGGTCAGGCAGGAACTTAAAACTTGCGTCCCCGTTTTATCATGGGCTTAAGCTAAATCGGTTCTTGAAGCTAGAATCCAATTATAATTTTAAAATTTGTATTCTTTACCTCTGATAGCCTTAAGCACGTGTCATAGGGGAGAGTGGCAGAGAGGAAGTCGCGAATGTTCATCATCAACTCACAGATCTAACACTCGTGAAGTTCACACTTTTTTCTTTACAGAATAAATCTAAAATAATAATTGTCAAGTACGCGCAAAATGGAAAAAGATAGATGCCTAAAAAGGGGATCTTCATATGGTCATTTTGGTCTATAAATAAATATCAAGATGACTATATTCGAGTTGAATAATGTGCAAATCCCAAATCGGGTAAAATGTGCGTTCAACATGACAATTCTTCTTGACAACGAGCAACACGGAAAACGTGGAATATTTTACTGTCTCACTAATTTTTTCTCATACAATTTGAATTTATTATTCGAGGCGGATAGAATGATCACGGCCAGTTCCCTCTCATGTCCGGCCATACATACACCTCACGCTCACATCGCGCCGCTCAACCCCAACTCAACAGCTTGCTTCCTACTTTGCATCATGAGCTGGTTTGTCGCATTGAGGGCTCGCACTCTACCATAAGATACCCTTTTAAGTAGAATGAAACTATTTAACTGTCTTAGAGAAAATACAAATTGAATTGCATGTACCAATGCTTGTGGAATGTATTGTATCACATGTTAGAAGCTTCAACTTTTAACCTTCTCGGCTATTAAACATCATAGGAGTGTCAAGAACGGAGTGGAGGCTAACTTCAAATACGAGTCGTTTTTTAGTTCACGAATTTAGGTGCATCATCAGGCACAATTAAATTAGCTGTTGTGAACGAGATATATTACAGCTAACGCTGTCCAACTAAGGTCAGTGTCAAGAAATAAATTACTTTCACCAGCCAGAAAAAGCTCATGCCATAAATCTACTTAAGTGTCTTCGAAGACAAGACCAGAAGTAGCAATATGTTAAAAAATCCTAATACCGTATTCGTCAGTTGCAAACGCTCCAAATTTAGAAAAAGTGAAGAGGTCGCTTGTTTTTGTCTACATCCCAAATAAGAAATTACAAGTCCCAGACCAGTCATGCTCGAACTTGACGGGTGAACGATGTTTATTTGGAGAAGTGCATAGTTGCAAGGCTATGCTCGGGCTACTGAGCGCTGTCACTGATCAGGGTCTCGTCAACATCAAGTGCGACAGCTCTAACGATGGGCGAAAAAAATCTGAGTGGGCATGCTTGGAATTTTCCCTTAAAGAGTGGCTCGTTCTCTCATACTTACGAGCGATTTAATTCGAATTTTTTACCCATTTAATGGTCATTTATGATAGTCAGTGAAAAGTTGATTCTAGAGAGTAAACAGAGACTCCGGTGTGAGGCGAGGAGTGGGTAGCATAGAGAGGAATGCACGAGAGCAGAGCTGTTGGCACGCGCACATCGAGGGCAGTGCGGCGTGGCTATGGACAAAAATGCTAGCAATGCTGGCGACACCTCGCTCAGGTCTAATTACCTGACTTTACCTCCTCTCTTGCTTGTCTCTCCCATGATGCTCGAGGCACGTAAGGCAGCGAGCGCTGCCCCGCACGTCTACGGTACGCAGCTCGATAAGCGCGGCAGGCTCCCTCACGCCGTTGGAGCGCTTGCATGAGAACCTCCGAACTCTTTAAACGTCAGGCGCTGTGACGCGCACGCCATGCAAGGCTCGCATAATTCGAGACTGCCGATTACATCGGCTGGTTCTCATAAATGTCATTCGAGAACACGGACGGATATAGACAAACAGACAACTTTAAGCACCAGCATCTGATGCCAAGAGACCTTGAATTCACGGCGTATACAGTACATAGAAAAGAACGAAGTTTCTGGAAACTATAGTTCGGGCGTAAAAAATTCGCATCATTGCAGTAATGTTTTAAGATTCCCACTACACAAATATTTCGGTACCTTAATGATTATTCTGGAATGAATGATGAATAGTAAAACAAAGAACGTTACAACCTTAAGACCTATTCGAATTTTCCTAAGTAAAAATCAACTTTTAGAAAAATAAATCTTAATTAATTGCGGAATGGAAATCCAATTAAAACCGGTTGAAGTAACAATAAATGTTTTCATTCACGAACACAAAATTTAAGTTTAAAAATTTAGTTTCATTTTCAGGACATTTTACCTCAAGCCTTGAGTTAGCTCGGTTGCAGCGGTGCATCACCCAGCGCATAATGAAGCTTCTTCAGATTACTTGCAGATGTACACGACTTGCTCATATTTCGCCCTACTGATACATTTCTGCCTTCATAGGTTGGTAACTCGAATGGAATCGTTTTATTTTGAGAATGAAAAGCATGACAGAGTATGGCCCATTTGATGTGAATTATTGTTATCAGAACTTACAGCGTAACTCTGAACTATTTTCTCAGTGAAAACTAATGGTTATACACTTTTCCCATTTTAAATCTAATCAATGATAGATAGACTGTTAAGCTTCAGCCTTTAGGCTGGTTGTGTTTATTGGAGGTGGGTGACATTTGAGTTTTTGTCGCGTGAACACTTCTCGGTCTTTGAAACAACACTGCGATCAAATGTTCTTAATTTTTAACTCCCGTTGCAGCTGTAGAACATGTAATTCCTGACCTATTTCAGTGCATAAGCGAAAATTTTTGAAAAATTAAAAATTTTTTCATGTGGATTTTTTTTTAAAGTTACGCCAGCTCAATCCTCTGAATGCAAAATACGTAAGATGATTTATTTTTATTTTTTTCCTAGGAAATTATCATCTTTTGCTTTAAATTTGGACAACCTATAAGATATTATTCCCTAATTTTAGCATGGAAAGTGTGAACCTGAGCAATGAAGTTTGGTTGGAAATTTCTTGTCAAGGAACAGGACATCCCATAAAAAATATTATAACCATTACACTGATCGTCAGCCCGATAAAGAAGTTGTCGGTAACTGAACTCACCGTAATAACACCAAGGCCAGTATGGAAAAATTTTGGTGAAAAATCTTTCGAAAGGTGGAAAGTCTTTTGACACCCTCCCAGCCTTTCGCCGGAAACACTGTAATGAAAATTGATTCGCGTTCTATTCTCTATAGCTTCGCAAAAAACTTAGAGGGGAAAAGCATCTTGCTGTTAGCATGTATCAAATATATTTAAATTGACGTTGTTTTCTGTCATATGATATTTTGTAGAGATAGAGAACGCCTCAAGCTTCACGAAAACTTTAAGGAAAACTTCAAACGATAGGACTGGCTCAGGTAGAACAAATGCCATGCGTACCCCATTTATGAAATAAGTATATGACGTATTACATACATAAAACAATAAAATAAAAGCAGTGATGAATGATTTGATAAATGATTAGTGTTAAACATCTGTGCAGAGAACATAATTATTGAACACCTCTGTAAAAATAGATCAGATATTTTTATTTCAAAAATTTTAGCCATTCTTTTTGTGTCTACTGTTGTTGAAAAAAAAATATTTTTGTGTCTTCCCTTATTAAGGCTTGCAGTCTGCAGTCTGAAAAATGCGTTTTCTTTTCTTTTTCAAAACATTTAATGCTCATTGGATTTCATGTAGTTCGGAATAATTTATTTTTCCTCTTTTCACCTCTGCGAGCCTACCGGAGTTCATCCCTAGTTAAAATACGAAGGAAATTACTTGCATTTTACAGAAACACTGTCAATAGTTAAAACTCTATAACTCTGTTAGTCTATAACATCAACGGTCTATTCAAATAATAGAAGTATTGCATACCCATAGTGCTCTAAAAGCATTCAATAAGACTGTAGCTCAGAAGTTTGGACTAATCGCTCGATCGTTCATTTCGCCCCCATCTTTTGTGCCATTCACAACCTGTTACATAGTCTCGTTATGGCATATTCCTGTAGTTTATTTTTTGTCTCTCTAATCATTTTTATGCCGTGATTTTCAACATTTCTACCATGTCTGATGTAGCTTAAGAATTAGGTTTGCATTATTGCCACTGTGAATGCAATTTTTTTTGTATATTTTCAGCCTGAGAATGATGTTTCTTACATCAAAATTTTATTTACAAACTGAGAGGTGTTAAATTTTAACAATTGACAGAGTTTTAGCAAAAGTGTTTAATAATTTTCTTCATATTTTAACAATGAAGAACTAGGGCAATTGTTCGGAATAATGAAAATCGAATTACCTCTTTTTCAACTACAAGGAGAAGCTCCGTAAGGTATGCTCTCTTCGGTTACTAACCAACACAGTTGCTTACAGTGTACTCCTAAAAATGTGGGCTCTGCCGCAAGAGCGCTACGTGTTCGCTTTGCAGAGCATGCCAGTAGGAGGTCTTGCAACGATCCTCTCTTCGCTAGTCCCTATCAGTCAAAAAACTACTTTCATACTGTAAAGTTTTATTATTATGTAAAACTAGACGACTTCGCTGTTTCAGCCTATGTTTCCAACCTTGTTGACTTCCGGGTAGTGATTTCTAATTCTCAGTTGAACGACACCTGGTGAGCTTTTATTTTGCGATTAGAATAATATTTTCATGTAGCTTTTATTCGCATTTTCAAAGTTGTTGAATTTCGAGTAACGCAGATTTCCCGTTATTTCATAGCAAATCTTGTTGAGAATGATTTTTTGAAGTCGAAACATTTGTTTGGACGACTTGTCCTGCTTTTTAAATCAAATGATTTCACTTCAAGCTCTCCTCCTTGCTATGCTATTCTCTTTATGTTTCAAGTGTGACTTATCCAAGTCTCGTAAAATCAGTTCAACGAGTTCATAAGCCAGTCCTGATGACCGACCAGGACCAAATCACACGTCTCCACGTGTGCGCCAAGTTGTTCTGTAGGCTGGACGGAACTGTGGCGTTCATGTGAGTGGGTCCCCTGATTTATTTTGGTCGGTTCTGAACAACGTCCTAAATAAGTGGTGTGAGTGCTAAAATGGAGCATGACTGCAAAAAAAAATTATCACTCAATTCAAAGCCATTATGTTCTTCATTTGATGACAAATGAACGGTAAGAAGTTACTTGTAGCAGGAACAGATCTCTAAATTATTATCGAAAAATTTGTGGAAGATAGGTGTTGACAGTGTTTTTATTATGTTAGATGTACTACAAAATCAGCATAAAATATGTATTTGAGAGATGTATCTCAACTTAGAGAACATGAACTTCAAGTTACAGCATTTGTTTTTCATGCTGTCTAACGTCAACTAAAAAAATACGGGACTAATCTCGTCTGGTGAGTAGGAGTTTCATAATGAAAGGCAAAATATTTACTGACTGAAAGCGAACAGTAACAGTATGACTGACCTTACTTCATTAAGAAGACAAAAAATGGTAAATTTCTTGGCTCAAGTTTCTGCAGGAAAAATATCTTTAGTTCTTCCTTAGATTGCAGGATGATATGCTGGTATATGAGAAATTATTTTTCCAGTTGTCAAATCAAAACAGTTTTCGCTCATCTTACAAGTAAGGTAAAGCACTATACACCTAAATGAATAAGAAAGCTCTCGTTTAATAATTATATCACGTTTTATTATCTATTATCTCAATTTTTCCCACGGAAACTACAGTCAAAAAATATCATATCAATGAGAGATAGGATTCAAATAAGATGGCTGTTCTCACATGAAGCCGCCCAAGAAGAAGAATTTGAGCAAAAACTACGCCCGAACTATTTACAACTTTTCTATTTGCGCACAAGGAAAAAGTCATATCGCTTCAAGGTGTTAAATTGATCAGACTTCGGAGCCACAGGTGCTTGGGCTATTTTGTGCTTCGGTTATCTAATTTTGTTGTTCGCTGAAGTCATTATGTGACATGTTCTCTCAAGTGTGGAAGGGATGGCTGTTTTGACTCGCGTCACACCCTTACTGTGCCAAAGAGACGCAGCTCATTAGAGCGAGGCACGAGACAACACCATGCATCACTGATAAGAAATGTACCCTCGATCTCAATCACACTTTCCTCTTCCAGTTCAAGACCAACTCTAGCCAAGTTGGCTTCCGTTTCAAGTTCTAATGCGCAGAATCCCTCGTACATATAACACTAGTGAACCTCCTAATTTGTCGCTCACAATTTCAGGAATTTTATGGCTCGAAAAATATTTTTCATGTCAGTACTTAATAATTTCTCCTACATCGATTTCTAATACCTCTTTTTTGAGATGCAACTTTCTCAAGAACGGAAGCGTAAGTTTCGCCTTATTAATAATGAAATGCTTTGAGAAAGTTTTGAATTTGATTGATCATTTCAACCTTCGACAAACTATTAATTGATGCCATTTTTGGTGATACAATATTCCATTGAGATGTTATTTTGAATCACAATATGTTTTCTACGGGCTTCAAATGAGTGAAATAAAGTTACTTGTTAGAGATAATTTATTTTTTAAATCAGTAATTTTAGTAATTAAATGTAAATGTTTTGACGTTTGCATATCCGAATTATAAATAAAAGTGCAGGGAAACACATCTTTAATGAGACCACTATCTCATTTTAAGGAAGTCAATGAATAATAATATTTAGAGCGTTTCGACCTCCTGGATCATTATGAACTCTTAAAACTAAGAGAAAAACTAGTCAAATGTTAAACGTAAATCAAAACATATCACTCAAGCGAAAAGAAAAGCAAAAACACGCAAAAGAAACGAATCACTAATCAAAAAAGTAAAAATTTTCAGCATCAATAACACATTAGTTGTTAAGGGAGAGCTGAGTGCATGTCATTTAAAACAGGCTTTTCTTTTGAAATGTAAAAAGATTCTAAAATGTGGAGGTTTACTTTAAAATCGCCTAATCGAACTTTAATATCGCACTTCTCTGCATGAGAGCGGACTGAAGAATGAGAAGGTGTTTAGAGGAACTGGTTGGTACCAAAACTCCTGCTGGCAGGATCTGCAACACGAATACCGAGGGTTCGAGTGGTCGAGCCCATGTATGCAGACGCACACTGTGCGCAACTGTAAATGACAGAGGAGAGCACATCTTTGGGAGTTTTATCTTTATAATTGAAATATGGTCCTATTCTATACGTATTAACTAACACTATTTTGAAATTAATCTGCGGGAAATGTTTTGAAAGAAGAACGACAAGCTCCTTTTCATGTTTCTCTGATTGTTGCCCAAAGAACGGAAACGAAAAAAAAGTAGTCTTCTAGAGTTCTCTATAAATAATGATTTTATTTCAAATACGAAATGATAACGGATTTTGATTTAGAACTGTAATTTGTAAATTCAGCTGGTGTAGTCTAAGTAGAGCGGAAGATCGGATTTTTATTCAATCAGTGAGTAATCAGTGAAAGTTATGAGAAGCTCATACCATAAGGAATTAATAGCGTATTTTTTCAGAACAAATAACCAAATTTCGAGATCCGATTGCTTTTATCATGAAGCAGTTTTGGGTCGCTCTGTTGGAACTATAGACTCCAGTTCGTAAACAGCACCCTAAATGTGCATTTGCCAATCTGTAGAGACACTCGTACAAACATGCGATCAGGTGTGAACTTAAACTAACTTTTTGAGGCTGCGTCGCAAAATAATTCTGCTCTTTACAGCAAAGCACTTAGTGCAGATGTTAATTGAGTACTTGTCGTCACTATTTTCTTATTATTTGTTTATTGCTGTTTTGTTTATACTATTAGTACTAATTTAATTTCATCTGTTATTTGTCTTGAGTTATTTAATCAACATAATTACTATAACCAACAATAAATTTCACTTGTCTTAATTTTCACTGATATATTGTGAGTTATCTTCCCATACACAGACAGCATTGCTTTCTCATGCACAATTTAGGTAAAAACTTTCTACCCGAGCGAGGCTACACGATTGCTGCTGAAGTGCAGGGTGTTTCAGACTTCCTTGAACAAACTTCAACTCAAGCTTCTTGCAGATTATATAAGCAGAATTTACTCTATGGAGAGCCTTTAAAAATTATGAAGTTTATAAGTTAGAGAAATTTGAAATGTCAAGCATCGGTATCTAGTCGTGACAGACCTATCTCTTGGTCACCCAGGTCTTCTGGCATGACGAACATAGACTTCTACCGACTTCACCATTTCACGGAACACAGTTTTCTACCTATGGGGCTCCAAAAGAGTTTGGTGTGTACGAGTTCCGTTCGAAGAGAAACTTATCGGCAGGATCATTAATGTCTCTGTAAGGAGTGCTAAAACGCGTGTAATCATTTCACATGTAGCCTCCACGAATGCGCGGCAGCAGATGGACGGAGTTTTGAACCCTTCCTGTGACCAGTAGCTTAACTTTAAACTCTGTATTCCTTCAAAGTAAACCTACTTGGGAATGCACTTTTGATTTACACGACGACGCTCTCTCACTTGTAAGTCTTAATAACTTTTGAAGTATCATTTTTCAAATTCCCCTCCATTGATTAAATTATTCTTATTAAACCAGCGGTAACCTTAAGTTAAAGCTTTTTGAATGAAATTCTGAAATACCCTATGTATCTGAGACATCGAGCTTGTGTAGGAAAACTACTTCAGGATTAAAATAATAAAAATCTTCAGAGCACTTTCATTTCTCTGTGAATTCTCGAAATGCTCCTCCGGAATCGCATGACTTGGGGTATTATGACGTAGCTTCGGTAATGACTGATTAGAAAAAGTCGAGTTTGATGAAGTTAAATAAAAATGAAGGTAGGCTCAAGAATCTGGTTAAGTTCTACCGAAGGATGCGTTAGATCAGCGTTGAATTAAGTTTCCGCGTTCCGATGGTGTGAAAATAAATTTGAGTATTTGTACGTGCAAACGAAAATATTCATTGCCACGCCTATACGGAGGTTATAATATTTATAAATTTACTTCTCTTCAGATCACACGTGGATCAAGGTGAGTCGAGCAAAACGGTTCGTTCTCTCGGATGACAGAGGAGATTTGTTGTCTCGCAAGGTGCGCCTCACAGAAAGAGTGTCAAAAAAATGAATATAAAAATGATCTCGTGTTCATTCTCCCATTCAAGCTCCCATTTAATGTACTCGATCTATGTACAAATAGCTTGTAGCCAGAGTTCTAGTTTGCTGCGGACGTACAATGCAACGTAAGTTAGAGGTCTATCATTTGTTGAACAAAGCGCGCCCGTGTTGAGTTGCAGTGCATCATACTAGAATGACTGTATTTGAAAGCGTACGAGGCACTTGCGAGGACAAAGCGCTGCTGCAACGACTGCCGAGAACATCTGGTGGCTGTCTGTCAAGGATATGCGTCGGTAGCCGGCGCGAGGAGGGAAACTAAACCTGTACAAAAGTCTAAATGTTTTCGTAGTCGCGGTGCAATTTAGCTAATTATTTGACATCTTCTCAAGATACCGAAGAATGAAGAGACGATTTCTGACTTTTGAACGGGCACCCTCTGATTTACAGATGATAATCACGAGCGGTGCTCAGATTGAGTGAAATTAGAGGTGAAATTGTTGACTGAGCGCTTGAGGTTGGGAGAGGAATTGGAAGAAAAATTCTTCAAGGGTTCTTCGATAGGCGAAGGCGTATAGTTATATAATGGAGGGAAACGAGATTAAGAAAGGTACAACGGTGTTCTTGAAATTTTAGTTCAATTATTGTTATCAACAAAAACATGTTTTCTGTGTGACCTAGAAAGTTCTGTGTAGCCTGCGGCCTGCATGATCGGCATGTAGCGAGCGCACAATGACCATTTCTTGCGCCGACTGAAAGGTTCATGGGAGACGAGCGGAAAGGCTAGGTTTGTGCGGCTGCGCGACAAGACATCGGTAGAGAGAGAACTGAGAAGCTTCATTACAAAATGACCTATTCCTCTACAGATGAAATTGAATAACTGTTAAAAATAATTTTCACATTGAACAATTAAAATCAACTAACAGCATGAGAAATTAAGACATGGTAATGTTTCCAATACTTTCTCTATGAAATTCTCTGAGTTTCACTCTAAGTTGTACAAAGGTTGTGTTTATTGATCAAACAGATTTCAATGAAAAACAAAAAAGTTTCGAATTTTTTTTGCAGAAAAATCATACGCTTTCGTTTCTTAGCAGAGAAATAAGAACGAGGTAATGCTGATTGAAATAAAACAAGTTCATGATAGTGGAACATTTTTTTGACGGCCAAAAGCTATTCGAAAACTTCATCTGATGCGAAAGAGAACAACGCTTTTCTGATTCAAGCAAGAAGTCAGGACTTAGAGACGGCTGTACCGTTGTGCGATGCAGATAGAGCGTGGGTTTAGCACGATGTTATTCCTCATCAATAAACTTTAATGATAGCAAGCTCTGCGATTTAAAACACTAAGTCTGGTGGGCAAGCTTTCGATGCCATAACAATTCACCGAATTGATCCCCTCAAGCGCCCTGACGTAAACAAAAACAACCAAAGAATTTGTTACTGAAGAGCAAGTGAGCTAGAAAGAAAAACACATTATATGGGTCGAGTAAAATTAGCAAGCGTGACTGTCTGACTGGCCCAGACCCGTACAGGTGTTGTCCCAAGTTATTGCCTTCTTCACGAGTAATATGACAGAAACGTCAGCTTCGCAGTAGAGCACGGCTCGAAAGAAACGTCTTATTTACATGATACCGCTCAGACATAGGGCTTATCCACATTAGATAGGTCTCATTTAGATACGGTTATGAGCCCAGAGAAATAAATCTGTAGCTAACGTTTGTATTTGAAGTTCGACTTTGCATGAAAAATTGCGTGCTTTACCGTCAAATTTATTGAGTGTCGCAAGCCAGCTGCTGAGTTTCGAGCTCTTCGGGACTCATCACTCCCATTCAAAAGATTAATGTATCTCTGACTCTTCTTGATTGAACAAGCTCGTGAGAAAGGTCGCCACTCTGGTAAAACGTTTTAGTGACAGAAGAGTGACACCATTTTCAAACCAAGCTCGTTATAGACAGACATCCGATCACCTCTCCACTCGTTTGCATTAAACATGCATCACTGTTCGTTTCACATTTTTTACCCGTTCATGGCACGACTACTGACGTGCGTACCACATGATACGAAAACGGGTGTATCACAATTATAGGTATTTGTCTAGAATTTTCTCATTCTTAATCGATGGCGCCGTACTGATGGCCGACCTATTAAACCAACTGGGCTCAAAATGATAGCTTCCCGTTTCAGCGGTCGTTGAACTCCCCTTATTGTTTTCCTTCCTGATTCCTCGCCTATTCATCAATCGTGTCCGCTGAAGACAAACAGAACAACCGGGCGCATTAGTGTAGCGTTGCTCAAGCGCAGCAACAAAACAAGGGCAAGAATTCTTGAAAAAAAGGTTCTTCGAACTTTTCGGGTCAGTTCCTATTGCCAGCTAATAGTTAGATTTGTTACAGGAAAATAAAAATAGTTATCTGATTTGAGATTGTGAAATTAATTAATCTTGCAAGCCATTGAGGCACACTCACTAAGAATATACACTCAGTTGGCAGTGTCATTTTAAAAGCAATATAGGATTAAGAATGTACTGAATGATATTTATTAGCAAATCCATAAGTTGGATGACCTCGCACAACGGAGTAGAAGGTCCGAGGGAGATGTATGGTTATCCTTCGAAGCAAATAACTTCAATTTTGATATTTATACATAAAATTATAACTGAACACTACGTACATCGTTTGCTAGGTGACACCAAAAGTACAGGTGGTCGAAAGCAAAAAAATTGAATTCGATAGTCATTTCGTAACGCAGATTCGTAAAATAAGAACAAGTTTACTGTCTGTTGTTATCTATCAATTTAGTAGATTTATATACGTGCAAAATATTTCAAGAGAAGTTATTATTGATCACACACATTTAAGCTGACATGAGTAAGTTGCTAAAATTAACACGTTAATTTTAAGTGCGGCGGATTAAACTGAAGTTCAATACTCGACTGAAATTAGAGTTAATTTTAGAGTTCAATTTGAAAATAACGAACATTAAATAGATCGCACTTTCATCAAGTTTTCATTAAGCATTTGATGAAATTGAGTTAGTGACAGCTGGTCGGTCAGCACCATTGTGAAAATCCCCTCAGTGACTGCCGGTGGATCACGTTGTACTTTAAGTATTAAAAATGTACTCTGTTGAAACCAGTGTTTTCTCCTCAGAGTTGTACACAGTGGATGATTATTATCGTTCGTCATAATAAGGACTGGCACAAGATCGAAATCAGGACGCAATGCTGCCTGCGCTGATGACAAGAAGTATTCCGACTTCTATTTGAAATGATTGAGTCGTTCACTGTATAGCAAAGTACGTAGACATTCAACTCATTTACTTCAGGATTGCTTTGATGGCGTTTCATTATTGTGTTTTTTCTTTTTATTTAAAACCTTTCTCAATACTTTCAAAGAGTATCGAACAATTAAGCAGACATCCTCAAAAGATTTTCTCGAACAATTCAGCTAGCTTAAGGTATTTAAACAGGGTTAATTTTTATTAATTAGTTTATTTTATTAAGATTAACGGATTAACGGTACAATTAACGATTAACGGTAACGATTAACGGAGTTTAGATTAACGGTACAATTCAACTCCATAATAAGAATATAAGAGACACAAATATAGACGAACATAATTAGAAGCAAATTGAAAATAAACCAGCAGCAGCAGGACTGTGGGAAGGCCGGTTCGAGTCAGATTCCCTAATATGGGATAGGGCATGCAAACGGAAACCTGCACCAATCATAGCTACCCGGTTTTCTCTAGTTCAAAGTAATACTTTCTGTGCCAATCTCCATTTTAACTATCATACATGCTCAAAGGTCAAAGGAACAAAATTAAGCAGCCGCCGGTGGCAAAGCAACCCTCCCAACTCATGCAAAGCTGAATGCAAATCAGAAAATATCCCAACAAAAGACGCTATTAATGGGAAATGTATTCAAAACAGCAACAACCCGTCAAATTGTCATGTAGTAAAAAAAATAGAGCACACTGTAAGAAGATCGGTCCGAAATTCTTGTAATAAAATTCAGAACTGCTTTCGTATAACTGCTCTAGTATAGTTACTTAGTATAATTGTTCTATTGTAATTTTTGTACTGGCCCGACTTTCGGTGTTGAATTATCAACCGTCATTTCCGAACCCGCCTATTAGTTCGCTTTGTCTTCATTTATCGCAATTTATTTTTCTTTCAAATGTGAACTTAATGTTAGAATAACTGTTATTTATACTGTTAAATAAAACAGTAGGACCTTATTGATTTTCTTAACCTGCCACCTAACCTATGCCGATCCTGCACACACACAACAATGGGATAGCTAAATAAACTGCCCCTGCGTTTGTAATTTAAATATTTTAACCATTTACTCACACCATTATTGACATCCTTTGAATGTTTTTGAGTAAATAAATATTCACGAATCTAAGATTGCTGTGAAACTATGGGAGTACAGCAGGAATTAAATTAAAAAATAATTCGAGGTACTTGAGCATGAAAAATGATAAATTTGTAATCAGCCATGGCTCCATTTCGAGCATTACACAACCCTACGGTAAAAATCGCCAAGTGACTATAGATTTACCTCTCTGCTGCCGGATTTTCAAAATATTTCACAATTTTACGTGTCTGTTGTGGTGATACTGACAGCGTAAGTTCTTCTAAGACTTTGCTAAGATACCTATTGTTTTTCTGGACAAATTCACAAGTATCCGATGGGAATAGCTCATCTTGAGGATTTTGCCACTAAAACCAGCATTTAGACATTTTAGAGTAACCAAATCGACGAAAAACTTCCGCAGCAACTATTATGGCGCTACAACGTAGAGTGGTTGAGGGCTTGGCCCTACCTGAACTTCAATAACACGGCCTAGAATTATTTTACGCTGAACATATATAAGGCGGTTTTGTGTTTTTTTTCAGCGCTGTTCGACCAACTGTCGACATTTTTTATGTAGTCGTGCTGATGGCAGTGACCGCCCAGCCTCTAATGCACTTGTGCTTTAGGCTCTCATTGTGATGTAAACAAGTTCTTTCTTTACGTGAGAATTGTGAAAATATTTACGTGGTATTTATTTGGCTAGGTTATAATTCATAGTGAACTAAGCTTATTTATTGAGGACCTCAGTCGTCCATGCGTAAACGTTATCTTGCATTTATAAAACTGAACCCTAAACGGAGGTCAACTTGTCCAAAAAATATTTAGAGCTGTTGTAGGCTGGATGCAGAATAAATATTAGAAAACCGTCATTGCTTAATCAAAACAACTGTTTCTAAAGATTCATTTTTCTAAGTCACTTTGTATCAGTAGCTTTTGCTACGAGAGATTTTACACGAAGTTTATTGAATCCATAATGAATATTAACTGTTTTTCAAATTGACATTCTATTAACACATGCACAAGAATTTGCTCGCTTGAACTGAGAAACTCAGTGATGATGGCGATGTGCTTCTAATAAATAGAATCAATCCATCAAGAATTCTCTCAAAGTTCACATTCAATAAAAATAACAACGATCATGAGGACGTCGACGTCTCTCTACACATGAACGAATTAGAACATCCTGAGCAGCTGTTTTGATACATAAAAAACTTGATGGATCTCTTAACGAAGCAAGATTCTCATAACACCTGGTGTGCTCCTTGCAAGTGAAATAAAAACATGCCACCTCCGCCCCTCGAGGTCAACTCAGGACAGGGAAAACTCAGCGACAGCGAGGTGCGGTCACGCTCGATTGCCACGCGCGTCTCATGAGCACCTGCCCTCAGATGCGCTATCGCATTATAAGATAATTTCTTCCTTGATTATTCCAAGGATCAACTCCTGAAATTACACTGCAGACGTCTCTAATGAAGCACTAATCCGTGTGTCAGTGTCGTGTGCAGTCAGTCGAGACCTCTCGCGCGCCGTAGCGCAGTGCGTCGCTCGACTGACTGCACATGACACTGACAAACGCGTTCGTACTGAATTAAAGACGTACAGGGTGTAATTTCAGGACTAATTACCAAAAAAATAGTTTAAATAGAATTACTAGTAAAAGGTGAAAAGAATTTCAGCCTCTTACGTACAAGTAAATGAAAAAAACAGATACCGGGATGCTGATTTCTATTGAATTAACTTTGGGCATTTCAAATGTGGTAAAATAACTGGCTGAAAATAATGATGGACGAAGTTCCTCCTCCGTGAATAGAAACTTTTTCTGAATCAAGTGTCTTTTAATGAAGCATGGTAGTCCAAAAAATGGTTAATTTTATAACGCTAGCACATCCAATTAAGAAAGTCTAACTCGCAGCGAAAAAATTCAAAGATTGCGTGATATCTCTCACATTGTAAGAAAGTAATTAGAAAGACTGATTGGTTGCCTATGGTTGTTCTATATCTACGGATTAAAAGCGGAAGCTCGAGTTATTTGAGGAGGTCTTGAAACAAAGGCTAATGTATCATTGCCGATATTCAGAGGGCAATCTGCCGCTTGGTTGGGAGTGATGACTGTGATAAAGAAAGAGAGGAGTGAATTTTCCAAATAACAGAAGAAGTGGATAACAGTATTGCCTAACTGGGTTGTTGCAAAATAGTTTCTTTATAGTACGTACAGTCAAAGAAATAACGCACAAAGTTTAAGGCCAAGTATTTCTTTCGAAACAAATATTTTGTTCGTGAAAAAAGACCACGTTCAGAAGTCAAAGCAGCCAAGACGTTCGGAAGAAGTCAACGCGTTACATTAATTGAATGACTCCAATGAGAAGCTTGAGATGATGCAGAAGATACATTAGGTTCTGCTCCGTCAATTAGTGTTAGAAAAAAATAATTGAATCTGCTCAAGTGAGTGGCGAAGACGCAACACATCACTGCAAGTAAGGATTTAAATGAACGACTATACGTGTTCGGGACAAGGAGTTTTTTCATGCATGTGTTGCACAAATGTCTCTCTGCGCAAAAACAAGAGCGGAACAGTAGATTGCTTTGATTTAAGCAAATCCTCAAGTACATTACGTCTAAAATTCTTTTAAGCGAATAATGATTGCTATTATTACCCGCTGAACTAAAGTAGGTTAGTTCTGCAAAAAGCCTTTCGGTAGAAAAACAAAGCTTGCAGTTTATCGCTATTGTGAGACATGCCGAGTAAAAGTGAAACCATATTACTCTGAGTGTCACTTGCGTTGTCTCGCTCGCTCATGCAATTTAGAGGAGGGCGGTGGCGAGGCGGAAGGTAAAGGAATGTCAAGCATTCTTAGTATTTTTTATTCGTGTCTGCTATTTTAGGATCAAGGCCTCAGCTCTGAGGTTTTATTTGAGAATCGAAGGGGAATCTATTCCTTCTTTACTTTCAATAACATCGACCCATGATGTAAAAGATGTCTCTAGAGATAATGATCTCTTTGTGTTCTTGGCACAGTGAAATCGGAGGCCATCTGCGCTGTGAGAGATCCACTTGAGTAATGAGAGCGAGTGTGACAGTTGAACTATTATAAAATGAATATAATCAATAAAAAATAACCCAGGTGATAAATCACTAGGAAAAATTGTCATCTCAATTATCCAGGATGAAAAAAGGACTAAACCTTTGTATAGGCTTAATAAAACTGATAAGGAAATTCATAATTTTCCAGAGGAAACTCAATTAAAACACTGACCTCAATTGTAACCTAGTAATTTCATACCAAAGAAACCCTGAAAATAATGTTTTAATTAAATCTAAAAAGACGCTCTTGAACTTCGCCGAACTGACGCGCTTATCAAAGTCATCGCAGTGCCGGACTGTGTAGGGTGACGAGCTACAAGTCTTCATTGTAATTATGCGTTTATGTAATTACTTACCGAATTGAGTAAATTCGAGTTGTCTACGAAACTTTCAAGCTATAGCTATTATTATCGCATATTTTCAGCGAAGACGCCTCTTAACCTGACATTTCAACGACATGCACCTCAAGGCAAAAGCGTTTCTGATATTGGTGTAACATTACCCATCGAGCTGAACGCGTGCGGGATATTGGGACAACAATGAACTTTGAGCTGAACGCGTGCGGGATATTGGGACAACAATGTACTTTGAGCTGAACGTGTGCTGAATATTGGGACAACAATGTACTTTGAGCTGAACGCTTGCGGGACATCGGGATAACAATGTACTTTGAGCTGAACGCGTGCGGGATTTTGGGACATTACTCACTTTAACTTTTCGGCCGCAGGACCTGTGATTTTAGCCACCGCAGTGCAGAAACTGTCAATTGGGCGGGGAAAATCATAAATGCCCATGCACTCGAAAATTTACCCTGGGGACATCTCAAATTTATCAAGCGCGTGAAATACTTTTCGCTTCATTCAGACGAGAAGTTATTTCGGATTGTAGTTTAAAATCGGGACTGAAACTTTATCAGAACGTTTTCAATATATCGTTCAATTTAAATTCAAGGCAAGAGAATTGATACACGGAAGCTTATTCGTGGATCATCAGTCCTCTATACGGTATGAAATTATGACCCCAGAACTGTGAAATTTTCCATTTAATTAAAGTGTAAATAAAATAAGATTCTTTAAAGATTTACCTTCAAATTAAGCTACAATGACATCGTCGGTTAGCAGCCGTCAGCAAGCTTAAACTGTCGGTATAAGATATCACCTCTTCAGGGGAAGTCGACCTGCGAATTGATTTAATAACTTCTAATTAAGATCTGGAAAATGCTGAGTTGCATAATACTTCACCAGTTTTTTTAAAAAACTGTAGGTTGTGTGTTCATTTATTTCGTTTTTTGTTACTCGACCCGGATCGTTTCTCCAACGTTCGGAAACAGCCTTATACCTCACTTCATTGTTTTCCTTCGTAACTTTTGCAAAAGCCGTTCAAGTGTGTCGTAGAAAGTTTCTCTGTACGTGTTCGGACAAAACTCACGTTCTATTGTACTAGTTGAATCTGAAGTGGTCGATAAATCTAGGTGTTCCATGGTTTTGAAAGAAAATTCCCCAGGAAAATGAAAATTTATTAACAATTTCTAGAGCGTTCAACTATCAAGTATATTAAGCACACAAACAGTACGAACACAATAGACGTGAATGAAGCTGAAACTGTCACGTATTGATAAATTCTTCAAATGCAATCATCCAACGTAGTAGTAAATAAGGTTTATACAATGCCACAACATTACTGTGGTCGTTACGCGCTAATGTGAGCAATGATTCAGGCAAGACATTAAATCTCTAAAGTGACAGAGGAGAATGTTAGGAAAAATCGGCAGCATCGTACGGCATTAGTTAAATGCAGGTGAAATTAAGATAGGGAGATAAATTTGGTCGCGAGCAATTGACTTTGCCTCATTGAATGGTATGAGAGAAATTCTAAATTTGATAGACGATCTCACACGCCTGAAAAGAAGGCTCTAATGCAGTGACAACCCGACATGAGCCCCGGGAGTTTTTCCTGCTGCTGGGACAGCGCGCCCTGCCCAGCTGCCTGGTACTTATATAAACCAGCTCTGGGGCACGCAGGTTCTCGGTTCTCCCTCAGCTTGCATGGCTGAAAGATGTCGGGCCTGCAGGTGGAGTGCCTGAAGTATATTTACTTTTTCTTCATTTTGTAAGTAAACCATGACACAAGCTCGGGCCTGCAGGTGGAGTGCCTGAAGTATATTTACTTTATCTTCATTTTGTAAGTAAACCATGACACAAGCTCGGGCCTGCAGGTGGAGTGCCTAAAGTATATTTACTTTTTCTTCATTTTGTAAGTAAACCATGGCACAAGCTCGGGCCTGCAGGTGGAGTGCCTGAAGTATATTTACTTTTTCTTCATTTTGTAAGTAAACCATGACACACGCTCGGGTCTGCAGGTGGAGTGCCTGAAGTATATTTACTTTTTCTTCATTTTGTAAGTAAACCATGACACAAGCTCGGGCCTGCAGGTGGAGTGCCTGAAGTATATTTACTTTT
The DNA here is from genome assembly GCA_030386875.1 of Morinoia aosen. NCBI lineage: Eukaryota > Metazoa > Arthropoda > Malacostraca > Amphipoda > Talitridae > Morinoia > Morinoia aosen. Next base: position 9,170,049 of record CM059564.1, on the reverse strand, counting down.
TCTTCATTTTGTAAGTAAACCATGACACAAGCTCGGGCCTGCAGGTGGAGTGCCTGAAGTATATTTACTTTTTCTTCATTGTGTAAGTAAACCATGACACAAGCTCGACCCGGTGTTGACTTCTCACACCGCGTACAGGGAGGGGGACACAGGGCTGATGATGAGTTACATTATTCAAGTGGAGATGACTGAAAAACTCTAGAATAGTAAGTTTGAAGTAGCAACGCTCTCAACAAACTTTTTTTCTGCTTCTTAAGTTAACTACAAACCTGAATTTGTGACTTGCTTGATAACAATTTACATTTTTTACTTAATTATGTTCCTAATTTCTCTCACATTTACTAATCGAAGCATTCGGTGGAGAAGAATGTCATTCATGCATAAATAAGTGTTATCACTTCTCTATAAAGTAAGACCTAGTTACCTCTTTCAATTTTTTGAATTCAGCTAAACATGGAAACATTTTTACGAAAGCTATTATTTACGACAAGGACTTTTCCGCTAATTTAAAAACTTAATGGTACTTTAAACACAAAATTTGTATATCAGGTATGCAACACGAGGTGTGCATCAAAATTTGTGCATCCTTATATTTTTTCAATGTATGTTGAAAACAGTTCTTTGAGGATATTTTTCACCTAAGATAAAATAAATTGATATTTTATTTTTGATCCTATAAATCACTTTTTTGCATTTTTACTTCCGTGTTATCAATTATTCGTATAAAAAGCGAATGTAATTTATGTATTGTTCCATATATACATTTTCTTTCTAAAATAGTCCGAGAATCTTGTCCAATATCACTTGGTCTATGTATTATCTTTGCGAATTATTCTCATTTCCTTTGCAATTTGCGAAAACGTTTTGATATTATATGTAACGAGCTCATCCTAAGATGATTTTTTAGAGCAGCATTTATCCGACAGAATAAGATTACGAGTTTCGAGCTAAATGTAATGTTGCGGGATATTAAATGCACGGCTGCAGAGCAGCGGAGGCGCACACCTGTCCTATAATTCATTTCACCTATGCTCTCTGATTTGCTTTTTTAATCATATTTTTAGTCATTCTCAGTGTGCCAAATAGAATACCTTGAAAGCAAATAAATTATAGAATGCTGACGTGATGCTTGGCACCAATGAAGAAACACTCGGGATTTTGACAATTTTAGGGCTGCTTTGTCGCAATTCATTTTTAATTAAACGTTGTACCTAACTTGGGAGAAGATTCTCGAGATGTTAGCTGGCAGACAATATGTATACGGTTCAGTTATCATTCTGGAGATTCTCCGCATTTAAGTTACGCACGATGCCATCAAATCGCTTCGTGTAACTTCATCTTCATTCCCATTAGTGTTTCACTGCTACTAGCGCCTGAACTCCTGGGAGAGAGGGTTAAATGTTTTTGGCTGCTGAAAAGTAAGCTTGGTGACCTCGTACAATCCAGAGACGTAGGCGTCATCTAATCCAAAGAATCTGTGCCATTGTCAATTCACAAATGTTTTGCTTCGCATTACGTTGGAACGAGACATATACACATGACGGTTTCTAGTTGTGATACCCAGACTGAATATTGACTGTGGATACCATCTCGCAAATGAACTTCCTTTAAATTTTCTTAGCAGAACAGCATGAATTAAATTATGAATAATTCCAGTGGTATGGAATGCATTAAACTCTCATCTTGCCCGCAATTCTTGCGAACGGGTTTCAATGTACGTTGGCGCTTTCGCGCGCGAGTGGCTTATGTCGTGCGCCACTCCAGCACAACACGGGCCTGAACACGGTGCTGTGGGGGCGCGGCTCAGCCAGGAGCTGCCAGGAAGGACTAGCGTACAGGTATGCACGTCGAGAGGAGAGATCTGCAACCCGGGTTCACAAACGTCTTGATCAACGGCAGATCAACATTCTGGTATGACTACGGTGGCATGACGCTTTAAAGCAGCGGTACAGCTGTCGCTAACGCAATATTGCAGTGAAATATTCTAGAGTCATTGTGTTTTCGAAAATGCTTCTCGTAATTTTCATTCTTGGCTCAAGCAATGCATGGATAAATGATGTTTTTCTGCAATTTGGATGAATGATGCAGGCTTTACTATCATGTTTTACCGACGAATTTTGAGGTGTAGTTTTGAGCGGCAATTAATTCTTCCATTCGCCAAATGAAACGTTTCATAGTGTCATTTATGTTTCTGTCATCGCAATTCTAGATGTTTCATACATGTAAACGGATGCGTTCAATCGTACAGCGTAACTTTTTAAATAGCGTAAATGCTGTTCCATTTGTTACACCTTTAAACGCACGGAAAATTCGTAATCGCCCGTGGCAGTGGTCAACGCTTTGCTTCTAACTTGACGATCAGTTTCTACAACCTGTCGTTTTTGAATCCTATAGTTTACAATTTATGAAATAAATCAAGTAAATTTTTACTTCACGGGCGAGTTTTTGCATTTTGAAAGTTATTGTACCGTATTGTTACTCTCTAGATTCTCTGGGATGTTGAGTCCGTGAAGTTAAACTTATTATATTGCGTACTGAATACTCTAACATGACTGAAGAAGCGAATGATTAATATTTTTTGCAGAAATATAAGTTCAATAGGAACATAAGGTAAATATACCTCACGAAAATTTCATACAACTTGAGTCAATCTGTTCCGAACATCAATGCCATTACGAATCCTGTCTCAATGTTATTAGGAGGATGTTCGTTAAGGATTAGAAGATGATTTTTAATATGAAGTACTTTTCAAAAGTTGAAGAATGTTAATCCATGAATATCATTGAATTAATTCTTTTTAAATGATAGCAAGAAAACAGTAGAATATAATCAACAGATATATATCGATGTTTTTCAAATGCCTTTAATCTAACACAGAACGCGATGAGGGTTACCCTCTGGAGGACCGGTGCCCATTTCCGACACCTGAGTTCAGTGGGGAGTTGTTGCTATGTTCTCCTTTTTCCCGACGGGGAGATCCACCCGACCTGGTATTGCCGGGAATGGAACTTACAGCACCCGCTGTAAAAGGAGCGTCCTCTCAACCTCTGAGCCAAGGTGACTCCACCGAACAAGTTGCTGAATTTCGCTGTAGCAAGTTAATGAGGACTTACCAGCAAAGTATTTTGTTTGTAGCAAGACAAAGTAATCGCACACGAAATGAATGGTAAGCCCAGTCATTTGCATATTTACCACATCGAGAGCACATAGATTAACCTCAGTGTAAAACGTCTGTAAAATTGATCTTAAGGCTAGAGTCAGCTTCATTTTCAAATTTTAATTGACTGAACATCTTGACTTAAAAGTTACTTTTGTAAGAATAACGACTTTTGAGCTGTAACATTACCAAGACTTTCTTTACTATAAATAATGTAAAATTAGAGACGACACTTTCTACTTTTCGCCTCATCTCACGCTTCTAATACCATTTCGGTCAACGCATGCAACTAAAATCACTATAGCCAAAGCCGAAAAGTCAGAGGATTGAATTGAAAATCTAGTATATTTTGTGGAGCAAAGGGCTACCTTACTTCTCACTAAAGTTAAGTGCTTTAATTATTTTAATATTTAAACGTCATCTTCCTACTTGAGATCGACTTGCGTTTCAATAATATTGTTTCAGTTCATTAGTCAGAGAAATAATAGTTAATAATAAAATACCAAATATAATTGTATGTGTATTGAAAAAACTTCTTCAAATCGTGAAACTCAGGCATAGTGTAGCAGTTTGCAGAGGAAATCCATTAAACATTTTTTGACCGACAACTTTATTTATGAGAAAAACACATTATTAAAAACGTCAGTAATATAAACGTAAGCGATGCGAACACTAATTGCTTAGATTGAAAAATTTCGAGAACCCTCAACCTATTTGTTGATAATGATTAGAGGGGCATCGCGCCTGGTAAGCCAGACTGCAACATATTCAAGGCCGACACCGATATCAGGGCAGCGGTCGAGTAAACCTCCCGAGTAAACTAACCATGCAGCTGCATATCTCCGGCTGTGAGCGAACCTTTCTCGCTTGCGACGGACGACTCTGATTTCGGTCGAGCGTTTAAGAGCTCACGAGTGTATGCTGTCGTTTTCTTACCTTCGCTTATGGCCTGAAGCGCCATCCTGCACTATTCACTTCCTAGTACTTCTGTGATCCAAACACTGTCCCAAACAGTTCGTGTCTAGCGCCTGTGATGTTTTCAGTGCTAACGCTACCGACCAATTGTGGGGCCTCGAATGAGTGGCGGCTTCACCAGGCCCATGCAGCCCATGTGGCTCGTATTAAGTGAGGGACCTCGATCTTAAAGCGACATTGGTTCTGTAGGTGGTTTGCCAAAAGTGCAGCAAAATAGCATGTTTAATTCATATGTTTTTTTGGCTACATGGTCTGACGACACTTCTAGAAAAAGTCTAGAATAAATATTGACCATGAAGCTCAACTCTACGGGATTCAATGTCAGTGTCACGCTGGCTTGCCGGCGAGGCATAATGTGGGGAACTCTAGAACAGTAATGTTCGAGAAAATAATGGTGTCAACGAAGGTAATAGCAAAGTAACGTAATGTACTACGACACTAATTTGAAAGTCTTGAACTTTTTAAGCTGCAATTGGTTCTTGACTAAAGGGTCCCAATGATTATATATACCCACTACGTTTGTTGTCAGGGTAATAGAATTCTACGTTTCGAAATGACCAAAACTTAGTAATTGGCTAGAGGTCTTTGGATTTTCTCGGAGAAAATATATGTACTTACAGTATGTAAGTCCATTCACTATTATAGATCATGAATTTATACGATTTGCCAATTATTTCCTTCATAACCTTCAATATAATTTAAACATTCCAGAGTTTGGTCGGGTAAGAACAATAGACAGTCTATGTTTTTCCCTAAGTCTGACGACTTCTCATATTCGTATGCTGGTGTACATATCTGGTTGTCACCTTCCTGGCCATGCCTTCAGTAACAACATGGTGCAAATTTCAATGTCTTGATTTTAGTCATACCATAGAACGGAATTTACCATCTTATGTTCTGTAATGACACACGGTAAAATTTCCTGCGCTAATTTCGGTAGCAATTAATGACAAAATTTAACCATCTCGTAAACTTATATCTGGTACGATCTGTTACACACTTTGACTTCGTAAAGAACATTTTCCCGAAACTAGTTGAACAAAGACCGAAGAAAACGGTGCGACGATGTAAGAGATTAACAAGGACTAATAATGATGCAAAGAGAAGTTTTAAAGAACGATTTAGTAAATCAAATGCAATTGTGTATTGAGAGGTTTTAACAATCTTATCTCAAAAGTTGTGCAACCGCTAATGACGACACAGTTTTAAAGTCTTTTCCGGATCTTCGTCAATGCTGGTCGCCATAGAAACATTAATTTCATGAGTTACTGCTGCTTCAGATCTTCAAAATTTGAAATGAAAACAAACACGTCGCTCGATATTCTGAGTGAAAGTCGAGAAACACGTAATGTTGTACCACCTCGTTTGAGTCATAAGTAATCTGGATCATGCGCGGGGAAGAATTCGACGACTCGGAAATAGAAAAACTCCTTATCATTTTACAATAATGGGTCAAAATCAATCTACGTAATGTTATCTTCTTCATAAATATTAGGGCTCCACACGCCAAAAAATTTTACGGCCAGACAGTAACCTTCGCAACACTTAAACTGTATTTCAGTGCAGCTGTTTTTGAAAAATTTTTAGTTTTTATCCGAAGTTATGAGGGGCTTTCTAATCAGTTTCAGTCATTCTTGAAAATTGAATTTGATATGCTTTACGGTGGTTTGAAAACTTTCCTCATAGCATGATTAGTTTCTCTTTGGTGAATCTTTATCAAGTCCTTTTAGCCAATTTGTTATGAGTTGTCAGTAGTGTGCTAGTGCTGCTTCTTAGTTATTGTATTCCTAATTTTCTGTTTTCAATATATTTGCATCTTATCACGATAAGAATGAAGAAATTTTTGCCCATGAATTACATGATGTGCGCATAATAACACTGTTGTAATTTTCTAGGCTTTGGATACTGTGGCGTCGTTCTGACATATAGCGTGCAGTTGTTGGATGCTGGGCGACATCCCTTGTAAGACACTGTCATCAGTATTCTTTTAAAGTAAAATGAATGTTTGCCACTAAGAGGGAAATAATTTGAGCAATTTTTTAATAAATTGATTAGATATTTCATACGAGAGTAATATTTCATTTCAACATAGTTGATTGTGACCAAATTTGTGTTGAAATGCACGAGCATCATGCACAAAGCCCACTCGCAGTTTTCGTTTATGTTTCTATAGCATCTGTGTGTGTGTAGGGCGATGTTGTTTTCATAATTCGCTTTGAAATACAATATGATCCCGTACAAAAAATTGGACGTACAAATGAAAACATATTGAAACCACTAACATTTTTAGTTTTCTCAGTTCTCCACAGAAGCAAGCGCCGAAGAATGTGCGGCTTTGAAGCCGTTTGCCTCATAGCTGCGACTGGTGAGTTACGAGAACCTTGGGGCTTCCATAGCTAAATGTAAGTCCGTGGCTTTATGCTACAGAGTACCCGGTATGAACAATGATTATCTCTTATGACAATGAAGACCGTCGTCCTTGACTATGCTCTATGCTATATTTGCAATATGAAGGCAACTCAGCATCTGACAACTCTGCGGGGTTGCCAGATGCTGAGTTGTCTTCATGGTCTAATTATATGAGAACTAGTTCAAAAACAACTATTTCCGCCCGAAACAAGAGTGATCCAGTAACACTCGTCGGTAACAATCACTGGGAGCTGTTGCACATGTAACTCAAATATTTTGACCCTGCTTGGCCTTGTAGTCACTCGCTGTTTATCAAGACTGATCTACAAAATTATTTTACAAGAAATGGTCTCCCCCGCATTTTTTTCTCAGATTGACACGATAAGCAAACATCAGTAGGAAATGTGCGGTGTTTCTCAATTCTGTGTGCTGTAGAATACGGAGATTTGTTGCTTGTTTCGCTTATTTCTTCTCGAGGCAACGTACGTAATTATTTCGTGTAGTCAATTACCAGGTGTTGCAATTGATCGCTCTCAATCTGTAGCATAAGGCCACAAAGCTTATGTAAAGTTTTCAGAGATTCGCGTCCTCTGTTTTTTTATTGTTTATTTCACACTAGAATATTTTATTGGACACGTTATATAAACTTAAGAAATTTTAGTATTCACGAATTTACTGAACTTTTGACTTTTCAAGAAGTTTTCTTGCCGGACGTACCTGTCCCTTCAGCCGGTATTTTCCTACATAATCATTATCCCCCCTAATAAGAAACAAATTTCATCCTCTTTGAGTAATGAGAAAAAGATAGAAATAAATTCTCAAAATGAAAAACTTGAAGCCATAGTCCATGCCCGGGCATGAGCCAAAGTTAGTTCAGCAGTGTTCACTACATAGGATGCGCTCCCTAACAAGTCGTTCACATAGAGCCTACGTTCACTGACACGGTTGATATAACATTCGGGCCATCTGCTCCGACACTTCAGAATTGATGCGGGATTTGCTTAATGTATCTATTTTTTGCGTAATCGGTTTTGAACAACGAAATATTTTTTTGTCAAATGACAGAAAATTTTAACAATCCTTTATTAAACGAACATAATCCCTCGTAATCCATTCAAACCGATTTACAGTTACAAATATCCTATTCGGTTGTATTCATCGGGCGAATATTTTTCGTTCCCAACGTACAATGCACATGACAATGAACGATTTAAGCAATTTTTTTTTGCATAAATAACTTCAATTGTCATACATGAGCTTGTAATTCACAATACGTCGTACGTGAGACGCTCTTGGTAAGGCTGAGGCTGTATTTTACGTTGCTTTAATTCTTCATTGTCGTCAAATACCGATGCTCGAACGCGCTAGGCATTTCGACAGCGAAGCGAGAATTCTATGATGCCTTTCATAAATTTAATCTTATTTTCTAGAAAAATTTGACGTGTTGCTTGAGTCACACCTACTGTTCTATCTTCGCACAATGTTATATAAAAACTGGTGTCCCAGTTATTCGATTTGTTCAGATATATTTAAAACAAAGCACAGATGTCGAGCGCAGTGAAAAAAGTAGAGTTACGATCACATGACCTTGATTTGCGCAACAAATGAGCGATGCGGCTTATATACTGTTGGGCTCTACCGAGATTTGTGTTAATAATGAGTGTCCCAGACGAAAATTAATTGAAGACTTTATGGTATAAATACGTAAAAAAGGAAGACGAGAGATGTGTCTGATACAATGTAAATATAGTGCCAAGTACGAATTCTAAACTGAATTTATATAACGACGCTAGAGCTCGCTTAAAGAGTCAAGCCATGAAAACTATACCATACATTCCTCGCATGCAGTTCTCAACAAAAAACGAAGGTTGTTCGTGACCGCCCGCTTCTCTGAACTTCACCATAAACTTAGCTAGAGGGGCATTTGGACGTCGAAAGGAAAAAGACTTCTCGATTATGCCCTTACGCTGAGAACAATGCGTGCTGCCTTCCGAGCTTGTCCCCCGCACAGTTCTGTGAGGGTAAACTCGGACTTCATACGTACGTGTGGCGTGTGAAAGTCCTTGCGTTCCATGAAGGTGATTCGGACATGTTATTGGGCTGACTTGGCACAATCACCTAAGATATGTCAAACTGTTCCACCGGCTTGCAATCACTCGTTACCGGGCGAAAGTTATAAAGATTAGAGAGTGATGATATTTGTACGTGTGCCTTGCCGAACTCGTTCGAGCAAATTTTCTATCTCGAGCTGGTATGCAGTGTTCGTATTGTAAGTGAGAGGGGGAAGTTATAAGGTCATGCAAAAAACTAATAAACAAGAACAAGGCGGATTCTGGTCATATTGAGCTATTTTCAGGAAACAAGACGTCATTTTTTCGGGCGTTGATTGCTATATTGCTAGTGATAATTTCAGGTTAAGGGCAGGTCCAGAGGGGTAGGAGACATTTAATTACCAAGGGAGGCGGAGAAGAGGTTCCACTTCATGTCATTGCCACGATAATTATTAAGAAAGACTGGATTATTTTGACTGCAAGGCACTTACGAGAAGTTGTCTGTTTTTCAACAAACGACCATTTATATAAATGAAGAGATATGTATACTAAGTGAAAATATATTTTAAAGCTTTTGAGAAATAGAGGCACGAGTCAGTCAATAAACTTGAAATAATTTCGTAAATATGGTTTCTTTAATTAACTTTTACTTATTTTCATTTTCTCGCAGGGAGCTCAAAGTACAAATTTAAAGTGTAGATAACATAAGAATTAAACTCATAATAAAATGGGCCAAAATGAACGACGCTACAGAAGTGAATATAAATAGATATAACTTAATAAGTTATTAAGAATACACTATCAGTCCGAAATGAAGAAGCAACGATAAAAAAATGGGATTTCATGAAGTCTTTGAGTTGGAATAAACTGAAATTCTTTCACATGCTATTGTCACGAAAAATGGGCTATATCAGTTTGAGTAATTTTCAAGGAAAAGAAAATGTTGGAAGCAAATGAATATTAATGTTAAAAACGCGTTGATTAATGTAAGGGAAAATTTGATAGAAATCTGTAGTTTAACATTGTATTTCGTAACACATCCTTTTTATATTCAATACAACGATTCAAAATAAGTTTATAATTTCAGTTTGCTAACAATGCACCATCTTCCTCCGCAACTAAGTTTCGGAAAAGTGATTTTGCTTTTATAAACACGTAATTAAAACGAGTAAAATATCATTGTACCAGGAAGAGAGCCGAGGTTGTGAAGATGCCTAGAAGGGTCGTTAGAAGAATTGTCAAGTTGGTTGTGTGAAGACTCCAATTGAGTATCAACTCCTAATCATGCGGGGAAACTAAAAAGTCACTCTCAAGTACGTAGGACAGTATTTTTAGAAGATAGGATAGACCCAAATCTACAGCAATTATTTCAAGAAAAGTTCATGCTTCTAATTACAGTATGTGCAGGTAAACTGTTTAATCGAAATAGGTCTGTTAATACGATCCTAGAAAGAGAATTTTTTTATCAGAAAGAAAAGATCCAAATCGTTCTCTAAAATTGTCTTCACCAATAAACACGTTTTGTGCCCTTCGATGAGTGATCCAATGTTTTCTTGGCTAATTAAATCAAATTAAATGTTAGAGTATGTTGCTCTGATGGGGAAAAAAGCGTACGAGCGTGTTGATGATGACTTGGACTGCAAGTGCAGGAAAAAGCTGTTGAGTTTGATGGTCGAAACGTCTTTGTGTTTGGTTTCTTTCCAGTCAAGGAACTACTCCTATCAAACTCTTGAATAGTAATGTAAACACTGTAATGTACAGGAACACACTTAAAAATCATGTCATGTCAGACCTTCAAAATTAAACATGTGAAAGTTGCATTTTCATACAAGATAATTGCCCACGTCATGAAGATAAAATGGTCATAAAAACGGTCATGAACATGGAACGGTCATGAGGGACTCGGAGAAGTATAATTTTAAAAACATCAATTTGCCATACCTAAGTCCGTATTTATATCCAATTGACAACCATTGACACGCTTTACGACAGCTTCTTATTGCCAAAATTCAGTAAGCGCTAACGATTTGTCATGAACTTGTAGAATTTTGGAAAATTTCTCTAGCGAATGTTTTCATTTAGTGCAGTCTTGCAGTAGGAGGCATGCACCTGTGGTAGAAAATTAAGGGTCATTCATTCCATGTTGAATTTACTAATACCTTTGTTTCAGTCAGAATGCTGGAACAAAATTACAGTAAATATTTCTGTATCCCTAATTCACGTCACACGTTTTATAGACAATGAAATTTATTTACTCCAGTTTTATTAGCCTTTAAAAACATCTGAGATTGATCGCGCTAAAAATGAGGGACAGTAGCATAAACAGAGTGTTATAAAACTAGAGGTAAAAACTTTGAGATGAAGCAGGGACGCTCAAAATAACCACTTGTGTCTGAAATGAAATATTTCAAAATTTGGTAGTTTCCAAGATACTGAGGTTCAAAGTTTTATCTTCCAGGGCCAGTTTGCCACATTTTCGTGTCGACAAAATAGAAATTTTAAATTAAATGCTACTTCTAAATCCGGAGACCCTCGAATCAGCTCACGCTGTGGCGCAGTGTTGACACCACGGCATGTTAGTCTAGTGAGATACGACGCGCCAACTGCAATGGAAGAGGCGCTGCTAGGTTGTCTCAGGAGCGTTTTCCCAATCGATTCTGAGCCATACGTCGCATTTTTACAAAAAATCACAGTCTACACAAACATGAGGTTTTAACGAGAATGAAAAAGGTTGTGGTCAGGCCAGGGAATTACGAGCTGCAGTTGAGGACGACGTGCAGCAATACTCCCGGTGGCAGGCCTCGAGCAAGCGCCCGAGCTACGGTACGCGACTTGGGAAAATCAAACTACGTCGATGTATGTCACGTTCTTTAAAGGTCCGTTTACGCTATCCAACTTTTCGGCAATCACAAACACACCAAAGCGCAAAAAACACAAACTTTTCTGAATCGTGTCCACACTACGTTTTCGGCGGCGTGAAGCCGAAGTACAATGGCAGTTAGTTTTTCATTTTAACACGTTGACTACGATTCCGCGCGTCGTAAAGTTGATAGGGTTAGATTGTAAAAAAGAGACTGGTAAAATCGACTCACTTGCTTGAATAAGATTCAATCCTTTGTGAGAAATGTACAAAATGTAAGAGCTCAATGATATTTTCATCGTATGAAAATATACGAAATAAAGAGGTCGCAAAATGGTTTGAAATTTTATACATTCACATTGGTGCGTATATGAACAATTTACCTAGTGGTACACATTTTTCCCAATCCGTAGACAAAGTGTTGATTACATTATCATCAATTAAATCTAAACCTATTGAAATATGTTATTCCTGAATAAATATTTTAAACGTTAAGTAGTTAATTTCGATAAATACAATATCAGTGCAGTCTTGCGATTCACTGTATTCGCGAGCAAAACAGTTCAACCAATAAAATAGGAAAAAAGGCAAAGAAACCAAGCAATTTACTAGCAAAAACACCATCCACAATACATAAACAAGTAAGTGTTCGCTATTTCAACGGAAGTTGAGTTCGGAGTTTTCCAAAAGTTTCGAAAACACGAACATTCCGAAATCCAGCAGCTTCCCATCTGCGTTCGTGCTCGCGGACTGCTAAAAACACGAGATTCAGCCGAAAGATTGATAGTGTGGACGGGCCTTGAGACAATAATCTACCGCCTAGCCGTTTACAGAAAGTTTTGGATCTGTTCCAGACCGATTTCATCCCTCGTGTACAGGTTACACGTTGGGCCCTGAGGCAAGAACATGATGAAAATTTCGTCAAGCATGATCTTTCCTCTGAATAATCACTTTTATATGCATTATATATCATTAAACACACATAACTCACACAACTGGTTAGATGAACCAGTTGAACCAGCAGTTGAACCGATGAAATGCATCGGTTCAATTGCCAATGTCGGTTTAATATCAATGCATAGGTTGGTAATGTCAGCGATAATCTCAATGAGCCATATCTGAGGGTGTTTCCTCAAAACGAATCAGTTTATGTCGCGTGTCTGAGGGATATGCTTCCTGAACTGCTGGATGACGTGTCTCCAGGTATTTGGCGTCGAATGTAGTTCCTACACCATGATGCTCTGGCCCATTCGAACAAAAATCCTCGCCAATGTTTAAACGACGTCTTCCGAATTCGAGGATAAAACGTTGTGGACCAGTAGTCGCATCGTCTTTAAGATCTCCGGTCATGAGTCGTGTAGAATTCTTTCTTTTTGGGTCGCATTAAATCATAGGTGTACGAAACACCGATGGAGTCCGAAATGGATCTTGTCACAAGAACAGCGGTAGCAGAAGGTAACAGTGCGGAAGAACCAAAACTTTTGTGTTGGGGCCAGATATCCCGAAGAGGTACCAGACTCACATTGATGCAAGAGCTTCGACACAGAGGGAAAGACATTTCGACCAGTTATTGTAGTGTTTATCAGATAAAATATTTGGTTGTCTGAAATTCATTTCTTTTCTCACTCTGACATTTCCCAGAAACGTAACTTTTATTAACTGGACATCAGAGTCGAAGTTAAACCAATGTGTGTTGAACACTCAAGAGTTTTGAAATATTTGGAATTCAAAAACAGGTGTCTATTTCGTGAGTCTCTTCCTACTGTAACAAATTGTACCTCCGGGTTTTTAACACCGTGTATATGTGTCTGAGAACATTAGGGTAGTCCAATTCTTGATGTTCCATGGTAATCATAATTTCCAAAAATTGTCCCATGGATTTAATCGGTAGTGTACATCGACAATTTATATTTTCTTTTGGAGAGAATAAATGTTTGACATTCTTGAACTATGAACAATGAATATTTCTTGAACAATGATATTTGTAAAGAAACATTGTTGAAACACAGAGCGCGGGAAACTACGGCATCGGTTGCGAACAACGGCAGAGGTAGGGAGTCGGGAACAGGCTCATGGGGTATACAGATTAGGGGTATTCTTTAGGGGGTGTCATTGGGGGGGAATTGGGGGATGGATTCCTAGTACGTAATTGCACAAACTTTTAAGCGTGAATTGAAGCTTGAAATATAATAAATAGGTATGATAAGGAAAGTGAAGTAAGAAGTATAAGTAAGAAACAAGGGGAGTTAATGTAGGCTAAGGGTTTTTAGACATATACGCGGAGGAATTGGCGGCTCACTCGAGGGTACCGACCAGTACGCGGGATAAAGGGAGTGACACATAGCATGCTCGGGAACGCGCATAAGCTTGCCAATCAGAGCTTGTGAAATATGCAGGAGAAGGGTCGCGCACAGTCGATAAGGGGAAAGGGCAGGGACATGTATAAATGCGGCATAAGCTAGGGAGGCCTGCTTCTTGCGTAAGACGTTGGTGTTGTAGGACGTCATTCCAATCGACGAGATGTAAAACTAAAATTTGGAATCAAACGCGAGGAACGTAATTAACTATGTGCGGTGAGATGTTAATTCAGGGAGTGAGTAGATCGGGATATTTTCTGTATTTTGAATATTGGAGGAAATATAACAGTGTGTTTTAAAGCCGGTTAGAATTTGTGACGCCCTCTTGAATCAGTTCACTGTCAGGAACTTCGTTCAAACCTTCAATTAATTCAATGACAATTAGTATTTTATTTGTTATTAGATCAGGAACGAGTTATCATTCACAGCTTTGATCCTAATTGAATGTGAATAATGAGTTGGAGAAGTGAGTTAAATAATGTTAACGCACAATTAATTCGATGGGGATTAAATCATGGTAATTGATTTAGAATTATGTTAATCAGTTAAATTATAGGGGATGAAATTTTGAAGGAATGCATGTTAAAAGCGTGTTGATTTCAGGACGGCAGGTTTGTCGCTCGCTCAGTCACTCACATTCGAAGTTTTTCGACTTAACTTATCAACTGAGGCTTGACTACATAATTGACATGCATTGCAAGGTGCAGAGCAGCAGGCAGAGAGCAAGTGTAGCGGGGATCCAATGATAGAGAAGCAAGATGATGGCGGGCTTTCGAATTTTACTTGTAGACCAGTGGTTTTTGACCTTTTTACTCCAACGCCCCTCTTAAGGATATATTTTTTCCATCGAGCTCCCCTAAGTGTTTTACAAAGCTTAGACATATGCATTTGGTAGCTTAATTGTTCGTGTATTTTTAAGACTTCGAGTTCTGGGTTGGAGTAACGATTTAAAAGGGTTCAGAAAACATTTATTCAACAGAATATTATGATGGAACAAAAAGAATTAAATGATCAACTTATTACATCACCCGAACAAAAGCATACTAGGGATAAAATTATTTCTCCAAAACAAAAAATAAATTTATTACTTAGTTGCATGGCTTTTATTTGCAATAACAGCATGGAGACGGTTGTCGTAGTTTTAAACTAGCTTCAGACACTCTTTTGATGGAATTTTGTTCTATTCTTCAACGAAGATCCCTTAATTCTGCAAGGTTTTTGGGGCTCCTTTGCTGCACTGCATATTTTAGCATTTTCAACAACCGTTAACGGGATTGAAGTCAGGTAACTGGCTGGGCCACGCGATAGCACCTATTTTCTTAGTAGCAAACCATTCTTTTGTTAATTTGGGCTTGTGCTTTGGGTCATTGTCTTACTGAAAGATCGATGAACTTGCGCCGGCCGAAGAATTTTGTTTTGCTTGGAATCAAATTGTGTTCCAGTATATGCCAGTACATAGAACTATCCATTTTGCAACCAATGATGTAGAGTTCCCCAGCACCATAAAAAGTGAAACAGCTCCAAACCACGATATTGCCTCCTCCATGACTGACAGTATGGAGGGTGTTCTTTGGATCATAGGCAGTCCCTGGTCTCCTCCAAACATTACGAAAATCATTTTGGCCGAAGAGCTCCATTTTACTTTCGTCGGACGACATAACCCATTCCTAAAACTCGTAACTTTCGTCAAGATGGTCTTTGGCAAACTTCAAACAGTTTTTCACATGTTTATTCCTCAGAAGAGGAGTCTTACAAGGCGTGAAGGCCCGTAAACCGCTCAGTGCAATTCTCTGATTGTTTTTTGACTGACGTGCATTCCATGAAAATCAAGTTCTTGTTGCAGATCTTTACGGGTTGTCATGAGTTCATTAGTCACTTTAACGCAGCATGTACTTTCGACAGCGATTCTTGACATTGAGAGAAGCTCCGCTCTTGGGAAATTAGATATTGCACCCGTCGCTTGAAACTTCCGAACATGAGCTCCAGAGTTGAGTATGGAAGGTTAACACGTTCAGCGATTTGCCTGTATGTTAATCCTTCATTACGAAATCCGACTATTTGCTTTTGAATTGCTTATGAAACTTTTTCTCTTCTCGCCTTTGTTGTCTCTGAGGTCAGCTTTCATAGATATCTTAAAGGTAAATGATTGTGCTGACCATAGTTGTTTGACATCAAATTTGCTTCTAAGAGTTTCTATAGAAACCTTCAAAGGTTTCCCGGAGGTAATGCAATAAGGATACTTAAATTGTACAAGGAAATACAAAGGATTATAAATTTTGGCTGAATAACTTTAGTCCTGTGTTATTTTTCGTTCAGTTAGCTTAAATGATATCGGTAATTTTTTCCCAGTTTGTTTCACTTGCATGGTGAATAAATGCTAGGTGGACCTAAAATTAATATTTACGGCAACTCAGAACTCAAAGTCTTTGAAATACACAAAAAATTAAGTTGCGCTAATGCTTGTGTTCAGTCATTGTAAATAAATGTGGCGCTTTAAGTTAACGCAGATATAAACAAAACATAGATTTTCTGTTGAATCTATTGCTTCTATTTCAACTTAATATGAACCAATTACATCATTGACATATTTAAGACTGCTTCATTGCCATTAGATGTAAAAAAACTTATAGGTACTTTTGGCACTTTCTTTGACACTAAATTTTGAATTTGAGGCTGAATGCTGGAAAGTGCGCAACGTAAATATCCTACGATGCTCAAACTATTTCTGTACTTCGTTTTGATGGCTACGAGTGCGGACCATGCAGTTTCACATAAATATGTGAATCCAAACATCACAAGAACCTGATGAGCCTAATGAGCGATCAAAGGGTAAACTGGATGGTATTTGACCAGAATAATTCCAAATCTAAATAATTGAAGTCTTCCTTCCTTTACTGTTGTCAAGAAAGTCAAAAAACTCTCTTGTATCGTAAACATTACTGGAAAAAAAAATCAAGCTTTACTGCGGAGGCTCGCGCCCACCTTGGAATCAGCTCATGCTCCCCCAGGAGGGCGCGCCCCCAGGTATAAGATCCCCTGTTGTGGACCGAGGGAAGAGGTAGAATATTCCGCGACAAGACACAAGTTCGGCAAGTTTTAAACAACAAAAATTGGAGCGTGGTTGTCAGATCAGGCCAGGGATATGGCAGTGTTCGTACCGAAGTTTGAGCATTTGAAGCATTCATACAGTGCGATTTATAAAAAAGGGGCTAGCAAGAAAAATGCGGCTGCTGTGGAAGAAGACGTCTGTGTACGGAGCAAAGAAATTCGATCTGAATAGGAAGTGCTGGTGTGGGATTTTATGAGGTGCCGGATGCATAACTGTGTTTGAATTGCAACATCGTCAGTTATTTTGCAGCCTGTAATGTCTCTGCTATCAATTTCATGCCCCGCTTGTCAATTGCTTGTGTCCTGTTAAACCCTATTGCAATATTCCATTTCGGAGCCCGTCAAATTTTGATATTATTCTCACGTGTGCCTTTAACTTTAAATAAATTTGTAATCGTACAGAAGTCGTTATTTTTCCACGTTGTGAGCAAGCAGGTGCGTAAAACATAGAACACTCCCTGTATCTATCTTCATCGGTCTATCATTTCATCCTGCTGTATACCTTTTATCCTTAATTTTTTCGCTCACCTCTCGTACTATACGGGGTTAAACTGTTCCATTCGTGGACGTTCAAAGCTTTAAAGTTTCAAACTCGTCTCGTGACTTATTCTTGGGCAACATTTACCACGATCTTGATACTCTTTACTTGGTAGACAAAAAATGAACTTTGAATGATCACCATGCAACAAACTGTTTATGATGGTTCTATAATTTATCGTCCTTACTTTTCGATTAGTCATGAATAACTTGGCAAATTCTCTGTTCTATGAGTGTCTGAAAAGCTTACCAGCCTATAAAAAGACAGAAAACCCCTCGATCACCTTACCAAATCAACGGTGTCAACCAATTAACGATGACAAACGTCAAAAATGTGCAGACTCAACAATCTGCTGGCAATGTCTGGCGCGTATTTTACTCTCCCAGGTGTTGGAAGGTTAAAATAATTTTCATAATACAAAATCAACAAAATGACTAGAAAGCAATGAGTAAAAGGCGGACACTGTGAGAAATTTTAGGGCGCGCTGTGAAGGCCTCTCGTTAACAAAGTTTCTCACTTCGACCGTGGTCTTCTTGAACAAAGCAGTCAGGCAGAGAGAGAGATCTCGGCAGCAAGTGCCGTTGTGCTCCTCTATTATTTTGTTCCTTTCCCTATCTTTTGCTTACTTTTCAGTTTAAACGGTGCCGTTATTATTTCGCTTTGATTATTTACGTAATGCATGTTCGTGCTCCTGACCAGTCCAGTGATTAGTTCTCGTAAAGCCCGTTGGTGGGCTATCAGGTTTTGCCTTGATGGCGTATCAACCTTAACCTTTACCTTGAACTGTAAAGTGCCCAAGGGCCACTTAACCTTTACCTTGAACTGTAACGTGTCCAAGGGCCACTTAACCTTTACCTTGAACTTTAACGTGCCCAAGGGCCACTTAACCTTTACCTTAAACTTTAACGTGCCCAAAGGCCACTTAACCTTTACCTTAAACTTTAACGTGCCCAAGGGTCACTTAACCTTTACCTTAAGCTTTAACATGCCCAAGGGCCACTTAACCTTTACCTTAGACTTTAACGTGCCCAAGGGCCACTTTACAATTAACCTTAACGTGCCCACGGGACAATTAATCTTAGAACGCGCCTTAAGGCTATTTAACTGCTTGTGTAGACTAGGGTAGTTCGTAACTTTAATCGCATGCCTGCGCTGGACTGGCACCTTATACTGATTTCCTCTTTAAATCTCTGGAAGCCGTAGGGCTCTTCTTCGGCATAAAATAAAGTGAGTATGTGACGAAGGTTGCTTCATAAACGAAATTGAAAATTGACGAATAGTTCTCTTTAAGATTATTTCCCCGAATTGACTTCCTTTACTTTTCTTTAGGAAGAATCAACCTTCATGTAATCTCCTGCCGCCTCCGCTGCATCAGCCTATGTTGCTGGTTTTCAATGTCTTCACCTTGTTGGAAAGAGCAAGGCCAAATAAAGTTTAAAGCCTTCGTTTCGTTTCTCGGTAAGAGTTAACTTTTGCGATACAGAGTATAATCTGATGTCATAAGTTTCATATTACATGAACCTAGTTCTTTATTAGATCTTTAATCTATTGATAAATTTTTCCCAGTTGTGTTGGTGCGTTCGCGCTCGCCTGTTCCTTGTTCTCGTTTCTCGTTCCTGTTGACTGCGAGAACTGCGACGCGCCGTATATAGCCGAAGAATTCTTCTTAATAAAAGGATAAAGATTCTGTAAGAGTCATTTTTACCTTGTTCCAATTAACGATGACAAACGTCAAAAATGTGCAGACTCAACAATCTGCTGGCAATGTCTGGCGCATATTTTACTCTCCCAGGTGTTGGAAGGTTAAAATAATTTTCGTAATACAAAATCAACAAAATGACTAGAAAGCAAGGAGTAAAAGGTGGACACCTCCATCTGTCAGCTAATCGATATTTATTATAAGAGTGTTTTGTTAGAATTTAAATCAAGGATCGCTCACAAAGGGGAGCTTGATAAACATTTCCACCGCTCTCTAGCCTGACGTAATCTTGATACGAGGTTAGTCCTTTGTTTCTTACTCAAAGACAAGGAAGCAAACACAGCAAGCCATTTCACACTGCGCTTCCGGTAAACCGCGGAGAATTCTCTTAATTAGACTCACTGTGCGTGTGACTATGTGAATCAACAACGAAAGGATTGAAGATAAATATTTACCTTTTAAAAAAATTTGCGAAGAGGAAACCCTTCGGGAGAAAAACAGCATGGGATGAACGTCCGAAGTTCTTTTAACTTCTATCTAACTTTCTGTGCGAAAGCACACGTGTGCAAGACGTGACAGTGTTGTCAGCGTTAGTAGCAGAGACACACAGACTAGTATAGCGAAATACATTAAAGTAAAGTAAAATAATGCTCATCGTAAAAGGTTATTGTTTAAAAATTCGAGGGACAAACTTTGAGAGATTGTATAGGAAGGCAAACTAGACTGTTTTTACTCTATGAACGGGTATCCGAAAACGTCACGTTTTCGAGATACAAGGTGTACAGAAGTATTACCTGAGGCGAGTTAAATCACAAGAAAAACCTCAATTAGTTATTAATACCATTTTACAGCCGCTGCTCAGAGTGCGTTTCGCTTTTCATATGTCCCAAAAAAAAAATCTAACGGAATCAGATCGGGAGATCTTGATGGCCAAGAGACAGGACCACCACGACCGATCCATCGATGAAGAAGGTGGCCAGTTAAGTACTCCCTCACTTCGTTTGAGTTATGTGCAGGCGCCCCATGGATCGTGTTGGAACCACATTCGTTGACGAATGGTCAAAGGAACATCTTCCAGTAACAGTGGCAATTTTTCATGAAGAAAGTTTTTATAATTCTGCCTGTTTATTCGTTCAGGCATGATGTATGACCGATCACGTTGTCATCAACAATGCCTGCCCAAGCATTGACACGGAAGCGTTGTTGAAGCCCATGCTCGCGGCGGATGTGTGGATTAACTTGTCTCCTTTCATGGGTGTTGTGCAAATTAAACATTCCCTCACGACTGAATGCTGCTTCATCTGAAAACAATACATTCTTTAAAAAGCTTTCGTTCTCTAACTGCCTATCTACAATCCACTGGGCGAATCGCGCGAGAAGAGGACAATCTCGCGAAGTCAATCCTTGAACTCTCTTGAAGTGGAATGGATGAAGCTGATTCTCATTCAACAACGCTCGTCATACCCCCAAATGTTGTTGTAACCCCAAAACTCTTGCTACAGCACGTGGGTTCTGCTCAAAACGTCGTAGGACTTCATTTTCCATTTCCGCATCTAGCATGGGGCGGCCAGCATACGGTCGATGTACACGTAACGTTCTTGTTTCACATAACCTCCTGTGTAAATTTGTGACCGCCCGATGGTTAGATACGTGTCTGTTTGTTATCGCTCCCCGTATATCTGAGCAGCCCGTCTTGCATTGCAACCAGCTGCGCCGTATGCTAGGTGCATATCTTCTATGTAGTTCAAGATTAGTCAGACGTTCCATGTCCCTCGCTTCGTATTACTTCGTCAACTAACGATTAACGAATGCCCAGCGCCCACACCTCAGGTCCTCAGCCACGGTGTTGCAAGATGTTGCCAAAACACGATATCTCTATTCCGTGAATCATGTAAAGTTTTCATAGTTTAACGTGATCATCCATGGGACACCCTGTATCTCAAAAACGTGACAATTTCGGACACCCGTTCATAGAGTGAAAACAGTTAGTTTGCCTACCTATACCACCTATTAAAGTTTGTCCCTCGAATTTTGGAACACCCTTTATAAAAGCAACTCAATTTTCTGCCTGACTCGAGGACACCAACTTTTCACATAGTGAGCCGGCAGAAAGTTTAAAGGAAGTGATGAAACCTACAGTCGAGACTGATAAATCAAATAAATACCCCCTAAGATAAATATAAAAAGTAAGAGAACAAGAGTAATGGTAACATAAGAAAATAAAAAAAAATTAACGAAAGTCTCACTCATTAAAAATCAGGTACTATCACACTGTAACAGAGGAACAAGAAAGACACTGACATCTAACCGGATCGGCAATGGTTCCTGAGCTACACCACTGAACGGTAAAACTTGCTGCTGTCATATCGACGAGATGAACAAAGGTTTATCACTTAAGTATTTCAGAGCATAAGAAGAAATAGAATTTCCAATCGAAAATAGCAGCTGTACGTGGTAAAAAAAACGATGATGAGTGATAGAATCTGTTTACAAGAAAGATAATGCTGTCCGTATCGTATGAAGATACTTAGGAACACTTTATGAATATAGTCTGTGAAGAGTTCGAGAGCACACCCAATGATCAGCAATGGCGGTCGTTCCAAGTCTCATCACGAAGAACACGTATATCGGAATTTGAGCCAAAATTTGAGGAAAATTTAGAAAGCAGAGAAACGCTGGTGGGATGCAATTATTCGAAGCTCTGAGTTACTACAGTAAACGAGAATGAGGTGCACTAATTTAGTAGTCTTGCTCACGGTAAATAGCTTTTGCGAGTGAAATAAAAATTCAGGTGATTGAAAAAGATACGAAAATAGGAAGCTTTTGAATATAAAAAAGACATCATATTAATATAAATGAATCTGGAAAAAGGTAATAGGGGATAATTGATGTCTGGCATTCACGTGATATTGGTTGAGCTTTTCCCTCATACATTTTTGGCAGTTGTTCAATCATGGGTTCAAATAAACGTCTTCAGGCTTCAGTATTGAAAACCACGCAGTAAAAACGGCAAACGGAAATAGTGGTTAAGAAAATTCAACAATCGTAGCCTTTCATTCTCTAGCGCTGACGCTTTTGATGAGTGTGTGCATGTAGTTTAGTTGGGCTGCAATACCTTGAAGGACACGACTGAGGAGCGGTTGCTCAGTTAAGCTGGGTTTACACGGAGGGTGACTTCCCCGGGGCAACGCCCTCTCTCCCTCCCCGCCTCTTCAAAAAAAACCCTAATCCTCCGGTCTAACGCCTCCCACTACTACCCCATGCGTGTCGACGCTGCTGCCCTACATGCTGGGACTGCCTGGGGAACGACGGAGAGACACTGTGCGCTCCAGACAGTCTTGAGGGTAGGATGTATGTCTTAGCTGCTCTGTCGTCATGTTCTTATGCGTAATCTCAATCCAAAAAGTCTCTCCTGATCTGGACAAGTGGCTGAAGGCTAAAGTTTTCTCATTGATAGATTTATTGAAAGCAAAGCGTCAGTCTGATTGTATTTATTACGGCTGTATATATAATTTTTTTATCAAGAACTATCGCTGAAATGATCTGTAGCTGAAATGATTTTCGATCTAATTCAAAAGTAATTCCTTCTAACAATAGTAACACAAATTGTTCGCTGTCATGCTATTATTAACACAAGATGGCTCGTGATAGGATTTAGACTGATATAATTTTTGTTACTTATTTCTATTTCCTGTAATCAGACTCTATCGCGCATATTTCATTTATTTTGGTCTCTATATACATCTGCTGGGCAAGTTATATTTCGTTATTCCTTAGTTTGGGCATTAATTAACAATAACGTCATAAAAGAAGCTATATCTGCGCGAAGTTTTATTGATTTGCCTCCATTCCTTATTAAAGCAATTGACACATTCGTTTCTGCCAAGGCACTTGGCCTTCGTTTAAGAAGTAATTCTTGAATTCTCCACGAATACGTTGATATCTTATGCCGGCCTCCGTGAAATAGTTTACAGGTTAAAAATAGCATCTTCTTTTTTGCACGTACCTTGAATTACATTTCGACATCCTCACTCAGTCACTGTTATCTCCAGGGTTGCCGATTTTTTTTTCTGATTGTATAAAACCTCCATGAAAACGTACAAAAAATTGTTATAGTGTACCAAATCTATTTAACTATCAATAAAACGAAAATTTTATGGTTTTACCTACTTTTCCTGTTTGGATGAAATTTTTTCCTCCTCTTCTTCCTTCATCTGCCAACTTTTATTATTTAATTTGTTGACTAAGCTACCGTGGTGGTTCCAATTTGTGCAATCTATGTTCTCTAACGTAAATTTTGATCGCATTCGTGCATTTAGTCTTGCTCATTTTATTATCCTGGTTGGATAACACTGTCGGTGATCACAGTCGTGTGCGCACCAAAGGAGCAGCGCAGATGCTCATCAAGCGTCGCTTGATGGTGATCAAGGAGATCATCAATGAGTATCAGCTGTCAGTTGAGCTTCGATTCGCTCCCACGGTCGAGAACAAAGCTGATCAGCTCACTCGTGTGACTAAGAGCTGGCTTAGTTATCACACGGCTGACGAGCCGGACTCTGTCTTGGCTGCGTCAGTGGCGGCTTCTGCAGAAGAAGGGACGCCAGAGAGCGCCATTTGGAAGGCTCATTTGCCTCACCATTTGGGCGTTGATCGTACCTTTTACTTGGTCAAGCAGTGCAGGCCGGGCCTTACTCGAGACCAAGTGAAACGTACGATTGCAGGGTGTGAGGAGTGTCTTCGCATTGATCCTGCAAGACGGGTGGAGAACCTTGTCGAGCACGGCAATTTAGCCGTCGAGAGTGACTGTCATCGTGTAGCTGCGGATGTGACGCACTATAACGGTGTACAGTTTCTCTCTCTCGTCGATTGCGGACCATCTAGGTTTGCAATTTGGCGAAGGCTGTCGAACGAGTCGGCAGCCAGTGTAGTCGCTCATCTCCAGCAGGTGGTGATTGAGCGAGGACCTTTTGTGGAGCTATTGTTGGACAATTCTGCCACGTTTAGGTCGGCAACTGTCACTCAGTTTGCCAACGAATGGGGTATCTCTCTGCGTTTCAGAGCCGCTTATGCCCCGAGCGGTAATGGAGTCGTAGAGAGAAATCATCGCACAATAAAGAGGATTGCTGCGCGGGGGGAGGGGGGGGGGGGGCGGGGAGGGAGGACCACCTCCGAGGTGGCGACATTTTGGTACAATGTAACGCCACGGCACGGAGTCGATAGCAACTCAGAGCCTTGTCGTAAGTTATTTGCCTATCCTTGGAGGATGCCTTACGACAACGGCTTAAGTAAGGCCGGAGATGACGGCAAAAATGTGCATTTTGCCGGCGGTGACAGGGTGTGGGTGAAACCCGCAGTGCCCTCTTGCACCAAGCAGTGAACTCCTGGACGAGTCACTGCTGTTCGATCAAGGCACGTTGTGTGCATTGATGGCATGCCTAGGCATGTCAGCGACATAAGGAAACGTCGCGGCTCTGACTTTGAAGACGTGTACGATGCATGTGACTCAGACGACGATGGGCCCCATGAGACTCCTGTTGAGCCTCTTCAGGTTAGTGTTGAGGAAGCTCCGGAAACACAACTTGAAACTGCCAACGACACGGGAGAGCCCGTCGTTGACGCAGGTGACGAGGTTGTCACAGAGTATGGTAATGAAATGCCAGGACGACCCGTTCGAAAGCGGCGTCCTCCCCAATGGTTGGGTGATTACGTCACCTGAGTTCCTCGAGGAACTGAGGGGGATGTGGTGTATTGCTACGCCAGGCATGTATTCCTACGCGCGGCCAATCACAGGGCGGCACCTGTCGGCGGGTTGCTTGTGTACACATCGTTTTTTGTGTTCACGGACGCTTTGGTGTTCCAACGTGTTTATTCTGTTTAGAATTACACATGCGACGTATTTACGTTGTAAGCTGCGCCGTTTGAGTGGCAGGAGATATTTTGTGGGATCTATTTCCTGACGTGTGGAGCGTCGGTCTGAGCGCCGGCCTTCGGCATTATTGCGTCTGTTGCTGGCGAGTGAGGTTGAGCGTGTTAGAGCTTCCGGTTTCGCTCTTGAAGTATCCTTGCGAGATACTTGTGTTGTGTTTTTTTCTTGTGCTGAGACACAAGCAGGTAGGACCTGCAAGCGTGTTGTGTGCCTGTGTATCTGAGTGTTGTTCAGGCACACCACACTAGCTTGGAGTTAGTGTGTGCTTCCATTCTGCCGTGAAGTGTGTTCGTTTCACGGCAGCGTGTGTTCACACTGGGTGTGTCCTCTGACACACGAGCTCAGGTGTGTGTCTGGTGTCGGATGCAGGGGAGGTTAGGAGGCCGATCCGAGCTCTGGGAGCTCGGCTTTGAGACCTTGGGTCTCGGGATTTGCACATCCCACAACATTGAGATCTTTCAATCCAAACTCTTCTAGTTTTTTGGTACATATTTTGTTGACATTTCTCAGAAGAATGCTTTCTGCAGCAGTACCAAAACAAATCTCATTTATATTGACATAGTTTGTGGGGTTGCCTACATTTATTATGCAATTATTGTCATTCAAAATCAATAGATCCTTTTTTAGTTGCCCATAAAAAAATTCTCGCTCCAGAGAAATTAAAATACATTTTTGTAAGGGGAACTTGTACATTTGCTGAACGCACCAATTTCGGCAGCCCTGGGCATCTCACCCTCCGTCTAAACGCAAGTGGGGAAGCTTGAGCGGGTGATAGGGGTAGGGTGGGGTCGTCACCCTGGGGAAGTCACCCTCCGTGTAAACCCATCTTAAGGGATTGGAGTGGGGAAACCAAACAGCCTGCCTCTGTTGCCTGGCCGCGCATAGAAACGATCCTAGGGCCAGCGGCAGCCCGTGGAACTTATTTTACGGACACGCCTCGTATTTCTCTACTTGTAAAGAACAGGTTTTAGCGCACACGTACGAATATTATCGAACAATTAAATTTTTCGCATGTCTTTGAAAAAATAGTCGAGTATTCGAGTAGCACCGTCGATGTTCAATTCTGCTACATAAAAACTGACTAGCAACCCTGCTAACGTAATCAACGGGTAATAAGATATAAAGAAAAAACAACGTCGTAATAAACATATTCAGAAGCAAACGTTAAAAAATGTATAGATTCAATTATTTCTGCTGGACAAGGAAAAGATAAGTTACATAGAAAATTATGAACAAGGTATTGATGTCAGAAGAAAATTCACAAGGAAGTAATTTTTAAAAGCAACATAACCTATGTGCAGAGAGCACAAATTACTGTCTTCAAGAGTCATAAGTGATGAAAACTCATTTGACTACATCAACTTTACTAAAAATTTACAAGCGAAGAAAGTGCTTATAAAATTAGTCATTTTACTAAAAAAATCAATAACGTTTCGGAGGCCAGCTCCATCATCAGTCCCGTAAAAATCAAAGTATGATCAGCCCAACGTAAGTATGAAAACACGATTGAAAATATGTACTAGAATGTGCAAAGAAAGGACAACTAAGCATTAACTATCTGAAGTTGATACGAGCTGAACATGTTGCTTAAAATTATTTTTTTTTCTTAAAAATATGCAAAGATTTTAAAATCATAAGGTCATAATCACGGAAAGAACTGTCAATTATGTTAAATAATCATCACGAATAATTGCACTACACTTCTCGGTATGGCTGAGTATTGCTGAATGCATGAGGAGGATGAGCCATCAAGTTCCCAGTACGAAAACTCCTTCCGAAGTGCTCTGCTACTCTTGCGTAAATCCGTGACGTCATTCCGACGTATGCCGATGCGCATTGCGCACAACTATTTTTATAGACAACAGAAGAGCGCATAAGCCCGGGAATAGAGTCTTTGTGCCGAAAAAATGAACTGATATTTACTTTGCATCGGTTCATGCTTACTGAATGTCGACTTTAATTCCAGGGGTAGTTTTTCAGCTGGAGAACCGAAATAGGGTAAAGTGCAATACAGCTGATTTTCACAGTTCACAAGAATGTTGGAATCGTAATATTTTCTACATCACATCAACTCAAGGATTCCGCATCAACTTCTACATCAAGGATTCTACAACAACTTCATGACGGAATTGGAATCACAGCTCGTGTTCAAATTGCCCGCTGTTCTGTTAATGGAGGCCTGGTATCTCCACAGAGGCGATTCCCAGACAAGGTGAAATATTCTCGCAACATCCGCAAGGAGTCCTGCGGCGTCAACTACCCGTATAGAGTCTATTTCTGTCACGATTAGGGTTTCATATTCCATTGGACTAAGAAGCTATTTTAAAACATTTACTTGAGTAAGGTGACCATAAAACTAAACTTTACCATAATTTTTTGCATTCAAGATAACCAAGAGAGTAGTAACTTTCCTCAAGACCTGCGACCCAACATCTTGAAAATGATGGACGTTTGGGTTTCTAATTTGTTCATGAAAGAGTCGTTCTTTTATATTTTAGTATCTATTTTCAAAGTTGACGCCATTAGTTTTCAAACACCTTGCATGCAAGGATTATAAAATGTTAAGGTCTTGTTTAGTGTGTGTTTTGTAAAGAAAGCAAAATTAAAAATATCGAAGGAGTGATTGCAACTACAACAGTAGTCTCTAATAGCAGTTTGGGAGGAATTTGCAAATAGCGACCTGTTTTATATTAAAACGCTTACTGATAAAAATAAATAGTTGGAGAGAAGTATATTTAAAACGTATAATTTCTGTCCGCAAACTCACTCATACACCTTTATGTACAAAGGAACTATCAAGATATTTATCCTGTCGCATTTTCCGATAAAAAAATGAAGAATTTTCAATGTTCATTTTATCTGTTTTTATAATTCTCGTTAATGAGACCCCTGTGCGTAAACAGAGGCAAAAAAAAGTGCGCGCCAACACCGCTAGCTATAGTTTAACATGACCGGTTGGGTAAGCAAGGAAGGGCAGGCGGTAAACAGTTCCTGCCTAGATACGGTCAAGTTAAAAAGATGAGGAGAAAATGTGTGGTCAATAAATTTTCTAGACATTAGATTAACGAGAAATTGTGGGTAATTAATGGGTATAAACACTCTGTGGGCGGTCTTTTTTATGGCGGAGTATTTTATTGGTACTTACTTAAAATATAATATACTCAGTGTAAAAATATTTGTACACAAGATTTAATTTTGTCTTTGGATATACAGGTTAGATAACTGGTACAGTAACCTGTGTGAAAATGAGCTTCT
The DNA here is from genome assembly GCA_030386875.1 of Morinoia aosen. Lineage (NCBI taxonomy): Eukaryota > Metazoa > Arthropoda > Malacostraca > Amphipoda > Talitridae > Morinoia > Morinoia aosen. The sequence goes on along the minus strand of CM059564.1, from coordinate 9,141,714 downwards.
TAAAAACTGAAGCGATTAATTTAGTGTTTAACTTTTCAACTTGAACATCTAAAGAAGCTAGTTCACCATTATGTTCATCCACAGTGTCAAGTCAACCATGGGATGAATCTGATTGACGTACTGCAAATACATGATTTGTTTCATCTTACGGCAAAAAAATAAAAGTATTATCCAAGTATCGTCGGTAAAGCAAAGGTTAATATTTTCTATGGTCAGAGCCAATGGAATAGTCACTAAATGTCATAAAAAAGTATTTACGATAAATAATTCGGAAAAAGATTAGAGCTCATTTGGCTTATTCATCCAGTTGTTGGTATATGATACTGTTACGTACAAAATAAAAACTTTAGGGCATTTTCTGGATGCTGAGAACATTGTTCGTAATCATAATTAATATAATTACATAGTATTGAAAAGAAAGTTTTGTCCAAAAAATTCCTATTGATTGATTAATTGTTCATTAGTGTACAGTGACTCAATGTCAAACCTGCCTATGAATGGGTAATCAATACCATTCACACTTGGCAGTTCACGAAGAAAATAACTTGAGTTTCTAACCGTATATTCGCTATTTTTGAATATAGTCACCGAAGAGGTGACTATAATTTCAAACTAAGGGCACTAAATTTGCCCTAATATAGGGTTGAGGTTGTTAGATGGGAAGATACAGGACGTGTGAATGTTAGTGTATATGAGTGTTTAACTGGGCATGGTATTGTAGTTTGACATAAGTTTATGCTTTAGAATTTGGGTATGTTTCTTTCAGAAATGACTTACATGTTTAGTTCTAACTTCATTATCTTATACATTACTCTCACTATATTTTCCCGTTATTTTTAGCGCTATGATAGAATCCCCGAATTCCATAACGTGTACTGGCAAATATATCTGCCTTTTCGTTGGTAATTATCTTTATTTCACTAGTGAAGTATAACTTTCACAACCAAGTGAGGATGTGGCACATTTAAACTCCTGTATCTCATCCACCAAATTACAGCTACGGAGACAAAATTAGGTAAAATAAGAGACAAAAGCCCTTAGAAACTGTGCAGACTGTAGTTTCAGGTTTTTCTTACAGCCTTCAAAATGTTATGACATTTTGCTTGTTCATTAAAATTTTCACAATGATAATGACTGAAAATGTGTGTTCGGTATCTTCAAGATATCTCTGAGTATTTATGATACAATCCTCGACTGTCGCAACCCTCATTGCTACACAATATTCTAGATGCGGTTCAGTACTTTCGCACGGGAGCTCAGCCGCATTGTTTTGAGCGTTAGTTGTCATAATTACAATAGAAGTGAATTAATGTGATCAAGCTATGATTTGAATTAACTTTGCTTTCCATGATTTGAGTTATTTCTTACTTGTGTTGTTACTCGTCCTCTCCTCACCCTTAACTGATCGAATGGATTTTTCTGTACTTGCAAGTTTCCTATGACTGAAAACATTCGTTAGTTTTAGTTATTTATTTCTTATCTAGATAATACTTTTTCATTGGTTGACGGTTGACACGCCAAATTTCGGGGCCTTAAGGGCATTATTTAATAAAACTTACTATGCAAAGAGAGATCAACAATAGAATAATATTTTAATAGTTCTGTTTTGTTTTCTACCCCATTTAGGCAAGATTCTTTACAGGAGAGCTATGTTGATCATTATAACAGTCGTATCCAATTTACAATCCTAGAATCGACCAGAATTATGCGTATTTTTATTTTGCGCCATAACGAAAACTAACCACACATGCGTTTAATTAGGTATTGTTGGAATACTTCCGGTGAGTGTGAGCGTAATACTCGAACATACCGTTTGTTGTAACGCCGTCCTACTTATGATTATTTTATTTTTAGGAGTGCTGGTTATTCGTTTTAACACTGAAGGATGAAAATGATCGCTTTTAATCTTGAATTTCAAATTTATTTAATCGTTTTCACATTTATACAGAAAATAGCCACAGTAAATTTCCCAGAAAGGAATTGGTGAAAACTGTTAATAAGTAATCAAACAGCTAAAGAATATATTTTGATCTAATTTAAGGTCGTTATAGTTTCTACAAAATAATCGCAAAACTGAGAGTGAAAATTCTGGGAGCAATAAATAGAAGCGAAACACGACAGAGCAAAACATAATATGACTACAGGAACGAGCTGAGAGGCTCACCTTCGGCTTTTGCCACTGCCACGTCGTCAGCTCCCCATTGCTCACAGGCACCACACTCGTGTTGGAGGAAATGTGAGGGACGCGCTCACCGTTATACACTTACTCCCACAAGCCTCAGAATGTTCGTTCCAATATAAAAATGAGACCATTTCACATCAGTGAGACCTATAATTTTGTTATTTTTACTCATTGTAAACAATAAAATATGTGTGTTGTTTCATCATGCGATGTCAACGTATTTTTCCGATAATAAGCTACATGCCACCAGTGACGTACATGATTATATAAAAACGGATTTCTAACTGCTGAGTAGGAACACATTAATATTTTCCCACTTACATTTCCCTGGACCTCGATTTAGACTATCATAATAGGGGGAAAATTTCTACCATTGCAATTGCCAAAATATTTAAGAACGGCCGATGGTGTCCTGAAATTTTCCTTATTAACTTTTGGGTATTATTTCTACTTAAGGACGCTATCTTCAACGTCGAATTTCCTTAAAGAGTCAGATATTTGTATTTCTCGATCAGTTGACCTCAAAGCTTTGTTGATTGATAAACAATATGCCCAAGTTGTTGAAAACGTCTTTTGACCTCATAGGGTAAGCAGATTAGGAATGATTGTCTCAACTTTTCGTCGATGCTTTCCCATTTTAATGATATCTCGCCATAGCGTTCAGCTCCAGAGTTACCCACCGCAATCCTGGAGTGTCGGACCTACGCTCTACAGAAGTGGCATTTTATCTTGTGATCGCTAGAGAAAACATTCCACTCACTAAACTGAATTCTGTTGTACACTCTCGATGCTTTTTCTTTTGCTTCGTATACTGGGGTCTTGTTAGTAATGATGATGCCCGTATTTTTTTTTTACCCTACAACTTCTGTAGGTGTACCGTCCATTGTATATATTGACGGTGATCAATATATCAATAATTAACACAACTCACTTTTCAGTTTTGCTTCGATCGTATTCAGCTTGAGAAAACTATTAGGAACATAAATTTGTCCTGCATTAACGATTTATCTAATCTTGGATGTACTCTCAAGGTTTTAGCATTGGGAAATATATTTTGAACTAGAGAGGACTGTATTAATTTGAACCTTTTTGATTTTCTTGACATCAATATTTCAAATCGTGAGGTATTGCCCTAGTAAGTGAAGATTTATTCATACATCTTAATGAAGTTAATATTAACATGAGATCAAAACGTTGGTTCCAAAGATACATGCAAAAAAATACATAGTCGCAATCACAATTCCAGCAAGGTTGTTCTATCTTTAATGTAAGTTTTATGATCAATATAAACGGACTTCTATCTGTACTGCTGTGCGTAGGTGAATTAAGAAAAATAAAGGTGTCGGTTCTTGTTTTTGATATTCATTCTAAAATATAAAAGGTATCGATAAAATGACATTCACGGATGTGTGTAAAAACACACCCTGAATTATTTAAGAACAATAGTTTGAATTCGCCAACGATGTTTCGACTTCGTTGCTCTAACGACAGATTTTGCCTCAACATACGAAGTAATTTAATGAATAGAATTCGATATAATAAAAAGAATGAACTAATATTACTCATCAGTTACTCATTTGTTTTACCTCAAGACTTCACTAAACAAAATAAATGGGACTCACCGAGTAAAACTTTAATTTTCTTCTCATCATAACATGTACTCGCAATGCTATAAAAACTTGGGAAGTGACGCGCTTACAATATCGCTTGGGTGAAGCCTTGCTCTGTTGGACGCTCTGTTGGGCACTGGGTGCCGCCTGCACACATGACGGCAGGACGAAGGTCTGGTGTTGACGCACCACGCGCCTGACGGCAGGACGAAGGTCTGGTGTTGACGTGCCACGCGCCAGACGGCAGGACGAAGGTCTGGTGTTGACGTGCTACGCGCCTGACGGCAGGACGAAGGTCTGGTGTTGACGCACCACGCGCCAGACGGCAGGACGAAGGTCTGGTGTTGACGTGCCACGCGCCTGACGGCAGGACGAAGGTCTGGTGTTGACGTGCTACGCGCCTGACGGCAGGACGAAGGTCTGGTGTTGACGCACCACGCGCCTGACGGCAGGACGAAGGTCTGGTGTTGACGTGCCACGCGCCTGACGGCAGGACGAAGGTCTTGTGTTGACGTGCCACGCGCCAGACGGCAGGACGAAGGCTTGGTGTTGGCGTGCCTAGAGATGTGACTAAAAAAAACACGTTTTTTTACAAAAAAAACCGTGGCCAAAAAAAACCGTGGCCAAAAAAAACGTGGATATTTTTTTTTTTTTAAATATTTTGTCTGAAAATAACTCAGCAAGAAAAAGAACCACATTAAATTATTTGTTTTCATGTCAAATTACAAAATAAAACAGCATACTTCTTAATTGATGGTTTTCCATGGTTTTATGAAATTTTTCATTTTCTGCAGTTTCATGCTTTGATACTTCATTTATTTTACAATACATGTGAATGACCTTTAACTCCCAAAATGGTGTGTTATAATAGCATATCTTTACTTATGGTCATTGATAAAGATGTGACTAAAAAACCATGCTGTTTTTTTAAAAAAACATGTTATTTATACAAAATTATGAATAAAAACCATTGATATTAATATATTTACGTGACCTTAAAAATCCAATGCTGTTTTTTAAAACATTGTTTTTTAACAGAAAAATCTTGACTAAAAAGACATGGCAATTATATTTTATGGGACCAAAAAAAATGTTTTTTTTTAAACATTTTTAAAAAATCATGACTAAAAAAACACGGATATAAATATCAGGAAAGTTATTTTTCTTTAATCGAATTTTCTCTAGAAACTTATAAACAAAGAATGCTGTTAATATTGAAATCATGTTTATTAGAACTGTACTAGGTCTTAGAATAGAATATCTACAAAGAATCTATTCACTCCATAAAACCTTTCGGAGACCAGCTCCATCCTCAGTCATCAGTAAAATTTGGTGAAATGGACAATGAATTTTCACTGTTCCTTTGAAAAACATTTGACTGAATGACTTACCGAGGATGGAGCTAGTCTCCGAATGGTTTTATAGAGTGAATAGATTCTTTGTGGATATTTTATTCTAAGACCTGGTACGGTTCTAATGGATATTAATATATCTTATGTGATCAAAAAATCCATGCTGTTTTTTGAATGTTTTTGTTACAAACCCCTCAGGGGATACAACTATTGTATCTATGGGAATTAGCGCTCCCAGGGGGAAAATGTGAGGGCCCGAGCTGAGAGTTAGGTAGGCCTTCTTTTTGTTGAAATATAATGTTTTTTGTTATGTTGAAGACCACCTTTTTTTCGGTTCACTACTGTCCTGTTTCTCAGCACCTCTGACTTTCTTCTTCAACTTTTATCTTATTTCATGATCTTCTTTCTCATCTTACTGTTTCTATGCCCTTTCAGCATAGATTCCTCATTTTCTTATTTCCATACTAAATGGTGTCTTCCTCCTTCCTCTCTTCGATATGCTCTATTTTTGTAGTGGTTAGGGAGGCTTAAACTAACTTATAATCTTATAATCTTAATCTTAATCTTTATTACAAAAAAGTCATGACTAAAAAACACGGATATTAATATACTTTATATTACCATAAACAACCATGCTGTTTTTTTGAACAACATTTTTTTTACAGAAAAATCATGATTAAAAAATGTGGATATTAATATATTTTATGTGCCAAAAAAAACCATGCTGGTTTTTTTTCAAGCATGTTTTCTTTACCAAAAAAATCATGACTAAAAAACACGGATATTAATAACTTTTTGTGAAAAAATATGGTTTTTAAAAGGCCATGTTTTTTTGGTCAGATAAAAATTAATAACACCCGTGTTTTTTGTGAAAAATCTTTTTTTTTCAAAAAGCATGGTTTATTGGTCACATAAAATAAATTAATATCCATGTTTTTTTTACATATTAGATTAGTCATTAGTTCTAGCCTCCCTACCCAGCAACAAATGCGCTCCAAAGAGAGGAAGGAAGATTATGAAACAAGATCAAAGTTAAAGAAGACAGTAGTAGGTGCTGAAAAACAGGACAGCAGTGAACCGAAAAAAGGTGGTCCTCAACATAACAAAAACATTTTATTTCATCAAAAAGGAGGCCTACCTAACTCTCAGCTTGGGCCCTCACATTGTCCCCCTGGAAGCGCTAGTTCCCATAGATACAATAATTGTATCCCCCTGAGGGGGTGTTTTTTTTTACAAAGAAGTCGTGACCAAAAAATAAATAACATTTTAATAAAAAACATGTTTAAAAAAAAATTTTTTTTGGTAACATAAAATATGTTAATATCCATGATTTTAAGATACAATTTTTTATGAAAAATATATAAAATAAAACAGCATGGTTTTTTGGTCGCATAAAATATATTCATATCCAGGTTTTCTTATACATCATAGTCTGTAATAAAAACATTTTTTAAAAACAGCATGGGGTTTTTTAGGTCTCATATATATATTCATGTTTTTTAGTCATGATTTTTCAGTACAAAAACATTTTTTCGGTCTCATAAATATGTTATTCATATTTTTTCAGTCATGATTTTTTAGTAAAAAAACATATTTAAAAAAAAAACTGCATGGGGCTTTTTAGGTCACATAAAATTATACTGTTTTATAGTCATGATTCTTTGTAAAAAAAACAGCATGGTTATATTTGGTACCAGAAAATATATTATTCATTTTTGTTAGTCAGAATTTTTTGTACAAAAAACATGTTTTAAAAAAACAGCATATTTTTTTGGTCACTTAAAATATATTTATATCTATGTTTTTAGTCAATTTTTTGTAATGAAAACATGAAAAAGAAACCATACAGTATAAGTGGTGGCAGATAACCCACAATTACCTAGAAGAGTCTAAGAGGTACAGCAGGAGCCACAGAACTTACCACAGAACTTATATTGATGGAGTCAAAATTCAGAGCTTATTATCTCTGCAAAGTCTGATTTTTTGGTCACATAAAAATAAAATCAGACATAGTAGAGATAGTAAGCGATGAATTTTGACTCCATCAATATAAGTTCTGTGGCTCCTACTGTTCCTCTTAGATGCCTCTAGGTAATTGTGGGTTATCTGCCACCACTTTTACTGTATGGTTTCTTTTTGATGTTTTTATAACAATAAAATGACTAAACAACATGGATATTAATATATTTTAGGTCCCCCCAAAAAAAAACAGACATATACTTAACAAAATTTAGGTGTGCAAAAAAAAACCAAAAAAAAAACAAAAAAAAAAACACATCAAAAACACGTTTTTTTTGCAAAAAAACCGCAATCAAATAAAACCGTTTTTTTTTGCATCACTAGGCGTGCCACGCACCTGACGGCAGGACGAAGGCCTGGTGTTGACGCACCACGCGCCTGACGACGGGAGGAAGGCCTGGTGTTGACGCACCACGCGTCTGACGGTGGGACGAAAGCCTGGTGCTGACGGTTGGGCGTGTTAAAGTTTCAGTCAAATAAGATGCTAATATTTTGGCAGAGCCGCGTGCGGATAAAACTGCATCAGTCAAGAAAATTATCGCAAACGTCCCACACATATTGCGATTGACACTGGAAGTTGGCAAATCGGGTTATAATATCAATTGTAAATTCAAAATAATAATGCCTATCGCGTTTTTTCTGAGTACTTATAAGACTCTTATAATCTAGAGAGGCTGTTTGTGCTCCAGCTTGTTTGGTTGTCAAAGTTTACTTCCTGCTATCAGTAATAAGATAGGACAAAATTCAACACCCTGCCTTTAATTATAACAGAGGAAAAAATTAAAACAACTCACAGACGAGCAGCATTGTGGACATGTTCACTTTTGAAGAATATTTCTCAGAAATATTTTCACATGCAACCCAGCCTAACGAGACTCGGGTGGTGCCCGCCCACGCTGTGCTTTTAGTAGTAACGTAAGGAAAATTTCCTCACCTTGTTTTCAGTAAAAGTTCTAAGGAAAATTGAACTTCTTTTCTCATGCAGACATTGAAGTCTTTCACTATTACGGACATAGATGTTCAATTGTTCATTTAATCTTGGATCGACATATCAGAGGAACTAATCCTTTACGCTGCATTTATTATGGATCCGGTCTTTCACAAGACCCATTTTGCGAAGAATATTATCCCATTGTTACTCCATTAAATAATCGGGGGAAGTATTTCTTATTAGTAATGAACTATTTTACCATTGTAGGAAGCGTAATCGTCAACCATTTTTTTAAGTTTGTAACGAAGATGATAGTAGTGGGGCCGCACAGCTCAAATATTCAGAAGAATTGTGCATTTTGTGATAAAAGCACCAAATTTGGCACACTTGTAGAAAGACATATTATGAAGCGATTTTGATATTTGGCCACCACAGATTTAGCCTCTGAGGGACATGGCAGCCATTTTACAAAATGGCGGCGAGGTGACACTAAAATGGCTACCAGAGGAATTAAAATGGCTATGGCTTCTACATTTGTGGAACGATTTCATCGTTTATGGGGTCTATGGATGCGCCTCATTGCGTACTATAAATGTATGTGACTAAATTTCCGAAATTCGAAATTTTTAGGGAGGAGAAGGGGGTATTTTTCAAATCACTGTGGCTTCTACGTGTATACTTTGGTGACAACTATCACTGTGCCTATATATGCGACTAATGAGGCTCTACAAAATACCAGTTAACAAATGCTCTTCGGGTGACATAATTACCTAGCAAGCGTACAAGAAATGACAATGGAATGGCGTATAAAAGAAAGACAAAAGAAATACAAAAGAATTTATTCAAGAAATACAAAATTCAGCATAATACGTTTCAATGAAACATGATGTTACAGTGCCATGATGAAACACTCAAAATTAAATATAGTAATGTCTAGTTCTGGGTGCACTCCCCCTCACACAGGCACAGAGCAGTACATTCAAGTGCAGCCTTTTTGCATTTGCAACGATTCACACAACCCATCTTACATTTACATGACAGCAGTTCACGGCAACTTTGGGCTGCTGGTGGTAATCTTGTCCAGTGGGGATCATGCAGCCCGTCCTCACTTTTGATCCACCCCCAGCTGGTTGCCGCCGGCAGCTCTGGTGCAGGGAGCAACACCTGGCCCCATACATGACCTCCCTGGTTGGCTGCCCTCTTAACGTGCTCTTCAAGGGCTGCCTTAGTTGGAGGAATCAACTCAACATTGTTCTTGCGTGCGAACAGTTTCTTGCGTGCCTTGTCAATGTCTGTGTATGGACTTGTTCTGTCGTACAGGAGGATGACAAATCTGTCAATGGTGTGCAGGACCTCTTCTGGTATTTCACTTGGAGCAGATGACAACTTCAACAGTGCATCGGTCAGCTCCGGCAACACATTCCAGACTGCCCACGCAGTCTTCTTCCCATGACTTGCAAAACTTGACACAGTGTCACACCCTGTCAGAGAATGGAACATCGTAAGTGCTTGTGCTTTATCTGGCCCCAGTCTAGCTGCTATTTCATGGGCTGTCAGGTGTCGGAACCCTTTTCCAGTTCCGAATGCAATCCACAGTTCATTTTCTGGCTGCAGATGGTGGACAACCGAGACAGCCAACACCACAACATCTGTGTCAACGGTTCTGATCATGATTTTGTTGTGGCCATGGCGGGCTGCATGAGATACATGAAGCATCATTCGACTGTCGGCTTCCTCGTGCATGCATGCATGCATGGGTACATGGGGCCAGTGAAGACAGCTCAGACAGCGGAGGCTTGCAGCAGACTTCTTCTCCATCAGTGACGACGAGTTGCTTGTCTTTCAGGTTAAACCACAGGAGGAGAGCTTCTGACAGGAACTTGAATAGCTGTGTCTTGTTGGTGTCTACTCGAAGAAACTTCTGCCAGTTACTGGGTATTGCTCCTTCTGCTACCACACGTCTGCGCACTCCTTTACCACGCTTTGCTCTTGCACTAGCTTTGAGTGAGTCAGCTCTGTAGGTGTCCCATACCAGGTCCAGGCGTGATAAAGATTGAAACCTTGTAGACATGTTTGGGATAAAGATCTCTTGTGCATACTCTCTGAAGTTCTTGCATGCAGTAGGCTTTAGCATCTGCATAATCGCTGCTCCACCAATAACTAGACTGGTGGTGGGAGGAGCCTCTGACCTTTCATCTGCGATCTCTTGAAAGCATGTGAGTAGGTCACTTTTTGTACCTTAGCGGAGACTCCATCCATCAGACAGTGCTGGAGGGCATGCCTGATTTTCATGGCAAAAAAACTCGTTCAGGTTTCCATCCCTCGTCTGACAGCTGATGTAGAGCCATGAGAAGAGTCGAGCATTGTTCTTGAGGCAAGTTAGCTTATGCTTCTCTTTGCTCACATTCCTGATTGGTTGAGCCTTGAACACTTTGAGCTTATTTCGGTGAATTGTGTCTTAAACTGGGTTGGTTCTTTCAACAAGGCAATCCCTGACGAAACCCTGGAACTGCTTTAGGCCAATCTCCCTTACTTTTCTGACTGCCTCAATGGCAGGAGAATCAACACTTTCTTTGTTACCAAGAGCAACGAGATCTGGGCTGTCTTCCTCAAAGGGGTTCCCGAGCTCTTCCATGACCTTGACTAGTGACCGGATATCTTTAGTGAATGAGGCTTGGACACTGGTCGTCTGGTCATGGTGGCGTATGTTGTCTTCTCTTCCGGAGTACTGGTTTCCACGTTGAAACTCCTCTATAACCCTCGTCACTTCCGGCCCAGCGATCATCCAACGCCTTAAAGCAGCTGGGTTATCAGTGAGGCCAACTGCCCCACCATCTCCTTTGATGCAGGCATTGTTCTGTTCGTGGGCCTGGTCAATTGCGATTGATGAGAAGATCTTATTTGTCTTTTGTACCGTGAAGCTACCTTCTCGAAACTTTCTGGCTACTTCTGGGTGCCTTTCAGGAAGTTCAGCCATGTCCTTCAAGTGAACCGGAATCCACCTGGCATAGTTCGTGTGGTCCATTGCATGGAACCAACAGGCCAATTCTGTCAGGGCATCAAGGTACATACTGAACGGTGCTTGTCGCAGAGAACGTACATACACATTTAACAACAACTCCAATTGCAATACAATTGACAAATACTGGAACTGGGGATATTCCTCTCCTCTCTGATAGCACCAATCTTCAAAAGAAAGCTGATGTTCTCTGTCATTATCTTCTCTCTTGCAATAATTGTCATATGCTCGATGTTGCAGGATGTGCAGTGCAGCAGAAGTAACCTGATTGGCTCTCCTTGTGCGGGTGACATGAGATGCCCGCAGGAAAGACTCGGCTGTTCCAGGTGTGGTTCCAGGTGTGGTAATATCGGCTCGCACCAGTGTCTGCGCCAACCCACTGCCATCCAGCCAGTCTCCCAGTGTTTTCAGGGCAGCCATCTCGATATAGAGACCACCAAACATCAAGACAACCTTATCTTCACCATATTTCTCTGGCCACTTCCACTGAATTTGCTTTGCCAAGGCAAATAGTGGCTGATCGAATGTGATCACTGGTGTCTGTCCTGGATTCAGATGTTCAACAGCAGTCTTCACGACATCTATGGAGTGGCGGATCATGGCCACTGCGTGGGCACTATCATGGAACATGGGCAGCAGGGCAGTGGGGCTGATTGGTCTAACTTCTGGTGGCTAACGGCTGGCATGGAAAGCGGCCCAAGATATGTTCTCGCCTCCCTGATCATTTCTATCTACGACCTGCCTTACATTGTGTAGCCAGAGATATTCTTCCTCAATATGCTTTTTAACTTCTCTGTCAAGTGACGTCACCCTAACAGCAGGGACAGGCACATTCTTGACACTGCTTGTTACAGGAGGGACGTCAGTGTAGTACTGTGGCAGCTGGCGGATGAACGGGCTTGCATTCCCAGATCCCCAGATCCCAGTTATAGGAGCCTCAACGTATGGCGAGGGGCTACTCAATAAAAACCAAGGATCCTTTACGGTTGTAACTTCCTAATCTTGTGTCTACATCTTATACAAGTTGATTTGGACAATACGAAAATTAAATCGGTCGTTGTAAAATTAAAATTGATTGTTGTGGAATGAAATTGGTATTGAAATTGGTACTGGCTTTCGGGAATTAGAATTGGTCATTGGATAATTTGAATTCCACAATAGCGAAGTCAAAATCGGTAGTTGTGATGCTACAATTTATCATTATATTACCAGCAGTGAAAAATTTTATGCGAATGATCAAGTATTGAGTGTACTGATGCTATAAATCGATGTTTGAAAAAATGACGTTATTTAATGCTAAAAACCAAATGAGTAGAAGAGCATTTCAAGTGCGAGTGTCGGAATTTAAAAATTCCATATTTACTGTTGCAACAGGGAAGAGTAAAAATATAAAAAAGGACGACAAAAAACAAAAACAAAATACACCTATCTCGAAAACATAAAAAGATCTAATTTTTTTTATATTCATGAATAGAGTAGATACAAGCACACTAGCCTACATACACGAATACACACGCCCCGTCAAACACCCCCACTCAGAATTACGTCGGTAGGGAAGGAGGTATAAAGTGTCTTTATTAAGATGAGGCATACAAGTGAAAATGAATAGGAACTCTAAAACGCAACGATCTTGTTCACTATTTGCTCTACTCTGAGCAGAAAAATAAAAGTTTTTGAAAAAATTGTTGAAACTTTCCCAGTGATCTCTGATTACTGAAAAGGATAGAGAAGCAAATTTACGACCGGTTATATGAGAAATTAATTATTGTTCACTATGTATGATGAACTGTTGGAGTCTAGTGCTACGTTGGTAATACTGCGTGCAGCGGTTACACGTGTAGAAATAGACACCTCCACTCCATCATTTCTCTAATCGATCTTACCTACCAAAAATCGCTGTTTGCTACCAAAGTTTACATTGAGGTTTACCGCGATTCATAAAGCTCACGTGAGCTAGAAATATTAGATCCTGATGTCCCCCATAGCGTACCAAAGCAAGCGCTAAACGTAGAACTATCTTTTCTTGGTTATTTGATCTCTGAATAAATGAAAGAAAGAAGCGCTGTCTTTGATCCGTATGTTAGTTTATGCTTCAGTAGATATCAGTGTTTTATAAAAATAGTTTTAATATTGCATTTTATTTTTGGAAGGAAGAGCGCCTTAAGAAATGCCACAGGAGTGGATGTGTCTATTTTTACAAGTGTGACTGCTGCATGCAGTCTTGTGTGGGTAGAACTGCACTTCAACACTTCGTCAGACACAGTCAACATTCAGGAATTTCTCACAGAACCTGTTGTGCATCTAGTTCTCTATTCAGTTCAACTATAAGAAATCATTATGAAAATTTCAGCAATTCATTCAAAATTACTTATTTTTTAGATCTCGTGTAGAGCCAATGGGAAACAAAATCTCAAGTCAGTCCCTTTACACAGAGTTTTCTCATAAGCCTCATCTTAATAAAGTAATGCTATAAAATTTAATAATGCTACTCTTAATAAAGTAGCGCTAGTGCCGTTATGATTAGGCGCAGATTCGTTACCGGTATAAATGTAATATTTAATTCACTGGTATTATCTAAGCAATAATACCCGCTTTATGTATATGAATTTATTTATATATTTGTTTGTTGTCCGATTTTTAAGAAATATAGGATGTATGTTAATTTGTTTGGTATCCGTTACGCTTTCGTCTGAGTATGCGGTATCATAGATACCGAATTCTTCAGTGTAACACTAAAAGATCACCTTTACATGCATTGATATGTTTAATATTTTATCTGAATAGGTTCGGCTAAGATAGGTTTGGTTAGGTTAGGATAGGAAAGGTTAGTATATGTTAGGTTAAGATAGGTTAGCTTAGTATAAGTTAGATAATATTGACGCAGTTTTTTCACTGGTCCACCTATCTTAACGATGACATTGTCCGTGGAATTTCCGCGGGTCCTACTACTACCTAATTATACCCTTGGTTTATTTGCTTGGAGTCCCCTTCTTTCATTTCTCTGTCGCGCTCATAACGATAGTTATAATGACCGTCTCTGTGACACGCTTTCACCAGTGCGCAGGAACAAGAATATTTTTTATCACCGGTACAGTTAGGATGTATTTATTTGTTTGTCATCCACATCTTGAAAATTTGTTCAAGAAAGGTATTTAATACCGTCCTTTTTGATGGATCGTGCACACTACACCTTGTTCACTTCAAATTAATCCAAGTAAAGTTCAGTTCCATCTAATTACAGTTCCAATTAATCCAAGTCAACTTCAAATTAATATAAGTCAAATTCAAATTAATCGAACCTGAAATTGAGTTAAGAATTGACATAATCACGCGTTAATTTGAGCGTTTTTCTGTTAAATATGTATCTAGTGGATGTGATGAGCAAGAAAAAATTTTTCCTTTCAGCAAGGAATACATTAAATTTCCGCCGGTGTTGCGATCTAAAAACAAGCTGTCGTAAAATGTGCTAAGTTTCCAGCATCACATCCAATAGATACATATTTAACAGAAAAAAACACTCAAATTAACGAGTTCTTGTGTCAATTCTTAACTCAACTTTGGGTTCGATTAATTTGAATTTGAGTTGGATTAATTTGAACTTGACTTGGATTAATTTGAACTTGACTTTTGATTAATTTGAACTTTACTTGTATTAATTTGAACTGTAATTGGATTAAATTGAACTTGACTTGGATTAATTTGAAGTGAAAAAGGTGTAGTTATCAAATAAATATTCGTTGGTGTAGGTATGGGAAGAATAAATCCCTAGAAAAGGAATGAAGCTTGGATCACGGATACCCTTTTAGTACACTTGCGGTTGTAAGAGTAATTTAAGTTTGAGTAATTTATTATCAAACCAACCTAATGAGATAAAGTATATGCTTTGTAATGACCAGTTGGGTCACCTAGTTGATGAAGCAACTAATTGTATTTTCAAAATAAAAAGAATATCCAACGGAAGTACAACACGCAGGTAAGCGAGCTTATCGAAATTCATAAATACTCTCTCAGAGTTGGAGAAAACATTAAAAAACATATCGAAGTGCACCGAGCAACACATAAGAAATTGAAGTCGGAAATAAAAGTGCGAGGAAGTTATTTCTGGATGAAACATAACCTAATTTTAGAACTTCCACGTAAGTCGAAGCCCTTCCACTTTATGAGCGTATTTTACCCGAACACATAAGCGTACACGTACAGCTAACTTTTGGGAAGTGTTCTTCTTAAAATGGCCACTTGAGACAGATTGTTTCCAGAACTCAGTACTTGAGAATTTCATCTGTAGCTTTATCTTTTAACTAAATGCAGTATGCTGAACTTTGCCCTATGTTATTACTGGAAGCAAAGTGCGGATGGCTACAACCTAGCAATAAAGCCACCCGTGACCTGTTGAATTCAATTTTTTATGTAATTAATTTTTCTAACGTGGAAATTCGTAGATATTCATGTTTCTGCATTTCCAGTGTGAGTTTTAACACTATATTACACAAAATTTAGGTCCTGCAGAAAGAAATGCCTTTTTCAATACTGTAATAGAAGCTAAAATGGTACAGTTGCATTACGCTGAATTAGTCCAGGCTGATTTTTGTGGCATAAGCCTATTGAAAATTCATTCATTGGAAACGCGAGAAACTTTAGAGAGCCGCTCGTGAAGCAATCCCATTTTCGAATGAAACGTGTTCAACTCTATCCATACCAGGCGGAAAGACTTTGAGTTTTTGATATTTTGGGAGATATTGGACATTGCATATTGTAGTGACGGCGAGTTTGAGTGATTTAAGATTCAAAATTTGCGGTTCGATTCAAGAGCTACTGTACATGCCAGGAACATATTTGTCACAAATAGCGTCACGGCACCAGACAAGGAGATTGCGGGAGAAATTAGGGATCGATTTGAGCTTCGTTGATATTTCCTAGTAATGTTTTGTGAGTCGAATGAAAATAAAGTTTCCAAGATATGGTAGTGGAGTGATGAGGACTTACGCTCAGATTATCGGAGAAACTTTTGTAGGCCCATAGATAGTACCAAATGGCATTGCAATGACCTTAAACTCATGTATTGCTGTTCTGTAGGAGTCCTTACAGAAGACGCGTGCTTGAAGAGACAGAGTAACATTCAGAAGAAACTTCTCATCATGCAAGATCATGACTCCTCATATGCAGTTCTTCATACAACGGAGTACCTAAAATAACTGAAGCTCTGAGGGCTTCGAAAGATTTAAGCCCAGTAGAACCCGTGCAGTATTCTGAAACGATAACTCAAGGTGAATAGACGTCAATTCAATAAGTAGGATGAGTCTTGGGAAGCCCTTCTTGACGTATTATGCCAAGAATTCCACTAAGGAGCTACTCATTTGAATAATTTCTAAGAAAAGAATGCGTAAATAGTAAAACTGTCACATGCATATTCATTGAAATTACACTTGTTGCAAGTTTAACTCGTTTCTCAATTTATATTTAAAACTTATGTCCATTGTTCAATATAAGAAACAAATATTGCTGGGGTTATTTTCTGGGTGCAATGAGCTTTGATAACTCTCGCTATAATAATATAATTGGGCGCACTAAGATTTTCAGGTACATATGTACAATGCTTTTATTTATTACCGCTTTTGCACAAGAATTTTTTCAAATTATGCAAACGTCAAGACATGCCAATATTCTTTGAAAATTGCATGCAAATTCATCACCTATTTCTAAAAATGTTTCAATCTTCGTGTTTCATAGCATTGCCCACTACCGTTGGTAATTTTATAATATATGAGTCTCATATTTCTACTTGCCTCTATATATAATACGAGCTCTATATGTACACGCCTCATGTTTCTGCTAGGTATATGCATTCGTGCAATTTAATTTTTTATCAATTTCCCAAATCAAATTTTGTTAATATTGATACTGCGACTCGTGCGCAAAAAAGCCTGAGACACTTCAGTAATCTGCGTTTAATTTCCATTATGGAAATTGGGAGTTTTATTGCTGTTTAATCCAATAACAGCTGCTCTTTATGGTTGTAAAGGCCTTAAGTCTGAGACTTAAGTCATGATTATAGACTTAGCTGGGCTGGAGTCTATATTTTATAGTGTTTGAGGCATGTATCACTCATTAAAATTTAAACTCTCTTTCTCGTTTTAGGGTCATTATTTTGCTAATTAAATTTTCTATTTTACTCCTGACGCGTACCTTCAATTTCATTAATACCATATTCAAAGTATTTTTATTGTCAAAACTATTTCATCATGCCCCTAAATTTTTTGTGCACATTATCTTCACTCATTAACTGTTGCATTCATACAAATTAAACGACATTAGCTTATTTAGTGGATTAGTATCATCATTTGAGGATTTCGAAAAAAAACTTCATTCATGATCGCTTGTTAATTCATGATTGACATTTTTCAGTACATATGCTAACACGTACTCACGAATTTTTCCTTCATACTTTTCATCATAATTAAAATACAAGAAATTTATTCATTAGGAGATCTTTCATCTCTCCGTGAAACTTGCCTTGACTCCCGTAGTTTCATAGTTTAACTCCCATTAATGTGAAAACTTCAAACTTTTGAGTTTTGAGATAAGATTCTAATGAATATTTTAATTTAGATATTCACCATGACGAACGCCTGACCACCATACTATTTATCGCAACCTGAAATACTCTCATAACCTGAGCATCTAATTTCGAAACTTTACATTGTACTCATGAAAGCTCAATCGCATCCATGACTGTATAAGACTCGTTTTGAAACATTATCTTCGCGTTTACTTTTCCATTTTTCCTGCCACAAATAAGAAATATATGCATTCCTTACGCTCATTTGCTGAGGATTTGCATGCGAGTCGCCATATCATCGCTCAAAGGAATATTTCTCAGTAATAACTACTATTACACTGCATCGTCACCAGTGGGCTAGAACTTCATTTTCTTCCGTTCCAATAGGTCACTAAATATTTGATCAGTCATACTGTATAAAGCGCTTTAACAGTCGAATTGTTCGTCTGAGAGAATAAATAGCATTGGAAAACACAAGCTTTCTGTAATGAGTTTTCAATTTTACTGTTTTCCGGTAATAAAATGTGTCCTCTGCACATCAAACTGACAGATATTATCCCACTGTACGAGAATCTTTCTAAAATATCAGCCATATCATTCTCCCATCAGATTGGTGTCTGGGAAGTCATTGTAAAAAAACGGCAGCTCGTGAAACTATATAGAATTGGTTCCGCGTAGACCAACATTAAGTGTTAGCATTGCCCGAGTAATAAGCGTGTAAGTTCCTATTCGGACAGGATTGGAACCCATGTAGCGCATCCAGTCATGAGTTCCGTTGAAAATATGAAAATTAATGATGAAAATTTAATTTCCGTTCATGAAAAAATCTTATTGATTTCTCTAATTAGACCGAGGAACAATTCTAATCCATGTTTTCCAAATTAGAAATTGGTACCGATAAAAGTCTCAGCAAAATCAATGAATAAACTTTCACTTTTTCCTCACATATGTCGTAATACAGTTCACGCTGAATCTTAAATCTTCCTTTCTCACAAGTGTAAATATTACCCTCGCTGACCGAATAGATGACTGAGTTGTTAGAGTGCGCTGACAAAGTTAGGTGAGGAAGGTGAAATAAACTTCTGCAATCCCGAATTCGAAATATGACATTTATGTTGTTCGTTTTTTTGCGCTCAAAATAACTAGTAGCACTTATCCACGCATTAATGCAACTCTTTTCTAAGGTCAAATTTGAATAATAGTATTCATACCTGCTCCAAAATTAAGTCAGGTCCAGTGTGGTAGAACTTACAATTAGTGCATCCACCAGCCACAAGGACGAAGTGGCTGAATTCAGCACTTTGCATCCTCGTGATTATGTGGTCATTGCACTGAGTGTGGTCGGATAAGCATAAGCCGTTCATAACAACGCGTACAGTTTGAGTATGAAGATTTGCAGATTAATGTTATGTCATTCAATATAAATAAACTACCTTATTTTAATACATGCTCTCACACAGGGGTTGGACAAAATAATGGAAACACATTGGAAAGTTAGCAAAATATATTTCAATGTGGTATTGGTCTACCTTTTGCTTGATTCTGAGGCATTGATTCATGCAAAATTGCGAATTGTTTCCAAAGGAATTGGAGCCCATTCATCCGTTAAAACACCTTCCAGTTCTTTTAGAGACGATGGCGACGGAAATCTACTTTTTACTTGAATCGCTAAAACTGACCATAAGTGCTCAATAATGTTGAGGTCTGGGGGTTGTGCTGACCAGATGAGATGCTCAACTTTATTAGAATGTTCCTAGGGCCATTTCTTAACAATTCTAGCTGTATGGATTGGGGCATTATCACCTTGAAAGATTACGTTCTCCTCCGGAGACAGTGCTTGAACCATAGGATGAACTCGGTCGCCTAAAATTTCTAAATAGTCTGTGATGTTCATTCTTTCATGAAGGGAAATCATTGGCCCTCCGGATTTCCACGAAATAGCACCCCAGATCATTACAAAACCCCCGCCATGTTTTACGGTTGGAAGAAGGCAGTCTGGATCAAAGGCTTCTTTCGGTTCTCTCCACCTTACACTCGGCTGGTATTTGTCAGAAAAAAAACACATTTTTCCACGGCTCGACGGAGCAATTCTGTTGGTTTTTACACCACTCTAAACGCTTTGAAACATTTGCCTTTGAGAGCAGAGGCTTTCTAATTACAGCTCTTCTGTAGAATCCAGGTATGTGCAGCTTCCGCCGAACAGTTTATGTGGAAAATGGGTCCTGTTGGGGTTCATTGAGAACTGCAGTGATTTTAAAAGCCGCAGTCTTGTAACCCTCTCAAACAATTTGATTTAGAGTGTGATGGTCTCCCTCAGACAACTTCAACTTTCAGCAAGACCATGCAGTGCTTTGCTGAGGACGTTTTTCCTTCTCTTTCAAATGCAGTCGTCACTTTCGAGAAAGTACCACTTGAAACGTTAACCATTCAGGCAGTTTCAGCTACACCAGCACCTGCCAAACGAGCACCAACAATTTGGCCTCTTTGAAAGTCAGTGATGCCTGCCATTTTCAAAGGCCTAAAACCAAATTTTTCTTCTAGATATTTTCTAAAAAAACGTTAATTTGAAAAAATATAAAACAGCAACAATAATAAACAATAAAACGTTAAAATATGTCAAGTATTAAAAACTGGTAACATGTTCAAAGATTATGATTCCAAAATGTTAGGTGGTTCCATTATTTTGCCAGCAGTGCGCTACCTTAGTTACCCCTCAAATCTTGATTCTAGTTTTTTCGTATTCAGTAATCTTATTATGTGCCAATGTAAATTTATTCAACAGAAAGAAACTCAATTCTGAAAGTAAAATCATTGAGTCTTAGATACCCAATCTCTGTAGCTTCTAATGCATCATTGAGTGCTAATAAATTTATTAAAAGTTTGAATTTAATCTAGAAAATAAAAAGCATTCAAAATGCAGTGATAGTTATTGCATTTTACAAATTTCGGTAAAATTGTTTCCTCTCTCAAATGATTTTTACATATCAATAAAAAAAATGAAAAATACTTTTGCAGAATGTTTTTTTCCCTAGAATTGGGAAAACTCCGCTGAGCTGCAACTGCAAAGCTGCAGTTCTCTCTGAGATATAAAAGTAATAGTATAGCTGAAATTCTTGTGCTAAATTCCGAACAAGGAACAATATTGAAGTGAATTATCGTTCTATAATTATTTTTTGGGCTCTAACAATAAAGTTGCATATATTCGCTCATGAATTATTTTGAAAATATTTGAAAAATGCACGTAAAACTTACGTTATTACGTTATTTTTGAAAGTAGAATGCGCCTTCAAAGCAATAGGTTATCCGTCAGATCTGGCAACTTTGAAAAATAGTGAATAAAAATTGAGAAATAGTGATACATAAAAAAGTTAAAAATACTGAATAAATAAAAAACAAAACTGATATTTTATCTATAACCTTCCGGATTCTTGAAACTGATACGTTACTTGACCGCTCGCTGGCTGATATTCAAATAATAAAATGCGGAGCATGTTACTAGCATTCGACGGTGTTACTCGGGGATTGGCACCAGCAAAGTTAATTTTCACTTGGCCGACGCACCTTTGTAGCGTTTTGTCTCATGTCGGCAGTATAGCGGTTTGACGTTTTATAGGATGTCGGCAGTATAGATAGATTTGTAATTTCTAAACTTTTACCAAAACTCCTGCTGCGTTGCTGCTTATATTTTGGGTAGATAGGGATAGGAAGTGTATCATTTTATTCGAGAGTGCCCATTCATCCTTTAGACATTTTATTGCAGAAGTATTGCAAAGGATTTTAGGTGCACGTTTGGGCTTGTTCCTACAGAATTTGAAACAGTTCATAACTTATTAGGAAATGAAAATACCATGACACGGAGAAAACTGAGTTCAACTTGCAGAGCCACGCCGTTGCATCCCTTAGGTTGTGCGGCTTGTGTGTCCTTCTTTGCGTGAGAAGTGGCTCGTCAACATGAAGTATGTTTGAATTTAATTAAGGAGTTTCTGGATACGACATTGATTATTCCATAGAGTGCGCCGCAGCTTTCAAATATGGATCAATGAGATGTCTCTGTCTGTCCTGAAAGTTGAAAACTAGCCAAGCATTTAAACAAATGTCGAGTTAAGACATAGAAACATACTTGTTCTAGTTCAGTATGATGGTCATGAATTTAATGTTTTCTGCTCTGATGCATGTAAAGCAATTTATGATTATTTGACATCCGTACAAAAATTCGAAAAATTTCCTACATTTCAATTCTAGAATTTCGTCGAATTCAACACAAACGTTGATATTTGTGTTAATTGATGTCATTGGCTATTTCTAGCACTTGTCAAAATAACCTCACGACGAGACCTATTTTGTTCTGTCATTGATGAAGAGGACACAAGTTTGCGGCGAAATAGAGCATATACTCGTAGGCGGAGCACAGCAGCATCGCGCTAATTAAGGCAGCGCGTGCGCCTGGCTGTAAAAACTGGATGAGGCAATGTGTCGCGCAGCTTTACTGCCGCGTGCCGGGCCGTATGTCCCGAGGGCGACCGGGCGTCGTCAACACTCGCTGAGGTCGTAAAACGCCGCTCATGCGCAACAAGTACACCGGTAATTGTAGTCTATTATGCAGCCCCGAATAATTGAGTAACCTTCAGTAGGCACTAGACCAGCCACTAGCTTAAGAACTCAAGATTTACGAGCCACTCGATGAGCAGCGTCAAGCTTAAAGTATTCTGAGTCAAGGCTCTTGAAATTTACTGCAAAGGGTGCTGAGGCACCTACATTTACGCCTATTACAATTTATGCTGATTTCTTGCTCAAAGATGATTCTTTTATGACTATCAAGCTCATAGACGGGGCTCGTAAATGTATAATATGAGAAGTTTGAACAGATACCCACACATCGACAAGCCATAGCTGGCACTTGATATTTTATTTGTATTCCCGAGGCCTCGCTTAGCATTGTCCTTGTCCTACGGAATATTTCTAAGTTCTAAATGATGAGTTATAAAATATTCTTGACGTATTTTATGGGAGTAAAAATGCCTTCCTGATCACATATTTAAGAACAGCTGAAAACTTGGAAAACAAGCTTTTTTGCAGGGATGGATTTAAAAAATTTCTAACAAATGTTTACTCATTGACAGTAATAAAGGATGAACAGATAAGCAATATCTGTTAAATCAATTGAATTACTGATAACAGTTGATGATAATAATTTCAAACCAGTGAGCAGAAAAGTAGATAACTCATAATGCAAAAATTATGGCTAGGTTGAATGACCTCTATTCTTTTTTTGTATATTTTCCGCCTGAGGATGATGTCTGTCACGTCGAAACATCGTTTTTCTACAAACTGACTAAAATATGGAATTTTAAGGATTGGTCGTGTTACAGGAAATTGTTGAATAATTTAATTCGTATATTGACACATGAAGAACTCGGACAATTTCTCAGAATTGAAAAGTTGGAACAGAAGTTCTGACAACCGTAGGAATTCTTTGCAGCATGCTCTAAAACATAGTTAGGGGGAGATTAACTCCAAGCGATGATGATGGCATCATTATCACTTCCTGTCTCAAATAATAGTCCATTTCTGTAGACATTCCTTACTATCTATCCCCAGCTATCTCCATCGTGTTCAATTCTGGAGGTCAGGACGAAAAATAGCAAAATGATTATTCTGAAATAAAGTCATGGTCAGGGGGAGATTGTGGACCGCTACATCGTCCTATTGGAATCATCTAGCACGACAAAAATGAATGCTCTTTGCTATGGAGGATGCTCTTTGTAATATGTCAACATAATAAGCCGCTGTTTGAAGTCCTGGCACAGTGTGAACTAAAGCTGGGGATACATTGACACTCGCATTGGAAGCTCACAACCATCGGGCGCGGGCAAGCGCGCGCAGCGAAAGGGCAGCGATCGTTCACATTGGCACAGCGCTAGCAGGCAGCAGAAGCGTCAAAGTCGGCAGGCAGAGTGTGTTGCTCACACTGCTCAGTTGCAATCCAGACGCTACGTTGGGAGGTACTGCGCTCCGCGCTCTAGTACTTCTCGCCAGGAGCTGCTGATGCTTAGTAGAATAGCGCTAATAATTATTTATTTCGTATGTCATTGATTGCACGTTCTTCAATGTTCTTGTTTTTGCTGATTTTTGTTGCGCATATGCAGCATAAAATATGAAGGCTTCGGCAAGAATTATGCTAGAAAAACCATATGTAGAAACACTCGATGCATATATGCTACACTCTATGCATAATTGTGGAAGCGCATATTACATGCTAAGCAGAAATATGCATCCATATAAATGCTTCACTTGAATAGCTCCAAATTTATATTTTTTGTGAGGAAAATTATACAGAAACAATGATACAGGATACAGTGTACTTCTTCATACACGGAAAAAATAATTTCTTTCATAATTTTCTATTAATAATTGAGTATATACAATTCTCAACTAATTTTTATAACTTATCTAAACATAAATATTTTGAAACAAAAATAATTCTAATCTGAACGAGTCAAGGACGATGATAACGAACGAAAAAAAAGTAATCTAATCCAAGGCTGGTTCTGAACTATATATTTTTTCACGAATGCAAGGAACATTTCTCAATCCTTCTTTTATACGAGGAATATATTTTAGCATCAAATTCGAGGGTTGCTCTTGATAATTGCGTGGTAGTTGAGATTTTTAAAAACAAATCTTCTACGATTATCTGCCAGCCAAGTTTTACACTGCGAAAACTTCCACTCGACATCGCAAGAAACAAGTGGAGCAAAAGTGAAGCAAGTTAGTTCGAATATTCCTTTATGGATTCATCCATTGCGTCAGAGATCTCACGAGTCAAAATTGAGTTGATTGTTTTTATCTTTTCAAAACCTTTGTTTATCACCAAAATGCAATTTAACTCTTCATAATACCTTGTATCATATCTGTTCTTCAATGTTTCCTCTACGATATCCATTAATTTTATTGCTCTCGAAGTAAGAAGTCCCTGTATTGTTATGCGAGAGCAATAATAATTATTCATATCCTTCGATAACAATAATTTGATAAAGTGTGCACTAAGCCCAACAAAGTTCTGCGTGATAATATTTAGAAACTAAAACCTTGTACCACGCAAAACTTCTCTAACGTGTTCTGAGTGAAAAAAAGTTTTATATATCACCTGTTTCTCGCAATAAATGCGATAGAGAAATTCTTCCTGGGCTTGAAAATCTTCAAATTCCTTGAAATATTCTAAATATGATGCTCCTTGTTCACCTTCGGCATGATTGTAGATCACTTTTAGCCGCACTAATCTCAAATACACTTCATAAGGAACTATATCTAAAAAAAACTTGAGCTAATTCCCGCAAAATTAAAGTAAACTTTTGAAGTAGCTGTAGCAACTTACAATTATTATTGATTTACGAAAAATTTCAATTTACAAAATTGATCCAGTTATTCAAAAAGAATTAGATAAAACTGGATGAAAAAAAGAATATAATTTAAAAGTAATGGGAAGGTTTTACTAGGTTTCAGTTTACTGCCACTTACAGTTAATCATGCATGTTCGCCATATTTTATGCTGTTCCGAGTAAAATATGCGATATGCTCACACTGCATATATACTTGCGGGCATATTTTATGCTACCTAAAATATACTCAAAAGCATATATATGCAATATGTTCAATGTCACATCCCTACTGATGACATGCTGCAGGCTACGGCTCATCTGTAGATGGAGTGATCGACGGGCAGGCGGCGGCAAAGAATGGCTAGGGAGAATGTCCAAGTGAACCTCACTTTGCCCGCCTGCTAGCCCGGCAACAGTGTATGTGCCCGTCGAAGTGACACTCAGAGTGTTGAAAAGAGTGTCAATGTATCCCCAGCTTTAGAAGTTCCGTAGCGCCCGCGGAGGAAAAAGCATCCCACACCATGACGGAACCTTCCCCACTGTCCTGCGTAGTGAGCGTTTCTGAGTGTTTTATTTTGTTGTGCAAGTATCGTTGCAAGCCGTCAGAACCGTCGAGATTGATATTTTTCCTACCAGAGAGCAAAACTTTTTTCCACTATTCGTTGCTCCAAGTTTGATGCTCTCTGGTAAACTCTAAGCTGCCTACTTTACGGAAAAAAGGACGACTAGGGCACATTCGTATAAGAAATTTTAAAAATTTGTAATTACTGGAAATTATATCAATAATGACGTTTTTTGGCTATTTTTCGAAATTTTGGCCCTCGGCGGCACGTGAAGATATTGACATAAAGGGATAATATCTTGCACGCACTACTTTCATGGGGAATCACAACTTTTCCGCACTATAGTGTTATCAAATTAAAAAAAATTGAAAAAATGCTCCACCCTATAATACGAGGGTTAGTCAAAAAGTTCTCAGACAAATGTCATAATTTTGAACTGAATAGAGATTTACAAGTTTTTCAAGTTGAAACCTGTCTTCAGAGCTTACTTGATAACTTGCAGCAGTCTCATCAGTCTATGTCAGGTCAGCATCGAGAGAGGTTGCATCTCAAAATAGTAATTTTCAACTCTTCAAATGGTAAATTTTGAATATCAGAGCTAACATCAAATTTTTAACTAAACTTAATTGGAAACCTGTTAAGATCATCGAAGCTTCACAGCAGGTTTATGGAGACTCTGCACCATGTTGCGCTATCGTTTTTGATTGGATTAAACGCTTTAAAGAGGGAAGAGTCCAACCTGATGACGACCCACGAAGAGGAAGACCCATCACAGCAACAAACGAAGAAAACATTTCTCTTGTTCAAAACCTTGTGGAACAAGCCCCCCCCCAATTCTATCAGTAAGGCATTTAAAGGTGGAAACATAGATTACAAAAGTGTATAGACAACAATGGAGCTTATGTGGGAAAATGAAAGTAATGAGTTGTTAAATAAAGAAATTATAGCATTTGTCTAAGAACTTTTTTGACTACCCCTCGTACACAAATGTTGATGCAATAGTTAGGAAGCTTCGAGAGCCTGGAGCGATCTCCAAGCTGCCAAAAGTCGGAGCTTCACACCAGATTAGGTGGGCTCTCGATGCTCATGCTGCGTTGGTGATGAAAGAGCCCATTTCATTGCACTCATACATACCGAAAAAACTTGAGTTACAAGGAGTTTATGTCAGTCGAAAAACAGTTACTTGAGAATTGCATCGAAGTGGTCTTCCGGTCTTCACTCCACGCAGAGATACTATTATAACAGTAAAACATGTAAAACCAACATTCTCGACCAACGAATAGAGATTTGTGCAGTCCAATGAAAGCAAAATTCAAATTTGCAACTGAAACAATGCTCGTTAAGTTTAAGAGGCAGATAGGGACTGCCTTTAACCCCTACTGTCATGTCCGGATGAGGCAGCATGTTGGTACGAAAAAGTTTTATTGTCCATGGTGGAGAGAAAGCACAAAATGTTTTCATTGAAGGAAAAACGAATAGTTCAATGTACAGGCAGATACTGGAGCAGAAGCTGCTTTCAAGCGCAAAAAAATTCTACGCTCAATGCTAAGGGACCTTTCAGCAAGGCAATGACGCCGAATAAACGGCAAAATTAACGAAAGAACGGTTTGCAAATGAGAAAATGAGTGCTCCTTCGGGGCCTAGCCAATCGCTTTGACTTCAATCCCATTGAAAATTTACGGTGAATGTTTGAAATTTCTGAACACAAAAGGAGTCCAAAGAACTTTGCTGGATTGAAGATCATTTGCATGCAAGAACGAAACAATATACCACAAGCGAAGCGTCAAAACTAAACTTCTAGACGGTCTCCATGTTGCTATTTCAAATAAAGGTCACATCACAAAATAATTAAGACTTGTTTCTAATTTTTGGTCATGTCATTTTGTTCATGAAGTTTTTTTGTTAATATTGAAGGTGTGATTGCCAATAAATTTGTTTTGATTTATGTTATAACATTCTAGTAAATATATGTTCTCGGAACTACCTGTACACCTCACAACAAAACAGAGTTAAAATGTCCTAAATTGCAAGTAAAATAGAGTTCAGTAAAAACTGGTCAAAACGCTGTAAGGTATGCTTTACTGGTTAAATTGATTGAACAGAAGTTGTTGTCTTCATCTTATTTCATCTTAATTATCCATGCATAATAATGCATTGTGAGTTTTTGAACTGGTTCTAAACTTATGATCAGGTGTGTATATGCTGAAATGTAATTTAAGACGTTGAGATGGTACACTTTTTTACTTGCTTTTTTTTATATAGTGGCCCTTCTATCCCCAACAACTACATATTATAACTCCACAACTCCATCTCATCAAAATGAACTGCATTTGGACGTATAAGTTAACTAAAGATCAAGGTAGAACTCATAAGCTGCAAGCCAATTACTGCAGTGGGCAATTTGTGTTAGCGACGAACGGGATTTTCAACTCCAATTCAATGCAAAGAACGTTACTATTTGTTATTTGGCTTTCGGAGTGTATCTTATACTGAAAAGTTTGAGAAAAAAATATTCATAAAGTCTTATCACAAACTTTTATCAATTTTAAACTTGTCCCTATGAACTCTAGCGTCGAATTCAAGTCACAATTGATGAGCTTTCAATGTTTTTGGCAGATTTTGTGGTGTGATTTTGTAGTACTTTTCAATGCATTCACTCTGAAACCACACCCTAGCTTGGCATGCCAAAGAAGATGCTGTTGAAGAACATAGTCGAATTTTTCACTTGGAAATGATATTCCATTGCTGGAGGGTTTTATATTTCTGACTCGGAAGAATTATTACACTAATCGATTTGAAGCAAAAAATTCTCTATTAGCAGTGGTGATTCAGGATTGTCCTCAACGTTGAAGAAGCAAATTGAATACGACCTGTAAAACTTGGGACTTTATGTAAATGCAGTGTAGTGTAATTTATATAACAATTTATTATATATTTTCTTTATGAGGTTACGACGTACCACCTGACATTGCTGATATGAGTCATAAAAAAATTAAGTTTTTTAAGTGTTCTATAGAAAATCAGGGGCGATACAAGTGAAAGCGATCAACGAGTTCGTCTGTCGGTGCTGCAGTTTCATAAGCGTACTGTTAATAAATATATGAATTTATTCTCAGAATGGTGCAACTTTCTCGCCAACGAATTCTTTACGATGAACGACATTTTGCTTGTACCAATTAGTTGTGATCCAACAACAGACGGCGGACCGTGATAAAACATGCATTAGTCTACAAATTTCATGGCAGCTAAAGGATGTCACCTCCCCCGGAGACGTATTAAATGGATTTTTTCCTGGCGAGTGTCGCATTTCCTCCATAGCAGCCATGATGAGTAAATTATGAAGTACTAAAGATCCAGCGGTAAATTTTAGGGAACTTTACGCGGTCTTTTCGATCAGGTCGTGGCACGCAGTGATGGGAAATTTCCAGTGTAAAAGTTCTATCAGCTTGAATATTTTTCAAGGAAGTGCTTGATACTGCAGCAGGGAATTCAAACAGACATTTGTCGATGATCAAAAATTTTGTTCCTTTCTCCGCC